>OU830592.1:49678975-52178975 GCA_917563855.2 Limnephilus lunatus
TTGATGACGACACATCCAGATCCCTCCTTGGGCGCCTTCCACATGACCTGCACCTCAGTCTTGGGCAGGTCATCCGCCTCCTTGACGGTGTTGATGCAGTCCTCGTCAAATGCGGAGATTGTGTCCGCGAACAGCTGGAACTGTCCTGTGGTGGGCGGAGCGGCCTCGGCCCCCGGGGTGCGAGGCTCCACGCCCAGGGAGAAGCGAGAGAATTGCTGCAGGCGGTTGTGCGTGCGGGCCCCCACTAGGGTCACTGGACAAAATAGAAATTCTCAATTACATTGCCCAACACACGTTTTTGTGGATCAAAATTAGACATATATGCATGTAAATACCGCTCAAGAGGAATGCAAATGTAGGAGTCCCATTATGGCATTTACAATTGGGCTGTATTATAAGGCTAAAGGGATTGGTTAGGCGGTTAGGGGAAGTAGATGAAATCTTCTATGTACCCTAACCAATTCATTTTGGAAAATCGGGACAACCACACTATGTATGATCTGGTTCCGCTTCTCAATGGTCTTTCGCTAGGGCAATCAGGGCGATACTGATGGTATTTACCAATCTATATCTAAAAAAACCTGACAGTGATACGGAAACATGTTTCAGCTGCGAACGATTTAAAGTTTATTTTTCAAATTCGCATCATCGTAGGTACTAATAATATGTCATTTTAATATTTTCATTCAATAACTATTGATTTTATCAATAACGATCTAAAACAGCACATTCCGAAACGGGTTCAACTGGCTACAACGTCATCATGACATAGAAAACGCTACTGGCTGGTAAGACGGCTGTCACCGATGCGACGGGATGTTGGCCGGTGTGACGTCAACAACGCCATATTCACGAACATCCAAGGTTATCAAATCAAAAATGGTACATTTTAAATCAAATCATTTATTCGTCAGAAAAAATACAAAAAAAAACGCCTTCATTTTCATTACTTATTTTCGAGAATAAAAAAACCACTGAAAACACCTTAATGATACAAAAATCGAACTTCTAATTTCTACTGAACCAATTTTTTGTTTTGTTTTCCGGTTTTTATTGAACTGAAATTCAGTTTTTATCCATTAAATTTGAAGAAAACGGTCTGTTTTCATCAAAATCATCAAACGTTGCTTATTTTTACTGTACCTGTCTTATTGTTATGTTTGTAGTTTCAATATTTTTGGTTTATTATTAAGACCTTGATGGGCTTTTACATGATTTCATATTTTACATGATTTACCGCGCGGTACAGACAACAAAAGTTTTTAATGTTTAGGTAATATAAAAATTAATAAAAAACTTTTAAAAAATGAACATACGTGGTAAATATAAAGTTGCGTTTAAATATATAATTTTTTTTAAATACAGAAGTGTGATAGGAAAAATCAAAAACCAGAAAAACAAACGTTGTGCTATTTTGGTAAATATTCAAATTGAAGTTTTGGAGAATTCAATCTATTAATACTAATTAAACGAATTATGTATGTACTTGATGATTATGTTGTAAACTTTATTGTAGTTCATTATACAGGTTTGTTGATAACAAAGTAAACCGCGTAATAATCGTTTTATGAACGGCCGTGTTGCATGTACTAATTGAATAATTCATTCATTTACCTCATTTGCCTATATATGTATGTATATGCACGAGTATAATTCTCGTATAATGGAGGTGGGACTATGTCACTAATTTGATTATGTTTCAGACTACATCGTAGCATTATGAAATTATTTCAAGGTTTTTTAACATAATTATTAATCTCTTCTCATTTTAGTTTAACATTATTATGAAAATAAACATTTTAGTTATTTTATTTTTAACTTTATGAGTAAAACCTCAAATTGTAATATTTTATTAAATTAAGTCAATATTAGCGAAACTCAATCGAAAATCTGGAGACAGCAAAATCAGAAAAATATATTGGCACCTCTGGGACACGAACCCAGGAACTTCGGCGTAGTCAATAGATGTCGCATATTAAAAATAAAATGGATAAAAATTTATCCAGACACTATCTAGATAGCATTTAGTTTGGGTTTGAATCTTGATAAAGATAGCAGCCAATAAAATATGCATTAAGAAAATGAAGATAATGTTGGTAGTTCTTAGTCGAAGTATGATACAGTTAAAAATGACCGAATCGGATAGGGACACCTTAGCTCAGTTGATAGAGCTGTGGCCCGGAAAGCCGAAGGTCCCAGAGGTGCCAATATCTTTTTCTGATTTTTCTGTCTCCAGATTTTCGATTGAGTTTCGCTAATATTGTCTTAATTTAATTAAATATTATTTAATTGTGTAGTTGGCCATTGTAGTGCTAAATTATGGCTATGCAGAGACCGGTCGCAAGTTGCGACTCGCAACATATTTGCTCTCTTTAATCGTATACTGCTAAGGTCAATTTTCTATTAAAATTCCATCTTGTGAAGTTTATCGTGAATTATATTGATCGACATGGAAAAAGTAATATACATGGCATTAGATTTTGCCTCCGTTCCTCATCAAAAAATAATGGGTGGACTCGATCTAGAAACATCGACACTGGCATTATCTCACTGGTGAGCTCTGACGTCATGATATTTGCACAGCTTTTGGTTCTGTCATTGAAGCCGAAATATTGTTCAATAAGAAAACAGAAAGTATTGAAAGGAGAGATATGGTATTTATTAGTAAATAATAATCATAGTCTCCTAGATTCTCACCTGTATAAGTAGTTCCAGGGATGTATCTCTCTGGATCTCCATTGACGATAATCTTAAATCCATTGTCTCCTGGGGACTTTGGATATCTAGTAACAGCTAGAGGCGGTTTTCTCGAACAGTCTCCCTCCACCAGGGCGAGGAATCCCAACCCTAGGAACAGGAACACGACCTGAGCCTTGTGGAACCCTTCGGACATCATCTTGCAGTCTTATAAAACACGGGAACTGGGAACTGTTCAGTCAGTCAGCACTTCGCCGCACTCATCACGCTCACCACTAAAACACTTATCGATGTTTGCCGACTTAACAGCACTGGATATATTGTGCTCTTGGCGGGATACTGATAGCGTGGGTCACCCGTTGGGGCAAATGTCAAGATCCTATGAAACATTGAACAATCGCTGTTTATACTGTTCAAGACATATTCCAACTTTTAGTTTTAATAAGATAAATCAACATTTACCCTTGATTTACAGTGGGAATGCAAGGGTGAGAGATTGGTTTTAAAAAAAAGAGGAATAGGGAAAATAAAATCAAGCTGGTCGGGTCAAGAAATTCAGTTATTGTTTATTCGTTGAGTATATCAACACAATATGCTTTAATCATTGAAGAAAATGTCATAGATCAATTGCCCAATGGGGTGAGAATTTCAGGGTTTCTCTAGATCTGAAATTAGAGTTCACGCTAACGGTTCTCTGTTCGTTTGATCGAACAGAACCGACAATCTAAATAAAATAAAGAAATACTAAACGCAATGAATGTTAATGACAATGACATTTTAGTAACAGAGTTATATTTTTATTGTACTAATTTTGATACAACCATGGATTAAATCACTTTTGTAGAATTCTTCTACCTATTTAGCTTGTGGCGGTATTTGTCAAAAGAATTTCATCAGCGTGCAGCAGGTGTCGGAATGTCATCAATAATTCTCAACTTCCTATTCAACTACGTGCTTTACAATGTCCGTGTGTCGTAAATAAATCATTGCTTTATTTATAGTGGTTATGAACATTAGGTCTATGCTTATGGTAAATTGTCATTGATTTTTATTGCTAGCATACGATAACTGTTTGAGAACCGTTAATATTTCTATCTGTCCCCAGACTGTTGCAATTAATTGGTTTGGTTTGCTGACTTGTAAACATTTTCAAAATTCAACTTGACAAGATTTGTAAATAATATGCATTTTACACAATGTATTAATAATGTTCGGGTGATACCAACGACCAAGTATTATATTGATCGAAGGGTGATACGGATAATATTTGATCAATATCAATAATTATTATGAACTTGCGAAACTTTTTTGGTTTAATTTGTAGAACATGTTCTTTTATATTTTATCATTGTAACTGGTTAGATTCCGTTAAATAATTTATTAAATCTTACTTTATTTTATGTGTGAATTTGAAAGGAACAGATATTATATTATACATGGTGTCCGGAAACTAGTGGTACAAGCGGGGAAACTGATGAATCTACATCGCACTTGCTAGTCGATTTTTTGGTAAAACTTTTTTATTTGAAGTTTCATTTTCGAGTAAATAGTTGGAGGACGCTGTGTCAAATTTGAAAAAATGGTTCGATACGGGATTGCTATCAACTTTTTATTGTATGCTAAATGCATCGAAGTGTAAACCCGGCTTTAATACCTAGTTTCTTTATTCTTAGATTTAAAAAAAAAAATAATTGTCAAAATGTTCAAAAATTTTAAAAAACTTTGGGTTCCTTCCCAGCTTCCCGCTTACCACGTTAGTTTCCGGACGCTGTGTTTATTATTATCGGTTCCATGACAAAAGTATGAAAGTGTACAAATAAATTAAAAAAAAACCATACAAATAGATTATTAGTTGGAAGGGTAGGACTATCTTTGGATTGAAGAAATTTGTCATATCTATTGTAATGAGGAATTCTTTATTTAAAAAAGAAAAACAAATATTCCCGAGTTACGAAGTTATTCGTAACCCGAGACAATATATCTTATTATAATAAGAACTATTTACATTTAAGGGATGCAATAACTGGATATGTTTTTTCTGTATCCCATGATTATATTATATTTTTATGTCTAAAACGAATAAAGCAAAAAAATCAGAGTGCAATTCATACGTGGTAGAAGTGAAACCTTCAGAAAACTAAATTAGACAAGAGTGGGGAGACTACAAAGTAACGCACAAAGACGAGACCTATAAGCTACGAAGCACCGCACAAAGAGTAAACCGATTGTACTATCTCACTCTCTCGCAGGCTAAATCCTATAGATGTCTGTGTTTTTTAGTTTCATCACTTTTCAATCATTTCATTCACAACAGTGCTAAAGAAGTTTTCACGTCAAAAACTTTTTCCTTCGTTCGTTATTTGCTATTTTACGTTGAGGATTCTTGCGATGACCCCATTCCAAAAACAATCACCAAAAAACATAGATAAGTCATTTATTACTTTATTCGCTTGTCGCCACTTTACAGCTTGACCCGACAGCCGGCTGACGAACCGTTTCCCGGAGTTGCCGTGTAAAACTGAGTTGAACTGTTGGCCTTTGTTGGCTGTGTGGAAGATGGGTTGGATAGCCCACACAGAGAGGAATGTGGCACTATGTGACATGTAGAACTATGTGGTTGTTGGGAGACGGTGGCATCTTAATAACACAGGATGGCACAAGCCGCTGATTAGGATGTAGGACCGTTTCCTACTCAGTTTGTATTGCCAGGCGTACACAACTACTGGTTCAAATCTCATCCCTTTATTATTTACAATAGTTCTTATATCTGCGTTACTGTTCTTTTCATCATTAGCATATACTTTCTCGGAAGTCCCTGTTTTTCAAACTTTCCATAACTAATAATTTTTGCTCTAACCATCAAACAATTGCAAACATCTAACCCAATATTCTCCTACCATGTCTGGGTGTTCCCTCCAACAATAATAATTAATGGTGTTATTCATTTTACGTAGGAATGTGTTTAAAACAATGAGAAAACACGTGGAAGTAACCGTTACCGTACTAACATTTTTCTCAAACACGAGTTTGTTCAGATTTACATCATTTGGTTTAAAGATTTATTTTTGTTAATTTTAAGTAATTATGATTGGAAACCAACAAAGTACTTGCTGCCTACAATATTATCCTTCTGTGAAAACAATAGCTTTGCCTTTATTTTATACCATTTTTATTTAATACCGTTTATTTATTACCGATTTATGGTACTTCGTGCCTACTAACTTAAACATTCCAATGCGAAGAAAAATCTTACGAAAACGTATTTCCCATCACCCGTCGATCTTAAAATAAGAAAAGTATACGTAAAATATCCTTTTTTAGCTCCAAACAGGGACCCTGGGGAAAATAATTTCCCTCAGAGCCTATGACATCTTAGAGGAAGGTCTGGAAGTTATTTTTAAGGAAAGGGATGAGAGGATATTCTGGAAAGGAAAAAGGTACGAGGGATGGGTAGGAATCTGTGTGTCCAAGAGTGATGGACGTATAAATCCATCCCTCCAACTGCAGTGCAAGGCGATAGGTCAACTCAGGCTGGAGAGGTCAAAATACCTCTCAACCAGTCTCTCGATCCAGCCCGCCATGCAGCAGGTGGGCAGGCCAATCGTAGCAAACCACTTTATCCAATAAATGGTTCCCAGGGTGGCGGTACCAAATTGAAAAAAGAAATATTAGTGATTTATCAATTCTTCATTAAATAATATATATTGCCTGAAAATTAGCGCGCAATAATATACTGCAGTTGTTGAACTCGCGGATAAAACCTATTTGCATTAGCTCTGCAATGGGGGTTGATCTTTATCAGTGGACTGCGGAGTTACCTAATGTATTGTATATGCTCATAGCATTGTGGGCGCCATTTTCCGGTATCAGAAGTCAGTGCCCCAATATTAGCTTTGTTAAAATGAGGTTAATTTAAAAACAGCTTTAATATAATTAACGTGAGGTTTCAATTTGGGTCAGCAATTACGTCCAAACCAGTCAGTGTTCGGTTTCAATAAATAACAATAGGTACAACTAATTTCACCGAAAATAAACCAACATCATTTTTATCACAAACTTTAACCAAGGCGTTATCTATTTCCCTCGTCGTTGGGTCTGCTTGCTAAGAACTTTGGGTGCTCGAAATGTCTCATATTTTGTTTCCTTGCAAAACGGTTTTTTGCCCACGAATCATACCATTATCTCCTCATACATATATTTTAACCCAAGGTGTAAATATTCACAAATAGTTTTGTTTCTTGGAAGAGACACACCGAACTCGCATAGAACTACAGCGATACACTTGCTTCTTGCTACCTTATTTGTATTTAAATATAGATGACAATAAATGGGAATATCTACCAAAATGTTGACGACCAATGTGTGAGGCAATAAACGACGGTGTGTCATGGCGTCTCAGTTGAATTTTTAAATATGGCAAAAGACAGAAATGAATTGGAGCATGACCAGTGGCGCAACCTCAACCTCCCGAATTCCTCGTCAAGTATAGCTTGGATTGTTAACCCAACCCAACCCATTATTTTGCCTACCATTTGAAAAACCTTTCACCCTAGTCACTAAACAATTTGGTGACCGGACGACTTAACAACATACAAGGATACAAGTCAGACCTCTACAGCCGGACTCTCTTGATATATCGGCTTGCGCCGCAGTGGGAGGGATGGATGTATACGTTCGTCAATTCTGGACACATTGATCCCCAGATTCCTACCCACCGGTCACACCTTTTTCCTTCCTAATATTTACTCTCCTTCCTTTCCTAAAACGACCCTCCACACAGCATTCCTAAATATGACATAGGTCCTGAGAGGAATTGTTTTCCTCAGGGCCTGCTGTGTGTAGCTAATGTAAGAAATATATAAATAGATGTATATATTTATGTATTTGATGGCTTGGTGGAGGCCGATTTAAGACCAGCCCCCTGAACGATTGACTACGCTTCGGTACGCCACTATGTATGAGGTATGAGGTAATTAAGGAATTAAATTCTTACCATCTGCTTGACTTATAGAATTATTGTTTTCCGCCCGTAGGAAAAGCCCTCCGGAGAATAATTGACTAATGAGACATGAACTGACTGATAAATAGAGTTACAACTTTTATTGATTCACATTAGGGTAGCGAATAAAATTTTCAGTCGACATGACGCGTTTTTGTACCTTTTTTTAAGATTTCTATCATTGAAGAGGGCTGCAACCAAAAAATTGATACATCGAATACAACTGAGTAACAATGAAATAAATTATCTAAATTAAAATAAAATAACTTTAGGTAAGCTTAAATGTAACGATTGCCCAGTATTTTACATAGGTAAAACGGCTAGAAACATTTAAATAAGGGTGGTAGAACACTTGAGGTGCCTAAACAGTGCAGTTTTTCAAAATTCTCAGCGCAGCTATTAGATAAAGATCACTCGTATAATATATCTTTGGGGATAGATGTACTACATATGTATAAGTGGGATAGGTCATAATAATCAAGATGTATTCGAAATAAATAAAAAATCGATACAAATAAATAAAACTAATCTACTAAATAAATAATTAGATTTGTCAAATAGCCCCATTTTAAACATATTTCCCTTCCCTACACCTACTTTTACCCCCTCCCTCTTATGTACCCCACCTCCCCGCCACCACAAAAGTTGATATTCTCTCTACCTCTTATACTTTCCCTAAATACTCAATACTCTGTAATGTATTTATTAGTTTTTTTTAAAATTATGTATACCCCACAAAGTGTTTGCTACATGTGAAAATTTAAATGAATTATCTTTTCTGGTGTGTGCCTCCATTCGGAATAAAAGGTTAATAAAATAAAGACCACAGTTATTCAAAATTGAATATTTTATTTATGCCGCATTATTTTTAGAATAAAACCGATTACATAACCTCTGGATTTGTACAAGGGAACTATTATAATCTTAACTCACATATATTATTATATCAAACGATGACTATAATAAAAAATGTCTTCTGGACATCTCAATCACGTTGACTTGATTACATGGAATATTTTTATTTAATATTACAAAGTTCGATACATAATAACATTATTAATTATGAGATAATTTTAGGTACATGTTTCTTATGAACTAACTTACGTCTTATGAATCACGAAAATCAATATCTTATGAAGCTTATAGCTACAGGGTGGTCCATGTTTAAGTAAAAACAAAAATAATTTTAAATTAATATTCTACTGATGACAAAAAACGATAGTTACTTATTTCACCCCCTTTCGTTTTTACTTCTATTTTCGAACCGCCCTGTAATAACGCCTTTTCTCGAATAATTATTTCAATGAAATTACTAAATATTTCATTTAAATTTCAAACGAACACATATATTTATGATAATTTTGTGCAGTCAAAAATGACAAGCAGACACATCAACCAGAATCATTATAAATTATTACATTTGTTAAAGGGTCCGCTCCCAATTGCGTTTAAAAATCGGACGAATCTCATTTAGAAATCGGATGCTCTAGGTACTCTAGTGTCTAGTAGGCCATAGATGATAGATAGAGCTGTTCACACATTTCCAACACGATTAAAAAAACAGATATGGCACGTTTTGTAGGATTGACGTGACGGTCCGTTTTAAAATCGTATAGGAACTCTTTCTTCCATAGGTTTGTATGTTCACACTTGCCGCCTTGTCGTTTCGGCGTGATCATGTGTGATCATCCGATTTTTTATCGTTCCGTTTTTTAAACGGAAATGGGAATGGACCTGAAGATGTTAATTACTATCACGTAAATAAATAAAAGTGCATTTTTAATTATTAAATTTTACAAAGCTGTCATTTTTCCCTGCTCAATAATATTATTAAAATGATTTTTAATCATTTTTATTACAAAAGCTGTGATTTAGTGAGTTGAAAAATAATAAAAATGCACTCATTTCATAAAAAATCAGTCTGCAACAGCAACATTTTGTTCTTATTAACTTCAGATCTACCATCTACCACTGGAAATTATGCAAACTTACACGCTGATATCAATCTTGTCAATGACAATCAATTTGTGTCAAATGTCGTTTTAATTTTAAACTATAATGTCAACTGCCTGCTTTTTTATTATTTATTTATTAACTCCATTTTTAAGGGATTTTATATAGGAATAGTAAAAACTATACAGTATTTATTATACATAACTGAACTGCATCAGTGACAATTATATTTTGTATTTCTTTAGTGATAAATTAAAGATGTCCACTAACTTGGTAGGTATAATTATTTCCCTCTATTAGTATTCCAGGCAAAGAGGAATACAAATGGCAGTGGGGAATAAATGTGGAACGACCGGTCAGTGACTGAGTTGGCATCGCGCTTGGTGTCCACCCAGGCGTTGTGAGTTCAATTCCTTGATTGGCAAAGTTTTCCATCACGATGCAAGCAACATTTTCTCTTACTGTGATGGTAGTAGGAGATTTTCAAATATTGTCAGATTATTCGTAACCCGGGAATGTTTGTATTTCTTTTTTTTTTAAATGCATAAATATATACGTTTAGTCATACATATACAATATACTATACACGGTAGCCAGTCACAGAATTTCTGCACTGAAATAAAACCCGACTTCTAGTATAACGTGGTGGAATCCAAAAGTTTATCAATGCAAGCAATTCTGGACCATCAACTACATCATTTAAAATTTTATATAGAAATATCAAATCAGTGAATATTCTTCTTTCTGACAATTAACGTCATCTGATCGGCTGTTGTACAACCGTTGCATTTGGACACGTGGTGTTTGGTAGTGATGAAATTAACAAGGGTACCAAATGATTCAATAAAATTATAACATTAACATTTAAAGATCACATATTATCTATTTAATATATTATAATGACTAGGCAAACATTTAAAGTGAAACGTAATTAATAATGAAACCTTGTTATTAATAAAATATCAATAAAGTTTAGCTAAGCGTTGTGTTAAATACGTAAAAAATTAATAAAAATAACAAATTCAAATATCAAGCTATTTTCAATAACTTACAATAAATCAAAATAATGATTTTTTTTAAATATTTAGGTATCGAAAAAATATTTCATTAAAGATAATGTTTATGGTATAATATAGTAAACTTGACTAGTAGATAAAATATAATTTGTTAACAATATGTTTATGGTAGACTTGACTAGATAAAAAAACAATCATTTTTTGAAAAACAATACAAAATTGGTGTCTTCGATTCAAGACGGAAAGTAATACTTTCTAATTAAGTACACAAATATTATGCATTTTACAGGACAAACTTTGCAAGATCATTTTCCCAGCGTTAAAATACGAAGTTCCTGCTATCGCGAAAATTCAAAACGTCAAAATAGGTCCTTCGCGATGATCCAAAATATCTGAAACAAAAATAAAATTGGTTAGTAGGGCTTTCCAAGTAAAATATTGAAATTTTTGTATGGTGTTTATGGTATTTCTTCAATCAACACTATCTTGTTACAAATTAAGTTATTTTGTAAATATAGTGTACATCGGTACGAGTACAAAAAATGTATTTAATTGTTACGAGTCACAATTATTTGAAGTAAAACGTGAAAATAAAATTTCGGTTTCCGGTGACTTTTTAAATGTCTTTTTTAATTCAAAATCAAACAACAAAAAATCTTCCACAAGCCGAGTAATCGAACGACCTCTCACCCGCATCTGTCCGATACATAATCATTTTTTAAATGTTTTTTGTTGAAAAAAAAAACATGAAAAATTTCACCGGATTTCATTGAAATGTCACCAAATTTCTTTCCAAATAATTTTAGGAATCACCGGTTAAAGTAAGTCAAGTGTGTCCGTTAGCACCCTGTGTCGTATGACCATTTAAATACTAGTACTTAGTGGTTTTGCATATTCCGTAAGAGGAAAATTACGTATTATTATATTATTAGAATAATGTATAATATATTATAACGTCATATCACACAACACACATTACGATAAAAATAATGGCACATGTATCGCGGTTTTAACGCATTTGCCGATAAGTCATAAAGAGTACGTAAAATAAAACCACAATCTAAAATGAAATGAAATTACACACAGGTGACGCCTTTCCGGCCTATGTGTGGTGTGCGGGTGCTGCGGGTGCGAGAGTAGGTCGGGGTGAGTGACGTCAATCGGGAGTGTTTTCCTCGATACACTTGTTCAATTGTAGGTGGAATTTAGAAATAAACAGATTTTTTGCAAAAATAAACATTTCGTTGGTATTTGTCAGGCCCTACATCACTATCGCATACACTCAAAGAAAATAATATAATTGACGTACCTAGTGAAGACATTTGGGAATGCACTATGAAATCAATTCGACGATGGATTCATAATATGTCCGTACCTGCTGGATACACTAACCCTTAGATTCATACCCACCCTCATTTTTTTTCCCAGAATTTCTTATCCTTCCTTTTCTTAAAAATATCCTCCACACAGCATTCCCACAAATTATTTTTTTTACATTACCTCCACCCACTAGGCCCTGAAGAAA
Source organism: Limnephilus lunatus (assembly GCA_917563855.2). Lineage (NCBI taxonomy): Eukaryota > Metazoa > Arthropoda > Insecta > Trichoptera > Limnephilidae > Limnephilus > Limnephilus lunatus. The sequence goes on from OU830592.1 coordinate 49,691,166, forward strand.
ATAATTTTCTTCAGTGCCTATGTCATCTAAGGGGATATCTGTGGGGCTTTTTAATTTTTTTTTAGGAAAGGAAGAAGAGACAGTTCTGGGAAAGAAATAGGTATGAGGGGTGGATAGGAATCTGGGGGTCAGTGTGTCCCGGAGTGACGGACGTATAAATCCATCCCTACAACTGCAGTGTATGGTGATGGGTTGAGGGATTCTGGCTGGAGAGATCATAAGATCCGGCCCGCCACGCAGCAGGTGGGCAGACACATCGACAGCCAAGATATTTAAAAACCTCTCTCAATGAACCCCGGCCATCACCAAACGTAGCGAACCACTTGGGGTGACCTATGGCAGAGGTGTTGGTTATCCAATAAATGGTTCCCATACCCGCCTCCCAATGACATAGGCCCTAAGGGAAATAATTTTCCTCAGGGCCTCCTGTGTGGGGTTCATGTAAAAAATATGAATTTGGAAGTACATATTTGTTAATTGACACGAGGCGCGACAGCATAATTATTCGAGTAGTTAGTGGCCACCTCAGTATTTAGTACATTCTATATAATACGGTGTTTAATTTTAGATTCGTGTTGTCATCAATATGTAGTGACAGCTCACAGCCTAGTTGTAGTCAGTGGCAGTAGGTATGTCCTATTACGAGGTAAAAATACTAGTTTAATGGTTCGTCCCGCGTCACACATCACACATGGACAAACATTCACATTCGTAGCCTTCCCCTTCTCATTGCCCACGTGGCCATCGTACACCCTAACCACTATATCAATATGGTATTTATAAAGTTAAAAATAGTACAACGGGTACATTACATCAATTATTGAAGCTTGACAGCGTGGAATAATCACTCAATGTTTGAACTTATTGACTAAAAATAATATTAATAGTCAATTGGGAACATACAAACTACATATACACCCAACGTGTGCCTACCGTGATTTATTATTTTTATATTTGGAGATCATATTCACAATCTATCTTCTGTATGGAAAAGAAATCTCCGTTTATTTGTATACGAAAGGTTCAAACCGGAAGAAAAGTCACTTCACCTATGTGCTTCGCCTAGTCCTGTTACCCAGAATTTGTACGATAATGTTACTTAAAAAAAGATTCATCCTTTACAATTATTATTGTTGGTTTTATTTTGAATTTGTTTACACATACAAGTATTAACATTTTTTAAGAAAATAAGCATTTGAAATAAACACTCGGGCCTTGGGCCTATTTTGTCGGAAGATCAAAATATTTCCGCTTTTTAATAAAACCAAATAACTGCAATAATTCTGAACGCATCCAATACCTAAAAACTTTTTTTGAAGGGTGATAAAATACACTTTCAAATTTAAGAACCCGAAATAAACATATACTTTTTGAAATATAAAATGTTTGAATGAAAAACTTTAAAAAGTTCTAAAAATGGCTCACCCTACGTTTTTTCTAACTAAAATTACTGTTAACAATTAAAAAAAAAACAAACACAAATATATATATATATATTAAAAACGTTATCGTCAAATCACTTTTTGTCGTTTCATGTAAAAATAATAAATAAAAAATTCTTAAAGATACATATTTTTTTTAAATTGCGGTCGGAAACGTTGGTTTAATAATAATTAAGATGAATATTTTATTTATTTTGTGTTTAATTTTTTGATTTGAATATAAAGCATGATGTTTTTCTCTTTCTAACGCCGCGCCGTTTAGATCATATTTCTAACCTTGATAGTAAGGAAAATACAAGAGACCCATATGAGTTGTTCTGAAAAGCGAACAAATTTGTCTAAGGGGCTAAGTGGATACGTTGAGTGCAAAGTAATAACGTTGTTAACTTTTTATAGATATACACCTATCACAAGATGTGTTTACAGTGTTTATCTTGCGTACATTTTAAGCTACTAATAACCGCATGCACAAATAGTATAAATACACTCGTTATCTGTGAGACGATAAGAAAAATAAATACCTAGACAATAGACACAGAATACAGGTCAATAGTAATTCACGCATTGTCATTTTATACCGGTAATAATTCATAGTTATCATTGAATTACAATGTATCACCTACTCGAACATAAATGTCGATCGATAAAGTCGAGGAAATTCGAAAACGAAATTCAATTTTATCAACTTATCAAATAATAATCTTCGATACCTAACTTTAATCGATTTATATTTATCTATAAAAAAGATGAAAACTCGTTTGACGGCGCTGAGAACGATAAGGGAACTTAGTCGGTGATAATCTTTTGTGTTAATAAGTCGAAATATGTGGGTGATTATCATTATAAAAAGATATTTTATGGGTAAGATTTTTGCTTATACCAAAAGCCTTCGTGCCGTGGAATCGATATAAACGGAGTGCTGCAATGCTGCGTAGATATTTGCGAACCGAGACGCGAGCCGAGCCAATAACTCACGGTTTGGCTCGCGTCTTGGTTCGCATTTGTGTACTCGGTTTTTTGTCGATGCTTTACCGACTCATGGTACAACGGGTTAAGACAAAATAAATCATTTTCAATCGATAAAACAGCGCGTTACTGACACCACCAAAAAGTGCAACCCGACGGGTTTTTATAGAAGATCGCAGGCAAAAAACCGGCATCTAAACTGTTTTTGTTATAAATCATAGTAATTTTCCTATACCACCTTTTAACATTGCATGTAATGAAATAAAATAACTACAAATACCTATAAATATTACAAAAGAGTTTAAAGAAAAAGCAAGCTGGGTGAGAAAAAACATTTTAGACATAAATTTAATTCAATCCACTTCGGATGCGGGTATGGGGGGAGAGACTGGTTGAGGGAGGCCTTTTGACCTCTCCAGTCGGGCTCTCTCGACCCATCATCTTGCACCGCGGTTGGAGGGATGGATTCCTACGCCCGTCATCCAACCATCATACCTTTTCGTTCCCAAAACATCCTCCCCCTTTTTTTCCATAAAAAGATCCTCCACACAGCATCCCCTAATATGAAGTAGGCCATGAGAGATATTATTTTCTTCGAACCTTCTGCGTGGAGCTAATATAAAAAGAAAAATAAACCCGCAAAACCTACAGATTTATAACATATATATGATGCATTTTAAAAGTACTAACTACTAACCCTAACATTTGCAGTACAAACTTTTAGGAAGAAGGTACCTAAGTGTGTAAAAGGTGTCGAATTCGAAAAAATAAGTAGGTAATAGATTTTGTCATACCAATCATACATTGTCAATCATGCGCGCTTGTGACGTTGTGTATTGTGAATGCACCTCTGGATACATTATAAAAAGGTGTACTAATATCGGTAATCGAACTCTGAAGCCAATATATTGGATACATTGGTTAAAAGCGGGTTTTCCTGAAAAACGACAATTTTCCAATTTCTAATGTTTTTTGTTTGCTTTTGTTTCAGGTAAGAAACTACTATCACTTTACCCTAAAGAGATATGACTTTCGCGTTGGAGCGAAAATTGTAAGTTTGTCAATATATTACGATAAAACAACAGGCCCAGTATACCAGATACAAAATCTGCCCGATTAAATTTAACGAGTTCGCCATGTGCTTTCTCGTATAAATTTAAAATGCGAATTAATTCAAATCCTACCAGGTTAACGTTAGTTTTACATAAACCTGATCATAATGATTTTGAGATCAGGATGTTATTTTAAGGATTCATTTAATATCTAATTCATAAAATAGCGATATATATATATATATATATATTTCTAAACTAAAACTAGATATATTATTCTCTAACGGTGAATCTGATTAGTGTTATTATTTATTATGAAGGAAAAGTGGGCGCAAATACTAGTTTATTTAAGGCACGATGTGGGTATTTTTTCAATGTTTATTTTATATCACAAGGTTCTCGGTAGGTGTCACAATCAATAATGTACGAAGGTGATATCAGGTTGGATAAGGTAGGGTTAGGTCAAGTCAGCTTTTGTTAGGTTAGGTTAAGTTAGAAACACAGTTTTATCTAATCTTATCATATTATCTAGCCGAATAATATAATATAATATTATGATCTTATCGTGAAAACTTCTCAGTTTTGAAGTTCTGACGGAAGAAGGAACGGATAAGCAATTATTTTATTTTAATTTAGAAATAATTCGCTGTTCTTATAATCTTATTTAGAAATATTAATATTTTTCTTTATCGCCTTCTCGTTAATTATTTATATACACATCGACATTATATAGGTACGAACTAAACTTTTAGGTACATCCGAGATGAATAATCGAATCGTCGAACAGTATTATTACGTTAGCATCTGCATGTTTGATTTTCAAAACCCAGCCATGAGTGCATATCGGACTTGAGTGCTATGCTTAACGGCCGCGCCTCAAATAACATCTGTGTACGTGGAATTTCACACAAAGCTACTGTTATAATTCGGTTTCAAATTCAAGAATTCCACATAAGTTGTCACTACTTCCGTCAGCAGCTCGCATGTGGATGTTTCCCCCTAGGTATAAGTGCTACCGATTTTTATACTTTAAGTATCCTTCCGGATTTGGAAAGATTGTTGCAATACTTGACGAAGTTGTTATAAATTGCATATAGACGGTGACTAGCTGTCACTGGATCACAGTGGATCCGAGGAACTGGCTATTTTAGGAACCAATTCCTATCGGATTTATAAAATGGTCACAAACACTCAAACCGGGCGAAAACCGCCCGCAGGGCCTAGTAGCAAAAACCTGCGTAGCGGGTTCTTAACTGCTAGTAAATATTATTATTTAATTAATAACAGATCACTTTGTATAAACCACTTTATAATAAACAATATCGACATGTTTCAATAACAATGTTATCTTCATCAGGATATGTTAATATAAAGAAAATAAATGACAAACAAGTATAGACAAATTAGAATTAACTATAATATAGACGAAATATTAAAAAGTAGAGGTGATTAATTGCTTAAAAATTAAAAAAAAATAGTTATACAAAATTAAATATAAAAATTATTTAAAGAAAAATAAAATTGCATTTAGATAATAAAAAACTTTTAAGAACAAATAATTAGAATAATTATTCTGAATCAAAAAATAAATAATTATTGTAAGTATTAATAAGAAAATAAATTTAAAAGATGGCTATTTTTAAAAAATGTTTGGTTATTTATAATATTTAAATTACTATTACTTAATGCTTTTTCTAATTTCTAAAATTTCTAAATTATCCAATTGTATGCCCGTAGTGTTAGTGTGTAAAATTTTAAGACCTGTATTAATATCAAATGAATGACTGGTTTCCAAAATATGGTTGGCAAATTCAGAATAATTATTATTATTTAAACATCTTATATGTTCCTTAACTCTAATGTTAAAATTTCTAGAAGTTTTTCCAATATAAAAAAAGTTATAATCATTACAAATTAATTTATAAACCCCAGATTTGTTCAAAAAATCACATTTATCCTTATTATTTAATATATAATTTTTTTATTTGTTATTTGTATAAAAAGCTGGCTGTAAATTATTTGGCATGTTTTTAATTATATTATTAAATTTGAAATGCTATTATTTAAAAATAAAAATTTTCTCCAATTATTATCATTTTCAACAACGTGTGGATAAACAAAAGATCTAAGAAACTTTTTCTTATATTTTTTGTTTAACATATTGTCTATTAATTTTTTCGTTTGAAAGGCCTATCGATGCCATTATGTATGAAATATAATATCAAACAAATGTCCGCCGCGACTTCTCTGGGTGGCGCGCATCCGAAATGTCCAATTTTCCATGACTCTGGCGCATTAATCAGGCTGTGGTAGTAGGAGATTTTCAAACATTGTTGGGTTATTCGTAACCCGGGAATGTTTGTCTTTCTTAAAAAAAAAAAAAAATAAGTGAACCAAATTCTTGATTCGGATCAGACAGACTAACGGAAGAGTATTTTAGGAGTATTTCTATATATTATGTATTATATGTATCATAATGGTGACTGAAGCAAGAAGTGTGCACCAAGACAGAGTTGTTTGGCGGTTCGTCCTCTCAACCTACCCCTGTGGAGAAACGGCGTTGCACTAACCATAGTTGTAGTTAGTTAGTCTTGTAGATGGTAGTTAGTTGGTTAGGTTGGGTTAGGTCAGTTTGTTTGTTTGGTTGTGGTTGGTTGGTTGATTAGGTTGGGTTATATGAGGTTAGATTGTTTGGTTGGGTTGGGTTAGGTTAGTTTGTTTGTTTGGTTGTGGTTGGTTGGTTGATTAGGTTGGGTTATATGAGGTTAGATTGTTTGTTTGGGTTGGGTTAGGTTAGTTTATTTGTTTGGTTGTGGTTGGTTGGTTGATTAGGTTGGGTTATATGAGGTTAGATTGTTTGGTTGGGTTGGGTTAGGTTAGGTTAGGTTAGGTCAGGTCAGGTTAGTTTGTTTGGTTGTGGTTGGTTGGTTACCTTTAGCGATGCTCCACCAGGGCAGCGTGACGTACGTGAGGAAGGCATTGAGCGGCGTGCTCTGCTGCCGCTTATTCTCCTTCCAAAAGTGGAAAGTCTGCGTGAAGCCGCGCATCGCCCACAGCGGGTTGTAGGCGCCATCGTCCAATTCTACACCAACACAAACACAATCATTAAACTACATTACAATATCTTGAACTTTGTACCAACGCCACCTGCGATATGTTGACAAGGTTGGCACCACCGGGGCATTACTTGACACAAGGAAGTCCACAACAAACGTCGTACTAAGTAAATCATCTTTTTATCATCAACTACGATCTCAATACATCGGTACAAACTCTCATATTAGTAAGGGATTTACGAATTAATAATAACAAAACAGTAATTCATTCTATCGCTCATGTGGTCAACGAATGCCCACTCCATTCATTCCCCGGCGGGATTGATGAGGTCCACAGGGCAACGCCTGAGGCCCTAGACTGGCTCGCAGACCTAGATGTCCCCTCTGAACCCCCACCATACGAAATAAAAAAAGATTCTCTCGCTAAATCGCTGCACACAATTTAATCATACAAGTTAACAAATATACAAGTAAACGATTAAATACAATTTTGGGCGTGTTCTCAGTTCTGTGCCCGTCGTCTCATGGACTATAAAAAAAGGCATTGTTTTGCGCAGATACAGTGAAACTTTAGTGATTTATTTATTTATTATTATCAGGTTACTTTCAATCAGACGCTATAAAGTTGAAATTACGCTTTTAGATTGGCTTCAGTTTTGGCTTCCAAATAAAATAAAAACATGTATAAAATCTGTAAGGGGGCATCCATTAATTACGTGAGCACAAACGGGAGGCGGGTCCAGCAAAATCTCACGTTACTTGAAAAAAATATGCGAACTGGTCCAAATTTATCTCACTGAGGGGGGAGTGGGGGGTCTAGATTGGAAGAAAAACTGCTCACGTAATTAATGGATGCCTCCAACGACGAAAAAATAAAAAGAGGAAAATCCTTGTTTTGTGGCATTCGATTCATTTTTCAGCGATGGGATTCGATTATTATCGTTTCTCAGTCAACTGTTAAGGCCAATTGAAGGTCGACCACTATAAAAAAAACGGCAAAAATAATACACAACATGAAGAGCTCAATAACAGATTCCCCGTTTTTTACATGTTTTCGTTTACGAGGAATTAACATAGACCTTTAAAACTAAAGTCGTGGGCAGTCAAAAACAAATGAATAAATTATGTAGAAAAATTTTCTTGTCTTGCATTAAAAGAATGTTAAGAGTGACATACGAGTACTCACTAAAGTAGAAAAAGTATTGCTTTATTTGAAATTATTTGTAATGTGCAGATTTTCTTGTCTTGCATTAAAAGAATGTTAAGAGTGACATACGAGTACTCACTAAAGTAGAAAAAGTATTGCTTTATTTGCAATTATTTGTAATGTGCAGATTTTCTTGTCTTGTCTAGTGAAATATGCAAATTTTCGTCTAGTGAATCTAATTTAAGGTATATTTCTAGTTTTCCCTTTTGCGAATCAGTTAATTTTTTAATTTATTTGAAAACGCTTGGCGTTAAAATTAAAAAACAAAAAATAAGTTCAATGATTAACATAATCACACTTTATTCATGTTTTTATCGGAAAATCCATGAATTTGATATCGGCTTATTCCCGTTGATAAATCGGTTATGAAAATTGCTGACATGTGCAAAAATAACTTAGTGTAAATGTCAAACAGAGCAGAGAACAGAACAACTTTTATAAGCTTAATTTACCATTAGCACTCTTCTTCGGCATGTCACACCAATAATAGATGTCTGTGCCGTCCGGCGTGGTCCTTCTAGGGGGTCGCATGGGGCCCTCTCCCCGGGCTCCACCGGGCCCCCGTGTGCCCCCGGCCCCCCCTCTCCTCCCGCGGGGCAGGGTGCAGTATCCCTGGATGTCCCTGCGCATGATGCCCAGAGGAGCGGGGTTTTCCCCCTCGTCGTCACCTTCATTCCCGTTGCAATAGTCTTCCCCGATCTTCAAAGCCTTCAAGTCAGCCTCCACCACTGGACATTTGGGTGTGGCAGTGTTCTGGTTGATCTCTATGGTCTTGGTGGTCTCGGGTGCCGGGACGTAAGTTTCCAGGGCAATCACCCTCTGCACCTCCTGGCATTCCTGGGCAATGTACTTGTTACCATGTAGCTGATAGTTCTTTATCTCATTGGTGCAAGGTAACTCTTCTTTGCCATTTACTGTGATTATTGTCGTGGGGTCCAGATCGCATATGCGACCCATTTTAATCTCTTTTAGTTCCGTTTCTTCGACGCAGATGACGTCTTTACTATCCACGGAAGTCGAAACAACGTTTAAAGAAGTAGCATCGTCCGCTAGTTCATATTCCTCCTTATTGGTCTTGAGTTTGGGCGGTTTCTTACCATCGACTACGGGGGATATCTTTTTGGTTATTTTTGATTTGATATTCCTTTTGGGTGGAGTGTAAACATATGGAGCTTTCTTTTCGACCTTTTGACTAACGCGAAAAGGAGGTTTTACAGAACTAATCGGCGGTTTGGATTTGACGATTTCTTTCGGTTTGGATTCTTTTGGCTTGACAACTAATTTGGTTTTAACGTCTTTAGTCTTTGGGATCGGAGGTTTGGTTTCCTTAGTTTTGATTTGCTTAAGTTCTATGGGCGGTTGAGATTTGAGCGGCGGAGGGCCGGGGGCAGATTGGGGCTTCTCCTTCTTAGGAGTGACGTTGATGAGACAAGCGGGGGTCTCATTGGCGCAGTCCTGGTCCCTGGAGTACACCTCGGACATGTCCCCCCAGGAGGGGGAAGTGGTGCAGCAGTGGCGAGGGGTGGTGCAGCATCGCGGCGGGGGGGAAGGGGGACGAGTTGGAGCGGAGCTCGGTTGCTCTACAACAAAAGAAAAAAACGGGTTCATTGAACCGAACTAACTTTTTACTAAATGCGAGATACTACGTGAAAGGGTCTCTACTTAAGAAAATAGAAACAACAACAGGCTGTCGTCCCGCTTCCACCCCGGAAACACTGAACCAATGAGAAGGAGAGAAGAAGGTATTTTTTTCGAGGTAACACTCCGTTAATGTTGTTTCTATCTTACAGGAGATAGGGTGAGGGTCGGTGATAATGAGCTGCGTCTACAAGTGTCAAATTGTTCATCTACTGTGACTTACCGTCTCTCAGATCTCCGGCTTCAATTTCTGATACACTGTTAGCCATTGAATCGAGTCCTTCATTTTCTGACCGGCTTTTAGCGCCGGAAGCTTCGTAGTTCTTTGTTTTCCATCCGCTCCGGGAAAAATTGTTTAAGTTGGAGCTCGGGTCGCTCAGCCGTCTCTGAAAGGCATTTATCATGGTTTGAAAAGGAAAGAACCGATAAAACAATTCACAACATAAGAGAGAAACAAAACAAATAGTCGGATCTTGTTTATTGATTTCTTGTCATGGAACATTAATTAGAATGAATAGTATCAGTAAGAAGTGAGATAGACATGACAACATCAAGACCTTGGCTGACACGGCTAGCCGGGTGCCTGGTGTGGCCTCTACCTGGTGCCTGTAGACGAAGAAGTCATCAGGGTCCTCGTCCCAGTCGCTGTCCCACATGTCGGTGGCACAGTAGCCGGGCTCCGAGGTGGGCGTCTCGGCGCCCGAGCCGCGCGGCCGCGTCACCGCCATCTCGGCGTGCCCCTTGCCCTGAGGGCCCTTCATGCGCACGAACTCGCAGCGCTGGCCGCTGCTTCCCGCGAACAGCCCGAAGGTCATGCGCTGGGCCATCTTGGTCGACAGGGACGATTGCTGCAAAAAAATAAACAATAACAGATAACAAAATAATCTTCTTCGCCATGATGATAAGTCTCACGGGTGGCATTTTGGTATCAAATCACATTTACATGTTTGACATTTACATATCGGCATATCGCGAATGTAATTATCACATTAACATTGCGAGATTAGGATCAGTTCTGTGCAACTTTAAACGTTTTGGTCAGAATCGAGCATTGGAAGAAATGGTAAGCGGTGCTATCAAATTTTACACTTCTACAATTTGACGTATTATGATAGTCCCCTTCTTAGCTTACATCGGCCTTCAGTCTTTTTGTATTTCCACATTCCTAATCCATAGGTTGGTACACAGCTGTTTCACAAATAATAATATCCATGATTTATTTTTTCTACTGCTTTCAGTCAGTTTGTTCAATCCCATAAATCAGGGTAAGTATCAGAAATCAAATATTTGTTTGTGAAATTTACAGCATTGCTGAGCTGAGGTATGATAGATGATAAGACCTTTCAAACAACTTGAAATTCTTTAAATGTGTTTTTCCCGTGTCACGTTATCACACGGGAAAGAATCAACAATAATAATGTAATGTTTGAGTGTGAAGTTGCGTGAGGATTGAGTGAGTGCATTGGGATTTCTTTGTGTTTACTAAACCGTGCAAACAGGTGTGCGGTGCAAAGGTTTAAGATTATGTAGATATTTTATATTTACTGCGCAGAACCAACCTCCTACATAAATCAAGCAAATTTAGCCCATGCCACCTGTAACCACACGAACCTATGAAGTTGTTAGGGTAACCCTTGGATTTGTAACTCTATTGACCGATGTATATCTCTTATAATGGATTTTCCGCACGGGCGTTGGGTTCTTATCGAAAAAATATATTTAACGACGCGTGGGGAAAATTTCGATTTACGATTAAAATGTACTCGATTACTTACGGCAAGGCGTGTACCTAATTCAATAAATTTAATATTGACCGCAAGTATACACACGGGTTGTACCCACGGACTTTTTAAAATGGAAATTAGAGAAGGAATTTTCAAAGTTTTCCTCTTATAAGTCTTTTTCAATTTTTACAACGTGTAACTTTGTTATAATCGTTAAAAGTAAGACTGTGCCAGAATTATTTTTGTTACTAAATACAATATATTATAATTTATTATAGGAGATAACAAATACCTACAATATCTGTTCAGTTCAAATTAAATAGTTTTTCACTTAAAAATAATTTACCTAAATTATTTGTATAAAAATGATTTCTTATTGGATTTGATTTGTAGTCGGGAACGTCCCATGGAGACAAGGCATTGATCAAATAATTTATTTGAGCTAGTATAGGTAGAAATAACGTAAGAGTATGAATGAATATGGGTGGTTCTAGAAGTATGTGCTACTGCAAATAAAATGCGTGAAGCTCTATCATATAATCTGCCTACCCCTGCAGAATGTCGTGATAGGTAGTTGTTTAGTTAGTTTATAAGTTAAAAAACCCCAATAAACGTCTTTGTATTATGTAAATTGGATCAACACTTAATTTAATTAGATAAACTACGCCTCAAATCACATTGTATTGACAAGCCGTCAGATAAAATAATCACACAAAAAGCACCCCCGAAAATTTCAAAGGTTAAAAATAGCTTTAGCTTGTCACGACAGACGTTTGGTCGTATAGTTGGTGTGGTATTTTTATCCTTGCTCCAAAATAAAAGTTTGACGTTGGTCCCTGTGTAAACGAAGTTTGTTTAGAATACACTGCGGGAACAATGGACATATATTATACGAGTACATGGACGTGGACATAGTCCGGCAATATGATGTACTTACTAAACATTACATAATGAAATCACTCGGTCAATAAATAATACCTTTTCTATCGATTCTCGATGGTATCAACAACATTATCCATTATCTATTTATGGTGTTTGTGTTTGATTTGTAGAAAACAAATTTATTTTTAGTCGTTAGGAATTTGCAATAATATTTTAAACATATAGTCTGTCAAATAAGAGTAGAAAATATAAAAAAATGGAACTACTAAATTTGTAGACTGGCAACACCAATTTAACTGTCAAATATTCTTTTGAAGTGTAAGGACACTGAATGTATAGAACACAGTAAACCACATTTAAAAAAAACATTTTTTCTTCATGACATAAATGTGATTAAAAGGTGTTTTATAAATCAATTTGCTTTAACTGAATTTAACATAAATTTGAATTTAACAAAAGATAGAAAGGAAGAATCACTAATGGTGAGTTTAGTTACACTTCTTTTAGATCTAAATGAGTTAAATATATTCAGATCTAAAATTAGAGACACGATATAAAGCCCAAGCAACGCTAGGTACTTAATTTAGTATTAAATTAATGTGAGCAATTTCTAAACTGTGTTCTATATTTTATTACACTTTTATGCCTTTTTATTTTTTTATAAAAATGTAGGTTACTCAGCTTTACTTTAACATTATGTTAGTATTTCCATTTGATCAACAGTGGCGCCCTCCTATGTTTTCTACTCTTATTTGACAAACTGTACGTTGGTATTTTTTAAAACCATAGATAGTTTGAACATCGAGAACGTAGGTAAAAAAAAATGGCAGATATGGGAGTTTAAAATACGAATTTAAATTCGAAATCTGAAGCATCTTGAAGACAATTCGGTTCGTGAGTTCTGACGTTACATAATTTGCGCAGTTTATTTTCTAGGGCAAAGCAACAATTTTCATCTCAAAAATTAATTTAAATCGTCAAATGCAAAGCTTTTAAATACCAATTTGAGTAAAGAAAAAAGATAGGACACAATAATTATTTATTATTGTTTGTTCCATTTGATTTACCGCCGCCCCGGGAATCATTTGTTGGATAAGCAACACCCCTGCCATAGGCCGCCGCAAGTGGTTCGCTACGTTTGGTGACTTAATAGGAGTACCCGGGTTCCTGGAGTCGGGTTTGTCGAGGTCTTGGCGGCGGATGCGTTTGCCACCTACTGCTTGGCAGGCCGGATCGGAAGAGAGACTGGTTGAGGGAAATCTCTCCAGCCGGACTTTCTCGACCTTGCGCCGCAGTGGATTCCTACCAACTCCTCAGAACCTTTTGTTTTTCAAAACTTCCTCTCCTTCTTTTCCATTAAAATATACTTCAAACAGCATCCTCAAAGACGACATAGGAGGTGAGATTTTTTTTTCTTCAAGGCTTCCCGTGCGGAGCTAATGTAAAAAAAAGCTAAATGCTAGCTAATGTAAGGAAAATGTTTAGAAAAAATATTTTCCAGTTGAAATAGTATTAAAACGGTGACGACTTGCTTTCTTTAGACTTTTTTGCAAGCATTAATTTTTTCAGCGTTTTCAGTGAAAATAAAAGGTATATTTGCAAAAATACAAATAACAAGTAAAGCCGAATAATAAACATAGGTACTTATTTATTTTTAAAAAATACCCGCGTACACTCAGTTCAGCCGTACTCGAACTAATCTACGCAATAATCTACAAATATACATTTTCTATTATTTATTTAGTAGGTACGAGTATGTACATACAACCTAGAACCTAGACGAAGTTGGCGTTCGAGCGAAATTGGACCAGTCGACCCATTTGTTTCAGTATTTACAAAAATCCCAGTGAAACTTTTCATGTTAGAAAATTGGTTACTTTCTGATGGAACATCATTAAAATTTTTCTTTGTCTAATAAAAAGCTTTGCAATAATAAATAATTTAGTAGGTAACCTAACTAGTTATATTGAATGATAAAGAGCAACGCAATAAAATTGTGCCAGGTGACCGGTTCTAGAGGACTGAGATTATTCTGGTAACAAATTTCTATTTTTCGAAAGGTTCGAAGTATTTAGGAATCTGGTACACGCTCTAAATACATTTTTATAGGCGCTGTAATTAAGTTTTTCAGCTGAAAACCTTCATACGCATTTCAGAGTTACGATGACGTGGTAGGCTGGGTCTTAAATTGACCGCACTTTTTCAAATAGGCTCTTTATTTGCAGCACAAAGGACAATCTCTTCGAATGAGATAATAGGATATTTGTTATGCATTGCTGATAAACGCATGACAAAGCACAACTTGCGTCTTCAATTGATTGACAGTGGCTCTCGAATTGGCAAACATATGAATCATCTTAGAATCTGGTCTTTTCTGGACCCCGACCACATTAAAATACTGACTGCAGGATGTCAGCAAACTGACAATATGTTTATCGTTCCAGATGTCCATTCACCTCTCTAGATTGTAGAGAACATAACACATTAATCATGCATTATTTTCGTACCGCAGACTGGTAGGCCGGAGCAAATCTAATTTCGTGCAGAGCAAGTCATTGACGAAAAGAAAAATACTACGAAATCTAGTTTTTGCCAAGTTTACTGTAAACGTGCCAAATAATTTATTTTAACTAGCTGTAAACAAAACACGTGGGTATTACTCGTATGTATGTATTTCGGACCTGTGTGCGTATGTTATGTACCTACCTCGGAAGATATTATTAGACATGTTTATAATACCAATGTACGAGGGTAATCCTAAAACTAAGGTCTCCTAATCTTTATAAACACAAAGCAGCAATTATTTTATTAATGATCTTTACACATTTTAAAGCCTGAACATTTATCTACTATCTATTTTACATAATCGCATTTCTGTCGATGCAATTTTGTAAGCGCTGTAGCAATGTTTATATATCCATTTACCTATTAGCAGCTCGCCGCCATGTCATTGAAGAAGCGTCGAACCTCATCGTCGTTGCTGCGTTAGTGCTCTTCTGGGAGCATTCGAGGAGCGTACCTCTTTCAATAATGTCAAAAAAATATCGGATAAAAACTAGTAGAAAATATTATAAAACTAGTAAAAATCTTTTAGATAGTATTACGCTCGTAACTATATTTATTATTCCAGAAGTGTTCTCCATTTGTCACGCGTATGTTGATTTTATAGGTCTATGTTCCATAAATAATACACATTTTCCTAAACATAAGAAACATAGAGACAAGCAGCCATGTGGCAGCTTCGCGGGACTACCGATAAATTGTCTAAATTATATATTTATGTAATTTGTGTTTTTGTTGGAAATAAATAAAAAAAAAATATATATATATATATATATGTATATATATGTAATGGCAATATATTCCATTTAAATTTGAATCCTGTAGTGTCAGTTGGAATACTTGGAATGTAATTATCAATTGTCACTTGTTTTATTTTCTATTATTTTATTATAAATAAACATAAATGTCGTTTCTTTGTTAAACTTTGCAACACAAGTGTTTTATTTATAAATCAATAGAAAAGAATTAAATCATATTATAAAACGACATTTTTCGTAACAACAAATGGAGAAACTTCAATTTGAATTTACGCTACTACCTGGAGGCGATGGCAAGTCAAATATTATTAGCATTACAAAAATAGTCACAAGTGATGAAAAAGTGTTTACAATACCAGAAATGTTACAATCCGCCAGCCATCACAAGGAGATTATGAAAAGTGGTGCTTTTGGCAAAGTAAAAAATAGTTTAAAAAAAAGATACCAGGTTAGAAGAGTCTGGGTAACAATGACAGAAGAACTAAAAAAAACATATGTAGACGAAGATGGAAACCTACAGTTCGGAGACCAATACCTCGAAGAATTGGAAGAAGAAAGTTTACAAGTACATCAAAAAGAAGATACACTGGGAAGATTGATGGTAAAATTAATGGAAGATAAGCAACAGAGCCTCAAAAACATTGCTGAGAATTTTGTTATAGAAAAATTCTGCAGTAAAAATACAAATGCAAGCCAGTGGATAGAAGTGTTTGAAAAAGAATGTTTACGATTTGATGTGACCATGGATGAAAAAAAAATAGAAATACTAAGATTGTTCATGGATAAAAGTTGTGTAGATTGGTATAGTTCCATGATTATTAAACTAACAATGAACTCAGAGTGGTCAACATGGAAAAACAAATTCTGTGAATCATTCGCAAACAAAGGATGGAACCCTGTCACCTAAGCACTATTATTTAGATACAAAGATGGTTCTCTGTTGGATTATGCTATGAGAAAAGAAAAACTTCTATTGGATATGAGAAGATCAATCGACACCGGTACTTTGATAGATCTTGTTGCTTCCGGACTACCAGAATTCATACTTAACAAGATCGATAGAGAAGGATTACAAGATACTGTGGATTTATTTAATGAAATAAACAAGTATGAACATCTGGTCAACAAAAAAAGATTCATGAATAGGAGAACATTTGGGAATGCAGAATATAATAAAAATGAGGATAAAAAGCCATGTAAAATTTGTGAAAAATTGAATAAGGGCACTCGTTACCACCCTGAAGCCACATGCTGGTTCAAAACAAAAGAGGATGAAAAATTTAAGAGAAATGCCATTAAACATGTAAACAATTCAGTGATAGAGACTGAGATAAATGAAAATGATCAAAAAAACTAATAGTAACACCATTAATCAAAGTCAAACTATTACTAAATGATGAATTAAAAATATACGGAATTTATGATTCGGGTTCAAATGTTTCTCTAATTAATTCTAAGTTTTTGAAACTAAAAAGAAAAGGAAACAATTTGAATGAAGCAAATTTAGTAACGATTAATGGTGTTAAAAAAACGAGTGGTTTGACAACGTTGAAGATTAAAATTTTTGAATTGGAGAAAAATGTTGATGTGTACATTATTGATGAACACAATTTTAAGTATGATTTTTTGATTGGATTAGACATGATAAAAGACTTCAAACTAATCCAAAGTGAAGACTTACAAATATCACAGAAAATCTGCCTGAATAATACAAATAAAAAAGAAGAAAATTCTAGAGAATTCAAAAAATTTTTGGATGAAAAAAATATTCCAATAATTTTTACTGCAGTGAACTCACCTTTCTCAAATGGATTAAATGAAAGATTGAACCAAACGCTGGTCAATAAAATTAGATGCAAAATCAACGAAAATGACTCAAAAGTAGCTTGGACAACTATAGCGCATAATTGTGTAAAAAACTATAATGAAACGGAGCACACTGTTACTGGATATGCGCCACAGTACCTACTTGACGGCACAGATGTTACGATTTTGCCAAATGATCTTAAAACTTAAGAAGACCGGCATCGATTTGATTCAAGAGAGAAAAAAAGCTCTAGAAAATACTATGAAGTCACATAATTACAACAAGATAATTTACGATAAAACCAGGAGACACTTTGACTTCAAAGTTGGTGATACTGTTTTTGTGGAGAATGGAAACAAACTTAACAGGAAGAAGCTCGACGAATTGAGAATCGGACCATACAAAATCATAGAAAAATTATCAAACTCAATTTACAAGATAAACACTGGTCGAAAAAAATTTGAATCAAATTTTTTCCACATCTCGAAGTTAACTCCAGCACCTTTATTTATGAACCATGAAGAGGACATCGAAGATGAGTGAAAATTTTGCAGTAATTTTCTTTCCAGGGGGAGGGGAGATGTAATGGCAATATATTCCATTTAAATTTGAATCCTGTAGTGTCAGTTGGAATACTTGGAATGTAATTATCAATTGTCACTTGTTTTATTTTCTATTATTTTATTATAAATAAACATAAATGTCGTTTCTTTGTTAAACTTTGCAACACAAGTGTTTTATTTATAAATCAATAGAAAAGAATTAAATCATATTATATATATATATAAAAAAAAATTTAAAAAAAAACAATATATTTTGCACTTTGTCAGTCAATAATAGAATATGGAATAATTATCTGGGGAGGAGCAACAAACTCAGCTATCAAACACTGAGAAATCGCGCAGAAAACGATCTTAAAGGTAATACTTAAAAAACATGGAATGACTGATATAGACCGAATATTCAATAGTTGTGACGTGCTAGATATACGCCAATTATATGTTAAAACACTGCTAAACTACATTTTAGACCAGAAAAACAAATTTCAACAATTTCAAAATATCACTAACAGACCAGTTAGACAATCGTACAAAAATAACATAAAAACTCCGACGGTAAATACAAGCTTTGGACAAAGGCACTATAAATATCGTGCTATAAAAGCACACAACACCTTGAAAATAAAATGAAAGAAAACAAAAATAAATTCATACCTACTCAAAATTACAAACAAAAAAAACAATATTACCAAAATTTCATAACAAAATAAGAATAAAACACATAACTACACGTAACACTCAAAACCAATATAAAACACACATCACTCACACACACACTCAGCACATAATATATACCGATTTAAATTTTATTTAAGTAATAAAATAATTCATTATACTTATAATTTTACCTTAATTATAAATTTTTATTTTTAGTTTATTTTGTTTTATAAAATGGAGGCCTCAGCACCGGTGAGCTACCCAGTGAGGCCGACATTGCTGAATTATATTTGAAATGTAAGATATTATATCAAATAAATAAGGTACCTATAAGTTTATTTCGTAATGGTGACATAGGTAGGTAAGTACTACAATTTTTTTTCCGAAATTGGAAAATTGCAAGTGGAAAACACTAATATGCTAATAGCAGACTATTTATTATCTACGTAGGCAATGATTATAATAATAATACGACGTGATTAATTTCATACATAAACAACTGTGCGATTATCGACTGCAAACTATATAATTAATGCATTTTGCGACCGTCGCTGCGCAACTTACACTAGGCACTTTTATTATAAAACTTGTCTTCTAAGTTGGAAATTATAATGTATTTTTTTGCTGTTTTTATACTTGCAATTCGTTCGTTGGAGTTTTTTTGGTATTATTGCTTACGCTACCATAAACATAATATTATATAATTACTTTCACATAAACGAAACAGCAATCTCCTGATCATGTACATAGATACATTTATTTATTATATTCTCACCATACATTTTGTTGTTGTTTTTTTTACATAAATTAACCTCACTAGGACTAATGCCTGTATTGAGGTTAAAATATACTATATACCACATTAAAATATATTATCTGCTACATGTTCAGACATAAAATGTGCGATAGGAAAGACTCAAAAAATACATCAAAAAATCCAATCTTATCTTAAAAGTTGACAATAAGATCTGCCTTACTCATAAAACGTCCATAAAACACAATATTACTTTTTATTTATATCTTGGTAGAACAAGAAGTGCTGGATAAGAATTTTCCATTTCTCTCAAGACAATGATTTTCATTTTCATTGCGACCGCGTTAAGCGGCAGGGAAAAGAGCAGCTCGAACAATATGACATTTTCCAAAAAGTATTATACGTCTTGCCCAGAACTAATAAATACGTAGAGTCATCTAAACATACATCGTTATCGCTAAACAAATCAAGATGATTCTGAATAAAATACAGAAGATTATGTGAAATGAGGTCCGTGGAGTATTATTACATTATATTTTATAAGCAATTATTGAAGACACAAAAACTTGCTTTCGTTGCACTAAAAGTGACTACATTTTAGTCAGTCTCTTTAGTATGAAAACCGAACTTAGTTTGATAAAGTCAATGCGCGAATTACGAATGTAGGTACGGTTTAAAGTTAAAAATAACGCATTCACTCTCAACTTTTTATCGAAAGTAATATCCAAAATTAGAGTAGTAGGTCGGATTAATTCGATTAATCCATTTGTAATTTCACTTGCGACAGTATATCAATAAATTAACAACATTCACGTCTGACGGATTGGAATAACCTACAAAAAATTAACGGCAATATTATGAAGATTTTGTTTTTCGTAAATACCGCTACCTCAAAAAGTTTGCATTTTAGTGATGGGCGTAATGCAGAAATTCATTATAACGTATTCGATTAATTATTTAATAATGGAATTAATCGAAATAACCTAAATTTATTCAAATATATTTTGATAATCGACTTTTTACTAAATCTCTTTGGGGGCGTACATTAATTACGTGAGCTCAAGGGGGGGGGGGGGGGGGTCCAGCAAAATCTCACGTTACTTGAAAAAAATATACGAAGTGGCTCAAATTTATCTCACCAAGGGGAGGGGTCTAGATTGGAAAAAAAACTGGTCATGTAATTAATTTTTATTTATTTCTTTAATATCATTATTTTATCCAGGCTTCTGACTCGCACAATGTTGTCATTTAAGTCATCAATGTATGCCTTATTTCAATGATTATTTCGTGAACGAGTAACAAACCAAAAAACTAAAATTTGTTCAGATGGAATTATCGATAAGTAACTTGTAAGTAAGTTGATAAGTAACCTAATTGACACAACTAGACAACAATCCGTTGACAAATTGTTAGTAAACTTGCACTGGAAGCCAAAGATATTTATTTCATCAAAATCAATTTCGTCAAAATGTCTTGATTATGCTTATCACTGGTCCGTGCCACTGAACCGAGAGAGTGAGCGTCATTTGTTGGGTTCTCAGTGTTCTCACCATCTTACCTAGTGGAATGTTATGTGTGCCGTGCCGATGTGAGCTAGTGTAGAATAAAATTGCCAAGAGTTGTCTTAGCAAACTTGCGCTTCAACTCAAAGCTATTCAGATTATTAAAATGTCTCGATTTGATTATACCACTAGTTGAGATCTCACCTAGTCCAATCTATGTCAATGTTGCTAGGTGAGCTAGTCCTAGTGTATTACAAACCTTCGCATCTATAACATTCATACAGTACGGTGCAGTGGCCTGCGTCCAAAGTTGAGTTCGTTTGATTCACTTCGACTTAGTTTTGTTCAGCGGGTGTTCGTGATCGTTTGTGCTGTGGACGCGTTTGCCTTTGCGTTCCTCTCGAATTGACAATTGGGACCGCGTCTCCACAAAGTGGTTCATAAAAGAACAATCCAATTGTTTTGTTATTTTTTTGTCCGTTTCGACTTTGCACGCGCTTCGAGAGTGACCTCTGTGATAAGTGCAATCACCACAATGGAACGGTTCACAGCGGGAGCTCTGCGGTAAATAAAACTATATGCATTTTCTTAGTAGGTATAGGTATGTAAGTTGTTTTTCCAACGTTGATATTTTACATTACCTACGTTTCCACAAGGCTGGCCTTGGCTGTGGCAGTGTTCGCAGTTATCAATTATGCGCTGGTAATTACTATTACTGTTTCTTGTTAACGTGACTTTGAAACTCTCAGTCTTGTTAATGTGAAAATTGATCACTCTGTTATTTATTATGCACTAATTTTGCAGACCATGAAAACGCATAACATTTGCCAAGGATTCATTGACGTACAAGTGGAGTCAACAAGATTTATTATTGATAGTTGTAAAACCTAAAGACGATTATGCATATATGTGGGGTTCTATTCCAAAATTGACTACTACACAAATGTTGAAATTGAGTAAGGTACATAAGCCACCATAAGACCATGAATTGATTGGTATATTCAGTTTTAACAAATGGCACTAATACTTCTCTACGAATTTGGCATTTGAAAATAAGGATTCTCTTTATTTATTTTTTATTTTTATTTTATTTATTGTTTGAAAATATTACATAATACAATATAGTGAACTTAAAATGTCCAACTAGGCAATTGCCCGTTTTAGGACATTCCAGTATGATAATGTTTTTACATGTAAATTATAGTAAATTATAGTGTTGACTATTCTGTTGGTAAAATAATACATATGTATATTCATATTCTAGAATACTTTCAGTTATACCACGACATTTTTTACTATTGTTTAGCTGACATAATAAACTAAAGAAATATTAATAGATAAAACAAGAAAAATGAATTTGAAAATGAAAATGAATGAAGAAATTCTGTTGGTAAAATAATACATATATGTATATATTCATAATCTAGTATACTTTCAGTTATATCACGACATTTTTTTGCTATTGTTTAGCTGACATAATAAACTAAAGAGATGTTAATAGATAAAACAAGAAAATGAAAAATAAAAATGAAAGTAAAGAAGGAACTTTTCCTTTAAGGAAAAATATCACGAAGAATTGAGCAATTTTCGAAGTTACTTTATGTAAAAATACAGTTACTGTAATGCTAATATAATACCAATATAAATTAAAATGTAAAGAAAAACAAAAATTACAATTCAATTACTGTTGTTTAGCATATTCTCGCATTCAGCTCTCCCCAAGACCAGAAGCCAATTAGTAACCTGCATACGCAGAATATTAGTACTCATTGCCTTCCATGCATCAGGTATGAGATTGAGCAATTTAGGGCCTAGGTATGAGAATTGTCTCTGTGCTAAAGATGAGGAGGTGGTGGGCGGAACTATTGGGTTTTTTTTTGCATGTCTTGTATTATGACAGTGGTTTACGGAAGCGTAGTGGTGCCTCTGTTTTTGAGTGTGTAATATGATTTTCCTTATGTATAATTGTCTTACATCAAGAACACGAAACTCTGCGAACAATGAATCGCTGGGGTACCTGAAAGGTTTTTTCAGTATGACTCTTATAAGCGATTTATGGGATTTAGCTAAGGGATCGAGTATAGTTTTAGCACAACCGCCCCAACCTAAGGAAGCATAGTCTAATATGGAATTACACATTGCAAAGTAAATTCGTTTCAAATCATTTACGCATAGAATATTTCTTATTGCTATGAACAGATGTGTAAGTTTCCTGACCTTTGTGGAAGTTAAGGCTATATATTTGTCCCATCTCAGAAATTTATCAATGATAATTCCTAGGTATCTTATATTGTCCACACATTCTAAGGTATTGCATTTACATGTAATAATGTCGTTGCAATGGTGTATTCTAATGTTAAGGATTTCTTGTGGTTGACCCGCTTGAGTTGAACTGAAGCAGATGAATTTCGTTTTATCCGAGTTTAGAGTGAGGAGATTACTATCTAGCCACTGTTTAACTTTGTTTATGCAAAAAATATTATTCAAAACGAACTATTTCCTGTGAACCGATTTTTTGTTTCCAAAAGTCACTTTTCCATTTTTATAAATAGCTGACTATTTTCTATTGAATACAACTACCTATGTGGCAACGATATTTTCCGTAGTGCATTAATTCCACTAGTGTCTCCTTTTTGAAATATAACCAACAGAACTGTAATAAACTGCAACCAAAATATAACTACAACATTGCTCTAAAGTACCTGTTTTTGGGTTTTAAGAACCTTCTTCAGATTTTTTAGTAAAAAAAGAATATTTCTTTAAAATTTGTGTTTTCCTTTCTTATTTATTTGTCTTAAATTATAAAAACTTTCCCATTTCTTTACAAATACAATTCTTTCAAAACTGACCATTTCCAGGTAAAAAAGTCAGTTTTGAAAATAATTAAAAATAAAACAGAATTTTCTTAATAACTCCTTTTATCAAAAATACATAAACTTGTGTAAATACTTTGTTAATTGTGTGCTTATGCAGAGAGATTTTTTAAATTCAAAGTTCCCGTTTTGAAAATTGGTGATTCCGCGACTTTAGATTGGAACCCTGCAAATAACACTCATTACATCTTAAAAATTGAAGAATTAGTTGTCATGTTGGGGTGGGAAGGGAAGGAATGAATCTTATTCCGTGGAACAAGACCTTTTGAATAAGCTACTGTTTGTCTTTGTTATATTAGACTGTGGTGTGTTGAGTGTGTTGAACGAGGTCAAGTTCAATGTAGGCTAAAAATGTTCCAAGCAAGATTATAAATTAGTTTCAGAATTTATTCAGGACCAGATGTTTCAAAGAATTTCAACAATTCATAAGTTCCATGAATGTCCTATTCAAGATCTGTTATTAGATATTTCAGTTCTGTAAAAAAACTGGCCCATAATGATATAATAACAAAACTTGAAAATGAACTATGAAATTTGTTGAATTGTTAAAATTCTGGCAAATAAATGGCTCTTAGAGTTCGTAACGAGAGAATAAGCGCTTTCTTTAACACTAGAAAGACCGGAGCCTTCATTTTGACGGCTGGCCGAAGTAATGTGACGATATAATTAATAATAATTATTGTATTGGGGTGATTTTGTTTTCACATTTCATGATTTATGATTTTACAACTATGGTGAAAAAAACAAGTACGGGTCTTATTTAGTTTTTGAGATATATTGACTTATACCTACAAAGACCGCCGCCGTCAATGTGACGGTTTGGGCCATAATGCTGAGTTTGTTTACAACCTTCTTTACCTAAGTTTACAACATGCCCATTCCATCGTTTATGATAGTACCACGATAGTACTAATATGTCTGTCTCTTTCTTTCGCTATCGCGTATCATGTAATTTATAAAAATACCACAAAAAATATATCTCTGGCCCAAATTTATTTTATGGCTCGTCGGAGAACTAGAAACAGGGTATACATACATGAACCAGAGTTGGTCCAGCTGGGTTAGCTCCTGAGGAACTGGCAGAATCATTTATTGGATAACCAATACCTCCGCCATAGGCCCCCAAATTGGGAGTTTGTTCGGGGAAGGTGTGTTTGGATCTTGGTGGCGGATGCGTCTACCAAACGACTGCGTGACAGGCCAGATTGGGAGAGACTGGTTGAGAGAGATCGTTTGACCTCGCCATCAGAACTCTCTGAACATTGCCTTGCATCGCAGTGATAGGAATAGATTCTTACGTCTGTCACCACACTGATCCCCAGATTCCCACCCACCCCTCACACCTTATTTAATTCACTTAACTTATTATTCTTCCTTTCCATTTAAGTACTCTCCTCACAGCATCCCCAAACATGGCAATGCAATCAGGGGAATAATTTTAGGGTTTTTTTGAGGAGCTAATGTAAACAAAAAAAGAAAAGAAACCGGGCCCTATGCCATCTATGGGGATGCTGTATGGAGGGTGGTTTTAGGGAAAAGAAGGAAAGGAAGTTCTGGGAAGGGAGAAGGTGTGAGGGGTGAATAGGAAAAAATGGTAAATTTATCCAGGAGTAACGGATGAATGAAGAAGGTGTGAGGGATGAATAGGAGAAATTGGTAAAATGTATTTAGGAGTGTTAGACGAATGAATCGATCTTTCCCACAGCGGTGCAAGGCGACGATTCGAGAGAGGTGCTGCTGGAGAGGTCTAGATTAGGTCTCCCTCAACAAGTGTCTCCCGTCCTGGTCGGCTACGCAGTAGGTGGGCAAACGTATTCGCCACCTAGATCAGACAAACCTCACCCAATGAACCCGGGCAACCCTGCTAAGTCACCAAAAATTGCGCGAACCCCTTGGAGTGTCTTTTGGCAGAGGTGTTGGTTATCCGATAAATGGTTACCGGGGCGGCGGTACCCATTTTCGCCTACCAATTGGCAAAAAGTGGTCAGCCGTCAAAATGACGGTCGTGGTCTTTATAGGTATGGAGAAGTACCCGGTCTTTCTAGTGCTAAATAATAAGGGTAACATGTAATTATACGTCACATTACCAATGATGCCCCATCTGCTTACAGTGCTTAGATACAGGAATAAACAATGCAAGGAGATAATATTGTAACATTCACGATCTTAGGTTTCAAATATCTGATTTATATAAAACAGGTGTTGTGAAAACAATTATAAGTTTGTAACCTGTCCGGTCTAAAATAGTAATTAATTTTAATTATAATGAGACGAATTAATTCTAATATGGAGGCCCTTCTAGGGCTTTCTAAATCATTGTAAAAACTAATATAACCCAGTTCTCCATTATCTAACGTTGGTTAGTCAATAAGCGGATACATTTCTTCCTCAATAATAAATATATTCCTTGCATTACACGCGATCAATTTGTCTTCAAAGCGAAACCCGGCCCAGGTAAATGGCGTTCATTACAAAAAATAATATCTCTGATTGGCCGAACCATGAATTATTTACTGCGGATGCAATACCATTATCTTTAAAAAGTCAGTTTTAACCGCTAATAAATATGATTTATAGTCCATTTACCAGATAAGTGCAATTTCAAGAAAACAGTGGTTTTCTAAATCGACTACTGAAAACAATTAGACAGTCAATTTGATCATCATTATTTATCTTTAGAGACCATTAACTCCCAAAATGCGCGCTTTACATCAAGTCACGGTCACACTGAAAAACAGTCTAGAATTTTCAGTACCTACGTCATTGCGAAAACTAACCTTGATAGAAAGAAAAACGCTTGCGATAAGATTTTCTACTAACACTCACAAAATATTAAACGCCAAAATCTAGGACATCAATATAAATATAAATCAACCAAAAGCACACCGCATATATCTCCGTTGTATAGTATCTCCCTTTCTTTCTCAAACACAAACACGTAAAGAAAAAAGAGATGTTACATCAGCGCTTTCAGGAGCAAAACCATATTGTTTTATGTTAGGTACTGTCTTTAGTGCGTTGAACCATTTATCGCATCTTCCTCCAAACACGCTTATGCTGTGTATACATTTGCGAACCGAGACGCGAACCGAGCCTTGAATTATGGAAAATAATCGAAGCAACCGTTGCTTTTTGTGATTTGCCATTTGTGATTCGGCTCACAGGCTCGGCTCGCGTGTGTATACGCAACCTCAAAATACCTATTATTATGCATTACGACGATTTGCCTTAGGCATGTTTTAGAAACCAGATGTGCCGATGACTAGAATTTAGACATTTAACTAAACTAGCGTGATGCGTTCATTCTCCTGTATTTTACACCAAGCCACAAGACACAACTTACTAATTAATATCCGTGTTAATTAATACCATATGGACAATTCATTCAAGTCGCAAGTCACGAGCCATTAATAAAACTTAAGTCCGATGACGTGAAACCGCACTGCAGCATTATTGTTTACGTGGAATTATTAAGAAATTTCTTGAAATCCGCCCACAAACAACTTGTGTGAATCCAAATTGGGCATTGTAAAATCAAATATCTAATCACGCCAATTGCAATGGCGGCCTGCGCAATGTGCACCATCTTGAACAATCTGTCAAATAGGAAATTGTCTTGATTCCCAAACGTATAAATTTATATTGTACACCTCTTGTCGTTTAGGTGGTGTTGTTGACTTAATTACTTGCGTTCATGTTACCTTGCCGTCTCTTCAATTATTAGATTACTAGAATCAGTTGGTAGTGGTAGTACTACAGTTTTCATTGTGGTAAACTATCAGTGAAAGAATAAACGTAATCGACAACTTGTTGCTCTAAAACGTAGGTTTGTGTTTGGTAATGTTAGCTTTATAAAAAAAACGAACTTGATTTAGAATGATGGATTGTTTATTATTATTATCTTAGAAACAAACAGTACATAGGTAAAAGGAGTCCTAAACAGTTTGCAAGGATCGGTACCAATGAAATGTCTCTATGATACATCTGACTAGTGATTATATATGTTTTACCGGGAGGGGTTGATGCATGCTAGGGAATTTGAGATAAAGGCAAAAGATAAACTATATCTACATATTATAAATTAAAGGCATCCGCGTCCGTCTGTGTGTCTGTTCGCGATAAACTCAAAAACTACTGAACGGATTTTCATGCGGTTTTCACCAATAAATAGATTCATGCGGAAAGTTCATGCTGGCAAGCGGGCGGTGTGGATTTGATTTGTATGCAAATGTACAGTTTTATGCCAAATTGATGAAATTTTGCACATGTGACCTTCAAAACAAGAGAAAGGTCACTGTCTACATTTTGCACATGTGACCTTCAAAACAAGAGAAAGGTCACTGTCTACATTTTTTCGAAAACTCAGTGTAGAGCCCGGGCACCGCCGGGGATTTCAACTAGTATAAAATAAATAAATATATGAGTGGTTTAAGTACATATGTGTGTTTGTGTGTGTATTATGTAAATGTACATATGTAACTATGTATTTAAATTTTTAAAGTAGTTTAGCATTGTGAGTGCGCATTGATTATGTTACCATCAGTAATGTTTTTTCTTAAATGACGTGGTTTATACGTTACTAATCCTTGAAATCCATTAGAATTGCAGCCTTGGAGGAAAATTATTCTTCCAAGATTGCAGCATGATTTGAAGCAGAATTAAATGCAGTCATTTCACAATCAGTAGGTAACGAGCAAACCGCGTACTAGTAAATATCATAACTTTAGTGCTAACATCTAAAGTAATGAATTTCATTGAACATTCTGACAAGATTTCTAAAGCACTCGCTTATTAATTATATATCTACAATCGGTGTTAGTTGTTATGTATTAATTTATTGTATTAGGAATAATAATACAGGGTAATAAAGTTTGAAGGCACGTAACCTATATTGAATTTGTGTATTCGTTCTCCCAGCTGTGCGATGATGCGATGAAGTTAAAATGTGTGTAGATTATGCCACAGGCCACAGGCTGATGCTATATTCGGCCTCGAAAAGAATGCTCCATCTCCAGACTCCAGACAGTCTTATCGAGACTTTATCGCTTCCCCATTCCACATTTTCCTCTCCCAATAAGAAGTAGGGCGCCAGACGCTCGGACGTGGTCGCGGAGGTTTTACTTTGATATGGGATAATCCAAGTGGCCTAGAATCTAGATGAGCTGTTTGCTACCGACAGATCTAAAGATGTTGACTCACTAAATAACTAATAGATATAAACGCGAGCTCTGACAATGTTTCTCATTGTCGGTTAAATCTATACTCAGTTGACTATTAAAACAGAAAACTGGATCATCAATGAGTGGTCGTCTAGTTGGCATCGCATTTGGCGTCGTGTGTTCAATTTCTCAGCTCAATAAGTCCTCCATCAAACAAGCAACATTTTCCGCTTGCTGTGGTGGTAGTAGGAGATTTTAAAATATTGTTAGGTTATTCGTAACCTGGGAATGTTTGTCTTTAAAAAAAAAATTAAAACGAAATATAAGTCAAATTAATCTAAAGACAATATACCTACATCTGCGCTATTTATTCTATTAGGTACTATTTATTGCAGTTAGTGACGTTTTCCATACTTCGATCTTCCAGTTGATTAGCCGGACATCTCTGAAAAATCGAAATTTGAGTTGAGTTTGCATTTATATGTAAATTGCATAGACATATGAATATTAGTAGACCTGCCCTAAGCGATAAAAGCGTATTATTCCCCCCTCCCATTGGAACCATTCCATTGGAACCGGCTGGGATCGTGTATGGCTTCGCGTTAATTTAAAAAATGTGACGTCATCATTCTTCTGCAAGCCAGCGTCGAGCACTCATCGGTGCATTTTACGAAATAAAACGGTAAACATAGTGGCTTGTGTTTTGAAAACGTGTAAAAATAGAAGTGAAAAAGAGAATAAACAAAATTGTCGTATTACATTCCATAGGCAAGCATTATTTTACACTATTTTAAGCCAATTCAGATCACATAATATGATCATTTTTGTAACATACACTGTCACTCGAGATACATGGCGTGTGCCCGTCCCTGTTTACTGGGGTAAGTAAATTATGAAACATTTATAAAAGTGTCTTCACTTAATACAGCAACAAAATATTGAACTCGACCTTATAGGCGACCTTACTTTGCATATTTCGACTTCGCAAATGTGTTCATTACGCGGCGAACAATTCGCGCTCCATGTAAAAAGGTATATTCATTCAAAAGCAGAGTTTACTTTTAAGAACGAAAGTGTGATATTATATTGCGAGATGCGTATATACTGTCAGATTGAGTTTTGACGAATCACATATCACCAAAGCCGTCTTCCTGCCCTTCGTCCCGCTGTAGTTGGTTTCTACCCCTCACCTTTCTGTTCTGGTCTATTAATATTCATATGTCTATGGTAAATTGTAACCTCTATCTGGTACAATACTCAGATTACTCACAAACACCACAAAATCAATTATAATGCAAAAAACTTGGGAAATGAACAAAAAAATTATGTTTTCTGAGATAATGGTAGGAAATTACAAAATGTCATACAATTGTATCGGACTGTAATGTTTCCCGGTACAGCATCTCAAAATTTAGTATTTGGAGATGTCTGACTAATCAACTGGACGATCGACATGAGCATTCGTTATTATAGTTAATACCTAGTAACTCAACTTTTGTAAAAAAAACATGGTCCAACTTGATGCAAAACAATGACGTTTTGATCTGTTTCTTGGTATGTCTATTGTCTAATACTGTTACCCGGCCCAGTGGGAGATTTAAATTTTTTTAGGATAATCGAAAGAATTCATAAACAAAAACAAACGTTATAATTTTAATAGCTCTATGCCATTGGAGGAATCGAATAATCGACGCGGTAGTCTAGTCTAGACTGGATAATATTATGGTTATATTTTCGGTTCAGTACAGACCAATCCGGTGTGCCTATTATTTATTCACTCCAAATAGGTTTTGTTAATAAAACTGACAGACTCGTGGACACACGTCGAGTATGCAATGAACGGAACAATTCCGCTGGCAATTGCTTGTATTATACCAAAACCAGAGACCAACAGTGCGGATATAATATATAATATTATACCTACTAGTCCTACTACGCTTGTTGCTCATTGTTCTCACACAATACCCATTATTTGGTATGCAGCCAATTTATTTTAAAGTTCTAAATCAATGATCCCATTATTTATACGATATCTGCTACTATGGACTTTATCGACACGACAACAATGAATAAATTTAACAGCGGTTTATTTTTTTGTTATCGTGATATTCGATGTATTATTGAAGACAACACATTTGGTCTAGAAGCGTAGTTAGAGATAGCCGCTAAAGACTTGTTCGAATTCCACCAAATCCGAAAAAAGTTTAGAAAAACAATGGACCTTCCGGTCATTGTAATAATGTTTTATAGTTTGGCATTAAAATGTTTGACGGTGAGTAATACAGACGAATGAATGAATATTCTAGATTTTCTGTGAAATTTAAGTATGTTCCGGCAATTATTATTATTAAATCAAGAATTATTTGAGATGGGATTGATTCGCCATGCTCAGTTCTGAATCATAATTGTAAGGCAGTGAAAGAAAGCGTGTGTTCTCCTTTGTCTAATATTCTCGTTCTTCTGCATGTTTGCCCTATTCGCTGAAGAATTTTGGCAACCACTCGGTAGTCGCTAGACATCTCCCGGACCTTTAGTTACTCGGAACACCTGTCAAATTGCGACTTTCTGAGTGTCTTCGCTTCATCAAGGGTCCTACGTATCTCAGGGTGGGAGTTGATCTCTTCCACGCGAGTTATCCAGACTTCTTCTGTGAATTGTGCAGCAATCTCTTCGTTGGTCTGTCTATAGGTCGATATCACTGCGACACCCACCTGATCATGAGTCATGATCTTTGGCGTTCAGTTGTCTTGAATTATTTCAACATGGCGTTGTTTTACGCAATGCAGCAAGTAATAGCTATATGTTGTCCTAACGAGGCAACAAGTAGAGGAAATTGGATAAGAACCCGGTTCTTAAATGCAATGAATGAATGGCATACTTACATATTATGAACCACCTTACCTACTACTATAGCGGGTGATATACATCCGAGGAGATCTTATCGCATTGGGTACGAGGTCTACATTCTACATGTTTATTGTACGGGGCATTGGTCAAATTAACTTTTGTTTATTTATGATACCACACATACAGGAGATTTGCCTACCATTAACAACTATTTTTATCAATGCTCATAGTTATAGGTACTTAGTAGCAACATATACTTACACAAAAATCCGTGCTGATTAAAAAAAAATCACTATGACGGAAATCGAACTTAAAGTACACCCGACTCGCAGATATTACAACCAAAAAAATTTATGACACCCTCAACATTACGGAAATATTGTAAGATGAGAGGAAAATCGGAAAGAATAGAGGGATGAATTTTTAAATTGTCAGTATAGATCTGGGTAATAAACTAACCATACCTAAAGCCATTATAAATTATAAGTAACGTTTCTATTATGGGTCTGCTAATCTGAACAGCAAGAAATCGACATTATAACTGCAATCTATAAAAATACAATTTTATAATAATATCTCTTTATCCAGTTATATTGCAGTACTGCTATATCCGACTTTGAACATGATATAAATACTTGCTAATATAGGTATATACTTTTTTTTAACAGAATTGCGATAATATTTATCGATCGAAATGACAACTTTCATTCATACAATCGCACAAGCCTTGTCTGTTCATATCAAAACATTTACTTTTACGTATCTGTGTGTGGCCACGTTCATGTACACACATGTCTGTATATAGCACATATATGAGGTTTGTACTGTATTTTGTACAACTCAATAGCAGAGAAAATATGACGTTTATTACAAAAAAATATTATGTAAAATTTGGACATTATGCAATTTAATTCTAGGTTACATACTCGTATTTATTTGCCACTGAAAAACATAATAAAAATGTACCTACCTAAAACATCCGACGTAAAAGGAAGGGGAAACTGTTTTTAAAATCAATCGCCGGCAATTGTAATAACAATTGCTAATTAACACGTTTGGCGGTCATCAGTCCACATATTACAATAATTATATAATTACTTATGGCTTCGGTCCATAAAGGGAGGTAACCGTTAGACGTTAGGCGCTAGGGCTAACAGGATAATGAACCTAATGTGTTGTGTTGCTTGTTCGTGTTAGCAACACCTCGCCACCTCGGTCCTAGGTCGTTACTCGTTGCATGTTGTTATAATTGAAATAGTTCACAATGTTACAGACAGCGGACCCTGCAGACTGAACTCAGACGGGGGGCGGATTTTAATGGCTGCACTGGAAAATGTGTTTGCGAGGCGAATTCTGAAGGTTCTAAAGAAATGTGTCGAAGATATTAAGAACTTAACCTCATTTACGATAGTGAAAGACAACTAATAAAAATAACAAATAACGTATTAGCAAAAGTTACAATACACGATAACGACTGTGTAAAAAATGTCCTTGAGATATTATCCTATTATCTTACTGAACTCCTGATTGCTCAATAACAATAATGGCACTACGTTTTAGTACCAAAAAACCTACCCCAACATTAGGAGTGCATTAGCTAATGCCATTTCATACTTCGGTAGCCACGTAGCTCTCTGTATGGGGTCTCACAACATATATTTTTGATCATATAATATAATGTATTCGGTCGTTCAGTATTTCAGCGTTTTTGTAAGAAACGCAAAGAAATAATATTAATAATAGTAGGAATATAATGTGGCACCCATAGCGGATATAGGGTGATTTATTTTGGAAAAAGAGGTCACCCACAAAGGGTTGAGATTCAACAGCTGGAGACTTTTGAGGGATGCTGGTTCACAGTTAAAAGCTAATTCTGGGATTTGAACTCACCCTCGCGTCGTAGACCTTCTTGAGGGCGTCGTATCGGATGGAGCCGAGGAATATGACGCCCTGCACGGAGCCGCGCCGGTCTGAGGCGACCAGTTCTACGCAAACCATCTCTCCGTCGCGCACCAGGATGTCGCAGAACACCTCGTCGAAGTTGTCAACCATGAAACAGATGTGCGGGTAGGTCATCTCCTCACCCTCGCCCTTCGTGTCCATCTTTCTGCGGCTCGGGGAGGCGTAGACCTACAGACAACACAGAAATAAAATACATATTATCACACATTTAAGAGTTTAAATTGAGACGACAAAATATACATTCTGTAAACTACTGAAAACGACCAAGGAAACGAAGAAGTCATAGAAATACTCCTTATCCTTAACATAAATGTAGCAATAAGTCCTAAATTTAAATCTCGTCTAAAATAAGCAGTACGATTGGTGGCGTGTAAAAAACACATCTTTATTCATATAGCTGAGGACCGGGGAGATGTTTGGCCAGATATTCTTACGTATGCTTTGAAGAAAAGGGCGCGTAGAAAAAGGAATAAGAGAATGCATCATTTTAGAATGTCATATTTATCTGGTTCCGTATGCCAACCTTGTGGAACACTCTGTTCAACGCTTTTTTATCATAAATCAGAAGGGCGGTGTCATAAGTGAGAGAATATATTTAATTATCCAAGGTACGGCGTTATAAATCCAGGAAATACGTCATATTATTTCAGCGTGGGATACGTCACGCGTTTATGATACAGGTTCTGATTCACTAAGGGGGAATAACTTTTAACAACAGGAAAATTACACAATTAATTTGTTATTTCGTATTTCATATCGCATCGGTCAATCGTCTTTCAAATTAATAGAAATTGAACGTTTGGTCGTGTCTGATTTTTATGATAACTGTGCAGCGGTTTGTGATTCAGAAGTGATTTATTAATATCGTAGTATATATAGTATATGTACAATATGCGACAAGATGATATCTTCTGAAGTTCAAAAGAAAATAGTCGCCATTTCTGTGCCACTTGAAATCTGGTTAAAGCGTGAGTTTTCAAAACTTTCGATTTGCTATTTCTTTTAAAACATTATTTTTATTACTAACATTACCTACATACTGACCAAAATTATAATAGCTGACTTGCGTTTGTCTTTCTTGCAAATATGCATTTGTTTAAGCTTGATACCTACAATTAAAGTAATGATTAATTATATTGTTTTTAACTAATTTTTTACTATTTTTGTTCGTCGTTACGCAAATAAATGTTGTATTTTATCATCTTCCTTTTGTAGGTAGGTACATTTCGCCTTACATATTTGTAATTGCTCTTTCGATGTCATCTCTGCTTTTTTCCCATTCTTGGGATGTTACATATTATATAAATAAAATCATAAATAAATAACACATAACACACACGTATTACACATAAATATTATTTGATTGATGGACTGTGGACTGTATACATTTGAAGTGTTAGTAGAGATGTCTCCTTCTCGATGAGAATAAGAATCATTGAATATAATTAAATACTGTTATCTATTATAATATTTAAAGAGAGAAGAAGGTGAGTCGCCTAGTAGTCAGTCATCAGCGTCAAGTCACGCCATGGCCATGTCACTATTTCCTTCGGATTTGAGAACACGGGCAGAGGTTTGCACGGTTTTTAGCAATTTACACGAACATCTAATCAAGCGATTCTAAACAAACACAAAATATTGATTATTGTCCAATTGCAGTCCATACATTTTAAAAGTACAAATCATTTCTCCGTAGTCACGATTTTAGTTTCCGTGGGTACTGAAGGTACCTATTGCTTATTTTGTCAAATGACATGCAGCGATAGCTTTAAAGTTTAAACATTTATTTATTCATTTAATTAATTATTATAATATTCTACGCCCTTATGGGCTTATAAAATTTTGGTTTAATTAGCAGTTATTGCCCGGTTTCAACCGAGTTTCAACGCTATTTTTTTCTGGTAAGCAGACCAAACCGATAGTTATAAAAAGTGTTATACCTTAAGTCATTAAAAGTGACGGAAAAAACTAAGATAACTAGGTTGAAGTGAAAATTTCTTTAGTACCGTTGTGATTTGAAACTCGATGAAACGGAATCGAGCGACACTAAAAAGAGACAAACACATACATCTATAGGATTTAGCCTGCGAGAGAATGAGATATAATCGGTGTCCTATTTGTGCGGTGCTTCGTAGAATAAAATGTAAAATAATTTTTAAACTTGGTAACAATATTATAATAAATAAACCCTACAATTATCCTACTCCTGACACTGTATTTGTCTCATTCTCTCGAAGTTGAGTTTTCTGATATCCTAATTTTTTATCCCTTTGAATACTTCACTTTTCAAAAGTGTTCTGTTTTGTCACTATTCTGTTAAGTCATGGAACCATTTTTCTTATTGAACAATTAAACAAATTGGAACGAACATACCTACATAGTGAGAAAATTACTACATCAACGTTTAAAAATATTGCGGGAGACAGAAAAAGCTGTGTACATTTCACGACACCTGAACTCACTGTTCGAGAGTTTTTGCTGCTTCAGAACACAGATTTTATACCTACTTTAAATTTACGATATCTCCTTTGTCACGGGTAAGACCATTAAAATACACTCGTACAATGTGCTAGTCGTACATAGTATGGCGTAGCAATATAAAATAAGATAATCGTAAAATTTTCCCGACAATCAATTTCCATAATATTTTATATCGCCATGGCGTCTAATGCACATAAAATATGTCGCGTCGGGTGATAAGGCTATCACTTCCTAATTATAGTTAGCATTAATTAGTCAATTAATGTTGTGGGAGAGTCGCCAAGACACGCCCCGGGCTGAAGGGCTGCAGGCGACGCGATGCCGCGGCGAGTCACAATCACAATACGGCCGCGGCGCGGGCGGGAGGGAACTAATCACGAATCTATCACCACATCATATAATCTATGCAGCCTACATACACCCTGTACCTACTGTATATATACCTAAGCTAAACGCCCACGACTATGACACTGGCATTATCTATATGTGTCAAGCCTGTAGCCTGTGGTGTGTGACGACAACGAACTTTACGCAACTACGTCATATCCGGTGTAGCGTCAGATCCTTTTTATACTGACATTACGTTACGACCTCTACCTCTTTCTAATGAAAGATAAATGTAACAAAAATAGACACCTATTCTTATTCGATTCCTAAACGTTTTAAAGATTTCTATAGCAATGCTATTTCCTGTTTCCTTTACAGTTTTTTCCAGAACATATTGGAAACAGATGGAATTCAGACATTTTATAGAATAGTTGATCGAAGATTTTGTGTAGAAAAAAATCATCAATTTAAAAACACAAAGAAGTATTGTACGACTGAACTTATAATGTGTATATTGTGTATCAATTTGGTAGGCGTGGGTAGGCGTGTATGTCTTCCGCCGCCCCGGGAACCGTTTATTGGATGAACACCTCTGCCATAGGTCACCCCAAGTGGTTCGATACGTTTGGTAACTTAGGAGGGGTGCCCGAGTTCATAAGGGTTGGCTTGTCAGGGTCTTGGCGGCGGATGCGTCTGCCCACCAGCTGCATGGCAGGTCGGATCGGGAGAGAGTGGTTGAGGAAGTCCTTTTGATTTCTTCAGCCGTAATCTCTCGGAACATCGCCTTGCACCGCAGTGGGAGGGATGGATTCATACATCAGTAACTTCAGGATGCACTGACCACAAGATTCCTACCCACCCCTCATACCCATACCCCTTTCCTTTCCAAAACTTCCTCTACTTCCTTTCCTAGAAATACCCCACACACCCGCACACAGCATCCCCAAAGATGACACAGGCCCTGATGGGAATTATTTTCCTCGGGGCGTCCTGTGTGGAGCTAATGTAAAAAAATTAATCTTCCATCATAAAGTAAAAACGGCATAAAGTTCATGAATTTTGCCCTTTGTGATGTTCAAAATTTTCCATAATCGCAATGTGAAGAATCTAAATAAAAACAACGAATTTTCCGCTAGAAAACAAAGGGCACAAACACTGTTTATCTTTGTATCTAGCAAATATGTATAATATCATAACCTAATATGTGCCTAGTACCTACCTAAACACACGGGAATCTGTTTTAGAAGCAAAATAGACTTGTGTATTCATAAATGTCAGTACGAAAGCCATTAGTGTCATTGTCATTACGTGGGTACGGTACGGGGAAAACATTTTCATATAAGTATAAATATGTGTGTGAAAAAACCGACTAAGAACAAACAATATTAAATATCATACAGGTATATGTAATTTTTCTTAAAAAATAACTGGTTTTATCGAATAAAAAACTTCATTGATAAATATCATGTCATGAATATCCATAATTATAAGCTTTTCATAACTACATCTTGCTAATGGACGGTAGACGTGTGGTTCCTGTTGTGACTAGGTAGTTCATTTACCTTTGAACCACTTTAAACTCTCGGACTTTCGGTTTCACTTATTATTCTGAATTCAGCAAAAACAGCGGGGAAGTAGTAGAGAAATATAATAACAAAATAATATTTTGATAATTAAAAATAATGTAGAGAAAGTTCGTTTGGTTTTGTAGATACATTTCTACGCATAATGATTTTTGCTCACGGATAGCAATCTAGCAAAGAGAAAGTAAATACTAATAAATTTTACAGTATCTCGTGTATGGAAAACCACATTTGTTTCCACCGTACACTAAAGCCAGTACAATATCTACAATGTTTCAATTTTCATTTGAAAACAATCTTGAATCGCCAGTCACGCGGGAAAATCTGGCGCGTTTCAACAAGGTTCATGTTTTTGTGCTGTCAAATTATTCGCGATGAAGTTTTTGAAAATCGAGCTTTCTGTGTGTAGTGTGTACTACGGAGAGTGCAGGCGCACCGAACTGACCTTGGTCGGGGATGAGGTGATTCTCCGTCGCGCTCACTCTCGCGTGTATATTTTCGCGAAGCCCTTCGCCCACCGGCCGAGTGAGCGAGATAAAAAACTTTTACAGGGGCCCCGCGAGAACGCGCGTACGCGGGCCACGTTCGAAAAAGGAACAGATCATTGTCATTCGGAAAACTTGGAATGCGTGTGTAAAGTTTGAACGATTTGGAATGTGGATGTTTACTACTCTGAAAAAATCTTGATTCTTGAATAAAAAAAACTAGTTTTATTATGAAGCAACCATTTTGAATACGACGTATTTAAACTCGTGTTTCTCACTATAATAATTTGCTATTACGATCAATATATCTTTTTTTATTAGTCCAGCCAACAGGCAT
This sequence comes from Limnephilus lunatus, assembly GCA_917563855.2. NCBI lineage: Eukaryota > Metazoa > Arthropoda > Insecta > Trichoptera > Limnephilidae > Limnephilus > Limnephilus lunatus. Next base: position 49,729,787 of record OU830592.1, read on the forward strand.
AATTTCAGTTAGCTCTTCAGGAATGTGGTTTCCTCGTGGGCATGCAATTTTTTAAAACGAGTTTCATACGAACAATAAATTCGCATGTTGCCAGGATATAATAATATTTTTGTATGTAGGTATCTACCTAGATAGGTTGTAAATAATGCGTAAATAAAGTTCATTGAAACGGCATTTTGGCATTCAATTATAATATTATGGAAGTATCTAATATTTATTTTTCGTTAATTTAAAAATAAAATAGAGAATGAGTTCCCCAAATAACGGTTACGCACCAATATATCACAGAAAATATTACAAATTTGAGGAACATGTAAGTATAAAAAGTGGTGACCGGCCAATTCAGAATGAAACCAACTTAGAAATACCTCAGAAAGGTCATTAAGATTAAGAGTGATGATAAAAATATTTAAAAAAATCGTTAAATAGGCTAAGTTAGGTTAGGGTTACCGGCTATTTTAAAATTATGTTTTCGTAGTATTTAATGACATTTCTGAGGTGGTTCTCAGTTGGTTTCATTCTGAGTTGGCATGGAACCAAAAAGGTATGGGGACAGTTTCACTATTTTTTGACATACCACAGATATATTTATTGAATTAGGCACTTCTAGTATCCCCACGTTTACAAAAGGCAATAAACGGACGTTCCTTGTCACAATAATGCTGCAGCTCTTTCTTCCATATTAAATACAGATGAGATAAAAGAGGAAACACATAATGCACGTATGTCTGTTTCCTCTAAAAGAAAAAATAGTACCTACTTTGGAGGAAACAGACATACGTACATTGCGTGTCTCATCTTTTGTCTCACCATTTAATGTGTAAGAAAGAGCTGCAGAATTATTGTGATGTGGAACGTATGTTGATTGCCTATTTTGTAACGTTGCCGTTCCGTAAACGTGAGAATATTGAAAGCGCCTATTATTTGTAAGTGATTTTGAAAATGTCGATGGTCAATATTGGCGCGTTCTGATAGGCAAAAGTCCTCGCTGTCGGAGCATAAAAAAGTGCACGGACTCTCCCACAAGTGTACTTGCATGTTAGGGACATACAAGTTAACTTCTTTCAAAATAGGTGGATTAAATAATATAGTTCCAGCAATTAACTTTAAAAAAGTGTTTACCTAAAAATATTTTTCGGCGGGCTTCTAAGGTGTTGAAATCGATCAATCTTACAACATTCTCAACAAGGATGGATACAGGAATGGATAGTACGCATAAACCTCTTTTGTACTTTTTCTATTTCTAGGATAGGTTTTGTTCAGTATGTATGTATCTCTATGTACGTTTTCATACACAAATCAGTAAAAATAGATACAACTGATGTTGATAACACGGGGAGACAATGACAAAACATAGTTATTATAACACGTAATGTAATTGCATAACCATGTCGGTGAATAAATTGTTGAATCATACAATGAATTCTAATTAGATAGGTATCGAATAATTAATCGTTATAACTCCACTAATCACGACACATCAATGGTTTATTTTATTAAATATACTAACGAAAACCTGTGAAAAATCACGGGATGTTATTATAAAATTGTAGATTGTGGGATTTTGTGAAACGGAAAGAATTTTTATTTTTTTTCCCCAGGATCATTGGCCTTCAAAAATAAATACATGTTGTCAATTTCTTTGAAGTATAATTTAATACATTTTTTGTTGACAAATAAAATTAGAGACGATCAGAATGGCGCTCTTCAAATTATTCAAATATTATTATTATTATTTAGTCAAATTTTCGGAGAGCATTAAAAGTGTTTAAATCAATCAATGAAATGGCCCCATCTTACATCTCTGAACTATGTGTCCCAGAAAATACTGGTACGAGGCAGTCAACCCTTAGATCAGCAACATCAGCTATGGGCAGACTAATGGAACCTAAACGCAAGCCAAATACTAAATTTGGAGATCGCGCTTTCGGAGTGTCTGGGCCTAAGGCTTGAAATAAACTGCCTCCGGAACTTAGATGCATAACAAGCCCAACAGAATTTAGGTCCAAATTAAAAACCTACCCTTTTGGGCTCTTATACCCTTAAATAAAAATACCTATCTGAGAGTATCATAAAATTTTGCTTTTGTTTTCAAAATACGCTCATTACAGAACATATTATACCTATTATATTATAGTTCCCAATTACGTCATCTGCGTGCGAACTGTGCCTTATTTCTCTAAATAAACAATGTTAATCTCTAGTGACCTTCCAGGGAAGTATGGTCCTGTGTATATTTTCTGCCTGTACAGTACATTTTTACAGCAGCATCCTGTCCATTGGTCAAATCATTGCACATATAGTTTCGTATCGGTGATCGATGAACCGGTGGATGCAATTTTTAGCCATAAGTTGTTGTAGTGATTTGTCTAGTTTATAGTTAGAAGTAAGATTGCATAAACGTATTATAAATTTTTACAGCGCCCTTGAGGTGATTTTTTACAAAAACGGCGCTATACAAGTCATCCATATATATTATTATTATTATTACACGGGCCACCTATTACACATTTGCCCTGATGATGGACACTGTAATGCTGTCCGAAACATTGACTAAAGAAGGACAACACGGCACAATACCCTAAAAATAAATCACGATAATTCCGTTAGTAAACTTTAAAAAATCATTATTGATTCAGATTTCGATGAGTCAATTTTTAACAGTAACGTCAAATAAAATGTGTCAAACGTCAAATAAAGAATTACAGTTTGGCAAGAAAGTGTAGAAAATAAAAGATGGCTCATAAGACAATGAATGTAGGTATGTTTTTAAAAACAATTCGGCCCAAAATGCATATTTCATAGCGTATTTGTACTTTCAAAAATTTTGAACAAAAAACTGGAATTAAATAGAAGTAAAATAAAACAAAACAAGTTTTAAGTGGGCGTTTATTTCGATATAAAAACGTAGGTACTTAAAATTTTGATTCTATTAATTCAACACCCGACATTATTGTCTTCGTCCTCATGTGATTCTTCTTCTTGCATATCTTTATCTTCATCTAAACTTATTATCAGTTCATCGATATCAACATATATATAGTAATGCCTCGTGCATAATATTCTGCCTCAATTTTCATCACGTGTTTGCAACAATTTTTCCAATCATCAGCACTTTTATGCTGATGATTGGAAATTATATTATTATTATTATTACTACATATTATTATTATTATGCTATTTTCCGTTTTCCCGGTGTTTCAAATTTTCCATCTGCCTTTTCCCCTTCCTTGACGATTCATCTTACCGTTGATTCAGATTTACCTGTGTGTGGAAAACACCATTAAAATTATTATTTTATTTTTATTTTATTTTATTTTATTTATTAACATAAACAAACAGTACATTATTTACATTGGTGAAAAAAGTTTACAGTTAATAAGTATATTTCAAGTTAGGTACCTATGATATGTTTCATTGAAGTATCTTGTTTATATTAAATTTTTACCAGGTGATGTGCGTTGTGGGAGGGTGTGTGAGGGTGTGAGAGGGTGAGGGAGGGTGTGTGTGTGTGTATGTATGTGTGTAAGTATGCGCATTAAACTATATGATTGACATGATGCTCTTTTTAAATTTGGGCAGTGAATCGGAGAAAATGTCGATGTTATAATTTAGATTAATATTATTGAATACATGAAGAGCACGATTGATTGGCGAATTAGTTGCTGCATTAGTCTTGTAATTAAGCGTGTGGAATAGTTCTGTATGGCGTGTACGTCTTAATGGTATGTTAAAATTAATTAGGGAAAGTAGTTCGGTACAATCGATGTTATTATTTAAAATTTTGTGTATAAATGTCAAATCAGCAATTACTCGTCTTTGTTGTAAAGTTTGAAATGTGCGTTCATAATTATTGTTGAATTTGAATTTAAGATATTTTATAAATTTGTTTTGAATATGTTCTATGCTATCTATGTATAATTTGTACTGCGGGTTCCAAATTGGCGAGGCATATTCCAGTATACTTCTGACTAATGCAAAATATAACATAACTACTGTGCGCGGGTTACTGAACACTTTACTTACACTTTACTTATTCTATAGAAGGGAGTTTAAAAAACAGACTAGATAATATTCATTTAGAAAGAAAGAGAAAATTAAGAAAAAAGCAACTTTTCTATGAGTTTAAAAAAGTTGCATATTATTATTTTTTTTGTTAATTGAGTTATTCCGTTTTTCTTGTGGCCTTGTATGAACTGTCAAATGGAAGTGTCAAATTCGGATTTTTAAGCATAACCTCAAATCAGGTTGTAATGGTTATAATCGCTCGAAAATTGGCATAAATCTTGTAATACTAATGAAATTCATTAAAAAACTATACTACGTATCAGTAACTTCTGTAGTTCGTTTGTAAACATCTTCCAAATTACATAGGAGCTTCTTCGCGCGATAATCGGCTAGGCAGCGTAGAAAAACGCAGTAAATAACTTCTCTTGCACCACTACGTTTTGGTTTGTTCATTTTTATTCAATTCAAACAATGCACAGGCAAACAATGAAAAAATAATTATTAAACGAGCGATCTTCAGTGTGTTCTACACGATTTAAGTCAGTAAAGCCAAGAGCCATACGAAACGTCATTGACAAAGCGAGTATTTCGGTGTTACCATTGTAATGAAAAAATTTAGTTCCAAATTAATAAATTTCTACACTTTCTTGCCAAACTATATTCATTAACCAAATAAAATTGGTACCTATCTGCTTTATCGCTTGTCTGATATGATTTTATGCTTAACAGTTCCAATTTTGAAAATTAGAAGTTTATTGAATTTGAATAATTTTATGCATTTCGCAGGAATACAATTTCAAATCACGCACCAATGCAAACAACAAAACAAATGGCAAGCGAAGCATTGACAAATATTACAGAGCTTTTTTCAAAATTCACAGTCAGGCTTTGAGCGAAAAGTGAGTAAATAGTGATGCAATAGATTCTTATTCAGCTCCTTCAGTGAATCATGCACATGAATGAGTCGCCAGTCCAGTCCCAGTATCTACCTAATATCACTGCCAGTCGCCTGGACCGATACGCAGAAATAACTCAGCGCGGAAGTTGTAGAAGCAAACACTGATCTTGTCACGATTACTCATTCAAATGCGATCATACACTCTTATTTAAATAATCATTCAATATTTCTTATTGCATTTAAATGTCACGTGTTTCGGGTCACAGCAGTGTCACGCGCCGTTTACTCACAAATATGTGATTCGACGGCCCGACAAAGGGAAAAAAATAATAATTCGTCTGGAGGTTTTGCATACTCACGATCCAAAAAGATTTGCAGAACCCTAGCATGATATCCTGCAAGCAGTTCTGCAAATCGAATGATGAGTAGGCCCTATTGTAAAACCTTCGTAAAAATACTTTTTGTAAGTAAGCAATATTCTTCAGCATTCTATTTTTAAATACATAATTAGAATTATTTAAAATTTTCTAATGAAAACCGTAGGGGAGTAGGAACTATATAAACCAATAATAATTTCGGATATGAAATGAGTAGTGAGTACGTCATTCTAAAATTATAATAATAATTGTTATTATTTTCAGTATAGATACCTTCAGGTATAATGAATTTATGCCGCCGTTCCTACAATATTTAGTGGTGTAATAAAAAAATCTAAAAAAAAAACATATCTTGTGATTTTTCACGGGTCTGAACTAGTATCTATATGTATAAAGATAAGCGTCTGTGGCGGGCGGGCGGCCGCGTGGCGAACACAGTTTTATTAAGAGATTGATGAAATTTTGCACACTTGATCTTTAAAACAAGATGAAGTTCATTGTTTTCATTAGATTTTTAAAAACTCTGCAAAGCCCCGGAAACGCCGGGGAATTCAGCTAGTATTCATTAAAAATCTAATTGAATGTCGTAAAATAAGTAATGTCACTACCGTCGGTCATAAATCGTTTATTGAAAAATAAAAATGGTGGCGTTGATTTATATTTTTATTTTATTGTTATCAGTTACGTAATATTAGTGCATTCTCCCTCTTTTAATAAGATTTAACTGGTTAAAACAGTATTACCGGATGTTATTTTTTAAATTACCGTTGTTATACCAGTGCAACGAACTTACTGTTACATATTTATGAATTTATTTTAAAATTTATGCGATTAACAAACAGATCCCGATTGTGAGTACACATACCTATTATAGAGCAAGAGATATTTAGGTTCTGCTAGGCTAGCTAGGCGAACTATTTTTGCAGATAGCTGTATCGACTATCTACCTAAATACATACATCCATTTAGTATTTTTTTGGAATTCGGCGATAATGATAATGTTCGATAGTGTCCTGTTTTGTTAACCAGTGGGATATTACAGTACTATGCAACGTTCATTGGAATTTCAGCGATAGTAGCCTTTTTAATGATAGGGAAATAGGAATTTTCAAATCAAAAATATTTTTTAACGTACTTAAACAACAATGGCCTCTGAATTACAACCATTCACTTTTTATCGTTGAAGATAAAGTGTAGTGATGAGGAGAACGTGTCCGAAATACTCAAAGTAAGTTGGTACCTATAGGTATGTTGTGTTAACAGTACCATATTGCATATTGTTTGTATGGAATAGTTTCACGTCTACCAAGACCGGACCAGGTGTTAAAACCGAAGGTTATACGACAGCTGATCGGAGTTTACCTATACGTCAAAAAGCACGATTTAACAATCTGAATCACAACATATCAATGCAGAGAACGGATATATTTGGTCGATGCATAGGGTGACCGGCCAACTCAGAATGAAACTAACTCAGAAAGGTGATGATTAAGAAATATTAAAAAAATGGTTAAGTTGAGGTAGGTTAGGGTTACCGCCTAATTTAAAATTATTTTTTCATAGCTTTTAATGACTTTTCTGAGGTGGTTCTGAGTTGGTTTCATTCTGAGTTGGCATGGAACCGATGCGTAGAACCCCAAAACACATGATTGTCTACAGTCCACATTCATAACATAATTCGTACATAACTCTTACCCAAAATAATGTTTATTCAGTCAATCACAATAAGGTAAGTTTATGGTGTTGAGTAAAATTGTGCGTGTTCGAACCTTACTCAAATTTTGTACGCTTTTCAAACCTCACTAAGCTAATAAGAACTTGGTGTAACAGCACAACACGAAGCATATTTTGAGTACAAAAAGGAGATGATATTTTTTTTTCAATCAACCGGATCCCACTCCTATATGTTGCGACGGGATCACATGATATGCGCGCTGTTTCGTGTGTAACCGTGCTGCTGGAACGAGACGGAGTGCTTATCACGTGACCCGCCGCTAGGCCATACCCGAATACTCAGACGTGTGATGGAAAAATGTTTTTCGGGTCCGTGCTGTTACACCCTATATATATATATATATATATATATACAAAGTTATAGAGATGTTGTAACGACATTGACTCCTAGAGATTCTCACATTTCAGAATATAGTTTATTTTTAAATCTGAAAAATATATTTGGCAACCATAAACCAAGCACAAAAGAGGCCCATTCATATTTCGAAGGTGGAAAGTTACGAGATAATTGTGTATCTATTATTTGCTTACTTCTATGTATGTGCGTGCGAACTTTTTTTTTAAAAGTATTGTTTATTCAGTTTTTAATTTCCAATATTTTATTTTACAAATCTTACAAAACTGATCAATCAGTTTGATTGTAAGAAATCTCTCATTTTTTCTGTTTATTTGCTTACAACATATAGTTAAATGTTTGATATTTTGTTGCGTAATACATAGTAATTACTTAAAAGTATATGTAATACATACATACATGACGATTGCCATGGTCAAAACGCGAAAGGAGTTGTTGTTTTATTTAATTATGTAATATTCTGACCTCAGATGCGATTTACAGGGAGTATCAAAAATAAGAACAAAAATCGTGGCACGACTCATACATCATGAAGATGACTTCTCGCTTGTTTGATTTTACTATTATTTGACCTTGTCATATTCATGGTTATTATTGTACCTGTTATGTTATGGAATACTCTTGTGTGTCTGAAAGTAACTTCAGCCGTAGTCGTCACCGCGATTTATTTAAGATTCCACACGACAAAACAGATTCAAGCACAGCATGACAAGATGAATGGAATTTCTAAAACAGTGCATAGGTATTATTAATTTCTCTATACCTAACGTTAAAACTGATAAGAATGTTAAAAATAAGAAATCTTGTGCTGTAAATAAATAAAAATGGAGCAGAAATTTCGATGCACAAAACATCTAAATTACAATTATTTGATAAAAAGGAACACCAGCATCGTCTGCGTAACGCATGCATTATTTTCTAGATACGAGAAGATAAGGAATTAGAACAATAATTTATGTAATAGCTACTACAAGTCTTGTCGATTTTTGCTGCGTTTGGTGACTTAGTGCGGGTGCCCGGGTTCATGGGGTGAGGTTTATCTAGGTCTTGACGGTGGATGCTTTTGCCCACCTACTGCGTGGAGGGCTGGATCGGGAGTCTGGTTGATGGAGACCTTTTGTCCTCTCCAGCCAGACTCTCTCGGTCCATCGTATTACACCGCTGTGGATGATACGCTATGATATGCTGATGGATTCATACGTTCGTTACTCATGAACACATTGATCCCCAGATTCCTACCCACCCCTTATACCCTTTTCTTTCACAGAACTTCCTCTCCTTTCTTTCCCTAAAAAGATCCTCCACACATAGGCCCTGAGGGATATTTTTCCTCAGGGCCTCCTCTGAGGAGATAATGTAAAAGAAAATTGGATACGAGGCCGCATTCACACCATGGGCATTTCGTAGTCGCTAGAATTTGTATGTGATACTTTGATACTAATAGCAGTGCTTTGAAGCAAAATGGCTTTCTTTTCAAGCCATGTACATGTACCTACAGTCATTTGTATAGTGTACAAATTATGCGCCAATAAATAAATTACTGCTACTAAAACATTTATTACCCTATATTATTTCGCAAATCACTGCAAACTCCTTTTCGGGGAGCCCGGTTATTTAAAGAATTTTTGTGACTCTTCCCAAACTTCCCCATAGCAATCGAAGAAGCCACATTTTTTTTATTAGTACATTTGCCAATGTGTTCCAGCTACGATCGTCTTAAACGCCTTCTACCTTGAACCACCCCTTCTACGAACACTTGTTGCTCCGTAGCATGTTATTTATGTGATAAGCCGCTTTTATTTTCTTTATACCTACTTTTTTTAAACTTTTTTGTTTAGAAAATAATAGCTAATAGAAAATAAACGCTTGTAGGGTGAATACGAATAATAATTATTTTGATTTATAAAAAAAAATACGAAGTAGAGCAGTTTATTTACAATCCTCCTCACTAGGGATTCTGACTATAGGTTGTTGTATGGGTGTTACATCATAATTTCCTCATTTTCATATGTGTTGATTTTCACAAAATAAAAAATCTTCATATTTGTTGAATGTACGTTGTGTTGGTGTTTTGATGTCGTTCTTAAACTTTTTTTTATCTCTGTGATGTTTTTATTTGTTTTTGTTGTTTCATTTGAAAGGGCAGCATGGACAATATTGTATTTTTGGCCAAAAGACGTTCCTAATTTTGGGATATTCAGAAGCTATTACATAATTATTGTTCTAATTCCTTATCTACTCGTATCTAGAAAATAATGCAAGCGTTACGCAGACGATGCTGGTGTTCCTTTTTATCAAATAATAATTGTAAAAAAAAAATTTTGCATCGAAATTTCTTTTCCATTTTTATTTATTTACAGCACAAGATTTCTTATTTTTAACATTCTTATCAGTTTTAACGTTAGGTATAGGGAAATTAATGATACCTATACACTGTTTTAGAAATTCCATTCCTCTTGTCATGCTGTGCTAGAATCTGTTCTGTCGTGTGGAATCTTGAATAAATCGCGGTGACGACTACGGCTGAAGTTACTTTCAGACACACAAGAGTATTCCATAACATAACAGGTACAATAATAACCATGAATATGACAAGGTCAAATAATAGTAAAATCAAACAAGCGAGAAGTCATCTTCGTGATGTATGAGTCGTGCCATGATTTTTGTTCTTATTTTTGATACTCGCTGTAAACACTATTATGATTATATTGGTTATGATTGTATTAGATTTCACACAACCATTAATGTATGGTAAATGGTTGTTAGTCAGTTGTATAAAATTTAAAATAAGTTCATTAGTAAAAGGGTAGGTAAGTTTATATGTAGGTGCCCACATGAATACTAGCAATATTAATTAGATATATATATATATATATATATATATATATATATATATATATATATATATATATATCATTAGCAAAGTTAGCGTGCTCCGATGGGTTTATCGAGTTTTTCAACACGCTTTTATAATAATAGCGCCACTGCCATAACATCGATTCGGTTTGCTGAAACTGATGGTTGACACTAACTTGCATTGTGTATGTTTCAATAAACTCTGCAATTATTAATACACAATGCTATACATAGGATTTGCGTGGAATCGCCTTTCGTGTCAATGTGGCTGGTGATCGTTTAATTGTTATGTTCTGCCTCTCTGTCCCCTACCCACTACCCACCCCCTACTAAATACTAAACTTACTTTCATTAGTTACCCAGTCATCATGGAGTCAATGCATCGTGTTATTCGTCATCAAACATACCTACTACTATTGGATGTGGGTTGTGAGTGATTGTAAATCTGGTTCAATGAACTCGGATATTGTTTTGAATTTAAGTGTCGTCAATTTCAAAATTGAAACGGATTGTATCAAGAATTCAGACAAGCGACAAAGCACCTAGGTAGGTACCTAATAAAATATGCATTTAGAAAATTTATTAATTCCATATTTGAAATAAATATACGTCATACAATATAATATCACTATGCCTGAACTGATTACTGAAGATTGTTGGCAGGATTATAAATTTATAATTCTGTTTTCATAAAAGCGCCGGTTGACTGACTTTTGCATAACACCCCTCCAATAATAATAAAATCGTAGATAGTCTGGCTTTGGCGCCGAGAATGCTGCGTCTCTGTCTGCCCAATGGAATGCCGTCTGCAAAGAGTACGAAAACAGTACTGGTAGTAGCGCTAGTTCCTAGAAAGGCGCGCTAGATGGCAGCAGGCGGGCAGCGCCGCGGCTGCGCAGAGCTCGCGGCCCCCGCTGACGTCACAAACTACTACTGACTCGCTATTGTATATTGTATTCTTATTCGTCCAATCCCGGTCCAATCAATCGCAGTCCCCGGTCCTCGGTCGCGCAGTCAGTCACTCAGAACTCCGAACAAACAGCAATCGCTCCACGATCAAAAACAATATATTTAGGCGATTTATTACTGTGCAAAAAGTTTTATTTACAAAATGTGGTGACGCGCGAAACGCTTGCGCAAAAGATGACAGTACGTTGTTGTGTGTTGATGATCGCAATCATGAGTAAAAGGTGTCCCGTGTGAAAAAATAGAAATTGAGCAAAAAAAGGTAGGTGAATCCACGAATAACTTGTAGTGGACCGTTTGTTATTCTTCGGATGGAATTGTTTTGATCGATTGGGGGTCCTTTGTGGCGGATTTGTTATCCGGCCCGAGGAAAGGTTGTCTCGGTTGACATTTCCGGGCGGAAAATAACATTTGGGTCGTCCGTATTTTCGTATTTGACACGTTTGTAAAAATGTTAATGTTTGCAAATATAGCCGCTGGTTCGTTGCTCTGACACCTGCATAACTTATCTCCAGGTAAAATTATTCTATTAAAAGAGGAAGTTATTACGGAACGGCTGTAACAAGTGGAAGTAATGACAATAAACCGTTAAGTTTTCTACTGCGAGCGTTTTGTTGTGTTACTGATTTGAAACCTTATTTGTGACAGGTGATAAATGTGAGTGAATTAATAGTTTACTAACAGGTACATGACATGTATACGGTGTACGACTAATCATTGTTTCAGTCTACTTGTATAAATACGAATACGCACAAACTATGTTAATTTTATCCGTGGTAAAACAATGCCAACATATTTAGCGAAAAACTTGTACATTCGTACATACTAAATGATTTGTAAAAAAAAAAACGATAAAATTATACACAAACTTTTGCATAAAAATTGACAGAGCTTCTGTGATTATGCTATTTTTATCTGTGTTTGAACACCTGCGTTTTTAATTTCACTAGTGAGTACAATCTAAACTGAAGGGTCTGCGGTCTGGTGTCAGATAACTTATAATACAACAGTTTGTGTACCTTCGCCCACATCTCCTGTCAAATTAATCTTTTGTAAATAAAACCAACAGATTACAAAAATGAACAAACCTAGCAGAACTGTCACTATAATCACACAGAATGAAAATATTGACATTGTAAATTGAAATGTTTACACGTTAACCAGTTCGTGAAATACAAAAATTAAAATCAATGATTTTGGTAACATTATTTAGTTAATTAACGATATGGTCAGAAAATTATTTTTTTATTTATTCAATAATTGAATATATTATGTACCTATACCAAATTTAAATTTTTGTGTTAATCGTTTTTTCGATAAATGTTTTCATAATTTTTTGTGTCTATTTCAGGAACATTTGGAGCAGCGAGTGGGTGGATGACTGTGTCTAGCGGGAGTGCTCCACCGGCCCCCGCGGCGCCCCATGCGGCGGAGCCCCTGCTGCAGTCCGTGCGCACCTTCCTGTCGGAGCCCCACAAGCTGCTGGTGCACGCCCCCCCACCCTTGCAGCCCCCGCAGGACACCCGGCACCTAGGAGATGTGACCATCGCCCCAGACACCGCGTACCTAGAAAACCACAACTCGGTCCTCAAGAGAAATGACCTGAACAACAACTCCAAAAACAAGTTCTCGGAACGCAAGAACCCCGAGGAGCGGCGAGAATCATCTAGCGCGGGAGCGGTGGATGTGAGCGGCATGCCCAGCCAAGCCGAGCGCATGCAGCGCCAGCCCCTCCTGGCCCGCTGCATCAAGCGAGACACCTGTCTCAACGTCAGCCCCCCCGACGAGTCCGACCCTGACCCCGAGGATGGCCCAGTGCCCCCTCACAATGGCCACCCCGCCTTGCCCAACGGAGACTTCCAGATTGAGATTCCTCCCGTAGGCAGGGAGGAACGCTTCCCCAAAGAGATATGGAAAACCGTCATATCCTTTCTCTTCTTGTTCTGCTGCGTCACCATCAACATGATGTCGCTGGCCTTGACGCACGAGCGAGTGCCGGATCGGGCCACCTACGGTCCTCTCCCCGATGTATTCTTGGACAACGTGGCCCCCATCGAGTGGGCGCTATCCGCCTCCGAGATCCTGATCATGCTCTCTACGGCCACGTCAGCCGCCGTCGTGGTGTTCCACAAACATCGCTTCATCGTGGCCCGCCGGATATTCCTTATGGTGGGATTGTTGTACCTGTATCGCTCCGTCACCATGTACGTGACGGTGCTGCCCGTATCCAGCACCACGTACTACTGCAGTCCTAAGTCCAACCACACAACGCCGCTGCTCATATTGGAGAGGATGGTGTACTTGTTCTCGGGCTTCGGACTGTCTATCAACGGGAAGCACATATACTGCGGAGATTCCATCTACAGCGGGCACACCATGATCCTAGTGTTAAGTTATCTGATAATAGCGGAGTACAGCCCGCGGCGAGGGCTGGCGCTGCACTGGGCGGCGGGAGCGGCGGCAGGGGCGGGCGTGTTGCTGATCCTGCTGGCACACGCGCACTTTGTGGTGGACGTGATAATAGCGTACTACATCACCACCAGACTCTTTTGGACTTATCACACGCTGGCGGCCCGCCCGCTGCGGCACGGTACCCCCGGAATGATATCTCGCGAGTGGTGGTTCTTCTTCTTTAGTTATTTGGAAAAGAATGTGAGAGGTCCGGTTCCCAGACAATACAACTGGCCGCTGCCGTGGCCCAAAGCCAAACTGTTCAGCCGCCTCAGCTAGTGGCGGTGCCCGTGAATATCTTGCTGGCTCTAAGGAGCCCGTGTTTAAGTGTCGTGTTAAGGCTACAAATGTGATAGTGAGCTTCCCAGGAGAGGCTCCCCGATAATAGAACAATAAAAACAACGTCTGGTGGAATAAGTGTGACGGATGACCGAGTTTGGGTCAGGGATATAAAGACAATGATAGTGGACCTACCTTCTGGGAGTGTCTCTTGAGGACCTGCAGTTCCTTGGGGCTGGTGCGAGTGCAGATAGCCAGAGTGAGAGTGTAGTCGAACTGATGGATAATCAGGTTGAGGTAGACGGTCTCCTCCCAGTCGATGTCCGGGTCTCCGATAGGCAGCTTTTTGGAATCCTTCCGAAACACGTCCACGGATGTCTGCGAGAATATCAATAGCCCGAAATGTAGCAAAGTTTAGTACTATTTTAATGTGTGTATGTGATAAATTTGGTTCATAAATGTTACACGATTTATTACAGCAATTAATGGCTGTGAAGACTCGCTTGCCTGTAAGTGTTTTGGGATAGAATATTATATTGAATGGAAACAATTAGGAGAGATAATACCTAGATCATATCAATTTTGCTATGAAAAAGTTTTACTATTAGACTGTTACGGAATAGTTGTTTAGAAAGAAGGCCCTTTTGTGAATGAATTTACTTAATTTGCTAAATGGATGTTGTAGCTGGCTTCTCACTGTCGACTGCCATATGTTGAGATGATTACAGACCTATTTATTAAATGCAGCTAGCGCTAGCAGTGGACGGCTCCTCTGGACACATCTCAGTATATACAACTGAAGGCGTTCTCTTCTCTTATCCCTTTTGTAATTTAGCTCCTTTTCCAAAAGATATTTATAAAAATGATAGATCTTATTAATATATTTTTATAAGTATAAAAAACATATATATTTCAAACTCTTCTACATAATCGTATATGATGGATGTTAAATATTTATATACATAATATTATCATGATGGGTATTATACAAGAATAGGTGTTGTGTTAGCGCTTTTCAAAATAGTGTTACCTCATATTTCGGCAGGTACCGGGATGAACCCTTGACGTGTTTCTTCCTCACGAAGAACAGCAGGTCGTCGCAGTCGATGGCTTGTTCATCTTGGAACAGGAAATGCCGCACAAATAAGTCTGTCCAGTAGGTCGTTCCTTGCAGCACCACAAATCCCGAATCTAAAAGTTCATCAACTTTACATATGCCTCCTTATTTTTGTAAGTGTATTATTTCCTCACTGTATAGCTTTTTCCCACTTGGCCTCATCTGACGATTCCCGTGTCAGGGTGAAACTGGTTCAGTAAAAAAAAAACAAGTGGAAAAAAGTTATGTAGCGTTTTTAATCAAGTTATTATTTACTATGGAATTCTATCAAGAATCAACAGTTATAAAAATAGAAATATGTATCTGTAATACTATATATTTATCTTTTTATAACTTTTACAATACTTTTTAGTTCACCTTTGAAATGTTCATGACTTCTCTCTACTTTATCGATGTATCAATGTACCAACTTGATGTAATAGGGTAATGAATCCATCATACTGAGTTCTGAACAAGTGTATTCTAACTTAAAGAAAAGTGCCTTTACTGATATTACTTATGTATGTAACTTTTCTAAGACTAATCACCCCTATGTATAATGAGGGAGGTGTGTCTGGCTTTAAACTGCCTTAGCAACGAACCCTTATTTCTATGTCTAGCAAAATTCGTAATTAAAAGAGAAATTATATTGAAATATTAATATTCTAAAAGTTGATTGTTGAAAGTGTCTGATTTTGACTTTTACGAATCTCTATGAATCTCCCATATTGTTATATTACAAATAAACTGTACTGTACTAATACTAATCATCAATAGAATTCTTTGCTTTTGTAATGTGTTTATTGTATAAGTATTTAATGTTGTAATAAAATCTTTTAAATCACTTCATAATAATATACTCGGTGTTGATTTTTATCAATTTACACTGGGCCATTTCATTTTTGTATTATTTTAAAATTAATCAGAATAATTTTTTATAATTGTTGATCAGCGTTTATTTACGTATAATATTATAATTTCTGTACTTTTTAATGTTAAATATAAATCAAGTTGTTATCAAAACTTGTACAATAATTTATTCCTCTACAGTACTGTGCAATAATGACTGTTGCATAATGCTATGTGTTTATACATTCCCCGATGTTATGAACAAATTTCAATTTTTTTTTTTCCTTTTTGTTTTAGTTTGACTGTTCTTTATGTAAATAAATGTGTTGAAAATAATAGAATCAGTGCAGTCTCTACTCCCCAGTCCCCAACCTTCCCAAGTGCAGAAAGTTTAACGCCAGCCCTTTTAGATCGTATCACCATGCAAACAAAAGCACCCTAAAGGCTCTATCATACTATCTATGATACAGGAACACATGTTCATTTCAACCAATGGGCTGAGAGCTGAATTCCACATTTATAACAAGAAAGCAGTAGAACCTCGCAGATTTATTTTTTACTGCCTGGTTACAGAAATGAATGTGTACATATCGTCAGTCCAATGCCAAAGTTGCGAATCTGCAAAAACATCATTCGGAGATAAGAGATTTGAAGTTTAGAATTGATATCATAAATTGATTTATATTATTACTAAACCAGCTTAAATAAATCTCTATTTTATACATACTAATGTACAATAAAAGACTCTGTTTAAGGGGAACGTATGCGCGGCCCATTTCGGCGCATTTCATACAAATCTTAGATTTGGATTTGAGATCAAAATACCCAACCAAACTGAAAAATTATTTTTGTAATCAAAAGTTATATCAAATATCTAGTACGGATGTGAGCTACTTTATTTATTTTAGCTTATTATAAGATATAGGCCATTAAAGAATTTAATGTTTCTGGATTTTAGAGGCGATTTGGCAATTATTTGTGAGTAAATGAAAAACAATAATATGCCGCGCATATTATTGTTTTTCATTTACTTCCCTTAAAATGAAATTTTTTAAATGTATCATACTCAAAACTAGCAAAAATACAGATTTGCAATGGACGATATATTTCTTTAAAACTTTAACCTTTTATGAAATATGAATATTATTTTTCAATCCATGTAAAATAATTACGAATGGGAAAACGCCATTTTGCACAACAAATAATAGCAAGTTCAAAAAACTTTGAAATGGAATTAGAATACTTTATGATTGGTTAAAATTCATTAATTTGTTTGAGTGGATTTTGCAGAATTGGCTCATTTGTTTTCAAGTAAAATTAAAACAGGCTTCAAGCAACTACAACTACAAAATGATGGTGCAAATCAATTCATAATTTTATTCCACTACTAACAATGTTTAAAAAATCAAGTGTAAGGAATATTGGCTTGATAAAAGATAACATATCGACGCTGGATAGGTTAAATAGCTAAAGCGCCATGCAGCTGGAAAAGAAGAGTGGCTGATGCGTCATACATCTGTATGGCGCTTGAGCCATTTTTCCATTTATCCTTTCCGGCATAGATATCAATAACTTTTATCAGAAATTTAACTACTCGGGAGATTACGTGTAAAAAAATAATGTAAATGAACAATATTACTTTGTTTGAGGTGAACTAATTATTTTTAAAGACTTTATAAAGTCTTCTAATAATAATACGGTCATACGGTGTATTGGTTGACTGTTCTTTCCAAATTTATAAATAGATCGCAGTTTATTTATTTACTTTAGGGGATATTTCACCATCGTCTCAATAACTATCTGTTATAATAAATAAATACTCAAAATACGTTAAAAAAACTCGGCAAACCTATCCGATATTATCCTAACGAGCCATCACATCTTGTGGTGTGTCAAACACCATTAAATAGACGAATGATGCTATTTTGAGTCTTCGATATTCGAGCGGTCCGTTAAACGCCGATATATGTAGCTTCATTCGTAGGTTCGATTACTAAATGGTAAACTCAGGCTTAATAAATAAATAAATCGTTAATTATACATTATCCGATGGATAGTGCTTATAAAGAGGATGGCGAAATACCTCCTAAGTGTCAAATAATATAGGTCGGATGGCACTTGCAGCTGCTTTCACCAATCAACTGAGTGACTGCTAAGTTCACCAACATAACTGAGGGTAATTATCGAAATTTTTGGTAAAATGGATCAGTTCCCGGCCTCAAAAAGAAGAAGACGGAGAGATATGAAATTACGAATGTTAGAAGAGCGCGCTAACATTTACAGCGATAAAATCGATGCAAAAATCATGAAAATCTTTAATAAAACATGACTCGTTTAAAATAGAGAAAAAATCTCGCGATACATAATTGTCTTAAACAGCATTTAAAGAAACGCTGTGAATTTTTTTCAAACATATAACTTGTAAAATAACTGAAACAAACGTGTTTATAATAATTTTTGGAGTATACTTGGCGATTTTTTTCTATCGAGGGATTTTTATATAATTTGCATTTGGGCGCGACTAATGTCTATATATTATCTTCAAGAATACCGCACAAGAGTCACAACTACTCACAATCGCTTGAAGCCAGTGAGACTACGGCATCCCCAATTGGGGTATGTTGTGAGACTGAAGGTAGTGGGGAGGGGAAAGAGATGTCGAGGAGGAAGGAGGTCACCAAATACGGCTAAAGCCATTTCAAGCAACATTTCATTTCTGAATGATGATATTACACCACGGCGAAACTGAGAGTATCTTCCACACTTAAACGTGCCTTTACTTTACATTATTTTAAATTATAAAAGTTTGAAATAACACAAATAAAATTCCGGGATTTGAACCCGCGACCTTCGGATTACTAGTCTTACCCCTCTACCACGTAGGCCGTTTTAATAAAAACAATAAATTTTACCAATATTTTGATTTTGCGCTTTGGGATGTGAAACCATTATATTTAAACTCAAATTTATAGATAATTATATATAAAGTGCCCCAAAAACAATTAATATTACAGAGCTCGTTTGGCAACAATTCTTAAGAATTTTTGCTTTATTTTATTTTTGCATCTTGAAATATAAACTTTGCGTAGCATACTTTGCGATTTTTTTCTATCGAGGGAATTTTATATAATTTGCATTTGGGCGCGACTAATGTCTAGATATTATCTTCAAGAATAACATATATTTTTTAAGAGCTTAAAAACTTCAAATGGGAGGTTTGCAAGAAATCGGTAGAAATTCGAACTTTTTACAAAAGAAATTCAGCACAGTTGTGATTTGTAAAAGCAATTATGCTTACGAAAAAATATAAAAACAAATCTCGAACAAACACAGTTGTACCTACATAATTTTAAAATGAATAAAATATAGAATTAAACAGCATCCTTAACATAAGAAATGTTTTGAATTAAGTTTGATTAATAACAGTAAAAATAACAAAACGATCACCTAAAAATATGTATAAACAGCCGAATATTCGCATCGTATTGAAAAATTTCTAAATTTGCATGTAGATATTTTTTGATAGTTGGTGGAGATTGGCACTTGAAACAGGGATTTTGAATGCATAGATTCAATTTAATCTTCAATCGTCCGAGTGATAGGGCGGCGACGGCGATGCCTCCTCGATCATAATTATAACAGGAAAGATGGTGTAGATGAGCTTTGATGATAATCAAATCAAATTATTGCCATAGGAGCCACCTAATATGACAACAGCGAATATTGATAACAGAGATATGGAAACTCAAGGTACATAGTTAGAAATAAGATTGTATAAACGTATTATAAATTTGTACAGCGCCCTTGAGGTGATCTTTCACAAAAACGGCGCTATACAAGTCATCCAAATATTATTATTATTATATGTACATGCTAATTAATGCTCAAAGCAAACTACCTACATCAAATTGGGTAGATTCATTAACAAAAATTACTTTATTTGTAATTAATTTTTAAGAACCATATATTTTCCTTCTGTAAATCTGTTGTATGTATGTATTTCAAATAAAAAAATTAACTCCACACAGGAGGCCCCGAGGAAAATAATTTCCCTGTCATGAGATGCTGTGAGCAGGGTCTTTTTTTTGAGGAGAGGAAGGATTGAACATTGGTCTTGAAGAGACCCATGTTATAGGAAGGACGAAACACAGAGGCCGGCAAATCGATCCACACCCGGGCTGTTGAACACAAGAATGATTCGAAGAAGCGACCCGTTCTCATGTGACAAATGTCAACCATGTACATATCGACTGTCCCAAAGAAAAATATCAGATGTGTGATTTTGCAGTTTTGCAGTGGGGCTTTTTAAAGTTACGTTACTGCATTTTTACTGTTTTTGAGTTTTTTTAAATAGATCGTAAAGCAGTATATATGTGTATTTCATACATTTCATTGAAAACTTAAAAAATAAAGACTTTTTAGAAAGTTAAAATAAGCCAACAACACGATTTAAAATTTTAATCAGATCCGACATTCTTCTTCGGGACCGTCGATATGTTGGCTGAGTGTTTGGCGTGTTTCCCGACTATGCACTGGTGCGGAATAGAGATGGGTAAGTTCTGCATTTTGCCGGAGGCCTCCGAGACCTGATTCCTTTTAAATGTAATCGAGTTCTAGGAGCAGGTCCGGGTCTAAGTTCTTAGGTGCGGACTGAGCACTGGGTGTTGTTGCGGCGCACCGAACCAGGACGCATGGGTTCAAAGAACTCTGAGCCAGGACCTACTCGTAGAAATCGCACAAGACCTCAGAACCCCGGAGCTGGACAAGACCCGCACGCGGGTTCGGACCCGTCACCCATACAATGTAGGTACATTCAATGTACCTACACTGCACGGGCTTTTATTAAGAAATTTAAATAAGTAAATTAGCTGAAAGCTATAATGCTTTATTATAAACTATTATTTTATAATGCACTTCACCCGTTGATTAACAATACCAAGATACGCTCTAATTAAAAACGACTCCGTGTCTAGTAGAATATTCAAAAATAGAATCCACTAAACAATCCCGCAATGACGTGACACATGGGCAGGGAGCAGTATACTGTTACGTCACGCACGTGTGTGTTGATCGGCGACCGGCGATCGAATGGAGTACAAGAGCCAATTCCAGCTAGTACCAGGAGAACTCGCGACTCGCGAGTGGAGCGGAGCGTGAACACGGGGACGCCGGCCGGTGGTTCCTAGTTCCTACTACTCACTAGTACGGAGAACTCGTGAGTGGAGCGGAGAGCGAACACGGGGACACCGCCAGCCGGTGGAGGCATCCGAGTTTCGGGTTTGGGAACGAGCCCAAGTTCCGGGACAGGGTTCTCTTGGAGTAGTCGATTTGAAAAAGGAGTGGGAGTAGGAACCGCTTCCCGCAAAGGAGCGGATCACACGAGCCCATTCCAGTTGAACCGACACATCTCTATTGCGGAAGGGATCAATGACGCTAGTTCCTAAGAGCATCTTCCATCGAAATTTTTTTTTTTTACTTAAATACCGCACAAGAGTCCCAACTGCTCCCGTCTGGAGCCAGTGAGACTCTGGCATCCCCGATTGGGGTATGTTGTGAGGCTGAAGGTAGTGGGGAGGGGAAGGAGATGGGGAAGAGGAAGGTGGGGAAGTACCTGGCTATTCAGATCAGATCACCAAACACAGCTAAAAGCCATTTCAAGCAATGTTTCAATTCTGAATGGTGGTCTTCCACCAGGGCGATACTGAGAGTATCTTCCTCTGAGAGTATTTTACTGAGAGTATCTTACTCTGGAACGTGCCGCAAATATACTATATTTTATTTTAATTAATTAATTGTGAAATAACACAAATTAATAAAAAAATAAATTATTTGCCATGCCGGGATTCGATCCCTCGACCTTCGGATTGCGAGTCAAGGGCCTTACCGCTAGACCACAACGGTATAACAAGGATAGTACATACCTGACGCTTGTGCTCTAAAGATTGCAATCTATTTGTTAAGTTAGGAGAATCTATCAAACGGACCGCACGTTTCTGCACAGAGTCAAGAGTTTTTTCAGGTATTTTGGGACTCCAGACCAGAGGTAGCTGCCAAATTCAACCGTGCTGCACTTGCGATTTGTACAGGGTTAGCAGGTGTGTACTAAAGTACCTGCGGGCCCTGTACAGTATGCCCAGTTTTTGAGAGGCTAGCTTAACTCTGGCTTCGATGGAGCCCCCATATCTGAGTTGGCCACTTATAGTTACACCAAGCATATCAATAGAGGGCCTTTTCGGAAGATTGCTTCCGTTGAATGTATTTTCATGTATTTGCTGAACTTACCTATTGATAGTAAAGTTTCATGACTTTTGCATCGATAAAACAGTGGAATCAACATTCGTCCGACTTATCTAACATAGCTTGATTGTGCCAGTAAGAGGTTTTGAAGGTCTCGAAACAGAATCTGATTAGAAGGCTGTAGTGCTTGATTTATTTTATTATTTTCAAAGAAAGACAAACATTCACAGGTTACGAATAACCTGAAAATATTTGAAATTCTCAAATGTTGCTTGTATCATGATGGAAGCTTAGCCAGCCAAGGAATTGAATTAACGATGCCTGGGTGGCCACCAGATGTGATGCCAACTCAGCCACTGGGTGCGGTAGCAACGCTCAGAGCAGTTCATGCGATTTGGCCGCGACCATTCCTGATGAAAGTGCTGGCGCGTTATCGTGGTGAAACAGCGTTTTAGCCAAATGGTGCCACGTCTCCTTAAATTTCTTATCGAATCGGTCCAATAATTCTCTATAGTACTGCCCAGCGATCGTTCGTCCTTTCTGCAAAAAGTCCATGAGGATTATTCCCTTCGAATCCCAAAAAATGGTGGCCATAATTTTTCCCGCCGATGGGGCCATCTTTGGAGCAAATTCACTCAGAAAAATCCATTGGTTTGACTGCTGTTTGATCTCCGGCTTGTAATGGTGTACCCAGGATTCATCAATGGTAATATTGATTCTGATAACAAAAGACTCCTGCGAATTTCGCTTCAAGAGGTCCAAACACTGCTTTAACATTGACAGTCGTATCTGCTTGTTGTCCACCGTGAGCACTCACGGCACCCATGAGGCTGACAGCTTTCTCACACTTAGCTTATCAAGTAAAATATTTGTTGATGTTCCATACGACGCGCCTACATCCTCTGCTACTTTGCACACATTAGTTTGACGATTAACGAGAATCAGAATGTCACGAACCACGTCTGCCAGGCGGCCTGGCCGCTCCTCATCAAAAACAAAAGTACAACCACTTTTAAATTCGTTGAACAAATATCTCACGGTTGTCATAGATGGTGAAGGGTCCCCATAGACAGCATCCAACTTCACTTTAATTTCTTTGCTTGTTTTTCCATCCAAAAATAAAGAGCGAATTACAGATCGATATTGCTCTTTCTCCATTTTATCGAGAAACACGAAACACGTTTAATACAACTGGGTACCAAATAAAAAACAGAGTGCAATTCACAAGCGGTAGAAGTGAAACCTTCAGACCTGGAGTTTTTCAGATTCAACAGTTGACACAGTTGACGTCAGTTTGACTATAGAGACAGACATCTCCATTAGGTCTGAACTTGCTTACGAGGGTGAAGCCCGGGCAGTCCAGATAGGAGGCGTCTAGAGGCTCGGCTGTCTATGTTTCGGACAGGAAAAGAAGGTTTGGACATTGGGAGAGAAGGTGGTGATGGATTGAGTTTAAGGTTGTGTGCAGGCTGCGAATATTGGCGAAATTCATCAACATTTTTGGCCTGCACCGGGGTCTCCTTCTTCTCGCCGCTGTAAGGAAGTTAATTGTTTGTTGTGTTGTCATGATTTTATTGATATATATTTTTTATGGTGGTATGTGGGGGAAGGAAGGTCTGGGAGGGAAAAGGTATGAGGGGTGGGTAGGATGCTGGGGATCAGAGTTTCCAGGAGTGATGGACGTATGAATTCAACCCACCCACTGCGGTACAAGGCGATGGGCAGGGAGAGTCCGGCTGGAGAGGTCGCCCAACGCGCCCCAAACACTACTGCTGGGTCCCCTCCGGTCACGAACCGGCACAATAGCAGCGGCGGGGTTTTGAACTCGTTGATGGGGCAGCCCACCCTCAGTCGTGAGCCTGAGGGTCGGGCCCCTGTACTACCGAGCGGCCCGGACAGCGATAACCGGTTGTAAAGGGTCTCCCTCAACCAGCATCAAGGTGGGCCGACGTACCCGCCACAAAGACCTAGAACATTACCCCATAAACCCGGGCACCCATGCTAAGTCACCAAACGTAGCGAACCACTTGGGGTGACCTGTGGCAGAGGCGTTGGTCATCCAATAAATGGTTCCCAGGGCGGCAAATTGAGACATGCTCTTCAGACAGAATTATCATCTCAAATACAAATGGATGGACAGTTTCTAATCTTAGATTACGCATGTTAGGTTTTTTTTCATGTATCTGAAGGAGACCACTGTGTTTGGGAGTAGCCTTTCCGAGGAGTAAACGAGGGAAGTGGCCATGGAAGAGCTCGGCTGGGAAGCATTCATTTGCAGATCAATTCGGCATTCATGTTCGTGCCCCCAGATAACAAAATCAATTAAATCAGGAAGCACTTCTTCTAGAATATAGTTCAGGTGTCCCCAGTTCACTCTGTTTTGGTGCAGAGTGAATATGTTAAATATAGCGTCATTTGAATCCAATTTCAGTACTTTGACTTTGCCTACCCTGAAGAGTCGGGCCAGTCTTTGACCTTTCAAAAAACTTAAACTGTACAAGTTCAGCTGCGTTTTTCCTTTCTTTATCAGAATGGGGAAAACAGTAATCTGGCTGTAATCCGTCCACTTGCCGAAGTAATTAACAAGTCCCATGTTTCACAGAATATCTAAGGAACTTACTGCTCCCCTGCCGATTGGATCATCATGGTTGCCATGAATAGAAAACACAGCAAATGAAATGTTGATATTGGGTTCTTCCTAGATTACTGAACCGGTAAGCGTTTGTTTGAAGTTTTCATTTTGATTGGAAAGTACATATCTCAAATTCGACAGCTTGCCCCAAAACAATATTTTCTGAACAGTTTAGTACATTTGAGCAAACAGCTAGGAATAAGACACCGATAAATGGTTGTGGAATAAGTATAAAAGTATAAAATCAACATTGTATTCAACGGAAAACTGAAAAATTTCCTCGAAAGTAATGAAGCTGTCCTTTCCTCTGATGGGATCCAATTCATTATATCCATTGACGTAGACTTAATTGATCGATGATTATATCCCAAATGTAAATCCGTTGCAACGAGAATATTTAATACTAGCTTTTGCCCCCGGCTTCGCTCGCATGGTATTAGGGGGGTTGCCACTCCGCCTCCTCCACCTTCCCTCTCGTCACTCCACTCTCCCCATACCCCCCCCTACTTCCATCCCCCTCCCCTTCCCATACCCATCCCCCCCACCCCCGCCCTTTCTTCCCTACCACTCTACCTCCACCCTCCTCCCCTCCCCCCACCCTCCTCCACCATCCGCCCTTTCTTCCCTCCCCTTTCTTCCTCCCCCAAACCCCTCCACCCTCCTTCCCTCCACCCCAGGCAACAATTTTTTGCTTTTCATCTGACGTTTGCAATAACTCGATTTTGTTAGGGACAGAAAACGTATAAATAATTTCATAACGCCACAGCTTATTCACAACACCAGAGCTTACATATATATAGCCTATATTACTCGCAAATAATGTAGCTTTCTATTAGTGAAAGAATTTTTAAATTCTATTCAGTATTTATTGCGTGAAAGAGTAACAAACATCCATACAAACTTTCGCCTTTATAATATTAGTAGGATTTCTTCGGGTTTCGGAATTTCGGTCTCCATTCTTATTTACAACCTCCAATACCATCATATTAATATATTAAATTTATTCGATGTGGTAACACGGAATAAACAGATGTAAAAACTTCGATGATCTTCTCGCTTATGTGACGCATGTTTGGGGACGGTGTCTGGAACGTTTTGGTGAGATCCAAACGGTTTCACTGGACATTTCCAAGGCCTTTGACCGGGTTTGGCATCGAGCGCTTGTCAACAAACTGCGTTCTTACGGACTTCCCGCATCCTTGTGTGCGTGGATTGCTGACTTTTTGAGGGGGAGGTCGATTCAGGCGGTTGCTGACGGTTTCACCTCTTCCTCACATTCGATAAATGCTGGCGTCCCACAGGGATCGGTTCTGTCTCCGACTTTGTTTCTGTTGCACATCAACGACCTCTTGTCATGTGCACCGATTCATTGTTACGTGGATGACAGTACAGTCCATGATAGCTTTTAGTTTGACAAGCCTCCAAAGAGCACACAAACCCCAATAGCTCAGAAGGCTTTGAAGCAGAGAATGGACGGTTACCTCGAGAGTGTTTTCTCTTGGGATAAGAATAACCTCGTCGAATTTAATGTTTCAAAGACCCAATCATGTTTGATAATGTCTAAAAGGGATTGAAATGATAATTTAGTCTCCTTCAACGGAAGCATTCTTCCGAACAGGACCTCCATTAATATGCTTGGTGTAACTCTAAGTGACCAGCTCAGGTATGGGGGCTCCATCGAAGAAACTGGGCGTACTGTACAGGGCCCGCAGATACTTTAATAGTACACAACTGCTAACCCTGTACAAATCGCAAGTGCGCCCCACGGTTGAATTTGGCAGCCACCTCTGGTCTGGAGCTCCAAAATACCTTAAAAAACCCTCGAGTCTGTGCAGAAACGGGCGGTCCGTTTGAAAGATTCTCCCATCTTAACAGACGGATTGCAATCTTTAGAGCACAGGCGTCAGGTGGGAATACCGGTATTACAATGGAAGATGCTCCGAGGAACTAGCGTCATTGATCCCCTCGGCACCGGTGCATAGTCAGGAAACACGCCAAACACGCGCCCAACATTTGTACACGGTTGACATTAGTCACATGAGAACAGGTCGTTTTTACGACTCGTTCTTGAGTTCAACAGCTCGGCTGTGGAACGATTTACTGGCCTCTGTGTTTCCTCCCTCCTACAACCCATGTTGTAGGAGGGACTCCTTCCTTTCCTTAAAAAGACCCTCCACACAGCATCCTCAAAGATGACATAGGCCCAGTGGGAAATTATTTTCCTCAGGGCCTCCTGTGTGGAGTTACTTAATGTAAAAAAAAAAATCCAGATCTTCAAAGATGAAGAAAAACCCGCGTATTACGAAAAGCATGAACTAAACAAGAAAAGCACCCAAAACTGATACGGTTATGATTTACAAAATTATATTGCACATATAATTATAATGTAAATAAATAAACAATCGATTGTCAAATTATGACAGATGGACAGATGTTATCAAAATCGATCTATGTGGATGTGGATCTATGATTAAATATTAAATCTATTTAGGAAACTGGCCAATGCTTGCAGCTTGCAGTAATCAGGATGCCAACATAACAAACTACGCGATGAATTTGAAACGTCAGATAATAAATACACAACAAAATCTCACCGTCTTTTAATAACTGGCGCATTTCCTTCGTTCTCTGAAAATTGATTTCCTCCAGCAACTGTTCCAGGGCGCTCGGGGCCTTCAACAGGGACGCCGAACTGAAAGCCATTTCAGCTTAGGGCCGTCAACAAAGTGCGATTAAATCAATAACAATTAACGCGACCAATGAATCACCCGGTGCATAATAAACTGGGAACTCCGATCTCATGCTTCAACTACGTTTTTTTTTATATACTTAATATCATTCAATCTTTGATTAAATTTTGAAATATCATTTTGACAGACCACTTCAATCTACGATCGTAGCAAGGTTAGAATGTTGACACAAGAATGGTAACTTGAAATAACCTATTTAGAAACATGTTCACCGAGCATTTGAAAGCTCTCAGTTGCTTTAGTGGTTTGTTTGACAAGGAAATGTGAATCAGTCTGGCTATAATATTTCCAACTACGCTCGAGCCGCACAACAATCGATTTTCATTTTTTGTCAAAGAGTTGCCCGTTTCCCCCGCCAGTCGCGCTCGCGTCGCTTTACCGAACAGCTGATTGCTTTTTGAAATATGAAAATTTTTACAAAATAATAAAGTTTGATTTCATGTAATATCAATGGCTGGATTGAAAAACATCACTTATATACTATAATAATTATGGATAAAACTTACCTTGTATGATGTTTACAATTATTATGCTCCTTCCGTGTCTACCGTATGGTCTACCGTGTCTACGTACACAGTACACAGCATGTACACAGTTTATGTCAAAACAATAACAATCGACTATTCATAATTCGAAATTCGAACATTTTCAAGAAATTCTCTGAAAATTTTTTTTTGTGTTGAATTCACAGTGTCAAGTAGATACCTAACAATGTGAGCGTCTTCAAATTTCGGTCTTAGGTACCTACGTACGTATTATTACTGAGTTTTTTTTTAACTTTAGCTCCACACAGAGGCCCCAAGGAAAATGATTTCCCTCAGGGCCTACGTCATCTTTGGGGACGCTATGTGGAGTGTCTTTTGAGGAAAGGAAGGAGATGAAGTTCTGGGAAGGAAAGATGATTTGTTTGTAATATTATATTTCCCGCCATCTCTGCCATTAGTCGCGGGGTAGGTTGATGTTTTTGTAGTTAGGCAGTTGGTATCATAGATTTGTCGCAGTAGGTACATACTATTCGACGAGTTTTAATTGTTTTCATTGTACTCGATGACGTAAAATTTACTATTTTTTACCCCATTTTGACGCCGGCTGCCTGCGAACTTGCCAGGCTGGCGGTTGGCAGCCCTGCTTTTTTCTCATTTTCTAATCGACCTTTATCATATGAAACCATTCCCGTTCGTGTACTCGATGACGTAATTTTTTCGAAAAAAATCTATTATTATAAAAACTATTTCCATGGCAGCGCGGCTCCTGCCAAGAGGCGCACCGGCAGACCAGCTTTTTTAAGGTTTTCTAAGTGTCCATTATCACTAAAAAGTAGTTTCATCCGTGTACTCGATGACGTGGGGTTTACCTATCTCGTCTCCGGTCTATAAACAGGTGTTTCCCCCATAATTATACCACACCACCCATGTTTCCCGTTTATGCCGTCCGCACAGATTAGTTTGTTATTCCAAACCCATAATATTTAGGTGACCAGACAACTCAACAACATGCAACTTCATCACCTCTTTTGATAAATTATTAAAAGTGAGGAAACTTTAAAAAATATGGTTAAATGGAAATACGTAAGGCTAGGTTATGGACTGTTGTTAAAAAAATCATAACTTTTAATGATTTCAAAGGGGTATTGAAATGCTACTTTGTTGAGTTGTCGTAGAACATGCGTAGAACCAAATACTTATTTACTGACGCCTGACAATGAGTCACGGTATTAACGTGGGCGCGGGTAGAATAGGAATCCCTCGTGGTAATAATTAAAAAATACAATATTATTTATGCATCGACAACTGATAAAATGTTATTGTAATATATATACTATAATTATTGAGGTTGCACTAAAAATAACAAAAAAAATCGGAACCATTACCAACTCGGAGCAGGGCTATCAAAATTCACTCATTATTTTAATTTAATCAAACATCTTTCTCGAGTAACATCGAAGTAGATAAGAATACTACATATTTTTTAGATAAATAATAATATTGTGACAATGATTGATTCGTACTTTAAAAAACAACGTGAAATCGAATTATGCGATAATATTACCGATAGGCAATATTTCAGGTGAAAATTCGGTCAGATCTTTGATAGGTACGACGGGTGATTCCCACAACGCCTTTTAATTTATAGGTCGTAAATATTTTCCGGTGGTGAATGTTAACTTATCAACTAATCAATCCGTAATAAAAAATAAACTTTTATTACTATAATTCAACTATTTAAAATTTTCAGACCATCTCTTGGGCCGGCTAGTAGCCAATTCAGAGAAATGGTGAGCGCGTGTGTTTCCGTGAGTGCCACCAAAAGTTGATAGACTGCATTACCACCGACAATGAGTATATCTGCCGAGTTTCAGCTCGATCGGATTCGAGAAGTGGGTTAATTTCCACTTCCAAGATTTGCTTTCATTTACGAAAACAAACTCGAAATTCAAATAGATGTAGGTACTATGAACCTTGCAGCCAAACTATATTTTTTTTGTACGTAGGCGATCGTTAGGTTGACATTGACGCGACTCTTTCTCTTTCTCCGGTATTAGTTTGGAAATAAAATACCTACCTCTAGTTTTCGGATGTGAATTAAGAATTAATTTGATATTCGCCTTTTACTCTGGACGCGGTTATTTTCCAATATGGAACTCGGTCATGACCACTGTCTGGCCATAAAATAAAGAGTCTGGTATAGACGAAACAGCCCTGCCCAATAAACACATTTTCTCTCCAAATTAGTTATGAAGAGTTGTTTCAGAATTTGCGTCATTGGCGAGGTACAATCAGATGGGATATTGCGGGCAGACATCCGCAGGCTGCTCGTCATTCCCCGTACCTTGTGCCCACTTTTAACCACAAGTCTCAACTCCATTTCTCTGTCTTGAGAATCCCTTTTCCTGCTTTCCTTCGCGAGACAGTTCACCACAGTTCGCTGTCTTGTGCCGATTCGCGAGGTCGATATTTACAGAAACCATACAGTTAACAAAATGCATTTCTTAAGCCAGATTGTAGTTTTAGTTGCGATCTTTGCATACGGAAAATGCTTTGATTTTTCTCGACACTTCAGAGAGGCTGTAACTACAAACCAAATTGAAAGAGGTAGGTACCTAATTATTTTAAGTACTATACAGTAATTAACAAAAATATACCTAGGTACTTAGTTACTTACTAAGATTTATTTTTTGTAGCATGTAGGTAGGTATCCAAAAAATACGAGCGAAATAAATCCATATTACAAATAAGTACCTAATTTTTGTTTTGAAGAGTTTTAATTTTCAATGTACATTTGTTACTTAAATTTTAAATTTTATGCGACCGGTTTCGACACATCCGTGTCGTTCACGAGCAAACTTAAAACGTGAATGACACGGATGATATCAAAATCAAAAATCTATAAGTTTTGTAACACTTTCTTATTTTTATTTTGGCTTTTTGCAACCCATTTTCACAATGGGCTGCAAAAAAATGGACCGAGCTCCAGTGGCGGAAGTAGATGCAGGATTGGGGAGAGAGTGCTCTTTCTCAATAAAAATTAAAAGTGGTTTATTACGTTATTGTTGTGGAAGATACTATCAGTATCGCCCTGTTGTAAGACCACCATTCAGAATTGAAACGTTGCTTGAAAATGGCTTTAGCAATGTTTGGTGACCAGATCTGAATAGCCAGGTACTTCCCAACCTTCCTCTTCCCCACCTCCTTCCCCTCCCCACTACCTTCAGCCTCACAACATACCCCAATTGGGGATGCCATAGTCTCACTGGCTCCAGACGGGAGCAGTTGAGATTCTTGTGCGGTATTCACTGTAAAAAAAATGTATATATATATTATCACAAAGTATCTGTTTCGTATAAAAAATGTATTATTATATGAACTCACACATTTTTCTAAAAATATTGCCTGAATCGAAGAGTCTACCCAAAACACTAATTTTGCTAGTAAAAACTATTGCTTAACAATGCTCTGAAAAATCATCATAAAGATTTTTGCGAGATTATTTTTAAATCAACAGTTAGATAAGAGGAAACCACACTCGAATAATTTTAAAACCACACACAGGAGAGTGGTAGGTATATATACGAGTATATGCCGCACATCCTGGAATTTGGGATAAGAAAAACTATTTGACTGAGCATATCAAAGTACTGTTTTAACTCGACCGTTTTGCATTTCGTCTGTCCGTAAATTAGTTTGTACGTTCCTTTTCAAGATGTGGGCGTTTTTGTGTTTATTCTTTTTTAAATGTGAAATCATCGTGCTTGTTTGGACTTATACGATTTTTTTCATATTCTGGTAGGTACATACTTGCTTGAAGAAAGTTTGAAAAATAATTATCTTTGAGATAGTGACGTTTCTTTGGACAGATTGTATAATTCTTATTTAAAAAAAAAACATACCTACCTACGGTTAATAATGAAGTAGGTACGTAGTTAATTACCTACCTACGAGGAGGAAATTTGGTTTTGATTTATTATGAGAAAAAAAAATCAATATGAGAGAGTGTGACTTAAAATCGCATTAACATAAATTCAGGTGGCTTAAGGATAAATACATACGTATAATCGGTATATGTAATATGAGATTTGTTGTTATGAGATTATTACTGATTGATTAGTGATTTGATTAATGATTACTGTTACTAGTGTTAGGTACTGTTGAGATAAATGCTTGAGGTATTGAAATACTGAGGTTTGTTGTTACTACTTCAATTTGTAAGGCGGATGTCGGTACCGCCGCCCCGGGAACCATTTACTTACTGGATAACTAACACCCCTGGCATAGGTCACCCCAAATGGTTCGCTATGTTTGGTGACTTAGCAGGTGTGCCCGGGCTCATGGGGTGAGTTTTGTCTAGGTCTTGGGGAGGATGCGTTTACCCACCTATTGGGTGGCGGGCCGGATCGGGAGACTGGTTGAGGTAGTCCTCTTGACCTTTCCAGTCGGACTCTCTTGATCCATCGCCTTGCACCGCAGTGGGAGAAATGGATACATACGTCTGTCATTCCTGGACACACTGACCCCCAGATTCCTACTCACTCCTCATACCTTTTTCCTTCCCAGAACTTCCTCTTCTTTCGTTCCCTAAAAAGACCCTCCACACAACATCTTCAAAGATGACATAGGCCCCGAAGGATTTTTTTCCTCAGGGCCTCCTGTTTAGAGCTAATGTAAAAAATCTACTTACATTGATATAAGCTCCCACCCTGCAATTAAAAAGAAAAAAAATACACTGATGATTTTTATTTTTGGCATACTATCCCTAAAAAAAATATAAAAAAAACTACAGAGTGTCATGCCATCAGGGTTGGAGTGAATGCCGTTTTCACTTTTTGTTTGTTTTAGGACAATGTTGGGGGAACATGGCTCAACTCAACACAATCATGAGACAAGCCACCTGCAAACCCCGTGTCACCATGGTTGAAGTCAATTCTGAGACTGCTAATGTTGTGGTAATATGTTATTATTTGTAGTACCCATAATCTTCTGCACCTTTCTGTCCTTTACCCTAACTGTCACAAATAAACACATCATGAAGAAATATGTAACTTCTTAATTTTTTAAAAATTTCTTATACCTTTAGGTTTTTACCTAATATGTAACAATTTCTATGCATTTTGTTTTGAAGATTTTATTTCACATTGTAGGTAGTTACCTACATTTGTTACTTACTTATTTTAGAGACACCATTCTGTACTTGAAAGCATAGAGCTATACAATTAGAGGCGCTATTGCATGCTAACATCTCGTCGAAACATGTTTTTCCACGATAAAAAGTGCACGGGGATCGGGCTCTAGAGCGTTGGAGGACTGTGGAATCAATTTCTTCACTTCGTGTTTCATCTAAATAATTTCATCTAAATAACATGTATCTACATAAATGCTTGCAAAGTAGTGTGAAATAAAAATTAAAAAGTGTACAACGTAGCTACATTGTGAAATAAATCTTCAAAACAAAAATAAACATGTCTTAGAAGAAATCCAAAGACATTCTTATTTTTGAGAATTCTCGATTATAACTTTTTTTTTTAAATGGGACATGCAGGATCTCTTACAGAACTCAACAATGTTAGATTTTTTTCAGATTTATCCCAACAAGGTGGCGGTGATGAGATGTGACGGTGGGTCTTGCTATGGCAAATCATCTTGTTTGCCAACAAAAGTTAAAGAAGTTTCCGTCGCAGTAAGTACATGTATTTCTTTTCATTTTTCTACGGTGGAAAACTCTCTTAGCATCGCTCTGTTGAGAAACCACCATTCGGAAAAAATTGTTTTTAATTTACCTATCTTTAGTGACCAGATTTTAGTCACAGAACAACCTTACCCTTCCCAATCTTTTTTCCGATCGTATTATTCCACTTTCTTCAGCCTCGTAACATTCCAAAGGCGGTGATTTAATATTATCACTGACTAACCATTATGCATTACTATAATGCAGTGGCGGCTCCAGCACTTCTTTGGTGGTGGGGATCCTGTACCGTAATCTCACCACCCGTAGAATATAATATAAAATTTCTCTTTTTTTTTTTTGATGGTCTTATCATGATCTTCGGATATCTAAACACAAAATAATATAAAATGTCTATAGATATGTATCAATTTACAATATAGTATAATAAAAATAACGCTTTATCTTGCAAGATTATTATCGAACTTAATTCGAATGAGAGAGATTCCTGCCCGAATCTACGCAAACAAATGGTTCAGTAGTTTGTCATGGGGATTCATTGGATTATTACCACGGTATTTGAAATTCACATACGAGTGCGCGCATGCGGTTCTCGGATTGCATATGATCGCGAAAGCTATCGTATGCAATCGGATAGCTCGGATTGTCCCCCATGTGCGCAGTAGGTTCTGCGAGTCGCATTAAAATAATCCGGAATAATTTTTTGAATTTTATTTCTGTAAATGTTTAAAGAATTCATTCATTTTGGTGAAGACAAAGCATTGACTGTTATTTCCTTTAGTAGGTTTCGGGTGTAACTGGTGGGGCCTGTTCCCACTGTCCCCCTGTAAAGAACCGCCACTGCTATAACGTGCACAATTAATATTTGTCATATTAAGTTTTCAACCCAAATCTCTACGCTCTCACGAGTCTTTCGCAGTGTAAATGCAAATGTTTAAATACAATTACATCAAGTTTAGGAAACTGTTTTAATTTTGCACATGCTCTCCTTGCACAGTAGGGTTGATTATCAAGACCTTGTATGAATTATGGAATTGTCTTAGAAATCAAAAAACCTGTAAACCTATAACTAGGCATACAGAAACTTAAATGTGCAATAAAGTAAGACTCAAGATGTTAAAATTTAATTAAAATTATAACTTTAATAAAGATAATGGACTAAACCCTTTCCAGGTGCGACAACATGATTTCCAAACCGGCAAGGAAGTTTGCGGGTTCATAAAGATGGTGGAGCACACCAGCTGCCAGTGCGGCTGCTCCTTGATGGCGCACCACTGCTCCTCGAGGCAGTACTACAAGCGGGGGGAGTGCGCATGCGAGTGCTCCAACTTCGTGGAGAAGGAGATCTGCTTACAAGAGGTAGATCACACTTTTATACATCATTTACATAACACATAAAGGTGGAACACACCAAAACGTACATGTGGCTGATTCGTGATGATATACTATGTCTCTCTTACCGCTGGCTATTATTGTATTCCCCAATATTTTTAATTTTGAATTTGTATTGAGAGACTGAATTTAATTCGTACTGAATTTGTAATTGACGCAAATAATGGTCAGATTTTTTTATCACGAAGCACGCCCACATTGCATGCCTGCACATATAATATATTGTAACCTAACCCAACCATCAGTGCAGAAAATATCAAGATACTTAGAGATATCATTTAGCAGCACCATACCTCTTGTCATACCGTAGGATAACTGAGCCAGCACATCCGTTCTGCCATGTGGAATACATAGAAGGTCATAGAGTCGATTCTGGCGGTAGTTTTTCGCTATAAACAATTTTTAGTAATACAAGAGGTACGTTGTTTATTTTAAAATTTGAATAATTTATTTTAGATGTGATACTATAATCCTTCCACCGAGAGATTGCCCA
Organism: Limnephilus lunatus; assembly: GCA_917563855.2. Taxonomy (NCBI): domain Eukaryota; kingdom Metazoa; phylum Arthropoda; class Insecta; order Trichoptera; family Limnephilidae; genus Limnephilus; species Limnephilus lunatus. The sequence goes on from OU830592.1 coordinate 49,765,337, forward strand.
CTCTAAAATCAGGAACTATTGAAACTAACAAATACTAAATTCATTGATAAACCTCTCTTTATCTTTTATTGAACTCGTTTCTAATTTAAATCTCTGGTTTATTTCGATTTGCGGAAGATTTTGGAACAAGATCAACTGCAAGACCCTCTGCTTAAGGAATTATCGGTGAGTGAAAAACAAACATGATATTCTCACTAAGCTACTCGCACTAAAATACTATTAACTCCCTCTTTAATGATTACAGTCATAGTATATTTACTGGAGAACATAGTTTTTAATGTAGGAAGCATCACCCTTTCTCGGTATTTGGTTTAGTTATGCAAAAGTCCTTCTTTGATTGTGGGAATCTCTCTTATTCATATTCTAATTTATTAAATAGTCTCTATTGTTTGGTTAGTTATGACATTACCAAAGGATGTTTAGAGTTGAATGTTACGTTATTCATAACCACAACATTTATTTTGAAATAATATTAACATGAAGCATGCATGGATGCATGTAACTACTTAATTAAGTTTGTAATGCAAAAAAAATTACATATTACTTAACGTTACGTGGCTAACTAACATTTCACAAAATTGAGTTTTTAATAATCTAGTGTTCTTTACAATGTCCTTTTTTCAGTAATAAATATTTACATTTATGTGTAATCCCAAACCTAACCTTCTACATTTTTTAAAAAATTAAAAAAATTCTTATTAAGTTCTGAAGGAACCAAAATAAAATTACCATCATATTAAGACACTCGTCCATTGCTGGATTGTATTTCTTTTCGTACTTTGCTCAAATTATTTTATGATAAAAATTGTCCAGTTTTAAGTAAAACGCGTTGAAAGTTTTTTGAAATGCGTAGTATTCACTTGTAACTCGTGTTCAAACCTTTTCATGTAGCCACGTCTGTGTAAACCTACAGAAGTAATATTTACACAGCAGAAGTGATTGGAAAAAAAGGCGATGGGAGCAAAACAGCTTGAGCGCGTTTAAGTTTTGGTTGCATCCAACTTCTCAATTTATCCATACTAGAAATTGAAAACTACACATAGCCTAACTTTGGTAATTAATCAAGAGCAATGCACATCACTGGTCTCTAGAATAATAAAACTAAATTATAAAACTAGCTAAGTCCCCGGCGCTTTATTTTTTCCCACGCACAAATTTTCAATACAGTAATAAAACTGTAGATTTGTGAAAAACCAAAGCCAGGCCGCCCGCCTGCTCGCCACAGACTTTCTTCTTTACATATTTATAAACATATATATATATAGAAAGATGAAAAATGTTAACTTTGTTTTTTTAGGAAAAAATCTGGGACCCTAGCACATGCAGTTGTAAGTGCAAGGAGATGTACCCCAATTGCAGTACGGGAACTGAGTGGGTGCCCAGCATGTGCAAGTGAGTCAATTACATCTTTTTCCATTATTGATGCAATTGTAATGGTCTTGTATTCTGCAAAGTAAACCGTATGGAAAAGCGGGTACTCACCCGGCATGCGTTGCAAATAAAGACATTGTTTCTCTTGCGTATCCTTTCCCATGCATCCCCGTTCCCCCCGCGTTATCTTCCCCTCCCACATTTCCCTTCCATCTTCCTCGCCTTCCCCCTCCCAGATTCCCCTCCCACTTCCTCTGGCGCTAATCAACAAAATACAATCATTTATCAAACAACTCGAACGCCACCCATTGTAATTTTTTTAATATAAATTTCATAATGCCGGAGCTCACAACGAAATGTATACAAACTTTCACGGGCAAACCTGTTGGCACAAAAACTCACCAAAGTTTCATTTCAAACAGTTGAATGGTGTAGGAAATGTTCAAATAACTTTGAAAATATCCTGTCACAACACATTAAAAATTCAACAACTGAAATAACAACATATATAAAATCAAAATTAAGATGTTTTTAAAGCCTTGGATTACCAAAGGACTTATAATATCTATCAGAAACAAAGAAAAACTTTACAAAACAACTTTAAAAAATCCCCATGATGAATATATTTTCTATAAAAAATATAAAAATAAATTAACATCTCATATTAAAAAAAGTAAAGAAGAGTTTTTTACAAATAAAATATTATCTTCAGAAAATAACCATACACAAATGTGGAAAACAGTAAATTTGGCCATAGACAATACAAAAAAAAACACAAAACATTAAGTACATTGAACACGATAAAAAAAATTATAGATGCCAATATACAGCCTAAACAATGTGCAAACATTTTTAATTCCTTCTTAGCAAATGTTGGAAAAAATCTTGCAAAAATATTCAAAAGCTTTCTAAACCGGAAAACCATAAAAATAAAAATTTACAGAAACGTAATATACTTTCAACGTTTGAAACAACAACAGAATGTGAAAGCTTAAAAATAATAGAAAATATGAAAGGAGGTTCGTCTCCCGGTTTTGATTCTATTACGGCACACATGTTAAAATCTGTGATACCTTACTTAATAAAACCCATCACCCATTTAATAAACTTAAGTACCTATAACAAAAGGAATATTTCCAATGAACTACAAAAACACAATAATCTCACCTATTTACAAATTTGGAGATCCACACCAAGTAAAAAATTATCGCCCAATCTGTCTAATTTCTAATATTATAGGAAAGATCTTTGAAAAAATAGTAAAAAAAACAATTAGTAAATTTCCTAGATAGTAATAAAATAATACACAAAAACCAGTTTGGTTTTATAAAATCACTCAGCACACAAGACGCTATTGCTAATGTAACTTCATACATTTACAAATCATTAGATAAAGGTAAAAAATGTGCGGGTATATTTATTGACCTCAGAAAGGCATTCGATAGCATATCTCATGAGATGCTATTAAAAAAATTAAATAATATTGGCATAAAAGGCAACGCGATTAAATGGATCACCAACTACTTAAAAAACTGCCCTCAAGTGGTAAAAATCAATCATGTTAATAGTGATCAAGAGATTTCAAGCTTTGGAATCCCTCAAGGTATAGTGCTTGGACCAATCCTATTTACCATATTTAGTAAACGATATTTTTTTTCAACCTTTACATGCAGTGGCGTGCACAGAGTTTTTGATCAGGGTAGGCAGTAGGAAAACCACCAAATTGATTCAAATAAATAAAAAAGAAAATTGCCACAGATGGCTCCCTTCGTACAAGTTTTCGCTAAGTGTACTATTGCTGCTGGCTGTAGATGACGTAGGTTTGTATTATCTAAGCCACTTTAAATATACAAATAATAATAATAATAAATAATCGCTTCATGTATGCATATTATCGCAAGCCAATCAATGGATATCCGAGGTGGCCTTGATAAAAGCAATTGGCGTTGTCTCACTTTCATACTTCAGATAACAGATGTCACTGTCGCCACTGATTGCCATTTGCTAATTTGTTCCAGAAAGCACTGCCTGATACTAACAAAAAAACCCCATAGAAGCAAATTCAAACGACAGTTCTACTCTATGCTACGTGCATTTCGTAAACATTGATATTACATCTTGTATGAAGTTAGCTCTAAGCAGAAATAATTCCTGCTTAGCCCGCATTTTAGTGAGGTAGTCGGAGGGCGCGTGTAGTTTTTAGTTACAGTTTATGTCACATTTGTAGTATGCCGTTTGATGTGGCGGTCGCGTAGTTTTGGTTGCTCAGCTTTGTCGCGCTTATTTTTGAAAGTGTGTATTTATTATTTTGAGCAATAATTTAATAAATTATAATATTATTTACATGCTTACGTTTTACAAATACGCTAGGGTAGGCAGTGCTTATGTGCCTATATGCAGTGCACGCCCCTGTTTACATGGTCAAATTACATCATACGCTGACGATACAGTATTAATAATAAGTGGAAAGACTTGGGAAAATGTAGAATTAAAGGCCATAGAAGACATCAACACGCTTAAGAATTTTTTCGACACTAATTTACTATCACTAAATAGAGAAAAGACATTTGTAATTCCATTTGCAATCCATTTAAACGATGCTCCTAAAAATTTTAACATTGTCATACATGAAAATACTAAAATTCACAGCCAAAACTATTGCAAATCAAACTGTACAATATTAAAAACAACAAAAAAATTAAATATCTAGGAGTAATTATCGATAAAAATCTTAAATGGAAGGAACAAATATGTCAAGTAGTAAACAAAATTAGAAAATTAATATACATATTTTTAAGAATCAGAAATTTTCTGTCGATAAAAAATCTACATTTAATCTTCTATGCCTTAGTTCAATCCACTTTACAATACGCTATTATTAGTTGGGGATCCGCGTATAAATGTAACCTTCTTCCAATAGAAATTGTACAAAGAACAATTATTAAAATTATATTAAAAAATCCTTGGACTACCCAACAGAACGCCTATTTGATGAATTCCTATTACCTACATTTAAAGATTTATATATTAAAAATTCATTAATTCAAATTATAAAAGAAAAAGATAAATATCAATTTTTATATGAAAACAGAACGCAACATAAACATGTTTTTCTATGCCCAAAACTAAATACGTCTTTTGCACAACATCATTACACTTACCAGGGAAGAACTTTTTTCAATCGTCTACCAGAAGAAATCAGAAGCATTAATGATAAAACCCGAATATATCTAGACTCTGTCAAGAGAAATAAAAATATTCTGAAGAAAAAAACTAGTGCCACTTAATTAATCTTACAAATATCCTTAGTTTTCCATAACATTCTTTCTTTTCTATAAATACATACTAATATCAAAATAAATACTACAGCACTCATATATTTATGTAAATGAATTATTTAAGTACTAAGTAATAACCACATTTATGTACACTCCCTTTCCATACACAAACAAATGCTTTCAATGGAAAAGTAGTAAAAAAACCTAAGATGTTAAATTATCATTATGTAACATGTAAAACATATTATTATTAAAAAAAAAAAAAAAAAATTATAAAAAAGGCCGGGACGTGCGCGTTAACGAGAGGTTAGACGAGAGGTCTGGGTTCGAGTCCCAGTTGCGACCATCGTTTTTTTTCTGTTTTTCTGTGTCTTGTTCTCTTTCATATTTTCGTTTAGATTATTATTGTTAACTTCTTCTCCTATGATATATTTCACCAATGGGAATAACCTTCAAAAACGTTTTATAAGAAAGTTTTTCTTATAAAATTGAATATCCAATTTTATTATTATTTTTATTATGTAGTGTTCAAGAACAATATATATTATTTATATATATTTTTTTATTTCCAGATGCATGAGGATCATGATGGGCGATCAAGATTTATCTCCAGAATTTCGATATAATATTTTATAGAAATTATTTCTTCTAGTCAAACAAAGCACATGGGAAAAATTAATAAGATAAAATGTTCAAACAAAAGTACCACCTTACCTAGTTTTTACTATGCACATGTTTTTATTTTTTAAAAGCGTGGAAAACAGGGTCAAAAATATAATTTATTTTTAATAAAAAACTTTATAAAAAAATGTGAGCAATTTATTGGTCATCAAAAATAATTTAATTTATAAATAATATCTACTAGTTAATATTATTTAATGAGTGAAAATGAAATAAATACCTAATCTATGTGTCAGTTCTAATCAAGTTTTATTATGTATGTAATGATTTGTTAGAACTCAGTCACATCATTTTTATTTATATCTTAATGTAGCAAAATGCCAATACATATTCTTAATATATCTTGCATTGTTCAAATGCATTACGTTTATTATTTATACATGGGGGCATACATTAATTACGCAAGCAGTTTTTCTTCCAATCTAGACCCCCCCCTCCCCTTGGTGAGATAAATTTGGGCCACTTCGTATATTCTTTTCAAGTAACGTGAGATTTTGCTGGACCCCCCCCCCCTTTTGAGCTCACGTAATTAATATATGCCCCCTAACTACATTGAAAAGAGTATAGTTCGAGACACTTTCAGTGTACACAATGATTTCTCACAGTTGCAAGCTAGTTTACCATAAATAGGGACGGTATAAATACATACTTATATTTAGAGGAAATTATATACGTTATAACAAAAAAATCCTATATCAAATTACAGTTCCATAGACTTGGCTTCATAAAATATAAATATCGTCAGTTCAAAGAGATAACCTAATCCATTAGTGAACACTTTACGAGAGGATGATAAACCTTCTCATTAAAAATGTTTTTCCGTGTAACAAATAAAGTTTAGCCTGCTAGCTGTATATAATGCTGACGGACGTTTTCTAGCTCGTCACTAGATGGCAGGTGTACTTTCAAATCCCTAAGAGGCTTTCACTCCAAACTGACATTAATAGTGTATTATCAATGAGGTAGAGTTTATAGAAGACAGATTTTAAATTCAGATTGTGCAGTCAACAAAACTTGTGAAATTATTCTAAACATAAACTTAAACTGAGTGATCATTGGATGTTTTCCATACGGAAAGTAGCACATCAGCTTTCGAAATATTTATCTTAAAAATATGTGAATAAATGTTGTCAGGCACATGGTTCTGAAGGTTATGGAATGTGTAAAAGACCAGTGAGTGATAGTAATACAGGAATGAGAGTCAGGAGGTTGGTTGATTGCTATCTGATGGAACTCCCCACAACGGAATAGTCTCCGAAGTTGGTCCAAGTGTATTCCCAGAACTTGGGGTCCCCTCTGTCGTCCAGGGGCATGTTCCCCGGGGGCACGGCTGTTGAGTTGTACTTTGCTAGTGTTTCCAGAAGGTCTTTCAATATGTGGTGGTGCCTAGAAAATAGTTTTTATTAATGTTAGAAATCGTATCTGTTTTTCAAATATTCAGGGCGAGAGTTATAACTAAAATTGTGAATTGTGTAAAATTGACACAAATTGTCAAAGAAACAAAGTTCGTTAAAAATGAAATATGTAGAAGAATAATTTTAAGTCAAACAAAAAAGCTTTGCTCAGAAGATCACATAAACGTTAAAAACATTGAGATTTTTAAAGCCAAAAGAATTATAGTTTATGAGTTATTATGCCTTTTTGTACTTCCTCTGTCTTTAGCCAACATTTTGGATAGCGTTACAGTGTCCATCATCAGGGCAGACGTGATGATGGACATGATAATTTGAAAATGACAGTAAAATTTTGTGTGTTTCCTTGTCTTTCTTTCTTTTAACCTCTTAAACACCAGCGCATCCATATGAACATGTTTAAAAAAATCATATCCCTGAATATAACTAGCTATTCTGGGGAAACTACATATGGTAGATTATACACTATTTTCATACGTATATTACCACATTATCTGAAAAGACAGTACAATTTACAAAAATATCATTTTGCAGTTATGACGAAAATAGAATCAGATGGAGCATGTGAAAATTTTGCAGTGGCATACCAAGGGTTTAGTTGTTGTTTTTAGAATTTTGCAGTGGCATACCAAGGGTTTAGTTGTTGTTTTTAGAATTTTTTTGTGCATGTATTCATTATATTGTCAAAGAAAGAAAAAATGATATTTATGATACATTTTTTGTTGTTGTTTTTAACCCCTCAGGCCTCAACCATATTTTGTTAGAGGGTCAAAATATTTCCGCTTTGAAATAAAACACAAATAAATGGAATATTTCTGAACATATCCGAAAACTAAAAACTGTTTTTAAAAGTTGATAAAATACATTTTCAAATTTTATAAATAAGATTTATAATAAAATAAAAACACATCCTAATTTTATAAGACAAATGTTTTATAAACAATTTTATCGTCACCTCACTTTTATGTCCTTCCATGAAAAAATGATTAACAAAAAATTTACAAAGTTTTACAAATTTTTTTGAAATTAAACTTTGGTTTCATAAAGTTGTACATTTTACTTCATTTATTAGATGTGAATATAAAGCGTTGTGTTTTCTCTTTCTAAGATCGTTAATATCATAATTCACACTATGATAATAAAGGAGACAACGATTTCTATGAGATCTGTACGAGTTGTTCAGAAAAGTGAACAAATTAGCCTTAGGGGTTAATGAATAATGCTTACATATTATAATTACATATAATCCTTACATTTTTGTACTCCTATCAAAATTTAATTTCACACAACACTCTTTTTAGGGTGAATTGCCAATTAAAAAAAAAAAAAAAAAATAGTTTTGTCAACTAAAAGATAGTGTACTCACTCAGAAAAGCTGGCAAGATTCCTCCTCTCACACGGATCCTCCTTGATGTTGTAGAGACACGGGGCCTTGATAGGGTTGCAAGAAATTACCTTATCATCTCCGCAATCAATGAGGGCTTCTTTTCTGAAAAAAAAAAAAAATCACTTTGTGTCTGTAATATCCGTTGAATTCCGCAATTTCCATATTATGGATTGTTTCTGGTGGAACAATATTGAAGAACGATCATTTCTTTCGAAAATAACTTGATGTAAGCAACTACTTAATTTAAAAATTCTTATGAAATAAAACAATAACTTTATTTATAACCAAGAAATTTATTTACTTTGTTACGACCGACCAGTTTTGATTAACACAAGCATCATCGGGGTACAAATAAAATTAATAAAAAAAGTTGTGTGAGCTTATGTATATAAATATATATATAGAGTGAGACAAAACAAAACGTAGAATAAAGGAATAGTATATAATTAAAATCTAACATAGTACCAGAGAGAAAGAGACAGATAATTTGTACATAATCGGTTACCATAATATATCTAAAGAGACAAAGCATCATCTCAAGAGGTGATTAAGGCCCATTAACAAGCAGCTGAGAATTCAAATTGCAAAACCCCTGCAACTGTATAGGGCGGTTCCGATGAGAAAGTTTGACTATTTTCCATACCAGCATTTTTTAACTAATAACTCAATATCGATTTTATTTCAATCAAAATTTGCTTTAATATTAACCAACATTCTAGTTAGCAATAAAAATGCTCAAACTCGTTTCCTTATATACCTTTCGTAATTATTTTTTTATCATAAGTATTTATAATTTTTCAATAATGTCTAAGCTAAATAAGTGGGTAAAAAAAATCTGGAATATATTAATTTGTAAGACCGTAAGTAGACAACTGAAATATTTTCAACGCCAAACACGTGCATGGATTTTTTATGGATTTTTATTTTTAATTTTTTCTACATAAAATAACAATCTTTCGAAATCGTAAAAAAGGTTCGATACTTACTTCTAAAATTTGATACTTAATCACATTTTTCCAGTTGTGTCTGGTTATTCCCTCTTAATCACTCGGACCCATAAGCTTGTTTTCACGATAATATAACTAGATAATATAATATAACGATAATATAACTAGACCATACATATATGACGTATGAGCCGTACCTGACTTATTAACCTCTTATGTGCCTTAAGCTTGTTTACATGCTCCAAGTAGCCGTGCTCAGGAGGCCGGCAATATAAAGTGAGCATGTTAACAAGCTCTTCTGAATGATTATTTTTTGTGTCAACTATTTATAAAAATCGGAAAAAAAAACACATACAATGTATGTACATAATATATTCGGTAAGTCTTCAATATATATTATTACTACATTTCAGAAAAAGATTATTTATTTTATTTTATAGTTTTTTTTTGCTAAAAAAATTCGCGGCCTGCCGGTACATCCGTAATTTTGTAGATGCATTATGCCGGTACATTCATAATTTGGTAGGCGGGTATGGGTACCGCCGCCCTGGGAACCATTTATTGTTGTTTTTTTTTTTTACATTAACTCCACACATGAGACCCTGAGGAAAATAATTTCCCTCAGGACCTATGTCATCGTTGGGGATGCTGTGTGGAGTAGAGGTGGGTAAGTTCTGCATTTTGCCGGAAGCTTCCGAGACTTGCTTCCTTTTAAAAGTACACGGGTTCTAGGAGCAGGTCCCGGGTCCGAGTTCTTAGGTGCGGACTGAGCACTGGGTGTTGTTGCGGCGCACCGAACCGGGACGCACGGGTTCAAAGAACTCGGAGCCAGGACCTACTCTTAGATGTCGATCAAAGGACAGCGATCGAATGAACACCCGGCGGCCCGGCCAGTCGCAGTGTCGTGGCTCAAGGAGAAGTGGTTGGCGGCTCGCAAGTCGCGGGTTGCGGGGAGTGTCTTGTGGTTCACGCAGTTCCGAGGACCCGAGACTCGCGACTCGGGAGTGGAGTGGAGAGTGGAGCGTGTCGGGGACGTCGAACGGTGATTCCTAGTTCCTACTACTCAGTACTCGCGGCGAACACGGAGACGCCCGCTGGCCGGTGGAGGCATCCGAGTTTTGGGTTTGGAAACGAGCCCGAGTTGAGTGAGTGGCAGGAATGTATCGTGGTTCGCGAGTCGCGGGAATGACGGGAGTGGCGTGAGAGTGGCGGTTTCTTGGTTCACGTGGCTCGGACCAAGACGCTTGGGTTTGAGCGTGCTCGGCGAACTCGGACTTGTATTCGAATGGTTAGGAAAGCCGGCGCCGCGCCGCGGCTTCGCGCTGCGGCGTTGGGTTACTCGGACCGCCGGATTTATTTGGATGCGAGTACTGGGCCGGGTTCTCTGGGAGTAGTCGATTTGAAAAAGGAGTGGGAGTAGGAACCGCTTCCCGCAAAGGAGCGAATCACACGAGCCCATTCCAGCTGAACCGACACATCGCTAGTGTGGAGGGTCTTTTTGAGGAAAGGAAGGAGTGAACATGGGTCTTGAAGAGACCCATGTCGTAGGAGGGAGGAAACACAGAGGCCAGTAAATCGTTCCACAGCCGAGCTGTTGAACTCAAGAACGAGTCGTAAAAACGACCCGTTCTCATGTGACTAGTGTCAACCGTGTACAAATGTTGGGCGAGTGTTTGGCATGTTTCCCGACTATGCATCGGTGCCGAGGGGATCAATGATGCTAGTTCCTCGGAGCATCTTCCATTGTAATACCGGTAGAACAAGGACAGCATTCCCACCTGACGCCTGTGCTCTAAAGTTTGCAATCCGTCTGTTAAGATGGGAGAATCTATCAAACGGATCGTTTCTGCAGAGTCAAGGTTTTTTTTTTTTTAGGTATTTTGGAGCTCCAGACCAGAGGTGGCTGCCAAATTCAACCATGGGGCGCACTTGCGATTTGTACAGGGTTAGCAGTTGTGTACTATTAAAGTATCTGCGGACCCTGTACAGCACGCCCAGTTTCTGAGAGGCTAACTTACAGTGGCGGCTCGAGCACTTCTTTAGTGGTGGGGATCGACTTTTTTACGTACCGGAATCTCATCACCAGTAGAATATTATTATTATTATTATATATTATTAAATTTCTCAAAAAAAAAATTTGATGGTCTAATCATGCTAGTCGGATATATTTAACACAAAATAATATAAAATGTCTATAGAAATATGCCAATTTACAATGAAATATAATAAAAATAAAGCTTTACCTTGCGAGATTATTATCAAACTAATTTGAACGCGAGCGATTCCCGCCCGTAACTTCGCAAACAAATGGTTCTATGGGGATCCAAAGGATTGTCCCCGCAGATGCTTGAACTCACATACTACTGCACATGGGCAGTTGCATACGATCGCGAAACAACGCAAGGAAAGTATGGGGATAGTTCGGATTGTCCCCCAAGTGCGCAGTAATTCTGCGCACTGAGAAATAGACCTGCTTTTTTTGCGCCGTACATTGTTCGCTGTACGCGCGTAGGGTCTTATTAAAATCATCCGGAATAATTGTTTGTATTTTATTTCTGCTAATGTTAATTACTTATATGTTTAAAGAATTCATTCATTTTGGCGGCATCGACTGTTATTTCCTTTAGTAGGTTTTGAGTGTAGCTGGTGGGGACTGTCCCCATTGTCCCCCTGTAAAGAACCGCCACTGCTAACTTAACTCGATGGAGCCCCCATACCTGAGCTGGTCACTTAGAGTTACACGAAGCATATCAATGGAGGTCCTGTTCGGAAGAATGCTTCCGTTGAAGGAGACAAGATTATCATTTCGATCCCTTTAAGATGTTATCAAACATGATTGGGTCTTTGAAACATTAAATTTGACGAGGTTATTCTTACCCCAAGACAAAACACTCTCGAGGTAACCGTCCATTCTTTGCTTCAAAGCCCTCCGAGCTATTGGGGTTTGTGTGCTCTTTGGAGGCTTGTCAAACAAAAATCTATCATGGACTGTACTGTCATCCGCGTAACAATGAATCGGTGCACATGACAAGAGGTCGTTGATGTGCAACAGAAACAAAGTCGGAGACAGAACCGATCCCTGTGGGACGCCAGCATTTATCGAATGTGAGGAAGAGGTGAAACCGTCAGCAACCGCCTGAATTGACCTCCCCCTCAAAAAGTCGGCAATCCACGCACACAAGGATGCGGGAAGTCCGTAAGAACGCAGTTTGTTGACAAGCGCTCGATGCCAAACCCTGTCAAAGGCCTTAGAAATGTTCAGTGCAACCGTTTGGGTCTCACCAAAACGTTTCAGGCACCGTCCCCAAACATTTTTTTTTTTTTTTTTAAAAAAGAAAGACAAACATTCCCGGGTTACGAATAACCCAACAATGTTTGAAAATCTCCTACTACCACCACAGAAAGCCGAAAATGTTGCTTGTGTTGTGATGGAGGACTTAGCCAGCCGAGGAATTGAACATGCGACGCCCGGGTGGGACCCAAGCGCTATGCCCACTCAACCACTGACCGGTCATAACATGCGTCACATACGTGAGAAGATCACCGCACGAGCGGTTCCGCCGGAATCCGTATTGACGGTCGTTAATAATTTTGTTCTTCTCGAGGTATGTGAGCAGTTTGTCATTGATCACACGTTCCATCACTTTTGACAGAACAGATGTGATCGCTATGGGGCGGTAGTTGGCTGGGTTGGAGCGGTAACCCTTCTTTAGAATGGGGTGAATGATCGCTTTTTTCCTAACAGAGGGCACAGAGCCAGACTTCAGGGACATTTTGAAAAGTTTCGTCAAAAATTGAGCTATTTCTACAGCGCACCTCTGCATAACCAGGGCAGGTATTCCGTCAGGCCCCTAGCTTTATTAACATCAAGCCCTCGTAAGACTTGGAGTACATCCCGATGCCGGATCCTCAGCTTATTAATACGAAAACTGCAATGAGGAACCGACGGCGGGGTAGCACCTTGATCATCGAGGGTTGAGTTTTCTGCGAAAATTTTGCCTAATAAGTTAGCCTTTTCGGCGGCGGTATTTGCTAGAGAGCCGTTAGGTCTGGTAAGAGGTGGCAGACTGGGTTTGAAGAAATTGCGACCTATTGAGCCTGCAAGCGACCAGAACGCTCTGCTGCCGTGCGGGCAGGCAGCCAGCTTTCTGCTGATCTTTCCGCAGTGGGTGGGTTGGATTCATACGTCCGTCACTCCTGGACACTCTGATCCCCAGCTTCCTATCCACCCCTCAACCTGGAGTGAACATGGTCACTCCTTCCTTCCCTCAAAAAGACCCTCCACACAGCATCCTCAAAGATGACATAGGCCCTGAGGGAAATTAATGTAAAAAAAAAAAACATCCACACCAAATACCTTACGGCATTTAGAGTTCAGGGATAATGAGGATTTTGTTATTTTATGGGAAATATATCTAATATTGGGCTTTGGACTTTTTTATTGATGCACGGTTTGATTAGTTTAATTTGTACCCTAATGATGCTTGTATTAAGCGAAACCGGTCGGACATAATAAATTAAATAAATTTCGTGGTTATAAACAGAGTTTTGCTTTAGTTAATTAATAAGTCAAACCTCAAAGTGATGGATTTCCATCAAAAATAAAAATAATTACCTCATTCGAGTCATGGTGTCTGGTTTAAGATCTCTATAAATTTTATTGACGGCAATACCAGCTTTAGAAGTCATCACCAAACTAGTGTTGTAAGATCCCTGTCTTCCCGATGGTCCGTACCAGCCGTCCCATTGCCCCGCGTAATTAGTGCCTGAAACGGAAAGAAACATCATCCTTAGAACTATCTTAATAATGTCATGAAGGATATAAATGTAGCAGCACACACTTAACCCATAGAAAAGTCGGCGAAGTTATCCGATACATATATGTACTTTATTTTATTTTGTTTATTTATTTTTTTTAAAAGAAGGACAAACATTTACAAGTTACGAAGAACCCGACAATATTTTAATCTCCTACTACCATCACAGTAAGCCGAAAATGTTGCTTGGGTCGTGATGGAGGGTTTAGCCAGCCAAGGAATGGAACACGGGACGCCTGGGTGGTACCCAAACGCGATGCCCACTCAACCACAGACCGGTCGTAAGGTCTTCAAATATACAGCCACTATTCATAGGCCGAGTACCGAATAATAAAATCGGACTTTATGGTAAAGTTGTAGTACTACGTTTCACTTGGCTAATCATGGCGAACACTTCGCAAAAGTGAATTAATTTTAAGGATATTAAAATATAAAATGCTTTTTTTTTCATCGCCCCCGACATAAATACTCACTTTTTGTAATAATAAAGCTAAATCTCAATATTTAAATAAGAAATACTCAGTATTATACTCAGTATTTGACGACCTCCGTAGTGTAGTGGCTAAGACTCTTGGCTCACAATCCGGAGGTCGCGGGTTCGAACCCGGCGTGCGCAAATAAATTTTATTTGATTAATTTGTGTTATTTCACAATTAATTAATTAAAAAATAATATATAGTATATTTGCGGCACGTTCCAGAGTGGAAGATACTATCAGTATCGCCCTGGTGTAAGACCACCATTCAGAATTGAAACGTTGCTTGAAAATGGCTTTAGCCGTGTTTGGTGACCAGATCTGAATAGCCAGGTACTTCCCAACCTTCCTCTTCCCCACCTCCTTCCCCTCCCCACTACCTTCAGCCTCACAACATACCCCAATTGGGGATGCCATAGTCTCACTGGCTCCAGACGGGAGCAGTTGAGACTCTTGTGCGGTATTCACTGTAAAAAAAAAAAAAAAAAATTAACCATAAGGCGGAGTTTTTCAAGTTAATAGACTTTATAAATAAAAAAATCATTAAATCGAAAACACATTATCTTTGAATAGTGTTTATCGAGAGGATGGTGAAGTACTCCCTAAATATCTTGTTGTATATCTATTTTCCAAAATGGATAGTCTTAAAATATATAGAGCTCAGTCAAAAATGTTGCACTCGTGTCACAAATGTTGAGTCGCGGGGCGGGGGACGGCACTGGCCGACCGACGATTGACCCCGGCGAGGGAAAGACGCGTGGACGCTGGCTACAAGCCGATATCAGTGTGTTTAGTGTTACTTGTTTTATCGTAATATTAACCAGAGTCATAGTGTACATTACAACAACCATTAATGTTAAATCTAAATTGTGACGTACATTTAAGAAAAATATTTAGGTTGAATTAGATTGTCTTCAACCACAGTGCACCAACTCACTTTTTGAAATTTCTGATTTGGAGCTCTCATTTCAAGCTCTAACTTTCTTTTTTTTTACATCAACTCCACACAGGAGGCCCTGAGGAAAATAATTTCATTAGAAATTGCAAAAAGTGAGTTACACTATGGTTTAAGACGATTCAAATGTTAAAGTAAATGTTAAAATAAAACATATAATACTTTAAATACATGATTACTCTGTTGTACACCAAATAAAATAATGTAATTATTACTGGATCTGAACATGAAATGATATCATACCTTTGTGGAGCTTCCAGTCACCCACCGTGACCGATGCACTCTCCCAAATGTCATCAATATTGTGTAATATTTCAGTCCTGTTAGAGGCGTGATCCTCCACCAGGCCTTTCCATAGATCTATCGCATCTAGTCCCGCTAAAATATCCCTACAAACGCATACAATCAATGAATAGAAAAATCTTCCGTTTCAATTTAATATTATGTACATAAATACATACTTTCATAAATAATGCAGCAGGATATTTTATATGTATGTACACATTTAAAAGAAAATCATAGTCAATAGCCCCAAACACATTATTATTATCGTCGGATCGTCCACTAACAAAATGGCAACACAATATAACAAAAAATATCACAATGCGTACTTTTTTTGTTGTGATATAATAATTTAGAAATTTGTGTGCTGAATTATTTATGTGCCGATATAAAAAAAAATATTGTATTGATTTATGCTCTAAAATTGGGTTATAGCACTGCTACAGCTGACCTAGCTCACATTATTATTGATTAAATGCATGTAAACATCCAAAAACATGTAAACAAACATGTATTTAATATCAAAGCATACTTTAAATCGTTGTAGAAAATTTATAAATCATCATATAAATAAAATAAAAATTTTGTTGTTCACGTAATTTTTTACTTTATTTTTTTCGGCAATAAAAAAAAACTGTGAAAATACCCTATTAATCGTATCGTCAAATTCTTTGTAACTTGCTGAAGTTCTTTAATTCACATAACCTCATCCAAAAGAGGTCAACCAATAAAAAGCTGTTTTACATTACATAAGTATCATATCACAGAAGTGAAGAGAAGAATTTGCAAGACAAAAACGCCGTGAGTAACTGCAAAAGATGTGTAAATAAAAAATAAGATGTGGATTAAGGCATAACGAAGACCGCCAAGATGAGACTCGTCCGGGTGTTGATTTTACCCATATTTCTATACGGTGTGGAAACATGGACACTTAGATCCAGCCAAAGAAAGCGGATGAACACTCTTGCAATGTGGTGCTGAAGAAAAATGCTCAGGATTCCATGGACAGCCAAGTGCACAAAAATATCCATTCTGGAAGAGCTGGGCATCTAGGCACAACAGGCTATCAACTATCTGCTTACAACGTATTTTAATTCACTTTTGACACCATATTTGTGAAACTGATGACTCCAACTTGGAGAAACTCATATTCAGTGGCTGCAGTGTTTGGCAGAAGAAGCAGAGGAAGATCACTCATAGTTTGGAGTGATCAAGTATCACTGGCGGAGTGTACTTGGCTTTCCACGCAGCGCAGAACAGAGGAGTGAAGGAGCCTTGTCCACCATGGAAATTGGAGTAGGGGTCATGATCCTTAGCAATGAGGAACCAAATTAAAACACTTGTTTATTGTTCAATATGCTAGATGTGATCATCTCGTTCCATACAAGAATATGGATATCTTTAATTTTCTGTGAATTCTTAGTGAATCATTGTTTTACCTGGAGTCACCCCCCGCTGCGGTGTAGAGAGTGGGCAGCCAGTCGGTGATGTGCATAGCCTGCAGAGCCACTCGCTGCCTCTTCTTAATCAGTGGACTCCAGATTAAGCCCGCCCCCCGAACTCCTCCCTCCCACAGAGTGTTCTTTACCTGGAATTATGGATAATTTAATCACAACCGTGAATGAGAAAACTGATTATGATGTTAAAATACTATTACTGTACCTACTGTTAGCTATACTGTACTACTATTAATGTCTCACAAAATGAACCCAAAATGTAACAAGTAACAAGCACTCTTATATTTACAGTAAATTCTTAATTCAACCATTGTTCATGTATGACAAAGATAGACATTCGAAGAATATGTGTACATGGACGAAATAAAATAAGACCGGGCAGCATTTACATACGCAAAAGTTGCGGTGAATATTTTATTCTACATTATGGGTGTGACTGAGATGACAAAATATTCTTACTCTAAGACGAATATGGAACGCTGCATCAGACGAACTACTGTCAGTAGGTTGTCCTTTTTGTACTAAATATATATATATATGTATATTTTTTTAAATTGCCGGCAACCCGGGCGTTTATTGAAATAACATTATTATATACAAAAAAGTAAGTAACCCACCTCACTAGACGATGTCTGTTCTGAAACGGGTATGTGTTGCCATGTTCGCTATCTCATTTTTGAACCATACAAAATCTTAAGTGGCACTTAATTGGGACACATCAGGATCGAAACATTTTGTCCCAAATAAGCGGCTGTCCAAAGTAAGCAAAATTTAAGGAAAGTAAAAAAGAAAATCATTTTATCCTGACAAAAAACCATTGGTTTCGAAACATGTTGATAATTTTGATTAAATAAATGGTGTATACAACGTGATTTGTTTTCATTTAATTAAAATTGAGTTATTAAGTTATACATACTTATTTTTACATGTATACATATACATATTACATTTATTTCAGTTCTCTCGAATGTGTTTTTAATATTTTTCGCTCTCCTCTAACATATTATTTTTTTCACATTATTAATTAGGAACTTGTAACCCAATCCTGAAAAAAATTACATCCCCTATCCTTACCGAACGCTCGCCCTTCTTAAATAAAACTGACTGAGACATTGTTTTGCATCGACTTCAGATGGGAATGGTGTCCCAGATAACCAAAGTAAGTTAGTATTAGTTTCTTTATTTTGTTTCTGTTCCTTAGATTGTGAATTTTCAAATAACTGACTGTCCCGATAAACCTTTGTACCAATTAAGCGGAATCGACTGCAATTGAATTTTATTATAAAAATAAATAATTTGCTTGTATTTACGAAAGAAATGTTATTCGTTGGTCTTTTCTATTATTTGCCTTGTAATCATGCATGAGGGCATTTTATACCAGTATACAGTATATTAGTTAGAGATAGCACACGGACTTTAAGTGATGCATGGCAGTTTAGTATAAAAGTATGACAATTAGCATATCTTTCACTTTTACTTTTGAGATCTCTACAACATGTCTATAGTTTGTAATGTCTTGGACTGAAAGTAATGTAAAAGTTGTTACCCCTCGTAGAGGCCAATTGGAGGCAGCATTGATATTAAATCCTTCCGCCGGTCCTCCGTTATCAGTTGAGAATATCACAATACTGTTGGACAGCATGTGAGACACACTCAGGGCATTCACTATGCGACCCACAGACTCGTCCAGTTTTGACATCATTGCTGAAAAAAAAACAAAAAAAATATTGTAAAACCTCTTTTCTACTTGGATATCGGAACTTTTATCATGTCAAATCATTATTGTATTCTATTTTTTCCCTCACATCAATCTATCACCTTTCTTTCTGTTTCATCCTCGGAATATATTATGTATATCTTCAGGTGATTTTTCACAAAAACGGTGACATTTAAAATTTTTAACGTTGCCTGGATATATATTGATTCTAGGACCATTTCCGCTTTTGACCGAAACGCTTTACGACACTTCGTCGTTGTCAATATCAACAGGTATATCTCGTTTTTGGGAATTTTTTGGGAGAGCCAAAAAACTTTTTTTTTTTACCAGATTCTTATACATTTTATTAAATTTTTCGATAATGGGATTTTAATTACATATTTATTTTACATTAAAGTGAATAAGTGAAATATTTTGGCTCTCCTAAAAAATTTTCAAATATGAGATATGCCTGCTTTTGACAGCGAAGAAATAACTTTTAACATTGACCATTCAAATGTCAAAGATTAAAAATGATGCTGATCGAATTAATATTCATCAAACATGAATTTCATATTTCAAAAGCTTATGAATTTTCTTCTGCGACCTCTTTTTGGGTCTTCTGTTTTTAGGCCGAGAACAATTTGAACTTGAAGATGAGTCCGATGAGTTTGTATACTTACTAATGCGTTTGTGCGTCGATTTCATCGACTCTATAGTCGTCACTGCGCGAAATAACCGTTGGCGTCCAACCAAAATAATGCATTATGCGTTTTCACCAAATACGCAATGCGATCAGTAAATATACACTGTAAAATATTGATTACACAAAAGGAAACATTTTTGAGTTATCTCAAGCACTTACATATTGAATAAAACTTTGATAAAGCACATGCTCATTTGAAAGAATTTCGATGTCAATTGACAAGGGAAATGGCGGTAGACGCCAACTGCCGGCGGTAGAACAAAAAACAATCACAGAACGAATAGATGATCCCTTCCCAGGGTTGCCAAAACAAGGAAAAAGGAAGACAAATTAGACCACTAGGACAAGAATCGACGAGTCGTCTCTCACATATATAATCTAGATGAGGAAGGCAACATAATAAGAGTTTTAATGATAGGTAAAACACCATCATTATTGACTCCTGCTGGGTTTTCTACCTGCAAATTTCCTGCGCGGATAGTTAGCTATGTCAGGGAACTTGGCCACTTCGCTGTCGGGAGCAGGCAGGGGGTTGTAAGGGTTCCCCGAGTGCACGGCGGCGTGGGCCACGTACAGGAACAGGGGCTTGGAGCCATTGTGCATCCCGATCACCTTCACCGCCTGATCCGTGAACACGTCCGTCGA
The DNA here is from genome assembly GCA_917563855.2 of Limnephilus lunatus. Taxonomy (NCBI): domain Eukaryota; kingdom Metazoa; phylum Arthropoda; class Insecta; order Trichoptera; family Limnephilidae; genus Limnephilus; species Limnephilus lunatus. The sequence goes on from OU830592.1 coordinate 49,785,446, forward strand.
GTACTGGCCGTGCAGGTCCCAGGCGACGTCCATGTCTGATCTTGAAGAAAGCAAAAGTAAAATAGAGATAATAACGGGATTCACAACTTCTTCTAATCGCTTTTTCATCACAACACAAGCAAAATCTTAGGCTCTCTGTGGTGGTTGTAGGAGATTTTCAAACATTGTTGGGTTATTCGTAACCCGGGAATGCTTGTCTTTCTTTAAAAAAATAAATAAATTATAAAACAAAATATTTTTCATTTTATATCGTGTAAAACTGGGAAGCAAAGTCAGTTTTATCTACAAAGTAGAAAGGCTGTTTGTGCTGCTCACGAACAGTAAGTTTCATGCAATTGAAAGGCGTCATGAAATTTTGCACAACTTCTGGAATTTTATAGGCTTACGTAACTCTTTTCAGGTCGCAATTTGATTTCCATTGTGAACTATGGAGCGTATGACAAAAAAGCCAGATTATTTGCTTGATATTTCTTAATTGTTCAATATTAGAAAAGATTAAGGTAAAATTCATTAAAACCTCAGGGAAGGTAATTTCATAATTTTTGTTGTTTTATTGTTGTTATTGCTGAAAGGACTAATATAACCTCACCTCTCCTCATGTCCAGTCCCCAAGAGCCTCGCTCGTCAGCCGTGTGGTCAAAATAGTCCTGGTGACCCGACCAGTAACCAAGGTGTGATTCAAAACTGGAATCCATCATTATAACTTAAATTATACATAAATATACATGTAACATTATACTAATTGTGTAAATGTGTATAATGTCTAGTTCACCCAAGGACAATACAGTATTGTATTGTCCCAACTCCAGATCCCTTGTTTTGTTTGTTTTTTAACCCCCAATGCAAAAAGAGAGGTGTTATAAGTTTGACCGTAGCTCCTAAAAGAATGGACCGATTATGATGCAGTTTTTTGTTTAAAAGCTGACGTGATCAAGATGGTTCTTAGCTACAATTTATGAAAATCTGTTAAGGCGTTTCAAGGTCATCAGCTCTTTTTTGTGTCGGGGGTTACTTAAAATTTTACTTATTATGTGAATACCCCACAAGAGTCCCAACTGCTTCTGTCTGGAGCCAGTGAGACTATGGCATCCCCAATTGGGATTCATTGTGAGGCTTAGGGTAGTGGGGAGGTGAAAAAGAGGAAAATGGGGAAGTTCTGGTCAATTCTGGTCACCAAACTAGGCTAAAGCCATTTCAAGCCACTTTTCAATTCTGAAAGGTGGTTTTACACCAGGGCGATACTGAGAGTATCTCCCATTCTGGAACGTGCTGAAAATATACTACCTACATATTATTTTTAATTAATAAATTGTGATATAACACAAATCTATCAAAATTTATTTTATTTGCATATGCCGAGATTTGAATCCACGACCTTTGGATTGCTAGTCGAGAGCCTTATCCCTCGACCATGGAGAACCAGTGTGAACAAAAGTTTGGAGGACAGGATAATCAACCAAGATATTATCCTACAGAAAGACGGACAGGTAACCTCAGCAGGATAATGTCTTACCCCTGTCATCACGCCCGGCTGCGTGTAAAAGCACACAGACAAGATAGTAGGATAATAGGCAGTTGCTCCACGCATACGTATCGCGGCTTCGTGTATCCATTTTCGAGCGTTCCGCTTTAGAACTACGGTCAAATTGTTGTATTGCTCCATTTCCTGTCCTGCACGGTCGAGGCTATTCATGGAGCTGGGACAATACAATATTGTATTGTCCTCATGTGAACTAGGCATTACAAAAACAATAAGCCGCAAAAAATTATGATTCTACTTTGCACACATTTGATATGTACTGATGTATAGGAGAACATATTTCCCTTTATTGGAATACAATATACATGTGACTCTGCCTTTTATGTGTAAAAGGACATTGGTATGCAAGTCACAGCTCAAAGCATGTACGTTTATAGACAGGAAAGCTGAAAGCAGATACCATTTATTTGCGTAACAAAATAATTTACAATGTAAACTAAACTTTAAGCTTTGTTAGGAATTGTAAATAGAATTAACTGCTTATATTTTACTGTTCCTTTATTGTAATCAGCTCTCATTTGACTCAATACGAGTTCAAAACTTTACATAAGTGCTGGACCCTCACAATAATGTAGCAAAGCTAAATAAACTGGAAAATTTTGAGAGGTATGTTTTTGTAGTCATCCAAGACATTCTCTGGTGTATAACGGTTCAGTAATTTACTTGAAAATTTGTAAAAGATAACAAGAATTGTAAGACTGGGGCGGCTCCAAAATGGTAGGTATCCTTGGAAAAGAGATAGTTTTTCTCACCCTCTGTGAAGCGGTGAATATTCCGCTTTGTAGTGGCCAAGATGCCATTTCCCCACAATGTGATTAGTGTAACCCAAGTCCTTTAGGTATTCCGGTAGAATCTTCTCCTTCAGAGGTAGACCGCGTGGCTCTGCTGCATAAAGGACAGTGTGTTGCATACCTAAAACGAAAATGATCAAGAATTAATAATTTAATTTTGTATATATTTGTACAATGTAAGGAGAATATATGACGCAAATGTGAATGATAGAAGAAGTCGAGGACGCCCAAGAAAGACATGGCACGAGAATGACCAACTGAATTTTCAATTTGGGAGGTGGGAGTGGGTACCGCCGCCCCGGGAACCTTTAATGGATAAACAACACCTCTGCCATAGGTCACCCCAAGTGGTTCGCTATGTTTGGTGATTTAGCAGGGCTGCCCGGGTTCATGGGGTGAGGTTTGTCTAGGTCTTGAAGGCGGATGACCAGGACACACTGAACCCCAGATTCCTACTCACCCCTTAAACCCTTTTCCTTCCCAGACCTCTCCTCTCCTTCCTTTCCTTTAAAAAAACCCTCCACACAGCATCCCCAAAGATGACACAGAATCCACAAAGATGACACAGCATCCACAAAGATGGCCCTGAGGTAAATTATTTTCCTCAGGGCCTCCTGTGTGGAGCTCATGTAAACAAAAAAAAAAGAATCAGATACTTGAGCCGGGCCATGTAGAATAATAGAAGAGTATGTATGAGACGTTGTATGAATGTAAACGAGGCAAGGAATGTGTGCCAAGATTGATTTGTTTGGCGGTCCGTCCTCTCTGCCTACCCTTGCGGAGAAACGGCGTGATGGTTAGTTAGTTTTCACAATATTGATAATTGAAGCTATGCCAGAAGAACGTCAGATTCAGCAGTTTCTCGAAGCATTACGAATGTCATCGAAGAGTAATTACCTACCACTAACTCTTTTACCATATTATAAAGGAAGATAATAAAATTATTATGTAAGCACCTGTATGTATTGGGTATTTTCCTGTCATGAGCGCCGATCTTGAAGGCGTACATATTGGATTCACATAGTAGTTGTTGAGAATTATTCCAGAGTATGCCAGAGCGTCAATGTTAGGAGTTGGGATTTGGTTGGATCCGTGGAAACCCACATCGTTCCAGCCCTGGAATAATACATAAATCACTAAATTAACGTATTTATTTTGTTAGATATGAATGTTATCATTCTTTTGTATATCTTATTGATAACTTAATACTTTATTTGATTTCTTACCAAGTCATCTGCCAAAATGAAAATAATATTGGGTCTGCCTCCCGCTTGACATTTCGCAGCTGTCAGAAAAATCAAATAGATCGCGCCAACGGCGAATTTGCGGAAGTGCGCATTTTTATCTTCTGATGTTGACAACATTTCATCTAAAATCACAAAATAATTACCTTGTTAATATACTATCTGCAAAATTGTTATTATTCCTATTGAAAACTTATTTATTTTTATAAAAGACAATGCTTTGACCGGACACAAGGGAAGATTTCCTTCTTTTCTTTCAGTTTTGTAACGTCTTCTTTTGACAGCTGCTTGTAATGTAAATGTTGATTGGTGAAAATGAAACGTCAAATACTTATCACGTGTTTCTTGAGAAACTTGTAGAAATGTATTATTTTGCCGTACATATCAATAATTTTATAATAAATAAACTAAACTAAAATACATTTTTAGGAAAACTTATGGATTATTTCTGACAATATTTAGCTAGCTCTCCTGTTGTTGTGACCGGCTGCTAGAATATTTTGTAGGCAACTCTCTCAGTCAAGAGACTTTTCAAGTCACAACTCAGTGAGCTTCACAGATGTGAGCTTTGTTAATCGATCTCGAAGAATGCGCAGTCTCCATTATTTCTCCGATCGAGATTTTCTCTTTCTGAAATAAGCACGGTTGAATTTAATACCTAGGTACTTACATAGCATGTTATTTATATATTTTTAATTCAATAAAAATGCTGGTACCTACCTGTCTAACAAAAAAACTAAGGTTTTAAGGCTAGAGAGCCTAGAGTTTTTCTAAATAAGGCACCACACGTCATTTCAATTTTCCAACAACCAGTTTCGATAGGTATTTTGCAACAGAAAAAACTTTATTTATTTTCATGATACATATTATATGCATTTTTTTAAACAAATTGAAAAGTTTTTGTCACGCGCCATAGGCAATAAGAAAATAAATAGGTAGATACCTGCCACATTTTTGTTTTATAAACATATTAATTAAGTTTTATGTCGTATCATAAGCGCTGCAGTCGATTTTTTCTGCTTAACATTAGTAAAAAGTTTGTTGTTTGTTGAAGATACGCCAGGGTTTTTTTTACCAGCCGAAGATTTTTTAAGATTATAAAAATCACAGTCCAACATAGTGTTATTTTTGATAGGTACCTACTACCTCGCTTGTAGGTGTGAAAGAACCACACATTATAATGCAATCATTTATTATTGTAATGACATTAACCGGATGCTCTTTTACCCAGTTTACGTAATATATCTGTAATGATCCAAAATACTGGAAACGGCGACTGATTAAATATAGACGCAGGACCGGCCGGGGCCCTAAGCGGACGCATTTGGAGCGGTCCGGGCGCCGAAAGGCGCCAAGGCGATGATAATAATAACGCACTTAATATACAATACATATATCTATATATTCATATATATATATATATATATATATTTTACATGAGCTCCAAACAGGAGGCCCTGAGGAAAATAATTTCCCTCAGGGCCTATGTCATCTTTGGGGATGCTGTGTGGAGGTTTTTTAAGGAAAGGAAGGAGAGGAGAGTTCTGGGAAGGAAAAGGGTTTAAGGGGAGGGTAGGAATCTGGGGTTCAGTATGTCCTGGTCATCCGCATTCAAGACCTACACAAACTTCACCCCATGAACCCGGGCACCCCTGCTAAATCACCAAACGTAGCGAAACACTTGGGGTGACCTATGGCAGAGGTGTTGGTTATCCAATAAAGGTTCCCGGGGCGGCGGTATCCATTCCCGCCTCCCAAATTGAAAATGGTTCAAGTCTGAAGATGGCCTTAACAGGCTGAAACCGGTTACGGTCAATAAAATTAAGTGGAAAAAAATTATATATTCGTTTTATTATAAAATATTATAATGGAATTCCACCATGAATTGTCAGTCTCAAAAACAGAAATATTAATAACACACTTTTTAATAAATTCCTTGTAAAATTAAATATTTTAGTAGTACATATAAGAAATTGCAAAATGTAATATTTGCCAAAATAGGATATTAACAAATATAAAAAGATAAAAAATATAAGAATTTCAAGAAAAAAAATAGGCAATGGTGAAGATCTCGTCAATGAGGAGAGATTCTTTCAAGAATTAAAATAGTTTCCCTTTTGAATCTCTCTTCGTTGACGCCAAATAAATCGATATCGGGAGAGGTTCTATTCACAATACACAACACAAACATAATTTTAATTTTACTCGCATCTGGCGCCGTTTGGCTCAGGGCCGGCCCTGTATAAACGACATGCCATTTTCCCGTCAAATTAACATAATAATGTGTTTTGCGAGCAGATAATCCGTGGTGATTACCCATACATTATTTATTTCGGAACACAACACACACCGCAGCGCAGCGGGTGGCTGGCTTCAAATTATGACAAAAATGTTTTTACGTAGATGTTGAAAATAGCAATTTAAATATTATAAAAATTACGTTCTGCTGAATGATGCTAAACAGTATGCAACTCACCCTGGTGTAAACAGTGGCGGCTCGTAACTTTTGGGTGTGCTAGGGTGCTAATATTAAAAAATGGCATCATGGATGTTGTCGTAGGCGAAAATTATTTTTCACCCAAAAGTCACGAGCCGCCACTGGGTGTAAATATATATCTTCTGAACCTTAATTTGCAATCTAAAATATGATCATTATATGTGTATCTACATATAACAAAATGAATGTTTCTTTCTTTGTCCCGGATGCGTTCCTAACCATTCATCCGATTGCGATGAAACTTTGGTGATTTATTAAGCGAACGCCCGCGAATGTTTCTTTATATAATGGAGAGCTCTGGCGTTATGAAATTGTACACTAGATGGCGCACGAGTTGTTTGATATATGTGTGTATTTCATCGGAAGGGGAGGGAAATCCGGAAGGTTTGGAGGGGAACGAAGGAGGGGGGGGGGGTTCGTAGGACGGGGGTCGAGGGAGGGGAAATGTGGAAAGATGGTGTTCGCATGACAGGGGGACGCGGGAGGGGGGGGGGGAAGGCGTTGAAGGTGGTACGGGAACGCGGGAGGGGAAGGGGGCGCGTAGGAGGATCGGGAGCGGGAACGGGGATGAATGGGAAAGGACACGCAGGAGAAATAATTTCTTTCTTTGAGTTGCATCGCAACGCATGCGTGGTACGTACTCGCTAGTTTTACATAAAAATTACAAAATATTCGATAAGAGCACCGAAAAGTAGTAAAAAGGAAATAAACATCTTCTGATCGGTGTTTCGCGTAAAGATGTGTAAATGAATATTAACTTAAATTATATAATATAAATACTCCTACACCAAACTCAAGATCTAGTTCTCTTAATTGTCGTAGAAACACACAGTAGAACATATATAGGTACCTACTTATCTACTATTTTGTAATGCCGCTGTGTTTATTATGGTAAAAATCTTACCATTATTAAAATAAACATTAATAAAAAACTTTTTAATTTGCTTTTATTAGTTTTTTAAATTGTGAATATTGCACCAGAATCTCAACTGCTCAAAACCGCCTAGAGCCAATGAAACTATGGAATTCTCTATTGTTGGTGTATGTTGTTAGTTTAAATGAGTGGATAGGGGAAGGAGATGAGTGAGAGAAGGTGGGGAAGTACTTGAATATTCAGATGTAGTAACCAAACACGGTCAAAGCCTTTTAAATAGCGTTTTAATTCTGAAAGGACCATGGCGATAATGAGAATATCTTCCACTGTGGAACGTAATGCAAATATAGGATAGGTAGGTACTACATTACGTGGCTTTAAATAAATAACTTGTGAAGCAAAAAAAAAAATAATAAAATATACTTGCGTACGCCGGGATTTGAACCCGCGACCTCCGGATCGTAGTCAAGAGCCATATCCATCAACGACGGAAGTCGTCATTTGATTGTATGATCAAACAAAATTATTAGGTATCTAAATATGGGGAATGGGAAATGAGGATCCATATAAATAAGTTTTATTAAAATGATTTAATTAACACATAACTTTTCCTTTGCTAGATACTATAAAATGCTGTATTTTTCTATAAATACTTCCTTCTATATTTTCTCCTTCCGGGCTTATGTCTGCGTCATTTTCTTTAGAGAATTACATTTCTTTTACATTAGCTCCACGCAGGAGACCTCGAGGAAAATAATATCCCTTGGGGCCTTTGTCATCTTTGGGGATGCCGAGTGGAGGGTTTTTTTAGGGAAAGGAAGAGAATGAAGTTCTGGGAATGAAATATATGAGGGGTGGGTACGAATCTGGGGTCAGTGTGTCATAATATAGGCGAACAGACACGTGAATCGAGAGAGTCCGGCTGGTGAGAACAAAAGGATTCCCTCAACCAGTCTCTCCTGATTCGACCCGCCACGCAGTGGGTGGGCAAAAGCATAGAAAATCCTCACCCCATAAACCCAGGCATCCCTGCTAAATCATCAAACGTAGCAAACCATTTGGGGTGGCCTATGGCAGGGGTATTGGTTATCCAATAAATGGTTTCCAGAACGGCGATACCCATACCCGCCTGCCAAGTGGACATCGCGTTTGGGTCCCACCCAGGCGTTCCGTGTTCGATTACTTGGCTGGCTAAGTCCTCCATCATGACTCAAGCAACATTTTCCACTTACTGTGGTAGTAGTAGGAGATTTTTAAATATTGTCGGGTTATTCGTAACCCGGGAATGTTTGTCTTTCTTTAAAAAAAAGAAAAAAGTAATTTAAAATATTGAACATATAATTAACGTAAGTAATTCTGATCCCCTAAAATGTGAATGGTTTGAATTTTGTATAAATGCCCGATTATTATGTTAGTCCGCAACCATAAAACGTACAGAAATATCCTAAAAATTAAACGCGAAATGGCGTCATCAAGTGGCGATCTGTGTGGTCATCGAAGGAATTAAGTATGGAAGGGGTCCTGTCTGAGATTTATGAACACGATGAACTCTATAAGATTTTTTTCTTAATTTCGTTGGCTAGTTCATCCTGCGGAACGGTTTAATTGTTAAGACCGAGATAAAAAGTTAAAAAGTATGGCTGACTGCCGATTTTAGTATACAATTACATATTTTCAATTTCAATTTATAATGAAATATTCAATTTGGACCCGGATCCTCCAACGAGATTAAATAATTGTTAAAAGTGAGAAAATACCTACCTATCACGTGCTCAAAATAAAGCGTAGAATATATAATATCCAAAATTAAATTGCAAAATTGGCTCTCTACTTTAAATTCTTCAGATGTAGATTTTGCATTTAATAAATTAAATTTTACTATTAAACATATTCAGGTTGTTACCGTTGAATCCCCTTTGAATAAATCAAAACATAAAAAACTAAAACCATGGATAAAAGATGGCTTAATTTTTTGTATTAAAAAACGGGACAAACTCCACAAAAACTTACTTAACAATCCAAATACACAAGCCCAAATATTTTATAAAAAATACAGAAATATTTGTAACAATCTCATCAGAATCACTAAAGAAAACTACTATAAACAGAAATTGTCCCTGACACTGGACCAATCACATAAATGAATATTTTTGTAATATCGGAAAAAACTTAGCATCACAAATTTTAAATAAAACATCAACCGATGAAAATGCTCTTGCCGACAATATCAATAACTCTGCTCGTGAAACGATCAATTCATTCACACTCAACCCCACCAACTCTGTTGAAATTTCACAAACTATTAAACAATTAAAGCCCTCCCATTCATGTAATCATGATAAAATATCCTCAAACATACTCAAAATTATTGAACCTTTTATAAATCAACCACTAGTACATATCATTAACCTCAGTCTCGACAAAGGTATATTTCCGAACAAACTCAAACTTGCTTTGGTTCAACCAATTTTTAAGTCTGGAACTCCTACTGAGATATCAAAATCAAACTATAGACCTATCTCCATTTTATCATCACTTTCCAAAATTATAGAAAAAATCGTAAAAAAAAGACTTACCGACCATCTTACAAAATACAATATTCTCTCGCCAAACCAGCATAGGTTCAGAGAAGGGCTAAGCACAGATTCAGCTATTCTAGAATTAACATCACACATAACAGAAGCCCTAGACAAAGGTGATAAATGTCTGGCAATATTTCTGGACTTGGCTAAGGCATTTGACAGTCTCTCGTCCAATCCTCCTAGCTAAGCTACAGAAAATCGGAATAAAGAATAAGGTATTTGAATGGTTCAAATCTTACCTAACAGACAGAAAGCAATTTATTAGGTTACCATCACACAAATCGTCTCAACCTATCAGAATCAATTTTGGTGTACCACAGGGCAGTGTACTCTCCAATACTTTTTCTCGTATACATTAATGATTTATGTAGATTAGAAATTGATGGCAACATAATCACTTTTGCCGATGATACTGTCCTAGTACTAAAAAGTAAAACATGGGTAGAAACTTTTCATAGAGCGGAACTAATTTTGCAAAATATTAAACAATGGCTGGATGATAATTTACTAACGCTAAATATAACTAAAAAAATACCTAACATTCAGTACAAACAATCCAAGTCAACCCTCAAGTGATCATATACTAAAAATAAATTCTTGTAATGATATATCCAGCTGTCTATGCAATTTGGAACGAGTAGATTCCATTAGATACTTAGGCATAATAATTGATAATAAACTTCGATGGGAAGATCATGTAATTAATGTCGCAAGCCGTATACGGAAACTGGCATATATCTTCAGATCATTGCGCAATATACTAAAAAAAAAAATACATTGAGAACAGTATACCTTTCCTTGTGTCAATCAATTTTATCGTACGGTATAATTGTTTGGGGAGGATGCTCTAAAATTGTATTAGATCAATTAATAAAAGCCCAAAAATTGATAATGCGGACTATTTACAAAGTACATTATATAAACCCCACGAAAGACCTATTTAAAGACTTCAAAGTTCTTAATATAAAATCCATATATGTAAAAAATATTACCTCTTATTTTAAATTCAAATTTACAAAAAAAATCTAAATATAACACAAGATATTCAAACCAATCGAATTAAATTATTCCAACAACAAAAACTTCAATGGCACAGTCCAAGTTTAACATTCTTACACCTAAAATTTTTAATAACTTATCAATTGAAATAAAGTCTAAAGCCAAATATCTCACTCTCAGAAAGGCGCTTACTGACCTTATGATGAGTGACTATGACAGTGTTTACAACTTGTTTCACATACTCAGATAGAGTTTTTACTCAGATATAAATTTTCAACATCATTACATACTAGTACCATATGTTTACAGGTTTATTTTATTTACATGTTTATTTTACGCACTTCTTTTTTTCTTTCCAATTTTTTATTATAACTTTACCAATTTTACCATGTGTTTACACTAGACTACACTCAAAGTAACTATCCTTAATTGATCACCATGAAACAGGCAGCCGCCTAGTATGGTGATTTAATAAATCTAATCCACGTAAATGTCTAATAAATGTAACATGTATTTTATAAATAAATAAATAAAAATATAAATGTTGGTTGCTTTTTAGTTGTAACTATTACAATATTACAAACAGAACCAAGCTAAAAATAAGTTTAACTCACATCTAGCCTTACAAATAAATTGACTTTACTCGTATTTGGTGACCAGTTCTGAATAGCCAGGTATTTCATTCATTTTCCCCATCTCCTTCCCCTCTCCACTTCAATCAGTTTAGCAATTGGGGATGTTATTTCATAACATCAGTACAGGTACATATAATTGCCTAGTGAGGTCTATATAAAAAAAACTAAAATTACTTAAGTAATATATATTTTTTTAAATAAAATCTATACAGGGGTATAAATCTATACATTTAAAGGACATGCTTGACTTACTTTAACCAATAATTTTGGTATTGAGTGTTTTAATGACGTTTTTTTTCTTCATGTGCCACGGAAAACCAAAATTTTGACATTCATTCCAATTTTTTGAAAATTTTAATCCGCGAAACCGGGAATTTTTTTGTCCAAGTCAGAAACCAAAGTAATGTACGAAATTCAAGTCATAATATCTGTCAAAATTCTGACAGGGAGCGGACTTTGTGTTGTGTTTTATTGTTTAAATATGCATTCATTAATAACCATAGGATCAGAGATCGTAAAAAATAACTAAAGATATTATTATCTACGTAGTAAATACAAAACGTTGCTATTTTATCATTAAAAATCAGTGTGGAATTTTATTAAAAAATAAATACAAAAAATCAGAGACCGTACATTTTTATAGCGGAGCCACCAGCAAAATACCGTTTTTTGTTTTATTATTAAAAAAACTACACATCTTATATTTTTTTAGTAACATTTTCGAAATCTTAGTAAAAAGATCTACCATCGTACCAACACGACTTTTTCCCAGTCATTATAAAATGCACGCAAGTGGCCTATCGATGCTGAATTATTTCTGGAGAATTATTTATTTAATCATTCGACCTCTCAGCGGTTGGGCGTGTCCGTAAATAAACATTTTTCGTTAATTTGGTCATTTTGTAAACCAAATGGAACCCGAGTCAATAACCTCATACATAATGTATGTAGGACTGTGGATGCTTTGTGCTATGTTCCGTGAATTCGTATGTAATAAACAAGCCACTTTGTTTTACAGATTGGTGCAAATTTACATTACAGTGAATAATAATATTTGGATGACTTGTATAGCGCCGTTTTTGTGAAAAATCACCTCAAGGGCGCTGTCATTATAATTTTTCTGTAAGCTCGATTGTGACTGAGATTTTATAACCATACTGCTGTGCCAGTAACCCGTGAAAATCACGGGATAGTATGAATTCTTGACAAATCGGTTCCAATTTAAAAATATCTGTTAAAATATTATATTGTAGTTAAGTACATTATCATTTGGGCAAATTCTTCACACAATCTGTTCCAATTTTGAAAATAACACTTAAATTCACAACAAATTCAAGTTCATTGAACCAGTGTTACACGGACACTCAGAAAACCGAAATTATTATTTTTGATATTTTTTATTTGATTTGCTTAATTTAATTAAACGTCATTTGGTGACCTCCTTTTGAGCCGGTCCCAGAGTTTGAGGTTCAATGCCCGGCAAGGCCAAAAAAGCAATTTGAATTCACATTAGGTAATAAAATGAAATATATTTGCATTTCGGTTTATAACGTAAGATTCCCTTTACATAGACCACCATTTAGTAACCAGATCTGAATAGCCAATTACACTTTCTTTAGCTATCGTACATTTGACGGCCTTTGTGATCGAGGGGTAAGGCTCTTGACTAATCCGAAGAAGGTGTGTTCGTTTCCCGGCGTGCACAAATAAATTTTATTTGGTTGATTTGTGTTATTTCACAATTTAATAATTTAAAGGATAGTGGAAGATACTCTCAGTATCGTCTTGATGTAAGACCACCATTCAGAGTTGAAACGTTGCTTGAAATGGCTTTAGCCGTGTTTGATGACTAGATCTGAGTAATTAGGGATGCCGTAGTCTCACTGGCTACAGGCGGTTGGGAGCAGTTGGGCTCTTGTGCGGTCACGTAAAACAAAAATTTACCAGAATAGCAAATTAAATAACAAATTAATGTTATTAGGTAAAATAATACCTAATTATAATCTCACTCAAGAGTGCGCTCTACTAATTAGTAGATACATACATCATAACTAATTACCTAATTGGGTAGGAAACTAAGAGTCGGTAATTAGATTGCAATAATTATTATAAAAAGACACATTGTTCGTGAAATAATGACCATAATTATTTTTACTGGTAGGTATATGCCCACTCATATGTTGGTCTCGTTAGCGTATTGACGCTGTCTTGATCTTTAAAATTTCAGTTGCATGGCAACTAAACTTTTGTGTTTTTATTTATATTTAGGCTCTGTTTAAAGTTTCCCGTAGGGCCAGGGCCGCCCAGGGGTCAGGGAAATGCTGTAGGAAGACTTCAATGAGATTGCATTTTATAGGCCTAACACGTTATTTTTTCAAGGCCAAGTTGTGCTCTACTCGTAGTATTTAATTAGAATATATTACAATATATCTAAGCGATCTAATTTTCAAATCAAAACACAACGATCACGGAAAATTGAAATGCTGTAGAGCAGTGGTCCCCAACCTTTTTGTCGCCGCGGACCGGTCAAAGTTTGATTATTTTACTCCGGCCCACTGGGGGGAGGGGGGGGGGGGGGGGGTTAGTAACAAAATATAATAATAAAAAATTACAATTGTGGTACATAAGTTGTAGTGACCAATAATGGCAATAATAGTAGGGAAAACAAGGTTTGTGGGAAAAATTAAGAAAAAATATATCATCTAATTTTAAACATAATATAAAATTCCCATTTGGATAAACCAATTACAGAGTCGTCCACGCTTCCTGGAAACCCAAAGTTATTTATCATTTAACAATATTTAACAAGATTTTATGGGTAATCCCGCTTCTCCTGTGTTTGCTGAAATATTTACGGATTCTATTGAAAACAAAGATTTCGACTGTGGACTTTCCTTATTATCTAATATTTTTGTTTGGATTAGATAGTTGAAAATATCCTCGCTATTTGGTCAGATAGCAACAGACAATTCAATAATTTTCTTACATTCATTAATAACCTTCATTTGAATTTTAAATTTACATTAGAACAACGATAATAACAGCTTAAACTTTTTTTTCAAAAGTATTTATTTAAGCAAGCCCTTGTGCGGCCCATAGGTTGGGAACCACTGCTGTAGAGGACAAGGTGTTAATTGTTCAGGAGAGTGAAAAAAGGTTTTTTATTATTTCAAAAAAACATATCTCTTGTTTTTGTATACCTACCCTTAATTATGAAATCTATACAATATAAAAATAAAAATATGTTTGCTTAGGTGTATATGAGTATGTAAGATGTCTATGCGTTCCTAAATCGTTCATCCGATTGTAATGAAACTTTGATGAGTTGAGCACGCTTGCGAAGGTTTCTATACAGGGTGTCCGGGGGTAAGTGCATTAACTTCGGGAGGTGATTCTGCATTATGGTAGTAGTAAAAAAGATTAATAACTTTTTCTGAAATTCCAACCTTTTTTTTCCATACAAAAAGACATACCTACTAAAAATCCTTAGTGTAAGGTAAAAATTACTCGCTAAAATTGCTGTCAGCCTGCCGGGCGTGATTGTTGCAACGTTGCTTGGTAATAATAATGCTGCCCGCACACGCCGGTCTAATTTTATCTTTTAACCACAAAACTACCCCTAAAAGTTGGAATTTCGAAAAAAGTTATTTATCTTTTTTACCTATACAATCATGTAGAATCACCTCCCTAAGTTAATGCACTTTACCCGCGGACACCCTGTATATAGGTACTGGTGAGCTCTGGCATTATGAATTTTGTATAAAAAAATGCAATAGGTGGCACGCGAGCTGTTTGAAAATTGAATGTACCGGGATTGAATGTGTGAAATGCGGGAGGGAGGAGGGGAACTCGGGGGGTGATTCGCGGGACGGGGGAAGCGGGAGAGGGGAGTAGGGAGAGGGAAGGCGGAGAAGGCGCAGTGGGAACGTGTGAGATACAATTGAGAAACAATTTCTTTATTAAGTGGCACAGCAACGCATGCCGGGAACTCGCTAGTTTTATTATAAAATAACATTTAATAGATCTTTCAGAACACTCAGCTCTTATTAAAAAACAGTATTTAATTTATTTTTTATTTTTCGTAATAAAAATCCTCTAATAATGCATGTCAAAAAAGTCGCACTCATCTTCCCAGAAATATTTAGACGACGCTGATCTTAACAGAAAAAAGGAGAAAAACGACACTTTCAACTCATTTTTCAATTTTTTGTCCTTTACAGTATTTTATTGATGATTTTGCATTACTGCCTTAGAATGTTATTTGAAAAAAAAACTACTAGTACGGAATATTTTTTAGATAATTAATACTACAATATTGCTACACGTATCAGTCTTATCACGATAGATGAATTTTATTCTTATAATTCACTCACAAACACCTCATTTTCACGCTGAGGAAGGTAGATACTATGAAACGTTATGCCACTCTGTCTTGGCACACACACCACACCTCATTTCATTCATATTCATACATCGTCTCACACATTTATCCTATTCTGTTATTCCGACATGTGACATGACCCGACTGAGTGTAAGTATTATTATTGATCGGCTTGATCGTGCCGCCCCCGTAGTTTTGCTCCATTCATTAACACATCACATATTCTTTTTTTTTAAATTAAATTATTTTTGTTGAGTTAGTTTATATGTTACATTTTACGTATGAACGTATCTATATAAACTAACACTAGCTGAAGTCCTCGGCGATGCCGGGCGTTACAGAGAGTTTTCGAAATCAGATGTAGACAGTGACCTTCTTCTTGTTTTGAAGGTCACATGTACAAAATTTCATCAACCTCGGTCAAATCCACACCGCCCGCTTGCCACTCCGCTCGTCCACCACATACAGACATTCTCCTTTATATATTTCAACCAATTTACACAAACCTTGACAAATTATATACCTAAACCTTCCTTATGAATCATCACTCCATCACTTGGTGAAAACCGCATGAAAATCCGTTCAGTAGTTTTGAGTTTCACGCGGACAGATAGACAGACGCGCCGGAGGACTTTAATTTATAATATGTACAGAATAACGTGGTTACATTTCATTGTTACTAAAATTACATTTTTAGAGTAAGCATACCTAACAACTTTTACATTCATTCTTGAGATTTTCGGACATTTCATCATACAATTTTAGTCCGCTATACACCGTGACACTGTTTTTCTCAAATGTAGCATCTAATTCTTATTACATTTTTGGTTTTATAATTTTTATTAAAAACAATTTCATCCTTAAAGTATTTTGGCATTTACACATTAAAATAGCATTGGAATTATTGGAATCCCATTTAGCTCTTATCTCATTTAATTAATTTTTGCATATTTGCCTTTACTTAATTTACATCTCACATCTTTGTTTTGAATAATTTCTGGTTTTTTTAGGTTTCATTGACCAAGTATAATGCTCTTAATATAAATGTGGAGCAACAAAAAATGAGCTCTGTAGTGCTTCTATTATAGTTTTTTTCTTTGTCTTCTAAGAAAATAAGTTTTTAATACCTTTTTAGCACAAAATCAAACTTTCTCCGGGACTTCTTTTCTCTGGTCATCCACACAAAAGAAGAATTCTTCTATTTTAAGGTAAATTAAATTTTAACTAAAATGTATTCACGTTATTTTTAGATAGCTTATTCGCTAAACCACAGATTATTTGGTATCTAATTGTGTCTACAGTCGTCCTTCATCTGCCAGTTCCACGCTTCTCTGTCATATATCAAGGTATCAAAACTCCATTGTGGACTGCCGGCCTCGTTTCCTCTGACAACCTTTTGTTAGCAACTACTGCATTCAGTTTTACTGCTTTCAGTTTGCAAGTTCTAAAATTATATTAGCTATCTACCTAATCCCCTCACAATAATAGTAACACAATAAATGAGCTTACAACTTACTGGTTAGTGGTAACTAATAATAAAAAAAATGGAACAATCACAAAAAGAGGAAGGATGTTTCCTAAAATAATAGGTACTTAGTTACCTAACTAAGTTTTAAAAAGGTAAAACTTATAGATTGCGTTGTTTTCACAAATATCGCACATTTAAAACTAAAATGGCAGGGCTCGTTCTAACAAATACTAAATTTCGGCTGTCGGTGCATGGGTGCGTGATTTGAAAATGTGTTACAGCGTAATGCATACAATTAGATATTATTCAATTCAAAGAACTATAAACTTTTGCTGGTGAAGTTATACGTGAAATCCTATTTAGATACCATTTAGATTAATCTTACGACGAATTCGCTTACAGTCAAAAAATATGCTATGGATAAATTGAAGCTTTTACTAGGTTTTCTATGTAACGGAATCAAAATAAAATTATTATTTACATAACAAAAAAAAGCGTATTCCATTAAAAAAAATGTTTTTTCATGACTTAAATATGAAGTAATACAAGAAACATTTTTATAAAAATACCACTATATGGCTAAGACCATTTTTGAGGTTTTCTATGTTCTAACTTTTTTCACTCTTATAAAATTATGGACAAAATAAATAAAAACCACTTTTTCGCTTACTTGCAAAATAATTGCAAATTTTGCAGGCACGAGAATCGAAATATTTCTAGCGTTTATATTCCTCTTAAGTATAAATCATATCAGACAAGCAATAAAGTATATAGGTGGGTTTCATCTAATTTTAAGTTATCAAATAATAATTCTTTATTTAAAATGAGTATTTCTTTTTTGTAATGAAAACTTCTTTAGCACCGTTGTGATTTGAAACTCGATTAAACGAAAAATTGCGACACTAAAAAGAGACATACACATACATACATCTATAGATCTATAGGATTTAGCCTGCGAGAGAATGAGATTCTTGTCTAATTTAGTTTTCTGACTCTTGTCTACCGCGTGTGAATTGTACACCCTGATTTTTCAAGGTTACTAACTTTTGAAAGGTAAATTTATTTTTTTGAAAGTCAATTATCCCGAGGCAAATATTTTTTAATACTTTCAGTTTTGCAAATAATTATAATATCCTGTGATTTTTCCCCGGCCTGCGCTAGTATTTCTTTAAAACTGTAAACAAGGCAGATAAGCGCTTATACTCGTAGAACGCGTTGTTTCCACAAAAATCACACTTTTAAAATTGATACCTATTCTGAACGATCGTTTTAACGAACAATCATTTTTAAGTTCCTCCGTACCTTGGTATCATTTCGCAACACAATTAATCAATTCAAACACTTCGCTGTCAACAAGAAACAACAGTAGTTATTCAATATAACACGGTGTCATTAGTCTTCAGCCTTTGAACTTTCTTGCTAGGAATTACTGATTGGTGTAAGTATATTTAATAATAATGCATTTATTGAATATTCTATAACGGAACACGTTAAGTTACAGCACTCCCATTATAAACTGGATATGACTGGAATCGAACATCTGTCCGTTTTATTCTTGGAGACACGCCAATCATTCTACTCATCAAGATAGATTGTGGTCTAGTGCAAATTAACAGCTTCGTCCTAATTTTATTTGGCCATGAAACTGAAGTCAGTGAATGTTTACCGTAAATTACATTTATTTATTAATTTGAGACAGGACTGTCCGAAGCCAGTGGTATTAAGGCCCGTCCAAAAGGGGTATGTTGGGAGTTGTGAGGCTGAAGGGAGTGGGTAGGGGAAGGATATGTGGAAGTCTACATATTCAGATTTGGTCACCAAACCCGGCTTTTTTTACATTAGCTCCACACGAGGAAAATAACTTCCCTCAGGGCATATGTCATCTTAGGGGATGCTGTGTGGAGAGTCTTTTTGAGAAAAGGAAGGAGAGGAAGTTCTGGGAAGGAAATATGTATGAGGGGTGGGTAGAAATCAGGGGGTCAGTTTCAAAACGGACTTATGAATCCATCCCTCCAACCGCGGTGCAAGGCGATGGGTCAAGAAATTCAGGCTGGAGAGGATAAAAGACCTCCCTCAACCAGTCTCTTTCGATCATGCTCACCACGCGGCAGACACATCAGTCGCCAAGACCTGGAAACTTACCCCATGAACCCGGCCACCCCTGCTAAGTCACCAAACGTAGCCAACCACTTGGGGTGACCTATGGCAGAAGTGTTAGTTATCCATTAAATGTTTCCGTAGAACGTAGAGCGGCAGTACCCATACCCGCTTCCCAAATTATGAAAGGCAGAAGTCATTTCACGCAAAGTTTCAATTCTAAATGGTGGATTTTATTTGGATACTGAGAGTAGATACATATACCCAGTACCGGATTATCCCTAAGGCAGAGTAGGCAACTGCCTAGGGGCCCCGCATCGGCTGGGGGCCCCGCGCCCCAAGAAAAAATAACTTGCGTCAATGGTTCGACTCACAATTAGTGAGCAACTTCGGCACACTTTTGGAAAAAGTCAGCTTTCAAGATGTTTAAATATTTTAATTTTTTATTACGAACATTTATAGGTTAATAACATTACATGCATTAAATAAAACAACAAATTATAATAATTAGGTTATAACTAAATAACTGTTCACATCATGCACAAATAATAAATATAAAGTCAATAATTAAAACAAATATTTAAACATCGTTGTATTTTACTTTACTTTCCTTCGTATCAATGAGGATATAATTAAAGGTGCCGTGTGTGGTTTATATTGGCATTTGTTTTGTTTTTTTTTTTTTTTGCTTTTATTTCTAATGTTTAAAATGTCTAAATGTTGTACAAGCTTTAGTGTGCACTACCTATCTGCTTGCTAAGATTCTTTGTTTCTCTTCATACCAAGGTTGTCTGGAAGAGATCACTTTAGTGATAAGACCGCTCATTGCACTATTGTTTTCGTTTCATTTTTTTTTTATTGAATGGGGGGTGAAGGCATACCTTCGGAATGTAGTAAAAAAACAGATTAATTATGAATAAAATTACGTTGTGGTAAAAAAAAAAAGTTTGGAAGTTAGAAAAGGGTAGGTAAGTGCAGTGGCGGACTAAGCCCGTCAGAGGCCCGTGGTGGAAAAGCTGGATGAACAGCTCCCCCCCCCTAGTTTAAGAAGTTGATGTAATTTTACAAGCTTTTTCTTCAGTTCACACGGGCCTCTGTCTCTGGGGGGCCTCCAAACGCCTCAATGTTCCTTTGATCAAATCCTAAACAAGGCTTTAAGGCACCAGGCCACTGTAAAAAAAATGTCATTTTTTAAAATTAATTTTCTGGAGAGAAAAATAATATTTTTTTTTTTAACACTCATAGCCCTAATTCGCCCTTGAAATAGTTTTTATTTCGCTTCAAAACTCTACATGACAATTGCATTTAATTACCTAACAATGTCATAATTTATAACTTGTAACTGATGACTAATAAATAAATTATTCAATTACTCTTTTTATTGTGCGAAATAGATGTTTTCGCAAGAATTTGTGTTATCTACACTTATTTGGATTGAAAATATCAAAGTCCATTAAATAACAGAAATACTTCGTAACAAAATATTGTGCTTACTTATGAAATTAATTCAAACCACCGCAACTATATTCAGGTCATAACCTCATTTAGGCCTGTATATCATATTTGTATGCATCGAAATTTCAACATACATAATGTAATAAAAAATGTTGAAAAATAACTTTCTGAAAGTGCTAAACAAAGACAGGTAGTTTAAAAACGTATTTTCCCCTTTCATTTTACAGAAAATCTTCATTCTGAGCTATGAACAGGTAGGTATATGCAGGGCCGGATTAACCATGTCGGGGCCCCTAGGCAATGACTTCTCGGGGCACCTTAACCAATGGTGGACTAACGGGGGGGGCGGCCCGCCCCGGGCCTCTGGTCCTCGGGAGCCTCCATGTCCCCTTTATCAAATCCTTAAGAGGGCATTACCAGCGGCCGAAAATTCAAATTTCATCAAAAGACGGCCTCGCGATCGGAAGTTTTTTAGAACGAGATAGAAATACCACATTCGCTCCGCCGCAAGCAGCATATCCCACTCAACTGGCGATATCTATAGGATGGTTCAGACGACATCGATATTGAATTCTCGGTTCCAGCTTTTTCCGAATAAGTAGTTATTTGTAATTTGTTTACCGAAGTGCATAAACATAAATAGATACAAGTGAAATGCGTAAAAATAGTGGGTATAAAATAGGTACTTACGTAATATACAAATTTCTTGATTTTTGAAATGTTTTTACGAGTATTCTGTTGTTGTTTTTTAATTGTATTTCTACTGAGTGATATTCAGTTTGATTGTAAGAAATATCTAATTTTTACATATTTATTCTTCTCACAATAGGTATTATCAGTAATTTGGGAGGCGGGTATGGGTACTACCGCCCGGGAACCAGGGAGATTATTGTTGGTAATCTAAATTAAATTGAATTTCAAAAACCTCACCCCATGTACCTGGGTTCATTTATTTGTCCGGATCTTGGCGGCGGATGCACCTGCCCACCAACTGCATGGCATGCCGGATCAGGAGAGACTGGTTGGACCTGGGAGATCTTTTACCTACCCAGCAGCACTCTCCGAAACATCTCTTTACAGTGGGAGGGATAGATTTTTTCATGTCCGTCACTCTTGGACTGACCCCCAGATTCCTACATGCCCCTGATACCTTTTTTCTTCCCAGAATCCCGAACCCAATTTGGGAAACGGAACTCAATTTGGACCCCTAGATTCCTACCACTCCTGATACCTTTTTCCTTCCCAGAATCCAGAACCCAATTTGGGAGGCGGGTATGGGTACCGCCGCCCAGGAAACCATTTATTGGATAACCAACACCTCTGCCATAGGTCACCCCAAGGGGTTCGTTTCGTTTGGTGACTTACTTGCCCGGGCTCAAGGGATAAGGTTTGTTCGAATCTGGGCGGCGGATGCGTCTGCCCACCAACTGTGTGGCAGGCCGGATCGGAAGAGACTGGTTGAGGGAGATCTTTTGACCTCTCCTGCAGGATTCTCTCGGAAGCCTTGCACTGCAGTGGTGAGGATAGACTCATACATCCTCTTGGATACACCGATCCCAGATTCCTACCCACCCCTCATACCTTTTTTCCTTCCAAGAACTTCCTCTCCTTCCTTTTTCTAAAAAGACCTTCGACACAACATCCCCAAAGATGACATATTTATTCTTATTATGAAATATTTTCCTGTATGGAGCTAATGTCAAAAAAAGTAAAATGTATTTTTAACATTTATATTTTTACCAAAATTATTTAATTCAACTATAAATAAAGATAACCAAAAAAACAGCAGCATTATAATAAAAAATATGAAATATATAGCAACAAGCATATATTTTAGTATAGTCTACATAATATATGTACAGAACTTGAAAATATAAAAACAGTAGGACTGTTAGTAGTTGTACAGTGAAAACAGACCGCAATACAATAATGTGAAGGTTGTCCAAGAATTAACTACCTTTGCTCGTTGTTTCTCAAAATATGGTGGCACTAGCGTTAGCTCAGACTTTCCCAAAAAACCGAGCGGTGATCCGGCTTGGTAGCTGCTTCAGTGCGATCTTTGCGTTCGTTTGAGAAAGACGCTCCGTTGTCGAATCCCGCCCCCTGCGAGGTGCGCTCAATTATTCGCTTTTTCAATTTAGAGGGAGTTAGCCTTGTTGAAGTTCATCATTAGCTTGCAATTTTAATCCCAGATGTCACACAAATGATTTTGAGGGAAAAATGGAGTATGCAAATTAATGCTCGTTGCGCAAATGCGCTCGGATCTCTTCGAACTGTTTTTCCAACCAAGGCGAAACTTTTTAGGGTTGAAAAATGGGTTCACCACCTAACCCTACCAAAAAGGCAATGAATTACATGAATTACACCTCTTTCTTCACCTGAAGCAACACATGGACGAAAAATCTTTGGAGACCGACCAGGATGCGGAGGGAGAGTTGATTGCATTTTTGACGGCGGAGTTGAACGATAAGGGAATGAAGACCTGGTTCCACGGCTCACCTAGTGCATTGATCGTAACAGGGACTATGTCTCTATGGCATTATTAATAGAATAAAACTGAAAATAATATAAAATATACTGAATATACTAATATATTAGAGACTTGGTCATTATAACAGAAATTATTAACAAAAACACGATTTGAATTACACAATCACAAATTAAAACCATAATTTTTACGGGAAATTCACGCGCATGGTGCATGCATATGTCTAGCCTCTCTTTCGCAGCCAGTTAAAGACATTTTTTATTAGTAATAGTTCAAAACAGAAATTGTACAGTATTTATTAAATGTGTTACTAAAACACTGTTTAACAGAAAGTAACTTCTAACCAGAGAAAGTTTAAGTTCTTTTAACAGAAAGTAACTTCTAAAGAGCGTTTTATTTTTTTTTAATATTGATTTGGATTCACCAGTCGTTCTTAATATAAAACACGATCCATAACCATTCAAAGACACAGTATCAAATTTCTTTATAATATATTTTTTTGACAAATTAGAGAGGCGTCAGAAATTTACATTTCGAATGAACGTCGTTAGTAAGCTCAAAAATCATCTGTCAAAAAATTAAATAAAGCGAGTACACATTTCTAATATATAATTATTACCGAAATTAGTGTGTTAAATTAATCTAAGGGCAAAAAAAGAAACAACCTACCGGAGAGCTAAAGAAAAATAGAAAATGACAAATGAATGCTTGCTAAAAGCAAATAAAGATCTTATAAAAATAAAATGTGAATGGATGTGGGTAAACTTTCGAAATCACTGGAAAACGATAATAGGAATATTTGTCTTATTTTCCACTCTGATGTGCACATTTAGTCCAGTCAAGGAAGGAGGTGTAGAGTGCGTGAGCAGGACCCTAAGCGATTCCTCCAGAAACTTTTTTAGGGTGCTTAGGGTCTGAACATACTAAAAGTACTGACGTCTAGGTGTGAGCTAGCGGGGGGAAGGGGAGAAGGTCCCAATGTTCGGATTTCCGCTTATATCTCGAAAACGGTGCGTCACAGAGAATTTTTTTCGTAAAATAAGTAAAAGCTTGTAAAATTATCTACAACTTTTGTTTTATACGTAATTCTCGAAATTTCAGCCGTTTTTAAGTTACACGCTCCACAAATGTAGACATTTTAGAAAAAATCATTTAACCTTACATTTTTCATCAAACATTCCTTCATATCGTCTAAAATATTCATCAAAGAAATACATTTATTTTAAGGAAGTTATAAAGAATTTAATTCCCTTTTAGAATATATATATATATATACAAATGCAAATTAATCTCAAACCGGTCAACATTTACAGCAATTTTAAGCTTTTTCGTAAAATTTTGAGATGAGATAATTATAATTTTCATTATAAAATACAATTTAAAATTTTTCAAGTGATATTATTTTTTTCTACTTTCTTTAAAAATTGGCTTTAAACTGTGGTCACACTTATTATTAGGCGAACGAACAAAATGTGTGTCAGTAATGAGATAAAAACAGCTTTGTCTGAAAATGATATTTTACGAAAAAACTTAAAATTGTTGTAAATATTTACTGGTTGGAGATTAATTTGCATCTAAAATATATAAATCTATTATAAAAGTAAATTAAATTCTTTACAACTTCTTTAATATAAATTTATTTTCTTTGTTGAATATTTTAGACGACATGAAGGAATGTTTGATGAAATATGTGAGGTAAAATGATTTTTTCAAAAATATCTACGTTTGTAGAACGTGTAACTCAAAAACGGCTGGGATTTCGAAAATTACATAAAGAATAAAAGTTGGAGATGATTTTATGAGCTTTTGCTTAATTTCAGAAAATTTTCCTCTGCAACGCACCGTTTTCGAGATATAAGCGGAAACCTGAAAATTGGGACCTCCCCCCCACCCCTTAACTCACCACCTAGACGTCAGGACTTTCAGTATGTTTACACCCTAAGCACCCTAAACAATTTTTTGAAGGAATCGCTTAGGTTCCTGCTCACGCACCCTAAAACCTTTTGGATCATTCATTGACTGGACGAACTTGTCTTAAGCAAAGTAGATTCAGAATCAAATTGAATTTGAGGACGATTTACGCAGATTATTGTTTATAAATTAATATGTTCGTAAAAAGAAAAATAAATAAGTTATAAATAGAAGTGAGTCTAGTTTTTGCACTGTTAATTCGTGGTGGAATTCCATTGTAATAGAATTGAAATTAAAAAACTTTTTCACTTTGTTCCACTTATTTATTATTACTAGGACCGGTTTCATCCTACTACGGACATTTTCAGACTGGTAGTTGAAACTCTTATGCTATTTTGTCCAAAATAGAATCATTCAGCATATATAGACAATGTTGTGTACCCCTGCCTAAGTTTGTATAAAATCAATAGCATAAGAGTTTCAACTACCAGTCTGAAAATGTCCGTAGTAGGATGAAACCGGTCCTGGTAATAATAAATAAGTGGAACAAAGTGAAAAAGTTTTTTAATTTCAATTCTAAAAATAGAAGAAAAAGTATGGTAAAAAGCTTCTGTTCCTGTGGTGAAATTTGAGTCCTCAGTTTTCCGCTTCTACCACGAATTTCCTGACACCGTGTGTACAAGGTAATGTTGCATGTCTATAATTTGCGCAACGTTGGGTATTAATGCTAGTAAATTATTGTTCATAATTAGGTCACCGTAATGTACCACGGGTTTCCCGCCACCGTGTATATGTCGCAGGCAAACCGTAAAATCAGGCCGTTCTTGATGCGTCTGAGGCACTTCACGATCTGCTGCCAGGCACTTCACGAAGTAACTAGGCGCACCATGATCTGCCTGATTTTACGATCGACCGCCGACATATATAAGGCAATGAAGTATGCGTGTAACTCGCGCAACGCCGGGTATGCAAGTAAATTATTGTTTATAATTACCACGGTAATGACAATGAACCTGTCACCGTAATGTACCACGTATTTTTCGACACCTTGTATATGTCACAGGCCAATCGTAAAAACAGGCAGATCACGATGCGCCTCAGGCACATCACGATCTGCCGCCATTTCACGATGCAGCAGATCATGATTTGGCTAGGCGCAACATGATCTGCCTGATTTTACGATCGGCCTACGACATACATATGCAAGGTAATGTTGCGAGCGTATAATTCGCACAACGCCGGGTATTAGTGTTAGTGAATTATTGTTTATAATTACGTCACCGGAATGTACCACGGGTTTCCCGCCACCGTGTATATAAGGCAATGTTGCTTGCGTGTATTAATGCTAGTAAATTATCGTTTATAATTACCGCGGTAATTACAATTGAATCGGTCACCGTAATGTACCACGTATTTCCCGACACCGTGTACCTATACATGGTAAGGCTGGGTAGTATTGCTAGTTTATAATTTCCGCGGTATAAACGGATAAATCGGTCACCGTAATATCCATGAATCACAATGTATTGAAGTTATTACCCATTTTCATTGATCAAATATACTTTGTCGAAGCCCATTTACGCGTACATAATAATATATATATATAATAAAAATTTGAATTGCACATACCGATGAAACTTTACAGTCATTATTTACTTTAGAATGTTGATTCTTTTCTCTAAAAATTAAACAACATGTTATAAAAAATACACAATAAATCTGACAGATTCGTTCCAACGACCCTGTAGCATATAAGGTATGTACAACGTAAATTGATAATTAAATATTACTAATCTTTGTTTTTTCTCGTTATATTTCTCCCAGTTATGTTTTTGGTGTGGTAATTTTGATTTTTTTATGAAAGTTCTCTCTTTATTGATTTTTCTCCCCATTTTAAGCGGACGAATAAATTTAAAATGTTATGAACTGGACCGGCGCGGACAACACGACCGCTTGCTGCCGTGAATCGACAGATACTAAGAGTTTTGGTTAGCGCCGCGCGCGTCAAAATACAGAATAAAATATTCACAAAAGCGTGTCGCAAATTCAACAGAATTATATACTCGAGAAAATATTTTTGGTTAAAAATTATTTTTAATATTTCAATAACGTCTTAAGTTAAATTTCTGTGTTAAAAATTCCGAGAGAAATCAATTTGTAAGTGTGTAATAAATAAGTCAAGTTGTAGTATTTTCGGCACAAAACGGGTGCTTGGATTTTTATTTTAATGATTTTATTTGAAATTAAATTAAAATTCTAAATCATATTTTGCCTAGATAATGAACAGTTTTATAATACTGTATTACTATTTGGTATGATATATGTATTGTATAATAACTTTACTCGTTTGAAAATTAACAAATATTGCCATCGACCAACAGTAAAACTATTTTTTTATTAAAAAAATGTTAACTTTTTCAAAACTTAAAATATAAGTTTACCACATAAAATAACGATCTTTCGAAATCAATTTATCGTTTTTCTGTAAAAAGCTTCGACACGTCTATGAGCTCATTCAAAAATGTCATTTTTCAGCTTTGTCTGGTTATTAACTCTTAACAAGGCTTTAATGCCATTAATCAGCGTCCGAGAATTTAAATTTCGTCGAACGATGATCTTGCGTAGAGTACCCTTGGTACTCTACAGGGCGGTTCCGATGAGTTTTTAATTTTTTTTTAAATATATGAGCGGATCTTTTTTAAATGATTTTATTTAAACTAAAATTAAAATTCTGAAGCATATCTTTCCCAGATAATTTATTGATTTATATTACTCCATGATTATATAATTTGAAATGTGTTTTGTATAATACAAAATTTTGTGTGAAAATTTAACAATTCTGCCAATGCTCTACGGTAAAACCTTAATGCACTAAAAATAAACATATTTTCTCAAAATTTAAAATTTTGCTTTACTAGATAAAAGAACAGTCTTTCGAAATCAATTTATAATTTTGTGGTAAAAAAGAGTCAATACGTCTAAAATATGATTTAAAAACGACATATTTCCGGTTCTGTCTGGTGATTCCCACTTAAGGCGGAAACTGCAAAAATATTTTTTTTGTAATTTTATTTTTTTGTTTCATTTTCTGAAAGACGCATTTGTTAAAAATGCTTTCACCAAATATTTTAAAGATATTTGAAAAATTGACGGAGATACAGAATTTTATGTGAAACAATAACTTAGTAAACACCACTTTTATGATGCATACTATATGCTGACCGGGTTTCGCTACAACCGTAGGTTCTTCAGGGCAGTTTGTATGTTGAATTATCCTTCAGCAAAACTTTGAATGTGTTTTTCTCTAAACTTTGTTAACACATTTTTTAACCTCTATACATCCAATTTGCAGGTCTAAACTGTTGGAAAACTAGTGTCTATTTCACCACGTAGGTGAATTTTGTTTAAAAATAAGGAAAAATGGCGGACCAACGAATTTTAATTTCGATTTTTTATGGAAAATTTTCATTGTTCATAAAAAAAATAGAAGGGGGCCCATTATAAAAAAATCCCGTAGTGATACCATACTGACTGGATTTACTAACAGTTTAAGACTTAGTACATGCAAATCGGAAGTATAGTTTTTCCAATATGTTGTCAACCGTGTTGAAAAAAGCAGTTTCCAGAAAAACGCGTTCAAAGTTTTGCTGAACGTTAATTCAATATACAAACTGTTTAAAATGGTTTTATATAAAATGCTGTAGGTATCTCCGTCAATTTTACGAATGCATTATTAACAAATCTCCAGAAAATTAATTTTAAAAAATGACATTTTTTTTACAGTGGCCTGGTGCCTTAAAGCCTTGTTTAGGATTTGATCAAAGGAACATTGAGGCGTTTGGAGGCCCCCCAGAGACAGAGGCCCGTGTGAACTGCAGAAAAAGCTTGTAAAATTACATCAACTTCTTAAACTAGGGGGGGGGAGCTGTTCATCCAGCTTTTCCACCACGGGCCTCTGACGGGCTTAGTCCGCCACTGCACTTACCTACCCTTTTCTAACTTCCAAACTTTTTTTTTTTACCACAACGTAATTTTATTCATAATTAATCTGTTTTTTTACTACATCCGAAGGTATGCCTTCACCCCCCATTCAATAAAAAAAAAATGAAACGAAAACAATAGTGCAATGAGCGGTCTTATCACTAAAGTGATCTCTTCCAGACAACCTTGGTATGAAGAGAAACAAAGAATCTTAGCAAGCAGATAGGTAGTGCACACTAAAGCTTGTACAACATTTAGACATTTTAAACATTAGAAATAAAAGCAAAAAAAAAAAAACAAAACAAATGCCAATATAAACCACACACGGCACCTTTAATTATATCCTCATTGATACGAAGGAAAGTAAAGTAAAATACAACGATGTTTAAATATTTGTTTTAATTATTGACTTTATATTTATTATTTGTGCATGATGTGAACAGTTATTTAGTTATAACCTAATTATTATAATTTGTTGTTTTCTTTAATGCATGTAATGTTATTAACCTATAAATATTCGTAATAAAAAATTAAAATATTTAAACATCTTGTAGAGAGAATGGACCGCCAATCAACTCGGTCTTGGTACACACTCCATGCCACGTTCACATTCATACGTCGTCTCATGCATGCTTTTCTATTATTCTGACTCTTGACATGGTCCGACTCAAGTATCTTATCCACTTGGTCGTGCCATGTCTTTCTTGGGCGTCCCCGACTTCTTCTACCATTAACATTTTCGTTTTATATTATCCTTACACTCATTTCCTCGTTCATTTGCTCTACATGCCTAAACCATCGGAGCGTTCCTTTCTTAATCTTACTCATTAAGTTTACGTCAGTATGCGCATCTCCACGTTTCTCACACGATCATACATACCACACATTCTACAGCATTCAGTCTACTTTCATCCTTTCTCTGCCAGTTCCATACATCAGGGTAGGTACCAGTACTCAATTAATAGAGTTACCTGCATTCACCCCTCTTTCAATATCTCTATAAACCTTTCCACCTCTCGTAAACACACTTCCCAAATACACAAACTCATCCACCTGCTCCAAGTATTCATCATTCACAACTATGTTGCACATTGTTTTCGTATTCTCTCTTTCAAATACCATGACTTTAGACTTACTTACATTCATCGCTAACTAATTCTTCATACATACTTCGTTCATCCTAGATACTAGATCTTCCATATTGTGAATCTCTCGACCCATCGCCTTGCACCGCGGTCGAAGGGATGGATTCATACGTTCGTTACGCCTGAATACTTTAGCTTTAGCATGAGAGATACTTTCGAATATGAGAGAGAAATAACAAAAATGAAATAAGTACAAAAAGAGACAACAGAAGGTTTAAAATAGTAATGAAATACGTTATGATTAAACATATTAATATCAGAGTATTGGTTTCCCATAATATGAAACTGCATTATCGGGGAATGAGAAATGTAAATGCGCTTAGGTATGCAGTAGTAGAATAGTGTATGTTGTGTGGTGCTTGTGGGTATGTGTAGGTTTTTAAGCTGCAGGAATTCAAAAATGTCTAATTTTTGGTAGTGAATTTTAAACCAAAACGTCAAAGCGTTTATTTCACGTCTACCTTCGAATGTATACATTTTTAGAATGTAGGTATGACAGGAAAGGATTATTTATGTTTTTAGTGGGATATTTGGTTTTAAATTCACGCAGAAATTACGTTTATAGTGTCTGATGCCGGCTCTAGTGTCGGAGCTCCATAAAAGCCGAGTGCCTTAATCTGGCATCCAACGTCTTATATGTGCACATCGTGAATAATAAGTTAACAGATGATGATGACTTTGACAGGCAGAGGCGAGCATAAAATTTAAAGTCATTGCCTAGGGGCCCCGACATGGTTAATCCGGCCCTGCATATACCTACCTGTTCATAGCTCAGAATGAAGATTTTCTGTAAAATGAAAGGGGAAAATACGTTTTTAAACTACCTGTCTTTGTTTAGCACTTTCAGAAAGTTATTTTTCAACATTTTTTATTACATTATGTATGTTGAAATTTCGATGCATACAAATATGATATACAGGCCTAAATGAGGTTATGACCTGAATATAGTTGCGGTGGTTTGAATTAATTTCATAAGTAAGCACAATATTTTGTTACGAAGTATTTCTGTTATTTAATGGACTTTGATATTTTCAATCCAAATAAGTGTAGATAACACAAATTCTTGCGAAAACATCTATTTCGCACAATAAAAAGAGTAATTGAATAATTTATTTATTAGTCATCAGTTACAAGTTATAAATTATGACATTGTTAGGTAATTAAATGCAATTGTCATGTAGAGTTTTGAAGCGAAATAAAAACTATTTCAAGGGCGAATTAGGGCTATGAGTGTTAAAAAAATAATATATATTTTTTTATAGCAAATATTTAATGACAATTTTATCACAAGAGCAAAACACATACATTTTACCTATATATGTGGTTAAAAGTGATTTGTTATTTTTGAAGACAATTTCTACACATTTGCTACACCAAAACGGTAATTAAATAAAATTCTCTCGATAGACAAAAATTGCAAAGTGTGCCTCAAAATTTATTATAAACACGTTTTTTCAGTTATTTAAAAAAAAGGTAAATGCTATTTTAGACATTTCCCACGCGATATTTGCTGTATTTTAAACGAGCCATGTTTTATTAAATATTTTCACAATTTTCGCTTAATTATTATCTTTTTTAATATTAGCGAGCTCCCCCTAACATTCATATTTACATCTCCCCATCTTCTTCTTTTTGAGCGCTTACTACCGGGTCTTAAATTTCAAGCTCTGTCTGTTCAAGTTAAATTATGTTATTAAATGATGTAATAACCGAACTTGAAAATTAACTTTTTAATTTGATGAATTTTTTAAGTTCTGTGGAACATCCCTTTCTAAGTTAATAATATAATATCAACGATTATTTTATTTGATAAAAGCGCGCTTGTCACTGAACGCCAGTTCCCGCGTTAAATCTTCGGGACAAATTATTTCATCGCCGTCTGAATGCGGCTTCAAAAAAACTCTGGTCGTAAAATGTTGGTGAATGTCGTTCGTGTCGGCGACTTGAGGAAGGGACAAAAGGAATGCCTGGAAGTGCTATGTACCCCACCGTCTGTATTAAGCCCCATTAACTTCCCTTTAGGCTTTTTACGTCAAATCCCTCCACACCTCTGAATGCAGTCCTCAGTCCCGGGGAACCTAGCGACGTGTCATATAGGTACATTTTTAATTAACTGCAGCTATTACTGGAGAAAATATGTGATTGTGCAACATGTTACCACAAAGTTGCAAGGTAAATGATAACAAAAAAACAATGTGAAGTATGTCGATACAATACCGATATCCCACGTACATATTTATTAAGAGGAAACACGGTCCCCGAGAAATTTGTTACGAATTTGAACCAAACTGTTTGTGTCACTGCCGCTGTTACCCCCTCCCGAATACTGAGCGAAGGGGACAACTGTACCTCAGGCGGATAATAATAACTACAGGCCTATATCTTTGACATCTAACATTTCTAGAAAAATTAGTAAAAAGAGACTATTCCTATTTTTAGAAGAAAAAAAATCTGCATTCTAACCAATATGTATTGAGACCTAAACTAGGAACTCATGATGCTATTGCTAAATTGACTTCTCAACTAGTGGGGAATTTGGATAGACGTCGGATGTCTGGGAATATTTATCGATCTAAAAAAGATGTGTCGCATTCTAGGCTGATCGTTTAGCTAGAGAAAATTGGTCTGGAAAACAAAGCTTTAAATTGGTTCCAGAGTTACTTAAAAAATAGAGAACAACACGTTAAAGTAAATAATTCATTGAGAGAACCCTTGTCTTCTGAATATAGAATTCCACAAAGGCACAGTAATCGGGCCTATAATTTTCCTTATATATGTCAATGACACGTTCAATCTCCCTCTAAATGGAAGTGTCATCTCATTTGCGGATGACACAGTCATCATAATCGAAGGAATAACATGAACAAAAGTGAATATAGCTGCGATTGCCGACATTAACATATTGAAGGAATGGTTTGATGATAACTTACTTAATCTTAATGTAGAAAAACATCATATATACGTTTTTACCCTTATGATCCTGTCACTGACTCCAATATTGGAGTGACAGTCGTTCGTGTAAAGGAGGAGAATGTAACGATAATTGCAAAATCCTGAAGAAAATCCCAGATGTCAAATATCTAGGGATCACTATAGAAAGTAACATGAAATTTAAGAAACATGTTGAAACTTTACAAATAATGAGAAAACTACTTACATTTTTATACGATTAAGAAATATCCTAAATCTTTCAAATCTTATAATGGTTTACTTTGCTCTAGTACAGTCAGTGTTGCAGTACGGCATAATCGCATGGGGAAGCATCCGATAGTAACAACACAAAAAATGATCATTAAAGTTATTCTTCAAAAACCAAAAAATTTTCCAACAAGCGAACTTTTTGAAAAATTTAAGGTCCTACCGGTTTCAAAACAATTTAAAAAAAAGCTATTTAAAAAGTTTTAAAAGAATCTGAAGTGTCCTCAACACGAAGACCTAGAACATCTGGGAACACATATATGTACCTAGATGCAACACGACAACTGCACAACACCACTATGAATATGTAGGCCCAAAGCTATTTAAAGATTTACCCGATACAATAAAAAGTGAGAAAAACTATTTTAAATTAAAAAAAAACTTACGTTGAAATTTTTACAGATAATCTAAGATTGACATATTTTTATGGATGATTTTCAGATATATTCCGTTTCTAATATTTTGTTATCATATTTCATATTATATTTCATATTATATTTCATATTATATTTCATATTATTATTTCATATTATATCATATTTCTATAATTATATGTATTTTTATTATTCTATTTCCATTTTAGTAACCATACATATTATCTATAAGGACTATAAGTAGTTCTAAATAAATAGCATAAGTACATAGACTAACTCCCCATTTAATCCGACAATATTTCTCTACTAATTGGGTAAACAAAAAAACTGATGATTGATATGTAACATATTATTATTGTGAATTATTTAAGTATTATGATAACAGTACGATAAGGTATTTTTTTTTCTAAATAAAAAAAATATACATCTTAATAAAATCGTCGAAATCGTAGTTTTATTTTACACTTTTTTCTTCTCCATAACTGCACCGATTTTTATTTTTTTACCAACTGTATTAGAAGAAAATAATCGGTTTGCTTTTTTAAAAATACAGTACTGTGCGAATTAATGTGAACACAAGTGATCAATTAGAAAAATAATAAATATTCTTTATTGAGGAAAAAAAATAGAGAAACAATTACAAAACATTTTTTTTTTAATTCGAAGTGTGTCCTCCCTTAACTTTTATAACTTCTTGTACACGGTTTGGCATAGAATCAGCAAGTTTTTTTTACAATTTTCTGATATTTGCGTGTCTCTAAACCATAGCTGAATTATTGTCTCAATCAGCTTGGTTTTTGTTGTGCTTGTCTTGTTTTAACTACAGCCCACCAATTTTCAATTGGATTAAGATCCGGAGAGTTACCTGGCTATTCAAGGTATGTAATTTTTGTGTTTGAAATATTAACAATCTTAGTGTGTGTTTTAAGAGAAATATCCATCTTCACAAATTAGAAACATAAAAGCGTTAGTTAAGTTTACCTCTGCAAAAAGACTAATTCTAAAAAATTACAAAATTTAACTGTAGCTTGGCGTGTCTCGTAACTCACTAAATGATTGAACATCAATGTTCGTGTTCAAACACGAACACAAAATGGCCGCTATTACAATATGCTACGAACAACTTAAAAAAACAAGTGTAATTGTGCTAATTATCACATGTTCACATTAATTCGGACAGTACTGTACATTGTCTAGTTTGTATATTGAACGCCTGTTAATGGCGTTCAAGCCAGGCACTTTTAACATTTTTTGGAGATATTAGTTGTTTTGGTGTTTAATTCGGAGAACTGCATTTATTTAAAAAAAAAACATATTTAAATTAAATTTAATAATGTTAATTAAGTTCTGCAGGTATTTTAGTTTTTATTTTTGTTACAACTGTTTCGGCTTGAAGTGTAGTTATTTTTTTGGAGGGTTCTGACTCCTATAAGAAGTCACTTGTTTGGTCACATGGTCGATGTTAATATTATACTAAAAGCGCTAGTGTCAAAATCCAAAGAGGAATTGGGGACAAAATTGTACGGAAGAAACGCCGCCCGTTTCCTCTTAAGCACGTGTTATTTTGTTTTCATTCCGAAAGTCGCTGCACGCTGCACACCTAGGCTTACTAGGTGTCATTTTGCAACATGTCAGTTTAACAAAAGTGGTGGTATTATAGTGATTTATTTTTGGGGTATTACACCAGGGGGCCTAGTCCCTATCTTTTACGTTCTTCTAACAGCCTGTTAGCTTAACTTGGTGGTTTGAGCAAAGTTGTCGCAACTGGCTAAAAATGGTAGTCAGTAACTTTTCTGTTTGCGACAACTTTGCTCAAACCACTGCAACTGGCTAAAAATGGTAGTCAGTAACTTTTCTGTTTGCGACAACTTTGCTCAAACCACCAAGTTAACCTAACAGGCTGTTAGTAAAACGTTAAAGATAGGGACTAGGCCCCCAGGTTGCACTTCCTGCTTCTCTAACCAATGTTCGATCAATGAACACATCTGTCCTGACGATGTAACAATATAAGAAAGAGAAAGCAACGGCATAATTTCCCCTAAAATAAATCGCGATCATATTTTTGGCCGTAAAAAGCTCACATCAAAAAACCAAAACCTAGATATCATATTTTATTAACAATTAACATTTTTGTGTTTGAGAAATATGAACAAAAATTTATATTTTTTTTTAAATAGGAAAAATTGCTACACAGCCCTTATATGGAATTATCTTTTTTATGTATCATTTAATTGCGTCCTGCCATATCTTAATTTTCAGGGAACACGAGTCATGATGATAACAGTACGATAAGGTAAAAGACTACATTAATGTTATTGTTTATGGTATAATAGAATGGGGTCTCCGGTTACTGGTAATATTTAAGATATCGGCATGGAATGTAACAATTTTTTCCAAAAGTTATACCTTAATGACATTCCATTCATTATCACTATCTACCAGTACCTGTGTTCACCCGAAGGATTTCGAATATTTGTTGTGTATTCTGTAAAATAATGTAATTTTTTCGACAATATATCACACCGCTTTCAAGGACAAAATCGCATATTTCTTGATTTATTCTCTCTTCTGGCTATTAACATTTTTCCAAACGTGATATTTTAATGTCATTAGTTTCTTAATCATTTTCTGTCCGTGAAGTGAAAAATTCTTTAGCACGGTTGTGATTTGAAACTCGATGAATCGAAATATTGTTAAAAAGATAGCTGGCGCTTAAAAGAGACAAACATATAAATTTATAGGATTTAGCCTGCGAGCTAATTTTTTTAATAATATTTTTTTATGAATACGGTACAAGAGTCACAACTGCTCCCGTCTGGAGCCAGTGAGACTATGGCCTCCCCAATTGGGGTATGTTGTGAGGTTGCAGGTCGTGGGGAGGGGAAGGATGGAAGAGGAAGGTGGGGAAGTATCTGGCTATTCAGATCTAGTCACCAAAAAAGGGTAAATCCATTTCCAGCAACGTTTTAATTCTGAAAGGTGGTCTAATGCCTACAATACACCATCCCTTTTTTCAGCCCGATTCCACAATTGTCATCACTGCAAACAACACATGAACAATGCCGTTTGCTGTGATGGCAACTGAAATCTAGATATGAAAATAGAGATGAAAATAGAGATCGCGTAAAGCGAAAAATGTTGACTTTGGTCTCTAATTGGAATCGGGCTAAAAAGAAAAGAGATGGTGTATTGTAGGTTTTAAACCAGGGCGATAATGAGAGTATCTTTTACTCTGGAACGTGTCGCAAATATACTAGATATATATTAACTGGAAAATGTGGGGATGAAATTTACTCTGTCAGCATACTTCATTTTAATGACATTGCTTCTTTTAAAAAGACAATATGTACATATACAAGCAGATATACAACAATCTTTAAGTATACCATTTTGTTATTATGTTATTGTTGTTATTATTATAAGATTATTATAACTGTTATACACTTACATTCGTTAAATATATATTTTTCTAGTATGTAAAAGCCTAGTAATCGTTTGAATAAATAAATAAACAAAATAAATAGTTCATCAAGTAGGTATACAACAAAATAAAACGACAGTTAACACCGTACCATTGGTAATACTTTTTACTTACTTTGATTTACGAGTATTTTTTAAAAATTAAATTAGATTACTTTTTAGCTGTTGTGTAAGTAAATACATTTGATCAATTTTATGGTTTAATGGTTTTACTACCCAGAAGTCGACAGTGAGTCATCAACAGAGATCATCTGCTAAAATACTTAATTAAATCAATAATATTCGAATTCTCACAACACGTCTTGCGTGAAAACGATAATTCATTATTATTTCAAGGATTGTACATTTTTGGTTGTTGTAAAACGGAAGTGGCGACCTCTGTTATTTTCAAAAATTGAAGTTTTCAAACAGCATTTCCGATGGGAAAATGTCAACAAGAAAATTATAAAACACAGAATTTTTCAGTTTCAACTTTTACACACTTTCCCGACCCATTTTCCGAGATTTATTTTTACCCAATTTTCAATTTAAAATTTTAACTTTGCCTACGAACTGAAAAATATATCTAAAATGTGATTTTGAATAAAATTTTAGAGCTTTGAAAATTACAAATAAAGGGAGAGAAACTCGATTTTATGTCAAAATACAGAATTTCGGCGGTGTTCTTTAATTTCTTGAGTCTTGAAAGAGCGCTTTTATCATTACCATGACGACCCACTTTTACGGTACCGTGACGGCCAAAAAAATGCAATAAACATACGTTTCTTATCGCTGTAATACCTACTGCAGCTCTACGTTATCAACTAATGTTTTAATACGTTAGTAAATGTGTCAAATAAACAAACAAATAAGAATACATTACCGACGCATTCACAAATGGTTTTTATTTGGATAGGAAAATGAATAGATACCTACCTATGTGATAAGTTCATTTTTGCAGACATTCAAAAAATTGCTGTCAAACATACAAATGGGCAAAACGCTATCATCAGGGATCTTTACTAAATTTGCAAAACCCATCAAAAAACCGCCTGGGGGCCTAGCAGCAATAAATTACAATATAAACTATGCACGTTTGATACGATATTTCTCTTTTCGTAGTCGGTGTTGAATTTTACCTCGGTTTTACGTAAATCAGTACACGATAATACCATCATTGAACACAATAAAAGTGAAACTTCCGAAGGGCGTTGCACAAATGGCGCATTCCGCTTTCCACTGGCTATCAGAGTTTTGACACAACTCATTTTCAAACTGTATGACGAACCTTGAATAGTACGAATTTGTTTCTAAGCGAAACACTCTCAGATTCATTTTATCGGTGGCTCAAATTTTCCAGCAAAATTTTACTAGTAACTCTCTTATTACCCAACTTCCGCTCGTGATGAGGATTTTTGTTTAAATAAACAAAAATTTTAACAAAACAAAAAACGACTTCAAAAAATGCACTAAAAAGTAAAAAAATAATTTCATACGATTGTTATTTTTGGAGTCGGTGTCAGCCAAGGTAACTACATACATAGGTAGTTAGTTATAGGTGAGATGTGGAGATCTTGGCTGACACCGACTCCAAAAACAACAATCGTACGAAATTATTTTTTTTCTTTTTAGTGAATTTTTTGAAGTCGTTTTTTGTTTTGTTAAAATTTTTGTTTATTTTTTGATTTTTAGTGACGAGCGTGCGTAAAGAAGTTTTACTTCATAAAAAGAATCATCGAAATCTGTTGGCGTAATATTGAGTTATTCGTCCATTTGTCGTGCACATACTTATTGCAAATTTAATACATATATGGTTTTCTCGTGGATCCCATTGTCAGAACAGGGCCAAATTAAAATGGGACCACACGGGAAGCACCAGCTTCCTAATAAAAATAGAATCATCAATATCGGTTCGCCCAATCGAAAGTTCTGAGGTAACAAACATAAAAAATAAAATAAAAAAATACCGTCGAATTGATAACCTCCTCCTTTTCGAAATCGTTTACAAATGAAAATATTTTTTCGCATCATTCTCATTTATAGAATTTATAGGTGATCAACAAAATTGATGCTTCCGAGAAATCCTACAGAAGACCGGTCTCAAAATATCAACACTGTTATCTACAGTAGAAATATCATGGAACAAATAAAAGGGGTCTTGTTTT
Source organism: Limnephilus lunatus (assembly GCA_917563855.2). Classification (NCBI taxonomy): domain Eukaryota; kingdom Metazoa; phylum Arthropoda; class Insecta; order Trichoptera; family Limnephilidae; genus Limnephilus; species Limnephilus lunatus. The sequence continues at coordinate 49,824,730 of OU830592.1, forward strand.
TGTTATAGTATAGGTATAGAGTATAGACAGTAGAATGAACATTTTAAAGCTATGTAGCCGGTGATAGATTTTACCAAACAAATAAAATAAAAAAATAAATAAAAAATAAGTATCTTTCTTTTTGAACAAGTTGAGAAGATGATATCCTCACTGGGGATCTCCTGTGCTGAAGATTTTATTTATAATTTAATTATTTGAATGAAATGACGCTGCTGATAGATTTATATATAATTTTATTAGAATAAGTTAACAATAGTAATCTAAATACAATAAGTTAACAATCTAATCTAAATAAATAGTAATTTAGACGGAGAGGTCTGGGTTCGAGTCCCAGTTGCGACCATTGTCTTTTTTCTGCTTTTCTGTGTCTTGTTCTCTTTCATATTTTCGTTTAGATTACTATTGTTAACTTATTCTAATATGATATGTTTCACTGATGGGAATAACCTTCAAAAAAGTAATAAAAAGAAAGTTTTTCTTATAAAAATTGAATAATCTTATTATTATTATGTAGTGTTTTAGTGTAGTTGTGTGGTTTTTGTTTCACTCTGTATTTGTGGTGTTATTTTTCTATTTCAAATCTCCCGATGTTTTGTATCCAGTTATTTATTAGTGTTTTAAATGTTTTTATTATAATGCATTAAATAACAACAAATAATAATGAAAAAATTGAAAAACTTATTTCCGCTATATTTATTTGTGAGCGTAACCTGTTTCAGCCTGTTAAGGTCATCTTCAGACTGGTACAATTGTTTCTTACCTTACCTGTCTGAAGATGGCCTGTTTCCACCAGTCTGTCTGTCACCACCATGTCCTTAACAGTCTGAAACCGATTACGGTCACAAATAAATTAAGTGGAAATAAGTTTTATATTTGTTTTAATATATTATTATTATATTGGAATTCCACCACGAATTGACAGTTCCAAAAAAATAAATTATATCCAATGTTTTTACATTTTTGTGATTTTTGAATGAGGCCGAATTGGTTCGAGAATATTTACTGCTGCATTCAAACATACAGCCTGTATCTACAGATAGTAGTAGCTACAGCAACTATATTTTTACTACCCGGCTTCGCAAAAGGTTTTAATAAAAATTATTACAAAATATTCATGTATACAGAGTTTGGTCTTAATTTTTTATGGCTATGTCGATATTTTAAAGCATCACAGTTCGTGGTGAATATGGTTACGTTGATCAAGAAATGGATACCAGAACTCACCGATTGAGTGTCAACCGATGACATTAATACTGGACGCGGGGTAGAAATCTCAAAGTGGGAAGCCAAACACAAGACGATTGTAGCTGTCTTTATTTCTAGTACTTTAGTACTAAACTGCTACGCGTCGAGTGAGGTCGTGTCTTACCAGTAAGTAAATTGCATTGCAAAGCGCCAAAAAGCCCTCCTGTGTGATGAGAAAATGCTTCAATTACACGGCAAATAGTCGTAAAGGCGAAGGAATAACACTTCATTTGTAAGTACACGCAAATTACTTATTATTATCAATTATTATAATTATTACAATTAATTTTATAATAATACGTCATTATATTCTTTACCCTTCCCTGTCCATTGTGTAACCGAGTGAGAGTATCTTGTTATCTCAGTCACACCCATAGGTCACACCCGTGATGTGAAAGTAGTATTCGGCGAAGAAATTAATAAGCCGCCCTACCATATATCTATGACATTCACACACGTACATTATTTGATTGTCTATCTTTATCAAACAGGAATAAAGTTTTGAATTTAGAAATTAAACCGCTGAAAACAAAAGAGTGTTGCTTGCTTTCCACATTATATTGTGAGTATGTGAGACTATGGCGAGTCTATTTATGTCATTGGTGTCAACTTCCTACTGCTTCACTTTGAGTCTAAAACTTGAGTAGTTCGATTACCCAGTCAGAGAAAAGGATATTATTTGGACAAATATCCAAATCGACGCACTTTATGGTAATGCTGAGTAGAGATGATTACGCGTGATTGTGTTGTGCTCTGTGAGTTGTGATTGCTTCATCAATTTCGGCCCGTAGAAACCTACTCACAAACACTATTATTCATCAATGTAGGTACACATACTACATAATAGATTACGTGTTATGTACCTACGTCCTACAAAGATTATAATTAATTGGTAAATGGATAATGGATAACTTCACTTTGATTAGAATTTCTATAAAGCAATCAAAATTGTAAGTAATGGACTGTACGCCCTATACATATATTTTTATTTCGCAACCATCGTAGATAGTGTTAACATCAATAGTCCATAATTCATTGTAAGTTGTAAGGAATAAGTGTCGTAAGTAGTAAGTATTTATCGGAATACATGTATACAAACTACAACACTATTAGGTAAATATTATTTACTTTACATTTTCTGACATAATACATTTTTAGTCATTTGTTGCAAAGTAGGTTGCAACTAACAACACAGTTATAAGATATAAGCGTAGTTAGGTATGCGTAGTGAGATGGAAGATTTTAATTTCAATATTTCTTGGTTATCTTTCTTATATGAATACCGAACAAGAGTCTCAACGCTCCCAACCGCATGGAGCCAATGAGATTTGGGCATCTCCAATTGGAGTATGTTGTGAGGCTGAAGGTAGTGGGGAGGGGAAGGAGATGGGGAAGAGGAAGGTGGGGAAGTACCTGGGTATTCAGATCTGGTCCCCAAACACGTCTTAAGCTATTTCAAGCAACGTTTTTATTATGAATGGTAGTCTTACACCAGGGCGATACTGAAAGTATCTTCCACTATGGAAGGTGTCAAAAATTTACCCTTTATTTTTAAAAAAATTATTAGGTTGTGAAATAGTACAATTCAATAAAATAATATTTATTTGCGGACGCCGGGATTTGCTAGTCATAAGCCTTATCCCATGACAACTAATAATTATTATTTTCCAGCTGCTGAGCTGTGCAGCGCCTTTACTCAAAATCAAGGCTTTTTAAATTATCTGTGAGTTATTATTAGATATTATTCTCTATGCATATTTTATCTGCGGTAATCCCATACAACAATATATTCCACCTTGTAAAAAACATCCAAAATAAGATAAATAGCTGTTTGAAAATGCAATGTTAGTTTTTTTTTTGAAAGAATAAAACAATAGCAAGAAACAGCCAATAATCCAATAATAGTCACGTTTCTCAAACGTATCATAGCCTTTGTGACCGAGGGGTAATGCTCTTGACTCGCCCGGGTTCATGTCTGGCTTTGTGTTATTTTACCATTAATTCTTTTAAAATAATAAATGTAGTATATATTTCTCAGAGTATCGCCCTGGTGTTAGACCACTATTCAGAATTGAGACTTTGCTTCTCCAACCTTCTTGTTTCCAACTCCTTCCCCTACCCATTACCTTCAGCCCCACAACATACATATGCCATATGCCATAGTCTCGCTGGCTCCAAACCGTTGTGAGGAGTTGAGAATAGTGTTTAGTATTCACAAAAAAACCTAAAACCCAAGCATAAACCCCTCTGCATAAATTTTGTCCATTTTTAAATAAAATTACCTACGAGTATGTCCCTTGAACGTCTAACCCTTCAGGCCGCACACCGGCGCCACACGCTACATGCATGCAACATTTACGTCGTCACGCTTCATGCATGCTACATTTTTGCTTGGGGTATATGTGTCGCGTATACGCACACCGGACGCACAGTTGTGCTTCATACATACTCGAAAATCTCGACATCATCTGACGACACGGATTTCTTGATGTGGCAATTTATGAGAAAAAAAAGATGATATTGGGTTCACCCATTTAATCAAGATTCTGAAATTACGGTAATTTCAAAATTTCGCCGATTTTGGTCCAGATGATTTCTGTAATCCGTCTGATGCTATAATCGGTGAGTCCATGGTTAACAATAATAATAATAAAAACGTTTATTCGTCAATAGTTTTTTTTTACAATATACATTTTTTCTCTTAGCATTGATTCTATTGATGAAAAGGTCACTGCTCAGCTACAATTTAGGATTTCTATTGGAAAGCATCTGGTTTTCAGCAGTGCCTCCAATATAAACAGGGAATAAATAAATAAAATAAAAAAATGAATTAAAAAATTAAATTGAATGAAAATAAAATAAATACAATTAAATTAAATCCCATAAAAAAAAATTAAATCAATATCAAATCTCTAATTCAACGCACACAATATAAATAAAAGAAGTTTAATTAAAAAAATATATATATTTAATAAAAAAAATAAAGATAAATTAATAATGTTAATCGGAATTCAAATGACAGTCAATAATAATCTTAATATAAAAACTCCATTACAAAATAAAATCGATTCAAATAAAATATAATCAGTTCAAATTCAAAATAATATAAAATATAATCAAAAATGTAATCAAAGTAAATAATATAGTCACTTCATAAATAAATAAATAAATAAAAATGGTTAGGTATATAATATAGGATTTTTTTCAACCTCTGCAATAAACTCCACATAAGATTCAATATTGTCTTTCATTTTTTCAAACCACTGCGCCATAAATATCGAACGCTTTCGATCTTGAAAATATGTAGCGCGGCTAACGTGTCGCTACAAACTGCACCCGCTTCAAACGTGTCCTTGGTGTGCGTGCTTGCGTTTAAATATAGGGGGGCGTTAAATGTGTCGCGTTTAAAATGTGGCGCCACAGTTATCGTAATGCGGGGTCCATTGCGCGGGCAAACGCCAGAATTTTGCTTGACAGTCCCATACAACAATCAAGGTCACAATTTTTGCCAACACTCAAGGCCGCAGTGTTTGTGCTTCCCGTGTTCGGCGGAAAACAAAACTTAAACATCTCATCCCGGGTGAAGAGGGAAGGCAGGCGGGGTCCAGCGGGGGGGGGGGGAGAATTCATTTTTTGACAGAAGTCGCGCGGTGCGGTCCGTGTATGTAGAAAAATCGGAACGGATTTTTGTAGTTATGTGCTATGTATGAGCGAACATAATCACGAGTTTAAAATATTATTATACCTAAATATAATATAATAATAGAAATATTTCATAATATAATATCAAATATTTATAATTATTCTGTTGTTGACGTAAATATTTACGTACTTTAGAGTAGAATTAGATTTTAGATAGATAATAGAATTTAGATTCTATAGTTCTAAATTAGGTCGTGCAATAAAATGACGTTATTATATAATGTCATTGGTGCAATAATCGATATTAGTCGGAAATCTTTCCTGATAAACCCTGATCTGTGTTTTCTTCCTGATGCAGGTAGCATCTTTTCTACATCGAACGCATTTTAACATTTACGCAAACGATAAACGTCAAATTTTTTGGTACGCGGACCTAATAATTATGATTTTAAGTTGTAAATAAACACACTGTCGTAATGGATGATTATTTCTTTCGTGAACTCACTTGTAAATAAAATATATTAATTTATTAATCGGTTTCAGAGACACGGGAGAAATTGACCATTGTAAATCGATATTCTATTTTTGATGCTACGTAATTATTTACGTAGCAACAAAACGTATTCCCTCTAAATTCTTAATAAATAGTAACTTTAGGTCGTGCGTATTTGTCGGAAATCTTTCTTGATAAATAAATATCTGTGTTTTTTCCCTGATGCATCTCTTTAGTCATCAGAACGCATTTTAATATTGGTATAAACGTCAAACGTCAAGTGTAAGCGTGCCGTGGACACGTCCGTACCATAAATATACTAAAGCTTTGTCAAATGGAAACCTGTTATCCTGAGGAAAAAAAACAAGCGTTAGTAAAAAAACCTAAAATACTTGAAATATGAACTCCTTATAAAAGGAAAACATTTTCAAATAATGATTATGGTTTTCTACAACGAATTTACATTTTTCTGCTTGAAAAATGATAACTCGGGGGTACATGTTTAAATACTTTTTATTTTCAGAAAGACAATCGATAATAGCACATAAAAACACTGGTTCGGTGAATTCGAAGAATTGAAAAAAAATATCGACGCCGGAAAGAAAACATGGCTAAAGCAACATATAGCTGTGACATTAAAGATGAACCTACACAATAAGCTATATTGTTTGTTTACATACGTTCATCTTTAATGTCACAGCTATGTAGCGCTTTAGCCGTTTTTCCTTTCCAGCAGTCACCGTACATATCTTAGTTCTTGAAGAATGAAAATATTTCCTTTCAACCGAAATAAAACAGAATATACCTTCATCGAGGACCTAGCCAGCCCACAGTAAAAACCGCATCTTGTGTTCTGAAAAAAAAAATATCACATTAAACAAAGTTTGTGAAAAAAAGGTACAATATTTTTCCCTTGTGATGACATACTTTGTTCATCAGAAGGGAAAAATATTCTCCCATCTGTTAATACGTATGAAGAATGAAAAAAACAAGTATGATCATTGTAGAACAATATATGATGCAGATGTGAGTGGTAATGAAGTCGGGGAAACCAGAGGAAGACCTGGCACGATCAAGTGAATCATTGCTTGCGTCGGGCCACGTCAAGAGTCAGAATAATAGAATAGTATGTATGAATGTGAATGAGGCAAGGATTGTATGCCAAGACCGAGTTGTTTGGCGGTCCGTCCTCTCTGAATACCCAGCGGGAAAACAGCGTGACAATTAGTTAGTTAAAGCATTATTAATTTTACCTGCCAATAAAAATGTTATGGTCTGCCAAACAATGTTATATGATGTTCCTAATGTGAAGCTTCAAAGACTGGAACATTTTCTGAAACAAAATTTGTGAAACATTAACCACTCGGACCCATAAGTTTGTTTTAACGATAATATAACAATAACAGACATTTGTATGACGTTCGAGGCGTACGTGACTTATTAAAGTAAAATTGAAAGCATATTTTTTCAATACAAATGTCATTTAAGCTCAAATTGATTTACAGATAAATTAGCTGAATGTTAATGTAATTACCTGTTTTCTGCATCAATTGCGGACACATTTAAACCATTTTTCCACCTCTGGAATTCATTTAAACGATTTTTGAACGAAATATGCCCATCGGCGACGTAAACAATGCAAATTCAAATACGATTTTGGACGAATTCGTGACATTCACATTCGTTTAATCCATGGTTTAATTGACACAACACAAAGTTTGACCTATCTATAATTCAGCTTTATCTATAAGAATTTGGTCTCGCGTTTTGCAGTTTCAAGGTCAAGTCAAACATATACGCCCCTGGTCCGTACCTCAGACCACTTGTCAAATTGTGTGGACCGCGCGAACTTCACCCCAAACGTGTTGGTGTAAAGTTATGGCCTTGAGTGTTGGCAAAAATTGTTAAACATTTATGACCTTGATTGTTGTGTTGGACTGTCAAAAGTCTGGCGTTTGCCCGCGCAATGGACAAAGCTTAACATAAATAATAATAATAATAATAATTTATAGAGCGCCGTTTTTGTGAAAAATCACCTCAAGGGCGCTGATGTATGTCTGGTGTGCGGCTTGCCTAGTGGAATTGTGGCATCCTAGTGAGCACACATACAAAATAATTGTTTCCTAGAGCAGCAGTGAACTTTTAAAAATAACACATAGGTATGTATTGAAGTGACTAATACTGCCATATATTTGCCGCTGCCAAAAACTTCATTAAAAATTTGACATTTTTGTCATTCAGTTCAAAATTATTCAGTAAAAAAAGTGAAAAGTTTCAGTAAGGATTTAAAATTACCTATCTCTGTGGGTTCATGAATTAATAACATATTTTATGATAAACTTTCAGGATCACTGGACACAATCCGAAATTTCAATACAAAATATCAAAGAATATAGACATAAAATATTGTAAATGGCTGTCAGCAGCTGTCATTCCATACTACGAAAACAAATTTTCATCTTTACATAGTATAAAGCAAAGTCGCTTCCGCTGTTTGTACGCTTAGATCTTTTAATTTGGGAGGAGGGAATGGGTACCGCCGCCCCGGGAACCTTTATTGGATAACCAACACCTCTGCCATAGATCACCCCAAGTGGTTCACTACGTTTGGTGATTCAGCAGGGTGCCCGGGTTCATGGGGTGAGGTTTGTCTAGGTCTTGAAGGCGGATGACCTGGACACACTGAGCCCCAGATTCCTACCCACCCCCTATACCCTTTTCCTTCCCAGAACTCTCCTCTCCCTCCTTTCCCTAAAAAACCCTCCACACAGCATCCCCAAATACAGGCCCCACACATAGGCCCTGAGGGAAATTATTTTCCCAAGGGCCTTCTGTGTGGAACTCATGAAAAAAAAAAGGATTTTCTTGCGGTTTACACAATAGATAGAGTGATTCATGAAGAAGGCTTAGGTATATAATTTGTCAAGGTTTTGTGTAAATTGGTTGAAATATATAATATATAAAGGGAGCGGGCTGGCAAACGGGCGGTGTGGATTTCATAACAGATGGCGTTGGTTATAAAGGTTGGGTAATGGCGTTGTGTTTCGTTAGCCACAGTAACACGGATCTGCTAGTTTTACATAATTGTAACTTTAAATGCAGTATTTTCCATCGCCCGAAAGCCAATCGCGTGTTTTATAGTAATTAAGCTGAATCAAAAGGTTTTTCTAAAAAATATTCGTTTTGAGTGTGTCCAGTCGTCATCCAGAAAGTTTACACATTATTTATAATAAACGATTCCAAATAGCACCCGCCCAAAAATATAGTTTATTGCCAGAAATACATAAATGCTGTCATAAATAATTATAGCGCATGTCTGAAAATTGCAGAACGTACGTTCGTTTAGGAATGTTTACATTTGTCCCTTATTAAATTTCATAACATTCAAATATAAACGCGCTGGATAAAATAAACAAAACCAGAATATTATATAGAACACCGCAAAGTCAATAAATAAATTTTATCACCTTGACTGGCAAAATATTTATTTACAAAGTCTTAATAATGTCCATATCTAATTTACGACCGCTCAATAACGCGCCAATTTTTTTAAAATAACACACCTGACATACAAATAAAAATGATTTCATTCAACAAACAAAAGAAACAGAACTCGGACTTGCCAGACAGACTGGATCTAACAAAAAATACATGACAAATATACGGAGGTAGAATGATTTTATTTATAACGTTTTGTGATACCTATTCCAAAAAATTACAACATCTAAAGATATTTTATTTTGATTGCACTTCGTTTCAATAATTACTACAAGAAACAACTATTTTCATGAACAAAATAGGTTATTAGGTTCTTAGTTTGGGTTGGTGAAGTTATACGTGAAATCCTATTTAGATACTATTTAGATTAATCTTTACGACGAATTGGCTTGCAGTATGAACATCAAAAAATATGCCACGGATAAATTGAAGCTTTTACTAGCTTTTCTATGTATCGGAATTACAATAAAGTTATTATTTACGTAACAAAAAATACAAGCGTAAACCACAAAAAAAAATGTTTTTTCAAGACTTTACTATGAAGTAATACAAGAAACAATAAAAAATACCCCTTTATGCCTAAGACTATTTTTGAGGTTTTCTATGTTTTAACTTTTTTCATTCTTATAAAATTATGCACAGAATAAATAAAAACCACTTTTTCGCTTACTTGCTTCGCGCAAATAAGACGCTCGATTTTAAATTTTGCAGGCATGAGAATCGAAATATTTCTAGCGTTTATATTCCCATTAACTAAGTAATTCATTCGTATTTAGATTGAAACGAATCTCGCGCTAATGTCAATTCATAGTTGTTTCTTGTAGTAATTAATGCTGAAATATAGTGAAATTACCAAAAACTGTGCCTAAAAAATGCAGCGGTTAGTCGAATATTTACTAAAACCACTTTATTACATAATTTTACAAATAGTCAACCAGTTTCGGTTATAACAAAAATCAGCCGACTATTTTTAAATTTGTATAAAGTACCTAGTAGTTTAAAACAAAGTATTAATCGAATCATAGTGTCAATCCACAAAGATATTGCTGTGTTCGATGATATAATAAAACATGATGTGATTCTTCATCACTTACCCCTTGTTATCTCAACAGAACTGTAAATTACTTTAATTTTCGATAAAATACAGCTATTTATAATAATCGAAACACTTGTTGGATTCACCAGAAGTTTAACAGCACCGCTCTGCAGCGCGATGTGTTAACAACTAACAAAACATTAAAACAACTAAACAACTTTACTCTTCGCGACTCTGAGCCTGGGAAGTTGTCGCTTTCGGTTTCCGTGCGAACACTGCGAACTGTGCGAACACCACACGAATATCGCACGAGCTGCACGCTGTGGCACTCAAAGCGCGTTTTAATTCATTTGACCACGTATTTGTGCAATTCACGCACGATTTTCGGCGTTAACAGATTTTTTGTGTTGGAATTATATATAGACAGCTTGGAGAGAGCTATCAGGTGTCACACTAAACCTTCGCCGTTTACAAATACCAATGTATTATGTTTCACGCTGAATACATAATACTTTTCCATTAGTAGATCATTTTAATAAACACACCTTGTTTTGTGTGTTAAGCAAACAGTTGGTTTGTTTGAAATAAAGGCGGTAAACCAACAAAGTTGGAAACGTTCCAGCAGAGTCGGATGAGTTAATTTATCTAGGCCCTAGGCATTTTTATTTTAAAATAAAAATTACATATTTAATCCGAGGGTAAAAAACATCCCAGAATCCTAATCACGTTAAAAACAATGCAATTCGTACGCACATATAATGATATATTTTTGAGGCTCCCATTGATTAAAAAGACACATTTTGTGTATTTTCGAGTACCCACGTGATATTTTGAATACATTCGGAAACGTCCAAAAACTAAGCCGTCCAGGGACGCCTGGCAGATGATGTGAAATATCAACTTTGTTTTTTATTGAAGGAAGTGAAAATGAAAGTAAACCAGTATACATATTTTTGATAATAAAACCATTAATTTATTATTATTGAAATATATACAAAGAAATATATTATAAAATTTTTATAAGAAAAACTTTCTTTTTATACTTTTTTGAAGGTTATTCCCATCAGTGAAATATATCATATTAGAATAAGTTAACAATAATAATCTAAACGAAAATATGAAAGAGAACAAGACACAGAAAAACAGTATCATATTAGAATAAGTTTCTGTGTCTTGTTCTCTTTCATATTTTCGTTTAGATTATTATTGTTAACTTATTCTAATAAAATATATTATAAATTTTTAAATTAAATTTTATTTAGAATAGATCCATTAACAATTTCCAGCACGAGGCTGGCCAATGAATCGTCTTCCCGTCTTGCCACGCTAAATAGCCGTCTTGCCACGCTTCCCTCGTAGGTGCCCCAAAAGATGTTTCACTTCAAAAATTGTGGATGTTATTGAAAACTATATCAAGATTTTAAAATGCTTTAAAAATATTATACTTTTTTAATGATGCTGCTTTTTTTCTACTTATTTTGGCATCCTTCAGAAATTGTGCCTGTGATAGTATGCCGGTTTTCCACCCCTGTCCCGGCTCTGCGCTACAGTCTTTTTTTTTTTTTTTACATTAACTCCACACAGGAGGCCCTGAGGAAAATAATTTCCCTCAGGGCCTATGTCATCTTTGAGGATGCTGTGTGGAGGGTCTTTTTGAGGAAAGGAAGGAGTTAACATGGGTCTTGAAGAGACTCATGTTGTAGGAGGGAGGAAACACAGAGGCCGGTAAATCGTTCCACAGCCGAGCTGTTGAACTCAAGAACGAATCGTAAAAACGACCCGTTCTCATGTGACTAATATCAACTGTGTACAAATGTTGGGCGCGTGTTTGGCGTGTTTCCCGACTATGCACCGGTGCCGAGGGGATCAATGACGCTAGTTCCTCGGAGCATCTTCCATTGTAATACCGGTAGAACAAGGACAGCATTCCCACCTGACGCCTATGCTCTAAAGATTGCAATCCGTCTCTTAAGATGGGAGAATCTATCAAACGGACCGCCCGTTTCTGCACAGAGTCAAGGGTTTTTTTTAGGTATTTTGGAGCTCCAGACCAGAGGTGGCTGCCAAATTCAACCGTGGGGCGCACTTGCGATTTGTACAGGGTTAACAGTTGAGTACTATTAAAGTATCTGCGGGCTCTGTACAGTACGCCCAGTTTCTGAGAGGCCAACTTAACTCTGGTTTCGATGGAGCCCCCATACCTGAGCTGGTCACTAAGAGTTACACCAAGCATATCAATGGAGGTCCTGTTCGGGAGAATGCTTCCGTTGAAGGAGACTAGATTATCATTTCGATCCCTTTTAGACGTTATCAGACATGATTGGGTCTTTGAAACATTAAATTCGACGAGGTTATTCTTACCCCAAGAAAAAACACTCTCGAGGTAACCGTCCATTCTCTGCTTCAAAGCCCTCCGAGCTATTGGGGTTTGTGTGCCCTTTGGAGGCTTGTCAAACAAAAAGCTATCATGGACTGTACTGTCATCCGCGTAACAATGAATCGGTGCACATGACAAGAGGTCGTTGATGTGCAACAGAAACAAAGTCGGAGACAGAACCGATCCCTGTGGGACGCCAGCATTTATCGAATGCGAGGAAGAGGTGAAACCGTCAGCAACCGCCTGAATCGACCTCCCCCTCAAAAAGTCGGCAATCCACGCACACAAGGATGCGGGAAGTCCGTAAGAACGCAGTTTGTTGACAAGCGCTCGATGCCAAACCCGGTCAAAGGCCTTGGAAATGTCCAGTGAAACCGTTTGGGTCTCACCAAAACATTCCAGGCACCGTCCCCAAACATGCGTCACATACGCGATAAGATCACCGCACGAGCGGTTCCGCCGGAATCCGTATTGACGGTCGTTAATAATTTTGTTCTTCTCGAGGTATGTGAGCAGTTCGTCGTTGATCACACGTTCCATCACTTTTGACAGAACAGATGTGATCGCTATGGGGCGGTAGTTGGCTGGGTTGGAGCGGTCACCCTTCTTTGGAATAGGGTGAATGATCGCTTTTTTCCAACCAGAGGGCACAGAGCCAGTCTTCAGGGACATTTTGAAAAGCTTCGTCAAAATTGGAGCTATTTCTACAGCGCACCTCTGCAATACCAGGGCAGGTATTCCGTCAGGCCCGCTAGCTTTATTAACATCAAGCCCTCGTAAGACTTGGAGTACATCCCGATGCCGGATCCTCAGCTTTTTCATACGAAAACTGCAATGAGGAACCGACGGCGGGGTAGCACCTTGATCTTCGAGGGTCGAGTTTTCCGCGAACATTTTGCCTAATAAGTTAGCCTTTTCGGCGGCGGTATTTGCTAGAGAGCCATCAGGTCTGGTAAGAGGTGGCAGACTGGATTTGCAGAAATTGCGACCTATTGAGCCCGCAAGCGCCCAGAACGCTCTGCTGCCGTGCGGGCAGGCAGCCAGCTTACTGCTGATCTGCAGGTCGTGCTCGAATTTTGACCTGTTAATGATCTACTCATAAAATAGTGATCACAGTGCAGTTAGAAAGCAATATGAAAATCGACCATTATCGTTACAACGGGTATCATATTTTATATCAATAATTATCAATGAAAGTTTTAATCAAAACTGATAACAAAATATCGCAGAAAATTGACACACTAGTAGATGAACTCGTTTATGCACCTATAAAGTACTTTACTAAACTGTGTGTGGGTATTCAAGAGAATGTATGTCAGGTGTGGAAAGTAAATATTATATTAAGATGAAGCTGTATACACATTACATTAAATTTAAAAAAATTGCTTTGACTAGGTATCAATGACAACCCAATAAAAAAAATTGTACAAAAATATACAGGCCAATCCTGCGTAAACCATCGTATCTTCAAAATCCCGATAGTTCTAGAGAGCAGTTATAATTTTATTTTGATTGCCTCAAATCATTTTTTTTTTCCTCATTTTACATATTATTATTTTATTATCAATTGATATTGTGTCCATAGTCCCAACGGTTTTTTTGTAATAATGTATTTATACGACTTTATACATTGGTAAAAGCTGTCTCTGTTCTAACCTGTCATCGGCCGTCGATTTGAAGCGCGTTTAAAATAAAGACAAATTCATATTATTTAATTGTCATAATAATGTAAGTCGTAATTTAAAAAGAAAATTATTCCCTGGTAGTGCTAGTGCCAAGCCGAACCGGGAGAGACTGGGGGAGGGATAACTTTTGATCTCTGAAGCAGAACTCTCTCGGAACATCGCCTTGGACTGCAGATTCACTCTATTGGATTCATACGTCCGTTACTCCTGGACACACTGACCCCCAGATTCTACCCACCCCGTATACTTTTTTCCTTCCCAGAACGTCCTCTCCTTCTTTTCACAAAAAGACCTACCACACAGCATACCCAAAGATGACATAGGTCCCGAGGAAAATTATTAACCTTAGGGCCTCCTGCTTGGAATTAATATAAAAAAAAATAGCAGCCAAAAATATGGGAAAAATTAGTAGAAGATAATATTGTTAATTCTGAATTTCTAATACGATATCAATAAAATTGACAAAAAATAAATAGGTCCCAATGGCCAAGATAAGAGATCCTGGGTTCGATTTCCAGTTGCGACCGTTACCTTTTGATTTTTCTGTGTCTTGTTATTTTTATTATCTTATCTTATTATCTTCTTCTCAATGATATATTACATTATTTATTTATGTATTTTCGCCTCTTTAGGCTTTTACATATACATACATATATTACATTATTTATTTATGTATTTACGCCTCTTTAGGCTTTTACATATACATACATATATTACATTATTTATTTATGTATTTACGCCTCTTTAGGCTTTTACATATACATACATATATTACATTATTTATTTATGTATTTACGCCTCTTTAGGCTTTTACATATACATACATATATTACAATATTTACGAAATTATACTCATAAATAGTGCAGGAAACGACTAGTTTAAAATCTTGCACAAAAAAAAATATAAAGTAAAAATATTATTGAATTTGATCAACACAGTATGTAGGTACAAAATATAAAAAATCCAAAATAGTTTTTTTCTTTTAGCCGACAAAATACTGTTAATGTGTTAGTCCAGGGTTTCCCAAACTGTGTTCCGCGGAACAACATGGGTTCCGCCGAACCTTAATAGGGGTTCCGCGACCGTTTGTCGGAAGAATTTCATTTATCAATAAAATATACACGTATTCATATTTCAACACTTCTGATATTATTAACAAGAAATTATTATTTTTATAAATATTTCACAATAGTTATTAAGTTAGGTACTAGACCCTTCCAGGTACAGAGACCAAGCTTTATGGAAGCTGAAAGAGCCGTTTATGCTTTTATTGCAGTAAATCTTCGTTTAAGATACTAAAAAAATCTCTGAAATTTATTACTATGCTTTATAATACTGTGATAAGAGATAAGAGTAAAAAAAACAACAATAACAACGGGATAACAGATCTGCATGTGTTTCACGAAATTTCTGTTCCCAAGGAACCCAACCATATTTTTTCGAAATCGACTTTACCTGAAAGAAAAGTATTGTAAAAATCAATTAGTCTTACTGCATCCTTGTTAGCAATTAGTTGAACTATAAACGCGCATCGTGTTGGTAAAAAGTGAAAAAAAAAATACATTTTAGGATTTCATCAGTTCAGCCTAATCATTTTGATTGTTTTTATGCCGTACATGAATGTTTGGATGAATTAAATTTTAAATTAGATGAAGAGGTTTGAGGAACTTGAATATAACTATTGTGCAATATTTTCAAAAAATAGTAAGGATGATTCCTAGGTTCGGAATCCATTTTCCGCGACAGCTAAATAAGAAGGTTTAAGCGCAAGTGAGTTGAAAATCTAATTGATTTAAAAGTGACTTTTAACTTGAAACAAAATACAAAGATCAGCTTTTAAATGATTTCTGGACGAATTTGTCCAATTTATAAAAACAAGTTATTATTGTTTTACTTCCGTTTTCTACAAACTATAGCGAAGCGGGATTTTCTTATTATGCCTGCAACGAGGTCAAAGCTTAGGAACAGAATCCAACTTTAGAGTCCACGTTACCAATATTCTGACTGATCTCAAGAAGATATCCAATTCACGGACTCAAAAACGTCAAAGTCATTAGGTGCTTTATTTATTTCCTTTTCTGTTTATTTAAGTAATGCGTCAAATTTATTTTTTTAATATACTTTAGGAATTGCCAACCTAAAAAATAAAAATGTTCTAAAAAAAATGTTGTGTTTAGTTAAAATTTATGGGTTCGCAGTGTTCTATTGCAGAAAAAGTTTGGGAAACCCTGTGTTAGTTTAAATTTAAATAGCTTTAGTTGTTAGTTTAAATTTAAATAGCTTTATCAAAATATTCCCCTACTTGATGAAAAAAACTTCAATAAGGTTTGCTTATATATTAAAATTGATGTATTAATTAAATCAACTACATCGGAGTATTTGTTTCCTAGCTGTTGAATCCGTCGCATAGGAGTGTAATATTGGGATATTGATGTGGAATTGCTACAATAATATGGTAGGTACTGTCTTGTAACTGACCTGCCTGGAGTATGAAAAGAGATTACATATAATAAATCAGGGGTATAAACATTGATATTAATGATTTTATTCAAACAGTTTTCATTGATTTTGCGTAGTTCCTTTACATTATGATTTATTGAAGTTTCAACATTATTAATAAAAGAATTGTAGCAAATTTTTGATAAGGTTTTGCAATCTTTTCTAACGTTCTTAAATTCAATATAATTTGATAAAAACCTGTCTTCTTTATATTATAACAAGTTACTCCAACAAATAAAAATATATTTAGGCCTGTGCATTCAAAAGATGGTTTATTATAAGTTTTAACTTTTTACTGGTTTAGAGAAGAATATCGTGATATTACGAGGTTATCAGTATTATTAATTGTCCATAAATAAGAACATAATTATAGTTGATTGTTCACTTCCGAAAATGCGCAGTTGCCCGATAACTCGGAAACAATATTTGATTTAATACTTACGTACATTTAACTATTTTCTTTATTCATAACCAACTGATGCCCCGGGGTTGCCCGGACTTTACTTAGGGTTTTCGAAAACAGATGCAGACAGTAATTTTCCTTAATTCACCAAGAAATATCAAAATGCAAATTTTCATCAATCTCGGAATAAAACTGTAGATTTGAATACAAATAAAATCCTTGCCACCCGCCCGCCACAAACAGACACTCTCTTGGCGTTTTTACACGGAGTATTTTATTTTGAAAAGAGTTATTATCTTTCTTGAACAACTCATCATTACGCTGGTGACATTGGTTACCGTACCAATTTGTATGTCTATTACAGAAGATAATGCTTGCGAGTAAGTTATTAATAATATTATTATGAGAATGCTTATTGTACAACCCTATATGTAAGTACCAAAACCATACATTATATTTTAATTAAATGTATTTTATAAATTGTATAGAATTTACTACGCCTTTGCGTAATGTAACAATTTTAATAATATCTACCTACAACCTACAACACTTATGTAAAATAAGAACATCAAGAGGGAATAACCAGACAAAACCGGAAATATGTCATTTTAAAATAAAAATTTAGCCGTATTGATTCTATTCCACAATTTTTTTTAATTGATTTCGAAAAATTGTTCTTTTTTCTGCTAAAGATATGTTTTAGATTATGAGAATATGTGTTTATTTTTAGCATAATAAAGTTATACCGAGGTCGTTGGCAGATTTGTTAAATTTTCAAACTAAATTTTGTATTATACAACACACATTTCAAATCATATAATCATGCAGTAAAATAAATTATCTGGGAAAGCTTTGTTTCAGAATTTTAATTTTAGTTAAATAAAATCATTAAAAAAAAGATCCGTGCACGTGTTTTGTGACGAAAATACTCCAGTTTGTCTATTTATTTACGGTCTTACCTACTAATTTATTTAAGATTTTTTTTAAATTCTTGTAAAATTATAAATACTTATGATCAAAAAAATAATAACAAAAAGTACATAATTTTAATAGTTTTCTCTCAGGTCTTTCAGCATTTTTGGATGTAGGTATAAATTAATTTAAATTTTGAATGAAATAAAATCGTTATTGAGTTATAATTTTAAAAAGCTGGTACGGAGAATAATTAATCTTTCTCATTGGAACCGTCTTTCGACGAAATTTTTGACGAGGTTGGAAAATGGAAGAAAGATTGCTATTATAAATTTTTATCATAATAAAAAATCAGGAAAATATTGATGTTTTTTTGTAAATTTAATATCTTGCAATAAAAAAGAGATTATATTATAGACGCTGTTTTTTTTGCTTTTTTTTAACATTAATTCCACACAGGAGGCTCTGAGGAAAATAATTTCCCTCAGGGCCTAAGTCATCTTTGAGGATGCTGTGTGGAGGGTCTCTTTGAGCAAAAGGAAGGAGTGAACATGGGTCTTGAAGAGACCCATGTTGTAGGAGGGAGGAAACACAGAGGCCGGTAAATCGTTCCACATCCGAGCTGTTGAACACAAGAACGAGTCGTAAAAACGACCCGTTCTCATGTGACTAATGTCAACCGTGTACAAATGTTGGGCGCGTGTTTGGCGTGTTTCCCGACTATGCACCGGTGCCGAGGGGATCAACGACGCTAGTTCCTCGGAGCATTTTCCATTGTAATACCGGTAGAACAAGGACAGCATTCCCACCTGACGCCTGTGCTCTAAAGATTGCAATCCGTCTGTTAAGATGGGAGAATCTATCAAACGGACCGCCCGTTTCTGCACAGTGTCAAGGGTTTTTTTTTAAGGTATTTTAGAGCTCCAGACCAGAGGTGGCTGCCAAATTCAACCGTGGGGCGCACTTGCGATCTGTACAGGGTTAGCAATTGTGTACTATTAAAGTATCTGCGGGCCCTGTACAGTACGCCCAGTTTCTGAGAGGCTAATTTAACTCTGGTTTCGATGGAGCCCCCAATAGCCTTACTAGAATACGCGTCACAAGTTTGGAACCCGCAATACATATCATATGTAAAAATTCTAGAACGTGTTCAAAATCGTTTTCTACGATACTTAGATTTCCGGAGCTACCGCCCACACCTAAGTCACCAAGATTCAGCCGCGCACTTTAATATACCTACTATCATTGGAAGTTCGAAGAAACTCGGCCGATGTACTCTTTCTTCAAAAAATAGCCAGATCCGTCGTTGATTGCCCAGAACTCCTACAACGTATACAGATACGAGTTCCTAACAGACGAACCAGGTCAGACATGATTCTTAGCCTCCCTCGGTGTAATACTAATTCTAAGCAGAACTCTTTCATCTATCGTGCGTCCAATACTTTTAACACACAATACAAAAATTTTGACATATTTAATTCTGCACCACATTCCTTAAAATCACACAGACGCTCTCTCGACACTTTATAATAACAATAATTTCTAATACCACCAGTCACCATTATATAAATTTTTTTTTTTTTCTCTTTTAATTTTTTGTTTACTCATATTTTTATAACTATACCTCAACCTAACCCATTCTCCCCCCCCCATCCTACCCCCTCCCTATTCCCCCCTAATTAACTTGTCTCTTGAAATGTAATTTTTTTCTTCTTTAGCAAATATCTATGGAACCACTACACTTGTATACAATACCCATGTGGAAACCTGTAAATGGTTCAATTATTGTCACTTAATTACTATTATGCTCTGTTATGAATGTAAACTGTTGGTCTCCCAAATAAAATAAAATAAAATAAAAATAAAATAAAATACCTGAGCTGATCACTTAGAGTTACACCCAGCATATCAATGGAGGTCCTGTTCGGAAGAATGCTTCCGTTGAAGGAGACTAGATTATCATTTCGATCCCTTTTAGACGTTATCAAACATGTTTTGGTCTTTGAAACATTAAATTCGACGAGGTTATTCTTTCCCCAAGAGAAAACTCTCTCGAGGTAACCGTCCATTCTCTGCTTCAAAGCCCTCCGAGCTATTGGGGTTTGGGTGCTCTTTGGAGGCTTGTCAAACAAAAAGCTATCTTGGACTGTACTGAACAATGAATCGGTGCACATGACAAGAGGTCGTTGATGTGCAACAGAAACAAAGTCGGAGACGGAACCGATCCCTGAGGGACGCCAGCATTTATCGAATGCGAGGAAGAGGTGAAACCGTCAGCAACCGCCTGAATCGACCTCCCCCTCAAAAAGTCGGCAATCCACGCTCACAAGGATGCGGGAAGTCCGTACGAACGCAGTTTGTTGACAAGCGCTCGATGCCAAACCCGATCAAAGGCCTTGGAAATGTCCAGTCCAACCGTTTGGGTCTTACAAAAACGTTCCAGGCACCGTCCCCAAACATGCGTCACATACGCGAGAAGATCACCGCACGGGCGGTTCCGCCGGAATCCGTATTAACGGTCGTTAATAATTTTGTTCTTCTCGAGGTACGTGAGCAGTTTGTCGTTGATCACACGTTCCATCACTTTTGACAGAACAGAAGTGATCGCTATGGGGCGGTAGTTGGCTGGTTTGGAGCGGTCACCCTTCTTTGGAATGGGGTGAATGATCGCTTTTTTCCAACCAGAGGGCACAGAGCTAGACTTCAGGGAAATCTTGAAAAGCTTCGTCAAAATTGGAGCTATTTCTACAGCGCACATCTGCAATACCAGGGCAGGAATTCCGTCAGGCCCGCTAGCTTTTTTAACATCAAGCCCTCGTAAGACTTAAAGTACATCCTGATGCCGGATCCTCAGCTTTTTCATACGAAAACCGCAATGAGGAATCGACGGCGGGGTAGCACTTTGATCATCGAGGGTCGAGTTTTCCGCGAACATTTTGCCTAATAAGTTAGCCTTTTCGGCGGCGGTATTTGCTAGAGAGCCGTCAGGTCTGGTAAGAGGTGGCAGACTGAGTTTGCAGAAATTGCGACCTATTGAGCCCGCAAGCGACCAGAACGCTCTGCTGCCGTGCGGGCAGGCAGCCAGCTTCCTGCTGATCTGCAGGTCGTGCTCGAATTTTGACCTGTTAATGGTCCTCTTGCATTCCTTTGCCATTTTGTTATATACTATTCTGTTTTCGGACGTTCGAGATGTGTTGTAGGCTCGGTAAGCCGCGTTTTTTCGTCGCACTGCTTCGGAGCATTGTCGACTGAACCACGGCTTTGAGCCCACACCAGTTTCTTTAACAGTGGATTGGATGAAGCCATCCATCGCGGATGTGATGACTTCACCAATTTCCTGGGCACATCTTGAGGGATCCGAAGTCCGGAAACAGACAGCTGACCACGGGAAAGCATTGAAATGAGCCCGCAGACCAAACCAATCTGCTGATCTATAGTGACACACTTTTCTCTTCAGCCGCTCGTTTGGCGGTCTGAAGGTTACAGGGATTGACGTCGTCACCACGTCGTGGTCGGACGATCCTAGAGGCGCTGTGATCTCAATATTGTAACCGTGTGGCACAGTGGTTAAAAACAGATCTAACAGATTGGAGCGGTGAGTCTGGACATCAGGAACCCTTGTAGGCTCCTGAACCATTTGCTCCAGTCCGCAGCAGAGGGCAAAAGATTCCGCCTCTCGTCCAGCCGAGTCCGTTGGTCCTGAGAACTTTAACCAAGGTTTGTTATGAACATTGAAGTTCCCCAGGACCACAAACTCTGCCGTAGGGAAGCGGGGCAAGAGGTCATCAACAGTATTGCTTAGATGTTTGAAGAGTTCGGACGTATCTGAAACGCTAAGGTTCGGTGAGCGGTATAAACACGCATAAAATCTTACCGTACTGGCAAGATTGACGCGCACCCACATTACGTCGAATTTGGAGTTCTCCAGATTCAACAGTCGCACACAGTTGACGTCAGCTCGGCTGAAGAGACAGACACCTCCTTTGGGTCTGAATTTGCCCATGAGGGTGAAACCCGGGCAATCCAGATAGGAGGCGTCTGTAGGCTCAGCTATCTGCGTTTCGGAAAGGAAGAGAAGGTTGGGACGTTGGGTGAGAAGGTGGTGGTGGACTGGTTTAAATTTTTGTGCGGGCACCCCTGCTAAGTCACCAAACGTAGCGAACCACTTGGGGTGACCTGTGGCAGAGGTGTTGGTCATCCAATAAATGGTTCCCAGGGCGGCGGTACCCATACCCGCCTACCATATTAAGATTTGCTTTTATTATTTGAGTATTCTTTCCGCCCGCCATGCTTGAGTGTTTTCCCTGCTATGGTGTTGGAAGCGTTTCAAATAAAATTGATTAGGACATGCTTTTTTGGTTCCATAGCAAAACAACAGTTTTAAAAAATGTTATACAGTCACTATAATTTATTAATTTATTTTTATTTTAGTTCATAAAACAGGAATGATGCCCAAAAAATTACATACCTACATGAATGATTTTAATACAATGTATTACCAGAAATCATAACAAATATAGTAACAAAAATGGTTACCTAAACATGCAAAAGTAAACAATTTATTATTGACACCTGTGCTTATGGGACACTGATTTAGTTGGTACCATAAATAAACCAATGCCATTATTGTCTGTCTTTAAATAAAGGGCTTTACCACAGTATTGAAAGTGTTGAAAAAAAGCTAGCCTGAATCTAACCTAACCAAACGTAACCTAGTTCTCATGACTTCATACCTGTCACTTTAATTAGTCCGGTTGCCATTTTTTTTATTTGGTATCTATATCGCAAATATGCTAATTAATAATTATTTTCAGTTAATGAAAAGCTTTAAAATGAAACGAAAAATTGTACCAAAGTTACAACTATTTATTAATAAGCCGAATATATAACTTTGGTCCTTCGAACCGGATTAAGCGAGTATGAACGCTCGGCACAGATAACTAAGGAATATAGAATTTAAAATAACTTTTCGGATTTGGCATCGAAAGCATCTACTCGTAAGGGACTACTAGACTAGGAGACGAGGTAGGTAAACCCTACGTCATCGAGTACACGGATGAAACTACTTTTTAGTGATAATGGACACTTAGAAAACCTTAAAAAAGCTGGTCTGCCGGTGCGCCTCTTGGCAGGAGCAGCGCTGCCATGGAAATAGTCAGCGTTTTTTTTTCGAAAAAATTACGTCATCGAGTACACGAACGGGAATGGTGTCATATGATAAAGGTCGATTAGAAAATGAGAAAAAAGCAGGGCTGCCAAACGGCAGCCTGGCAAGTTCGCAGGCAGCCGGCGTCAAAGTGGGGTAAAAAATAGTAATTTTTACGTCATCGAGTACACGAATGAAACTAATGAATAAGTATAGTGCAGATCATTCCGTTTAAGAATTTCTTGGTCTGCCGACCAGCAGCCTGGCAAATTTTTGTGTACGATTTTTTAAAGTTTTTTTTTTTTTTTTTAATTTTTCGTTTATCTTTATTATTATTTTTATTTCATTATATTTTTAAAAACTTTGAATGCCATATTTTAAAAATATGAACGATAATGATAAAAAAAAATAATTTGAGAGTTCCGAGTGTACCCACCCGTCAGGTGAGCCGTTCGACGCCAAACCACTTACGAAACCTGTCGCGGTGCCCCTCACCGCTGTCGCGTGTCAATATTATTGTACAAATTTATAATATTAATAGTCCTTTTAAAATTGCCTAATAGTCCATAGTAGTTGGAAGTTCGAAAAACTAACGCACCATCGCTGTAAGAGCTGCGTTCGTCCGTAAAACGACGGAAATTTCTGAAACCCCGTTCGTTTCAAATCGGTTTCGCTTGCCCTGCTGCACCGATTACATTGAATACAAGATCGAAACTAATGAAAAACTGTAGTCTAGATTATGTCATTCATGACTTCTTTGGTCTGCCACCAGCAGCCAGGCAGTTTTTTGTGTACGATTTTTTAAAGTTTTAATTTTTATTTTTATTTCCTAAATAAATTTTTTCAATATCTTTATTATTATTTTTATTCCAATATGGTTTTAAAAACTTAGAATGCCAAATTTTAAATAAAATAAGTGGTAATGAAAAAAAAAATAACTTTCGGTATTCCGAGTGTACTCATCGGACGGGAGAGCCTTTCGACGCGAAACAACTTACTGGAAACTGGCCGCGGAGCCCTTCGCCGCCATCGCATGCCCATATTATTATACAAATTTATAAAAATAATAATTTTTTTAAGATAAACTAATAGTCCATAGTGGTTGGAAGTTCGAAAAACTACCGCACCGTCGCCGTAAGAGCTGCGTTCGTCCGGAAAACGACGGAAATTTCCGAGCCTCGTCCGTTTCATATCGGTTTCGCTTGCCCTGCTGCATCGATTACGTCGAATGCAAGATCAAAACTAACGAAAAACTGTAGTCTAGATCATCTCCTTCATGACTTCTTTGGTCTGCTAGACAGCAGCCTGGTAGTTTTTTATGTACGATTTTAATTTTAATTTTATTTTATTTATTTTTTGTTATTATTTTCAATATCTTTATTATTATTTTAATTTTAATATGGTTTTAAAACCTTAGAACGCCAGATTTAAAAAAAAAGTGATAATGATAAAAAAATACATTTTGAGTGTTCCGAGTGTAGGTACCCATAGGACGGGAGAGCCTTTCGACGCGAAACAACTTACTGGAAACTGGCCGCGGGGCACCTTCACCGCTATCACATGCCCATATTATTATACAAAATTATAATAATAATAGTATTTTCAAAATTAACTAATAGAAAATAGCGGTTGGAAGTTCGAACAACTACCACACCGCCGCCGTAAGTGCTGCGTTCGTCCGGAAAACGACGGAAATTTCCGGGCCCTGTCCGTTTTATATCGGTTTCGCTTGCCATGCTACATAGATTACTCGAGTACAAGATCAAAACTAACGAAAAACTGTAGTCTAGATCATCCCATTCATGACTTTTTTAGTTTGCCGACCAGCAGCCTGGCAGTTTTTTGTGTACACTTTTTTGAAGTTATAATTTTTTTTTTTGAATTTAAAAAAAAATATTTTCAATATCTTTATTACTTTTTTTATTTCAATATGGTTTTGAATACTTAGTATACCAGATTTTAAATAAAATAAGTGGCAATGATAAAAAAATTAATTTTGTGTGTTCCAAGCGTACCCATCGGACGGGAACGCCTTTCGACGCGAAACAACTTACTGGAAACTGGCCGCGGAGCTTTTCACCGCCATCGCATGCCCATATTATTATACAAATTGATAATAATAATAGTTTTTTTTAAATTAACTAATAGAACATAGTGGTTGGAAGTTCGAACAACCATCACACCGTCGCCATAAGAGCTGTGTTCGTCTGAAAAACGACGAAAATTTCAAAATCCAGTGCGTTTCACATCGGTTTCGCTTGCCCTGCTGCATCGATTACACTCGGAACACTCAAAATTTATTTTTTTATCATAACCATTTATTTTATTTAAAATATGGCATTCTTAGTTTTTAAAACCATATTGAAATAAAAATAATAATAAAGATATTGAAAAAAATTATTTAAGAATTAAAAAAAAAATTAAAACTTTAAAAAATCGTACACAAAAAACTGCCTGGCTGCTGGTGGCAGACCAAAGAAGTAATGAATGAGATAATCTAGACTACAGTTTTTTTATTAGTTTCGATCTTGTATTTGATGTAATCGGTGCAGCAGGGTAAGCGAAACCGATTTGAAACGAACGGGGTTTCAGAAATTTCCGTCGTTTTACGGACGAACGCAGCTCTTACAGCGATGGTGCGTTAGTTTTTCGAACTTCCAACTACTATGGACTATTAGGCAATTTTAAAAGGACTATTAATATTATAAATTTGTACAATAATATTGACACGCGACAGCGGTGAGGGGCACCGCGACAGGTTTCGTAAGTGGTTTGGCGTCGAACGGCTCACCTGACGGATGGGTACACTCGAAACTCTCAAATTATTTTTTTTTATCATTATCGTTCATATTTTTAAAATATGGCATTCAAAGTTTTTAAAAATATAATGAAATAAAAATAATAATAAAGATAAACGAAAAATTAAAAAAAAAAAAAAAAACTTAAAAAAATCGTACACAAAAATTTGCCAGGCTGCTGGTCGGCAGACCAAGAAATTCTTAAACGGAATGATCTGGACTATAGTTATTCATTAGTTTCATTCGTGTACTCGATGACGTAAAAATTACTATTTTTTACCCCACTTTGACGCCGGCTGCCTGCGAACTTGCCTGATTTTTTCTCATTTTCTAATCGACCTTTATCATATGACACCATTCCCGTTCGTGTACTCGATGACGTAATTTTTTCTAAAAAAAACGCTGACTATTTCCATGGCAGCGCGGCTCCTGCCAAGAGGCGCACCGGCAGACCAGCTTTTTAAAGGTTTTCTAAGTGTCCATTATCACTAAAAAGTAGTTTCATCCGTGTACTCGATGACGTAGGGTTTACCTACCTCGTCTCCTGGTCTATACCGCTAGCGGGGGTGCTAAGAAACTGCGGAGCCAAAAATAATACTCTTATTTATCACATAATAATTTGAAAACCTGAGCATCAAATATCATAATATGGGGTTCGTGAAAAACTTGAACAGGCGTAGCTTTTTTGAAGAGGGATGTTTAAATTATTGAAATTGAGTAATCAAAACAGTTTTTAATATAAAATTATAATAACGTTTTTATTGGTATTTCATCATGACATACATGTGTTGCATCAAAGTAACATCTCCATTAAAATCATATTGGAAATATATTTTTAATCT
Organism: Limnephilus lunatus; assembly: GCA_917563855.2. Taxonomy (NCBI): domain Eukaryota; kingdom Metazoa; phylum Arthropoda; class Insecta; order Trichoptera; family Limnephilidae; genus Limnephilus; species Limnephilus lunatus. Next base: position 49,851,307 of record OU830592.1, read on the forward strand.
AATGTAATACACAATTATAATAAATACTTATATATAAGTAAGTTATGTGCATTTTAGTTAACTCTGAAACTTATTTGTAAAGTGCTGTTGTTAGATACCTAGACGATATTCAAATAATAGAAGCCAAACTTTTCGCTTATACCATAGGTTCTCAACCTTCTTAAAAATATATTAAATTATTTGTTATACCTTTTTCTTTTTGTATGTCAAGTTAACATTCTTTTGTATTTTAAATACCGGGTTGTTACCTCCATCCTTCTTGTATTCATGATATAGTGTCAAATCTTAATATTGGTAATACACAAAAGATGAAAATAATATATTACATTAAAAAAATTAAAAATAAATTATTATCCAATTTAATGTAGATCTTAATCATACACAATTATCGCACACATGATAAAAATGATTACAATTAGGGAATGCAATCCCGCAAAACCATGTCAATCCAGGTATTTGCGGGACTGAACAATCTTAGTCCCGCTGGATCCAGGTATTTGCGGGATCCAGCAGGGTGGACTAAGATATCTAATAAATCGTATAATAAAGACCTAATACCTCGATCTACCAACCTTGTTTTTAGAGTTTTAAATTTATACCTAATCAAACAAATCCTTTGGGATATTTTAAACGGTTTATTAATATACCTTTAGTTAGACATAGGAACAGTTTAAGTCATAAATTGGCAAAGAATAAGGTAAGACATAAATTTACATAACAACTTAAATTTAAATATTAATTGTGTCGTCTGATAAACGGCTTCCAATATTGGACACAACGTAGCCAGCGGTTGAAAAAGCTCGTTCAGTTTCCACGCTGGTTGTTAGTCGTAATAGTGATTAGCGCATTGTAATTGAATTGAAGGTATGTGCCTTTTAATCCACCGGACTCGAAGTAATTCATCTCCTTATTTATCAAAACCGCGTGCAGAGTAACACAGTAACGTATGAACTACGCTTCTCTGTAATCCCGCCAGTCCAGCGGGATCCCGCAAAATATTCGACCGAGATTAGTCCCGCAAAATTCTGCGGGATCTCGGTATTTCAGGATCCCGGTATACCGGGATTGCATTCCCTAATTACAATACATACAATAACAAAAATTAACCAATATTAAAGTTAACTTTGGATTATTAATTAGTACGTGATAAGCGTGTTTTTTTATCTTTATAGACCTTTTTTGTGCCATCTCAACGTTCCCTAATTTTCTCTGGGTCTTCTACCGCCCCCTGACAGTCTCAACGCCCCCCAATTTTCTCAGGGTCTTCTACCGCCCTCCTGACAGTCTCAAAGGCTCACAAGGGGGCGTTATCGCCCACGTTGAGAACCCATGGCTAATGCCTGTCAAATAAATAAGGTAACAAATCATAAATATATAAATAACAGTAATAGTATTTAATGATTGAGGCTGTGTATGGGCGGGTCAGACCACTTGAAGTCTTCCTGGTAGGTGATGTAGACGAGCCAGTAGATGAGGTTGAGGAAGCCGAAAGATCCCGGGAAGAGCACTCTGGCGGCGCGGTCAATGTGCGACACGCTGTTGATGTGGCGGTTGGCGCCGTGTTTTCCGTTTTCTGCAATCGGTTAAGCACGCTTGTTAGAATATTGCAGTGTCAGGAGTTCACGGGTTAGACAGTAATTTGAGGAGCTGGGTGCAATAACCACATATTTATTATGTTGTAATAGGATCCACTTTCCACCAAAACTAACTAAAAATATATCTATTCTTAGTGCGCCTTGTATATCGCAACGAATATAGGTAATAGGCATAAAAATCGCTTGGTAAACGGAGTCTAGAGGTTACGATTTTAAAAGCAAAAGTTCATTTAGCAATAAATAAATTTATTTATTAATTAGTTTATTTATGGCAATAAATAAATACATAGCTTGCAAACTACACAATACACTGCCAGCTACGATTGGGCAAACCGAATCAGGGACCAAATTCAAACACTTTATAAAGAAATGGATAGATTATAAGTATTGGTCGTCACACTATTGCAAGCATCTGTAAAATAAATTACAAATAGACAGAAATGGGACTTCAGTCAATAATGTGGATTGTCCACCAACCTGCCTCCCGCTGGCGCTGTCGTCTAAAGTTATCGTTCCCCATGAGGCAGTAGAGCAGTTGCCTCCACTGCGGGACTTTGAACTCCGTCTGGGTGGTCCTCTCCATGGTGAGGCGCACGCCCCCCTTGTCCGGGGAGCCCGAGCAGGCGGTGGACTGAAACATATTGTAAACTTATGTATCTAATTTACCAATAATTATCTATTCCGTAACCTAATACTTGCTTAAGTAAACAAAATAACCATATTTAGTGGGAGTGCGTAGAGGGGATGATACGCCGAACGAACTTAAGAGCAAATATTATGTAGGTACCTACAGCCCACAAGTATTAATTAGGCATTCTCCCAAACATAATCTTCTACTATATTATATCCATGCATATAATAACATAGATACCTTACCCCCTAGCACGGTAGATCTATAAGGTTTGATAGGGTGACTTTCGGTAACTTCTCATCGTTCCCTAGGAAAACTGCAGATCGTTAAAGTGTTAACAACAGAAGTTGACTGCCACAACAGTAAAAAATATTAAGTTATCTTATCAATCTTTATCGATCGACTGTGCTAGGGGGCCTGTAAGACCTTTCTTCCACGGGGATAATGTCCGAGACTCGAAGATTCAGGTATCATTGCGACTACCGCAATACACACGTTGCTGAGATTTTGTAAACTCGTCGGCGACGCCAGTCGTTTGCGACCAATCATCGAGACTTTAAACATAACGTGTGTTCGCTTTAAATCTAACTCCAGGAACCAGGAACCAGGAACAAAACTGATAACAAATAATTATAAAAATGCAGCAACTGTTTGGTTGTGAGTGACGTTATGAAAGCTTTCCAGTTTTGACGTTTTAAGAATTCAACACCGATTGGTGGCGACGTGAGTCTCGCGGCATCTCGCGGACTGTGCACGACAAGTTGTTTGCGACGCGAGTAAAATACACAGCATGAATATAGGATACTTGCGTATCATTGTCGACGAAGGTCTTAATGTGATATTTGTTGATAGTCCGGATAAACGATCTATCTTATCGTTGACAGAATGATAGTATAATCGAATTAGTAGGTGTGGGATGAATAGGTACTGACGATGATGCAGGGTCTCTGAAGATTGCTGCTCCTCCGTCGGACGGCCAGCTGCTTGGCGGCGAGGGGATCCCCTCCGGTCTCCTCAATCAGCCCCTCCCACTCCTCATCGTCTATCTGGATCTCTCCGGAGCCAACCTTCACACACAGGGAAATTACCACCATTACTTATTTTCAAATCACCTTTAAAAACAACGAAACAATGGTATAACCATAAATGTTCATATTAAAATGCATGTTTAGAGTTATTATTAAAAATACCTTTCAGGTAAAGTGATAAAGGGAAACAAAAGGAGAGGAAGAATGTAGGTTTCGTATGAGACTAGAACATAATTATAATCTGTATTGGCCACCTCCAAAAACCGCATTGCGAGTATAATCCGGAGTAAATAACGTGTAAGTTTTTTTTTTACTTCTTGAATTTAAAATGTTTTAATGAAATTCCTGGAATGAGGTTATTTCAACTCATTCGGATTACATTGCGTTTAGAATTGATGGTTTCCAAAATATAACGTATCTAAGTATTTCGGAAAGTTCATTTTACTGAAAATTTGTTTTACACCCAAAATATCATGAAATTGTACTATTATAACTTACAGATATAATTACCAGTATCATGCGACTTTCCATCTACTAAATTAGCAGTTTTCAAAATTTTTAAAGGCCTGACCCCCTTTAAAAAATAAAAAAACCACTCCACGCGATTTCCCTTAGCCTTTTTATCCGTTAATGCTGTAAGTGTACTTATCACAAATAATGGACTTTGTAGAAGCATGCTTTTCTTCCATGGATGCGATAAAAACGAAATATTGAAAGAAATGATCTTACTAATATTATAAATGCGAAAGTTTGTATGGATGGTCCTTACTCTTTCACGCAATAAATATCGAATGGAATTTAAAAATTCTTTCACTAATCGAAAGCTACATTATTTGCGAGTAACAACGGCTTTATATATAGGTAAGCTCTGGCGTTATGAATGAGCTGTGGCGTTATGAAATTATGTATCATACGTTTTCAGTCCCTAACAAAATCGAGTTATTGCAAACGTCAAACAAATTGTTACCTTGGAAACAATGTTTTTTTTTTTTAATTTTAGGCTTAAAAAGAATGCTTTGTTGTGATTAAAAAGAGTACTTTTTTGGCGTCGCAGTTAATATCTACATATCTCTAAAAATGTTTGTTCTCCGAACAAAAAGCATAACGTTGCTTTAAAGCATAGCGTTTGAAGTGGACTGTCATTTTCTTATTTTTTTAGGTTACTCTGGATTCAATTATGAATAAAATACCAATAAAGGGAGTAGGTACTTAAAATAAATTTATTTTTCTATAATTTAAATATTTTCTAAAATAGGATTTTTATTTGCGAAATTTCATTCTCAAATTTTGAAATATTATTATTTTCTATTAGACAAAATAGCAAGAACAATATCAATTATGCCAGTAATTTCCCTTTGTTTGGCTCTAGACGCCAAAGACATACCTAACTACGAAGACGCTCACGCAAATCGTGAATTTCTGGCGAACATCGAGCAAGAATGTGAATGAATTTTTTTGCATCGCGTCGAATCGATATCCAACAATAAGCATCGAGCGAGATGATATCCACATACGTTGAGACGTGTACGAATAAGCGAAAAACCATCGAGCATAACCGAGCATGGATATTAAGCATAATTTAATTTAATTTATTTATTTAATTAAATGAAGACAATATTAGCGAAACAGAAAAATCAGAAAAAGATATTGGTTCCACTTCTTTTTCTGATTTGTCTGTCTCCAGATTTTCGATTGAGTTTCGCCAATATTGTCTTCATTTAATTTAATATTATAATTTGAGATTTTACTCATAAAGTTAGAAAATTAAAAATAAAAATTAATTAATTTAATTTACTTGGGAACAAATTTTATTGGTGTTAGGGACCAATTTCCTCTGTGCAATTATTACCATTGTTTGATAATTTTAAAAAAAATCTGTGTTTATTTTTTGACCCCCCAGGCTTTAACAACCCCCACTTTGAAAACCGATCTACTAAACGCTATGATTTTTAGGAATTATTTATGTAAATAAAATGCACGTAAAATGAACGTAGTAATAACAACAGTCACCTTCGTAAAATAATGAACGCCAGCAAACTCCAAAAGCGTCGCGATGCAGTACCCGAAACTCATGAGCAGGAACCAGTCCAGCGCCGTGGCGTAGCGCACCTTGGGCAGGTCTGTGCGCGAGTCCAGGCTGATAGTGGACAGCGTCAGCACGGTTGTAATACCCAGCCCCACGCGGTCCGAGGTGGCCTCGCGGTGGATCCAGAAGGAAACCCAGGACAGCACCACGATCAGGGTGCAGGGCACGTACACCTGGATCAGGAAATAGCCCGTGTGGCGGGACAGGTTGAAGGACACCTGAAGGACGGAGAAGTCTCCTGGAAACAGATAATACAGTGTTATCACGGTGGTGATGTCCAACCCCACGCAGTCCGACGTGATCTCGCGGTGAATCTAGAATGACATCCAGGAGAGCACCACGATCAGGATGCAGGGCACGTATACTTGGTTAAGGAATTAGTGAGGTCATTAATGTGTCATGTACACTAGCGATGATTAGGTTCAGCTGGAGTGAGCTTCTGAACTCGGGTTCTTCGCGGGAAGCGGATTCTACTCCTACTCCTTTTTCAAATCGACTACTCCCAGAGAACGAAACTCGGAGCCGGAACTGCTCGCTACTGGCTGCCGAAATAACAACCGATAAATTGATTTCATTAGATAATAATTTAGAATTTGGGTGCGTAAAGTAAATGCCCTATCATTAATTTTAATCCAAATTTTCTTGTAATATTTAAAAGCTTTTTTGTGAATCACATTTTTTTATTCTACGTGGAAGAATGTTTTATTGCAAGGAATCTGAAGTTACGTTAACCAAAAGTTGTGTGCGTTATGGGAATTTGTAGCACGTCTTTATTATTTTTTCGAGTAGAGCGAGTATTTAATGTTTTTATAAAGTAATTATGTATATTTGGGGTTAGATAACTGAGGATTATTTCTGCATATATCTGCCGAACGTCAAACACATTCATAATATTAACGATTAAGATCGAGTCTGTAGTTAGAGGTAGCCTAAGGATTAATTTTATAATAGTTTTCTGTGCCTTTATGATTGGGTCTAGTGCAGATGCAGTGCCACCTCCCCATGCTTTGATACCATACTCAATAATAGATTGCAAAATAAAATATTTTCAAGTGTTGTAAGTCGAGAATGTTTCATTGAAAAAGTACATGGATTTTCTTATTTTGTTTGCATTACTTTTTTTTTCTACATGAATACCGCACAAGAGTCCCAACTGCTCCCGTCTGGAGCCAGTGGGACTATGGCATCCTCAATTGGGGTATGTTGTGAGGCTGAAGGTAGTGGGAAGGGGAAGGAGATAGGGAAGAGGAAGGTGGGGACTGGCTATTCAAATCTGGTCACCAAACACGGCTAAAGCCATTTCAAGCAACGTTTCAATTCTGAATGGTGGTCTTACACCAGGGTGATACAGACACTTGAGTGTAAAGATTCCATTTGAGATAATTATTTATTTATTTATTTGTACACGCCCAATAAGGGCTTTTACATATAATAAAATTAAAAATACATTTGGTGTAATCAAAGAATTAAGAGATAACAATTAATAAGTATCAAGTATAAATTTTTTAACTTAAAAACAACAGAGTAAAATATAGGATACACATTCATATACATTTCGACACATATTGAAAATTTATATACATTTTAAATTTATTTAGATAGACATACAGTCTTAATAACAATGTTTTTATAGATTGATAGACATTCAGTACCGTTGGTGTTCATGTAATATTTTTTATTCCCTGCCCTGTGCAGTCGGTTCATTACCGAGTTTATTTCTGCATTGGTACCTGAATTGTTACAATGATAAGGTACATTCTGACAAACCGTTCTACCAGGCACATGAAAGTTAATCAGCCTAAGGAGTTCAGGGGAGTCAAACATATTATTAACAATTTTGTACAGAAAAAATAGATCAGTACATATTCTTCTTTCTTTTAATGTGGCAAGGGTTCATAATTTTCAACAGTGACATGTAGCTATTGTTTTTCAATAGGAATTCCTAATCTATAATTTATGTTTCGTAAAAATTTATGTTGGATTCGCTCGATAGATTTTTCACGAATATTGTAAAATGGATTCCAAATGGTTGAGTTGAATTCTAAATGGCTTCTGACAATGGATACGGATCAATGGTGACGCCGAGGTACTTCAGCTGTGTAGTGTGCTCAATGAACGGACACTGGAAGCATTCATCAGAATTTAAACATATGTGTATTCTAATAGAGACATCATCATGAGATTGATCTGTAATATTTATGCTTGTGAGCGTATTTGTATCCAACCACTTTTTAATAGTGCTTATATCCGTTCCAGCTCTTTTGTAGATAGCTAGCCAACTGTCAGCTTCAAACAGTAATACAGCGTCATCTGCAAAACTAATGATTTTCCTCCGAATACAGATGCTACCTTAAATGCTACCTTGTGGTATACCATAGTTAGTTGACCACTGGTTGCTGTGATATTTGTTTTAACTTGTTACTTGCAATCATGGTAACTTTAAAAAAAGATAAGTTCGTTGCCGGTAATACCGATTTTTTTCAAGTTTGTTTATTAATTTAATGTTGATATTGTATCAAAGGCTTTAAAAATGCCTATAAAGTTTGAAATACATTTTTTGCTTTTATAAAGGTTTTTAACTATGAACTCAGTTACGGCAGCAATAGCGTCTGAGGAAAGAAATGAAGAAAAACACCTTCAACCATTACCTCACTTTTGGTTTTAAAAACGGACATTACTGAATTTCTAATTGAATTTACGAAAACATTATAATAAATTAATAAGCTTTGTTTCACACCTGGCTATATTTAAAAAAATAAATTGGCTATTATTTTTATGGCCACATTATAATCAAAATTTATCTGGAATTAGACTTACCATCGCGTCTTGTAAACGTGAAGTTTCTGTAGGGGAAACTCATTAGGTCGAATTGGGAGAGAGTCATTCCAGGCACAAAGGTCACGTTTTGTCTATGCCACTCGTACACTATCTGCTGATCAGTGTAGGCATCTGGGGAGGATCAAGACAAAGCAAAATACAAAAATACAGTAAAAATTTTGGTAGTCTTAGATGGCGTTTTTAGATTCATTCATTCATTTTCACGCGGGAGGTGATTAGTAGATTTGGTGGCTTTTTAAAAATGGAGGATCTCAAGCCTCGGAGACGGCCAATAAAATTAGCAATAAATCTTCAATAAAAAAACTTATCAATCGCAATCAATAAGAGGTCTTAAACGGCAATGATTTCAATTGATTCTGTAAACGATCAATTGGTTTTTATCAATAAGTACCATAAACATAGACTTGTCTCTTCGAGCGCTTTCAAATGCGAATACCAGGGCTGCGTAAACACATGCGAGCCGAACCATGAATTATGGTAATGGAACGAAGCAATCACAATAGGCGCGAAACGTCGCACAATGGAATGACCCGGACCAAGGCCGTCTCGTAATTAGAAAACTGTTTTTTTTTTTCAAATATACCTACAGCGGTTTTAATAAGATAAATGATCATATAAATTTTTGTTGTTATTTTGTATATTTATTTATTTATTTACGCCCTTTTTCGGGGCTTTTACTATTAAAATAATATCTTTTAAATATTTATAATAGCTTTTACTATTTTAAATAATATCAAAGTTCTGGTTCAGGCTGATATATTTAATGGAATTAAAATGTGGGAATTTCGTGGTACAAATTTAAAGCATTTGAGCTAGCATATACAGGGAGTTAAGGGACGTACTTGACTTACTTAACCAGTGATTCTTGATGTTATTTAGAGTAAAAAAAAAGTATACATATGTTTATATACATCATATATCACTGCAAAGGTTTTTTTAAGTTTTCATAATATGTATTTTTAATATTTCGGTAGAAAGCAGTAACTTTGAAGTTTGACATATTAAGTAATTGAAATACAATAATCATTTTGTTTGCAACCATTTGTATTTTTAATATTTTGGTTTAAAATAATAGTGATTTATAAGCTTCATTTAAGTAAATGATATCTTATAATAGTGATTTATAAGCTTCATTTAAGTAAATGTAATAAAATTTTAGGAACTAAATGTAAAAATGACTGTGATGAAAATGCTTCTAAATATCTGATGAAAGGTCGAACAAAAGAAGGTTTAATTAATGATTTTGTTGATTATTTCTCTGAAAGTGTTTACAATATGTTACATAAGTGCAACCATAAGACAACTAAATTTGAACCAGAGGCGATGCCTCAAAGCATGTACCTACCGAGGGCAACAGCGGCGGATATAGAAAGCATTGTTAAACAAATGAAGAGTTCTTCTCCAGGAATTGATAGTATCAGAATGAGCGATATTAAAAAACATATTTTAATCCTAGGTCCAATTATAACCCATTTTATAAACAGAATCTTATTTCAAGCAAAAATCCCCGATGACTTAAAATGTAGTATCATAAGACCTGTATATAAGGGAGGTGACCACACTGTATTGGGTAACTACAGACCAATTAGTATCTTGCCATCTCTAGAAAAAATTCTTGAAAAATATATTCAAAAAAAATTAATAAAATATTTAGAAGATTTTTCTATAATAGATACTAATCAATACGGTTTCCAAAAAAAAAGAGTACAGAATTGCTGCTTCAAAAATTTGCCAACATGATAAATAATGAATTAAACTGTAAAAAACATACATTAGTCTTATTTATAGATTATTCGAAAGCTTTTGATACTATTGATCATGGTAAATTACTTAAAATACTAGAAATTATAGGAATACGAGGAAAACTACTAAAACTTTTTGAAAATTACTTAAACAACCGATGCATGAAATTAAAACTCTTAAACTCTTTAAGTAAAAAAAAGAAGTTTTTTGCCGGCGTTCCTCAAGGTTCCATATTAGGTCCAATTCTGTATATTATATATGTATCTTTTATTAAATTAATTTTTAGACATGTAAAGTACTTTGTATACGCGGATGATACTGCTTTAGTGATTTCTAGCAGTGATTTGCAAACTTGTATAGATCTTTTACAAAAAGACTACATTGAACTCTTAAAGTGGTCTCATGACTCTGGCTTAATCATAAATGCCAAAAAAACTAAATTGTTACATATAAGATCTCCTAATGTTAAGGTATATATTACACCTGAAATAAAGACACATACATCAGATTGCTTACACAATGGTATTCCTGCAACGTGTACATGTGAAAATATGGAACTAGTTAAAGAATATGTTTATTTAGGTGTTATTATTGATTGCTTTTTCAAGTGGGATATACAAATAAACAAAGTTTGTGCACGACTAAGATCAATTGTAAGCAGATTGTATAAACTAAAAATTTTTGTTCCTATCTGCACACTTCGAATAATTTATTTATCTCTAGCTGAATCTGTTATAAGGTATGGAATAACAGCTTGGGGATTTTCCTGTAAAACAAATATAGACCATGTACAATCAGTGCAAAATTCATTGGTTAAATTATTAGCTGAAAAAAATTTATACAAAGAAAGGCATAATATTCCATACTTTTATCAGAGTCTCAAAGTTCTTTCAGTCAGAGCAATTCTGTGGTACAAAATTATATTTCAGCACATAAATAATCCTTTATATATTAACAGGCTGGAACACAACCATAATACTACTAATAGTTTTAACTTTAATGAAGGGCTAATTGTACCTAAGCATACAAATAAATATGGACAAAGAACGTTAAATTACATGATTCCCAGTTGTTTAAATATGTTACCTGCTGAAATTAAAAACTGTGCCCAAAACAAACAATTGATGAATTTACTGAAGACTTGGCTTACGGAAAGAATTAATTTGTATTAGCTCACAATGACATATTATTCTAAAAACTTTAAAAATGTTATTTATGTTTTCAAAAATTTATTTTTATCTATATTTCTGTAAAAAATTAAATTTTATTTTATATAATTGTAAAAATGTAACTATTAAATCACTATAATACTACGATCTTTAACGTAAAGAACCCGTTAGACAAACTGCTAAAAAGTAGTTTATCGGGACTTTTTGTCTTGTATTTGTAAAGTGTATAAAATAAATAAATAAAAAAAAAAAAAAAAAAAAACAGATTTTGACAAGTATCTACGAAACTTTAGATAGGATGCGTGGTTTACCCTTGTGGATATTAAAAAAAAAATTTATAGTAAAAAAAACATTTTCAATGTGTTCTTCGTTGCTTCGTTCCTTTCCCGTAATTCAATGTTCGGCTCGCGTCTCGGTTCGCAATTGATACGCACCATAACAAGCACGTTCAACAAACATTTTTAACATGCATTAGATATTACTAATTTTGACTTTAAATTCATGCCTTAAAAACATAATTTACTTCGATTAGATCAATTTCTTACCAGCTAATACTTTGCTTTGCAATCCGTGAAAAATTATGAAATAAGTAAAATACAAAAAAGAGCTGGCGATCTTGAAACGCCCGAACAGATTTTCATGAATTGTAGCTAAGAACCATCTCGATCACGTTAGCTTTCAAACAAAAAAACCGCATCATAATCGGTCCATTCGTTTAGGAGCTACGATGCCACAGACAGACACACAGACACGTCAAACTTATAACACCTGTCGTTTTGCTTCGGGGTTAAAAATGAAAGTAAATATATACAATATACACATTATACCTACGAGTAAAAAGTATATATATGTATATTTTTTTATTTCACACAGCATTCCCAAAGACGACATAGGTCTGAGCAAATTTTTGTTGCCTCAGGGCCTCCTGTGTGGAGACAATATAAAAAATAAAAATAATATATGTATAAATGTATACAAAATATAATAATAACAAAAATATGCCACGGCCGAGAATAATAGTACCTACCCCAATCAACTGCTTAGAAGACCATTGACCATATGACCATTATTGTAACATCGGTGGCTTGCATTTTTTAATGTTAGGTACGCCTACGTATACCTATCCGAAGTTATATTGTTTAATATTTCGTAATGTTATGCAACTCTCTAAAACAAAGGTTCTCAACCTGGGCGGTAACTCCCCCTTGGGGGCGTTTCAGACCTTCAGGCGGCGTTAGAAGATCAAGAGAAAATTGGGGGGCGTTTCAGGAGGGCGGTATGAGACCCAGAGAAACCCATCCCACCCCATCCTTTCTTGCCCCATCATCCACAAAAATATTTTCCCTATCCCATTACGTATCCTCCGTTTTGGCGGCAAAAAATGTAACCCTGTCGTGGTATCCCATTACGCCCCTCCCCCGGTTGTGGTCAATTGCTGTTTCGGATTTACGAGTTAGGGGGCGCTAGAAATAAAAATATTCTCAAAGTGGGCGGTGGAAAAAAAAGGTTGAGAATCTATGCTCTAAAACATATAAATCGATTCTTACAGCTTCCAAAAATTAGCGGACATGATTGGCGGTCCATCGGAAAGTTGCGAAGTTCCATCGGGCATTTAGCTTTTATCGTCAACCTGGAATAAAGTTTTAATTATTTTATTTTCATTTAGTTTTAGTAGGGAAAAACAGTTATTCATATTTTTTTTTAATAATCACATGTTACAGGGTTTTTAAATTTTTTGGTTTTTATGTTCATTACAGATTAATGTAAACCTATTACGATACACAAGACATATATATGTAAAGGAATACCTACCTAGAAATTCATAGGATTCCTTTATGTTCGAATTTTCAAATGTCATTCATTGAGGTGTTGTCATGGGGACAGAAAAAAAACATGATTGTTTTTTTTGTCTAGCTGTGTAGCAGAGATTGAAGTAATCAAAAGATTGAAAAATAAGTTTATAATTGATAAAGTGATATAATGTTTTGAAGATAGACAAATAATTTTAAATGTAGTTTCTTTGTCAGCAAAGCAACTCATGATATTTTTTGTCACATTACCAATAAAAAATTACAACAAATAGACAAATTGTCTTATATAATATATAAATGATATATTAAATATAAAAAAAATAATAAAATAGATATTTTAGAGTTCTTGCTTAAAATGACTCTTGAAACCTTCAAGGCCAATGTTAAAAGATCTAGAGTTCTAGAGATATCATTTAGCAGCACCATACCTCTTGTCGTGCTATGCTGGCCAGAACGTCCTTTCTGCTATGTGGAATTTAGAGCAAGTCGTGGCGACGACCCTGGCGGTAGTTGTTCGGTATGAGGTATGAACAATTTATAGCATTCCAAAAGGTATGGGCTGTCAATGTATAATTGTTCATAATTTTAAAAGCTGTTGATTGCTAGATTGGAGACTTTCGTAACGCGTTATAGAGAGCAAATCCATGTGATGCTTAAATCGCGGGTATTAAACCTTGCATTCTCATATAAAGATACCTTAATTTTTTTGGCGATCTCAAACACTCCGGTAGGGTCGACGGATTTTAGGAAAGTTTCTACATGGTCAACTTCCGTTTCGATATTGAAGCGCCAAGCGTGCACATAGAACTTAAAGTACCCGTAATTATTGTCGATATGCGTTTCCGCGGCTTACGGGCTTGCACCTTCCACTCACCTTGTTTCGGGGAAGGGTTACATGAACCAGCGAAGTTTAAGATAATTTTAATTTTATCTAATATACATTTAGTAAATTGACCTTAGCACAAATGGAAAATATCAGTGTCTGAAAGATATTATTGTATTTTGTGCACGTCCTTCGTATTGGACTGTGGAAATGAATGTTTTCTGGGAGATAGTTGATGACGACAACGTTGTTGGTGATTTTAAATAAAAGATTCTACTCTGATATATCCGTAACAATTGCCTCAACACAGCATCCCCAAAGACGGCACAGGGCATGAGAGCCTCAGGGCCGCTTTCATCAGGGCTTCCTCTGTAGAGATAATGCAATAAAAAATATTCTATTAATCCAATCCCTGCTTTATCAACAGCTTTGGTGTTACGGTTGCAGTAACACTAACGCTCTCGATAAAGCAGTAACCTGTTAAAATTCTATCAAGGATGAAATAAAAATTAATAAATACATATGACAGTAAAAACCTCATAGAATAAGTGATATCCCCTTCCTGGCTGATCCTCAGCAATTTATTGGGCACCGTGATGGTGTGGACGTAGGAGTGCTTCCCGTTGTAGAAGTAGGTGTCTGGTCTCCAGATCCTCTCAAGCATCTTGATGGACAGTGACAGGGACTCGATGGGCCCGAGGAAACTGAGCCGTGCGTCCCTCCAGTACTGCCGGAAGTAGCAGTCCATGGAGTAGTCCTTGAAGTAGGAACAACTTATTTATCTCTAGAATTGTAGTCAGTGGTAATCATTTTGAATATTTTCTAACCCACATTAAAAAAATTATACCTTCAAATTTTAATACGGAGACATACAAACTGATTATAGTTCTATATAGCCAATGAATTTACCTATCTTTTGCCGATTATCACATATTATCCTATTTAAAAATGTTGTAGATGCACTGCGAAATGCTGCCTCCACCAAATTCAATAACGCAAATCGAAAAAATAGAAACATTCCGGGATGGAACCACATGGTTGCAGTCAAATACACAGAATCCAGACGCGCCTTTCTTGCATGTCTCGAAGCCGGAAAACCGCTCTCAGGGCCGGTTGCCGAAGACAAGAAGAAATACCGAACGATTTTCAAAGTAGCTCTGAAAAAATGTCAACAGACAGAAATACAAAAGCGAATAGATGGTATTGCCACCTCACTAATAAATAAAGATTTTCATAAATTTTGGTAAAAACATCTTCAGAATTGAAAACGAATATGAAAACTCCTCTTTGTGTTAATGGAGTAAGAGGAAAGGAAAATATCGCCAATGAATTTCGTAATTTCCTCTCTATGGCGGGTGAAGAAGCGGCAGAAAAATCTCTGGATATAAATTTTTGCTTGAAAACCGAAGGTAGTACTGCCGCTATCAGTATTACTCCGTGTATGGTTAAAAGAGCTATAAGAGAAATGGCAACAGGAAAAGCCACAGGACATGACTCAATAGCTCTTGAACACATTAAGTATGCTGGACCAGCGATTCATTTTATCCTAGCAAAACTATTTTCAAATATTTTGCGTTACAGGCATATTCCGAATGAAATGACGAAAACGGTAATTATTCCCATAATTAAATCAACAAATCTTGATCCATCCGTGATCAATAACTACCGACCAATTTCACTCTCAACCGCCGTGGCGAGATTATTTGAAATTTTTTCATTCGATGTTGTAACAGACTATCTAAAAACAGAAGATAACCAGGTCGGTTTCAAACCTGCACTGTCAACATCTATGGCAATATATTCCTTAAAAGAAACCATCAGTTATTATAAACTAAGGACAACGCCAATCTATACCTGCATTCTAGATTTAAGCAAGGCGTTTGACCGTGTACGTCATAATAAACTGTGGGAAAAACTAGGGAAAGGGCAGTTCCGTAAGATGTTATAGCGATTCTTTCATTTTGGCACACGCAACAAGAAAATATTGTGAGATGGTCTGGAGAGCTTTCTAATCCATTCTATTTGAAAAGTTGCGTAAGGCAAGGAGGAAGCATGTCTCCGGTTCTGTTCAATCTATATACCGATGATCTTATTAAAAAACTTAATGCCTCAAAAATAGGTTGCCATGTACATGGAGTGTGTGTGAACAACATTAATTACGCAGATGATATGGTTCTTCTTGCACCGTCACTAAGCGCATTACAGAAATTACTAAAAATTTGTGAAGACTTTGCAAAGAACCATAACATGTTATATAATAATACCAAGTCAATAGTTGTGGTTTTTAAATACAAAAACGAAATCATCCAAACACCCTCAGTATGGTTAGATGAAAGGAAAATGAATGTTTATCACAGCGTTAAGTACCTGGGACACATCATCACAGACGACCTTAAGGATATCGAGGATATGGAAATTCAGAGAAGAGCGATATCAGTTAGAGCGGGTATGCTGTCAAGACGTTTTTACCTATGCAGCCCAAAAGTAAAAAGAATACTTCTTCAAACTTAGCAAAATATCTTTATGGCATCATTATTAATATAATAAATAATAAATCACTTCGTTTAAATCACTATATAATTAACAATATTAACATTGTTATTATAACATGTTGATATTGTTAATTATATAGTGGTTTAAACGAAGTGATTTATTATTCATTAGATTAAAAAGAATACTGTTCAACGCTTTCTGTACCTCGCTGTACACACCAGAACTGTTGGTTGACTACACTGCATCCCAATGCAACAAGTTAAAGGTTGCTTACAACAACGCATACCGCATACCGTCAACTTTTCCGCCTACCGAGATACTGCAGTGCTACGGAAATGTTCCTGGAGGGACGAGCACTTCTCCGCCACCGCATGGGAAGTTTATAGCGCAGACTACGCCAATCGAAGAATGCAATCATCACCGCCCAGTGGCGTACCGTGGGGGGGGCGGGGGGGCGGCAAAATTTCACAATCAATAATCATCTTGTAAAAATTTGGATTGGGGAAGTCGCGGGTTCTATTCTCGCGTCAGGACTTAAAAGTTTTTTCTAGTTTATAGTTTCTTAACATCTTTCTTAAGTTTTGTATATTGTTAAAATCAAAATATTAATGACAGACGTTTTGTTTTTATTTCTAACACATACATTATTTTTAAATAAAAATGTAAATGGCAACAGTATCATTTTAGCTCTAATTGATAGTCGATTTGTGTTTTATATTCGTGAAGCTTTGTGCGCCCTGCTGAAAGCGCACAAAAAATTACACTTATACGATTTTCTTCCACGTATATATCACGGTGATATATTTTAAATTTATTATCACAGAAAAGTTAAATAGCTGACAGGTGTGTGCATACTTATTCGAATTGCAGTTATAAAATTCTAGATGCACACTATCTATGTGCTGCCAGAATCAAAGAAAAACCATTTTTATGTTCTGAGTGAAGTTTTAATTCACCGCATACATATTTAATTAAAAGCAGTTTTGTGTTCAAAATGTATAATTCCAGTTGTGGATTCATCTGACGACACATTTCGAAGGAAAACATTATATTATTTAAAGTGCTTTATAAAATTCTTGCAGACAATTTATGTGCCGCCAGAATCAAAGAAAAAACATTTTCATGTTCTGAGTGTAGTTTTAATTCACCGCATACAGATAAAATTTAAGCCAGTTTTATTGTTCAGAATGTAAAATTCCAATTGTGTATTCATCTGCTGACATATTTCGAAGGAAAACATAACTTTTTTCGAAGTGCAAATATAAAATTCTAGTTGCAGACAATTTATGTGCTGCCAGAACCAAAGAAAAACCGTTTTCACGTTCTGAGTGTAGTTTTAATTCACCGCATACAGATTTAATTAATAAATATTTAAAAAAAAAAAAAATTTAAAAAAGGATCACTACCCCCCCCCCCCCCCCTCCCTGAAGAAGTACCTATATAGGGGGGGGGGGGCGGCAAAATTTTCCTCCGCCCCGGGCGGCTGATACCCACGGTACGCCACAGTCACCGCCATGACTACCTGGATGGAGTCTCCCCCGATGGCCCTCTGGAGACGGGAGACGATGAAATACCCTCCGTAAACAGCTGCATGAATTTATTCTTTTTTCAATTATTATTTTTCTCCGTTCGTTTCTCATGTTTATTCGTTTTTATTTTATTTATTTACTTTTTTAACCTTAACCCATTATTTGTCTATTTCCTTTTGTTATTTCAAAATACGGAATGCATTGCATTGCCCCTGCATACATTCTGGAATAAACTATAATTATTATTATTATATTCGTAGTATTTAAAAAAATAAATTATAAAATCGTAAAAATTCTACTTAATTACTTACAAATAAGGGACAATTTGCCAAAATTGGAAGCAAAGCAATCCGAAGTATTTTAAATAGTGCCATATTATGGCAAAAAGGGCTCCCGTGGTTGGCTGGAGAACAAAATTATCTCTCGATTTCTAGTTAGTGAACAGTAGTTTAGTGAACATAGTTATCTTTAGATTTCTAGTTAGTGAACAGTAGTTCTCTCTAGATTTCTAGCTGATGCACAGTAGTTTAGTGAACACAGTTATCTCTAGATTTTTATTTAGTGAACAGTAGTTTAGTGAAAATAGTTATCTTTAGATTTTTAGTTAGTGAATAGTAGTTTAGTGAACAGTGCGTCTTTTTTTATCTTATTTAATAAATCAATACCAAATTTACTCAAATCATAACATTTGTAAGTATGTACAAAAATACCTACCTACTTAATTATAAACCATATATATTATAGATAGTTTTATTGTATTTTGAAATAAGGAATTAAATAATTTGTCTAAAGAAAAATCACTATCTCCGTGACAATCCTTTTTTCAAACTTTCTTCAGGCAGGCAGGTATCAAAATATTGAAAAGCTGTGAATAAGAAAGTCCAAATAAACACAACGATTACACATTTTTGAAATAGAAACGGAACGTACAAACAAATTTACATACAAATGAAATATTAAACTGTCGAGTTAAGACAATAAAGTGGCAGAAAGCTATTGATGATAAATGTATATTTTCTTACCATGTCTAATTCAGAAATTGGACCCATGCTCCTGATCAGCATATTTGTCTGAACAACAGTAGGTAATCCTGAAAAGTGAAAAAAAGGAGAGATGTGTGACATTGTATGACAAGAGATATGGGGGGGGGGGTGTTATCAGCTCTGTGACGTCACATGAACGAAAATCTTAAAAATATTACGTAGAAAATTTTGAACTATTTGTTTGTTTATTTTAAGATGAAGCTATACGTGAAATCACTATTTAGATTAATCTTTACAACGAATTGGTTTACAGTACGAATATAAAAAAATATGCTACGGATAAATTGAAGCTTTAACTACCTTTTCTACGTAACAGAATAACAATAAAATTATTATTTACGTAACAAAAAAAATAAGCGTAAACCACTAAAAAAAAAGTTTTTTCATGACTTTACTATGAAGTAATGTAAGTAACAATTTTTAAAAAATACCCCTTTATGGCTAAGACTATTTTTGACGTTTTCTACGTTCTAACTTTTTTTCGTTCTTATAAAATTATGCACAAAAAAAATAAAAACCGCTTTGGCGCTTACGTCAAATTTTTAGAACCGTACTAATTCATACGATCTGCGCCCAACGCTTGTATTCCACCATAATGCCGCGAGCCGTGGCCAGAAACGGACGTGGGATCTGTGCCTTTGTTTTTGAAGTTTTTTACTTGCAATATACGTAGCGGATTCGTTGTTACAGCGAGCATTTTTGGTTCTCAAACAGCGTGAGCTCAAAATGAGTCAGCATCAACTATTCCTGATTTCAACTCTTTTGATGTTCAGAATGTTATATCATTTGAGAAATTTTAGGTTGACGAATATAATGCTTAAATTCATTATCGGTAGGATTAATATTTTAAAAGAATAATTTTTAAATATATGTAGCTGTGAGCTGTTCCTTGAAAATGTCTAATACTGAGATTTGCTTGCCGGGGTTTGAACCCGCGATATATTGTATTTGTTTAAATTATGCTCTTTTAGGATAAATTCAGAATAGGTAGATACAAATTATTTATTTTCACCGTTTTTTTAAGTGTGTGTATCCATAAATTGATGTATATAATGTTCAATATTTTTAAATCTAGCTGTGAGTTGTTCCGTCATCATTTCTAATACTGAGATTGGTTTGTTGATTTATATGCAAAAATTTTAGTTGTAAATGAATTTTACAAAAATTTTAAATGCGGAAATTTGATAAAAGTGTATGTAAATTTGATAAAAGTAGGGTAGACTGGGGATGGTTGAAACACTTTTACTTTAACTAGGTGTAGTAATATTTCTTTTGTAATTATGGATAAGATGTTTGTACTAGATGTTCTATGATCTATCGATTTATCAAATTAAATTTATTGGATGGCCACAACTCGTACTGGTAAGCTACAATGACCACTTAAAGACGATGGGAAAAACTGTTTCAATTATCCCCATAGTGTGGACGATTGAAACAGTATGAACAGTATGTGGGGATAATTGAAACACTCTAAATATCTATGGAATAATTGGAATAATTGTAATCAATGTTAAACATTTTCATTATTAAAACAGTACTCAATGAGATCATGAATAGTGATTACACATATTACAAGTATTTTTAAAATTATAAACATAAATGTCTTGAAATGAAACAACTTTAAATATATTTTTTATTATTTATGTTTAAGTGCTCTTAGTTATACTTATTTTGAGTATTTGGTATAATCAACATACTTTTACTGCGATATTATCCTGGAGCAGAATAGAACGGTATTAAAAATAAGTTTTTTGCTTTCATACAAAAGTGCTTGTTTCAACCATCACACTGTTTCAATCATAACAATGTAGAATTTACCTCTGAATTAAGAGCATTTTTTGTGTGTAAAATTCAACAATTAAGACGTCGAAAAAATAAAAAAAATTATTGAATTTATGGTTTGGGATGTGACATCATTATACAAAATATCGCAATATTTGAGTTTTTTTTTTTAAATAATCTGTTAAGTGGCATTAAAATCTATTAAACAATTAAATATTATCTATTAAAAGAAAAGAAAAATCTGGGTGTGCAATTCACATGCGGTAGAAATGAAATATACAGAAAACTAAAGTAGACAAGAGTGGGGACTGCGAAACACTTTTTTTATCAATGTGAAGGGTGATTTTTTTTCATATTTTTGTCCTCGGATTCCAGTGCACCTTTTCCTATTCATTGGTCATCTTATTTGTGGTTTCTTCTTCGGACTCTCTAGGTGTAGTTTTTTTTTCCTGTTTATTTTGGAATGGTTTGAAGACTAGATATTGATTTTACAAAATAATATCCTTTTTTGATTTCGTATGATTCGACCGCGATGAATGATTATCAAGTTATAAAAGAACTTTGCTATCTAAGGACGAAATGGTGTATTTTTGAAAATGAATAAAAAATTTGGTAAAATCTTCTTCTTGCATCCAGACAGATTTGTTCGTGGTACCGATACTACCAATCGAACTATCTTTTAAGAAATGGCTTAATTGATACGTAGAAATGTGAACATCGGCGGAATTGAGTTGCCAATTGCATTTGCCGCTACAGACAGTTATGAAAGTTCCTCGTTCGGCCGACGTTACTGCATCTATTTGCCGAGTTCCTCTCCTGGCTATAAACCGATTAGGTTTTTGAACAGTTGTGACACCGGTCTCATCTACGTTATAGATGTCCTTTGGTTTAAATTTAAAACTATCCATAACGTTCGCTAAATTGTTGAAAAATTCATCAACATTATGTCAATTAAAACTTGTTGCTTGTGCCATACTCGTGGCTTGGGCACATCTTATATATAATAAATTCGGGATGGCGCGCAAAAATCCTCGGAGCCATTCTATTCCGGCCATCCCATTTGTGTCCCATGAATCTGGCCTTGCCAGGTTATACCGTGTGGTCAAATCAAATGCCAATTGTCTTAAATCTTTTGAAGATAGCCCAAAATAGGTAAATGTTGGCTGTTTTTTAGCATAATTTGCAACCTCGGTTTCTTGAGAAGGGGAACACACTTTCTTCATAACATAATTTTTTTTTTGTTCTTTTGTACTTACATAATTGATAAAACAATGTATACTATTAACGTTGTTTTGTTTTTAGTTATAAATGTAAAAAAATCAATAAAGATATGATATTACGAAATTGTCACGTGAGGGTGTGTGACGTCGAATGTGGTCGAATGAAATCGACTTCATCAACCAAGATCACAGAAGTTCACCATTTAAGATTACAGAAGTACATTCGACTTAATGATTTGAATTTGAATAATACAAAATTTTCTCTCAGTGTGGACGATTGAAACATGGTTATGATTGAAACGTTGCAATCATCCCCACACGGTTGTTCCAAACATCCCTACGCTGCAATTTCTGCTTCAAAGTCAAAAACATGCTTTTTAAATAGACATTAACGCCACGCAAATGCATTATAAATACTCTTAAATAGATAAAGAAGAGAATGTAATGAAACATTTCGTCAAGCTGCGAGAGTAAAATGAGTTATAAGATAAGCAATAATGTCTTAAATATTTACGTTTTAGTGCGGAATTCAATAATGTCTATGCACGATTGAGTCACTCGCCGGCTACTGCACTTTTGTAGAAACGTCCCAACAGACCTGACGGAGTTTCGAGTGTTGTATCACACTGTTACAACACTGTATTATAGTTTTCGAGTAAATTGAGATGTTTCAATCATAACGTGTTTCAATCGTCCCCAGTCTACCCTACATATACCAAATTTTGTAAAAGTATATATTAGTTACATTTACATTAGTTTATTAGTATGTATTAGTTATATATATATATATATATATTACATTTCACTTGATCAAGTTTCTTTTTATTAATACATGTAGCTGGGAACTGTTCCTTGATAATGTCTAATACTAAGACCCGCAATCTCCGGATCGCTAGCTGGCAGCCTTTCCCCTCTACCATGGAGACCGTCGAAATTTTACTTATTATTTTAAAATATTATATTGCATTCGTTTTAATTATGCTCTTTTAGGATAAATTCAGCATATGAGGATGCAAGTTATTTATTTTCACCGTTTTTTTTAAGTGTATGTTTCAATAAACTGATGTATCAAATGTAGAATATTTTTAAACCTAGCTGTGAGTTGTTCCGTCATCATTTCTAATACTGAGCTTGGTTTATTGATTTGTTTCCAAAAATTTTATTTTTGTAAATGAATTATACAAAAATTTTAGATGTGGAAATTTGAGTATATGTAATTTGGGTATTTTGAAAGTGTATGTAAATTTGATAAAAGTACATACCTATACCTAGTTTTATAAAAGTACGTATTAGTTACATTTTGTTAACATATATAAATATTATATTTAACTTGAATCAAGTTTCTTTTTATTAATATTTATATGTATTTAAAATAATATGTATTAATAATTCACTTTCATAAAATTTTTTAGATTGTAAATAAATAAAATCAATTCAAATTTTATAAACATTTACTTTTATTAGCATTCCCCATAGTTTGAGGATTCTCGATCCGTTCCCGACTCGGCCGCTGCTGGTAAAATAGAATTGACGGTATTCATCCACCGGGTAACAAGGTATGTGTAGAAGCATCGGCGAACGGAGATCTCGCTGGGCGCTTCTTACGTATTGCAAGCACCACGTCATAGCAACAGTATTTATTTCAAATTACTTGCCTCGTGCAAATCAGACCAAAATATGACGGTACACGGCGCTCGGTTTTAGATTTAATAAAACACAAGAATCGAAATATTTCTAGCGTTTATATTCCTCTTAAGATGGAAAAATGCAAAATATGTGAAATCACACTAGAGGAGAGGGGGTCTCACAAGTGTGACAGGGACGGGGGGGGAGGGGGGTCAAACAATCATGAAGTTCATGTGACGTGATTTATGGATGGCCCCTTAACTAAGACATTTACTGACAATTAGAATTCAAGAAATTAAAGAACGCTGCCGAAATTGTGAATCTTTCAACAAAATTCGAGTTATCCCCCCTAACCTCCGCTATAACAATTTTTAACCGAATTGGTTTTAGTTTTAAACTCGTAAAAGGAACCTATTCCAAAAATAGCCGGTTCCATGGAAAAATAATACCTACTAGCAGTCACCGTGACACAAATATTGTCCCATTTACTTGAAGTAGGGTTCATTAGCTAATATTTGACTTCGGAAAACGTTATGTATGGTTAGACATTTATTTTTTTGAGTTTGTTGTTTGAAGTTTGAAATTTTTTCGTGTTGGGAAATTAAAATAGGTCTGGAATATTTTTTAAAGGCAGATCTTTTAAAAAGCATAGTATGAAGTTTGGAAATTTTTCCTGTTGAGAAATATTATTTTAAAAAAATTAATGCGGATAATTGGAAAATCGGAAAAATGTTTGCTCTGAAAATGGGTCGGGAAATTGTTCAGTCAAACTTACGTTAAGTTACTACTACTAATATGTTATATTACTACTTGCTGCATCACAGTCCAAGCTAGCGTAGCAGGTAGGAAAAACAATAAAATGTAATAAAAATAATACAACATGTAATACACCAATGAACATTGCTCATTTTAAGTAACAATAAACGTTTCTCCCTCATTTCATACTAGTTCGCTTACCTTGTCCGTGCGTTGGCAATTGTGAATTTTCATAATTCTTTAGCAGGTTCTCAAGCAGCATGGTTATATTCTTCGAAACGATATTATTCAGGGGACTCCTTTTCGTCTCAGATTTAATCATGGACATCCCATCTTCGTCATCGATAACGTACGCAGAATTATTGACGTAATCCCAATTCCAGTTGGTAACGAGTTCGCTCTTCGCCTCGTTCCTCATCTTATCGCCTTTGTCAAATCTCATGAAACTAATGACGGTTGTGTTCTCCGCCTCGTCCAAGCTAAATCCATTATTTAAATCACTATCGTCACTCTGATCGGCTAAAACTTTTCTTGACAATGACTTCTTTTCTCGGAAATAAAAGTTGTTGAGCGAAATTTTGAAACCGTATTTTGATGAGTCGTTTTTTAATGTATTATTGTCGTGTTTTTCATCCTTTTGTTTACCCTTTATTATTTCGAGGGAATTATCCTCCGCTGGTTTATTAGGTTCAGTGTTGTGGAGTGGAAAGAGATGGTAGTTTTTGTACGAACTTAACGAAATATTTATGTTTTCGTTTGTCACGTCAATTTTGGCTATCTGTGAAGTTGAAGGTTCGACGTTTTGGCTCAAAGATATCCTAAAAATAAACAAATGTTAATTAATCTCTCAGTAAACAAATCCATCAAAGCCAACACTCTTTGCTTCAGTAATTCTTCATACATCGTCTCATTGTTCTCTGTTATGAACCTTAACATGGTTCACTGGATCATGCCATATCTTCCTCGGGGACTCCGATTTTTCATACCATTCTCATTAGCGTCACATATTCTCCTTACTCTCCGTTTTTCATTCATTCGCTCTACATGCCCAAACCATCTGAACGTAGTTTTCTTAAACTTAATCATTACTTGAAATGTTGATCCCTATATTTCCACACGATCATACATGGTTTTACCAAACTTACGCCTCAGGGATTTAACTTCTTTTGCATTCAGTCCACTTTCATCCTTTCTCTGCCAGTTCCATCCCCCACTGCCATACATCAGGGTGTCTTTTTAATTTTTCGAACTTTTTTTTGTATGCGCCAACTGTGTCCAGTTTTCCATTAATGAAGTTTCCTTGACGTAAACATACTTCCCAAATACACAAACTTTTTCCTGCCCCAGGTATTCATCATTAGCTTAACTATATTGCACAGAGTTTTCGTACTCTATCTTTATTTATCATTAATTAATTTACTCTTGGTGGTTCGCCCATAATATTAGAAATCGACACCGCATCATCAGCCTACAACCGGCAATATAGTCAATTTAGATAAATATATATTAGCCGTATATATTATAGAATCTTTTAGTCAAATTACTCAATTTATAATATATTATTATAATATTATAGTTCTTTAGGTATATTTTAAGTACTCAATCTTCAAATGTGTGAAGTGTGTGGGCAGAATGCGAGAAAGGAAATAATGCAATAAAACCTTTTTAGTCAAAGAAAATACGTGATGGTCGGCGATGGACAAAAAGCTGACGGATAAAATTTGTCCCTAGGGACAAAGGTCTCGGGGTATGTTGCCCCAAATTTCATTATGACCACATGGTGTGTAGCCTTGTGGTAGGTAATAGGGCTTTGTGATACAAGGAATGTATTATTTTTCGGAGATTTTTCCCACTTACGTAATTTTATTTTTGAGAAAAATCACTGAGATTGAGATTTTTAAAATAAATTTATTTAGTGCCCAGATAGCTTTTACACGTAGGTAGTACATCTTTAAAATGAGAAATATTTAAGAACACGAAAAAATAAAAATATAATTAAACTTCAAAAATTCAAGATATAAAAATTTAAAAGATTTTTTTAAATAAAAATTTAAAACGATTCTAAAGGTAAACGCCCGTGGTCGTATTTATTTAACAAATATTACATGGGTACCTACCGATATGTATACATGCTAGTGAAAACTTAGAATAATACCTATATTAATATGAAAAACGTACCATTTCCTAGAAAATTAGAATGTTTTTGGACAGGTAAATGCATATTTAAAGGCTCTGCAGTTAAAGGAAAAGTTATGTTATTTAATTTATATTAAAATAAAGTTCATCTTTTGGATGTATTCCGCTTTGATGAAGCAACAAGATTTCTTTTAACATTTGCAAGTAGTTTCGATTCAGGTTATTGGTCAGGAATCAGGATTCCAATTTGGGAGGCGGATATGGTTACCGCTGCCCCGGAATCAATTTTTGGATAACCGACACCTCTGCCACAGGTCACCTCAGGTATTTCACTATTTAAGACTTAGCAGGGGTGCCCGGGTTCATGTCAGGTTTGGAATTGCCAGCCCACTTACTGGGTGGTGGGCCGGATCGGGAAAGACTGGCTGAGGGAGACCATTTTACATTTTCAGCAGGACTCTCTCAACTCATTGTATTGCAGTAGGAGGGAGAGATTCATATGTCCGTCAACGCAGTGATCCCATAATACCTTTTTCTTTCTCAGAACTTTCTCTCTTTTCTTTCCTTAAAAAGACCCTCCACACAGAATCCCCAAAGACGATATTTATATTGCATTAGCTCCGCACAGAGCCTCCTGTGTGGTGCTTTGTAAAACAAAGAAGGATACGATGTATTTGCAACTTACAGCTGCTGTTGTTAGTTGTGGTAAGTATAGTATATCGATGTGGAGTGTATCCACCTTAAGCAGTATTTGGCACATGAACGTGACTGTTCCCGGAGACTGCACTCCGGAAGTAATCCAGCCTGGAGAGATGCGATTTGAGCGGAAGAGGAAGTACATTACCATCGCCTGCAGACTAAAGCCTTGAAAGCGACTGACGCGCCAGCGCCGTGCTCTGCTCCTAATTCCCATGCACCTGTGTACTTCCTTTATCGCGTGGGTTACGTTCTTACACCCTTGAAAATCGTCACCAATAAAATATTTCATAATCGAGCAGCACATCAATACTAACACACATACTAATATCTCCAGGACTTTACAAGGCACGATTTTGTAAAAAAACCACGCAAAGTACCCACGAAGTACCTATTTATTATAATGTTTCACAAGTAAATTTTAAATTTAAAAAATGGGTAATATTTTTCAATTATAACTAACTTGCGCAGACCCGTAAAAAATGTAAGATTTGTGAAGCTGAAAGTATTTAAAGAAAAAAATATTTGCCTTAGGACCATTGCCTTTCAAAAGAAGAAAATTACCTTTCGAATGTTAGTTAACTTGAAAAATTATGACTTCTGTCAAACAATTAAACAAATGAAATTCACATTTAAAGCAAAAAATAATTTTTATTTTTAACATTACGGGTAAAAACTAAAATTATAATATTTAATTAAATGAAGACAATATTAGCGAAACTCAATCAAAATCTGGAGACAGAAAAATCAGAAAAAGATATTGGCTCCACTGGGACTCGAACCCAAGACCCTTTGCTTAGATGGCAAGTGCTCTACCAACTGAGCTACGGAACCTATATCTAATTCGGTCACTTTTAACTGTATCATACTTCGATTAAGAACTACCAACATTATCATCATTTTCTTAACGCACGTATAATTGGCTGTTATCGTTATAATGATTGCAAGATTCAACTTGAACTAAATGCTATCTTGGTAGTGTCTGGATAAATTTTTATCTATTTTACGCGACATCTTTGACATTTTTGCAAGTCTAGGATGAATATTTACTTTGGTTGAGCACTTGCTATGTAGGGTCTTGGGTTCGAGTTCCAATGGAGCCGATATCTTTTCTGATTTTTCTGTCTCCAGATTTTAGATTGAGTTTCGCTAATATCGTCTTTTATTTATTTATTTATTTATTATTTAAACGCCCGTACATAGGGCTATTACATACATAATACAGGTGTATCGAACATTTACAAACATTACATATATATATAGAATAACATACAGTACATACATACGATGTATATTAGTACAACAAATATTTATCATTTTACAAACATATCAGTTACATAAATAACTAGTTATTTTTGCTTTGATGCAAGATGATGAGGTTTTGAAAATATCGAAAAGGTCTGTATACGTATTGGCAGTTCGGTGAAAACGCACTAACGGTGAATGATAGGAATAGTTAGTGCTATGATTGTCACTGTGGAAAAGGTGGTGGAGTCGAGTTGATTTAACAGGGACACGAATATTTATAACACTTAACATTTGAGGGCAGTCTATGAGATTGTTCAGTAATTTAAAAAGTATAAGAATGTCATTAATAGTACGCCGGGTAGAAAGTAGTGGTAGGTTCAGATCAGACATTAATGCATTGTAGCGTATTTCAATTACAGGCTGTCTCAATTTGAATTGAACATATCGAAGAAATTTTCTTTGTGCTCTCTCCAAACGGTGTAAGTTACAGGTATAAATCGGTGACCATACAGGAGATGCATATTCCAGCTGCGATCTTACAAGAGAGCAGTAAAGTAGTTTAATTGACTCAATGTTTTGAAAAGTCCTTGTGTTACGTATTACAAAACCTAGAATTTGCATGGCCTTATTGGAAATTGTTTCACAGTGACGATCAAATGTAAGTTTCCGGTCAAAAATAACACCAAGGTCTTTGATAAATGGTACTAATGCAATTTCATTATTGTTAATTAAATACGATGTAGATATTGGAATCCGTGAGCGGTAAAAACACATGTGGAAACATTTTTTTACGTTTAGGAATAATTTATTTATTTCACACCAGCTAGCAAGTCTGTCTAAATTTTGCTGAAGGATAAGTGCATCATTTAAAGATTTTATAATCTTAAAAAGCTTTAGGTCATCTGCGAATAGAATGAATTTGACATCATCGAAACATAAAGATAGATCATTTGTGAAGTCATTTTGATCATCATAGAAGTGGGCCCAGATGAGAGCCTTGAGGAACTCCCGAAGTTACTTTAAATTTATACGAAAATTTATTATTTAATTTTACCATGAGTTCACGGTTACAGAGGTAACTATTCAACCATTTTAGGAATGATCCATGTATACCAAGGGCTTGCAGTTTCGCGAGAAGGATATCAATATTTACTTTATCAAAGGCTTTTGAAAAGTCAGTATATATTGAATCTACTTGTGCACGAGACGTGAAAGCTTCATAGATATAGTGTTCATATAATAGAAGATTGGTTGTGGTTGACCGACCGGTTACAAAACCATGCTGTTCTGGAGTAATAATATGCCCAAACTTAACAGCAATCTTATCTAAGACAATACTTTCAAACATTTTCGGGTTTATTTAATCAAATAATAATTTGTTAATAAAATAATTTTGGTGCTTCTTTATCACCTGTCTGATACGATTCATTTATTCAGTTACATTTTTTAATTAAATATTTTTATTTAATTAAAAAAATTTTTAATTTAATAATTTTATGCACTACACATGCATACATAATCACTCATTCACAGACAACCGAAATTAGAAAGTTTATAATAAATTTGTTGTAATTAAGAAAAAATATGCTTATGGCGAATAATTATAATAAATTTAAATTAAATCGTTGAAAACAGAAATGATGGGTAGATAACGCATGTATGTACGTTGCTATGCATTACTTGACACCGCGAGATCGACTCCGTTTAACCTGAGCACAGCCTCTTCAACAGATTACTGAAGTGTGTTCAAACCGCCCCCTCTCTCAGCCCACCGCCCCCACCTGACCCAGATGTAGGTAAGGAGTCAACAGCCTAACGAAGGAGGAACAAAACCCACAACAGGCCAGTTAACGCCGGATATAATAAATTCCAATTAAGAGCGTTTTCTTCTCGAAGCAGCGGAGGACAAAATTCCCCCCTAAATTACCCGCTTAAATGATATTTACGGGAGGATGAATTATGCAGTGCGGTAAAGTTATGAGGTACATTATTATTTTATATAACCGAGTATAGCAGCTTTGTTAGCATTTTGAAAATAGGCTCCGGCGTTATAAAAACAACACCTAAATTAATTTCACATTAATTAATTTCCAATTTTGGGGTGCTTATAAAATAATAGTCAACTGGTTTCTAACATTGCATCAACCTATATACATACATTGTACGAAATCTCGTAGTAAAAAAAAACTGATGAATCTATGTCACAGAGAATGCAAAAAATCGAACTGAGTAATTAATTTTTTTTAAACTTGATTCAAATTCTTTTTGGCAGTTAAAGGGTTTAAAAATGTAGGAGACAGTACTATACGCTTCGGCGTATTAAAATACACTAAACATCAGATGTTAATCCCATAGCAATAGACAGGATTATATGAAATAAAACCAGAAAAATACAGAAATATTGAGAAAATCCTTTAGAGATTTAGAAAAGCCTTCGAGTTAATTTGCTGTTTTTCAGTGTTTTTCGGACAAAACGTAAATTATAAATGTAAACATATGAGTTAGCACTGAAGTATGTGATGATTTTCCATAAAAGCTCTAAGATTCACAGGAAGGTATTTTGTTTTTCCTCTTATTTGAAAATAAGCTCTCTTGGGGCAGAACCTCTATCTTATTGTGCCACGTACTCGTATGACCAACCCATTCAGGTGTCCCGTTATTCCTTTCATGTCTGCTTCTTTGGCAGCGCATTCTTCTCCGTGGTTTCTTTTAGATATTGCCATACGTCACGACGTATTGTGTCCTTCTATACAAACATATCTCCCATCCACCTCACCAGGCATATTCCAGTGCATTCAATCTGATGTTCTCATGTCAACTTAAAATGTTAATAATTTAGAATGTGTCCGTTTGTGTGTCCTGGCAATCTTGGCAAAACCAAATGTCTAACTGGTACAACACAAAAATAACAATGAAATTAGTTACCCACCTAAATATTTATTAAAAAGTCGACAAGTATGTCTGCGTACCTGAATTTTAGTATATATATAACATTTTATAATCTGCCTTCGTTTTGGAATAGATTCGAAACATCGATTATATAATCGATGTTTCGAATCTATTAGAAAATGTTTTAGTAAAATCCTACATTGTTAAGTAGTACAGTATATGAAAGTCATTTACTTGGTTTACACCTGGAAAAAATCTACTTCTAATGGTGGCCATACACGTTAGGGTTTGCATGATGGTTATGACCGTACAAGCTTAACCGACAGGTATAACCGAATTTTATAAAACACATACGCTTTAGGGTTTGCATGTACAATTTCCTATTAACTCTAAGATAGTTGCAGCTACGTGACGGTGTTTTATAGGACATTTACCTAATCTGCTGTGCACTGTATCGCCAACAATGGACGACTATGATGTGATAGCTGTACTTGGCTTAATACTTGTAACAAAGAAAGGGAAAAGAAAAAGAGATCGCACTGAGTGGTGTAAACACTGGCTTTTGAAAAGAAAAAAGTTATCTCTTATATATTTTATGAATGAACTGAGATTTACAACAAAAGATTACAAAATAATTATTTACGAATTAATGAAAAACTTTATTTGAAACTTTTGTCATTGGTCACTCCCTTGATCCAGAGACAAGATACTGTTATGAGAAAAGCTATATTAGCACATGAGAGACTAGCAGTAATATTAAGATTTCATGCAACATATGAGGAATATGTAATATAACATATGAACATACAAACATATATATGACATGACACTGAGAACTGTGCATACAAGCACGAGCGGGCGCCACACACGCTCGGTTATGCATGCGCGCACATAACCGAGCGGCAAAAATATCTATTTTGATATTTGTTAGGTTGCATGTACACGCACCGCTAGGGGGGGGGGGGGGGGGGGGGGGGTGAGTAAACTACAATCGACAGAATAATTGATGAAGAAGTTGAAGGGGTAGAAGTGGGGGAGTTAATTGGAGAATTACATGCTCGTTAGAAGGAGACAAATATTTAAGAGGAAAATATTTAAAAAAGGATTTTATATTTTTTAAATAAATTTAAAACTAGCTTTTGCCCCCGGCTTCCCTCGCATATTCGCTCCCCCCCCCCCGCCACACAGCCCCTTCACCTCCATACCCGTTACATTAATTTTTCACGATGTCACCTATTAAAACGTAACAATCAAATACGCGCTAGCAGTTGGCTAAGGTCAAAATGTAGATTAATACCTATTTTATACATATTTTACTTTTTGCTATCAAAGGAATCTCCAGAGTAACCTAAACAAATAACAAATTGTCAGCCCACGTCAAACAATTACTTAGCAACACGCTTTGTTTTTCGTTCGTACAATAAACGTATGGTAAATAATTTCATAACGCCACAGCTTATTCATAACGCTGGAACTTACCAATATATATAGCCTACATCACTCGCAAATAATGTAGCTTTTGATTAGTGAAAGAATTTTTCAATTCCAGTATTTATTGCGTGAAATAGTAACTATCACACATCCATACAAACATTCGCATTTATAATATTAGTAAGAAGATATATTTGATTTAACATAAACTCTTTTTCTAATCTCTAATATTTATAAACTATTTTCTACGAAACTTTATGTAATATTATTTAACCTTGTGATTTGCAAATTCTGAGTCATTATAGCTATTTAGAGCTCTGAGATGTTATTTAACCCATATTTCATGTTCATCACAAAGTAAAAAACTACTTTTAGAAGCACAATTTCGTATCCCCGGAGTGAACTATAATAAAATCACCTTTTAATAATTAAAGCTGGCTATTTTCAAAAAATACACTCCTTTTTTATTTTGGTTACTCTTTTAGAGAGGATATTTTTTATTTTGTGCAGTGCGAACTTGCGAACCACTACTGCGTTGTCTTCCAGAAGAAGTAATATGATAATTAGAAATGCTTTATATTCCAGTTTCGTCGTTAATTTAATGTATCGCGATAAAACAAAATGATATTTATGGAAATAAAATGTGAACACAATATTTTTTCAGTTGGTGTCCGCCATGACAAGAGCTCGGAGCGTTGACACTTTTTAAAAATGAATTTTAGGCTAATTTGTTTTTTCTTGTCGGATCATATTTATTGTTTAATGAGACTGATAAATAAGAAAATGCTAATGAATTCTTCCTCCCGATAAAACAGTGCTCCCGAAACTATTTCGATTGACATTGTGAAACTGAAGCCCTCAATATTCAATATTAAAGTTTATAAAGAGAATAACCATAGAAAACCATAAATATGTGATTTTTAAATCAGATTTTAGACGCATTGACTCTTTTCCACAAAAAATATACATTGATTTCGAAAGATTGTTCTTTATCTAATAAATGTATGTTTTAAATTTTGAGAAAAAATATTTATTTTTAGTATAATACGGTCGTTGGCAGATTTGTTAAATTTTCAAAAACAAATTTGTATTATACAACACCCATTTCAAATCATACAATCATGCAGTAAAATAAATCAATACATTATCTGGGAAACGTCAGAATTTTAATTTTTGTTTGAATAAAATCATAAACAAAATATATACGTACATGTGTTTCTTGACGAAAATTGGTCCGTTTGTATATTTATTTGCGCACTTACAAACTAATATGAATCACTTTAAAAAAAAAAAATATTTTGCTTACAAATTATAGAAAAATGATAAATACTTATAATCAAAAAGTACGTTATTTTAATAGTTTTATCATCACGCCTTTCAGCATTTTTGGATATAGGTATAAATTAAAGCAAATTTGGAATAAAATAAAATCGATATTGAGTTATAATTTAAAAAACCTGGTACGGAGAATAATTAATATTTCTCATTGGAACCGCTCTGTACGATCGTAAGAACATCCTTCGGCTAAATGTGGATTTTCGGCCGCTGGCTGGTTAAACGCCTGACTTTATTCTTTAAAATCACATCAATGGCGATGTACGAACATGACTACCTGGGATCTTTTTTTTTACATTATATCCATGTAGGAATCCCTGAGGAAAAAAATCCCTCAGGGCCTACGTTTGAATCCATCCATCATATTGCGATGCAAAACGATGGGTCGAGAGAGTTCGGCTAGGGAGGTCTAGTTTAGATCTCCCTTAACCAGTCTCTCCTGAACCGGCCCATCACGCAGTAGGTGGGAAAAAGCATTCGTACCAGTCATTGGCAGATTGGGCATCGCGTTTGGGTCTCACCTGGGCGTCGCGTGTTTGATTCCTCGGCTGGCTAAGTCCATATTTTCCGTTTACTGTGATGGTAGTTGGAGATTTTCAAACATTGTCAGGTTATTCGTGACCCGAGAATGTATGTCTTTCTTAAAAAAAAAAAACAAAAACAAAAACCTAGAACTGGACGAATATCATCCCATAATCGCGGGCACCGGGACCTCTGGCAGGGGTGTTGGTTATTCAATAAATGGTTCCCGGGGCGGCAGTACCCATACCCGCCTCCCAAATTGACATGATTTTACAATTGCTATTTTATCCTCCATTAGGTATTATTATTTTATCTTATCTTCCAATATTATTTTATCTTCCAATAGGTATTATTATTTTATCTTCTTTATGAAAAATATTATTATTTTTTCCTCCTTTAGAAAATTATTATTTTTATCTCCATTTGGTATTATTATTTATCCTCCATTAGATATTATTATTTTATTCAAAATTATTATTTTATCCTCCATTAGGTATTATTATTCCTATTATTTTTAATTGATAAACAAAGGTTTAAGACTTGATTTTTATGCATATTACAAAGGGTAACAATTATTATAAGTAATAATTACTGGCCTGAAACACTCATCTACATTGAAAAATCTCCCGAGAAAATACACATGCCGGCGATGGGACTTGAACCCGCGTCCTTCTGATTTAGTTACACCTGTGAAGGGGAAAGGTTTCCAATTTTATGATTATCTGCAGAAATTGTGATTATTGAAAGAATATTAATAATGTTGGATTGTGATCGAGACTTTCAGTACTACGGCCCAGAAGAGTCTGTGTAGGTTTAGGTCAGTAAGGAATGGCCATCTTTCCGTCCCGAGGGTTTTTGGTCCAGTAGTTAATATCTATCAGTTTGTCGGGAGATTTGTAGACAGCAAATGGAAGCTTAGTGGAACAGCCGGACAAGTTACGGCAAGCTACTTGTAGTACTATACTGGAAGAAAGACATTTCTCCAAAAGAGCTCGAGGGTGTAAATAACTGGAAAATAGTTAAAGTTTCGCAACTCGATGCGATACAAAGTACCATAAAACCCACTACAGTGGGTCCTAGATAACTAACATTTTGGAGGTATTCTGCAAGCTTAAAATCAATGTATTATTATGATGATAAAATAAATTAATTATAAAATACATAAATATAAAAGATTTAGAAAACAGACGGTTCTTCAAACTAATTTAAATAAAGAAATTTTTCGTTAACAAACTACCCAACTCAGCAGAGAAAACATTTATCGTGTTTGAATTGGGGAGTGTTGCCATTTTAGAATAAGGTAAAGAATTTATATTATTTGAAGCGAGAAAAAGGATTGTAATTATGTCAGCTTTCAAATTTATCATTATTAATGTCTATTTTGGTTGAATTTTATTTTAATATTTTACAAATGTTTCGAGTTTGTTTTTTGTTTGATTATGAATAAAGAAAATCGAAAATAAAAACATCAAAAAGTCACCGAACAAAATTTCGTTAACTTTTTTTACCCTAATATGTCATTAATCACTAGTTAATAAAGAAAATCAGTAAATAAATGCGTCCCTTAAGGGCCATTAACCAGCCGGCGGCCGAGAATTCATATTTCGTCGAAAGATGAAAGATGTAAGTGTGCAAATCAATATACAAACCGACCAATTTTCGTCAAGAAACACATGTACGTATATATCTTTTAATGATTTTATTTAAACAAGAATAAAAGTTCTGACGTTTCCCAGATAATGCATTGATTTATTTTACTGCATGGATTATATGACTTGAAATGGGTGTTGTATAATACAAAAACTTTTTTGAGAATTTAACAAATCTGCCAACGACCTACGGTAAAACCTTATTGTGCTAAAAATAAACATTTAAAACATAGCTTTACAAGATAAAAGAACAGTCTTCCGAAATCAATTTATATATTTTTTTGTGGAAATGAGTAAATAGTCAAAAAAAATTTAAATGACGTATTTCCGGTTTTGACTGGTTGTTCCCTCTTAATATTATTTTTATTGAGTAATATTATTGAAGAGATGATTTTATTGAACCTACTTGTACTTTTGAATTTTGTATCATTTGTTTATAATGTGTAATTCACTCCAATATATTTGTAAAATTGTTTTTTTTTATTTTTATTTCAATTTTATTTTAGTAATTTGTACATTTAAGGTTACAAATTTCTAATCATTGGGCTGTGTTGATGAGAAGATACTAAAACGAATGATTTTTTTTAAAACTCTCACTGGGACTAATACAGAGAGCTAAGAACATTTGGTCAACAGTTTTTGTGAATTTGTAAATGGGCTATTTTTTATAAATAATTTCCACTGAGTATGTAATGTAATGTTGACTGGGCCGTAATGTATTCATGCCTGTATTGCCAATTAAATATCCAATTGAATATCCTTCCACACAATCTTGGGTTAATATGGTAACTATGTAACTTTTTAAATCAAATGTATAATAAATAACTTTAAAATTCTGTACCTTACCATGTAAATATCCCTATCTACCACCAATTCAATTAGACTGAAATTATGTATTGTGATAAGATAAGGTTTCTAATTTGAGGCTGCGCCAATATTGAACCCGTCTGCTCTTAACTGTAATAGTTTTCCAAAGTAAACGTAGCTAATAAATTGACATTTCATCGTTGAGCGAAAGCCACCGCTGGCCGTGAGCCGTGACTGGGTATAAGCAGCTTTCGCCCGTCGCGGGAGCTTTCCTTTACACCGGACTGGGACTTTACACCGAAAAGCACCATAAAGGTGAGGACATACTGGACCCACGTACGTAACTTAAGTTATACTACGTTACCAAGTCGACGCGCATACGCGCGCAACGAAAATATGAATCGTAGTATCGCGGTGTTCAATGGTTTTCGTTATAACATAACTTCTTACTAAATCTATTATTGGTTCTTCTCCCATTTTAACAACTAAACGAGCAATATATGTCAATAAACGCCATGAATGTGAAATCAACTCCTTCAACACCGTCATCCGAATTTCAAGCAGCAGCACGGAATTAGGCGTGTGACCAGTGTGTTTCTAACCACTCGAACGATTTTTGGCATAACATGGCAAGATTGTAAAAAGTTTTGAGCGATCGCTTGCCATAATGTGCCAAAATTTATAGAACCTAAAATATGGGATAAACGGTGAAATCTAAATGGATTCATTGACACTAAATCGCAGTAAGCAGGAGATTTATAGAGTATTCGTAATAATATTCTTGCAAGAATATTAATATTTTGAGCACCCATCGCTCGAGTGGCTAAAGCATCGACTGTTAGAAGTCTTAATAATAATAATATATCTTCATTGAAGAAATTTGTAACTAAAAATACACGTTATGTGCGTAAAATATTCTTTGATTTATACATAAAATAAGTACACACAGTTACAGTAAATAATATACTTATAAACAGTAGGTTAATATCATCATACGTAAAAAAGAGTAGTCATAAATTGAGGTTTCACCAGGCTAGCCTGCGTTGAGGGAGTAATTTTTCAAGATAATTAAAATACCTACGAACATACCCACACAAGCATTAAAATGTATTCTCTCAATAGTTTGATTGTATTAATAACTTCGAATTTGAGTGAGTGCACAGGAAAAGGCCCTATCCTTACTTTTAATTATTATTTTTTTACGGTAATTTATTATTTATTTTAATTTTTTTAAATTTTTAAATGCACATTTACAGTTATACATAACCAATAATAAACATACATTTTATTTTATTAATTAATAATAGCGTTTTTGAATTTTTGAATATTTAGTTGAAAAATATCTATATCAGGGGATAGGTAATTTAATAACCAAATCATTTTTCCGAGCGGCATTACTAATGGTAAGTTAGTTCTGCGTCTCGGAACAACCAAAGTTCTGTGTTTGCGCGCTCTTGTGAAGTTGTCGGGGACATAAAACTTAATTTTTTTTTTATTTTTTTTATTTTTTTTAATTTTTTTTTTTATTTATTTTTTTTTATTTTTTTTTTTTTTATTATATCAGGAATACAGTTTAAAAGTTTATATGCTGTTGTCAGCAAAGCAGTTTTCCTTCTATCGGCGAGGCTATTAATACCCAGCATGCCGGACAAAAAGGCTGATGGATATAATAAGGGATAATATCTGAAGTCTCTAAGATATAAGTATCTCAGAAACTTTTTTTGCACTTTCTCTATCTTTTGCGAGTAAGTTAAATCCACTGGTCCCCATATTACCGAACCACTTTCCAAAATGCTACGTACTAGACTAAAGTATAACACACGAATCGCGGCCGAGCTGCAAAAATGTCTGGAGTTACTTAGCACAAATCCTAGCATTCTTAACGTTTTGCTGCATATCGTTTCTATGTGGACGTGAAATGTTAGGTGCGTATCAAATGTGATTCCCAAATCTCTCGAATAACAATGTGCTGAAGAGATGAATAAGAGATTTAGTAGTTATAATAAATCGTTTTGTTTGCCTTGGTGTTGCACATAATAGAGCATTTCTTAATATTAAATTCTAATTTATTGGTGTGACTCCATTCGACGGTAGAATTTATATCACTTTGTAGCTGCAAGCAATTTTCTAAACATTTTATTAAAAGGAATAGTTTAATGTCATCCGCGAATAAGAGAAACTTAGAAAATTATATGCAATGGTAAATGTCGTTGATAAATAGCGAGAAAAGTAAGGGTCCAAGATTTGACCACTGCGGAACTCCAGAGTTTGTGATGAAGTTGGAATATTGGAATATATCATAAGTTACGTGTTGCTGTCTATTTGAGAAATAACTTAAAAATAGATATAGAAGTTTCGCTGAAAATCCAAATTGGTCGAGTTTATTTAGGAGAATAAGCGGATCTACCGAGTCAAAGGCCATGCGAAGTCGTTGTATGATACATCTACTTGATTGTTACTATCAAGAGCTTGAGATATGTACTCCGTAAAACCATTAGATTAGACACGGAAGATCTGCCAGACCTAAAACCGTGTTGCTGGTCAATTATAAAGGGTTCAACTTGGGTATAAATGCATTTATGAATTATTAGTTTAAACAGCTTGGCTGGAGAGGATAGGATCGCCACTGGTCTGTAATTAGAGACTGTAGCCTTATCACCAGTTTTATGTAACGGTGTAACTTTGGAGATCTTCCACAAGTCTGGGAATATTCCGGAGTTAAATGAAAGATTATAAATATACGCGAGAGGTTTTGTTAATAAGGGCTCAAAACAGCCCTTTAACACGAATGACGGAATAAGATCCGGTCCAAAAAAGTTTTGGCTTTTAATTTTTTAACCGCCGCGGTGATGTCAATGTTTGTGATATTTGGAATATCAACATTCTGCGCCGTTAGTGGCGTTTTTTTTCCTGGAATAAAAGTCTGCAGCTGATTTAAAATAGTCTGCAAATGCTTCTGGAATATCTACTCCTGAGAAAGACTTATTATTCCAAGTAACATGGTCAGCAAACCCGCCATCACTTCTCTTGGACGAGATATATTACCAGAAAGATTTGGGATCACATTTGATATTTTTTTCAACAGAATTAATGTATTGTACATGTGCTTATCGAATACTGCGTTTTATTTTTGTTCTAAGTAGACAAAACATCTCCCGTTCACTCACCATTCCAGGTTTCTTCCATTTTTTGTAATGATTGAATTTGAGCTTTATGTTGATAACAACCTCACTAGAAAACCATTCAGGATATTTCCTACCATTCCTCGGAGTGCGCTTAGTTTTGAAGCACATATAAAAAAGTTTGTCGCTAAATAACAGCATTTATTTCCTTCAAAGGTTGCCAATTATGAGATTGTAAATGGCAATAAAGTGCCTTAAAATCGCCATGTTCGAAGTTCCATCCTCGCCTAATTATCAATATTATTTAAGAAGTTTCGTGTTTGACAATTGGTTGTGTTTTTGTTCAGCGAAATCTCTATACATAACGATGGATGATAAGCGTCTTCTTTGACTAGTGAGTATAAGGATTTGAATACTTTTAAATTAAGTTTGCTGATTACAATGTCCAGTGTACTTCCCTTCACATTTGTAATAGAGTTACTCTACTCCATTTGAAAAAGATTCATAAAATATACGAGATCCATTTGGGTGCCTTTGTTACTTGAATTAAGATTAAAGTCGCCGTATTACAACAATTTTTTTATTAATTAAAAAATTGAAGTTCTCTGTAACCTTATCAAAAAATTCGGTATATGTTTTATTTGGCGAAGCCGGTGGAATGTACACAACACATATGTAAATAACACCAAAATCATTTAGGCATTTATTCTCGTCTTTACTTTCCAGATAGGTAAGTCTCTGGGTTAGGGTGGCGCGGTCACGTCTCGCGGCTAGCAGTACTCCTCCCATTGAATGACCCGATGTTCTATCCTTTCTGAAGACGTCATACCGTTGATCGAATAGTTGACTATTGTAAATGCTGTTATTAAGCCACGTCTCTGAAAGTAGTATAAGGTCGTTGTTCTGTATTGTCACACTTTGAAGAAAATCGTCGGTCTTGGATCTTAATCCCCGCACATTTTGATAATAAATTGTGCAAGGGAGAGAATTCGATTTTAGGGGGGTCCTCTAGTCATTTCGGTACGGCATCTTCATTAGGTTTGGGCCGGTTTTGGTTATTATCAACTGGATTTTGTGTTGGTTTTAAATATCGATAATGTCTTATCGGTATTCTCGAGGCCATAAATCTTCGTGTAGAAGTTTTTTGTGTAGATCCTCCGTTATACGAGTAACGGAGGATCAGCCCAGCGCTGAGCAGCTGAGTGGAGAAATTCGTAGGTAGAACATTTTTGTCTTCATTGTTTGTCACCTGCCGATTCAATGTTGCTTCCATGGCCTTTACACGGTCTAATAACTCGTTTATCGTCCTGCTTTGCTCTAATATGATGCTCCTTACTTCGAGGAGCACGGCGTCACTCATTATTCCTTCCAAGAGTGAATAAAACTCACGATTTTTTTTAAATGACAGCGCGACGGTAAGACGTGCGTATTGCGTACTGGGTCGCAACGGTAATGCGTTGCCTACGTTGCGTACGTAGGCCCAGTGTGTCCTAACCTTGCACTTATCTTGGAAATAATAATATTATATTTGTTTCGAATGCCAAAGGAACACAAAATCTTTAAAAGTAGGTACTAATTTCAGTTGTGGGTCCATCTGTGATGTAACTCTGGTTCGTTGAATTCGGATTTGTTTTCAACTAATGAAAGAAAATTATTTTGATTGTCATTTTCGTACCTAAGTAAAATGCATTTTTTTAATCAGAAAATTTGTTTAATTCTGTAGCTGAAATGAGTATTTATTTTCTTAAGGAAGTCAATTGTTCTGTTCCTGTACGCATGACAGAACTCTTTGTTCTGGAACGCAGCTTCGACCAGGAATTAGGTAGATTAAGCTCGTCATGTTGGGCTTGCACATTGTCATTGTCATCTGCACGTCAGGCCTGGTCAAATGTGCGAAAACTGGAAACCAGGTCATTAACTTCCTAAATGACTCCACATTTCGCAAGACTCTCGTTAAAAATTGTCACATTACTTTTTGATCCCACCAGTTAGCATGTTCACTCGGGGTGTTATTGGAAGTGTTTGACTTATTTTAAACAGTGATTCCTGACATTATTCAAAGTTAGAAATGTAAATGAAATTTGTGAATCCAGTGTATGTAATTAAAAAAAAAAAGAAAAACATATGAAATCAAGGGAAATCAAAGGAAATCAAGGACCACCTCACATAATATGAGAAAAGAAAATAATGGAGCAAAGCAAATAGACAAGCTAAATAAAAGACATACCCAATTCAATTAAATAATAATTAATTATTGTAATACTTTTGGTGCCTACTTTATCACTATGCTTATCAGTTTCAATTTAAAAAAAAAGTTAATTGAACTTTGTATTTTTTTAAATCTAGGTATATGTTAACTAAAATAAAAAAATTCAGTTCCCGTTTGCAAAGGTTCGGGGTACGTTTAAGAATGGATGCCTAACATATCTAATACTAGCTGGTACTCGGCATGTGTTGCTATGCCATTTAATAAAAAAATCGTTTCTCCCTGCGCGTCATTTCCCATTCGTCCCGTTCACCTTCCTCCTCCCCTTCCTCGTCCGGGCCCCTTTCCCTCTCGCATTCCCACTCCTCCTCCCACACCTTCCCTCTCCTCACTCTACTCCCCCCTTCCCCCGTTCATGAACCCTCCTCCTGAGTTCCCCTCCCCCCTCCAGTATTCGTCTCCCCCCTCCCGCGAATACCCCTCCTGATACATTCAGATTTCAAACAGCTCCCCCCCCCTTTCCCCCATCTCTCGAACCCCTCCCGAGTTCTTCTCCCCCCTCCCGTAATCACCTCCCTCCTCCTGCGGATCCCCCTCCCGAATTCCCCTCCATCTTTCCTCTCCCCACACCACTCCTCATCCCCCCCCCCTCCATCCTCTTCCCCTTCCCCCACCCCTTCCCCCCAACACTACCCCTCACACCGTTACCTTCCCCCTACCCTCCTACACTCCTTCCCCCCTCCTTACCTCCCCCCTCACCCTCCACCAACCTTCTCCAACCCTCCCTCCTCCCCCTCCCCACACCCTTCTCCCTCCCCCTCCCCCCTCTCGCATTCCACACATTCATTCCCGGTACAGTTTTCAAACTGCTCACGTGCCACCTATTAAAATTTTGTAAACAAATTTCATAATGCCAGAACTCAACAGTAGTTTTATATAAAATATCTAGTACCCGGCATGCGTTGCTATGTCATTTAATATAGAAATTGTTTCTTCCTGCACGTCCTTTCTCATTCGTCCCGTTCACCTTCCACCTCCCCTTTCTCCCCCGCGTCCTCTTTCCCTCTCGCGTTCCCACTCCTCCTCCTCCACCTTCCTTCTCCACACTCTACTCCCCCCCCTCCCGTCCCGAGTTCCCCTCCCCCTCCCGTATTCGCCTCCTCCCTCCCACGGATTCCCCTCCCAAGTTCCCCTTCGCCTTCACGTGTTCCCTTCCCCCCTCCTGCATTCCATACATTATTTTTTAAAACTATTCCCCCCCCCCTTCCCCCCCCTCCCCCCCCCCCCCCTCCCCCTTCCCCCCCCTTCCCCCGTCCCGTGAACCCCACACCCGAATTCCCCTCCCCTCTCCTGTATTCGCCTTCCCCCTCCTGAGTTCCCCTCCACCTTCCCTCTCCCCACTACACTAGCCCCACCCCCCACCGCCTCTCTCCATCCCCCTCTTCCACCCCTCCTCCCAACCCAACCCCTCCCCCCAACCCTACACCCCCCTTCCTTCCCTCCCCCCCAACACCCTACCCTCCCCCCCCTCCCAACACCATCCCCTCTCCCCCTCCCCCTCTCACCTCTCACATTCCACACATTCATTCCCTGTACTTTCAGTTTTCAAACTGCTCGCATGCCAACTATTACAATTTTTTATACAAATTTCATAATGCCAGAGCTCAACATTAGTTTTAAACATAATATTGAACAAAAAAAAAAACAATTATCCAATTTGGTGCAGTCGTTCGAAAGTAAAGCGCATCATTTCGGCGATTCATTTTTAGAGATAGGTATTAACTACGACACCAACAAAGCACTCTTTTTATGATGAATGGCCTAATTCACAAAAAAAAATCTAGTCCAAGGCCACAATTTGTTTGCTTTTCTATTCACGTTTGTTATTCTGAAGAGTTTATATGAGAAAATGAAATTGTTGTTTGAACCATTGTCCTCGCCATTTTTCCATATTTTCTCACCTTTTGAAGCTTCCCTGGACTACGACAAACATTTCAAAACCAAAATCAGCTAAATCGGCCCATTTTTATTTATATATATATATAGAATAGATTTAGATAGATATATAGAAGAAGAAGATAATAGACCTTAAGAAAATCTCTTGACTTGTATTATGTTTTTGTTACTGTATCTCGTTACTATCTACCTTCCATTACTATCGTACCTTTCTTATTTTACTATTTATTTATCAATATTTGATATTTCTCGAGTCAGGAATGTATCGCTTTTGCAACAACTTACATTGGTTACTAGGGTTCGATCTGGTATTTTGTTAACCTCTACACATCTACATATACATCTATTATATTTTCAGCACAGATAAATGGCGTCCTTTAACATACATTATCAAAATGTACGAGGTTTGCGCACAAAGACACACGATTTCTTAAGGTCCGTTATGAATAATGATTTTGATGTTATATGTATTTCAGAGACATGGATTCTTGACAATATCAGTAATCGAGAGATTTTTGATGACAGATATAATGTACATTACATACAGGTATAACATAGTTAACGCAAACAAACGTGTTCTCGATCTAGTAATAAGCAATTTTAATTGTGTATTACTGC
The DNA here is from genome assembly GCA_917563855.2 of Limnephilus lunatus. Lineage (NCBI taxonomy): Eukaryota > Metazoa > Arthropoda > Insecta > Trichoptera > Limnephilidae > Limnephilus > Limnephilus lunatus. Next base: position 49,896,095 of record OU830592.1, read on the forward strand.
CCTCCTGTCCTCCTTTTCTTACCGAAGATTCACATCACAAATCTTTACTTATAGAAATAACACTTAAATGAGACCCCAGTTAAAAACAATTACCACGGCAGGTCTTGTTGTTTAACTCAGCTGACCATACTCAAATTAATAACTTTCTAGAATAATTTAACTGGACGCAAATTTTCAGTAAAATGTGCATGGAAGAAGCTACTAATAAATTCTATGAAATTATCTATGAAGCTATCAACCATTACGTCTCATCACGAACCATTAAACTGTCTCCAAAATATCCCGTATGGTATACGTCTTGCTTAATAAAAATCATAAAAGAAAAACTAAAATTTCACCGTAAATTTAAAAAATATTCCCAACTTTCTGATTACCATACATTCTCGTTACTTAGGACTCGCCAAAAGACACTCGAAAAAGAATGTTACACAAACTATATAAATAATGCTGAGTTAAACATAAAGAATTATGTGAAATATTTTTAGACCTTCGTCAAATCAAAACAAACCTCTGACATTCCTCATAACATATTCCACGGAAACATTTCTTCAAGTGATGGGTAACAAATTTGCAATCTTTTCAACGATTATTTTCAATCTGTCTTTGTCTCAAACTAAAAACATTTCCTCAAATAGCAAAGATGTAATCAATGATAATAATATTGACCTGAATTCAATTAATATCGATAAATCTTTAGTATTAAAATACTTGAAAAATTTCTACATGAAAAAAAGTGCGGGATGTGATGAATCACATCCAATTTTTATTTTTGATTGTGCTGAACAACTTGTCACCCCCGTGACATTACTGCTCACATTTTCTATCAAAGAAGGCGTATTTCCCACCATTTGGAAAAGAGCACATGTTACACCTGTTTTTAAAAAGGGAGACAATCACAATATTGAGAATTACAGGCCTATATCAAAGCTATGCATTTTAAGTAAAATCATGGAAAAATTCGTTTATGACCAACTCTTTAATTTATGTAAAAACACAATTATCAGTCCCCAATAACACCGATTTTTTTAAGGCAGATCTATTGAGTCGAACTTGGGGCAGTTTACCGATTTTGTTCTTAATTCTATAGACAAAAAGAAACAAGTTGACTCTATATATACTGATTTTTCTACGGCTTTCGACAAAGTGAATCATGATATACTCTTAAACAAACTCGAAAAAATTGGTATAAGTGGAAATATTCTCAGATGGTTCTCATCTTACATTAAAAATAGAAGTCAAGCTGTTGCCGTCAAAGGTTACATGTCACAGGAAATAACCATTCCTTCGGGTGTACCTCAAGGTTCCCATTTAGGGCCCCTGCTCTTTACTTTGTATCTAAATGACATCAAACATGTCATTTGTAACTCTGATTTTATTCTTTACGCTGAGGATATGAAAATATACAAATGCAAACGCGCAGATGATAATTTCAATAAATTACAAAATATTAATAAAATTAATGAATATTGCATAGAAAATCAACTATTTCTTAATATAAATAAATGTAATGCAATAACATTTTCACGTAAAAATCACCCAATCGTCCATATTTACCATCTGAACAATGTTCCTCTTGAACGAGTGGATAAAATTACAGATCTTGGAGTATTACTTGACTCTAAATTACTATTTAAAGATCACATTGAGTACATCTTAGAAAAATCCTTCAAACAAATGGGTTTTATCCTACGCATCAAAAAACCATTCAATAAACATTTTTCACTTGGACTACTATATATGGCGTATGTAATCTCGAATTCGCATCTGTCATTTGGAATCCACAATACCAAACTTATAATAACCGAATTGAAAATATTCAGACAAAATTTTTGAAACACCTTTCGTACCGTTTCGAAAATCACCAGTGTAAACCTATAACTCTTTACATACGGAAAAAAATTTCTGCCTTATTGACTCACCAGATCTATTAGAAAGGATTGCATTTCGTTGCCCCAAACGCAATACCAGATCGAATACCCTATTTTTTATACAACATTTCAAATCGAATTATGCACAAAATTCTTTGCTCGGGCGTATCTGCAAATCTTACAACGCCCTAAGAGACATCGATATTTTCAACTATTCCCTTAAAACGTTTAAAACTAAATTAACCATACAATGTACTTACAACAAAACTACTATTTCTTTATTTTTCACTTTTTCTTTTTACTCATTTTTTTACTTATGCTTTAATATTATAACTATCAATATCTATTTGCTTCCTAATCTGTAACCATTTTTTTAAATTATAAATGGAACTGCACTGGTTTATAATTCTATTCACTATTAAATGTTAAATGAATGTATATTGACAACTGTGTGTTTCCTAAATAAAGTAAAAAAAATATATATATATATCTGTAAAATCAGTACAAACAAAGAAGAAAAAGAAAATTTTATAAATAAGTCTTACTTGTAATTAATGTACATGTATAGAGGTTGAACCTGCAGACAAGCTCGCGGGACTACCAATTTTTTGTCTAAATTATGTATAAATAAAAGTAAATAAATAAAAAAATGCCAAAATTAGAAGAATTTAAAAAAGTATTTACGAGTAAATCCAATATAGATAGGTTGATTTGAATAATTCTGAGCAGTATTTTTTAATTTATTTATTTATGTAAATTTGAGGTTAAATATATTTTAATTTCAATACAGTCAAAAAGAAAGGAAATCCGAAGTGTGGGAAAATCCCATAAAGAATGTGACCTTCCAAATGTAGGAAGAGATAAGTAAAATAGTAAATACTGTCAAATCTTATTATATAAGTTAGATTTGACGAGATTCTATTATTTTATAATATGGGTTAGGTCGTTTTTAAATTGTTATTTCTGTCTAAGTGTAAGTTATTTTTCAGATGTTTGCAATAGTGTGATGTCCTATACTTGCAATTCATTTATTTATTTCATGTTTTTGTTTAATGATTGATTCTGTTTGTCTAGCTGGAAGTGTATTGCATAGTTTGCACGCTATGTATTTAAAATGTCTTTGTCCAAAGGTAGTTTTAGCAAAAGGAGTTTGGAGAAGTTCTTTGTTTTTGGCTCGGGTATTGTGTATCGCTTGTGTTTTGTTGTTTTTGTGTAAATTCTTAGATGGATCTTGCAAAGAGCTGTTTTATGTCCGTAACGTTGATATCTAGTATTAAAGATCGTATCAGTGCTGAAAGAACTAGGAAGTTTAAGAATTATTTTTATAACACATTAATATCTTCTGTTGATTTAATAAATCTAACTTGTTATTATGTGGTACCGATACAGTCTACTAGTTATTATATTTACACTGGAAATACTTCAGTTTTTAATTTATCAATATATCTGAAGATATCTACTTACTCTTAGGCTTGATGTTACAATACTAAACCTTGATATCAATTTGAGTGCTTTAGTATTGAACTAGTTTTCTACTGCGAACTAAATTATTCCACGCCATTTTTGAAACGAAAGCTGCCGTTTAAGGCAACAAAACAAGTCTCTCCATTATCTTATTAAAAAATGAATGGATGATTCAGGAATTTCCATTTTCCCGCCAGTTTGTTGGTTCTACACCTAGTTTTTGTTTTTCCCAAATAAAAAAGGCAAAATTTTCATGCTATCATGAAATAGCAAAATATTCAGTCTTCTAAGAAGGATTGAATTTTAAAAATGAAATATTTCTAACAGGGGTGTATTCAAGTTTGATGTGTCGCAATATTTTATAATTTTTTTTTTCCTAACATAATTTATATTAATTTATTTATTGACGCCCTAGTGGGCTTTTACATTAAAATTTAACAATAATTACGGTATTTGAATATAAAATGATAAAATATGTTTGCACAAATTAAAAAAAGTAATATAATTTAGATAATAAGACTTGACATAAAACAAAGCCAGAATTGAGGTATATGTATAGTTTTTTTTTTATGTGAAGAATGAGATAAAGACACGATGTACTCGTGAGGTACCTACCGATTATTAAAAAAGAAGATTTTTATTAAAATTATAATACTTAATAACCAGAAGATGAAATCGTTGCCTTTTGAAACTTGCGAAATTTTCAACACCAAAAATATCTATGTGTGCTGTCAATTAAAGATTTAATAATGAATATATATCTATTGTAAAAAAAGTGTGCGTCCCGCTAAAACTCAGAAACGAGTGCCGGTACGATCATTGGAGTTACATGGTGTGATAGTCCTCTATCCCCCATCCATGAAGAAGGTTCCCCTTTTTACCTAAAGGGCGTGCTTTTGAAGATATAAGGGCTGGAAGTTTCGCCCTCTAGAATTTTATAGAACAGTCCAGAACATTCGAGAGTATTCCACAACATTCCAGAACATGTCTGCTCCACAATATTCCGGAATAAATTCTGTTAGAAGACAATAATTGTGTATGTAGCTTTATAGACTGGTATCTCGGTATCTGTAGTGTTTTTGGCCAAAGAATTTGTTTGTTTTAGGTATTTGTAGTTGGTTTGCTTGTGTTATTCTAGGATTGAGAGTATTTTATGAGATGTTAAATATATTTATGTTTTTGTAAAGGTAAGTTAATACATGTTTTGAATATAATTTTTGAATTTTCAACACTGGGAATTATTAATGCGCGGGTGTAGTATTGGTACTTTAAGTATAAATTTTATTAAGGTTTTCTGAGCTTTATTTAAAGTGTTTTCTGAGCTTTAAATAGCGTCAATATATTCTTTACTTGAACAGCCCCAGGCAATGGTGTCTTATTCCATTATGGATTGTGCTAGTGCGAGGTATATATTTTTAATATCATGGATGTTTTTTTTTATATTAGCTTCACACAAGAGGCCTCGAGGTAAATAATTTTCCTCAAGGCCAATGTCATCTTTGGGGATGCTGTGAGGAGGGTCTTTTTAGGGAAAGAAAGGAGAGGAAGTTCCGGGAAGAAACAGGATATGAGGGGTGGGTAGGAATCTGAGGCTCAATGTATCTAGGAGTGACGGACATATGAATCCATCCCTTCCAAGGCGATGGGTCGAGAGAGACCGACTGGAGAGGTCTAGGTTAGGTGACCCTCAACCAATGTCTCTAGATCCGGCCCGCCATGCTGTGAGCAAACGAATTGGCTGCCAAGACCTAGACCAACTTCACCTTATAACCCCGTACCCCTGCTAAGTAGAATATTTTCACGTTGTTGAAAATTTATATCAACCTGTTACCGAATGTATATGTCGATCCCGTTTCATATGAAGTATTTTAAATGTTGTGTAATTTTGGGACATTACTAAACCGACGTTAAGCTATATTATTACAATACCCGTTTTAAAATGTCGTATATATAAATAATGAGATATCAAATCTGAATTAAATATTTCAATAGAAGGAGGTAGCTTAGATGCGTTTTTAAAATCTAGTATTTTTTAATTTTCATGTCTCTCAAAAATCATACCATAACAATCGCACCCCTATCTATAAAATAAATTTTAAGTCGCTGTCATAAAAAGTAGTGACGGTGTTAATTTCCGGTTTGCTGACAATCAAATAGCTGAGGTTAACTGACAATTCCGAATCATTTCTGTCATTCGCATTTGACTTTGAATATGAAGTGAGATATAAAAGAACTCATTTCTCATTGAAAATATTTCATATGAAAAAAGTGCCACGTCATTCAAATGGAAAATTTATTGTTTTGAAGAGTAATAAATGAATAATAATTATTTTTATTATTATTAATTACTTGGTTATTTATAAATGTTATAAACACAATTAGATTCAACATCCATAAACACTTAGTTTTAATCATTTTTATTGTTAAAAAAACAATTTAATTATCATTTAAATTAGTATAAAGGAGCAATATGGAGCTGTGGGGTCAGATAAACCCACAGCTGCTACGTTTGGTGACTTAGCAGTGGTGCCCACGTTCATGGGGTGAGGTTTGTCTATTTTTTTGCGGTGTATGCGTTTGCCCACCTATTTCATGGCGGGCCAGATCGGAAGAGACTGGTTGAGAGAGATCTTTTGACCTCTCCAGACGGACTCTCCCGACCCATCACCTTGTACACAGTGGGAGGGATGGATTCATACGACCCCAGATTCCTACCCACCCCTCATACTTATTTCCATTCTAAAATTTCCTCTCCTTCATTTCCCTAAAATACCCTTTACACAGCATCTCCAATGATGACATAGGCCCTGATGGAATGTTTTTCCTCAGGGCCTCCTGTGCCTGCGTGGAGCTAATGTAAAAAAGTGGTATTTAAACCGTAATATTTTCTCGGAGTTTGCTAATAATTTATTGGAGACGAACTTTGCTTTTGAATATAATTTTTTTACCAATCCATTAAGATAAACTTGCAACCTTAGAAATTAGGAAGAGTGTGAAGAAGAGGTTAAATATTTTAATGATCAAAATAACATTTTTAAATTACCCTTTTTAAAAATTGTTCTCTTTGTAAATTAAGCCCTATTACACCCCCCCTCCATCCTCTCCTTCAAACTCCAGTCTATCCATTGTCTATTGTTGCAATTAGTTTTAAGTAAACACCAATGAAGTAAGCATTGCTAATGAAACACGTTGTTTATTAAACAATAAATGTGGTTAAAAGGAATTGTTTATTAATTATGAATTAAAATGGTCAGCAACATAATGATTGGTGTGCTTAAAGAAATACTTTTCGAAGTACGAGTAGGTTTTAGAGTGAAGGCTTAATTTGAATGTGTTTTGGATTAGGTTCGCACTAACAAATTCTCTCAAATTACTCTATGTAAACGAGAATCATGTACCAAACAGTCAAGAAGAGTAAGGTTAGGAATAAAAATAATAATATTGTATAATATACCTATGTATTTACATATTCTCACATTATAAATTACCCAAATTTCAGTAAAGTTATTGTTTTACATAAAAGACATTTTATAGTAGTAGTATAATAGTAGTGTAAACCCCAAAGCCTCGGAAGGACATTACAGCCACAAATATCGTATTTCATTAGAATAATAGATCTGACCGGGGAGTTCGTTCATTATAAAAGTGTTATTTTTTTTTTTATAATGCGGAGATATGTGATTTTTTCATCATTAGAAAGAAAATTAATTATTATTATCAGTTTCTTTCAAATATTCATATTTCATTCCACGGATAAAATACATAAAATGTGTAAATACTTTTTTTTTTCATTGAGAACTAGAAATTAAAAAAAATATTTATATTTAAACAATAGGCATAAAAACTGAAGTAAAAAGTTTTCGTACTAATTCCCTTCACAAAAGGAATATGCTTTCTAATTATCGAAAACTTCAAAGTGATTCGATAAAACTCCTTCTCCAAGTAACTTTAACATAGGAACCTTTTTTTGGCTTGCCTTAATTTAACTTTATATTTATCTTTATATTTTATGTATAAACTGTTTGTCTCTTAAAAAAAAAATTATCAATGTTTATTTCAAATTCAAATATCTCAAAAATTAATGTAGTTTTTAAAGTGGTATTTTTTAAGACATCCTCAAAAATAAGAAAAATATAACACATTTAAAATACATCGAAAGCATTAGAAAGATGTATGAAATTTCACTCTGTCGTCATTGGGACTTGTAGATAAAAATATTTAAATACTGAAGGTTTAAATCTAAGTCATAAAAAAATATACATACAGAACGGGCTTAAGAGTATTCTAAATATATTATACAATCCTTGAATTATAATAATGAGGTATTTTACAGCATACAAAATGACTCGTAAATTTTTAAAGTAGATTCTTAAATAGATAAACGCATATCAACATTAATACATCTAAAATGGGAAATATACCTATGTACGAATGGTTCCATGCCAACTCAGAATGAAACCACCTCAGAAACATCATTAAAAGTTATGAAAAAATAATTTTAAAATAGCCGGTAACCCCAACCTAACTTAAGCTATTTAACCTTTTTTATCATCACTCTTAACGACCTTTCTGAGTTGGGTTCATTCAAAGTTCGTCGGTCACCATACATATATCTATAACTTGCATCACGTGTCGGTCTATAAAATTACTTACATAAATATATAAATAGGTATGTATTAAAACACCTTAAACAAAATCACCACAGGTTCATAGAATAGTGAAGCAAAAGTTTGAGAAAAAATATTTTTTATATTAATTATTAATGTCATTACTTTCCTTTTAAAGTACCAACTGTAAATCTATTAGCTAACAAACCAAAAAATTCATATATAAATGTTCTGTTAATTCATAAATTATCTTCTATATGTGAAATATGGGAAGCTTTATAATATAATAAAAAGTTTCCCGAAATTCGCGTTAAAAACATTTCTGTGACTACCATTTATGTATAAACATGTTAACTTTGAGTGATAAAATATTTTAAACCACATTATCAACCACTGACTGTCCTGTAAGTAAAACATAACACATCTTAATAATAAATTTAATATATTAGTTAAGTACTTACATGAACACAGCTACGAAGAAACATCTTAGATTCTCGGACATTTTATAAACGAAAACTCTAATATCAATAAATTAATAATAATATTTCCCGCCTTTTGTTAAAAACCAACTAAAGCTCGATTTTTGAAAAGTTCATAAAAACTTCATAAAAAGAACACACCGTTCGGATGGAGCTTGTTTCAAAAATGATTGTTTTAAAGTAGAAATGATGTTTGGTAGAAAGTATCGATGGTCGAGGGAATGGTTTGTGTTTGAATGCCGGACACGGAACACAATACTTTGTCGTATTTTGTATATTTACGGAGCGCCATCGCTTCGCAGTACGCTGAACCAAAACCTACGTTTGAATTTTCGTTTTGCGCATGCGTACTTGTGACGGATGAGGTGGAAAACGTCTTTGAAGATTGGGATGTCTAAACGAAGGATCAAATAAAAAGAGATAAAGCAATTTCACATTAGAAAATTAAAGAGTTGAACGAAAAAATGCGCTTTTTCCATGTTGCCAAAAAGTATCATAACACCCCTTTCACTTAAGTAATTTTGGCGGTCATATTCGAGTATTAAAAAATGTGTTGAGTTTTGAAGAACATAAAGGTCTTCAGTAGACATTGGTATTGCTAATTTGCTTATGAAAAAGAGTTTCTATAAATATTCCAAATCATGAAAAATCACGGGATATTTCGCCTGATTTTACACAAATTAGTTTCAATTTTAAAAATCACAAACCCACCTTTTCTAGCCGTACTCTCGGATATCGCCTTGCATCGCTGTGGGAGGGATGGATTCATACGTCCGTCACTCCTGGACACACTGACCCCCCAGATTCCTACCCACCCCTCATATCCCTTTCCTTCCCAGAACTTTCTCTCCTTCCTTTCCTGAAACTACCCTCTACACAGCATGCCCAAAGATGACATAGGCCCTGAGAGGAATTATTTTTCTCAAGGCCTTCTGTGTGGAGCTAAAGGAAAAAAAAATTACACATTTTTCTAAAATTCGATTACAGCACGCTCAGTTGAGAGTGCGGTTGACTCCAGTTTCTGAGTAGAAAGGTTCAATTCTCAATGAAACCATTTTTTTGTGTTTTAAAATACATATATTATGTATTATGGTCTTCGACCAAGTATACCTACGTCAATGATTATGGTAAATAATTTTTTTTTAACGGGATGATTTTTTAGGGTACATATTCGTTTACTGGGTTACGAAGTTAGATTTATACATATTTTTTCAATTTAAAAGGAAAAAAAATTTACCATCATTAGAAGGTAGAAGCTATTGACTACAAGATGAAAGCATCTACCCTTTCTTAAGTTTCGTAATTCCACAAAATTAATAAATTTATCTCACAGAATATAATTACAGTAACATATTTGTAGATTATTACGAATGCTTGGAATACGTTAGTCATTAAGTTCACCTAAGGAGTATGTAATGTTATGTTAATACTTCAGTTTAATAATTTTAACTGTGCATGTAAAGCACACTAAACCACAACTATTCGTAAGAGAATTCGGGGAATGCTTTATACGCCTAACTAGACAAACGAGCTCGGTATAAATATTTTAACTTTACGCTGTGTAGTAGTTTACACCGCGTAAACTTTTAGCCCAAGATAGAAAATCTTTATGCCCGGTGCACACGACGCTATCCGGACCTGTCCTGACAAGATCCCGGCTTACTATCTTGGCTTGGCAAAACTAGAGCGGTTTACACAATGCTAGGAAATTTTATGCCAGTATCATTGTAGTGACTACGATAACCACAAGCCCGCGTCTGTCAGTAGGGAAAAATAACAGCTTACGTAGAAGAAACATTACGCGTAGAAGGTAAATGTTATGCTGATTTTCATTAATTCGGCACAAATATTTCGACCTAATTGAATATAACTCAGTTGTTTGGTCTCCATCTTACAAAAATCACATTAATAACATTGAGCGAAAACAAAAACCAATTCTGCGTCTTATAAATTAAAAATTATATATACCTCTAGAAGACTTAAAATATAATTTATTATAAAATATTCTGAAAATACATACATTAGAAGACAGACGTAAAATAAACCATTTAACCTTTTTGTTCACAATAATAAACTCTAAATTTGACTGTTGTGAACTCCTGCAACTCATAAACTTACGAATACCCACAGTAACAATACGATAAATTACACTATTCTACTGCAGCATTCATAAGCGTAACTATGTACATTTCACACTTTGAGAAATGAATACTTAGTTAATGTTGGCATATTTAATATCAACTTATATAAGCCACGTGGCTAGTGTTACTAGCTTACTGCGTTGAATGGCTTGTTATCCTGGTGTGAATACTAGCCTCGTGTGTACCGGGCATTAGTAATTAATAATATAATAAAATTGTTAAAGAATAAACCAGTAACATCAACCGTCACGCAGTAACCACATGTAAATATTTATAGAATAGTTTTTTAGCACATCTAAGATGGAATCAATAAAGAATTAAAAATTATTCGAAAAAAGCATTTTCTGTGTAGCTTGCCATAATTACAATAGAAACAAATACATTGGTTATTTTTTAAATTTATTTTTTTAAAGTGAATGCCGCACAAGAGTCCCAACTGCTCCCGTCTGAAGCCAGTGAGACTATGGCATCCCCAATTGGGGTATGTTGTGAGGCTAGAGGCAGTGGGGAGGGAATGGAGACAGGGAAGAAGAAGGTGGGTAAGTACATGGCTATTCAGATCTGGTCGCCAAATACGGCTAATGCCATTTCAAGAATCGTTTTAATTCTGAACGGTGGCCTTACACCAGGGCGATACTAAGAAATAAGAGTATCTTAAAAACCTTTATAAAAAAAAAATATAATGATTTGAGTTTTTAAAACACTTTATTTTTAATACATTGCTCTTCTGATTACTGACGTGCCCTTCATACATTAGGGGAATATTAAAATTAATATAACAAACGAATTACTGACAGATAGATAAACATAAATATTTAGGTGTTGAAGTGGTAGGTCACAAAGAAAAATGATTAATAGGGAGATTATGTGGAGAACAGAGTGGTTTAATGGAAATATGTCTAGAATAGGACTAATAAGATAAATTTAATTGGTTGTTGAAAACACTTTGTTATTTAGAGATTTTCTGATAGTGCTTCTTTCAAATTTAATTTGAACTTCCGTGTCCTTATTAAAATTACAATCTGTTGAAATGAGATGGCTGGCTAACTCAGAGTTTGGATTATAGTGCGAGAGCCCACGACCAAATTTTTTGTCTCATAGCAATACGGCCAAAACCGCATCACATCGATAGATACGATTATCCTGAACTCGAAAATACCAATATCAGACATTTTCCGCGTAGCGTTTGATCTGACCGAATTTTCAAAATTGTCAAAGAATTTTACCGAACTGCATCATAGCAATATGTCTGATTTGCAGACTGTAGTTGAATGATAGTTCTGAGATACCGGAAACATATTTTTCAGACGTTAGTGGTGTAGCGCAAACCCGTAAAATCACTTAAAACATTTAAAAATGAGACAAAAAAAATGTCTCATAGCAATACGTCTGAAAATCTTTTTTATTAGTAAATTTTGGTTATTTGATGCGAACAAAACAATTTTCAGACGGAGATGTGAACGCATTAAATTTTGAGACCGTTTTGAAAATGTTAACAAATTTTACCGATCGGTATCATAGCAATATGTCTGAAAATTGTTAGACATGATAAAATAAGTTGTCCACATGTGCAAAAAATTTATATCAGACAAATTAAGTGTAGCACCTTCTCTATCAGACAACTTTTCGATACTCAGATATCATTTAAAAATCGTATTGAGGCATCTTGAATTTTCTGTTACAAACCAATGAATACGTTGCGACCCTGAATTTATTAGATGATAATTAACAAAGAATTTACCCGAAACCGTAACATTGAAGTTGAAGGACTGAAATAAATCGCACAAAAGGAAACTGGGATGAAGTTGAAAAAAAAACGGTTTATTCAAAGTTACAAAATATTCTCGTATTCAATCGCTGTCGGATTCGGAATCAACAACAGAGAACATTTAACAGAGGCGTCGGCCAGGCGACTCCGAAACGTTATTTTCGTTTTTGGGAGTATATGCTACACTTAAAGTGTCTGAAAACAGGTTTTTGGTAATCATGGCAGCAATACGAAAAGTTGAAAAAAAAAATTATCCGTATTGCTATGATACAGGTCGGCTAAATTTGTTGACATTTTCAAAAATGCGCTAAGGCTATATGCTACGCGCAAAATGTCTGAAAACAAACTTTTTCGTAATACAATTATAAAATCTATGTACATTTTCACTATCAGACGTATTGCTATAATACCGACTGTCTTTTTTTTTGACACAGCAGAAATGGCCTCCCACGCAGTTGCTACACTTTCGACCGTTACTACACACCTAGTCGGGTTCAGAATCATACAATCTAACGATTTTATAGGGTTTTTGCCGTATTGCTATGAGACATGGTTTTGGTCGTGGGCTCTCGTACTATTAGGTTAGTAGGGTGGGTTCTAGTCTCTTGGGGTCATGGTATTTTTTCAGTTTAAATGCCGGAAACCCGGGCTTTTATTTTATTTTAATATAGGTATGTACATAGATTTATTTTACCCACCTTACTAGACAAAGTCTGTTCCGATAAAACTAATTATGTTCTTTTTTTACATTATTAGCTCGACGCACAAGGCCTTGAGGATAATAATTTCCCTCAGGGCCTATGCCAGTTTAGGGGATGATGGTGGGGAGTTTTTTAAGGAAAGGAAGAAGAGGAAGTTCTGATAAGGAAATAGATTTGAAGAGTCTGTAGGAATCTGGGGGTCAGTGTGTCCAGGAGTGACTGACGTATAAATCCAAATTTCAACTGCGATACAAGGCGATGGGTCGACGATATTCTGCCACATTTCTTAGAAAATTATATTTCAAAGTATTCATTGTAGTACACAGATCTATGTAGGTAGGTTTTTTGGACAATCTCCCTTACGAGATTTTTTTTATATAACATAATTATCGCTGCAGTATTTATAGTATTATTGTTAAAAATCTTTACTAAAGCTTATTCGTATATGTACTTGTTCGTGCATTAGTTAAGACGCTATTATGTATCAACATTTCGCCTACCCTACCCTATCAACGTACCAATGTTTATACTTATTGATTATGTACAGCATACCCACTTGAAATGCAATTTCTATCCATGAACTCTTCAAACTAGTCATACATCATCTTCAGTTTCGGTTCCGGATAACTTTCGCGATGGAAGTTCTGTCTCCTGTCTTTGAAAATTCTTCAAAGTTTCTTCAAGTTTTGCGATACAAAGCAGATCAAAGCAAGCGCGGGATTCCTATAAATAAACATATTTCTAAATTTGAATTTCACCTTTCTTAGCGAATAATAATTTATGAAGGGTTGGTGGAAAATGCTCACGGTCAGATAAGTATCAAGCACTGTGGAAGACTAGAGACAAGGTGACTGTTGATTAAAAGCTGTCCTTCAAGAAAGGCGTTGATTTAAAAGGAAATTTATGTACATAAATAATATCACTTCAAAGCACGAGCATGTCGTCTTTTACTTTGCGTGCCTACTGCCTACTGCCTACTGCCTACACCTAAATCCCGAAACCCCTTCTGGTTGGAAGGAGAGAGGCTCCTCCGGATAGCCCTCGCTCCTCACTCCAAAAATGTTTCATGACAACGCACATTCAACTCAACTCAAAACCTCTTTTAAAAGGCATTAAAATCTATAATTAATAATATAATAAATTTTCAAAATTTTACGCAACCCCCGACACAAAAAAGAGCTGATGACCTTGAACGCTTGAACAAATTTTCATGAATTATAGCTAAGAAACATCTCGATCACGTCAGCTTTCAAACAAAAAACCGCATCACAAAAGGTCCATTCGTTTAGGAGCTACGATGCCACAGACAGACGCACAGAAAGTCAAACTTATAACGCCGCTCCTTGCGTCGGGGGTTAAACATAGCTTATAACCTAACCTATTAACGTAACGTAACCTATTTAACCAATTTTAAATGTATTTTTTTTCATCACTTTTCAAAGGAGGCGTTCAGTTGATTCTGAGTTTTCCGGTCGTCCTCCAGAAGATGGTGGAAACTTTAATGGCAATCGGCTGACGTGAGAAATGCCCATCTCGTGCAATAAGATGAGGTACTCCCGTAGCCATTGTGATCCCATGATGCATAAGTGGGGCCATAAAGAGTCAAAGATGTGTAAATGCAGTGCGATGCAGATGACCGAAAATGTGGACAATGCCATGCCCGCTCCTTTCATTCGTTCCTTGGAAGGGTTTGATAAGGTTCATCCACACGGCCATACCTGAGGCCCTAGACTCGCTTGCAGATCTAGATTTTCTACCCTGATCCCTCACCATACCCAAAGCTGAAGAACTTCAAAGCAGGGTTAAAAAATATCATGATAATTATATGCATTTCAAAATATCAAATGTATATTGTATCAAAAGGTGATATTTATTGTCTACGGGAAATAAATGTTAATGTTAAAGTTCAAAGGGAATGTATATGTAAGGATGAGAGTTGCTTGTGCTACATGAGCAATTAATGATTGCTCACAAGATGAAGAAAGTTTTTTCTTTTCTAAAGACCACTATTGTCGTCAATGGTCAGAGATTTTTTTTTTTTTTTTTTTTTTTTTTTTTTTTTTTATTGAGTAAATTTTTTACAATAAGTTTATTTTAATACAATATTACATATTTTATATACTCTCCTAGTAAAGCTATTGCTTGTGTTTAGGAGAGGACAACTTGATAATAACTTTCTTTTTTTTTTTTTTCAAAACCTTATAACAAACTTAAGAACTTAACTTATGAATAGATTTAGACTTAATAACATATAAGATTATAAGGGTAATTAAACAAAATATATATAGGATGTACAAACTTGATGGAATAAATAGGATGTAACAAACATTAAGAACTTAACTTATGAATAGATTTAGACTTAATAACATATAAGATTATAAGGGTAATTAAACAAAATATATATAGGATGTACATAAAACCTTTGGAATAACAAACAGTCAAAAACATATATAATAAAAGTTAAAATTATATGGTGGGACTACCAAAATATGATTTAATTTTTTTTTTATATTTGTCGTAATTTTTTTCTGTTCGCATATCGGCGGGTAATTGATTAAATAATTTTATTCCTTTATATACATAGTGATTCTGTGCTGTTGTGGTTCGTATGGGTGGTATAGTTAGTCCACCAATAGAAGTATTCCTTATGCTAATATTTAGCAGAGGGGTAATATTTTTTTTAAATATATCTTTGTGAAGCTGTAGTAGTGCTATTTTTTCGTAAATTTTTGTAAGTGGGGGAACAGGGAATTCTTGGAATACGTTTATTGTTGGGTAGTAATACGGTTTTTTTAGGATAATTTTTATAAGAATTTTTTGAATTGTTTCGAGTGGGAGAAGGGATGATTTATATGCACCCCCCCAAGCTATGATTCCATATTGTAATACCGAGTGCGCAAGTGCAAAGTAAATTTCTTTTAATATATTTAATGTGATAGTATTTCTAAGTCTGAAAAATATATATATTAGTTTTCTCATTCTGTCTATTGTGGAGTTTATTTGATTTTTCCATTTAATGTTATTGTCGATAATTATTCCAAGATATTTTATTTGTTCTTTACTGCTAATATGTATACAATTTGAGTTACAGGGTGTGATTTTAAGTAGACAGTTTCTGTCGTGAACTTTAATGTTTACATTTATATTTGAAATATGTTCTGTTAGGCTCAGAGGTAGAAAATGAGTTTTTTCAACATTTAAAGAAAGTAAGTTTTTGTCAAACCATTGTTTAATGATATTTATTGCATTATTTGCCGATATTTCGGCTTCTTTCCAAGAGTTTTCTTCAATTGTTAATACTGTATCATCCGCATAAGATATAATCTTTCCGACGATTGGGAGTTCAAAAAGTTCATTTACATATAATAGAAATAGTATTGGGCCCAGTACAGTTCCTTGTGGGATTCCAAAATTAATTTTTTCTATATCACTTAACTCGTTATTTATTTTCACTTGCTGTGTTCTTTGATATAAATAACTATTTATCCACGATTTTGCTTTGTCGGTTATTCCTATATTATTTAGTTTGTTGATTAATTTTGAGTGTGAAACATTTCCACCATACCGTTAAGAAAATGAGCTCCAAACACACAAGAGGCGTGTTGACGGTTCCCGGGAAATTCCAGTAAAGTTAAACACGGAGAAACGAGGGCATTTCCCGAAAAAACAAAGACACCTACTAAGTTATAAACATCATTGATATTATATCGGTAATAAATATCTCGATATATTTATATCGTTCCTATGCTTCCAAACTTCCAAGCTATCCACTTCATCCTCACAACATACCCCAATAAGAGCTGCCATAGCTGGCGAAGTGCAGTTGGGAGCAGGTGAGATTCGCGTGCGATATTCACATCACTTAATTCAATTGTTAAGAATTTACGGGCTTATAATACACCTGCAAAAAGCTTTAAAATGTTTTTAATTGCACACATAAATCGTTACTGAAATTTTAAAATATCTGTAAGGGCTAATAGTTGAATCGATTGTAATTTAGGATAACAATTTGTAGTCAGACTAAATTTGGAGATCGTGCTTTCGGAGTGTCTGGACCTAAGGCTTGGAATAAACTCCCCCCGGAACTTAGATGCATAACAAGCCCAACAGAATTTAGGTCCAAATTAAAAACCTACCTTTTTGGGCTCTCATACCCTTAAATAAAAATACCTATCGGAGAGTATCATAAAATTTTGCTTTGGTTTTCAAAATACGCTCATTACAGAACATATTATATATTATAGTTCACAACTATGTCCTCTGCGTGCTAACTGTGTCTTAATTTCTTTAAATAAACAATAAAAGTATTAATCTCTAGTGACCCTCCAGGTAAGTATGGTCTTGTCAGGCCCGGACTGGCCAGGTCCGCAGGTCCGCGATCGCGGAGGGCCCCCGGCGCATGGGGGCCCCAAAGGGGCCCCACAAAACGTACAAAAAAACGTTTTTGTCTTGTTAGTAGTTATTTTGTGTTCTTGGTAATGTTTGTTATTTTGCGTTCTTGGTAATGGACCCCAAAAAGTTTGACTTTATCTTGAAACTCCAAACATTTCCCACAGAAGCTCTGCACAGTGTTTCTAAACTGTGTAAAATTGAAAGAAGTCGGCTGTTGATATATCTGCGACAGTTTGCACAACAATACAGCAACTTCATAGCGGCAGAGTCCACTGAGAACTACGGAGACAGATGCAGTGATGAAGAAGACGATTTGGACCCAACGGCAGCGGAAACAAATGCTGACGTTTACTGCTCTGAAAACAGACAATGTTTCCAGTGTTTGACATGTGCTTTTTCTGTTCTGTTTGAACTTACTCAATTTGGACTGTTTACCAACCTGTAAACTAACTAACCATCACGCCGTTTCCCCGCAGGGGTAGGCAGAGAGGACGGACCGCCAAACAACTCGGTCTTGGCACACACTCTTTGCCTCACTCACATTCATACATCATCTCTATTGTATATAAATTTGCTCTTACCATACCTTGTAGGGTAGACTGGGGACGATTGAAACACGTTATGATTGAAACATCTCAATTTACTCGAAAACTATAATACCTAAGAGTGTGATTCAACACTCGAAACTCCGTCAGGTCTGTTGGGACGTTTCTACAAAAGCGCAGTAGCCGGCGAGTGACTCAATCGTGCATAGGGGACATTATTGAATTTCGCACTAAAACGTAAATATTTAAGACATTATTGCTTATCTTATAACTCATTTTACTCTCGCAGCTTGACGAAATGTTTCATTACATTCTCTTCTTTATCTATTTAAGAGTATTTATAATGCATTTGCGTCGCGTTAATTTCTATTTAAAAGGCATGTTTTTGACTTTGAAGCAGAAAATGCAGCGTGGGGATGTTTGAAACAACTCGTGTGGGGATGATTGCAACGTTTCAATCATAACCATGTTTCAATCGTCCACACCGAGAGAAAATTTAAAAGTTATAATGAAAAAAGGTCAGAAATTTAAATCATTAAGTATTATTCAAATTCAAATCATTAAGTCTAATGTACTTCTGTGATCTTGAATGGTGAACTTCTGTGATCTTGGTTGATGAAGTCGATCTCATTCGACCACATTCGACGTCACACACCCTCACGTGACAATTTCGTAATAACATATCTTTATTGATTTTCTTACATTTATAACTAAAAAAAAATCAACGTTAATAGTATACATTGTTTTATCAATTATGTAAGTACAAAACAACAGAGAAAAAAATTATGTTATGAAGAAAGTGTGTTCCCCTTCTCAAGAAACCGAGGTGGCAAACTATGCTAAAAAAACAGCCAATATTTACCTATTTTGGGCTATCTTCAAAAGGTTTAAGACAATTGGCATTTTATTTGACCACACAAGGCCAGATTCATGGTACACAAATGGGATGGCCGGAATAGAATGGCTCCGAGGATTTTTGCGCGCCATCCAGAATTTATTATCTATAAGATGTGCCCAAGCCACGAGTAGGTATGGCACAAGCAACAAGTTTTAATTGACATAATGTTGATGAATTTTTCAACAATTTAGCGAACGTTATGGATAGTTTTAAATTTGAACCAAAGGACGTCTATAACGTAGATGAGACCGGTGTCACAACTGTTCAAAAACCTAATCGGTTTATAGCCAGGAGAGGAACTCGGCAAGTAGATACAGTAACGTCGGCCGAACGAGGAACTTTCATAACTGTCTGTAGCGGCAAATGCAATTGGCAACTCAATTCCGCCGATGTTCACATTTCTACGTATCAATTAAGCCATTTCTTAAAAGATAGTCCGATTGGTAGTATCGGTACCACGAACAAATCTGTCTGGATGCAAGAAGAAGATTTTACCAATCAATATTTAGTTTTCAAACCATTCCAAAATGAACAGGCAAAAAAAACTACACCTAGAGACTCCGAAGAAGAAACCACAAACGAGATGACCAATGTATAGGAAAAGGTGCACTGGAATCCGAGGACAAAAATATGAAAAAAAATCACCCTTCACATTGATAAAAAAAGTGCTTCGTAGTCTCCACTCTTGTCTACTTTGGTTTTCTGTATATTTCACTTCTACCGCTTGTGAATTGCACATCCAGATTTTTCTTTTCTTTTAATAGATAATATTTACTTGTTTAATAGATTTTAATGCCACTTAACAGATTATTTTTTTTTTTAAATCTAAAATATTGCGATATTTTGTATAATGATGTCACATCCCAAACCATAAATTCAATAAATTTTTATTTTTTCGACTTCTTAATTGTTGAATTTTACACACAAAAAATGCTCTTAATTCAGAGGTAAATTCTACATGGTTATGATTGAAACAGTGTGATGGTTGAAACAAGCACTTTTGTATGAAAGCAAAAAACTTATTTTAATACCGTTCTATTCTGCTCCAGGATAATATCGCAGTAAAAGTATGTTGATTATGCCAAATACTCATAATAAGTATAACTAAGAGCACGTAAACATAAATAATAAAACATATATTTAAAGTTGTTTCATTTCAAGATATTTATGTTTATAATTTTTTAAATACTTGTGATATGTTTAATCACTTTTCATGATCTCATTGAGTACTGTTTTAATAATGAAAATGTTGAACATTGATTAAAATTATTCCAATTATTTCATAGATATTTAGAGTGTTTCAATTATCCCCACATACTGTTTCAATCGTCCACACTATGGGGATAATTGAAACAGTTTTCCCCATCGTCTTTAAGTGGTCATTGTAGCTTACCTGTACGAGTTGTGGCCATACAATAAATTTAATTTGATAACTAGATAGATCATAGAAGATCTGCTATAAACATATTTTCCATAAATACATAAGAAATATTACTAGGCCTAGTTAAAGTAAAAGTGTTTCAACCATCCCCAGTCTCCCCTACCCAAGTCACATGTGAACGAGTTTTTTCTAAACTTAAAATCGTCAAAAATCGACTTTGGTCGTCCTTAGGCCAAGACCTTATGTCCAGTCTGCTTTTTATTAATGTTGAGAGGGATTTATTTTATAATTTGGACAAAAATAAAATAATAGATGAAGTAGCTTTAACAAGTGAGTTGCTTACAAAGAAACTGTTACTTTAGGGCTAGGGGAGCAAAAAGTCGAATCATTTCAGTTAAGTTAAGCCCCTTCTATTCTAGTATACAACATTGTAAACTGTTAAACACACAGGATTTTTTTTAAATGGTAGTATTATTTTTCTAATCCCTAAAATCCGTTTGTCATTATTTTTACTACACAAATAATTTTGACATATTTCATTAATGCTTTTGTGTGAATAAAATCCTGCCCTTTATTTTGAACTCCGTTATAATTATTGGCAGTTCTAGAGCATGTGTTTAGTAGTGTTGTGGTATCCTAAAAATACCGTGAATTTCTTATTTCAATAAATAATAAAGTCAACAAAAGTCGAAAATCATAATATTCGTATAAAAACCTATCTGAATTTCTTCTTCCTTGTAGGTGCCAATATAGCGTAGAAACGCGTTTCCCCCCGGACCCCCCGTTTTCTGTAGCCCCCCCCCCCCTCCCGCATCCCCCACCCCCCTTTAGGGGGCCCCTTTACAGGTTTTAGCGGAGGGCCCCCAATGGTCCCAGTCCGGGCCTGGGTCATGTGTATATTTTCTGCCTGTACAGTACATTTTTACAGCAGCATCGCGTTCATTAGTCAAATCATTGCACATATAGTTTCGTATCGGTGATCGATGAACCGGTGGATGCAATTTTTAGCCATAAGTTGTTGTAGTGGTTTGTCTAGTTTATAGTTAGAAATAAGATTATATAAACGTATTATAAATTTGTACAGCGCCCTTGAGGTGATTTTTCACAAAAACGGCGCTATATAAGTCATCCAAATATTATTATTATCAGAGTACATGGGTACATTAGAAAATAGTCTTGTAATGGCAACATTCCACTTCTGGCAGGATCCCATCTACAAGCGGTGGAGCCACTTCCTGATGACATAGATTTAAAACAAAAAGTTAACTTAATTCAAATTTTATTATTTTATTTTGTATTATTATCTATTATTTTCTTTTACCATATAATTTTTTTTTCTCATCTTGCAATATTTTTATTTTTACTTGGCATATTGTATATGCATAATATGGAACTCGTGGGACTGCACCACCCTCCCCGAGATCTGGAATAAAGGATTAAAAAAAAATATATTATAAAAAAAATATATATATATTATAAAAAAAAAAAAATTAAAAAAAACATACCGTAGCTACGTCCGCCTTGATAATAACAGATTTATCCGCACATACAAATATCTACATAAAAAGCTTTTAACGCTTACGTTAAACCCCTATAGAGTTTCAATATTGGTTCTTGCTTTATTTTCTCACAACAAAAATCTTAGATTTGTGAACAATACTTTCTTCGGTATAATAATCCCTCGCATCAATCTAATTTTTCTGATGATTATTCAACACTTAAATTCGACATTCAAGCTGCTTAAAATTGTTTAATAAGAAAAACAGAGTGTTAAGTAGTAACTAGCAATCATTGAGCGCTTTATTATTATCGAGACTATTTACGGTTACGGTACCGTGACGGCATAAAAAGGGTAATAAACATAAGTTCCTTAGCATAATAATATTGCAGCTTTTTCAAAAGATGAGATACAGAATGTACGTAGGTCTGTTTCCTCCAATAAAGAAAATAGTCATCATTTCCTTGCATCTCTCTCACACACCGCACAGTGGCGTCTACGTGACTTCTACTTCTACGTCTACGTGACTTCTACGAATACTACTTGCTGTGACGATAATTTTGAAAGTATGGAATATAGTTACAATATTGAAGTGTGAGTGATTCAAAAACGTCAAATGTCAATGCGCTGATGGTTTTGCTTTTGTTCTTAAACATATAATGCTGCCGTTCTTTCTTATACACCAAATGACAACAGTCGAAAATGAGACAAACGTTGAAGGTATGTCTGCACCCCCCAAAAAGAAAAGTACAATCATTTTTCTTACATCTCCCTCACACGTATAAAGGAAATCAAACGCAATTCCCGTCGCAAAAAAGTAGTACTTGGGAGGAACAGTCACACTATTTTGTGTGTCTCACGATTATTTAATGTTTAAGAAAGAGCTGCAGCATTATAGCGAATTTTGCCGTCACGGTACAGTAACCCTGAATCGTCACGGTAATGATGAAAGGGCACATTAGTATTTGAAAATAAGTAATAGTTTTATGGCAATGGTGCACAATGGGACAATTGCATTAGCGAGCATCTCAGTCAATATCTGGCGATGGCGATGTGTTTACTTTGAGCGATATATTGTGATCACTTTCAAGCACATTGTTCAAAATGTCAGTCGGATTATTTGATAATGATCCATCGCTGAAATACAACCCGTTTCGAAAGCCGAGTGATAATCTATTAAAACTGCCAATTTATGTGCTATATATAAAAAATTTGCTAAAACTCTATGATATTCGTTTTGTTTATTATTTTTACGCGTGAAAGCTGCCCTGAAAAAGCAATATTTTATTTTATTTTAGTTAAGTTATTTTAGTTAGGGAAAAAAGCAGTTTTATATATTTTATTAAAATAACTAGTTTGGTACCCGCTTCGCTCAGGGACTTGATATGAGATTGAACTGACCTTCGAACCCACGACGGATCTTGCTTTATATACCCCTACCAATGGGTAGCCCTACCCATACAAAAAAGGTTTCGAATGGTCCACAATGTTCCATAACATTCCACACTATTCGATAGTGTTCTGGAATGTTTCCGAAAGTACCACATTCTCTTGCTCAATCATGTTGTGGAATGCTCTCGAACACTCTTGAATGTTCTGGACTGTTCTAGAAATGTCTAGAGGGCGAAACTTCCAGCCCTCATATCTTAAAAAGCATGCCCTTCAGCTAAACACGGGAACCTTCTTCATGGATGGGGGACAGAGGGCTACCACACCACATATGTGAGTTCTAGCGGCAAGCATATTGTACACTTTCATTTGTAATGTATATATATATATATCGATTACATGTTACATGGTTGAATGAACCAGCGAAGTTTCCACATAAAATTCATATTATGTACAGAAAAAAAATGATGATTAAACATAAAGTGGAGTTTAGTAGAAAAAAAAATTAAATAAAGAAAGAAAAAAAAGAGATTGAAATATATACGATGGATAATGTGAAATCAAACTATGTACCCATATAAAAATAATATTTTTTTTACGTCCTAGGGTAATTAATATTCAAAGATATACATGATTAAAAATGTAAGAAAGCATAATAAGAATGAGAAAATAACACACAAATTGATGGTTAAATGAACATTTGAATGCCAAACGGTGGAGAAATCAGCACTTAGAACTTCGCTACGATTAGTCCAAAATATATTTAACCGAAATCTCATATTAAAAAAAAATTCCAACTAGCTTTGCACCAGATCAAGGAACTGCGCCTTAGACATAAAACAAAAAGCGAGTTATTGTAAAGTTAATTGGAAAAATAATATTTCTAGAAATACTGTCGACTGGAATACGTAATACTTGGAAAAATAACAATTATTCGGTGCAGACCAGAGAACCAGTTTACAGCTTATGGGAAGCTCTCAACGGGTCTGTCCGAGAACTAGAAAGAACGGGAGAGCTTTGGATCAGGTCTAGTTTCCAGATATAATTCAATTAAATCGCTTGAAGCGTGAAAACTCCTGTACGGAAACCATTAATGTATATAAGTACATTTAATAGATTCAACAGAACACAAAGTAACGGATGGGATTTGGTTTCATTGAACTGTACCTAATAAAGTTGTTTTGACAGAACTGTTGAGCAAATTATGTATGTACACACTACTGCCAGAGTACAATAATGAATATTTCAGAAATTGAGAATATTTGCTCCTGAAATACAGGAGAGATTGAAAACTCATCGAGCACGCCTGATTACTAAGGCAATTACACAAAAACTCCATTAATATCAATAGGGATGACTCTTCAGAGTTCGCACTTTATGCTTACACCAAAACTTAACGCCGAAAACCAAAGTAATTTCGCTAAATAATAATACTGAAGTTCTAGCCGAGGATTAACACGCGCAACACGGTATCACTTCTACATAATAGGTATGTACATAAAGACAGAAATACTTCACTATAATCTACACATCTGCACTGATGATGGACACTAATGCTGAGCTGTTCGAAATGTTGGCTAAAGCCGAAGGATGCGCAACACGGCATAAAACCCCAAAAATCAATCACGATAATATCGGAAATATGTATTATGGTTTATTTGTAAACAACTTCATTTCTCGAAATCATTCAGAGATAATCGGCAAACACACTAATTTTGGTTGTTCGTGATAATGTGAAATATTTCTGCGTAATGTATTGCGTAAAATTATTCCCGTTTAATGAACTTTTAATAATATATAAATTGACACAGATTGCGAGAGTTGTCCGGTCTTAATTTGAAATGTGTATTTATTTTGTTTAATTATTTGACCGAGCTAAATCTGTCAAAAATTAAAGGATGCCAATCTGAAACACTAACGATTTTACTAACGGTATTCATACAAAAGATAGAATTCGGACCTTGATAATATGTCATATTTGTTTTTCCTAATGCCTGCTCTATAGGTACTCTTGGTGAAACTATAGGGATTTTGGTAACTTCCTGCCTATACCATAGGACGTATTTTTAAAAAGCCATGAAAATCACAGAACGTCCATGTGCCTACCATAAATATTCTACCACTTTGTTACAGGAATAATTCAAACGTTCCTCAAAAGCCCGGCCCCGCTCCAGATCGGGGTTGAGTTAGCGCTGAAAATCGCTAACTTAGCGCTTTTTAAAAAATCCGTCTCAACCGCCCCAGTATCCCCCTTTGTAGTTTGGTGACCTATTCTAGGTTGGTCGCGGCCGATCTGAAGCCGAAGCGCACAAAGGGGAAACTGGGCTCAACGAGACACTCGCCGCATTGAAGGGCCCTCGAATCATTTTTACGTTGCATATTAAGCCGGCTGTTATGTCTCCGCGCTGTGTAATGTGAACTGTGACGTCCCTTCTCCGAGCTCCGGCCCTGCTGTAATGGATTCATTACAACTTTGATAATTCAATGGTTTTTTTTTGTCAGATTTGGTACACTTGAAAAAAACAGAAGTTTTTTGTGCATCGTTGAGATATTTTGAGGTCTGTAAGACTTCTCTTTCCATGTTATAGGAACTACTCGCATCTTTCACAAGGCTTCGCGCAAGTTTCAAGATCAATTAGGTGCAATTGAAAAGTACGAACAAAAGTGTTGTAAAAACATCGTCATTTTTCAAATGAGATAATTATAATTAAGTTTTATTAAAAAAGCAAATAACTTTACATCACTTTATTTATATACGCATAATCTACATGTTTCGTGAACAATGTTCACATATCACGAGTAAATGTGCACTAAAGTTAAAAATTAAATACAGATCACCTATGAAGAGGAAGGACCTCACTTAACCGGTTTTTCCTTTCTAATGATTTTATAATCCCTAATTCTAATAAACTTCCCCCACTCTTACCCCTAACCATTCCTTCTATTCCTTCCTCTCGACAAAAAATTTTGTGAATCAATTTCCACCACTCCGCTGACATCATTGAGGAGGCGGGTATGGGTACTGCCGCCCCGGGAACCATTTACATTTATTCCACTGGTTGGGGGAGACCTTTTGACCTCTCGACCAACCGGACTCTCTCGATCCATCGTCTTGCACCGCAGGGGGAAGGATGAATATCTTCAAACATACCTTATATTATTTTAAATGAATAAATTGTGTAATAACACAAATCTAGATTTACAGATCACAATGATTTGAACCTCCGCCCTCTATCGCTATTCGAGAAGCTTTCCTATCGACCATGGATGCCAAAAAACATGTAACGTACTCAAATATCAATTTAGACAATAATTGACTTTGGTATTAATATTTGAATATGCACATCTATAATGTGGTAGACACCGGTGAAAATGTGATTCCAAATCTCAATCCGTCCAAACGGAGGCTCTCCACTCGAACCATAACACATTGCATATTCATGGGATTTTGATTCAATTTCTCCGTAGCTTGTTCCCCGAATAATCTCATTCCCCTCCTCCCATCCTATTCCTGTGCATTCATTGTCCACTGATCGGCATAACCTACTTCGTTTACGACAAAGGTGACGATATATTCGAGAATTTTGAGGAGTATGTTGATTGAATTCAATGCACGGAGAAACTAAAAGGCTTTGGTCCCGAAGTGCTAATTATTTTTTGATAAATTGACATGTCGCACATTCCGCAGGAAAGGGTCTAAGTCAAAATTTTCTATTGTTCTTTCTATCTCTGAAAGGTAAAGTGATTGTGATTATCTATGCTCCACGAAAACCGTATTTAAGTTAGATAACTCTATCTCCGTAAGATGTTCTAGTATTTCTTTTCGAAGGGACCGCTTGCCTCGTAATCATGGTGAAACACAGTTTTATATGAAAATATAGGCCAAAATCGGGCCCGCAATTGGATCGCAAAACGCCCACAATGCACTTCTTTATTCTTTGGTAGAAATATATTATTTAACAGGCGTCCAGTATGCGTTTTTAATTGAATTTTTGCAATCTGTGTAGTTGTGTAATCTGGCTTCGAAGTTGTGTAAATTGCGAAATCTCTTCTCGACAGGCGCCAATTAGTTTGCACTTAGACCTTTAAGGCCCGGTAGTAAGCGTTCAAAAAGACGAAGAAAGGGCAATATTTAAATACGAAAATGGAGAGAGAGAGCGGTAAGAGGGAGCGCGCTAAAATTAAACAAACGATTATAATTAAGCGAAAATAGTTAAAATATTTAATAAAAAACGACTCGTTTACAGTAGAGCATAAACCTCTCGACAAATGCTTGTTGCAAGTAACGATGCACTGTGATTTTTTTAACTAGTTAAACATAATATGTAACAGAATAAAATGTTTTTCATAAAATTCCGAGCATATTTCGCGATTTTTTTCTGTCGAGGGAATTCCATATAATTACTGTTTCGGCTCAACAAATTGATAACATATATTTTTTAAGAAACTTATAAACTGAAATTCGGTAGAAGTGCGGAATGCGGGGCTTAAAAATTGAGCTTTGAGGGTAGTCAGTGTTTTTTTCCCTTGATGAATAATTGTTTTATTAATGATTTTTTACTTCGGAAAACAAAATTCAAAACATTTAAAAATATTTTTGATATGCGTAAAGCGGTATTAAATACACTAGGAGCACACAATGCTGAAGAGGTAAGCTACACTAAAAATAACATTAAGTACATTTCTCTAGAGTCTTGGTCTAGAAGTCTAGAGTGTCAGACTAACCTTACCTGGATATTGGACAATTTACCAGAAGCTCAAGAGTATGAAGGGGTAAAATATTATTGAAAATATTAGTCAAATGTAATATCTCACTTTATAGTTATGTAGATTGCAGAACCTATCACCTATCATCGACGGGTGCACATCTACGCACAATGCACGACAGATTTAACTTACACTGAGCGGTTCTTTGCTAACATTTTGAACATCTGAAAAGCTCAACTTGCTGAATATTTTATTGCGACCCTTGGGAAAAAACGGTAGCGCTGTTAACAAACCATTCATATGAGAATATTTTACACAAAACTCTTAAAAAATAATAAAAGTTTGTCCTGCGCAACTTTGCTTCAATGATCTTTAGAACTCGGATTTGCTTTGAATTTGAATGTCATTTTCAAAATTTGAATTTTCTCTGTGAAGAATTCAGACAAACGGTAAAGTACCATCCTAAAAAATGAGTACTTTTTTTAAAAATATTTTTTCTTAATATTCTGCATCAATAAATAATTATTATTCTACCAGTTCTGGTTTGTTATTTTTTTCCATTAACTCCACACAGGAGGCTCTGAGGAAAACAATTTCCATCAGGACCTATGTCATCTGAGATGCTGTGTGGAGAGTCTTTTTGAGAAGAGGAAGGAGTGAACATTGGTCTTGAAGAAACCCATGTAAGGAGGAAACACAGAGGCCGGATATTGTACCACAGCCGAGCTACTGAACTCAAGAACGCGTCGAAGAAGCGATCCGTTCCCATGTGACTAATGTCAACTGTGTTACCGATGCCATGGGGATCAATGAAGCTAGTTCGTCCGAGCAACTTCCATTGAAATATCGGTAGAATAAGGATTCCCACCCGACGCCTGAGCTCTAAAGATTGCGCCTTTGACACAAACAGTGAGCTTTACAAATCGTACAATTACAATATACCATGGTTTTGTTAAATTAAAAAATGGTTAAATTATTGTGTGACCCGTGATGCTTGCTAGTCCTGTGATTTTGCAAAGAGTGATTTTTTCAATACTTTGATTTCGATTTTTATTGCATAAAAGTCAACACGAACGAAAATAAATATCGTTCTGACTTCATTTTTATCTTATTACAGGGGTATTCACATAAATCACGAAAGAAAAAGTGCAAGTACCAAGAGTAGAAGAAATGTGAAAAACAAGAACTTAATAATAATAATTATAATAATTGAATAATTTATAGAGAGCCGTTTTTTGTGAAAAATCACCTCAACTTAAGATGGAAGGCTTCCAAATTTCTCATCTATTATTTAACCATGTTCATACTCTTCTTGTAAAAATATTGATTGATTTGCGTAGAGCAGTTTTTAAAAGTTCATTTATAATGTTGGTAGTTCTTGGTCGAAGAATGATACAGTCAAATATGACCGAATCGGAGAGGGCCATATTAGCTCAGTTGTTAGAGCATAGTCATAGGTCCTGGATTCGAGTCGCAGATGTAACCGTATCTTTTTCTGTTTCAGATTTTCGATTGAGTTTCTCTAATATTGTCTTCATTAATTAAATATTACAATTTGAGGTTTTACTCATCAAATTAAAAATAAACACAAAAATTCATCCTAAACTTGCAGAAAAGTCATAGATATCGCATATTAAACAAAAAATAATAATAAATATTATTTGTCATTATTGTGACAGCTGTTTCGGCGTTCAAGCCCATTTACAAATCTTGATTATGCCATATTGAGATTACTTATTTAGATGATTTTAATAAAAATAATTAAATTGATGAAGCTAATGAAATAAACGAAACTACTTAATAAAATTATTGAAACATTATTAATTATTAAACTTAAATTAATTATTCTTAAAAATGTTGTAAATCAAATGTCTGAAAAAAGTTTACTCAGTAAAATGACTAATTTTAATTATTATTTGCCCGTTTGAATTTAATTGTTATTCAAACCTTCACTAAACAACATGGACAATGTAATTCACTGTTTTACCGACATTTTACTTCAGATGTTCGTAGATTTTCCGCCAGGGTCCATTTCCATCTGTTAAGGGATGATACACCCCCTCCTCCACGGAGCATGCGCACTTTCAATGCTCTAAAAACATCAAACCGAACGTGTCGGACAAAATTCCGATCCTTCAAGTCAGAAGGTTTTCGTTAAACGAAAACATTTTTCTTAGAAATATTTTCATTCTGTGGTGCCAAACTTTGCACCCGTGTTCGGTTGTGATTCAGATTTGGTTTCAGTTGTGCTAATGGTTCCGTGTAACATTTTGTTTACGTAAAAACCCATAAACCCTTTATTGGAGTAATCTGTTTCAGTACTAACCTAATTTTGACATAAGTAGGTACATCAGAGTGTTTATCATGTACTTGTGAAAATATAAAATTAAAAATATTTCTAGAAATAAATTATTGCAAAATGGTACACGATTAAAAATAGCTTATAAAATGATTCAATAAAAATATTTAATTTTTTCTTTGTTCATTTTAAACCTAACTAAATTAAGGTTAAGAGTTTGTTTTAAAAGAAGATATTTTACTAAAAACTTTAGTTGATAATGTGCAAAGTGCGTCATTTTAAAGTATACAGTGTTAAGTAAGTCCCAGAAGACATAATGGGTGAGGATAAGAATAGGAGCTATCAATATTATTCACAGTCAATTCGATCATCTCGGAATGGTTGGCTCTCTGGCAGTGATGGATTCGGCAATCGGTGACTGTGTGATACTTCCGATGTTTTTGAAAAAACGAAAATTCGGAAAAATGAAGTGACACTTGTCCGGCCGCAGGGGGCTATACAAACCATCATGAAAAGAAGAAAAACACTCCATAGTTTCACCATTCCTGCTTTTACCTCATTTTTGTTTGTGATTTTTTGCACTTTAAAAATTGTTAGGTAAGTCCATTTATCATATTGTTATATTTGTGATTTTAAAAATAATTTGAGTAAGAAAATATTTACTTTTATTTTTGACTTTATGAGTAAACCTCAAATTGTAATATTAAATTAAATGAAGAAAATATTAGCGAAACTCAATCGAAAATCTGGAGACAGAAAAATTAGAAAAAGATATTGGCAGATCTGGGACTCGGACCCGGGACCTTTCGCTTTCCGGGCGTCCACTTTGACCACTGAGCTAAGGTGTCTCTATTTGATTCGGTAATTTTAACTGTATCGTACTTCGACTAAGAACTACCAGAAACTACTCGAATCCCCGAAGTGACAATATCTTTTTCATATTTTTCTGTCTCCAGATTTTCGATTGAGTTTCGCTTATATTGTCTTTATTTAATTAAATAAGAAAATAATTGTCTAAAACTATTAATTATTTTGCGTGTGTCATTATAATTGACCGTGACAGCCATTACGCCTTTCAAAAGCTCTTAGAAAGTTTAAAAGATTTCAGAAAGCAAAAAAGTTCACTAAAATGTTGTACTTACTTTTATCAAGTTTAACTTATGGAACCAATTTTAATTTTAATTTTTCTTTTATTAATTTTGAAATGAATAATAATATCATTGAAAATACATGGTATTAAGGGACATACTTGACCTACTGTGATTCCTACAGTGATATGTTTAATGACCTGTACGAAAAAAGTGAAATCAATTTCTATCCAAAACCTAAAAGAAGACAGTTTGCAATAAAATTATGGGTAACGGATGATATTTTAGAAAAAAATAAAATAAGAGACTCCCCGTACATAAGATGGAAAAACTCTTCTATTAATAAAACTTACGAAATAAACTACAAATCATCCCGAAATACTGTTTCCAAATTAATCACAAAAAAGTGAAACTGCATATTTTAATGAAACATTAAAAACCGTTTCAGCAATTAAAAAAACGTGGGATCAAATAAACAAATTATTGGGACGTAAAAAAGATGCGATGAAATTATTTCAAAGTATATGCTAAATAGTAACGGCCAAACAGAGGAAATCGCAGTAAATAGATTTGCTGAGTACTTTTCAAACAGTATCAGCTCGATGTTACACAAATGTGACTACAAAGCGTCTAACATAGCCCCCGTTGAGTTGCCGCATAGCATGTACCTGCCTAGAGCTACGTGTGAAGATATACGCAGGATTGTCAGTCAACTTAATAATTCCAAGTCACCGGGGATTGGCAATATTCGAATGTTCGACATTAAAAAACATATAACTATTCTATGTCCGGTAATTACCCACTTAATTAATAAAATCCTGTCGCAAGAAGTTATACCAACTGAGCTTAAATGTAGCATTATTAGACCAATATACAAAAAGGGAAAACATTCTGAAATAGAAAATTACAGACCAATCAGTATACTGCCAGCTATTGAAAAAATACTAGAAAAATACATCTCCGTAAATTTAATAAAATAACGAGAAAGTTTCTCCATTATTGATCCCAATCAATACGGATTTCAAAAAAATAAAAGCACAGAATTGTTACTACAGGACTTTTCCAATTACGCAAATCAAGAACTCAACATATTCTGTTTTTATTCATAGACAATTCTAAAGTGTTTGATACCATTGATCCGATAAAACTATTACAAATATGAGAGGCGATAGGAATTAGGCGAAAATTACCAGAACTATTCAAAAACTATTTAAACAATCGACAAATTAAAGTGAAACTCTTTCAAGCTTACAGCAAAGCAAAATATATGTAAACAGGAGTCCCGCAGGGGTCAATTCTCGGCCCAACATTATATATAATATTTGAATAAAATTTTCACATTTGTTAAACATTACGTTTATGCTGATGATACGGCGCTAGTCATTTCACATGAAAAATTATCCATTGCAATTAAACTCATGCAGCACGATTTCTTTTCACTAATTAAAAAAAAAACTAAATTAATGCATATACGATCTCCTCACGCCAAATATACAACGCATACATTTTAGTGTATAAACAATTCTTCACAGTCGTGCAAATGCGAAACCATTGAACTTGTACAAACGTATATATATTTGGGGATTACAGTAGACACGCATATGAAATGGCAACATCTGCAAACGCCTGCGAGCTATTGCGGGACGAATTTCCAAAATTAAATATTTTATGCCCATAAGTACATTGAAAATAATCTATTTGTTACTAGAGGAATCTACTATCAGATACGGAATAACTTCTTGGGGAAACTCGTGCAAGACAAATATAGATTACATTCAAACAATTCAGAACTCTATGACTAAGCCCTTGGTAAGCAAAAGCATTTATGCACAAAGAAGAAACATAAAATTATTATAAGAGTCAGTCAGTATATTACCTTTGCGAGGGATATTATGGTTTAAAATTGTATGCCAAAACCTATTTTCGGATTAAATATACAAGGAAAAAGTAGATCATGCATATGGCACTAGATTAATTAAAAATGAGGGGTTGTACATTCCGAAAATTATAAATAAAAACGGACAATGGACATGCGCTTATCTTGTCCCTAACATATTTAATAAGATGCCAATGAACATAAAAAAACGAATCAAATTGCAGCACCGATCTAAAAAAAAAAAATTAAAAATGGCTAAAAGATCAAGACTTTTTAAATTGAATTTTGTTTTATCTTGTGTATAATATGACTATGAGTAATTTGCCTGTATTATATCTGTCTATCTTTGAATTTTATGCCTTTATATTGTAATTACTTAAAAGTTATTCTTCTGTTTCTATTTTCTATTTTGTGTTATATTAATATTGTTAAATCGACCTGCTGACAAACTGCTCTGGCAGTTTAGCGGGTGCTTAAAATGAAGAATAAAAAAAATAGAAATAAAATACTTGTGATTGACCTAATAGTGATTCCTGAAAATATTTAGAGTAAAATATGTTTATGAAATTATGGTCTCCGGTGACCTTTTAAACATTTTTTAAACAACTTATTTTTTTAATATTCTACATGGAGTCACTAATCACTCAGCCGAGTAACAGCCCAACCCCTCAGATCGGCCAGACCTCCCCATTACCTAATAATTATCTGGATTTGAAGTTGAAAAAAAACATCGTCAATGTCACCTGAGTATTTGCTCCGGATAATGTCTGGAATCACTGGTTAAAGTAAGTCAAGTATGTCCCTTAATACCCCAATAAAAACATAAAATTAACTAAACTATTTTGAAATTGGAGTAATACATTTAAATTACATGCTTTAGGTACTTCAGAAACAAATAAACAAAAATAAAAACAAATTTTTCGTCATTTAGTATTAGCAATTTGTTTTTCTCTATTTATGTCTCTAACAATTACCATTTAACTCTTCGTTAAATTTGTAAAATAATTGAAATTTTCATCTAAAACCAAGGACGGGTTGTTTCACAAAATTTGGACTATTCGTCAAATATTTGAAGTTAGTTTTCATATTATGTGATAGTTCTATTCAAGGCTTGTTATTATTTCAGTTTTATGAAGCAACTGGTTAATGATGATCTTAAAAAACGAGTGTGCTTTAGACCACACGACTGAAGTAAAACTTCACTAACTTATAAAAGAAGAGTTGCTCTCTCTTGCCCCTACAGTAATACGAAACGTAACTCTTTCTTTTTCTATCTTCACTAACTTATATCTCCCTCTCAACGTCGGTTCGCCTCCCCGATCACACTTTTCGGAACGCTCTCGTCAGGCATTCCCCAGCTTACTCCTCAAGTCAAGCGTGCTTAAAGAATTTTTACTGCAATAAGAGAACTTGAATAGAACTTACATAAAACGTGAAAATTAGCTTAAAATATTTGATGAATTTTTTTTTTTAAACAACCCGTCCTAAATTAAATATAGGAATGCAAAGGTACTTTCCAGATAAATCATGTATAGAGCATACTGCATTATTTGAAACATATATTAATTAATTGGATGTTTTCAGTTCAGCTCAAAAAACGTTAGTGTCCGAACGGCTGGAGAATGTGACCCAAACCATCTCCCGGATTCTGGAGGGATACGACATTAGACTGCGGCCTAATTTCGGTGGTAAGTGGATTAAAAAAATTCTTCACCCCATGTTGAGTTGGATTGCGGGATTTTCACATACACCTAAATATGTCAGACTTAGTATAAATCTCATTCAATCTAGTTTCATCGCGATTCTCACATTTTTCCAGAATAAGAAGTAATTCTTTGTATATTATAAATTATAACCAAACATTTTATGAACATTATTCATTCATTTAAGTTTAAATATTACTTTTTACATAATTTCTAAATATATTTAACATAACATAAGATACAAGTAATATAAATGTAAAAAAAGTAAACCTTTTAAAAGTATGATTTTATGGATTAAATTTTCTGTGACAGTTTCTATTGATTAACCTTTTCTATTTTTTATGGAATTATTCACAAAATAAATTAAAAAATCACTTTAGCGGTTGAAATCGTCACCTGTAGACTCCGTTTTTCAAGCAATTTTCATACCTCATTTTTAGCTAGTGGCATAATTAGTCAAGTAATTTTAAGTTATTTTCTAACCTACTAAAACATCCTAATTTCAGCATTTTCAGATTCTTTTAAATCATTGAAATGGTAATATTTCACAACTTTCCAGTAAAATTTAGGCGAAAGTTAATGGAGATATTATAAACTCCCGAGAAACATATTCGTTTTCAGTAATGTAAATAATATTTTTATTTTTTTACGCCGATACAATCTTTTGATGAATTGAGTTTGAATGTCACCGTAAAGCATTTTCAAATCTGCTTATAAGAAAATCAATATAAATAGGAAAGTACCTAAGTCAATAAAACGTCTGGAAATATGTATATGTGGTGCCTACACTGCCTACTGCCTTCATACATCGTTAGAGAAGGTACCTACATAATTTGTTTTGACACTGTAACGAACGTGCCTTGAAAGCTAAGCTAGGAATAAAGGGTCTTCTCCGGTAGCTGAAATGTGGATGCTTTTAAATTAAGTTTTTAAGTTAGGTTTGTAAATAACTAGAACACCAATTTAATCTAATCTAAACCCTTGGTGGGTACGGTAAAGCGCGTTTTCATCCCGCGACAAAATATCTCCGACAAAATATCCTCCTGCAAAATATCTTACGGAAAAAACATCCCCCAACAAAATATCTACTAAAACTTAACCTAACCTAACCAAACCTAACCAAAAAATGGGATTAAGATAATACAGACATCCTTAAGACAATAAATTACTGTTCAAAAATAGTAAAATGGGACGAAAATAATACAAATAACAATAATTTACTGTCTTTACAGGATTTCTGTATTATTTTTGTCCTATTTTTTGTTAGGTTAGTTTAGGTTTAAGTAGAAATTTTGTTGGGGATGTTTTGTCCTTAGGATATTTTGTCGCGGGATGAAAAGTCGCGGAACCGAGAACCTACACGAGTTACAATAAAAATTCACCGTATAAGTAAACTTATTCTGCCTCGCTAGATAGATTTCCGGTTCTTAGTTCTGCAATATTGCGGGTTGAAGGCCTAACATTTCACGGGTTGTACATTTTAAAACAGCATAAAGACAATCATTTTGAATATGTCAATCATCCAGTTGATTAATCACATATCTCCAAATACTAAGATAATTAGGAAAACAATATTCAAATGCTCCCCATAAATCAATTTTTATTTATAATACATTATAATAAAACAAATATTATTTACACTTGCCTGTGTTTTACATCCTAAATATTCTGAAAAATTGCACCTTGATTAATTCACCAAAAATCTTTTTGCATTTAAATTCCGGTATTTTCCCAATCACAGTCCTTCCTAAACATGAAATCACAAACACCATCCTACAAATTACTCAACAAACAACTCACACTAACATCAAGCCACTTTACAATCAAGACATCCATACTCACAATACTCGAAATAGCAATAAAATCCGCATACCTCAAACACACACTACAAAATACGGGATAAAATCTCTGAACTATGTTGCCTATACACTATATAATTCGCTTCCAGATATGTACAAGGGAATCCAGCAAAATAAAAAAATCAGTGTAATGTTTTAAAATAATATTTTTAAAGTACGTTTAAGGCTGAAGCTATGTAATTTTTTTGTCAGGTTCAATTGTCTTGTTTCCTTTTCTCTTCTTTTCTTTTCCATTTAGTTATAATCATCCATATTTGTATAACCTTGGTCATTTTTTCTTTAATTGTTTTCTATTGTTGTTTGTTCTACTCAACCTGTCTTTTATTTTTCA
This sequence comes from Limnephilus lunatus, assembly GCA_917563855.2. Taxonomy (NCBI): domain Eukaryota; kingdom Metazoa; phylum Arthropoda; class Insecta; order Trichoptera; family Limnephilidae; genus Limnephilus; species Limnephilus lunatus. The sequence goes on from OU830592.1 coordinate 49,933,089, forward strand.
TCTACATATATTGTACGTGAAACTTATATTTTTAATATGATGGATGACAACTTCAATTCACCTAAATGCTCAAAAATCTCAAAAAAGTCATATTAAATATTTAGGCATAATTAAAGATCAACATGTTAAATGGACACAACATATTGCACAAACTGTAAACAGAATTCGTAAACTTTATTACGTATTCCTCAAACTAAGAAATATTCTACAAAACTCTATGCTACTAAAGGTTTACTATGCATTAGCCCAATAAGTTCTACAATACGGAATAATAGGCTGGGGAGGAGCGTATAAAACTAACTTCACCCCACTTGAAATAGTACACAGAAGACTCATCAAAATTCTTCTAAAGAAACAAAAAAGATTATTCAACCCAAAAATTATTCGACGAATTCAGTAAATTATTTAAAGTATTACCATTAAATAAAAATTTTCAAAAAAATTCATTACTTCAAATCCACAAAGATAAACTAACAACAAAGTCATTTAGCGCCAGGCCGAGAACCTTAGGACATATAATAATACCTAAACTTAATACAACAACAGCCTTTTACACATACTCAGCCATAAAAAAGTTTTAACGAACTCACCAAAGAAATACAATCCGAAAGGAATTATGAAATTTTTAAACAAAAACTAAAAAAACATTTGACTATTAACTAGATTTAGGTATGAGTTACGATGTGTCAACTTATATTTACATTATGAACAAAAAATGCCAACTTAAATTTTCATTATGTATAAAAATTTTCCATTATGTACAAAAAAAAAATGCAAACTTATTATTCATAATGTATAAAAAAAGTAGTTCTACATACATCCAAATTGTAACAACTGTTAAGTATAGTACTGTCAATCTGATAGTGCTCCCTCTCTAAACACGAGAATTTCTCAATTAGGGAGGTATTGTTACCACTAATATTATATATATTTAATTGAATATTATATGTATTGGTTAAAAAAAAAATCAAAATTCCTATGTAAAACTGTAAATATTTCCTCCCACCCATGAATTGTATCCTAAAATGAGTTCAGTAACTCATCGGGATTGCTCTAGCAAGAAATAAAAACAATAAAAAAATATAAATAAAAAAAAAAGGTTTGGTGGTGAAAATGGATAATCTGGTACCGGAGAGAGGGTACACTTTTACATATAACTGCATAGTCAACTCAAATATCTAGTTTTTGGAGATGTCTGATTAATCAACTGGCCGATCGACGTATTTGTTTATTTTTACTGTTCGTTGCAGTACTGGAAACATTAAAAATATTTCGTAGTTAACTAACTTTATTTATTGTTATTAAGTTTATTTTGTAGAACTCCATTTTATTTATTTTATAAATTCAATTTAAATAAAATTAAATAATAATATTATTGAATTTATAAAAAAAAATAAAACTAACTTTAGTTAGCTAACTAGACTAAGATACATCTGTGACATCGTCGGGACAGTAAAACAGGTTTCATTCAATGAATTATTGAAAACTAATATATATATATGTATTTTATTTACAATCCACTTCTTCTTCTTCTTCTCGTGCCCTGTCCGTTCAACGGGCGTTGGCTGTCATGTTGGCTATGCGGATTTTGTTTACTGCAGCCCGAAACAGCTCTACAGTAGACTGGCCAAACCACTGTCTCAGGTTTTTCAGCCATGATGTTCTCCTTCTTCCAGAGCCCCGATTTCCGTCAATCATTCCCTGCATTATATGATGAAAGATCTCGTATTCTGGATGTCCTAGATATTGAAGTTTACGGATTTTTATTGTTTTAATATATATTTTTTTAAATTTCATTCGAATCATAACATCTTCATTCGTAACCCTATCCATCCAGCTTATTTTGAGTATTCTTCTGTAGATCCACATCTCGAATACCTCAAGTCACCTTTTCAGTTCTTCGGTGCTTCCATTCAATAAAATAATACCGAAAACACGAAGTATCTGACCATTCGCATTCGTAATCCAAGATTGAGATCATGACTGCAGAACACCTTTTTCATGCGGATAAAGGTTGCTCGAGCTTGCTCAATGCGGCATTTCATTTCAACCGATCGCGATGGATGCTATCTTTCATTTTTGCATCCCAAGTATACAATACTTTGTACCTTCTCTATAAAAAAATATTTTAAATCCTATTATAACTGGTAAAATTGTGGTCTGTGTGTGTAAAATGTAATAATGTTTGTTGTTTAGGGGAGCCATTGGACGTCGGGATGGATCTGACGATTGCGAGCTTCGATGCCATATCAGAAGTCAACATGGTAAGTCAACACATTGTAATGCTAAAATTATGTCTAAAAAAATAGGTATAGGTATGCTTGTAGGTTAGAGGTATCTATATACCCACGAATATAAATATCTCACCACTTTTTTTCCTTTTATTTCTATTGGATGGTAGCATGTAGCACCATGTCAAAAATAACATGTGATATGCGAACATTCCTAACACATTCGTACATTGTATATTGCACGTACAATATTGTTAAATTATCGTGATCAATTTTTGGTTAGTGATGCGCTTTCCCCTCTTTAGCCAACGGTATAAACGTATTAATTGTATGTATATTTATTTATTCAGACAGTGATGTCCATCATTAGGGTAAATATGAATGGTCTGTAACGCTGTCTGAAATGTTGGCTATAGAATAAGGAAGGGCAGTAACTGGGTATAGTAACATTGTTTAACAGAAACGTTAACATAATCATAAAAAATAATAAATATTGAAAGAATAAAAAAACTAAGGTCTTCAATGCATTTATCCATCACAAAAATAAATAATGTTACACCAAAGAATGTACGTATACATACTGTGCAATGTTCACAGTACTTGTGCGTTCATTTCAAATGAACTATTTTTTAAATTTAAAATAAAACAATAACTTTGTAAACACCACTTTTATTTTTTATATACTTTATGTCGACCAGGTTTTGCTACAACCGTAGCTTCTTCAGGGCAGTATAATACTCTACTAACATTAAGTTACATGTGTTATAGATAATATATGATTTAACAAAATGGGCTGGACTCCTTAAGTGAAGGAGGAAGAAGGCATAAGTGTAGATGGAGAATTGGGAAGGGAACGGGCGTGTTCTTTGTCAACAGGGAACAATCTTAGAATGGGACTTTTATTTAATTTAGTTGCTTATTAACTACCTTACTATTAGTGTTTATGGCTTTCCTTAGTTCAAGTGCCTCTAAATTGTCCAACCTTATACCTATATCGTTTTTATGAATTATGGTGGCTCCTGAGTTTCTATCAAATTTATCTGTTTCGATCAAGTGGTTTGCAAATTCCGAAAATCCAGAGCTGTGTAAACATCTAAAATGTTCTTTGACGCGGGTGTTTATGTGCATATTCAACATATTTATAAATGGTTATGTTAATACAAAGTTCCAGTTTTTCCTTTCACGACTTTCTTAAATGTCGAACGTTTGTAATGCCACGAGTATTTAATGTGTATCCAAAAGGTTTCGTTGATACATACTACCACTAACTATAAATATATCTATAAATCACAGTCAAAAGACTTCACAACCTTGAATGAGAGCACTCCACATTTGCCACAAAATGTTTAAAGTTCCTAAGTTCCCTCGCTTGAGGCAGAATTTGAAAGTTTTAACATAGTTTTGCCTGTGAGAGAGAAACTAGTAGAAAGCTCTTTCTGATTTCAATACTCCCAGTCTGAGCCTTCAGGCTAGCGACACGCCTGGTTTGATATACGCCGCCGATCGTCGTGAGAGTATTATTTTATGCCGTTCATTTTGCGACCGACTCTACGCCGTAGAATGCTGTTAGTTAAGTGGTTGTTAGTTACACTGTTATGTTAGGTTACTTAAATTACGCTATTAGTTACACCGTTAGTTAGTTACGCTGTTAGTTATGTCATTAGTTACGCCGTTACACAATATTATAGTAATAATTGGTTACAGTGCTTAATTGATCAGCTCAAATGAAACCATTATAAAAAAAAATTGTAAACATAGTAAAAATGATTTGAAATGCTAAATGGAAATGGGTCAAAACTTTCCCATTTGAAAATGCAAAATGTGAAATGGTTTTTAGAAAAGTATTTCAAATGCAAAATACATACAATAAAAACACATATAAATTTGTTGTAGACCACTTTTATTTTTTAAAACACTCAAATAAAATTTTTTTGAAACACTCACTATTTTTTAAAACACTCGCAAAATACATATTTACAAAATGCATTGATAATACACAATAGTTTCTAAGGCCAAACAATAAAATAGTGAAAACAAATAGCCTTCTTTCTTCAAACAATTATTGAATTTTTAAACAATTTTGTCATTTAATAAAGGACATAACATTTAACAAAGGAGTAGAAAAAATTGTGGAATAACTTTCCTAAGTCTGAAGCCATTCCACTTTTCCAAACAAATCATAGATACGATGAACATACATCCACATAATCATATGCATATGCAAAAAAAGGAACAAGTCGAAACCAGTTAAAATTTAATACAGAGCAAAGATTGACAACGAGAAAGACAAATGCATAAATAAACTAAACCACTGACGACAAATGACATAGACAGTTTGACAGATCACGAAACCGCCAAAATTTACAACCAATATAATGTATTACGTATCAACCACGCATTACCGTCTTCTGCCATTCTACCCTCCTTAGTTCTCCAATTTAACATAGTATAATGCAATTTATAAAACTCATGGACGAATTTTAGGTCTTATGCTTTGTAACACTACGGTCATCGTTCCACTGGTAATCGAAGATGCTCATCATAAGTCAGTTAGTTCTGCTTTTTTATATTTTAGATAACATTCCTTAAGTAGGTACTTAGTTTTATATTTCTAAAAACCTATCTGTGAACTTTAATCATTTGTTTTTTTTTGGTTACCTTCCCTCTAGATTATATTATTAAGATTGTTGATTTTCCTAAAATAAATAAATCTATTATAGCTGAACTCAATATTCCGTTCCCTGCTACCAGCCTAAAACCCCAGAGAGTCAAATTGTTTTAAATTTAACTACGAAGTAGTCAACGATGCTGTAAAAAAAAGTCTTCTGTCATTAATGCACTTTGACACTGCATTGTTTCACATCCACAGCATAACTTGCAAAAAAGGGCTTTTCCTTAAAATATTTGTATTAGCGCCATCTATGAACGATTAGATTATAAATTTTTATAAGTTTATCCTTAATAACCGTTCTCATCCCAGGCGAAAAAATTAAAACATATAAATGTTCTTTACTTAGGTGAGTATAATTTAATACACCTTATAACTTTTTAGGTGAGTATAATTTAATATACCTTATTATAACGTATTTGTAAAAAAAAATTATAATTAAAATACATCGATGTGATCGACTACGTTGGGTGTCGCGTCGGGTCTAGTGACTAGTCCAATGGAGAATAGAGGATGTATGTTGAGAAATCGCATTATTCCCGGGAGCGCCGTCAGTGGTGGTCACGAGCTTACCAAAGTAGATAATGCATTTACCAGCGAGTTAGGAGAATTTTCACGCGGACTAGACTTACTAAACCATGCTCCTGGGAGAATATCGATTTAAAAATTTGCTTTTGGGACAGAAATTGAGAAACTTCTCTTAAGAGGCACCAGAATATTAAAAGAATTAACGAAAAAGGACACAAGAGATTACACCGGAAATTCAGAATTATTCCACTATTATTTTTAATTATTTTATTGAAACTTATCGCCATGAGATGTTTAAATTAAAATGTTAGAAATATTAAAATGTAAGAAGATGGCTTATTTCTAATTTTAAAAATAAGTTTTGTGTTTAATTAATGTTATGTTAAAATTAAATCAATGAAATGATTAGAGTAGACATTTAACAGATATTTCATAATGTTAAGGCTTAACCACTGGAGCGATTTCAGTCGAAAAATGGACCATTTTTTATTTTTCTGCCATTGATTTCGGTCCAAAAATGGACTATTTTTTCCTACCATTCGTAAAACAACTATTGTAATTATTTCAAACATTTCCTTGGCCAGCCGTTTATTTTAACACGAAGCTACTGAAATTCTTTATCTATTATGTACTTATGTTTTATACGTATCTATGTGTAAGATTATATACATGTATGCGAATACCTGTATGTATGTATGTGTGTATATATATGTATGTGTAAGCTATATGTGTAAATATATAATTATGTACCCGTCTCGGAACAGACTTAGTCTAGTGAGGCTGGTTACTTACTTGTTTTGTATAAGATATTATTATTACAATAAACGCCCGGGTTGCCAGCATTAAAAAAATATATATGACCACAGATTTTGCAAATCCGAACTTCTAGACTATTTTAAAACAATGTTAAAAATAAAATTAAAAAAAAAAAATTTCCCGCCGAATTTTTGAACAGTTGTTTACAGATAAAATTAAGTCCTTTTTCCATAGATATGCACTTTTCATTATCAAGTATACCACAGACAACATATAGAAAGCGAAAATATTCTATGATGACCCGAATAAATATCCCTCACGGCAGTTTCAAGTAAAAAATACCCAGGATTCGCACGATTATAAACATTACGATTTTTTTAATATATTTTTTTATAAATCCTACAAATGTAAGATAAATGGTTAAATATAGGTATATTCATTGGCTATATAGCACTATAATATTTTTTTATGTCTCCTTGTTAAAATTCGAAGGTATGATTTTTTTAATGTTGGCGAAAAATTTAAAAAATGACCTTGTGGGAAATCTCAAGCAATCGACGCAAATTTATTTATGGTTTTAAACACGAAACATTACTTGGCACTCAAATGTTAAATGGTACGACAATAGTCTGTCTTTTTTTAATTTTTTTTTTTCAAAACATCAAATTTTGCTTTTTAGCGGTTCGAAATTCTTCCGCACTAAGGACTTGCTTCCGTTAACTTCTTTGATGAAACCTATCTGCCAGAAATCCTAGACGATTATTATACTCGTACATGAATCGGAACTCGTAGTAGGTTTTATTTTGGGAGGCGGGCATGGGTACCGTCGCCCCGGGAATCATTTATTGAATAACCAAAACCTCTACCATAGGTCACCCCAAGTGGTTCGTTTCGTTTGGCGACTTAGCAGGGGTCTCCGGTGTCATGGGGTGAGGTTTGTCAAGGCCTTGGCGGCCGATGTGTCTGCTCACCTACTGCGTGGCGGGCCGGATCGCGAGAGACTGGTTGAGGAGGTCTTTTGACCTCCCCAGCCAGAATCCCTTGATCCATAGCCTTTCACCGCAATTGAAGGGATGGGATCATACGTCCGTCACTCCTAAACACACTGACCCCCAGATTCCTACCCACCCTTCATACCTATTTTCTTTTCAGAACTGCCTCTTCTTTCCTAAAAAAAACCTGCACACAGCATCCCCTAAGATAAGTAAGTGTGGAGCTAATGTAAAAAAGGTACAAGCGGGAAGCTTGTGAATCTTCATCATAATATAGATGATAATCATAAAAAACTTTTAATTTGAATTTAGAATTCAGATTTTTTTGTAACGTTTTTCCTTGTTTTCGGCAACTAAATGGTTAAAATAACGTTTGGAGCTTAGTCAAAAGGCATTAAACATCGGATATTAACCTCTTGGAGATAGATTTCTTCAAACCCAAAAAAAATAATTTCGGACTTGATTTACTCAAAAACTAAAACTTAAATAAAAATATTCCACAAAATCGACTCCAAATATGGTGTAAATTTTCAATTTTCCTATGAATTTCTGGACACCGTGTATGTTACGTTATTTAAATTTTAATATGCATACTACGTGTATTTGAGGTGCGAATACGTTGAACGTTTACGTTAATGTACACGTACATGTTCGTGAGTAGTTTAGTATTGATGACAACTTAGGCCCTGAAGCATTTGCCTATCAAAATAAACGTTTATCGTTCCTCGTACATGGTAATAGCACACAAACATTTACTTAGTCAAATTTATATAAACTCCGGAACAATATATTGGTTTGTTCAAATATATTTAAATTTGATATAATATTAGAATCGACCAGGGCTAATCTCTGAACTGAACTAATTTATCTAAAATCGCTATGATGCGAGGGTATGATAAAACATGTTTCTGACTGAAACAAAGAATTCTCTTTCAAAGAGAAAAGACTAAGATTAAAGCAGAAGGAATTTGACAACGCAAAAAAATTTCAATGCATTTTATGGGCGAAAAACAACAGGATCGAAAACAAAACGAACGAAAAACTGCGTTTTGTCACAAACGTCTCCGGTATTTTTTTCACTCTCTATAAAACAGTTGTAGTCCAATGTTGTCCATTTTTATCTCAAGGCATCTGATTTCCATTTTTATCTCAACGCATCTGATTTCCATTTTTATCTCAACGCATCTGATTTCTATTTGTATCTCAACGCATCTGATTCCCATTTTTATCTCACAGCATCTGATTTTTCATTTCTATCTCAAAGCATCTGATTTTTAATTTTTATCTCAACGCATCTGATTTCCATTTTTATCTCAGCACATCTGATTTCTAATTTTATCTTAACGCATCTGATTTCTAGAGAAAATTAGTATCGATCGATCCTCGATATAAGAATAATGTTTTGGTAGAAAGAAGTCACTTTGTGGTTTGGCATATTAAATTAATTAAATAAAAAAACTTTATTTATCAATACGAAATTGACAGGTTTTGCTTACCACTTGTATCATCAGGGTCCCAACTGCTCCCGTCTGAAGCCAGTGAGACTATGGCATCCCCAATTGGGGCATGTTGTGAGGCTGGGGTAGTGGGGAGGGGAAGGAGATAGGGAAGAGGAAGGTGGAGAAGTACCTGGCTATTCAGATCTGGTCACCAAACACGGCTAAGGCTGTTTCAAGCAACGTTTCAATTCTGAATGGTGGTCTTACACCAGGGCGATACAGAGAGTATATTCCACTACTATATATTATTTGAAATAAATAAATTGTGAAATAACACAAATTAATCAAAAAAAAAAATTTTGCCACGCCAGGATTCGATCCCGCGACCTTCGGGTATACAAGATTTAACCGAAAACAGATTAATTATGTACTCCGATGGCGCTTGTGTTGACTGAAACTGAAAACAGTTAAATTTTTTAACTCTGATGATGCTTCTGTTAAGCGAAACCGGTCAGTTTTATAAATAAAATAAAAATTTGTGTTTATAAACAAAGTAATTGTCTTATTTCGTGAATAATGTATTATTATTAATAAATTTCAAATTAATTAACAGAGTACGACAAATACATGCATGCATGCATGTATGTATGTATGTTGTTTATGTATTGCTATATTAAGCATAGGAAGTTTTTGAAACTTTCAAAATACCTTCATTCCATCCTCGCGAAGGTTTCTGGATTATTACAACCGAATTACAATACACCTGTAAAGTTTTTTTTAATCATTACAAAAACTCTTACGAAACCGTCAAAAATGTCACAATTTGAGAATGACATTTAGCAAACCATCGATTGTTCAGTGAAAATTCAATTAATACATTTAATAGAAGTACTCACCTAAGGTACTAACAAAAATCGGATACTTTGAATCTAATCAAGAAATGTAGGTATTTTAAATAGGTAGGTACCTATGTTAGGTACCAAAATTGATTGATTTTTCTTACAATATACAAAAACGTAATATATGTATAGATATTGTAATACATGAAAAATTAAAATTTGTTAAAAAACAGGTGGCATGCGAGCTGTTTGAAAATCTGAATGTAGCGGGACTGAATATAATAAGAAACGCGGGAGAGGGGAGGGTATCGCTGGAGGTGGATTAAGCGGGACGAGGGAGCGGGAGAAGGGAGAGGAAAGGAGGGGAAGGTGGAGGGGGAATACATGAGGGGAAGGGGACAGGGGAGGGGAAGGGGAACGGGACGAATGAGAAAGGACGCGCAGGGAAAAACACAATTTTATTAAGTGGCATTGCAACGAATGCTGCTAACTCACCAGTATTTAATAAACGTAACTTAATAAATTTTAAGTCTGTGCGTCCTGCGTAACTCCAGTTCAATGAACCAATTTGCTTTGAATTTACCAAAGTGTCATTATATAAATTGGAACTTATTAATTCAGACAAGCGATAAAATACCTTCCCTTTAAATAATATTTTAATAGAATTTTATTTTTATATGCGTTTTCAAAATTGGAACTGATTTCACGCCCTAATATCAAGATATAACGAACGACAGGCATCTTTGATATTTATATGTCGAAGTTTACCATAAATTGTTAATATATTGAATATCACACAAAATTGTTTCTGAAATATATTCTAAAATATTCTAACAATCAAAATATTTATGACATGAACATTCTCTCTTGTTTGAAAGCTTGAATAAATTTATCATAATTATTTATCAATATCGTGGTCTTTCAAAACTTCTGAAGGTGTACAGGTACAATTACTAAAAAATAATAATCGCCAATAATGGAATTTTTTGTAATTTAATAAAGGGGATTAAGTAATATGATAGCTTCAAACCTTTAGCTGAACAAAAGCTTGCGAGGCAAATTGAAACTGGGGTTAGAACAGAAGCGGTTATATGAGAGCTTTCGGATCAGAGCTATTCGGCCGGTATCATCGCATCACATCCTATCACAGGGTGGGCTTTACCTTGGAAACAGATACATCCCTCGCCTCGGCTTAGTTGGCACTACCCGCAGGTGCTCACTTGCTGATACTCACCCCATTTTATTGACGACTCAGATTGATACGGTTTCCTATTGTTTTTTTTTTCATTTCGCTATTTGACAGATGATTATCTCTGTGGTAGAACTGGGTTCAAAACTTTAAAATGAAATAACGCCTTATATACTACAAATAACACATCATTACACTACTGTAGCTGGAGAGGTTGACCTCCGTTCAACTCCAAGATCGTGTCAGATAGAGTGGAATTTATTCCAAGTTCATCGCCCTCTATTGAACTCGACCGTTTCGTCAGTGTTCTTGGGAAGTTCGTCCATCAAAGTGATAAGCAGCTTTTGGTTGTCAACCTAGTGAATACTTCATCTTAAGTTGGTTCCTCATTGGTGAGGATCGTGAATTCTAGTTCAATTTCCATGGCGGACAAGGTGATCCTGCGCTGCGTGGAAAGCTGCGGACGCTAACGTACCAGACGCTAGTAATATCTGCGTTCCACTTTGCTAGTGAGTATGAGTTTCTCCAAGTTGGATTCCTCAGTTTCGCGAGTAATGTTTACAAAGTATCTTAAAATACTTTAACCTTACCTTGGCACCCGGGTTCATGGGGTGAGGTTTGTCTAGGTCTTAGCGGCGGATTCTTTAGCACATCTACTGCGTGGCGGGCGTGATGGTTGAGGGAGACCTTTTGACCTCTCCAGCAGGACTCTCTCGTCTTGCATCACAGTGGGAGGGATGTATTCATACGTCCACCACTCCCGGACACACTGGCCACCAGATTCCTACCCACCCCTCCTCTCACCTTTTATATTCTCAACTTCTAGCCCTTCCTCCCTTAAAATTATCCTCTATACCCTAAAGACAACATAGACCCTGAGGGAAATTACTTTCCTCGGGGCCTCCTGTCATGTATTCATGTATGGGATGTACGGTACTATGTAGGATCCGTCCATCACTCCTGGATACTCTGACCCCAGATTCCTATTCACCCCTCTTCATAATTTTTTTCTTAGAACTTCCACCCCTTCCTTTCTTTTAAAATGTCCTCCTCACAGCATCCCCAAAGATGACACAGGTCAGGAGGGAAGTTATTTTCCTCGGGGCCTCCTGCGTGAAGCCGATGTAAAATAAATAACGTAAAAATACTAAATTGAATACTTTCCTCATTTTAAAATAGTTTTTTCTACAAAGGGATGAAATATTATTATATGCTACTCGTACCAGAAATCATAAAGATTACTTCAATATAAATTATGATGACAAAATCAATCATTTAGATTTTAAGTGAGAGATTGATCTAACTTCACTATTTTAATGACGGTGGCCGTATACTCGGTGTAGTTGCCAATCAATAATCAATACGTTTCAACATCAAATTAGGTTAATTAATTATGTTATTATTTGATCCGACCGGAGACGAATGTGGCGCGCATAGATAGTTGTACGTCCGTGGTGGCGCGCCATTTCAGCTTCCGTTTCCACGGGGCGTCGCCAAAGCTGAATAGACTTCCTCGTGTTACACCGATATGCAATAAATTATTATCAATGCTTTGATTGATTCATGTAAATTGAAGTAAATTTCAATAGTTTATGCAAAAAACTTTGTTATCTACCTACGGAGGCATTTTTAGCACATTAAGAATGTTTCAAATTGGAATTTATTTCACAATGTTTTCTTCACCTTTATCTTAAAGTGGTATACTCTCAGTATCGCCCTGGTAATTGGTAGGTTCGGTAGGTAGTTTGACGGCCTCCGTGGTTGAGGGGTAAGGCCTTGTAAGTAAATTTTTATAAATTAATTTGTGCTGTTTCACAATTAATTGATCTAAAATAGTTGTATGGTATATTTGCGTCACGTTCCAGAGTGGGATATGATAATAAAAAAAATGATTGCATAATTTGCAGAGCACCGTTTTTAGCTCCGTGAAAAATCACCTTAAAATAGCTCAAATGCTTTCAATATCGCCCAGGTAAAAGACCACCATCCTAATCAAAACCTTTCCAAAAACTTCCTCACTCTCACACCCTTACTACGTACCTCAATCGGGAATGCCATAAACCCACCGAATTCGGACTGTAGGACTACGGTTACGGTTGTACGGTATTCACATAAAAAAGGAAGATTGATTAAAGAAAACGAGTAAAAATCATTAGTTTATCATTATTGTGTAGCATTAGTTGCTTGGCAATACTTTTGTAATAAGATTCAAATATCCATAAATTCCGCTAACTTGCTGCTCCAATTCCCATTTTTACGTAAACACCAGTTTACCCTGTGGGAAATCTATAAATGTTTTCGTTTTCACCCAAAAAACGGTTTATTTAAATGTCTTGGTAAATTTTATAATTCGCATTTTATCTTGTAAAGCACCAACGTAAATAGTGTTTTACGTAACGGGCGACAAAGAAGCAAATAATGACTGTTATGAATGAATAAATGAACATTACTCATTTAAAACTTTAACTTGATTCTACGTACATAAGTAAGAAGTGAGCATTCCAGATAGTTTGTTGAAACTAGTAAAATCCAAACTCCAACATGCTCCTTCCTGTACTGAACAGAACTAATGCCAAACTCTACTTCCCAGACTTGTAAAATAAGTAAATAAGAAAACTTCTGCTCGGTGCGTAACTTATTTCTGGTTCGGGTTGGCAAATACACGTGCCTATTTTTATTCAGACTTATTTCTAAGGTCACAACTTCTCCAGAATGCGAGCACAATATAAAAACACGTGTTATTATTATATTATTTGACATTGTGAAAATTATTACTTTGTGATTTTCTGTTCCGTGTATGATTCTGACATTGGTGGGCTTTTTCACAAAGAGAAATATCTACAAAAACCTTTTGTTATTTCACTCTGGCTCAATATTTTTTGATAATCTTTAATGTATATTCAATTTTAAGCCCCTTTAACCAGCGGCTGAGAATTCAAATTGCAAAACCCTTTCAACTGTACAGGACGGTTCTGAAAAGAAATATTTATTATTTTCTTTACCAGCATTTTTAACTAATAACTCAATATCAGCATTAACTACGTAACAATTTCTAGACATTTTGTTTCGAAGAGTTTTAATTTTTAATGTACATTTGTTACTTTATTTTTTTTTCTGCTACCGGTTTCGACACATCCGTTTGTGGAAACCGGTAACAGAAAATTTTATTTATAAAGTAACAAATGTACCTTATGTTTGCTAGTGAATAACACAGATGTGTGGTAGCAGAAAATTTAAACTATAAATTAATAAATGTACATTGAAAATTAAAACTTTTCAAAACCAAATTAAAAAAAACATAGGTAATACCTACCTACCCGTTCAAAAAATGCAAACTGCAAATACATGAAGTACCTAGATATTATTTGGATAAAAAAAATATTATGAAAGTCTGGCCTCCGGTGACTTTATATGAATTTTTTTGAAAACCAAATATATTTTTTTTTCGAACGGTGAACGGTATGTGTCTGCACCCGCCAAAGGAAACATGCAATCGCTATCATACATCTTCCTAACACGTATAAATAAAATGAAACGCAATTCCCGTCACCGTAGCTGAGCCGTAATAAGATATCTATATCTGTTTCCTTCAAAGGAAAAAATAAGTACTTTGGAGGAAATAGAGATACGTGTATTGTGTGTCTCATCTCTTGTCTCACCAAGAAAGAGCTGCAGCTTTATTAGGATAAAGAACGTACGTTTTATGCTTTTTTGTGCCGTCACGGTACCGTAATCGTGGATCGTCACGGTAATAATAAAAGCGCTCAGCGTTGTTTAAAAAACAACAAACAATTTCATAGGTGGTGGGAAAATGCGGAGGGGGTGGGGACCACAAGGCCCCGGCTGCTATGTGGGGGGGGGGGGTGGCAGGGTGGAAATGAAGCTCTATCTTCCCCACCATAGGTTATTTAAAAATAGAATAAAGGGAAGAGACTTAAATAAGGAACTTTGAATCCAAGCATGATTTTTTCACAAGCTCGCAGGATAGCGCCAGTCGAAATATATTAAATAGATTTTTTTTCTTTTTACTTTATGAGTAAAATCTCAAAATATAATATTTAATTGAATGAAGACAATATTAGCGAAACTCAATCGAAAATCTGGAGACAGAAAAATCAGAAAAAGATATTGGTTCCACTCTGATTTTTCTGTCTCCAGATTTTCGATTGAGTTTCGCTAATATTGTCTGCATTTAATTAAATATATTAATTAGACTTTGACCAACTATTGGGCAAGATTCTACTGGCTAAATATTTTTTTAATATTTTAAATAATGTTTGAAAATCTCCTACTACCATCACACTAAGCCTAAAATGTACCTTGTGTCGTGATGGAGGACTTAGCCAGGCGAGGAATCGAACACGCGAAGCCCGGGTGGGACCCAAACGCAATGTCTGCTCAGCCACTGACCGGTACATGTAAATTGGATGTAAATAACTGCGTGAATAGGTGCACACACGTCAAAGCTGGGCGATACCTGGATTTACTTGTGGATTTAATCGTGTTTTATGACCAGAAATGAATAGCTAGGTACTCGTACTTTCTCGAATATAGGTAATAACTTCACTCCGCTGACAGGTATTTCATAAATAAAAATGATTGTTTCTTTGCTTGTTCTAAAAGCATTCAACCGATTGCGACGAAACTTTGGTGAGTTGTTGTGTCCATGGCCGCGAAGGTTTCTATATATATATTTTATATTTATTTGTTTTTCAATTTTTTAGAGAAAAATGTGCCCTTACTGCTATATATATATTGGTGAACTCTGGCGTTACAATTTGGCATATAAAGATTACAAAATAGTAGATTACATAGTTGTTTGAAAAATGTGTGAATTTCATGTAGTTTAGCGGTAGGGAGAGAATGAAGGAAGGGGCAGGGGAATCCGATAGGGGGGAAACGGAACGAAGGAGGGGGGATGGCGGGAGCGGGAACAAGGAGGGCAGGGAAGGTGGAAGAAGAACGCAGGAGGGAAACGCTGAGGGGAGAAAGGGGTTTGCAGGACGAGGGGACGCGGGAGAGTAGAAGACGGGGAAGGGAATGGGGGACGGGAACGGGGACGCAGGGAGAAACAATTTCTTTCTTTAAACGCATTCCGAGTATAGTGGAAATTAAAAAGTGATAAATAATTACATGAGTTAAATAATTTTTCAGTTCACTATAAGTACCTAGTTCCTAGATATTATTAAACTTTATTTATAGAACAATTTCGACGCAGCTATGGTTTGGTCAGAATAGACATAATATAGGTAGGGCGGCAGAATAAACGCACATAAAGTTATATTGCTTCATTTAACGATGTTTCAGCAATAAGATTTAAAAAAAAAGTTTTATATTTTCTTTATTTAATGGGGTATATCACCAGTTTTGATCACTGTTGAAAAACATGTAAGAAAAAAATTAGGATAATGATTTGCAATTTGATATTTTTTAGATGATTAAAAAAAACTGTACATGATATGTTCGTATTTATATATTTTTTTAAAAGAAAAACAAACATACCCGCGTTACGAATAACCTTAGGTACATATAAAAAAAATCTCCTACTACCACTACAGTAAACGGAAAATGTTGCTTTTAACGTGATGGAGGACTTAGCCAGGCGAGGAATCGAACACGCGAAGCCCGGGTGGGACCCAAATGCGATGCCAACTTAGCAACTGACCGGTCATTTGTTCGTGAATATGGCGTTGTTGACGTCACGCCTTATTCACAGCGTTTTCTACGTTATAATAACGATGAAGCCAGATTAAACTGTTTAGAAATGTGCGTTTCTAAAAATCAAGTTTTAAAATCAATAAGACGATCAGAAAAATGAACTTTAAATTTTCCACACATTATTAGGTGACTGGACAACTCAGCATCGTGCAACTCCAACACCTCCTCTGAAAAGTCATTACAGGTGATAAAAATTAAATACAAAAATACGGTTACGTTAGGTGAAGTTGTGGGCTATTTTTGATTTTTTTGTTCATAACTTTTAATGACCTTTCAAAGGGGTGTTGAAATTGCATGATACTATTATGAAAATACTAATAATTGTTTTATCCCAATATTCACTCACAAATTTATAGGTGGGGGATTCCAAAAGATTTGTTTCAGTTCTAAGTTCAACACTACAGTACCACCGGTCTTACAGACCAGCGCGAATCCACTTAGCCAGCATAGAATCAATACAGTGGTTGCGAATGATGTTACCAGTATTTAACGGATGCTTTTATGTTTACCGTGACGATTCACGGTAACGGTATCATGACGGCAGAAAGGCAATAAACCTACGAGTACGTTCCTTAACTTAATATTGTTGCAGCTCTTTCAAACGATGAGATACACAATGTACGTAGGTTTGTTCTCTCTAAAGGAAAAAAGTCATGATTTTCTTCCATATTTCTCATATACCGCACCGTAACATCTCCGTGGACCCCTACCTCTGTAGACCACTACAAGCCGTGACGATAATTTTGAAAGTATGAAATATAGTTACAAGGATAATATTGAAGTGTGAGTGAATTCAAAAATTCAAAACCGTCAAATGTCAATATGCTGATGGTTTTGCTTTGGTTCTTAAAAATAAAATTCTGCCCCTATTTCTTACACACTAAATTACAGCAGACGAAAATGAGACAAACAGTGAACATATGTCTGCACCCACCTTTGGAAACATAAAATCATTTTCATACATCGCCCTCACACGTATAAAGAAAATGAAACGCAATTCCCGTCGCAAAAAAGTAGTACTTTGGAGAAACTGTGACACGTATTTTGTATGTCTCACCATCATTTAATGTATAAGAAAGAGCTACAGCATTAAAGCGCTAAGGAACGTATGTTTATTGTCTTTTTTGCCGTCACGGCACCAATACTGTGAATCGTCGAGGTAATTATAAAAAGCGTCCAATATCCCGAAAGAACACAGCCACCGGCCACAGTGCGGAGTGAATCGGTCAGGGGTGACGGAGGACAGAATAGAACCATATAGAACAGAATAGCACTGGCACGGGACGATAAGATAACAATGAACCAGCGGGATGATTGCTCTCTCGTTGAGCACGATCTGTAGCCTTTAGCTAGTTAATGTAGCCAGTCTAATCCCCCCCCCCTGCGTCGCTTCAACAATAACACCCCTGCTGCGACGTCACTAGGGGTAGGGACAAGGCCGACTAGAGTACAGGCCAAGGTTCCTAGAAAATGCGTTAAGTTAAATACATTTTCTACGAATATTGAATACAGGCCATAGCGCCACACATTTTGAAGTATCACGTTGGAAAGTCCGTTCTATCGAGAAACGACAGTTTGCAAAAGGTGGCGATTGTTGTTGATATTCGCTGCTACTGCTGATTTGTGTGTTGTTTCATCGCAGGTATTTATATTAAAATAGCTGAAGCCCCGGTGTTGCCCATGTTGCGATGTAGACAGTGAGCTTCCTCTTGTTTTGAAGAAGTGTGCAAAATTTCATCATGTCGAAAAAAAACTGTAGATTTGTATGCAAACCAAATCCATATTGATCGTTTTTTTGTGTTTAATTCGTAGAACTCCATTTATTTTTTTTAAATTTAAATAAAATTAAATTTGATAATGTTATTGTCAAGTTCTACAAGTATTTAAGTATGTTTTTTTTATTACAGCTGTTTCGGTTTACAAGACCAGTTTGAAAAAGATCTTGTATACCGAAACAGCCGTAACAAAAATACACACTAAAATACTTGCAGAACTTGATAAAATTATCAAAATTAATTTTAATTAATTAAAAATAAAATAAAACCACGCTGCCCACCCGGTGTCCGCCTGACCGCCACAAGTCACAGTCATTATTCTTTTTATAAATAGATAGATAAACAGTCATTAGACTATTTTAAGCAGTGAAGTTTACTTAGCGACAGCACTGACTTCGTAATTTGGCGTGCGCTCTCCCAAGCCTAGCTACACTAGTCGGCCTTCAGATAGAAACTGAAAATATGTAAATCGGGTTGAATTTTAAAAAGTTGAGTATTTCATATTATTTTTTACTCTTATTTTCATTCACACGACCTCCATGGTTGAGCGGTTCAGATCCTCAATTACGAAACCAGAGGTCGCGGTTTCAAATAGATACATACTCAGTTCAAGAGTACTTCTATCGCCATTGTAAATGACTACCATTCTCCTTTTGGGAGACGGATATGGGTACCGCCGCCAAGGGAATCATTAATTAGGGCACCATTCCTAAGAAACAAATATCCGAAATACGAGTAATCCAAAATAGAGCCATAAGAAATGTATACCATTTACCATGGGATACACATGTCACTCACTGATACAAATACTTCCCTTTACCATTCTGCCAAAATATAGCATCACCACTGCCATCCTACAAATAATTCAACACTCCTCACACACCAACACTAAACCAGCCTTTAATTCCGATATACACCAGCACAAAACACGATCACAAAATCAAATACACTTAGCATCATCTACCCACACAACTAAATTTGGTATTAACTCATTGCAATATATTGCATATAGACTATACAATGCATTACCTAATGAAATAAAGCAACCAGTAGCTAACAAAAAAATATTAGTTAAAACGCTTAAAGAATATTTCCTGAAAATGTTTTTAAACCAGTGAATATTCGCTCGCCTTCGTACGTTTGTGATTTTTTAATGTTTCATGTGTATGGATGTCTCTCAGTATTTCTAAAATCTCTATTCTTGACAATGCATTTTTTTTCCTTTTCATTTTGTATTTTTTAAACGAGTAATATCTGTGTAAAATGTACTTGTCTGTCCTTCCCGTAAAGAGTTTTTTTTTCAACTCATTGGGAATAATGTGTTACTTACCATGTTTTTGTAATACATTATAATTAAATAAATAAAAAATAATTGGATATCTCCAGATTCTTACCCATCCCTCATACATTTTTCCTTCCTACGACATTCTCTCCTTCTTTTTCACTTAATTATAATACCCTCTGTATAGCATAGTAGATGACATATTTCCCGAGGGAAATTGTTTTCCACAGGACCTCCTGTGTGCAACTAATGTAAAAAAAATTGTTAAAAATAAAAAATAAAATGGCTTTAGCCAAGTTTGGTGACCCGACCTGAATAGTCAGATACTTCAAAATCTCTCTTTGCTACGTCTCCCTCCCTTCCTTTCTCCCTTCATCCTCACAGCATTTTGCCTAAATTACCCAAATCGGGATTTTACTCAAATTAGCGATACCATAGTCTCACAGGATTCGTAGGGCGCAGTTGGGACTCTGTAATGTTCACGTTAAAAATCCAAATAATTATATTTAATAAAATTCTGGATGGAACTTAACCGCGACAACATACAGTAATACTTGAAATGATGTCAGCTTTCGAGAGGTCTTTTTCTGGAGTTCGCAGTTTAACTTCTTCTTCAGGCGTAAGCTTAAACTTCCTTGACCTTTATAACTTCTCCCCACATGGTAGGTATTAAGTAATGAAACGGCTTTACTACTTTAAGGCTCAAATGGACCCAGTAGCGTGCAACACACATAATTTAACGTATAAATTTGTCGTGTGTATAAAGTCATAATATACTTTAAATATCCTGTTTTAGGATAGCAAATATACTATGTTACATAGTTCAAAACATATAATCAAGATTATGTTTGTGATGCATTTAACAGTTTTTAGAAATTTAGAGTGTGCAGTAGTCCTTTTATAAATATTTAACTGTGGTGAAGCAATTTTTAGCTGTTATTTCTCCCTAATTCTTAAAACAAATCTTTAACCAATTTACGAAGAATGTCTCTCCTTTTTTCCAAGTAGTAAGCATAGTTTTGTATAATTTTGGAACATAGAATGAAAACTGTCTGTGCCTGAGGGATGTTTTTTTTTATAATTGGTACAATTAGATTATTCCGTGAATATATTGTGTCATGCAATGATGGTTAGAGGTGATGTAATTTGTTTGTATATATTATTATTTTTCTCATGTATAACTGTCTAATGTCAAGAACTCGAAATCTTCAAATAGTGCTTTAATGGGTTACCAAAATGGATTTTTGAGGATGTCTCGTAGTAATGATTTTTACTATACTTTTTTTTCCTTATTCATTACATACATAATATGGTTACATTATTTGTGGATTTTTCGATACTAGTTATACCAGGGATCTAAAATAGTTTTTGCACAGCCAACCCAGTCTATGGATGCATATTCCATTAATGTAGCACAGGGTTGATGCATCCGTTGCACTAAATGGTATAAATTTAGCTTTGTCCGAGTTGAGAGTCGATAGATTATTGTCTAGCCACAGTTTAAACTTATTAATTCTTCTACTTTGTTATGTACTTCGTTCCATTGTCTACCTTCAAATAGCATTATATAGTTATAATAGTATTGTAAAAATTACTGTCACAGAGAACATTCATTTAAATACTGAACAAAATAGGCCCGAGCATGCTTCCTTAGAGCACACCAAATTTGACCGTAGTGGGATCGCTTAGGGTATCGTTAATTTCAAATTTTTAGTTTCTAAATAATTACGCATCCATTACAATAGAAGCCCCTGAAGCCTTTGATCTGTAAATTTCTAAATATTAAATCTGGAGAGCTTACATAAAAAATTTGGAACGGACATGGTATCTGTGTTTTTTTTCGTGATAAAAGAAAAAAAATATACTAATCCGTTAACGTCAGAAATATTTTACAAAATGCTTTTTATTTAGGCTTTCAACTTTATAATGTTTTCATAAATTTTAAAACAAAAACCGAAAAAAACAAAATCGAATTAGGGTACGTCACTGCACAAGGTATCATAGAATCTCGTCGGGCCACTTTGACCTCTCAAGGCCAACTTTTCTAATCTGAAAATAAAGTAAGTACTATTTATTATTTCATTAGCTTTGGTTATTTATAGAACTAACCCTGCACTGTCTACTTCCTTCGAGAACATCGATCCACGACAAACTTAAGTTTTAGAGTTGTGTTGGTGCTAGGTGTTAACCCTTCGCCTGTAGGGCGCCTAAGCCGCCTAGGGGCCTAAGGTACTGCGGTATCCGTCGCGTCGAGTTAATTTAAATAATTTTTCAGATTCATGATTTATTTAGAAATATTCCCGGTTGACATCAATTTCCCAATAGACTGACTCTTTTTAAACATGCCCCGAAATTAAATACTGTTACTGAAAGCAGTTGAAATACTCTTTCCGATTTTAATGTAATTAAGAATTTTAAAATAACTCTAAATAAATTTTAATGAGTTTTTTTATGTTTAGATATTTTACCGCTTTCCGATTTTTTCTCTCGAAAACTATGAAAATAGGAGTTTATACGAAACAAAAAATATACCTAATTTCAAAGGGTATTAAAAAAAGGGTTATTTTGTACTCACTTTTACTTCGATTCATACAAAAATATTTAATTAAAAATTCAAGTAATGACATTCGACTTGTAATGATTTTGAAGTTTTTTAGTAAACTTTTAAATGTAAAGCATTTATCACAAGCATGGTTATGCCACTTTTTAACATTGCTTGAATAATATATTTTATTGTTTTTAATACAAAATTCATATCAGCTTGTGCCGTAAAGTACACAAGAATACGCTATCGATGTTCTGTACACTAAAGGGCACAAAAAGACCCAAGAGGTTAAAGTGATTGCGAGGGTTAACGTTAAAGCCATTTCCATTGAGAATTTCATCAGATTAATCTGCCTCATCCAATATTGATTTTCTTTCACCGTTTCACCAGCTTTTCCGGACAAAATCACACTTCGCATACTTGCTAGGAAATACTTACAAAACGAAATCATGGCGAGTGATTTTTATTCAGTTCTACGCTTCCTTGGATTTGCGGTATCAATATGTATCTTTCCACATAAAACTAATTTCATCTATTGCGAAAACTACAATTTTACGAATGCTTCAACTGGTTTCATATGTGCATACGTATTTACAGTATCCGGAAGGTAGTAGTATTAGTAGAAAACTTTGAACACAAATCACAAAGTGTCAAATATTTAAAGCGTTTTCAAGTAAAACAAAGTAGACATTTTACGTATATCAGCAGGTACATTAAACACGTAATGTAGTTACATTATCGTAGAAATTTGTACAAAAGAGTTCAACAAGTGTGCAATTTTATTAATTTATCTTTTTACTCCAGTTAAACATACTTTTACATCGATTTTTTTATGTTGTACAATGTATTAAAAAAAAAAATGAGAAAGGACAGAACTTTTTAAAATTTTATCAGCAACTTTCTTTTACATATCCAGTAAAGTTTTCACTGAATCCAGTTGAGTGAAATAATTTTACTACTTTAAACAGCTCTATTCGATGACGAAAAACGTATTAAAGATAGGTTATGTATATTGCAATTTTGTTAAACTAAATATAAATACAACACCGGAGTATACGTTTCCCGAATTTTGGATTCCTCTCACAGGAGTATTCTATTGCGACCTTGAAGAAGAATTTTTAAAGTTCCTACTGTATAAAGGACAGTAGATACCTACTGTAGTAGGTACTGTCTTGTAACTGTACTACTAGGAACATGGAACGAAATTGAATATAGCAACTCATTCAAGATTAATTTTATATTTTTTATTCTTCATTCCGAAAGTTTTAATAAATTTAATTTGAAAAGTAGTACGCCTGTCTCAACACATGTATGTACCCTAGCGATACAAGCATCGAATAATATATATTGTATACATCCCTTATATAGATCAATAAATAAAATTAAAAAAGTAAGTTAGCCGTAATCTATATTAAAATAATTGATATGTTATAAGGTTAGCACAAATAATTTTGACGTAGACGTTTCAATCACAAAATGTCGCAATGTCAAATGAGAGTGACGCGTGTCGCTTAGTGGGTGGTATGTGACGGCTCCACTCAAGTGCGATGACTTGACAAACCGACCAGGGATTCGAACATTGCCATGTATTGTACATATATATAGACTGTAATATAACAAGTGTAAAACCAAGTAAAACAAGCCACTTTAGGTACCAGTGTTATAAAAATGAAGATTTAAAGTAAAAGTACCTACATTTAAAACATTATTATGATGAAAACATATCTGAAGATATGATATGATTTTTCCAAAAAACATGCTATCAATTTGGGAGGCGGGATAACCAACACATCTGTTACGGGTCGCCATGTTTGGTGACTTAGTGGTGGTGCCCGTGATCATGGGGTGAGGTTTGTCCGATTCTTGGCGGCGGATACGTGGCAGGCCGGATCGGGAGAGACAGTTTAAGTCAGACCTTTTGATCTCTCCAGCAGGACTCTCTTGGAACAGCGCAGTGGGAGCACATTAAGACACACTAACTCCCAGATTTATACCCAATCTTCTTACCGTTACGTTACCCTTCCCAGAACTTCCTCTCCCACCTTTCCAAAAAGTCCCCCCACACAGCATATCCTAAGAAGAGATGTGCCTTAAGGGGAATTATTTTCCTCCAGGTTTCCTGTATTGAGCTAATGTAAAAAAAAACAGAACAAAGAAAAAATTAACATCTTAACGGAAGTAATTAACTAATTTAGTAAATTAAATAAATAACAAGAAATCTTCTGCTGATAAGTACTTAAGTGGGAAGCAGAGGAAATAAAGAAAACCGAACCATAAATATTTTCGGAGGCATGAAAAACGCTTCAATATTTAATTACAAAACAAAACCTTTCGAGATATAAGATGATACATACATTACCACAAAATACACAAGTACAAAAATTACATGAGGACTTTTCACAAAAAAAAACAAATCTTAATCTAATAAAAATATTACTAATTTCAATATTCAAAATAGCAGGGGTATCTTAGCAGGGGTGACCGCGTTCATGGGGTGAGATTTGTCGGACTTTTGGCGGCATATGCATCTGCCCACCTACTGTGGTAGGCCGGATCGGGAGAGACAGTTAAAGGCGGTCTTTTTTATTTCTGCGGCAGGATTCTTTCGGAACATCGCTTTGCAGCGCAATGGGAGGGATGGATATTGGACACACTAACCCCCAGATTCCCTCATACCGTTTTTCCTTCCCAGAATTTCCTCTCGTTCATTTCCTAAAAAGATCGCTCACACAGCTTCAAATATTATTTACGTAGGCACTGTGGGAAATTATTTCCCTCAGGGCGTCCTGTATGGAGCTAATGTTAAAAAAGTTTGATTCTGGTTCCTTATTGAGTCGGTCTCTTCAACTGCCGCGTGTTTTACCTCTTACGTTTGACATTATTAATTACAGAAAACTAGATGGGGTAACCGGCTTCGCCCAGGGAGTTGATATGCGATTGAACTGGCGTTTGAACCCACGACAGATCTTGCTTTATATTATATACCTACCCCTACCAATGGATACCCCACCTATACAAAAAGCCTTTGAATGGTTCACAATGTTTCAGAACATTCCACAACTTTCAATAGTGTTCTGGAATGTTCTAAAATCATCTGGGATGTTCCCCAACGTTCCAAATTATTCTCGAACATTCGACAACATTCGAAAATGTTCTGGAATGTTTTGGAATGTTGTGGAATGCTCTCGAATACTATCGAATGCTCTGGACTGTTCTAAAAAAATAGAGGACGAAACTTCCAGTCCTTATATCTTCAAAAGTACGCCCTTCAGGTAAAAACAGGAACCTTCGTCATAGATAAGGAATAGAATAGAGCTACCACAACATATTGTTATATCTCTTGATAGTACCATGACTCGTTTCTGAGTTTTTGCGGCACGAATATCGTACACTTCCATTTAATTATATATATTGATAATTATTATTTAATTTTAGGACTATACCATCACAATGTACCTGACCCAGTATTGGAAGGACGAGCGCCTCGCCTTCAGTTCCGAAGAAGAAGTCCTCACCCTTTCAGGAGACTTCGCTGAGAAGATTTGGGTCCCGGATACTTTTTTTGCCAATGACAAAAACAGGTGAGCTATCGAATAACCATGACACTATTTCTTTTCATACATTGTCGTAAATCAAGAGGGATATAGGTTATTCCGGGCAGACCACGTTACCCGTCACAAACAATGCTTGCAGACATTGAAAGATGTAACGTCATGTATCATGACGAAACTAGCGGACATGTACACGAACATTAGACGCACGACGCACAGGACCGGATCTACCAAGATGTACCAGGGCGAAGATTTTAAGTAGACGACCGCGACGCTTAGAATAATTTGTATAGAATAAACGTCAAAAATGATTAAATCTTTTTTCTATTAAGATGAAGCTACACGTGAAATCCTATTTAGATACTATAAAGTGGCCCGTACGGACCCCCAGGGGTCCCCAGGATCATCCAGGGGGTCCGTGGAAAATAAAAATTGATTGATGACACTTGTTTTTTCATATGGAAGTTTCTTCGGGGGAGGGGCGTAATGGAATGGGATGGGCTGGATGTTTCGCTTCACCCCATCCTACCTCGTTTCACCCCATATCCCATTTCGCCCCCTCCGTTGTGCTTTCCGCCCAGGTGTCGGTGGGCCAAATCAGTTCGCGAGAAAGGGGTCCGTGGGCCAAAAGAGCTTGGGAACCACTGATTTAGATTAATCTTTACTACGAATCGGTTTACATAATGAACATCAAAAATATGCTTCGGATAAATTGATGCTTTAACTGCCTTTTGTATGTATTGGAATTACAATAAATTATTATTTACGTAACAAAAAATATAAGCGTCAACTACTAAAAAAAATGTTTTTTCATGACTTAAATATGAAGTAGTTTAAGAAGCAATTTTAAAAAATACCCCTTTTTGGCTAAGACTACTTTTGACGTAAATTCAATTAAATTAAATTCAATTTAATTCAATTAAATTCAATTTAAAGAGGCGGGTACCGTAGCCCCGAGAACCATTTATCGGATAACCAACAACTCTGCCATTGGTCACTCCTTAACTATTGGTGACTTAGCGTTCATCGGATGAGGTGTGTTCAGGTCTTGTCGTCAGATATGCCTACCTACCAGCTGCGTGGTAGATTGGATCGGAAGACCCTTTGACCCCTTCGTCTCTCTCATCCCATCATCATCCTGCACCGCAGCGGGACGGTTGGATTCGTACGTCGGTCACTTGAACACACTCACACCTAGATTACTACCCACCCGTCATTCATTTTACCTTCCCAGAACTTCCTCTCCTTCGTTTACTTATAAAGACCCTCCATACAGCATCCCAAAAGCTGACACAGGCCCTGAGGGAAATTATTTTCTTCAAGGCCTCCTATGTGGGGTTAATGAAGGATAGAGAGCAAAATAAACCAGGATTGAATATTATAACTTAGTTTTATTGTAATGAATTGCGTACACGATATTTACAAAGTGTTAGCCGACCAGGAAGCTTGTATAGTAGGGCGGAGTGAAAAAACTTTTTTTCAAATTTCGTATTTCCTATATTACCAATGGGTGCCTTGGTGGTACCCCGTAAAGTACACAAAATATCATTAAATTCTTACTACATCTTCAGGTGGCGCACTAGCCCTAAAGTTCTGCAAAAAGTGGGTTTTTTCAGATGTTGTTAGTAAACAAACACCTCATCTAATTCAGTTTAAACGTTCCAAATTGATTTTATTTTCACCCATCTCTAACTTATCCCTCTTCCCCTTACCATTTGACACTGTTTTGCGGTACAACAGATGCAGTCAATCAGTAAAAAAAACAGACATCAGCGCGGAGCAGCAAGTTCGTTAGAATACCCACGCAAACTTGATTGTGATTTTTTGTAACATGCCTAAAACAAGAAAAAATTCATTGTGTCCTGTGTTTGATGGCCCAGAAAAATTAAAATACCATGTGTTTTTATCTTATTCGGACGTAATAAAGTATTATTTGTGGATTAGAAATGACTTTCAATGGTTATCCAATGGAAAAGATCCTTCTGTGAGAAATATGTGAAATAATTGCAATCGTTCTAATTGTATTGAGGAATAAATCGTCTATTCCTATTGTAACTCAACGTCAAATTATAAGTAGACTTACACGGTATTATCACAAGTACAAATGCTTAAAGAAATGACGAATACCTAAGAAGGAATCTGAATTTTATGAAGATGCCACAAAAACACTCTTTGATATTGCTGTGTGTAAGTGCGTTTGCATCGATTTTTGTAAATGTTTAGTAAAAATGCCCAAAAAGAGTTGTAATTCCTACAAGATTAGAGAGGTAGACGAAAAATATAAATCGGCTCAAAAGATATAGTGACAACCAAGGCTTTGGAGCGTAGGCAATTACAACTGATGAGGCAAAACAAATAACTCCAAAACAGACTGTTGAGAAACCTCTGAGCCCCTCACCAGAAACTACAATAATACAGTGTTAGATTATTAGACAGCAATCAACATCCAAACAAACAAATTGTAATAAAAGTGTACGCGCCAACTTGGTTTAGTATAAAAACAATACATTCATGTAAACATGGTCCGCAACACGTCCTTTAATTAATTGTTTTCAGCTCATATTTTAAATTTTAATTTTAAATATGGGCTGAAAACAGTTGCTTTTCGAATAATAGAGCGGAACTCTTTCTTCGCACATTCTGAAAATATTTTATTGGTGATGTTACAAAACGAAATACAACATACAAAAAAAAAACAGTAAGCAGTTCTTAAAGCCCGACAAAATGCAAAGGGGAAGAAAGTAAGAACATTCTTGACTCCAAATTTACACCTCAAAGCCAACGATTATTATGATTTGATAGAATGGAATAAAGAACAAATATTCGAGCCACCATTCATAACAAAATACGGTGATAGTGAATTATGCAAAAATTATGAGCGAAGATATAAATATCTGTACTGAAAATTTTCCCTGTCACATAAAGGCTGTGGAGAGAGGTGTGAAGCTGGTCTCGAAGCTAGTTTGGCTGTTTTTAGAAGTACAGTACGCGATGAATTTATTTGAGCAAGAATAAAATCGAGAAAAAAATGCCGAAATTCGAAACAAAATCACACTTTTCCTCTGATTTCAGGGAGCTACCCCATATGCAGATGACACGACTGAAGGCTGAAATTATAAAAAATATATATTTATATATGTATGTATTCTTTATATTTTAATGCAGATAATAAAGTAAAAGTTGATTATAATATACGTTTAAAATTTTTTTAATTTTCAAGTTTAGAACATTTTTTCAAAATTTCAGGTCCTTTGCGCCACCTAAGGATCATAAATATGTGAAAAAAAAATATTTTTCAACGGCCAAAATAGCAACATTTGATAATATAGGGTTGACGAAATTCGAAGAATTTTTTTTTCGACCTCTTTTACTCCAGGCTATTGTATACTGTCGCCATCTACCGGCAATCGTCTGATACAAAGGACATCACAAACTGTTTGGTTTATACGAATCATTCTAACAGTTAATATAGAAAAAAAATGTTTTCAGCGGTTATCGTTGTACATTCAAACACAATATCAAGCTATATTAAATGCCTCCAGTGGGGACCTGAAATTTTTTTATTACTTATTTTTACTATCATTGTCATTAATATTTCTCAGATTCAGAGAATACGATGGACGATAAAATAATGAAGGCTTTGAAACTGAGATGTGATGAGTTTACATTAATCAGGGTCCAGAGTCGAGAGGCGGAATGGCCGTGAAAAAGTGCGGACGGTGTTGTTTTAAGCTCACACCCTTTGTTTTGGAGAAACGGTGTAATTAAAATATTTTAAAGTCTCGTTGTTATTTTAGAGAAGACGCAGACGGTTTAATTTCCCGTCACGCCCACTCTACGTGATTTCTAAGAAAATATTCAGTCAGTGTTCTTCACATGTCACGTAGTTTGCTTATAATGACAATAATGAATAGTAAGGGTTTTGTTTCGTCTAGCTCTACGAGTTTAGGCAGATGAACTTTTAACCCCTACGAAAACAATTACAATATTATACATATAGAAGTATGACTAGGTACTTTCTAATATTCAAGTTCTACATTTATAAATTCCGTTCTTTTTTAAACTGTAGATTCATAACATTTCAAAATGGGTGGGAATCGCCGCTCGTATTGGATAACTAAAACCTCTGCCGTACATTGTAATCGTTAGAGCGCAGGCGTCACGCATGTGTGCTGTCCTTGTTCTACGCGGTATTAAAACTCCGACGTGGAAGTTGCTCCGAGGAACTAGCGTCATTGATACTAGTGTTGCAACAGAACTCTGTTTCCGCTACCGCTTCTGCAGAAGTTCCGCAAGTTTTTTCACTTACGTTTCCGTTTCTGGTTCCGCAAACTTTATAATAGAACTCTAAACGAAGAATACAGCGAGGAGCGCGGGGGTGGGGGGCGCGTGGACGACTGGACAGTTGGCGGTACACAAACGTGTCGTAACGAGTTCGTTTTTTTTATATATTATTTAAAAGTACAAAATACAAATTTTATTAAACAAATCTTTAAAAATAAAATTGTGCTTTTTCTTCATAGTATTAACAATTCCGCTTCCGGTTCCATTTTCGCTTCCGCTTCCGATAAGATTTACTTTTGACATCTGTTTCCGTTTCTGCTTCCGTTAAGACACTTCCGTTACATCACTTATACCTTTGGCACCGGTGCATAGTCGGAAAACACACCAAACGCGCGCTCTTCATATGTGCACGGTTGACATTTGTCACATGAGAACGGGTCGCTTCTACGACTCGTTCTTGAGTTCAATAGCTCGACTGTGGTATGATTTGCCGGCTCTGTGCTTCCTCCTTTCGCGGGTCCCTTTAAGACACAGGTTCACTCCTTCCTCAAAAAAAAAGCCACCTCAAATGGTTCACTACGTTTGGTGACTTAGCAGGGGTGCAGGGTTCATGGGGTGATGCGGCGGGTCTTGGCGGTGAATGCATCTGCTCACCAGCTGCGTGGCAGGCCGGATTGGGAGAGACTAGTTGAGGGAGACCTTTTGACCTCTCCAGCCGGACTCTCTCGGAACATTGTCTTGCACCGCAGTTGGAAGGATGGATTCATACGTCCGCCACTCAAAAAGACACTGACCCAGTGGCGGATTATCCCTAAGGCAAAGTAGGCACGTGCCTAGGGGCGCGCGGTTAAGAAGGGGCGCCGATTTTTAAACAAAACAAAAAAAATATATAAAATTAATTGTGTAAGTAAGTATGCACCTTCTCACACAATATAAAAGATTTATTTTGAATTGGAAGTTGGAAGGAGATACTTTTAAACGGGTGCTCTTTAAAATGATTTGTCGGTACGTAGTCGATGTACGGTCGCTTGGCGTGGTCCAAGATTATTTAAGTATTTGATTCACTTGGTCATGCCATGACTTCCTTGGCTTTCCCTGACTTCTTCCACAATTCACTTCCCAACATATCAACTATGTTTAATGTCCTCACCAAATAACTGTACCTTTTAACCCTATCCGCCAAGTGCATTTTATCACTAATCAAATTTAAAACATAAAAAAATTCGAAATTATTTTTATTTTTATCGACCTTGTATTCCTTCCGTATCTACAAAATTTAACAATGTCTTACCTACAATTTATCTACATGGTTCTACAACAAATACCATTTTTTGCATTGGCTCTATTGAGGAGCCCCGAGAAAAGTAATTTTCCTAAGGTTTCCCTGAGGAGCAACACTTTACTCCACTATGATTCACAAGCTGACTCGTAGTGAAAACCTTTTTCATGTTCTGAATGCAATTATACAAGTTCTCAAAAGAGGGATTTAAAAATCCACAATATGATTCTCATAAGAGAAAAACCCCTTTCTTGTTCTGACTGAAACTATTCGTGTTCTCAAAGGGGATATCGAAGAAGTCACTTGCTGACTCACAGTGGAGTTTTTTTGTTCATCTTCCGATTGCACCTCTTCATTTACTACGAAGAGAAATCTAAAATTCACATGTTTACCCCTAGTGGAGAAAAACTTTTTTCATGTCCTGACTGCAACTATTCTTCTTCTCGAAAAAATTAACTAAAACGGCACTTGTGACTCACCTTGCGATGAAAAACCTTTGTCATGTCCCGACTGCGACCATACATGCCTTACAAAACGGTATCTAAAAATTCAAGTTTTCTACTGCGAGTATTCATGTTCTATAAAGAGAAACCAAAAAAATCACTTGTTTACCCACAGCGGAAAAAAACCTGACCAAAACTTTTTCTTGTCCCAAATGCAGTTATTCAAGTTCTCGAAAGGGAGATTTAAAAATCCACAGCGCGATTCACAGTGGAGAAAAACTTTTTTCATGTTGTGAGTGTAACTTTTCATGTACTACGAAGAGAAATCTAAAAAAAATCACACGTTTTCCCATAGTTTCCCATGATAAAAACTTTTTTCTACAAAATAGCAACTAAAACGCCACATATTTATAATTTATAAACAGAGGAAAAAAATCTTTTTCATGTCTCGATTTTTGTTTTTTTATATGAATACCGCACAAGAGTCCCAACTGCTGCAGTCTGGAGCCAGTGAGACTTTGGAAGCCCCAATTGGGGTATGTTGTGAGGTTGAAGGTAGTGGGGAGGGAAAGGAGATAGGGATGAGGAAGGTGGGGAAGTATCTGGCTATTCAGATCTGGTCACCAAACACGGCTAAGGCCATTTCAAGCAAAGTTTCAATTCTGAATGGTGGTCTTACACCAGGGCGATACTGAGAGTATCTTCCACTCTGGAACGTGCCGCAAATATACTATAAGTTTGATTTGATTTCGATTTCGATTTTGATTGTGTTTTTGTTTTGTTTATGATTTTGTTTTTAATTTTTATTTTGTTATGCACATTTAGATTTAGATGTTCTTTGTTTTAAAAATAATGTATGTAAAAGCCCAGCCGGGCGTGAAATTCCAAATAAATAAGTATATTATTTTAAATGAATAAATTGTGGAATAGCACAAATTAATCAAAAAAAAATATTTGCCAGCCGGGATTCGATCCCGTGACCTTCGGATTGCGAGTCAAGAACCTTACTGCTGGACTACGCCGGCCGTCAAATGTTATTGCCACTATTCATGTTATTGCAAGGGACATCTAAAAAATCACATGTTAACCCACAGTGGATAAAAATCTTTTTCGTCTCCCGACTGCAACTATTGATGTTCTCAAAAGGGACGTCTAAGAAAGTACTCGCTGATTCACAGCGGAGAGACACCTTTTTCGCGTCCTGATTGCAATTATTCATGTGCTACAAAGAGATATTTAAAAAGTAACATATTTATCCACAGTGGAAAAAAAACCTTTATCAGTAAATTTTTATTGTAAATTTACGTTTTTAAGGAATTTTGTCAATTTGAACAGCGAAGAAGTTCAAAATAGTGCTAGTATGTTTGTAACTATATATTCTGGTAATTTGGAAAACTGCTTTGTTGATGAATGTCTTTATCTTTGTACGTTCCTATTTCACAACGATAGCTCGAGATGGAGAACTGCTCCAAACAACCAGCGATTTTACAGGTTCTAAGAAATAAAGAACTCGAAACAATTTTCCCGAACATAGCCTTAAGAATGTGCGTATCGATGGCAGTTAGCAATTGCAGTGATGAGCGAAGTTTTTCCTGTCTAAGGAGAATGAAAAATTATCTTCGCTTTTCCATGACAGATAAGAGATTAAATTCGTTAGCAATTCTTAACATTGAATCAAACTTTATGCTATCTTTAAACTATGACGACGTTATTGACAACTTTGCAAGACAATAATGTAGACGCAGATTTTTTTTTTAATTGTCCTTGAATGCGATTAGTAGACACCAATTTTTAAATTAATAATTGATAACTTTATTTTTATTTATTTATCAAATGCTTAGTTTTAAATTGTTTTATTAAATATCCCTACTACAACAAAAAAAAATAACCGATTGTGATGAAACATGGTATGTAAAAAAAAAATAGCCGCTAGAGAGGCGCCGATGAGCTGCTTGCCTAGGGCGCTCTCAATACTAAATCCGCCTCTGCACTGACCACCCGATTCCTACCCATCCCTCTTACTCTTTTGATTTCCAGAACTTTATCTCCTTTTTTTCCTCAAAAGACCCTCCACGCACCACCCTCAAATACGACATATCCCCTGAGGGGAATTATTTTCCTCTAAGCCTCCTGTATAGAGCAAATGTATAAAAAGTAGTTATTGGTTTTGAAAGGCAGATTTATGAGGGGATAGTTGGGTTTGAAAATAGGTTAGCGATTGGTGGGAAGCATTCTATTGTGTGTTTGAAAATGTTTTTGTGCGATGTAATTCGGAGATAATGGACAGGGGAGATATGGAAAACAAACCATTATTTATGTTAATTAACAATATTTGGAATAATATTTTCATTCACACTCATTGGTAAACATGGCTCAGAAGGTAAAACGGTCGGATTAACTATCTGAAAACACGCAATAATACATATAACTTTTCATTCAATAACACCTTCAAAAATTATCAACTATTCTGCCTTTAGGTGGGTGGTTTGGTATATTTATGGCCTTTATTAATAATTCTTCTAACATAAGGACTGCCAACCATTTTGAGACTGAGAGCATAGAGATAGACTGAGAGCTACTTTTTTGTTATTTTCATGGCGATTGACAATATTATAAGATATTTAGAATATTATAAGAATATTAATAATAATATAAATAAGATTAATAAGAATCCTGTATGAATCGCTTGTGTCTTTTTTTTAGTTCATAATTTCAAAAACAAAATATCTACAAAAACAATTAAAAAATGTTTTTCATTGCAATAACAATATCAGGACGAGTCATTTAGATAATCTATTGTACCTAGATTGCGTGCAGTTGGAAGTACCTTCTCGGAAGTAGTATGTAGATGCGTTGAACTGCACGGAATATAGTTATAAGTAGGCTATAATAACATACCTCTATAATCAATGTTAGCATAATACTATTCTTCCGCATACTCTCTCAACATTTTAAACAGCATATTTTACTTCATGATTACAGTTCCACAAAATTATTATGTAGATATATCACATGCTTGAAAAAGCCCGTATTGACGTATAATGTATTTAAATTAATGATTTAATATTTTCATAATTTTTAATGGTTGCTAGGCTTTTGGCATTATTTTCAGTCATATTTAAAGTTGTTGATAAGAAACTAAAAATTTTATGGAATCATGGAATACCTACCCTAGGTATTATTTTCAAAGTTCACGATCGTCTTTGGGATCGATTACGTTTAGCTTTGCGTTCAACTGGTTGGTAATCCTTACCTTACTTACTGGCATCAAAGTTTGTTAGTGGGTAAAGACAATAAAAATAATCAAATGTTCTATCTCGGATCCACTGAGATTCAGTGATAGCTAGTCACCGGGACAAAGTAACCGCGACAAGCAATGACATGAATTACAACTGCAGTTTGTTTGAAATTTCATGTGCACAGATGTTTGTTTATATGGAGCGGCGCGTACGGCGTGGCGTCAGACATGCACTCCAAGCCGGGTTCTTAAATTTTAACCGTGCTTAAGTCTTATTAAGTCTATTAATACTGTTGATGATTTTGTGGAATTAGAACTGTTATTAGAACTAGGACTTTCGATGGGGTTTTTGATGTACGTTTAGCTTTGCGTTCAACTGGTTGGTAATCCTTACCTTACTTACTGGCATCAAAGTTTGTTAGTGGGTAAAGACAATAAAAATAATCAAATGTTCTATCTCGGATCCACTGAGATTCAGTGATAGCTAGTCACCGGGACAAAGTAACCGCGACAAGCAATGACATGAATTACAACTGCAGTTTGTTTGAAATTTCATGTGCACAGATGTTTGTTTATATGGAGCGGCGCGTACGGCGTGGCGTCAGACATGCACTCCAAGCCGGGTTCTTAAATTTTAACCGTGCTTAAGTCTTATTAAGTCTATTAATACTGTTGATGATTTTGTGGAATTAGAACTGTTATTAGAACTAGGACTTTCGATGGGGTTTTTGATGTATTGCTTGAAAAGTGCCAGAAGCATTGCCGCACTATGAATCAATTTTCGTAATCAATTATTCCAACCAGTATATTGTTTCCGCACATTTCTCGGAAGGCCGAATGCAACTGACCTGATTTGAATATGTGGAGAGTGAGTGCAAAGGGCACACATAGGCGTATGTAGTCAGTTCATACCTTCTAGCACCAGCAAACAATTTGGGTTTGGCACCGCTCCACTATATAATCCCATTTTGACCACACAATGTGTCTCTTGGGAACATAAAAAGATAATTTTTTTTTTAAATAGCTAATCATAAAGCCATTCATCATCCAACTCTTATTTTACTAAATGAATTTATAAACCATTAATGAATTTTGTCCTTCGTGGAAAGGACTTATCCCAACTCACTGGGAGTATAATATTATTTTCCAAATTGTTTCTGTAAACGCTTTTATAATATACGGTCTTAAATGTAGATATAATATAAAGCCGAATACTTTGAAATAACGAACGACTTGTCCTTCAAACACCCACTACTTTTGGGACGTAAATTCTCAATAAATCAATCCCATTTGTTCAATCTCTATTCCAGCTTCCTCCACGACGTGACGGAGAGGAACAAGCTGGTCAGACTTAGCGGAGACGGCAGCATCATGTACGGGATGCGCTTCACCACCACTCTGGCCTGCATGATGGACCTGCACTACTACCCGCTGGATGCGCAGAACTGCACCGTGGAGATTGAGAGCTGTGAGTGCATCCATGTTTAGTTTTTAGTTTCCTCTACTACATGACGGAGAGCAATAAGCTGGTCAGGCTAAGCGAAGACGACAGCATCATGTATGGGATGCGCTTCACCTCCACACTGGCCTGCATGATAGACCGACACCACTTCTCGCTGTGAGGGCATTCATGTTTATATACATATAAACATATACAAGAAGATAATATTAAGAAAAATCTAAACGAAGCTTAAAACTGAACGAAACTAAAAAGGTTACAGCTGCAATTGAAAATCGAGCCCACTATATCTGTCTAGCAGGCTTAACGCCTTAAACTACTATCGAGGCCAGTACCAAAATGTCCAATTCCAATGCCAACTAATTCCCTTTTTTTTACTGTATCCTCAACTAATTCCCTTTTTTTTTTACTGCTATCTTTGACCGTCACCTTTCTAATTTCTCTATATATGTAGTTCTTTTTCATGTTTCGTTTAGATTTATTAAAATTATTGTTTTAAATGTTACATTGATGATTATAGACTTAAATATTCCCAATAAATTACATTTAATTCTATCAATTTATAAATAATGTACTTTTTTTTAAATATATGAATACCGCACAAGAGTCCCAACTGCTCCCGTCTGAAGCCAGTGAGACTATGGCATCCCCAATTGGGGTATGTTGTGAGGCTGAGGGTAGTGGGGAGGGGAAGGAGATAGGGAAGAGGAAGGTGGGGAAGTGCCTGGCTATTCAGATCTGGTCACCAAACACGGCTAATGCCGTTTCAAGCAACGTTTCAATTCTGAATGGTGGTCTTACACCAGGGCGATACAGAGAGTATCTTCCACTCTGGAACGTGCTGCAAATATTCTATATATTATTTTTAAATGAATAAATTGTGAAATAACACAAATTAATCAAATAAAATTTATTTGCCACGCCAGGATTCGATCCCGCGACCTTCGGTGTGCGAGTCAAGCGTCTTACCGCTGCGCTACGCCGGCCGTCGTACTTCCACGTGTCGTAAGACAACCGTCTTTATAACTAACTAAACTAACTAACTAACTAACTAACTAACCATCACGCCGTTTCCCCGCAGGGTTAGGCAGAGAGGACGGACCGCCACACAACTTGATCTTGGCACACACTCTTTGCCTCGTTCACATTCATACATCGTCTCATACGCCTCATACATGCTCCTCTCTATAAACTCAAATCAAATAGGCTTATGTTCTTTTTTATAATAAATCATTTTAAAAACTCTTTTTATAAAATAATCGCATAACAGATCAGTGAAGAAAATATTATTTTAAAGTCTGTGCGTGAATTATGTAGAAAATTTTTAAAAGAATTTTTGATTTGTCGGTTATAGGATAGGTATACTCAAACATGTGATAAATAAAATTGGTGTGGGCACATTGTTTAAATTTTAAATAACAATTTTCAGATGGATATACAGTTCTTGATGTGGTGATGTACTGGAGGGGGACTCCAGTGCGCGGAGTTGAAGAGGCGGAACTCCCGCAGTTCACTATCATAGGATATGAAACTAATGATCGAAAGGTTGGACAAATGTATTTATTTTACATATTTTATTAAATATATTTATAATTAATTTCCTTCAAACTAACACCAACACCCCACAGTACAGAAATGTATATTTGTGTATATTTGTCGGGTTGTTTCCTTATTATGCATTATCTCTGCACTGGAATGAGGTCAATAGGTAAATAAAGTTAATATAATGTAGTTTTCTAGCATAAAAAAAGTGGTACATCTAAATCAACTTGACTTTGAGGTGATCGAAGGCGGCAAAAGGTTAAATTAACATTAATCAACAAAATGCACTGGGAACAAAAATAGAACACAGCATCGCAATAAGTTCCAACATTGGCCTGACGTCCTTTGTTTTGAAATGTTATCACGTTCCAAACAATCTTTTCGTAGTTTAATTTTCTTTAAAAAATCAATTTTTGGATCTTTGGAGCAGGTGAATGAGTTTGTGTACTTGAGAAGTATGTTTATCTGATAAGGAATGACTTGATTGAATTAATTATGTTATATTAATTAATAATACCATGAAATTAATGTAGAAAAAGTCAGGAACGCCCGAGGAAGATATATCACGACACAAGTGAATTATAAACTTAGGGTTGGTAAAATGGGATATATTGGTAAGGTAAAAGACAAGTTTGACAGTTACAAAAAACCATCCACAACAACATTATCAATAAACACATCAATATTCGAACGCGATTTAAACCTTTTGATTTGTGTTTCTCATTGTTGTTTGTTACCATTGACGTATGATATTGATTGATGTTTGTTACACATTATTTTCTATGTCATTCAAATTGATAGGTAATACAAAGTTAGCAGAGAGTAAAAAAGCCATAAAATTTGAACAATACAAGTAGCGTAAAAGTGTGGTAGAATACAAACAGCTGAACTCAGAGATTATTTCTGCTGAAGTTAAACTGCATTGTGACATGTATGACCAATTACATATAATATCATTCTACCATAATCCTTGTATTTGTGGTATATTCTACCATAATCCTTGTAATTTCTTTATTTTGTACGAAGAAATCAAGCCAGTTTTGTTACATTTTACTTTCATTGAAGCATTTAAAAAAAAAATTTGATGTGTGAAAAAAGGTGTTACAATATATAAATAAGTCAGTTTGAAAATAATCTTACTAGTCGCAACAGCTGTAATAAAAATACATTCCTAAATACTTGCAGAACTTGATAATAACTTATTATTATTAAAATTAATTTTAATCAAATTTTTAAAAAATTAAATGGAGTTCTACGAATTATACACAAAAACAATAAATATATAAATAAGTCATTAAAACGCGGGTTCCATGACAGTTGATCCGTCGGCATACTTATATGCAATATGCAGTCGGTTTAGGGAAAATACGGTATACCTAATTACACAAAATATAACTAAGCTATCCCGAAGGAATGTGCAGAGAGGATGTACCGTCGAATAACAAAATATAAAACATATTTTCATTCAAATGCATCAAGGAAAATCTACTTGTCTAAATAATGTGTATATCAGCGCTCAAGTACAAAAAATCACCACTGTAAATAAATGCGTTTGATATTTAAAAAAATTTTTTTTTATTATTTCATAAATGTTGTTTGTATATATATACATATATATAAGTTTATCATCAAAGATACAAATCAAATTGATGATTCATAATCTTACGCTCGTAACGGCAGCCCGTGCCTCGGTACTGTCCTAGCGCTCGCGTTACACCGTAACACTTTCATGACGGTAGAAGAATTACTAATCACATTGAAAAATGAAGTTCAAAAAATCCAAACGATTAAACACTCGAAACCAAACCAACATCGGATAAGTTTTTAGATTTTCACGGCCAAAAGCATTTTTGTTGTTAGTTTTTGGGGTGTTATGCCGTGTTGCGCTACCTCCTTCTATTGCCGACGCTTCGGACAGCGTTGCAGTGTCCATCATCAGGGCAGATCCGGTAGATCCGACGATGTGTCGGATCTACTGCAACGCTGTCCGAAACGTTGGCTATAGAAGGAGGTAGCGCAACACGGCATAACACCCCAAAAACTAACAACAAAAAAAAACAAACCAACATCGATGATTTATGTAGAAAATGTTTGGCTTTTCCGGAAACTATAGAACATATTATATCGGGATGTTCTGTATTAGCGCCGTCCGAGTATACATTTAGGCACAATCAAGTTTTAAAAATAATTCACCAAAGTTTGGTAACTAAACATAACTTGATTGACTGCCGTAATGTACCATATTATGAATATGAACCAAATTCATTTTTAGAAAATGAATATTATAAAATTTATTATGATAAAACTATTCTAACAGACAGAACAATTAGTCATAATAGACCCGTATAGTTTTACATGACAAAATTTAAAAAAATAACATATCATTGATGTCGCTATTCCAAATTCTTGTAATATTCAGAAAACTGTTTCTGAAAAAATAAGAAAATATACAGATTTAGAAAATGAGATTAAAAGAATTTGGTATTCTCAGACTATAAAAATATTACCATTTGTAACAAATATTATAATCAATAATTATTAGCCTGAAACACTCATCTGCATTGAAAAAATCTTCCGAGAAAAGATACTGGCCGCCAACGGGATGGAACATCCCGTCCCGGCCGGGAACGGAACGGGCCCGGGCGGGAACATCCCGTTGGCGGCCAGTATCTTTTCTCGGAAGATTTTTTCAATGCAGATGAGTGTTTCAGGCTGATAATTATTGATTATAATATTTGTTATGTACCCTTTGTGCTATGCATAAAAATCTTGTTTAAACGTTAGTTTATCAATTAAAAATAATAATTAATTACCATTTGTTATTTTGGCTACTGGCATTATACCTAGCTCTCTCATTCAAAATGTAGGCGTATTAGATTTGTCAAAGAATTTATATATAAAAATGCAAAAGGCAGTCATTTTAAATACACGTAGGATTACGAAATATTGTTTAAATATTTATATTGAGGGATCAGTATAGGATTTATCGGACCAGTTAGGATTTCATCAGAGCCGAACCCTCTGATATGAAAATATCTGGAGTCGGTGAAATATTTTCCCATTATGTTTCTTGTGGATTGACGTATTGTTCTTGTATTGTTTTGTATTTATTATACTTATATAGTGCACTTACATTGCGTGAATTTACTACATTTGTGGAAAAGTGTGTGGAAAGGTTTAGTCTTTCATTTGGGAAAGATTTAAACCGGACATAAAATCTGGAGCACCATTAATAATATAATTTTTTTTTATAATTAATATTATTAATAATATTATACAATATTAAGCCCTTATGTGTTGTTTGAAGAAATCTCTTCCCTTTTCAAATAGCCAATGTTTTATACGAACTTTAAAGAGAGATTTAGAGTTATGTGACTTTATATCGGCACTCAAAGCATTGTATATTTTAGGAGCGATGTACCAGAATTGACGTTGAGAGAATGAGGTTTTAGTTTTAGGGACCACGCAACCCAGGTTTGATGAGAAGCGGGTGTGTACTTGATGTTGTGGAGACATCAGTAGGTTTTTTTTGCCATATATAACATATGTTTATCATAGTAAAAAACTGTCGAATATCTAAGACCTTGATTTTAGCAAAGAGTTCCTTTGAGGGATGGGTAGGTTGGCATTTATATTAGTTGGCATATAATCCTCAAAATTAGTTTTGAACTGTAATAATTGGATATTCATAACAACTTATCATTAAGAGTATTTTTGAAGTCGATTTAACGTCTAAAATTGGTAAATAATACACAAAAAATTATAATTTTGTAGTAAAAACCTTTCCCGGAGGAAAGCCAATTGTCGGCGGCCCAACTGTTTAAAAACTGTAAAAAAGCTTTACCCCAAAGTTGCCAATCTCAAAATGTTTCAATTTCAATATGTAACTAATCATTTCTTATCAATTTTGATTTACCTCTACTCAAAAATCTGATTGTTTCATTTGCCTGAACCCCATAATCACTTCATTTATAATATCATGTTCAAATTACAATTTATTTGAGGTGCAACACTAGATAGAATGAATCAATAAACAATTCCATGCTTGTTTTCAGGAAGAGCTGGCGACTGGAATCTACCAACGCCTGTCGCTGAGCTTTCGCCTGCAGAGGAATATCGGCTACTTCGTGTTCCAGACCTACTTGCCCAGCATCCTCATCGTCATGCTCTCCTGGGTCAGCTTCTGGATTAACCACGAGGCCACGTCTGCCAGAGTGGCTTTAGGTAAGCCAAATTTATTTTTTAATTCATTTTATAATGTACGGAACAAAAAAGGGTTAACATAAAAAAATTACAATAAGACTGCGAAACAATAAAAACACAAAACAAGGCAATAAAGTTTGGGTCAAGTCAAAACAAGCGAAAACAGGAGGTAAGGGGAAGTTCTGGGGAATCGCTAAATATGTCCGGAATCTTGCTCCTACAGTGGATATTGTATATTCGACACTTTCGCATAAGAGGTTGGAAAAAGGTTAAGTTGGTTCTTTGAAAGGGAATAGGTATGTAAAGTCTCGGGGTTTTTTAGTAGATGGCGATTGATGTTGATTATGATTGTGGCCAAGAGGGAAGAGACAATTTGGTTGTTTATAATTTTGAAACGACATGTGTTTAAGGCCCAATTGTTTCGCAGAAATTCACGTGTGACAAAGTAAAAATGGATAATCAGCGTCATTTTTTTTACATTAGAAAGATCTCCGTTAAACGTCTATTCTAGGCGCGTTTCAGCTTTATGTCAAATAATAAGTTGACGAGCTGAAAACATGATAGTTGTCCTCTGCTAAAAGCAAAACGGACTTAAAATTGACATTTGACGAGAATCTTTCAACTGCAAAAAAAACCAAATGGTCTTTAAATTGGTGTTTTATGACAATATTACCCTTGAATTTCCGTGTTCCTTATCATATGTAAACAGTCTGGACAACTTAGAGACAAAGTGATTCTTGTGGTAATGAAAGCTAAGAGAGCCTGCCGTTCTTTATTTTTTTGTTGCACTCTCTCTGCCGCATTTAACAGATGAAAAGTATTTCCTTACGAATTTCCTATTATTTCCAGGAATCACGACCGTGTTGACTATGACCACCATCAGCACGGGCGTGCGCAGTAGCTTGCCGCGCATCTCCTACGTGAAGGCGATCGACATCTACCTGGTGATGTGCTTCGTGTTCGTATTCGCCGCGCTGCTCGAATACGCCGCTGTCAACTATACCTACTGGGGTGCGCGCGCCAAGAAGAAGACCAAGTCTAAGAAGGACGGGGACGACAAGAAGATCACCAGCAAAGCAGGTTGAGTACTCGAGATGCTATCGTAGATTTAGCATCTGAAATAAAAAAAAAACTATTATAGGTATAATTAATGGTGCTTTAACCACTCGGACCCATTAGCTTGTTTTCAAGCTATATATAACAGGGGCAGACATACGTAACGATGTATGAGGCGTACCTGAGTTTTTAACGTGGATCAAAAATTATATATTCGTCGGAAAGCAATTGTTAAGGTAAATGGTCTTCTCGGCTTAAACCCTTCAAGGGTGTTCTAGGCCATCATTTAAAATTACAGAGAAAGGAAAGGTGAATTTATATATTAATTTTATTTAAGGTTAAACGTCACGTACGTTATAATCTACACATTCACAGAAGGCGCCAATCAAATTATTTTAGGTTTTTAATGCTTTTTGCACGTTACGCTTTAAAATATTAAGGTAAATTAATTGTTCGCGCCCGTACATATTTAATTAGAATATAAATAAATAGTTTTGTCCATAAACAAACTCAAATCTTTCAAGAAGGGCTGAAAAATACAATATTGGATTGAGTCACCGATACAAAATTGAATTTTTCAGCCTTTCTTGAAAGGTCTCACGTTAGAATGGGAAGACCATTTAAGTTTCCTATCAAATGTTACTCCCAAAAATTTTACTTCAGAGGCGTTAGGGATTGGAGAGTTTTGAAATAAAATTTGAACAGGAGGATTTTTATGACGGTTTGAGAAGGTGACACACTGACTCTTTTGGACTGAAAGTTCCAGAACATTTAAAGTGAGCCAAGTGCAAAGGGCATCCATGGCTTCATTGAGATATTTGACGGCGAGTGGGATGATTTTGGATGATAAGAAGAAAGCTAAGTCGTTTGCGAACTCAATAACTTTTACTTGAGGGGGAATAGAGACATGCATATCGTACGTGTATAATGTATATATTATACAGTATGGGGGATAATACATCGCCTTGGTGTAAGCCCTTCCAAATTGATCTACTCTGAGGAGTAACATCTGGTACTTCAATGAAAATTTTTCTATAAAGAAATAGATTAATAATATATTGGACAAACATGGGGGGTAGGCCAAGGCCTAAAAGTTTTTTTTTAAGGATTGGGATTGAAACATTGTCAAAGGCGCCTTCTATGTCTATAAAGACTGCAAGACATACTTCATGGTTAGAAATGGATAAATTAATATCAGTGCTGATGATGACAAGATTATCTTGCGTAGATTTTTTTTTCCTAAATCCAAATTGAGATGGAGAGAGAAGCTGATTACTTTCGACAAAAAATTCTAACCGGTTTTTAATTAATTTTTCATAAATTTTACTGAGGGTGGATAAAAGAGCAATTGG
Source organism: Limnephilus lunatus (assembly GCA_917563855.2). Lineage (NCBI taxonomy): Eukaryota > Metazoa > Arthropoda > Insecta > Trichoptera > Limnephilidae > Limnephilus > Limnephilus lunatus. The sequence continues at coordinate 49,977,458 of OU830592.1, forward strand.
CCTGTAGTTGGATCCAGAATTGGGTGATTTGTTTGATTTTAGGATTGGAATGATTATTTGAATACTCCAGTCATCAGGCATTATGCCAGTCTGGAAGATGTTATTAAGGATGCTTAAGAAGTGATTTAGAATATTATCATTACTATTTTTGCTATTAGGAATACCATATCTGCCTGGAGATGAGTCTTTGACTGTTGATAAACAATTTTTAATTGAATCAAAGTGAATGGAGAGTCTAGCCAATGATCAGACATAGAAGTGTTGTGGATGAGAGTTATTTCATCTAAGTTAGGTACAGAAGGAGGGGCAATTTTGTCCAAGAACTCATCTATCCATTTAGAATGAGGTTCCGCTCGAGGAGATTTTGAACTGAAGGAGGATCGAAATCTTCGAATCATAGACCAAACTTCCGAAATTGGAGTATTCGGATAAACTGAACTGCAGAAGTTGTACCACGCGGATCTTTTTTTTGACCTCAATACCCTTTTGGCATTGGCTTCGGCATTTTTGTATATGGGATAGTTCTCCATAGTCATATTGTGACGATAGGAAAGAGAGTCGGAGGGAGTTTTTTGAGAGATTTGGTTTTAGGGGGAGGATTTGATTTATTTATTGCAGTTATGAGCATTGATTTGAAGTTATCGTAGTCATCTTTGACAGATAATATATAGGTAGAGGGTAAATTTTGTATAAATTTATCCATATGCGAGTTAAATTCATCCCATTTGGTGTGTTTTGTTTTAATCTTCGTCAAAATATGGGACTTGTCTGAATGGAAAGAAGTTTGATAAGTGATGGTGATCGGAAAATTATCACTGGAGCAAGGATCGGGGGACACCACCCACGAAGAGAGCGGTGCCAGATTTGTAGAGCATATGGAGAGATCCACTGCACAGGGGTTTGTGTTGGGGCGAGAGATTCTCGTAGGAGATCCGTAGTTCAAAAGGAAAAAGTTGGATTCATCTAACAAATCCATCGCACTTCAACCGTCTCGATCAGAGAAAGCAGAACCCCAGACGGGGGAATGGACATTAAAATCGCATAATAAAAAGAAAGGAGGGCTTAGTTGACGGACAATTTGCAACCTAGCTTGCTTATTGAAGTGCGATGTTGGGGGAATATAGATAGAAACAAAAGATGTGTCCTTTATTTTAGCTGCAACCATTTGAAAGCCAGCATTGGGGGGTTAGATATTATTTATTGGGAAAAAACGGTGGGGATTTTTTAATAAAAAGAGCAGCACCGCCGCCTGCACCTTCCGGGCGATCATCGCGGAGACAGGAGTACGCTCCCACTTTAAAGTGGGTGAATGGAGTAATCCATGTCTCCGAGACAGCAGCCACAGAAACAAGGTTTGAATTTAATAGGTTAAGAAGGTTTGATTTGTTAGAAATAGCACTGCGGCTATTCCACCGAAGTTTTCTAACATCTTGTAGAGCCATTTTGAACAAATGATTTTAATGTGGAAATAATAGAAGCAGCGTTGGATGGTAGATTAGTTTGAGAAGAAATTAGGTCAATTAGAAGCATAATTAGAGTTTTTATAAATGAAGAATTATCTTGGGAGAGTTGTTCAGAAAGCTTTTGACAGTTTGTTGAGGACGAATTATAATTGTTTGCACACCCATTTGTAGCATTTGAAAGAGGAGAACCATTGGGATTTAAGAGAAGCGAGTTGTGTTGTTGTGTCGTATCCAGAAGAGGTCTCTATAATTTAGCCTCCTGGCTTTTATGGGATTGCCGATATGTTGAGGGGGTTAAAAGTGAAGACAGGATTTCTGGAATGGACAGATCAGTCGAGATACCCCTGACCAGGCCCATTCGAGTAACATTGAAAGTTGGGATGTACGCCTTGAATTTAGAATTTGAAGAAATAAATATGTTTTTGATGAAGTTATTGGCGGCTGAACCTGAGAGGGATTCAATAGAGATTCGAAAGCGACCCTCGGTTTTAACACCTCCAGGCTTAATCGAAAGGCTCTTGTTATTTGAAAGGAATTTATCAAATTCAAGAGAATGAATGGTTTTACCTTGCTCAGTTTTTTGCGCATAAACAATGTAGGCCACAGGAATGAGTAGAGTAAAAATTGGTTGGAGGAGGTTGAGGAAGAGCTGGTGGAGACTGAGAAGTAGAAGGAGAGTCATGCTTTACTGGGGAAGAGGGACTAAACTTCCTTTTTTTGTGGAAGTTAGAATGACAGATTCACTGTCAGAAATTACAATATTTTCACCATCTGGGGGGTCAGGGGGAGGATCTGGGGGCTTTTTAGGATGTCCAGGAGGGTAATCCTCCTCCATTGTTCACAAAATTACAAAAAAAATATGTATGGAAAGTGACGGTAGTGAAAAAAAGGTTATAAATATCTGGAAATCAGCGAAGAAAAGTGACTCCTGGAAGATCAAAGGGGAGAAGAATCCTCAAGGTACAACACAATACACTTTATTGTCCAGAAAACATAAAAGTATTAGTAAAAATAATAAAAAAGATTATTTTTTTAGGAGAGCAAAACAAAACAACTGATGACAGCCAAATGTTCAAAATTTGAATCCCATTTCATCTGTATTGTAATATAGAATTGTTGGCTGAGGTGGTGCATTCAAAACATCTATCTTGCCATTAGAAATCGGGGCAAAAATAATTTTATTAACCCCACTAACAATTTATTTCAAAAATTTAAAGTCACTTCAATGCAAAGTAGTTATAAAAAATAGCCCTTTAAAAAGTCACACAGATTTGTTCAATAATGAAAATTTTCCATTTTTCGAACTGCAATATGCCAAATAAATTGTTTGGATTTAAAACTATCTGGTTATGTAATACCACCACAGCCCAACAGTTTTATAAATATGATATCAGGAGTAATGTACGTAATTTAGTAAATTAAAAGTACCTGTATCGAACGTTTTATGCAGTCTAGATGAAACATAGCAAAATTCTTCTTGCATTATTATTGAAGGCAAATTCTGCATTTTAGACGGTGCAAAAATATTGATGTCACAACGTTTCCAACGTGAAATAGTTCATACGCCCAAAGAAGATACTTGCGCCGGCCACCTGGGATAATTAGGCAGGCATAAACATGACGACGTAAACAACACCTGCCACAGCAGGTGTGCACGGCCACCTGGGTTAAGAAGAAGACGTAAACAACACGTGCATTGGCACCTGCCGAAAAGACGTAAACAACACGTGCACTGGCGCCTGCCGAACAGACGTAAACAACACCTGCCATCGCAGTTGGGCACGGCCACCTGGGTTAAGAGAAGACGTAAACAACACGTGCACTGGCACCTGCCGAATAGACGTAAACAACACCTGCCATCGCAGTTGTGCATGGCCACCTGGGTAAAGAAGAAGACGTAAACAACACGTGCACTGGCGCCTGCCAAACAGACGTAAACAACATCTGCCATCGCAGGTGTGCACGGCCACCTGGGTTAAGAAGAAGACGTTAACAACACATGCACGGCCACCTGGGCAAGGAAGAAAACGTAAACAACACGTGCAACTGCACCTGCACCTACCACCTTACTATAAAAGACTGTACCAAAGTGGCAGCTTCTTGAGTCATTCACCGTCAGTAATTGTAGCAACATCTTTGCAAAGCACCTACTTGATTTGCCATCGGGTTCGCCACTTGATCCAAGTCGCCAGTCTCACCCTCAAGCACCCGAAGGGATAAAACCTCCAACACTCTGACGCTTGAGCCCCATGGTCATCCTCGGGCTCCTTTGAACTTGCTGATTCTTACCAAGCCTTGAAGTCGCTGTTCTACCCCTGGCCATCTTGCTCCGGGCTGCTAACCTGGGGCCCCTTGCATCGAACCTTGCATATCTCTGCCCTGATGATAACGCCTGAGCAAGATACATGATAAGGACTCCCGCCACGTCTAATAGAATGCAGATCTACCTGATGATGACGCCATGTCTGTCAAATGATGACACCATTTAGAGAGGCATGCTATGCACCCGCAGCACGCCCAATAGAATGCAGACCAATTACCCTGAAGCCAATCAACATGTGAGTGGCTGCGACCACCCCAGCAGTCCCACCACGCCCAAAAGAATGCAGACCGATTACCCTGAAGCCAATCAACATGTGAGTGGCTGCGACCACCCCAGCAGTCCCGCCACGCCCAAAAGAATGCAGACCGATTGCCCTGAAGCCAATCAACATGTAAGTTGCTGCGACCACCCCACATATGATGCTGGTGCTAGATATGCAGCAATCCACGATAACATACACCATCTGGGGCGCAGCCCGTCTCAATTAAGACGCAATACCACTCCACCTCAATACGCGGCAGAAGATGCCCGTCTAGCATAGAAACTTGTGACCATGCTACGGAACTTTAACAGCTGTCAAGCAGAAAACACATCTCTATCAAGACATTTAGATTGTCGGGCGTCTATGTGTGCCGGCGCTTATTGTCTACAGTTTTTGTGCAGGCCTAGAGGTCTCGTACAGTACCTTCAAATAACTTTTCATTGATAATCCTCAGTATATTGTACTTTGTAATAATAATACGACATTTTTCATCAATAATATTAAAACAAACCTAGTGCACTATTTTTTGCTTTTCTTTTTTTTTCTCTTTCAACCTAATATTTTCTACTATTAGTTGTGTTTTTTACTCTCTTGGTCTTTCTGAAAAGTTTCTTATTTAAGCTTACTTTTCTAGGTTTCTCCGTCTTTCTCAAAAAAGTGTAACCCGATGTATTTATATTAAAAAAAAATATATCATATTATTTGTTTATATTAAGATATCTGTTAGTTTTGCGAATTGCCTCGCATTTCTTGATGTTGGAGGTTATGCTGGAAATGTCGTCACATTTTATCTTTATTCTCGCTTATCTCATAAATATGTCCTGTAATTAACTTGCTGGAATGCTAGGACTAGATCATCTACTCTAGACGTTAGGAGAAAAATTGTTCACCAGAGCGAAGCAGCATAGGTTTATTTTTTATTTTTCCAAGATGCAGGATCAACCTACCAATGATCATGCCTTTGGGGAGAATTACTACACTCTTAAATTCTGAGGTAGATATTTACAGTTAAACTTCAGTAACTTATGTAATTAATTAATGTATCAATATATATTATTAATTGTAAATGTTGTGAAATGTTATTGGATTAACTTTATTTCACAATAAATATATAAATATACCGCTAGGAGATACCTATAGTATTTTTTTATGGATTGAAAATTTCAAAAATGTGTTTTTTATTTATCTTTGGAATAACGTAATGAGTAAAACCTCAAAATGTCATATTTAATCATTGAAGACAGTATTAGAAACTCTCAAACGAAAAATTTGAAAAAGATAAGGCCGCATCTAGAAAATGAACCCAGGGCCTCAGCCTTGCCGGGGCTCTGCTCAAACCATTTAACTGATTCCTAGGTGCGACAGTATCTTTTTCTGATATTTCTGTTTCAAACATTAGTTTGAGATTCGCTTATATTTTATTCAATGATCAAAAAGAGTTTTGGTTAAACAAAATAACAAAATAATAATTTTGATGTTTTTATTTGAATTGTAGCCAGCGTGAAGGAAGAGGGCCGCAGTCCTAGCAGCCGCTCCCTGCCCGACGAGCGTGAGATCATCGAGCTGCAGGACGTGCGGCTCATGAGCCCCATCGCGCCCATTCGGGGGCGGCGCAGCGGGGTGGGGCTGGGCGGCCTGGGGCAAGGTGGCCAGGATGACCCGGCGCGCTTCCCGCCCAGCTTCCGCATGGCGCGCTCGCCCTCCGTCTATCACCATCACCACCCCGGGCTCAGTAGGGCTACGGGGCTGCGCTATAGGGGGCATAAAGGTGAGTCACTTCCAATCTCCTTCTTCTTCACGAGCATTCTTCGGGAGAGTCCAATTTGTGGTGGACCCAACCATTAAAATGCTCGGCTTCTTCTTCCCTCAGAAGACGTGAACCTCACTAAACCGTATCCGATGCAGTCACAGACATTGTGTGTAAATGGAGCCTAAAATATAGAATTACGTGAATGTGGACATATTTAAAGAACAGAACACATTGTAGAAGAGTATCGCCTTCATCAGTTCCCTGGGGGCACATCTGTGATAAACCGAGTGGCTGAATAATATCAGCATCCCACTTTGATTTCCATCAACTATCCCCAACCACACGAAGAAGAGTCTAACTTTTGTTATAGGCCTTCCTCAAATATAGGGATTTTAGAGAGGCCTACTTTCAATTGAACAAACGGAGCTGTGCGTGAGAACCTTCCGTTTTTCGGTTTTGGTATGCATTTTTTTATGTTGTGTTATAATTTAAGGAAAGTCGAGAATTATTATACAGCAGTTTCGCTATTGTAGGGCGTGAGTGCACTCTTGAAATTCTTCTACATAATGAGTCCTTGAACCTTCAAGACCAATTTTTGAAAATGAAATAAATTGAGAGGTTATTATTTCAGGGACGTCGGGAACGCGCCCCAAGATGATGCACGCCCTGCGCCGCGGGGCCTCCGTCATCCGCGCATCCATGCCCAAGATCAAGGACGTCAACGTTATCGACAAGTACTCCCGCGTCATCTTCCCTGTCTCCTTTATGATCTTCAATGCCATCTACTGGATCTTTTATATCATCGAGTAAACAGACAAACAAATAGAAAATCTATGACAAAATAAGTAGAGGATGAATCTCGAAATGACCAAAAGATGATTCTGAGATTCAAATATGGAATCGAAAAAAATGACGTAAAGTGGTTAGGTTAGAGGCGTTTTCCCGGTAAGAAGGGGGTCCTGTGTTCGATTTCCAGTTGCGATCGTTAACTTTTAAAAGTGAAAACTTCTTTAGCACCGTTGTGATTTGAAACTCGATGAAACTAAAAAGAGACAAACACATACACCCATAGGAATTAGCCTGCGTGAGAATGAGATTGAATAGTCGGTCTCCTCTTTGTGCGATGCTTCATAGCCTCCCTACTCTTGTCTACTTTAGTTTTCTGAAGGTTTCAGTTCTACCGCGTGCACACGCACATTCTGCACACTCTGTTTTGTCAATTGACATATTATTATAGTGTACAATTCAGAACGCGAAGTTACACTTTAAATTAATGTATCTACCCCACTACTACGAATTTTCTTTAATGAGATATTTTTGTATTTAAACTAATTTCTACCTGTTTAATTACTTCCGGTAAGGTAGTCGTATGCCTATTTTAATATTAATATATATCTATGTTTCCAAAAATGGGTAAGAAAAATAATAAATAACGAATTCCAACAAACTACAAAAGTATAAAAAAATATGTTCTCGAATCCAATTTTTTGGGTCGATACAAAAAGTCATTTGCCAAAAACTATTACATTTTCAAGAATCTTTTAACCACATACATTATTCAAGGCAGAATTTTACTTTTTACTCACTCGAATAAGTCGATTATTAAATGCTGAGAGCACCTCCCTATCTCGGCTCAAATTAAATTATAAACTCGATCGAGTTCTGTAAATATATGTTAACCTCTTATTACTGAAAATCAAAAATGTCAACAACTTATTTTAATATGAAGCAGATACTTGGTGACATGACATTATAATTTAAAAGGAAACAATAACGTAGTAAATACCACTCTTATATTTTATATATTTAATGCCGACCGGGTTTCGCTACAATCGTAGCTTTTTCAGCGCAGTACACTGCCCTGAGCAAGCCACGGTTGTAGCGAAGTTGTGTTAATTTTAAATGAAAAAAAAAAACTCATTTTAAATAAATAAAAGTAACAACTTCAGTAGGTACTGTAGCAAATTTTATTTATTTTAAAGAAATTTAACTGAATAATAATTACGCCATCAGCACTTTTTTTATAAAACGCAAAAACGGTGAGCCGTTGTTTGATCCGCCGACATTTGGCCCCCCGAAATGATATTTACTATAAAATTATATTTTTTTGTTATTTACTATTATTTACCAATTTCAAACGCTTAATAAAAAGTTGGTTAATAATGGCGCTGGTTAACGCAGTATAAAGACAGATAGATTTTTCCGTAATGCATTTGAATGAAAATATTTTTTATACTTTGTTCTTCGGCAATAAATCCTCTCTGCACATTCCTTTGGGTCATTTAGTTATATTTTGTGTAATTAGGTGTACCGTATTTTCCCTAAACCGACTACACATTGTACATAAGTACGCCGGGGGGGGGCAAATTGTCGGCCGAACAACTCTCATGGAACCATTTATAAAACACAAAAACAAACCGAATTACGATCTTTTTGATAAAAATCGTATTTAATAATTAGGTATTTAGTACAAAGGTAAATAAATTATTATATTTTTATTTAACTTTTCAGTCAGAATCATTTTAGAAGAATAATAAAGATAAAAAAATTAGAAGTTTGATAAAATTTTGTGTGGTACAGAACTCTCAACATTTTTTAATGTCACGTTTTGTGTGTTTTAATTTATTTAATTTAAAAATGAAAGTTCTTTTTAATGCACAAAATTGCCTTTAGTTATGCTATATCTACAATTTTACCACAGTATCAGACGAATTCTTTAAAAATACCTATTTTTATTGAATTTCTTAAAGGATAAGTATATAAAATTTCTAAATATTTACATAGGTGTAGAGACGCATATATTGAAATATATTATTATAAACAGATAGATTAAGCTACCACATCCCTTATTTGGAAGATGTTTGAAACTGGTTTACTGAAAACTTGGAAACAATCTTTTAGAGTAGGGTGTAAAAACTTTTTATTAGAATGAGCGCTTTTATTATTACCGGTACCGTGACGGCTTAAAAAATGCAATAAACAAATGTTCCTTCTCACAATAATGCTGCAGCTCTTTCAAAAGATGAGATACACAATGTACGTAGGTCTGTTTCCTCCAAAAGAAAAAAAGTGATGAATTTCTCTCTCACACACTGCACTGTGACGTCTACGTAAACCCCTATAATACTACTATCCGTGACGATAATTTTGAAAGTATGGAATATAGTTACAAGGACAATATTGAAGTATGAGTGAATTCCAAAAATCGAAAACGTCAATGTCAATGCTCTGATGATTTTGCTTTTGTTGCAGCTCTTTCTGACACAATAAATAACAACGGTCGAAAATGAGACAAACGGTGAACGTATGTCTGCACCTCTCCAAAGGAAAGGTACAATCATCATACATCTCCCTCACACCTATAAAGAAAATGAAACGCGAGGAAAATGTAGTTCTTTGGTAGAAGCAGTCATTTGTGTGCCTAATCTTTTGTCCCATCATTATTTAATATGCAGTAATAGCGACGAGGAACGTATGTTTATTATCTTTTTTGCCGCCACGGTAACGTAACCGTGAATCGTCACGGCAACTAATAAAAGCTCTCAATAGATGACTGAACTGATAAAGAACCAGATGGACTACTACTGGGATATAAAAGCCTAGGCATGATGCGTGACGATTATTTTTGTGTTCATTAGATAAGTAAAAAAAACAATTAAATATAATATAAATTGTAAAAGAAATAATTACTTCTTGTCAAATAATTGAAAAACCTTTTAGAAAATCTTTAAAAATCTTAGAGAGATATAGAAAGGCAGTGATTTTTATCGATAACAATACAAAAATATTATTATTTTTATTAAGTGTGTTTATTTTTTATGACTCCAATATATCTCAATTTGGGAGGGGGATATGCGCCGCCCCTGTAAACGTTTATTGGAAAAACCAACGCCTCCGCCACAGGTCACCCAAAGTGGTAGGCTACGTTTGGTGACTCAACAGGGATGCCCAGTTTCATGGGGTGAGATTCGGTCTTGGAGGCGGATTTGTCTGCCCACCCTCTACGTGGTGGGCCGGATCGATAGAGACTGGTTGAGGGAGGCCTTTTGACCCCTACTACAGGACTCTCTTGACCTAACGTCTTGCACCGCAGTTGGAGGGATGGATTCATACGTCCATCACCCTTGGACACACTGACCCCCAGATTCTTACCCACCCCTCATACCCTTTTATTTCCCAGAACTTCCTCTTATTCCTTTCCGTAAAAAGTCTCCCCACACGGCCACACATCATCCCCTAAGGTGGCATAAACCCCGAGGGAAATTATTTTCCTCAGGGCCTCCTGCGTGGACAAGATGTTTTTTAATATATTTAGATAGGATTTTATTGGTTTTCTTTTCAGTGATTTTGCCACTCTAAGGCAAACACCAAATAAAAGTAGATTAAATACTAAATAACAAATAAAAAGTTAAAAAAGGACTTGAATGCGAATCATATAGAAAAATGTTCAATTGAAAAGAACTTTAAAGCGCGTTCATATTGATTCATTTTATTTAATAGGTATATCTAATTTCACCATTACGTAATTTTGTTAATTTATTATTTCACTTTAGTTATTTAAGAATGTTTTAAGATGATACTACTATTTGAAACAGAAATACCTATTTTATAATATAGTGCCAAATAATAAATTTTAAGCTGATTTTTAGCGGCTATTGTAATATTATTAATACTTCTTGTAATTAAGTTGTATATATTTGTAAATAATAAATGTTTAAAAATATGAACACACCTTTTTTGTAGTTATTGTCTTAACATTATGTGTGTCTAGTGTGTTTGCTTTATTTTTCAGGATTCTAATTGTGTAATATTGGTACATTTTCTTTTTGACGAGAGAAATAATTTGACGTTATGTCTGAATATACTCATCAGTACTCAGCTGTACAAAAGAAATATTTTACCCCGAGGACATTTCATCGCCCTATTTTAAAAATGCACTCTATATTTAAATTATCATCCATTTATGTTCCTTGTACAGGATTTCTTATTTTTTCAAACATTTGGGATTATATGTACATATTTATTTTTGTTCATTTTTATTCATCTAAATATATCTACTTTTTTAGAGATCTCATTTGAGAGCATAATTTTTCTTGACATACTACTCGTATGTTGTGCTAGAATACCAAATCTGCCATGCGGTATTTTGGTTGGCGCGACGACTACGACTGATGTTTTCAGGCACGTATTTTCATTGGAAGTGTATTTCGCGACAATTTCTATCACGTGTAAAGACTAGTGACTTTTTTATGGCTTTCACGCTTCAAGAGTTTTCTAGGCCATCATTTAGAAATATGGAGAAAGGAAAATTAATTTATATTAAAATGGTTTAAATGGGCAAATTTCAACATTATGTGGAAGATTGTAATCGAGCTCAGACCTATCAAAGAAAAATGTTGGATGGAGGGGAGAGGCAATTTTAGGTAACGCTTGATAAAAGATAGGATATTTGTCTAGAGAGGGACAACCGAAAAATATGTGATCTTATGTTCGTATTTCTAGACCACAGAATGTACAATCTGGGGAATCAGGGACTTGAATTTTGAAAAGTTGAGAAGGAACGGAACAACGCATTCCAATAAGTGAGTAAATTTATTTTTTTGCATAATGGGGTAATTGTTGTAACCACGGGTTTGATGGGACAGTATTTTGTATTCAGATTAATTACAAAAATAAAATTATTATCGTAATTTTTTTCATGACTTAACGGACTTTATTCAAAGGTGAGTTCATGAAGAATAGAATCATCCATTACAACATTATTTATTTACAATTTATTAAACTCATAATTATTAATTAAATGAAATCAAATAACTTTGTTAAAACACCATTACATAATCAATCTTATCAACATATTTCTAAAACAGAGTTTTCTTCGTCAGGATAATATTAAATATTATCCTATCTTATCTTATATTTTCGAAACATGTTAATAATATTAATAAGGTAGTGGAGTTTTAGCAAAGTTATTGTTTTCATTTAATTAAAAATGAGGCCACAAAATGTATTTGCAAAGTTTGGAGAAGTCAAAATTAGCTTGCTCGGTGCCCTGGTGGACCTTTACATTTTTTTTCAATTTTACGTCAAAAAAGTAGTAAATCTTTAAATCACAAAAAGAGTTACAAAAAGGAAGATGGTCATAGACATGAAGATGGTTAATTTAATATTATAAAAAAAAAATAAAAAAAAAAACAAAACTAATTTTTAAATTGCCGATTGCATTAAAATAATAATACGGTGCACGTTTGTAATACATACCTATTATACAAGTGAATTTTTTATATGAAAAAGTGCGTACTACACAAAAAGAAAGAGAGAAACAAATTAGAACAAGTCGATAAATTAGAAGGATTATAAAATTTTATCATTTTGAACATGATTTTCTCGGAACATCGCCTTGCACTGCAATGGAAGGGATGGATTCATACTTCGGTTACTCCTGGACAAACTGACCCCCAGATTCCTACCCACCTCTCGTACCTTTTTCCTTCCCAGAACTTCCTCTAATTCCTTTCATAAAAAGACCTTTCACATAGCTTCCCGAAAGATGACACAGGCCCTGAGTGGAATTATTTTCCTCCGGCCGTCCTGCCTGGCGCTAATGTAAAAAAGAGATAATATTTTTATTTTGCGTTAATGAATTGTTTTAATTCTAAAATAAAGGCTTATTATTTTTTTTCTGTGATATAATAATATTACAGAAAAGAGATTTTGCATCTCACAATGCAGGGAAAGATTGCCGAAAGTCGGGGTCCTGGAAGAAGGAGAACATCATGGCTGAAAAACCTGAGACAGTGATTTGGCCAGTCTACTGTAGAGCTATTCCGGGCCGCAGTAAACAAAGCCCGTACAGCCAACGTCCGTTGAACGTTCAGGGCACAAGAAGAAGAAGAAGAGCAATATTTACAAAGAATGCGTAGGAAGAAACGCAAAATTGTTTCAAAATCATTCTATCGTGCAATATTTAATTTATGTAAGTTCGCTTGTGTGGCGACGAAATAAACAAACGCACGGAAATCAGGAATTTAGTTACAGTAAAAGTATTTGCAATGTTCCCCACACTTTAGTTGGGTGCATCACTGATTTGATGATCATTAATCTTGTTAAGCGAATAATAAGCGTAACGCCGCGATTACTGTCACTAAAGGGAGCAACACATCGCCAGGGCCCGAAGGCCGCTCACTAGGGGCTGCCGCACTGTGCCACTACTGGGTACCACTCCGGGTGTTGGGGTGATGAATTATTCTGATCATTTATTGCACCCCAATCTGGAGCAGCAACCCTCTGTCGGGTTGTTCCTTGCTCTTGCTGAATAAGTTTAGTTGGGATAGAAATGTTCTAATTTTCTAATTAGATTCGATCCTTATTTATTTAGGGCTTTAGGGTATATACGAGTGTAAACAATTTATTACCAAAATACACATATTTTCATTGGTGGCAAATATCTTGCGGTGTGAACTTATTGACCCCTCAGGCTGTTCGCTTTTGCGAACAACTCATATAGGTCTCACAGAAATTGTTCTGTCTCCTTACTATCTTGTGAGAAATACGATCTTAGCGGTAAAGCAGATATTTTAAGACGACTAATAATATCTTTTGTAATATTAAACCACATGGCCGTTATCGAATTTTTCAGTCTGTACTGTGCGTCCTTCAGACAAGTATCTGAGTGGCCAGGTACTTCCCTACCTCCCTCTTCCCCATCTCCTTTCCCCCCTACTACCTTCAGCCTCACAACATACCCCAATTGGGGATGCCATAGTCTCACTGGCTCCAGAAGAGAGCAGATGGGATTCTTGTGAGGTATTCACAAGGATCCTTAATAAACGAAAAATTAAAAATTTAAAAAATGATTAAAATTAAAAAAAGTATCTACCTATGATGTAATATTTTTAACAGCAAATTATTTTATTTGCCGTTTTCAAAAATTATTTGTCGAAAAGTCAGACTATCCCGTGATTTTCGCGGATCTGCGCTAGTATTAATAAAATAATCCTTATTTCGGTTGTGACTTGTAACTCCGGTTCAATGAACTCTAGAACTTGGATTTGCTTTGAATATAATTACTATGAACAATCCAGACAAGAAATATGGCGAGCAAATTTTAAATTCTATTTTTATTAATTAATGATAATTACAATTCTTCGTCTGAAATGCGTATTTATTTTGTTCATATTTTTGAGAGTTCGTAATTAGAGAACTAGAACGTTGAAAATAGTCGACTGTTCATTCGTGTGCTACAAAAAAATTATACAAACTAATTTCACTTGTCAGTGCATGGGTGCGTGATTTGAAGTTGTATTCCGAAGTATTAATTTCAAAACTGGAACTATTAAGTATAATTCGTATGAGACAAGCGATAAAGCAGGTACCAAATTTAAATTATAAATTAAATATTTTTTATTTGAAATATGTATTTTTTTGTTTAAATATCCGACAGATGGATTATATGTAATTTTTCAAATGTACTAATAAAAGTAAATTTATTCTTTTCACAAGCAATGAATCCTGAGACAATAAATGTTTTCAACTTCACAATATACAATTCAATATTATAATATCTGTTTTATAATAAAAACTCTCTGGGAAAGCTGAATTCGATAAGTTTATATAAATCATTTTAAATTATATTCACATGCTGAATTTTGAAATATAGTTATAACACAATAAAACCGCAATGCCTACCATTCCTAGAGATTCTAGTCTCCACCCCTTGTACTAATCTATCTTCCCACTAACTTGTGTAAGGGTGGCTTGGTACTTGGTACTGCAACACCAAACACTAAAATGCATTTCACAAATGCAATAATAACTGCAGCAAATCATCTCATTTGCTACCGGATTTATTGCATGTCTGCATTTTATGTGTATTGCATGTCTGTACTATGCAAATAATACCATGCCACCGTGGCATATCATTTTTAATGCAATGTTTCTATATAAAATGGATTATTATCCCTTAATGACAACCTAATTCAATTTAAGAGAAAACGTGGGCGGTGTTTTGTCCATTCAAAGGTTTTCCCATATTTCCTCTCTAAATTTGACACTAGCGCCAATTTTTTTAAAGGTAATACAGATATCAACAACAGGCATGTCCCTACGTTTTGCTTTTTTTAATAAGTTACTTCTTGTAGGAGTTATGACCCATCAAAAATCCCCAAACTTGCCTTGTTTGAACGTAATCAACAGACGATCAGTATGCAAATTTACAAGCAATAAAAAATTTAAAGTAAAACGTACAGACTTAGAATATAATCTTCTAATATATTTGGTGAAAACGATCTTAAAAATCGATTCAGTTTTGGAAGAGAAAACCGGGGAATACAAAACCTCGATTTCGAAGATTTTATTTAGATATAATCAGCATGTTGTCCCTCTCGCTCAGTATTCGGAGGGTACTAACTACAGTGACAGGAACAGTTTTGTAAAATCCCCATTACTCAAAAATCCCTGCACCCGTGTCCTGTGTCTCGTCTTAAGCATTACATTTTTGATCTAATATTTTATATAAAATTGTAAATCATCAGTTGGATAGCCCTGATATATTGAAGCTGATTCACTTTCATGTACCTACCATTAGATCAAGATTCCCTTGTATGTATTATTGTGACAATTATAAGTCTGTCTCAGACCACAATTTTGTTATAAACAGAATACTCACCATGGGTAATTTTTATGCCAATGTTGCTGATATATTCAATACTTCATTATCAAAATACAAGGCTCTACCGATGAAACATTTCAGTCATACGTATTTTAACGAGGTCAATTCAATTTGGGAGGCGGAAATGGGTACCACCGCCCCGGAAACCTTTATTGGATAACCAACACCTCTGCCATAGATCACCCCAAGTGGTTCGCTACGTTTCGTGATTTAGCAGGGGTGCCCGGGTTCATGGGGTGAGGTTCGTCTAGGTCTTGGAGGCGGATGACCAGGACACACTGAACCCCAGATTCCTACCCACCCCTTAAACCCTTTTCCTTCCCAGAACTCTCCTCCCCTTTCTTTCCTTAAAAAAAACCTCCATACAGCATCTCCAAAGATGACATAGGTCCTGAGGGAAATTATTTTCCTCGGGGCCTCCTGTGTAAAATAACAGGTTTTTTTCATTTTATTGTTTCTATTTAATGCTTTCATAATTTGTTTGTAATTTATTTTCTTTTCTATTGTTATGTGAAATTAAAAAAAAATAATAATATAAAATCTTTCTCTACTGTACTACGACTGTTTAAAAAATATTAAACAAACACATGTTTGTAAATGGCACTATGTGCCGTAAATTTAAATAAATAAATAAATTTTAACAAAATATTTACATTGTATTTTATTTGCGTAGAGTAAACATTAAATGCAGATGTGCCCCGCATCTTTATGAAATTGATTGATGATTGTCTAAATTTGATGAATATATTAACGTATTTTAAATTTATATCAATAAATAGTACCTACTCCATACATATGACTATAAATCAAACGATCAAAATAGTGCTTCGTCCGGTCTGGTTGGTTCTTTACTGGAGTTTAGTTTGATGCATTTCTTATTGGAACTTCCGTGAATGAATGAAAGTGATTTATTAGGTCGTTGGTGAAGAGGAACATTGTGAGTGGGAAGCGAATTTTTAAGCAGATGAAGAGAAGTTGGATCCCAACATGAGTTTTAATCGAGAGAGTAATTTTGGATTTAGTCTTTGATTGATCAAAATAAATATTACGAAAGAAAATAATTATTTGGGGGTTTGGTATTATTTGATTGCAATACGTCAACTCATAAAAAAAAAAAAAAAAACAACAAAATAAAATTGAACATTTCTTCAAACGCAGCAAACTTATTTTGTGACACTATTTTAATTCAAAATTAATAGATTACTTAGTTTTAACCATTTTTATTGTTTATAAAAAACCGACATTTTTCGTGCAATGCTCACTTCCTTAGGGTTTACTTAAAATAACTTTACTTTTACTCAAAGTGAGCATTGCTCACGAAACATGTCGGTTTTTTGTAACGTTTATTAAGTAGTTAAAACTAAGTAATGTATTCATTTTGAATATTTAATTTTAATTTAGTTTTGGAGATAAAAACCAGGATTTATAAATAAGTAAGTAATAAAAAAAGATTGTATTATATTTGAGCCGCTTTCACATAGAAAAAAAAATAATTAATCAATCCAAAAGGACAAAATAAAGTTTATGAAATCAATATCGTGACTCTTATTTTGTATGCATTACTTTCCGTCAGTGCGGCCACCCTAAAGACAACTACTGGGTACCTAAATATCAACAATCAATAGGTAATCAAATTGTAAATGTTGAAGCAAATGACGAATTCATAATTAATCTACTTTTAAATCTTTGACGTTTTAAATCGATAATGTCTTGTCATTTACAGTAAGGGGTCGTCCATTAATCACGTGATGTTTTTTAGCAAATTTTTGACCCCCTTCCCCCCCTGGTGAGGTTTTAGGCTAACTCCCCCCCCTCCAAAATCACGTGTATTTTTTTTAGTACAAAGTATAGGACGTTCACCTTTAGAAATCGTGCGTTCAATGAAAAATAAATTCACGTGATATCTCATTTTACCCCCCCCCCCCCCCCCTCGTGTTGTTTCGTGATTTTTTTTCGACCCCCCCCCCCCCCCTTTCAAGCCTCACGTGATTAATGGGCGACCCCTAATAATAATATTTAGTAGCGCCGTTTTTATGCAAAATCACTTCGAAGACGCTTTTGTACATACGCTTAGGATACCTTGCTTATTAAAATGTATTAATTTTCATAATAAATCGTCAAAAATTGATCAAAGTTGTTATTTTTATAGTGGAATAGTAAAAACTTTCAAGTTTTCGTTTGAGAGTGGTTAACATTATTTTTGAAAAAAAAAAGTTATTTTAAAGGCCTCGTTTAACGTGGGGCAAGGCTCTCTACTAGCGATCCGGAGGTCGCGGGTTCAAATCCTGGCGTGCGCAGATAAATTGTATTTGATTGATTTGTGTTTTCATAATGTATTAATTTAAAAAATAATATAAGATTAATTTATAATTTTGGCGCGTTCGTTCCGGGATGGAAGATGCTCTGAGTAAGACCACCATTAGGGATTTATCCGTGTTTGGTGACTAGATCTGAACAGCGAGGTACTTTTACAACTTTCTCTTTCACATCTCCCTCTCCCCACTTACCTTCAGCCTCACAATATATCCCAATAGGGGATGCCATAGTCTCCCTGGTTCCAGACTGGAGCAGTTGGGACTCTCGTGAGGTATTCACATAAAACAAAAAAACGTCCAGAGGGCCTTTACATGTATGATTTTGAAACCTAAGAAATACATAATAATAATAAAATTACATTGAATAAAAAATACATCAAGATTTTTTTAAAATTATTTGATAGGTGTACAAAAATATTAAGGAATTGTTTTGGAATAAATATTTTACACGATCCAGAAAATTCGCCAAGCCATTATTGTATGTTTTCAATTATTAAAAAGTTAAATCACTAGAAAAAAATATGTTGCAATGTGAAATCGATGTAAAAAATTTTAAGGCGCTGAATTATCTTCCGTATTCAAATACAACGATAGGTATTCAGATACGAACAGAAAACTTGTATAAAATATTATTTTAATAAAAGCGATGCTGAAAAGGATAAATCTATAAACACAAAGGCTCCTCTACCTCCTAGGAACAGGCGTTATTTTATGATATTTTGGGGGGTAATCATTTATAAATTAGATTGACAAAGTAACGCGTGCGACGTTAAATATTAAAGCTTTTGTGATTGGCGTGAGGGGTGGGGGGTGCAGACTTAAGGGAGGAATTCAGACAAATAACTAACACTACCACAACTGCATGGGGATGTTCGTAGCTGCACACAAATATTTAGCCAGTTCTAAACCTAGAACAGATGGTCGATTAACAATGATGGCACTTAATGGACATAAAACAACATCTATAAAGCAGCAAATACTTAAACACATATTTAAAAAAAAACATAAGCAAATGACAGTCTAAATCTAAACTAAATAGATGATAAATAATTTCTACATTTATTCAACGAGTAATTTTGAATGAATTTATTATTAGTCATAGGTATTATATACTAGCTTTTGCCCCCGGCTTCGCACGCGCCACTCTCCCCCCCCCCCCTCTCCCCAGCAACGCTTTGCTTTTTGTCTGGACAATAAACGTATAATTGTATACAAATTTCATAATGCCAGAGCTCTAAGTTATAGCCTATAGCCTATTCTGATGTATGAGCTATATTACTGTAAAGTTTCATTAAAATCCATTCAGTATTTATTGCGTGAAATAGTAACAAACATCCACACATCCATCCATACATCCATCTATTCATCCATATAAACTTTCGCCTTTATAATATTAGTAGGATTTTTAGCGTTTTATCCGAAAGAATTCTGAAATGAGATTTTAATCAGATAATTTAGGAATATGTTTTAGTAAAATATCGTCTCTATGACTTAAAACCGCACTAAACAATTAAATTTTTATTATAAGCAATAATTATTAGCCTGAAACACTCATCAACATTGAAAAATCTCCCGAGAGAAGATAAATGCCGCCGACGGGACTTGAACCCGCGTCCTTCTGATATCCGGTCAACTGCTCTATTTTATCTTTTTTCGGGAGATTTTTTCAATCTTGATGAGTGTTTCAGGCTAATAATTATTGCTTATAATAATTGTTACCCTTTTTGCTATGCATAAAAATCTTGTCTTAAACATTAGTTTACCAATTAAAAATAATAATAAATTTTTTGTTTGAAAACGTTTTATTTTTTATTTTATTTAATATTTGTATGTTTTTACAATAATTATACATTTTTTTTTACATATTAAACAGATTTGTAATATTAATGTAATAAAAGCCTTTCCTCGCCATAAAGAGACAAGGCTCTTTTGTTTGGTGAGTGAATTCATACTCAATTATGTTATCAATGTCATCATTTGAGTAGGTGAATAATAATATTGCAACTATTAACAATAGATATATAAATATTTTCCCTTTATGTTTCTGGTGGATTGACGTATTGTTCTTGTATTGTTTTGTATTTATTATCTTATATAGTGCACTTACATTGCGTGAATTTACTAGTTATTCATTTGTGGAAAAGTGTGTGGAAGGGTTTAGTCTTTCATTTGGGAAAGATTCAACCCGGACATAAAATCTGGAGCACCGTAAAAAAAAGAGAAACTTGAGATGTGTCGATAAACAGATTTAAATGAAGTGAAATAGTAATGTAACTCTTACTGTTGTTTCAGGTAATTTTTTTATTTAGTTTGGAATTTACTTTTATTTTCAATAATTTTTACTTTTAATGGGAGTTTGTTGAAATAATTTATACCATGATACAGATAGGAATTTTGGATGTGCTTGGTATTAAATTTTGGGATTAAATTACGTTATTCATTATAAACTGCAAGAACAATAAATTGTGAATCCAAAAACTTTGTTTTGCAAATAAACTAATGCGAGAGAATCTAACGCATTTATATAAATAATAAAATAGTAAGTAGGTGTACAAAATCAATTATATAGGTACTACTATTAACATTTGCTCCCTTACTTATAATCGCGGTGTAAATATTACTTAGCGACGCGTAAAGTCCGAACAGTGAAAACTTAAGTGAAAACCATGGCGGGCTCCGGTGGTTTTTTGGTTGTTAAAACGGTCTTAAACCAGGCTTAAGGCCGGCTTTATAATACTAAGTTGAACCGGCGTATAAGAATCTAACTAGAATGAGGATATACTTATTTACTTTTTTCAATTTTAATTACTTGCCTTAATCGAACAGTCATCATAACATAGTCCGTACGTTCATAAGAGTATGTTCAGATTATATAGCATATAATATACTTTGAAAAACATTAATTAGATGTATTAAAATTTTAAAAATATCGCCTTTTAATATATTTTCATATATAATGTGATTCGAAAAGACTTTTTGCCGGGTGTTCGGGTGTTCGCGAGAGCTTCAGTGTGCGCGAGCTTTAGGGGTTGTTAGTTAGGGCTGTTAGTTAGAGCCGGTTCGGGCCACCCTGGCAGACCGCAGCGCGCGCAGCACAGTCAGTCTAGGCCCGGAGACCGCCAGGGAAAGTTCCCCCACTTCCGTATCCGCTTAGACTATTTATATACGCTCTTCGAAACCGCCGCATATTGAAGGAAAACCGCCGAAAACAGACAAAATCACGCCAAATCGCGCGCGCGACGTGCCATGACCCAAACCTTCACCACAGTTACCGTCACAGACATTTTCAAAGCAGTGCTGGAGGACATTTTACATATTATGGTCATTAAATAAGTAGTGGGAGTGTACTCACTCCGGAGCAAGTGCGTCGTTACTGAAAAAGGTAAAGAATCTATGAAAACATCTTTTGACATTTATCATTTCGAAACCTGAACTTAAAATCAAAGTGTTCCACGCGAGCTTTTACAAAATTTTACCTGTTTCAGTCATTTTTTTGTGGAACTCCTATCTCAACTTTCAATTCCGTGTGCTTTTTTATAATCTTGAGATAGGCTCTTAAGATGAAAATTAATGAATTAAGGTCATATTTTGTTGATCATTAATGATGTGTTTAATTGATGATTTGTTCAGTCTTGGGCTCATTATTTTATATAATTTTCAGACAGCTTGATCCACGAATTTTCGACAATGAAAGTTGAATGAAAATAATTAACCTCATATATTTACGTTCGATTGGTCAATTAATCTCTCCAATGTGAATTAGAGTCCAAAATATATTTTCATAAATCATGTACGCGTAATTTAAAGTTATAAATATATCGCGTAGGTGTTGGGTTTCGTGCGATGGGGTAGAGGGTAGAGGGTAGAGGGGAGAGGGTAGGATGAAGGTAGGCGCTGCGGCTGCGTACTACAACTTAAATCGATGAAAAAGTCACACGTAAACTTTAAATCAAATCAGAAATGCTGTTACTGAAAATCTACTAAATAATCCACCACAAAATTACTTGAAAAAAAATACCAAAATTAATATTTTACTCAATTTTCTGCTCTCAGCAAAAATCTCAGCCATTTGGCAGACATTTTTGTTTGACTTTGTTAACGCCCTTTCGACTAGTCTAGGACAATAATGTTCATAGTAAGGTACGTGAAATGTATATATATATATATCTTTAGTAGTTTTATTTGAATGGATCTGAATTACTCAATCAGATCCATTTTCACTTCAGAACTTATTTTCAAGAAGATATTTTGTTCATTTATTCTCCTTTAATATATGTTTTTAATTTGATGCATTTATTAAGTTATTCTTTTAAGGTCATTAATGGCTGATCCATTATCTTTAGATACTTTATTATTTTATACTTTTTTAAATCCTTCCTGTTAAAGCTTTTTACCTAAAGCAAGTCTAGTTGGAAAGTATTGATCGGTAAATTGGTTGAAGTTTAACTCAGGTCCACAGGTGGTTATATCACTTAATTATTCAGAAAATAGAAGGGGGCTGTAATGCCAACCAAACAAATAATAATCAAGTTCATGCCTGGAGGGAACGTCCCTCAAACACCACCATTAGTTAAATGGAAAAAGTTATTCATTTGTATGGTATTAAAGCGGAGTGAAAGATTACTGTTTCTTGTTTTCAGTAATATTATAATTACAGATTTACGTTGCACGATTGGTCATTCTCGAACCAAATAAAAATGGTTAATTCTGTTACTGTAATCATCAACCGTTTAAACTCACATATTCAACAATCTTTTATAAATCATATTGACAGGATTCCATAATTATAAGATTCTATAATAGAAACACTACGTTAATTGTTAGTTTAATATACACCGACGTACCGTAAAACTATATTTACTGATTTTTTCAGTAAAAGTAATAAATATTATTTTCTAAACAAGTTTCTATTTAGTCCTTACATATGAAAACCTTGAAAAAGCTACATTGCAAAGAATGTGTGTGATGTCAAGATATGGGAAATAATTTATATGGAAACATCGCGAGTATGTTAATTAAGCGTATCATGAAACATTGGAGGTTATCCACCACTTACCCGCCCTGGTATAAGTAACAGATAGCAGATGGTTACTCCTTCAAGGCTCTCGCAAGAACTCTAATTTTTTTGAAAAAACGAACCTACATTTAGTTTAAAACGAATTTAGACCTCCAATGTCCCTGCATACGTTGTTAGTAAGCAGTATGCAAGTGCTTAGCGGGAAATACGGAAATATAAAATACAATATGAGTTAGCATGACAAAATATAGACAAGACAATGGGACGGGTTGGTGAAAGTCCACGAGGTGGCAAGCCCTTGGTGATTGTATCTATCCTGTTTGGGAGGAAGACACAGGAGGTACATAAATAATAAGGGCATGGCAAATGGTTGAGAGTCCTCCTCAATCGATTGGCAGTCCCAGCAAGAATGCGCATACGTATATCATGAAACAATTCATACTTCACTACTTAGTTATTGCCCGGTTTCACCTAAGTTTCAACCAACAGATCTCTCCAGCCGGAGTCTCTCAACCCGTCGCCTTGCACCCCAGTGAGAGGGATGGATTCATACGTCCGTCACTCCTGATTGACACTCAAATTTCTACCTACCTCTACAGATTTTTCCTTCCCAGAATTTCCTCTCCTTCCTTTTCCTAAAAAGACCCTACACACAGCATCTCCAAAGATGAAATAGGCCCTGGGGGTATTTTTTCCTTCAGGGCCTCCTGTGTGGTATTAATGTAAAAAAAAAAACAATCCTTTATCCAAGTGAGACTGTTGCAACTGACAGGTATGGAATGAATAATTTGGCGACTGATGTTATTTCTTAAGAATGATTGCGAACAGTAAATAATAGAGTTTACGGTTAGTTATGTTCGTCAGCTTGTAGTAAAATATAAAACAAGTTTATGATTTGCGCGCGTACGTGAGTCCAACAGCCCCCTGATCATATTTTGTTTCTCAGATTAAATTTCCACAAAACTAATTAAAATATCCAACTTCCTGTCGTGTTGTTGTTTCGTCGGGTTGATGATAGGTGGGCCATCGAAATAAGCTGCCATAAAACATCAAAGGATTAAGGATAGAGCTGTTCTTAACACGGAAGGGGGAGGTCCCGAAGTACTGATTCATAATACCTCCTGGAGGGTGAAACGTGCAGGGAAATCCTCGCCTCCAAGCGAAGTAAATCGAAGTGATTTTTAATCTTTTGAAGCCCCACGACTTGCAACCAACGTACTATTCAAGAGGTGGCTCTCAGTTTATTGCAAGATTTCCTTTTTAAAAGTAGGCTTTAGCAGATTTTTTGCAAAGCCGAATTTCTAGGGGTGAAAAGTTAGCCTTGCTTCAATGGATCTGCAAGCAATTAACTTTTCACTCCCTGGATACATGAATCACAAATCTGTTTTTTTTTCTAGCCAAAATTCTCAAACGGTGGTCTTTGGTGTAATGAAATTTGTAAAGATTTTTCTGTCAGGAATTTAAAGATGTAGGTATGCGATTATTTTAGGTTATCAGCGTTGTTTCCGTCATGAGTTATGCACGGGAAATATGCAAGTAATTTACCATTACATCCAACTAATAAATGTAACTAACATCCAACTAATAAACGTATACTTAACACTAGATGGAATAAAAATGATATAAAAAATATTCCAAATTAAAACAACATTCGGAAAAAGAAACTACACACACTTTGGCAACAAAATCCATAACATCCTTCCCCAAGACATAAAACTATTAAAAAAAATTATGAGTAAAAATCAAGATTAAAAATATGGCTGGAAGAAGTCAAAGAAAAAACCCTAATTAAGACACTAAAAACGACTAAAAGACATTGAAGAAAAAAAAAAACTATATTTAAATAATTTTATTCCGCCTCGGCACAGCACCCCTAGTGAGGAGGACTAAGAAATACAATATCTGTACACCATTATATTGTGTTTATTCAATTATTTTATATAGTCGCCAAAATAAAAATAAAATTTTAAAAACTTATTTTTAATATGGTTTTTGAAGCAGCATCATTTCTAGAACGGTGAGCTCTGGAATTATGAAACTTGCACAGATTTTGCTAGCAAGAATTAATAACTTAAGTTTTCACCAAACTAGTCAACATTTTACAATTATTAATGATCTGATTTTTGAAAAGCAGAACAGTGAGTGTAGGTGTAGTGAAATTTATACAGCATTTTCTTTCCGAATTTTCGGCTGTTGACTTTATTCGTTCATGAACCTTTGACGTTGTTATTTAATCATCGAAAAATAAAGCATGACATCATATCAATTGCTAAATAATAAAAAATAGTACAGAAATTATATGGAAACTAGGTTGTAACGAAGAGTATTTCATGATGAATCATGTGGTTTATGATTTATTTTCTAGTAAATGCGCGAGATGGTGTATTTATATATATGAGATGTATTTTATTTTAAAAATATCTGACTTACTTCTACATTTATAAAATTCATTAAAATACACAAACATACTTATTCGTAATATTTTACTGATGGCGATGAACTATATGACGGCCGCCGTAGTCTAGGGGTAAGGCTCTTGACTCACACTCCGAAGGTTGCGGGTTCGAACCCGCAGAGCGAATTTTATTTGATTAATTTGTGTTACTTCACAATTAATTCATTTAAAAAATATATAGTTTATTTGCGGCACGTTCAAGATTGGAATATATTGTCAGTATCGCTCCGTAAGACTACCATTCAGAATTGAAACATTGCTAGAAATGGCTTTAGCCGTGTTTGGTGACTAAATCTGAATAGCCAGGCATTTCCCCACTTTCTTCTTCCCCGTTTCCTTCCCCTCCACTTTAACTTCAGCCTCACAACATACCCCAATTGGGGATACCATAGTCTCACTGGCTCCAGAAGGGAGCAGCTGGGACTCTTGTGAAGTATTCAAATAAAAAAATAAAATTAAAAAAACACAAAATTTTGAGAATCGATGATTCACCACTAATTTTGATATAGATACTTAATATCGATGTCCGATTTTCCTTCATTTGTAAAATATTCATTTACTCACTCACGTGTAAAATTACCAAAATAATTTTCCTAAAATATGTTTCTGTAAATGGAGACATAATTACTGAAAAAAACATACAATCAAGATAAGTCAGAGAACATTAATTCAGGCACAAGTCTCCCTCACAGACCCCTGTAATAAGCTGCACCCCTCGTATTTCAACCTGTGGTTTTGTATGCAAAACAGTTTAAGAAATGGATTTAGTCACGCTAATACTCGATTACTGTTCCCCTCACAGAAATATAATTATTATTTTGGATTTCCTGAATGTGAACTTTTTATTATTCAAGTTATATTAATGACCTGAGATAATTTAGTCTGCGTATAGACTGCCTGCGTATAGACGTGACGAGTCATACTATCGATTAAAATAACAGTAACTTTTACATGACTGAAGAGTACCTATATTTTCCCTACATAAACATCTTATTTAACCTTAGAACACAAGAAATACGATGTGGGCGTGTTTTGTGATCTAACAGTCTGTCCAATCTGCTTCATATTTCAAATACAGATCTGCGTTTCACCATAATTATAAAACTCAAAACAGGAGGAAGGTGACTGTCTGTACGAGATTTTGAAATACCACCAAATTCTTTTGTCCCACCTCTTAAAGCAGAATAAAGCCCAGGTAACGCCGGAAGCTTCAGCAAGTCACGGAATAAATAATAATACAAAAAAATTAATGTGTGCGTGTTCCGTGATCCAAAAGGCAGACTATTCTTTGCTTAATTCCAGTATAAAACCGTGTCCTTCCTCATTTATGAAATTTAGTTACTTTTGGTTCTAGCACATTTAGCACGGGCTCTGTTTCTCTTCCACCTGATATCGTATATCGCTATCCCATTTGAATTTCATGAACTTGGATCCAAGTCCAAGTTTATGAAATATCAGGTGGAAGAGAAGCAAAGCGCGTGCTAAATATGCTAGAACCAAAAGTAACTAAGTTGGTGGTGAAATAGGTTTCCATTAAAATCTACGTGGAAGGCATTTACAGTGTAGAGTATTTATTCAGAATCTTTAGCCATAATATGTTAGATACCCATTCCTGTGTACCCATAATATATATTCGACGTCAACTGTCGTTTGTACGTTAGCGATCTGCGGTTGTCCTAGGAAACGATGAGAAGTTACCGAAAGTTAACCTATCAATCCGTATTTATCGATCACGTTAGGACCCCAGGAATGGGCTACAATAAGAGTTATGCACTTATTAAAACGACGACTGGTTTGTGAACTAATTATTTTTAATCATCCATATTTATTACGTACACTTTGTCCTCTACACTTTGTACTGTTTCGTAAATAATAAATGCACATTGAAATTTCGTTTCAGCTCAGTGTTGCGATGACATTGCAAGAGTGAAGTTCCAATGCGAGTTCGTCTCTTACTCAAAACTAATGTTTCATGAACAAATTCGTTGAGTAATAAATGTTTGTGAAAACTCGTAACGGACTAGTGAAAGATTTGTACTCGCATGGAAAGCTCGAGACTAATTTCAATTAGAAATGTGATAAGTGTCAACAAGTGAACTTAACGGCGGTGATGTATAAATTCAGTGCATTGTCTGGCCGCCAAGAAGGGGGAGAGAGAGGGGCACCTCACCATGGGGGAGGATCTGGAACACACCACCATCTCCAGGCCCTCGGGTGGACTTGGAACCTTTTGGCATCGTTCGTCATAATCCTCTCGGTTATCATTTGCCCAGGTAAGAACTTTTTTCATCTGTATTAAATGTTGTTTTAAGCTGTGTTTCTTGTTTTCAATCCATGGTTAGATTGGGTGAGATAAGCAACACGGCTTCTCCATCTCTAAGTTAGAGAATTTTTTCAATTAAGGAGGTTTTAATTAGCATTTAGAAAACATAAGGATTATTTTAAGTATACCTAATCAAGCAATTGTGAAAGAGGTTAACTTACATGTGCGTAACAAGTATACTAATGGGATATCCCACGCACTTTTTTATGCTTCGAAAGCGAGGATTTATGCCTATCAGAACGCACCAATCCACAGAGCTACTCAACTACTGCAAAAGTTAGCCTCTTAAAAACTGGGTGTACTGTACGGAGGTGGCTGCCGGTCTGGAGCCCCAAAATACCTAAAAAACACTCGACTCTTTGCAGAAACTGGCGGTCCGTTTGATAGATTCTCCTAACTTAACAAACGGATTGCAATCTTCAGAGCACAGGCGTCGCGTCGGGTGGGAATGCTATTCCTGTTCTACTGGTATTTCGATGTAAGATTCTCTGAGGAACTAGCACGTCATTGATCCCTTCGGCATCGGTGCATGGTCGGAAAACACGCCAAACGTGCAAAACGCGCCGCAGATGTGTAGACATTTGGCATTTGTCACAAGAGAACGGATCGCTTATTCGACTCGTTCTTGTGTTCAACAGCTCGGCTGTGGAACGATTTGCCGACCTCTGTGTTTCCGCCTTCCTACAACATGGGTTTCTTCAAAACCTAATCTTCAAGATCTAACCTAGACCTCTCCCGCCGAACTCTCTTGGCTATTGACCCATAAGGGACCCCCAGATTCATACTTTTTTATTCCCAGAATCTCCTTCCTTTCCTTAAAAAGACCATCCACCTAGCATCCCCTGAGATGGTATAGGCCCTGATGGAAATTATTTTTCTCTGGGGCCCCTGTGTGCAGCTAATGTAAAATAAAAAGTTTTTACAGTTTCCAGTTAAAACTTAAATATCATACAACATCTAAGGAATATAGGAGATTTAAATCAAATCGAGAATCATCTGTGCAAGCTTTTCATAGCGGGAATCTGCCAATAACGTTATGTTAGTCTTAAGTACTAATTAATGTGTGTACGGCATAAAATGTCCCCACTTTTTCTTTCAAGTGAAACCTTCAACCCAAAACGACCCTGAAAAAAAATTGATATCAATCACATTCAAATATATGTATTTATATTTTGTTATATTTTGCATTAGTCAGAAGTACACTGGAATATGCCTCGCCAATTTGGAACCCGCCGTACAAAGTATAAATATTTAGCATAGAAAATATTGAAAACAAATTTATAAAATACCTCACCTTCAAATTGAAGAATAACTTTGAATGCACATTTCAAATTTTGCAACAAAGGCGAGCAATAGCTAATTTGACATTTATACACCAAATTTTAAATAATTACATCGACTGTAGCGAACTTCTTTACCTAGTTAATTTTAACATACAATTAAGAAGTACACGCCATACAGAACTATTCCACACGCTTAATTTCAAGACAAATGCAGCAACTAATTCGCCAATCAATCGTGCTCTTCATATGTTCAATAATATTGGTCTAAATTCTAACATCGACAGTTTCTCCGACTCACTGCCCAAAAAGAGCATCATGTCAATAATATAAATTGTTCAATGCGCACACATACTCTCACACACATACACACACACACCTTCCCACTACACACATCATCCGGTAATTACTTAATATGCATACCATAAATAAGACACTGTAATGAAACACATAATAGCTATATACCCACCATGAAATGTACTTATTAATCGTAAATTGTTTTCACCAATGTAACTAATTTACTGTTAGTTTCTGTTTATAAAAAAATAAATATATCGTCTTATAAAATCTTCTTCTACGAGCGTCAGGATTTAATTCGACATGGCCATTGTTTTTTTACCATGTCCAACTCCAATTTCTTCTCCATTCGCCTCCGGACTAATAATACCTAATCAGAATCTTCAGATCTGAATAAACTTATAGAAAAGTCATTATAGGTTGTTTTTCTACGTTCTACATGGAGGTACTAAAGAGGTTTTTGGAGAAGTGTTTTTGTTTATTAAAAAGCTATTTGCCACTATGTTCCCCTTTCAAATATTGGATGAATTGCTTTTCTTGCTTTTCATGATCTTATTATTCGTTAGCTTTGACCGGAGCTACGTGACTTGGAGCACGCGAGCACAATCTCGAAGCTCTGTCGTGGTACCTACTACGTTAAAAGTTGATGAAATTTAATATAATTCTTTCGTAAGTCGCGTTTACTTCTTTGTGCTTTTGCGAAAGTTAGCGGACAGCGACCCTTAGACAAAAAAGGATACAAATGTATTCAATTAGAATCATATTTAGCCATTTTATGTTTCACCAAATTGTCGTGTGTCTCAGAGAAAGAAAAACAACCTGATAACTCCTTTCTCACTATGGGCACCTTCAGACTGCAAAATTTTAAATTAAAAATATATACGATTTGAGATTATCACGGTTAAAAGCATTATCATGTTTTTTTTAGTATTATGCCGTGATGCGCTATTAGCACGCTGAAGAATAAGATAGCGCAACACTGCATAATACCCTAAAAATAAATCACGATAAAGCTAGTACATTTAAAAAAATACTTCGTAATTTGTAAACAATATTTTGATTTTGTTGATTATTTTGTATTTTTTATTTATGATGACCTTAACAGAAAGAAAATCTTGCCATGCCATGAAAAACTACCGTTAAGGTTATACTTAAAATAATTCATTATCTATTCATTCATAGAGGGCGCGAGTTTAATTATTTTAGGTTAAAACGCTTTGTACAAGTTAGAATGCTTTAAAATACTATTGTTTGCGCCCGTACATCCCAATAAGAACATGAATAAACAGTTTTGTCCACAAACACTTAAATCTTTAAAGAAAGGCTAATAAATACAATATTGGATTGAATCATCGGTACAATATTGTATTTATTAGCCTTTCTTGAAAGACTTGAGTTTGTGTATGGACAAAACATTAATTCGCATTTATATTCTGTTGGTACGACCGCAAACAATTGTTTATCTTAATATTTCAAAGCATAACTCGTGCCATCTAAGAATGAGTAGATTATATGCATTGTTTTAAGTATCAACTTAATGTGCTAAGCGCTTTAAAATTATAATACACCTCGCGTAATTGACTGAGAGTAGCGAATTCCTGTTTTAACTAGACCATTTGTCATTTCATTTGTCTGGCAATTTGTTTGTTCCGCTTCCGGTTCAAGATGGTGGCCTTGTTAAAAAAAACCTTTTGATCCCGTCATACTTCGCTTGATCGTTGTTCCGAGGTTTTCCAGAAACTTCTATGACGATGGTTTTAGTATAATACTAAGTTTGTTTCTGAAAGTTCATTACGGCACTGTACACCCGCTCAAAAAGAAGAAGATGGAGAGATATGTAATTACGTATGTTGGAGAGAGCGCGTTAATATCTAAAACGACAAAATTGAAGCGAAAATTTTAAAAATGTTTAATAAAACAAGACTCGTTTAAAACATAGCAAAATCTCGTGAGAATTGTCTTAAACAGCATTTAAAGAAACACTATGAATTTTGTCAAACATATACGTGGGGGGACCCAAAAGTAATGAGAATTTCTTTATAACTTTTTTATTTTTCAATATTTTTACACCAAAATTTGGTCGCCTTTAAAGTGTTCACTTTTAAAATATATGCACTTGTCCAACATTTTTTTCCACTGTTCAAAACAGTTTTGAAACCCACTTATTGGAATGTCCTTTATGGCCTCCAGCGATTTTTGCTTCACTTCTTCAACAAGTATGAAAACATTCCCATTTCAAATCCCTTTTCTTCCTAGGCAGTAGAAAGACGTCACGTCGGATGAATAGTGTGGGTGAACAATTAGGGTCGTTCCATGCTTGCTTAAATACTGCTTCACAGACAACACGGTGTGAGCAGATGCGTTGTCCAGGTTGAAGAACTAGTCCCCTGTGCGCCAAGGATTCGAATTTTTTCGACGATTTTTCCTGATGCTCTCTTGCAACCTCTTTAGTACCTCCATGTAGAACTATTGGTTAACTATCTTACAATAATCTTGAAACTAATCTTGCAACTAAAAAAATTGAACATTATTTTAAAAAGTAGGTAAGTAGTACAAAATATATGTCATTACATAATATATCATTATATTTATGCAGTTTTGTACTCATTTAATACATTTTTACCTAATGCACTCTTGACAGAGTTCTTATATTTATTTTCGTCACAATTGAAAATATCTATACTTATCAGATAGAATGTAATTATATTTATGTTGAAGGCCAGGCAAGCATTTTGGTTTGAATTTTTTTTTTCAGTGTTTTTATTTAAAAATTTGATTGTTATTGCACTATATGTAAAATCGAACACCATAACACGGGCACCAGCCTAGCATGGTGGTAAAAAAATCCACTTATAATATAAATAATTTATGCAATGAATAAAGAAAAATTTACAAAAAAAAAACTGTTTGGCCTGGAGGAACAAACTCTTTGTGCACAATATCGCTGAATTCAACCAATGAGGATCGTCTTGATGTTCGATTTCGCCTGATTTTTTTCTGAAGAGGAGAGAGAGCACTCTTCCATTGACTTGACTGTTGCTTGGTTTCGGGATCATAACCATAATACCATGACTCGATTGGAAAAAAATCTGGGTTCTCTTCCAGCTGATTTTTCAATTCGTGGCAGGCTTGAGGGCGAAGGCTCTCTTTGATCATCAGAGGGGAGATTTCCACATTTTCGCCGAAAGAAGAAATCTTGATTTATTTAAAATTAAACTTAAGACGAACGCATGGACCCACAGCGACGCGGCTTCGCACACTGACCGAGAAAGAGTATCCGAGCAATAACCGACCACACAAAACCCTTTCCACTTACACTTCTCCACTCTACCACCCGATTCTCATTACTTTTGGGTCCCCCTACGTAACTTGTTAAATAACTGAAACAAACGTGTTCATAATAATTTTTCGAACATACTTTGCGATTTTTCTCTATCGAGGTAATTTCATATAATTTGCTTTTCGGCGCGGGGAATGTCTAGATATTATCTTCAAGAACAATATATTTTTTTGAGAGCTATAAAACTTAAAGTGTTTTAGGTACATATATAATAAATTGGTAGAAATGGGATATGCCACGGCCTAAGTCAAGATTTTTCTTTAATGTAGTTATTTTTGGTTTTAATTTGATTGATACTGTGTTGGAGTTTGTTATATATCTTTAGTGCTAAAAATTCAAAGCTTCTTTGTCAAAGATAGAATTATACTTCGGTATATTTAGTACGTCTGTTTGATTGAGTGTGTGAGGTGACACAGCCTTTGCGTCTTTTTTGAGGTGATGAAGCAGTTTTTTGCAATGGCATAGTTTTTTTAATACTTTAACATCAAACAGTTTAAAAATTTCTATTTTTGACGTTAAGAGGACTTTTAGTATAGTCTTTATGATGCAATTCCGTGTTCTCTTCAGTTGTTTGACATGTTTTGATGCCCCATCCTATTATTCCATATTCCAAGTGAGAGTGGCATAAGGGATAATATAATAATATAATTTCATAATTTGATGATACAATTTCACATTTAATTATTGCAATAAGACAACTAAAAATTAAAATTAACTGTGAACTGAACTTTTGCGATTACCAATAAAAAATCTCTTTAAACGTTTAAGATACCTTTCTAAAGCTAAAAATGCTTTCAACATCGCCCTGGCGAGTGCCCACCAATCCAGTACCTTACAACTTTTCTCTTCCCCTCATCCCATTTCCTCTCCCTTATTATTCTTCCGCCACACAACTATTTGTCTGAAAATAGACTTTTTGTAGTGCACCATGGTGAATATTTTAAAAATGCCACGCGTCATAGATATTGTACAACCCAAGTTATTTTGGTCAGAAAATTATAATAGTCCAGAATTACGCCTCATTAATTATTGTGACGTCGATAAATACTATTTTTAGATCATAAAACGCTTCCACGTATTTACATACACATATAAAGGTCACAATGGTAAATCAGTCGATTCCGCTTAATTGTTACACCGGTTTATCGGGACAGCCGGTTATTCGGGTCAAAACCCAAGGAACACAAACCAACTAAAGAAATTAAGACTAATTTACTTCGATTTTTTGGGATACCATTATGTTTAATTGGGATGAATTCCGATCTGAAGTCGATGCAAAACGTATCTCAGTAAACGAATTTTAGTTTGGGCGTTCGGTATGCGGCGCCGATGATGAGAGGGGATTCCCCGCGCTATGAGTGTTCCAAGTTCATTCGGCAATAATTCGGTAGACTTCGCCCAAGCTAGATGTTCGCTATCCACGGAATATCATTACGTAAAGTTGTTCAGTTCGCAATACAAGAAATCATTTTTGAAGTGGCCGATTTCATAACGTGCAAAATTAATAATTGCTTGTACCTATCACTGTTTTAATATTTTTATTTGTACCGACCTATCATTGATTATTTTTTTTTTCTTAGATATATTTTTTTAAACGTTACATAGATAGGTATATATTTTTTAAATGTAATACAGTTTAAAAATACATTCCAGAGAACTCGTAAAAATGTAAAATGTATGCATATAAAAAAAGTTCAATAAATATGTTTTAAAATTACCCACTTCACTTCATCACTTATTTGGGAAACCGATTTTTTTACATTAGCTCGACACAAGAGGCCCTGAGGAAAATAATTCCCATCATTACCTACATCATCTTTGGGGAAGGTATTTTTAGGAATGGAAGGAGAGGAAGTACTGGGAAGGAAAAAGGTATGAAAGGTGAATAGGAATCATATTTGGTCAGTGTGTCCAGAACAGTGTGTCAGTGTGTGTGACGGTTATGTGAATCTATCCCTCCTACTGCGGTGTAAGTCATCCTCAACCAGTCTCTCCCGATCTGGCCTGCCACGCAATTGGTGGGCAGAGGCATCTGCCGCCAAGATCCGGACAAACCTCACCCCATGAACCCGGGCACCCCTACTAAGTCTCCAAATGTAGCCAATCACTTGGGGTGACCTGTGGCAGAGGTATTGGTTATCCAATAAATGGTTCCCGGGGCGGCGGTACTTACACCTACCTCCCAAATTATTGATTATTTGGGATAAAATGTTTTTGGCCCGCTGTGTCCCTATTAAGCGAAATCGTCTTTGAGTCTTTGTTTAATAATATCTTTTCAATGCATTTGGGATGTTTTTATGTTGGACACTTAGACGTGGAAACTAACCGGAGTAGAGGAAATCGTTAACAAGTTCATATTATAAGGAAAGTGCCCTTGAGATGGTTAAATAATGACTTACTACATTAAGTAGACTCGAAGTGGCCATTGTACCTTTGGAGACACTGGTCACAAGAATTATTATGCATCTCACTAAAAAAATTACACATAATTGTAAATATCGCGAACTCAATGTGTCTTTCGTATATTCAATTATTATTTTTCAGTTTATATTTGTACACCAAACAAACTTCGCTTTCAGAAAACCAATAATGAATAACGTATTGTTATTTTAAATTGAAACTACTCGTAATAATTATTGATTGTTGTCGAACAATAAATTTCTTTATTTTGCTTATCGCCAGAACACTAAAGACGCAACAATATTTAAACGATTCTGGGAAAGTCCAATGTCGATAAAGTTAGCAAAACACGATAAAGATAACCTTTCTCTGATTTATTAATTAATATTTATGATAATTATGGAATTATTATGGTCATCTTCCCGAAAAAGTTGTTATATATAATATATAACACATTATCACATTATGAGAGTTGTTATATAACAATATCACATTACTCGTGGCAGTCTAAGATCTTTCTCCTTTTCCATAATCTGGATTGATGAGAAGTGGGTATCATTTTCTCAATTTGGGAGGCGGGTATGGGTACCGCCGCCCCGGGAACCATTTATTGGATGATTAGCAACTCTGCCATTGGTCACCTCAAGTGATTCGCTACGTTTGTGACTTGGGAGAGGTACCCGGATTCATGGGGTGAGGTTTGTCTAGGTTTTGGCGGCGGATGCGTTTGCCAACATACTGTGTGGCGGATCGGATCGGGAGCGACTGGTTGAGAGAGAAACTGGTTGAATTCTCCAGTCGGACTCTCTCGACTCACCGCCTTGCTGCGCAGTGGAAGGGATGGATTCATACGTTCGTCACTCCTGATCTCATTGACCCTCAGATTCCTACCCACCCCCCATATCTTTTTCCTTCCCAGAACTTCCACTCCTTCCTTTCCCTTGAAAGATCCTCCCCACAGCATACTCGAAGGTGTCATAGGCCCTGAGGGGATTTTTTAGGGATTTTTTTTCCCAAAGGTCTCCTGTGTGGAGAAAATGTAAAAAAATATATATATGTATTAAATATGCTAGCTCGCTAAAAATAATTATAATTATTTTTATTACTTTAGTGAACTCAACAATTTATTTTAATGAATCCGGAAATGAGGGCGGTTTAATTTAAATTCAAAATCATTTTCTATTTTTGCGATGTAATGGAAAAACAGGCATCAAAATGATTTTTTTTTGTTTATGGTTCCGGGAAGTTAACATAAAACAACTGTAAATAATTAACATTTATAAATTTTAGTATAAAATGTTTTTTAAAACTTCATCTAATACAGAAAAATTGTGAGCATTCATTCACACAGTGGGTAATTTGAAATAATTAAGGTAAATTTAAGATAAACTTCTCAGAGCGATAAATTTTTTAATAATTTTATCTTATGTCTCGAGAAGCGGGAATATCTCGTCTTATCTCCATCGGCATGGAATGCTAAATATTGATCGTACAGTTGATCAGTCAGACATCTCCGAAAAATCGAAATATTAGTTGAGTATGTTTACGTAGTTATATGCAAAAGTGTACCCTCTATCTGGTACAATACTCGAATTACTCATAAATCACAAAATCAATTATAATGCACAAAAACTTGTAGTGAATTAAACAAAATGTGTAGATTTTTTTGAGTCACTAGTAGGCTATTTTAAAATATCATACGAATGTACCGGACCGTTATGCCTCCCGGTGTTATTTTATAGCATATTTAATTTGTAAATAATAGGGACGTGTAAATAATTATTATTCTACATTACTGAATTGAAGAATTTCCAAGAATAACTCGTAAACGAATCAAAAAATGAACAAAAATTTTCTCAAGATTGTGCTTTTTGCAGATGATGTAGTAATGATAGCAGATAACCACTGTGACTTACAGAATAGCCTGGAAAAGGTGGAAAAAGATCATGGAGGATAATGGCCTAAAAATTAGTAGGAAAAATACTGAATATTTGTATTTGCCATTTGAAGACACAAATACTGTAACTCCTTCGATGCAACTGGATGGAGTAACATTAGCCAACTGTGACTCATTTACGTATCTGGGCTCACTCATCCACAGAGACGGCGGATGTGGATGCCATCCATAGAATAGTTGAGAGTTGGTTTGTAGTCAGTAAGTTTTGCCATTTCACCATGGATAGACTGATGTCAGAACAGCGCTTGTAAATATTTTTGAAAACCAGATATGGCCTGAATGTTACGGTCAATGCAGAGCGCTACAGAACCATGATTACTGACTTGACTGATTCGTACCTAAGTTGAATAGCATTGATGTGGAAGAGCTTTGGTTTCAACAAGGTGGCGCAACATGCCACACGGAGGTGCCTCCATCAATTTATTGCGGGAAACATTTGGTGAGTGCATTATTTCACGTAATGGACATGTGAACTGGCCTCCACGATCGTCTGACTAATCAACTGGACTATATATAGACGATAGAAATGTACAATTTCATGAATTCAAAGTTTCCTGCCTATCTGTTTCACAGACTGCAGTGGTCCCGTGACTCTCAAGCACACATTTCACAATTTACACGCTCTCCCCAGTCATAAAACTGGTGTATTTGAGGGTAGTTTCAGCTATCATCAAATCTTTGGGATGAAATACCACTGTCCATTTGAATATCGACATCGTTGTAGTGCTTCAAGAAGCCCTGTGGCGAACGGTTGCTGACTATACAGTCAACCGCACAATATCTTAATTGATATAATTTATAATGTATTTGTGATTACATATTTATTTTGAAGTTTAATATTATTTACTTTGTTTTGAATTTTAAATTATATTTAGTATGTATTTTATATAATAGTATAGGAACTGCTGAAAAGCAGTTGCATTCAGGGAGAAATACTGAATATATGAATTTTCACTACCCCTTTGTCAATAGAAATTATTTATAATGTAGAGTCACCTGGGGTAACCGTGCGCAATTTTTGCATTGGGATTTTGGTATTAAAAATCTTTAGGTATTTTACTAAATTATTTTGTTTCTTGATATAATCTCAAATAAACATAAAAACCTCATACGGTT
The DNA here is from genome assembly GCA_917563855.2 of Limnephilus lunatus. Lineage (NCBI taxonomy): Eukaryota > Metazoa > Arthropoda > Insecta > Trichoptera > Limnephilidae > Limnephilus > Limnephilus lunatus. The sequence continues at coordinate 50,015,423 of OU830592.1, forward strand.
CATAAATCAAAAAGTTATATAAAAAAGTTAAAGTCAAACGCATACACTTACCCAATGTGCGGGGTAAGTATTCGCACCGCGAACAGCGACCCCCCATTGCAATTATCACACTTTAATTGCCCCTCATGTTCTCATGTCACCATGCTTCGCACAGAATACATTCTGTCCAATCTTCTGTTGGTGGATCTCAATATATCTCCTTGCATTGTGGGCAAAAATAGTCCTTACAAGCCTGTTTTTGTGCTCTTAAAACAGTTATGCACTCTGGAATCTGCCGCATTACGGCTTTGTGGTGATTCTTTGTGGTGCGACTTTCTTGAAAAGCGGTGGTCGTCGGATTTCCATGGTTTTATTTTTCGTGTTTTGGACCATTTTTGCATCTGCCTCTCTATTTTTCTGCGGAAGTTTATTTTTATAGGGACTTGAGGTAATAGTCTTTTTTCGTCGTTTTTGTGTATGTGTTGCTTTGGCCGAGGAATTATATCAAATATTGGGACGTGAAGGACTCATCTTGTGATGGGGAGCTGGCCTGAACTTCAACTACATCTTCAATCGGAGCAGTAAGGACCAGACGAATAATATTTTATTAGGTCGAACAGACATTTGTAGGCTGTTCAGTGCCGCATCTATTTCGGCATAGCAAGAGATATGATTGTTCAGAATATTCGTGCTAATTATTGTTAAAGAGAGTTGAAATGTTATGCCAAAAAATCAATTTTATGTAGAGGGGTAAGTGTTCGCACTCGTCCAACTGCGTACGCTTACCCCAGAACACTTACCCCGTCACACCACAATTCAATAAACTTTAAAAATCAGATTAGTGATTATCTTTATTAGAATTACCGCTTTGCACCCGCGTAACGAACAATTTTACCCCAAAAATGATCATAGACCACATCGCTCTGACACAGTTGGTTAAAAATAGCACACATCGGTAACGGAGGTGAAAAATATAAGAAAAGCACGAAAAAAAGGAATTTACCTACCAATTTTTATTTTCAAATTAGGATTCACTATACTCATATCCTGCTTCAATGCAAACCAAAACGCTACTGAATTAAGGAACGCACGGGCGCGAAATAAATCTTGTCGGGAACATCACTGCGAACACTTACACTCCGCGTACGGTTACCCCACATGACTCTACATCAAATAAATGTTTTATTATTAATATGTGATCAACACTTATAAGTTATTCATATATTAGGATATGAACCACGAAAAATCACAGGATATTATAATTTGACGATTTGTGAAAGTCAGTTTAATCTTATGATATTAACCGAAACATTGCTACCAGCACTCCGAATTCTGAATGTATTTTATTGACAAAGACACGGAGCTTTATCTGTTCAGAGCCAGGGCGATACTGAGAGCTTGGTCTAGTCTGGAACCGTATACAAAGCTGATTTTGGTACTATTCGGCACAGTTTGATAATGACTTCAGAAGGCGACTATAACTGTCAAGCTTACTAATAAATACACAGCAGAACTTGTTTATAAATAAACTTTTTTTATAAATTGAACAATACTACTGAAAATATAAAAGAAACAAAGACACGGATAAATTCAAATCCATTTAAATGCGTAAAAGTTTAGTACGAACATATTATAAATAAGAACACAAAAAAATCAAGTGCGTAGTATCAAGAAAAAGTAAATACAAGGCGTGATTAAAAAAAATAAGAAATGAAAAAATAAAATTATTTGTGCGTTTCCATGCGTTATTGTTCCATCAGATTGAAGAACTTTGGGGTAAATATCTTTTCCCAATGTTTGGTCAATACTCGATATTAAAATGGCATTCCACGATGAGGACATTATTTCTGGAGTTGCTGATGCTTTCCCGTAGTCCTGCCACCTTGGTTCTTATAAGGGCTGCAAATTCAGGAACTCACCCTCGCTTGACCATAAAGGAGGCACTGCAGTTCTTGGGAGGTAAGAACTGCGTGCGGTAAGGCATAATACGTTATAGGTATTAAATGACTTCAGTTGTTCAGGCAATTGGCGACTCTCTTCCATAAATATTTGCTTTTTTATATTACACCACCTCAGAGCCTGTCATCTTTGGGGATGTTATTTGTAGGGTATATTTAGGGAGAGGAAGTTCAGGCTAGGAAAAAAGTACGAATGGTGGATAGGAATCTGGGGTCAATTTGTCCAGGAGTGAAGGACTTATGAATCCATCCCTCACACGCGGCGTGGTTGACAACGCTTTCTGGACTCCACAAAGGGGGAAAATGAGGAAAATAATTTATCTCAGGGCCTATAACATCTATGAAGATGCTGTGTGGAGGGTCTTTTTTAAGGAGAGGAAGGAATCTTGGATCTTGGAGAGACCCACATTGTAGGAGGGAGGAAATACAGAGGCCGGCAAATCGTTCCACAGCCGAGCTGTTGAAATCAAGAGCGAGTCGCACAAGCGAACAAATATTAACTGTGTACATAATATATGTTGAGCGCGCGTTTGGCGTGTTTTCCTGACACATATCGTTGACGCTTGTTCCTCTTAGAATCTTCCATTGTAATTCCCTTAGACCAAGGACAGTATACCCACCTGACGCCTGTACCTTCTCTAAAGATTGCAATCCGCTTGTTAAGATAGGGGAATCTATCAAACGGACCGCCCGTTTCTATGCAGTGTCAAGGGTTTTTCAGTTATTTTGGGGCTCCAGACCAGAGGTGGTTGCCAAATTCAACATCTCATCAATAACGTAATTTCAGAATATCGAATACCAACCACTCAATTTTTCTTTCGTCGTCTGTTCCTACATTACAAGGAACTTATCTAAAACTTCAATTGGGTAGACGAACTAAAAACGTTCAATTAGATTTCGCTAATTTATTACTTTTTGTACGTTCAAGGTTTATTGTTCAATATTTTAAATGATTTCATAATTACAGATTTGTTAAATTATTTGAACAGTCTCTTTGAACTGATCCCTTCATACCTTTTAAGTTTCAAGTTAACACCGATGAAATGATACTTTGTTAGAGTTCAATGTAAAGATACTTAGTTAGAGTTTAACGAATTATGTCTCATTAGTCACGGCTTCAGGGTCAGGCCTCGTTCAAAGTATTGTCAAAATTTCGTCTGATTAACATCCTTGGACCGAAGAGTTCCCAGCATCTGTTTACCTCTCCGGCGACAGAAGAATATGTAACATTGGGAGTGTGCGTGGGCGGACGTCTAGGCGGGGGCGGCAATCGATCGGCCGCGCATGCGCTACATTCATTCACCGAGGGCGGCGGTCACATGGGCGGCAAGAAGAAACAACAAACCTTCGGAGCAAACTCAACCCCCGACAGCCGAACCACGCCAGATAATATTATATAGGTATATAGTAAAGCCAACTCAGTAACCAGAGCTGCATCTGTATTCTGTGTGGGCGGGCTGTTAGCTAGCCCGTCTTAATGATTTCCAGCAAAGATTGAATTTATCGCTGGTACAATCATGCCAATGGTTAAATCGCCTGTTCGAAATTTGATGGAAACTATGTACGTTGAGGTAGTGCCAATATTACGACGATAGGCACTTACGTAAGGCAATGATTTAGGGTCAGCAGAAATGAGATCCCTGAGGCAAGCCTTCGTGCGCGAAAGCCATGAATGGCCGAATAGCACAATGTAAGCAGGTCAGAAACAAACAAAAATGAATAATGAGGGACGATTCGGGTTTATCTTAAGGTTAAGGATTTGTCTTTAACCTTCAAATTAACGATTATTTCGCTGTCGTCCGAGAGAACTGTGATGGCAGTTATCAAAAAAGTCGTTGATTTTAAGGTTGAGGACGATTCCTTATCCATAAATAGAACCGAAATCGCCCCTAAAGTGTGTTATTTTAAGAATAAGGACAATTAATTGCCCTTAAATAAAACCGAAATCGCCCCTGAAGTCATTAATTCTAAGATTAAGGAAAATTCCTCATCCTCAAATATAACCGGATTCGCAGTGCCGGAATCGGTATATGGAGCTTTAAAACGGGTTAAGAAAGAGAAGAATAATAAATACTGGTTAAAAATGTCTCCCTTATAAGTTAAAATACAAGATATAATTAGACTGATAGCAGGCATTTCAAGTTACACATTATTTGGGCGTCTTTAGCTTTTGTCTGTATTATAGGTTTTTCTTGGCACTTATCATTATATCATCGTATCGGAGTGTTAATGGATGATTCTTTAGATACCCAAAATTTCTAGAATCATTATCAATGAGAAAACGACCCGCTGTATATTATGTTCTCATTTTGTTTTCCGTTTCGGTTCACAAAGCGGGGCCTTCAGATGGTTTGGCATTTGGCACGTACGCGGATGAAGGAAGAAAATAGTCAATAGAATTTGTAGCGAGGGGGTGATACGTAGAATCGTATTATATAGTCATATATTGTGAACTTAGGGAATTTATAATATCTGGGTGTGAAAAGATGAATGAATAAGAATGAAGCAAGAAGTGAGTGCAAAAACATAAGTCAATTGTTAAAAATCTTTTTTCTTCCTCCGCGGTGAAATAGGGCTAACTACGAGTACTATTCCAACTTGTTCAACTACAAAAAAATGATTATACTACCCAATACATATTTTCGGATACAGATTTTAAAAAAAAAATTCTGCATTTGCACCAGAACGATGAAAATAATCGAATGTTCATTTGAATGATATTTTAATGCATTGGACAGTGTCGTGACGGCATAAAAAAGGCAACACACTTACGTTCCTTATCACAATATTGCTGCAGCTCTTTCAAAAGATGAGATACACAATGTACGTAGGTCTGTTCCCTCCAAAGGAAAAAAAAGTCATAATTTTTTGCATCTCTCTCACACAACGCATCTCCGTGGACAACTACCAAGATAATTTTGAAAGTATAGAATATAAAATTCCACATCAATATGCCAATATTACACTCCTATGCGACGCGGACGGATTCAACAGCTAGGAAACAAATACTCTGATGTTGTTGATATATTTAGTACGTCAATTTTAATATATAAGCAAACCTTATTGAAGTTTTTTTCATTAAGTAGGGGAATATTTTGATGGATGTATTTAAATGGACTGAACACATTAACAGTATTTTGTCGGCTGAAAGAAAAAAAACTTTTTTGGATTTTTTAAATATTTTGGACCTACATAGGTACTGTGTGGATCAAATTCAAAATTATTATTTTTACTTTATATTTTATTGTTGTTAAAGTGTTTTAAACAGTCGTTTCCTGCACTATTTATGAGTATAATTTTGCAAATATTATTATATTTTTATATGTAAAACCCTAAATAGGCCTAAATAAATAGTTAAATAAATAAATAAATTAATTAATAAATAAACAAATAAATTAATACATAAATAAATAAATTAATGATTTAATTAATTAATAAATACATAAATAAATTATTTCAAGAGAAATATTGAAGTGCGAGTGAATTTCAAAAATTCAAACGTCGAAGGTCAATATGCTGATGAATTTGCTTTTGTTTTTAAACATATAAACCGCTCTTTCTTACACACTAAATGACAACAAACCCTGAACGTATCTCTGCACCGCCCCAAAGGAAATGTAAAATCATTTTCATACATCTCCCTCATATGTATAAAGAAAATGAAACGCAATTCCCGTCGCAAAAAAGTAGTACTTTGGAGGAAACAGTCACAGGTATTTTGTGTGTTTCACCATTATTTAATGTGTAAGAAAGAGCTGCAACATTATAGCGATAAGGAACGTATGCATATTGCCTTTCTGGCAACACGGTACCGTTACCGTGAATCATCACGGTAATAATAGATGCGTCCATTTTTTACATTTTTATATGAAACATGTTAGGTATATATATAAAATGTCCATCAATGTCTATTCGAATGAATAATACTAATTAAAAATACTAATTTCGGTTGTCGGTGCGTGGAGCGTGGGTTTCGTCATTTGAAATTGTATTTTTGCACAATGCGTAAAATTAATCAAGTTCAAGGAACTTGTTAATTTCAACATTTAAAACTGAAATGTAAAAATCATAGCAGAAAAGCAATAAATTAGCTACCAAATTTATTTTCATTAATTAATAATTCCTGATTTGTTTAAATTTTTGACAGATTATTTTACGGTGCTCCAGATTTTATGTCCGGGTTAAATCTTTCCCAAATGAAAGACTAAACCCTTCGACACACTTTTCCACAAATGATTATCTAGTAAATCCACGCAATGTAAGTGCACTATATAAGTATAATAAATACAAAACAATACAAGAACAATACGTCAATCCACCAGAAACATAATGGGAAAATATTTCACCGACTCCAGATATTTTCATATCAGAGGGTTCGGCTCTGATGAACTACTATAATAAATAAATCCTACTGATCCCTCAAAATAAATATTTAAAAAATCTTTCGTAATCCTACGTGTATTTAAAATGACTGACTTTTGCATTTTTATATATAAATTCTTTGAGAAATCTAATACGCCTAAATTTTGAATGAGAGAGCTAGGTATAATGCCAGTAGCCAAAATAACAAATGGCAATATTTTTATATTCTGAGAATGCCTAATTCTTTTAATCTCATTTCTTAAATCTGTATATTTTCAATTTTTTTCAGAAACGGTTTTCTGAATATAAATAATTATTACGGTGCTCCAGATTTCATGTCCGGGTTGAATCTTTCCCAAATGAAAGACTAAACCCTTCCACACACTTTTCCACAAATGAATATCTAGTAAATTAACGCAATGTAATTGCACTATATAATAATAAAACAATACAAGAACAATACGTCAATCCACCAGAAACATAATGGGAAAATATTTCACCGACTCCAGATATTTTCATATCAGAGGGTTCGGCTCTGATGAAATTCTAACTGGTCCGATAAATCCTACTGATCCCTCAATATAAATATTTAAAAAATCTTTCGTAATCCTACATGTATTTAAAATGACCGACTTTTGCATTTTTATGTACAAATTTTTTGACAAATCTAATACGCCTAAATTTTGAATGAGAGAGCTAGGTATAATGCCAGTAGCCGAAATAACAAATGGTAATATTTTTATAGTCTGAGAATGCCAAATTCTTTTAATTTCATTTCCTAAATCTGTATATTTTCTTATTTTTTCAGAAACAGTTTTCTGAATATTACAAGAATTTGGTATAGCGACATCAATGATATAAGTTATTTTCTTAATTTTGTCATGTAAAACTATATCGGGTCTATTATGACTAATTGTTCTGTCTGTCAGAATAGTTTTATCATAATAAATTTTATAAAATTCATTTTCTAAAAATGAATTTGGTTCATATTCATAATATGGTACATTACGGCAGTCAATCAAGTTATGTTTAATTACCAAACTTTGGTGAATTATTTTTAAAACTTGATTGTGCCTAAATGTATACTCGGACGGCGCTAATACAGAACATCCCGATATAATATGTTCTATAGTTTCCGGAAAAGCCAAACATTTTCTACATAAATCATCAATTTGATTATTATTATTATTATTTATTATTATTTATTATTAATTATATATTAATTTATTATTATTATTAGATATCGTATTTATCATGTATACTACCTCCTAGCAATCCAAAGGGTTTTATTTTATTTTAAAAGGCAATGATGCTGAGGCAAATATTTTTTAAAATTCGAATTTAGAAAAAAATAATGTCGTAAGCAATATAGTGTGTACATTTATCGTCAATCAAATGGTTTGAAAACGTATCGGAAACGTTCAATGCGATTATAATAATGATACAAGATGTATTCACTTGCATTCAAAGACTAGTAAACGCGTAATAGATATTAATTTATGTGCAGCTAAACGCAATTAAATAAATAATGTCTTAATAATGTCTCGTACGAATCGTTTCAAAAAACATTTCAATTTGGTTCCCAGGAAATGCCTCATTTGATGGGTAGGGTTAAATTGAACTTCTTGGCGTAAATACACTACGTTATGACGCAAATATATCGCGAAACGTAAACAATCAAGTAATGGGTTGTTTTCAAACCAATTCATTTTTATTTTTATGTTGGAAAACAAAATTATGTAGACTCATTTTACACCCCATTGGTCAATGAATCTATTCATAGAAAATATATGAAAATCTCCATTCAGATCGTTTTATTACTCTTATTATTCAGTCATCCGCAATATTTCATGGCTCCACTGTTTTCTTGTTTCGCGGAGTTGATTAATATGCTATAAAAAAACACTGTCGTTTCGTTCGTAGAGTTTCCCGGAGCAATAATAACTGACTAAACTTAGAAAAATATTACTTCTTAATAACACAGCAAACTTATTTTGTGGCACCATTTTAATTTATAATTAATAAAATAGTTAGTTTTAACCATTTTTATTGTTTAAAAACCAACATGTTTCGTAAGCATTGCTTACTTCATCAGGGTTTACTAAAACATATGGAAGAAAATTATTAGTTAACCTGTTCTTATTTTCTTGGTTTTTGAGTCCCGAAGGCTGCAATTCTATGGAATCTACGCAGCAGAGAGATTTAAATCATCTTCGTGGAACTTAATGGACAAATAACTGGTTGCTAAATAAACTCTTCAGGTTCAGTAATAAGCTCGCGTTCAAATATTTGTCCAAGGGGAGTCTCTTGGAAAAATCGATGTTCAGCGTAAAATTACACTATTAAATACTCAGAAATCCGTTAGCCCGGACACCGTACCTGCAATTTATTTAAAAAACTGTATATCTTACTTAAAAGGCCACCTATCCAATATATTTAATCTGTCATTAGCATCAGGCCTTTTCCTACAAAAATGGAAGACCAGTTTCCTTAGTCCCATCTATAAAAAAGTGATAAAACGGATGCTTCTAATTACAGACCTATTTGCATACAATCAGCAATACCTAAATTGTTTGAATCCGTATTCCAATCAAAATTTATTTAACAGGCTCGTAAAATCATTTCCCCTCACAAAAATCTTATTAAACAAATTAGAAGTATATAGGATAAAAGGAAATCTGCTAAAATGGCGCGAGACCTATTTAACATCTAGAAAACAATACGTTAAACTATCTAACCATATATCACACGAAATTAAAGCTTCAAGTGAGGTGCCTCAAGGTTCTCATCAAGGTTCGATTCTTTTTTTGCTATTTATCAATGACATTGTTACAATATTTGAAGGTATCCATTTCCTATTGTTTGCTAATGACCTAAAACTTTACACTATTATAAGAAATTTAATGGAATGTCTTGTATTGCAAAAAAACTTGGATCGATTATATAATTGGTGTAACATAAATGATTTATTTTTAAATACTCATTCAATATTACATTAACAATGTTAATCTTTCTACACTAACATTAATAAAACATCTTGGTGTCGTTTTTGATAATAAGATGACATTCGTCCCCCCCATTGATGCAATCGCGAATAAAGCACTTAAATGTCTCGGATTTGTCTTAAGATCATCCAAAGATCTAATGCATACTAATACACTCAAAACATTGTACACAACACTAGTTAGAACCATTCTTGAATATAATTCCTCTCTCTGGTCGCCTCTATACAATGTACACTCACACAAAATTGAAAGAGTATAACATAGATTTTTAAGGCATATAAATTACAAATTACACATTCCAATAGAAAATTTAAATTATAATTATTTAGTGGAATTGCTTAAACTACCTGAATTATCACAGGGAAGAAAAATCTGTTGTGTTTTATTATTATTTAAAATCATCAACGGTTATTTGGATAGCCCTGACTCAGTGAATATTATCAAGTACCCAATAAGTACAACACTAGATTCCATGCTCCATTTAATATAATTGCTTCTCGCACTAATTTTATATTCAACTCTTGTCTTCAGAGTGTTCTTTCATCGTGTGGGGAATGAAACTAGCTTTGTTGACATTTTTTTAATAAAAACATCGCTTCCTTTAAAAAGCTTATATGTATGCAGATATTAAGCAAAAATCCTGTTTCAGATTGTTAACAATAACAAATTTAATATTCACTGCACTGTAACTACTTTAATAATACCTAATTACTTCTTTATATATGTAATGGTTGTATACCTTTTATTTTTGTCATAATAATGACAAACTTATGTACATTTATATTAGCAAAAAAAAAAATTTATTACAAGAATATTACCTGCTTTTATATTAATCGCTAAAAAATGTTTTAAACCACTGCAAACCAATGCTTCGAGTAAATTATGTTTTGTGAAATATTGTGACAATAATAATTGCTGAATCTACTGCATGTAGCCTGAGCCCAAATACGAATCTGCTGGTTGAACTCCTTTGTACAATTTCTTGTCGTATACTCATACCTACCTGTGTTGTGCCTACTTATGTCTTTCATGCTCAGCTTATTATTTTGTTTACTATATACTTGTTATGATGCTATATATACTTTTTATAATGCTCCTGTACAATTTACCATACATGTAAAAGCCGTCAAGGCGTAAATAAATAAATAAAATAAAAAAATACTAATTATGTTTTTATTTTACAGGAACATACGCCGAGCAGGTCGGCAACATGGTGACCGAGCCCCCGGTGCAGCGAGGTGCAGCACGCATCATGTACGGCTCGGGCTCCGTGCGCGCTGCGGCGCCCCCGGCCCACCAACCCGCGCCCCTACCCACGCAGCCTTCTCTGCACATGCAGCACGCCCGAATGCACCCTCCCTACGAGATGCCACCCGCACATATGGTGCCTCTCCCGGGCTACGAACACCCTGATAATCCACCAGAATACGAAGTCCACGCCCGCAGCGGAGTCAGACTGCCCAACGGTTCCCCCTACGGAGGAAGTGGACACATCCCACCAGTAGGACCAGGAAGGAATGGAGATAGGGTTGGAGGAATCTACGGAAGTAGAGACCATATCATCATCCCTGGAAAGAACAGAGGCATGAACGCTGGAATCAACCCGATCCACAAACAAGAACACATCTCTTACGGCATGAACCCGAACAGAGCATCAGTCGTGCATGGACGCATGGTAGAACACCCTCTAAGCGATAGAAGTAACATCTTGTTCCAAGGCAAAGAAGAAGAACTTATCGACGAGGGAGACGAAGGCGATGGAGACGGAGGTTGCAGAGCCGTGTGTGCAAGAGGAGAGTTCGAGTGCTCCAGTAGTTGCGCGTGTATTAGGCTAGAGCACAGGTGTGACGGGGACGCTGACTGTGCTGGTGGAGAGGATGAGGCAGATTGCAGACCTGGTCCAGCGAGAGCACCTTGCCTGGAAGCGGCAGGGAGACTGCGTTGTCCGCGGTCGGCCCTGTGTATCTCCAAAGACTGGCTGTGTGATGGAGATGACGATTGTGGAGATTTCTCAGATGAAACTCACTGTGGTAATTACAACTTGATTACTTATTTGTTTTTAATAAATGATTCTTATAAGGCATCCGTCACATAATATTGCCAATTTTCACTGTCAAATGCTATCTTCTTATAAATGTGTCATTATTTCTACATGGCCAGACCAATTCAGTTGTTAATTATACATAGAGAACCTTACGATGGTTTTAAATTCAATAATGTATTTGAAATTCATGATACTGTTAATTTTCCAGAAACAATTTTAAAGCGCCATTCATGATTGCTTGGGTTCTCCACTTCGTTCTAGTTTCTAACCTTATTAAATGTTTGCAGGAATATCAGCCAACTGCAGCGTGGATCAGTTCGAGTGTGCTAACGGCCTCTGCGTGCACAGGAGCTGGCTGTGCGATGATGACAATGATTGCAAAGACAACTCTGATGAACTGAACTGCACCAAAACTGAGTGAGTCATGTTTTAAATCCAAATAAAAATCCAACATAGAGATGTTCATTCACATTCTTTCACTTATAGATATATATTAACTTCTCAATACCTCAAATCGTTTCAGAAATAGTGCCATTCAGGGCAGAGGTAGAAAAGAGTTATATATATGTACGATAGATAGGATACATACGGTAACAAGAATAGAAAATAAGTGACCATCAGAGGGTTGCCTGTGATAAACCTGAAGGAGTGATGCTTAAATTAGGTGAACCATGCAGCCTTCAGGCACAAAAAACTGGAGGAAAACTGAAGAAGATAGGCATGAGTGGATACATTTCCCAAATGCAACTAGAACTCTCCAAAAGATTACAGCACCAATAATGTATAGATGGATTTAACAGCAATATTTAAAAAAATATATGGTTTTTAAAATTCACCCACCCAGGAGACCTTCAAGATGTTTTTTCCCTCAGGCCTTATGACATCTTTGGGGATGTGTGGAAGGTCTTTTTGAGGAGAGGAAGGAGTGAACGTGGGTCTTGAAGAGACCCATACTGTAGGAGTGAGGAAACACAGAGACCGGCAAATCGTTCCACAGCCGAGCTGTTGAACTCAAACGACGAATGTCAACCGTGTACGAATATTGGGCGTGCGTTTCGAATGTTTCCCGACTGTGCACCGGTGCTGAAGGCATCAATGAGCATCTTCCATTGTAATACCGTTAGAACAAGGACAGCTTACCTACCTGACGCCTGTACTCTAAAGATTGCAATCCATTTGTTAATGTAGGGGAATCTATCAAACGGACCGCCAGTTTCTGCACAGAGTCAAGAGTTTTTTCAAACTATTTTGGGGCTCCAGACCAACAGTTGGGCGTACTTGCGATTTGTACAGGCCCTTTTCAGTACGCCCAGTTTCTGAGAGGCTAACTTGACTCTGACTTCGATGGAGCCTCCGTGCCTGAGCTAGTCACGTAGAGTACAAGGGATCATTTGGGAAGTTTTCAATATTTTTAGCATCTATTTTTCAACTTGATGTTGTCACCAGATTCATTCAATGGATTAGTTCTTAACTGCTTATCTGTAGGCGTCAATCATTCTTAATAACCAAACTTTAAATAAAATTATCCAGAAATAATTTTTAATGGATTACACAGGAATAATATTTTTTGCAAAGGAGTCGGAAATAGGTTTTATTTTTGTCCCAGACTGAAGATAATCAAGATAAATAGCGAAAGCATCCCAATTAGATTTATATTGAGTTTCTTTGATTTCAGCAAACTGCCGTTTCTACTATCCAAGCGCTGTTAGCTTTCGTCATAAATAAAGGGGGTTTCACAGGGAAAGAATCCTCTTGATATTTATTTATTTTATTTATTTATTTATTGTTTCTTCACAATTTAAATATATATTGTTGAGCAAATAATTATTAACCCCACTAGGGCTCGACTGTATCGGGGTTAATAATTTCACAATTTAATAAAGTAACGCACAAAAATATCAGTCATTATCAAACAATTAAGTAAATGCAAATTAATAAAATTTAAAATAACAATGATAAATGGAGAAAAACTGTATAAAAAAAAAATTTACAACAAAGTGTTGAGAGATCAAACAAAATGTTAATATTCATTGTCTCAAAAGTTATATTATTTTCAATAATAAATAAGATAACAAATAGAATATACCTTTACGGTTTACAAAAAAATAAAATTAAAAAGATAAGATAATTTAAAACCAATGTTAAATGGAGAAAAACTGTAGTGTGGTGTAGTAGAAAACTGTTGAGAAATCTAACAAAATGTTATTATTCATTGTGTCTTAGTTATTACCGTTTTCAATGATAGATATGATAACAAAAAAAGAATGTACCTTTACGGTTTCGAAAAAAAAAATAACATAATGAAAAGCAAGTGACTCGATGTTAAAAGAAAATCTTTCTTAGAAAAAGCAACAAGGGAATCTAATATTAAAATTACATAATATTAAAATAAGAACCAAATAATTTTGAATTAAATACGAAATAAAAAAAATAAAATTATCAGAACATTTAGTACAGTTTTCTTCGAAATACGATTGCATTTTATTTATGCAATTTTTTATGGAGGTGGCACCTTGGATATTTGGTTTGACAATGTTGTGGGATAGGATAATCCTTATATATTTATTTATTTATTGTTTCTTTATATTTTTTTAGTTTAGGTGTTATTTTTTACACTTAAAATTTTAACCACTTTATAAAGTTGCCAATTTGATAAAGTACACAAAATAATATGGGTATTGAAATAACAATATTGTTACATTAATATTTCTTACAGAATGTGTCGCCTAGGAATTAAAACATTTTAATGTAAACATTATACAATGTGTTGGAATTAGCTTTGAAATAATATGTTAGGTATGCTATGAATAAATAATATAATAATATGTTAGGTATGCTATAAAAGGACTAAGTGTATAACTGTTAAAAAAAATCTTGCTTAATTTAAATGCTTAAAAGTATTTCCGCTGCCTTTAACTATGCGACATCTATTTTATTCCATTAAGGTCATCTTCGTGTTTTATTTCCCAGGTTTTTTTGCCTTCGTCTTCTTTCATTAGAATAGATCCATTTTTAAACCAAATAAACTTATATTTTAATTCTTTTCCCTTTAATTTGGCTTTCCAAAGTAGCTGCTTATAATAAGGGGATAGTGATTCTCCTAGGAATACCATTTTCTCGCGGTCTGAAATCACTTTCTTGTTTGCCAATAATTTTATTCTTGTTATTGATATATAATTATTATTAGTAGATTGAAGATTAAATCTGACTGACACAAGATATTCTTTAACGTGATTAACGGCGAAGGTTATGTTCCAGTTTGATAATATTACAAATGAGATAATTATGTACATTAAATTTCTGCTGCGTGGTATATATACAGGGTTTTAAGGGGCGTACTTGGCTCACTTTATTTCCGACATAATTTGGAGAAAAAAATGAAAAAGAACTATTGGTCTCCGGTGAAAGAAGATTTTTGTTGTTGTTTGATTTTGAAGAAAAAAAAACTAAAAAAAAAAAAAGAGATTGAGTACCTAAGTCACCGGAGGGAAAAATATAATTTACATTTTTACTTCAAATATGGGTAAAGTCAAGTAGATACGTCACTTAACACAGTATGTAAATGAACTTATTTTCTTTATTTTATCTACGAACTAGAAATATGGATCAAAAACCCCGCAAAATATGAGTTCTGGATAATGAAATTGTCAATTACAGCGCCCTTGAGGTGTTTTTTTTTTTTTTTTACAAAAAAGGCGTTATTTAGCGTAAACCCGTAAAAATTCACGGGATAGTCAGAATTCTTGACAAATCTTAAAATGATAATTAAAATAAATTATCGTTTGGGTAACTCTTCACACAATCAGTTCCAATTTTGAAAAACAAACTTAAATTCAAAGCAAATCCAAGTTCATTGAACTAGAGTCACACGTTCAGAGAAACAATCGAAATTACTATTTTTGATGACTTTCAATGGAGACCCATGAAAAATCAAGGAATAGGTAGTCTGAATTCTAGACAAATCAGTCCAAATTCTTTACACAAGCAGTTCCAATTTTGAAAAACACCTTTAGTGTCAAAAAGTAGACGCGAAGTGCCAAATAATATTGAAGTAAGTATTTCAATTCGAATTTGTCTATTTAAAAGTATTTTGAAATTTAAGTTACAAATCCGCCAATGTCGTCAATGATTTCTAATGTATTTCCTTTCAATATCTGTTCGGCCGTCAACAGTCAACCGTGGTCAGGATATCGATGTAAAAGCATCGGAACTTATATCGATCGAACCCATAATATTGTAAAATTATCGATTTTACTATGCCACACCTCCTGGTACGTGTAACAACGAGGCACGAAACTGGCAGAGGGAGAGTGAAAGTAGATTAAAAACTGTTGAAATATGTAAGATCCTGGAGGTGTGTGTGGTAAAACCATGTATGATCGCGTTAGAAATGTGGAGATTCACGAAGAATGCAAGGCATAAGAAGTAAGATTAATAAAGGGACGGTAAAATGGTTTGGGCATGTAGAGAGCAAGAAATAGTGTAATGAAAATATATTACTCGATTAGGAATGATAGAAAAAGTCGGGGATGCCCGAGGAGGATCTGGCACGATCAGGAGAAACTTGAGTCAAGAGTCAGACTAGCAGAAGGGTATGTATGAGACGTCGTATGATTACGTTGCAAGGATATGTGAATGAAGCAAGGAATGTGTACCTAGACCGAGTTGTTAGGCGGCATATCCTCTCTGCCTACTCCTATAGAGAAAAGGAGTGATGGTTAGTTAATTAGTTGACGAGAATACAAACTTCTTGTTTTACATTACTCCACAACAATAACCCTCATCTATGTCATCTTAGGGGATGCTGTTTGGAATGTATTTTCAAGAAAAAGAAGGAAAAGAAGTTCTGGGAAGGAAAAGGTATGAGAAGTGGGTAGGTATTTAGGGGTTATTGTGTCCAGAAGCGACGAATGTATGAATCCATCCCTCTCGCTGCGGTGTAAGTCGATGTGTCGAGAGTAACCAGGTGGAGAGGTAAATGGGTCTGCCGACCCGGTCTGTCACATAGCTGGTGGGGAAGCACATCCACCGCCAAAACCTGAACACCCCTCATCTGATGAACCCAAGCACCCATGCTAAGTTACTAAACGTAGCGTGCCACTTGGGGTTCTCCTATGGTCACGCCGTCGTGGTTCGTCATTAATAATTAGCAGATTAATTGTGGTAACTGGGGGAGAGCAGACATCAAACTTTTCTAATAATTTTGAGGCCTTTAGCGAAAAACACATCTACTGAATCAAAATCTAAGAAATTAGATCAAATTCGGCCTTTGAAGGAACTATTTAGTCATTGGCCTTCGAAGGAACTATTTAGTCATTGGGTCGAGTTAAAGAAATTTAATTTTCCTTTTCAGTAAAGTAACTTTACATTGCGCTGAATTGACATTGCAAAGGCGAGGCACTGAAATAAGTCGCAGTTTGACGGGGGGGACCACATTTCGGGAGGGGGATCTAGTGTGGGCGTACGCCCCCTCCACAGGTCTCCCCCCATCATCCCCAACCCACCCTCGGATGATAGCTACCTATACGTATTCATCTCTCGCTTGAATGACTATTTTCAGCCAAACATCCACAGAATAAACCAATCTTTCTTTTCAATTTGTGAATATTATACACACACACAATCTCACCTTCTCACTAACACTATCGTGGAATAACTTCAATATGTGGCTATAATGTGCGTTAATGTGTGCGTTATAAGATATTCAGCAAATTGAGAGAATACAATATTATAAATAGAACGATTATCTTACATTTCTTACAAAAACTAAATCCGCATTATTTGTTTGCGCCAATTTGGAAGCTAGGAACACATATCTAGAAGATTTAGTAGACGAATATTGTGGAAAGACATTCATTCAAAAAATCGCTTAGGAATATGAAATTGGGCCGAGAAAATGCGAGTTCGATTCACGACACATGCGCAGCTCTCCACCCGTGAGACAGTGTCATATTCGGAGATGCTGTACGAGGGGACTTTTAAAGGAAAGACGAGAGTGAAAAAAAAACACCGAAAATTAACAAAAATATATTTACACCATAACTGAAGAGATACAATTTTAGATTTTCATGACCAAAAGCATTTTCGTTATTTGTTTATGGGGTGTTATGCGGTGTTGCGCTACCTCCTTCTTTAGTAGACGTTTCGGACAGCGTTGCAGTATCCACCGGATCTGCCCTGATGATAGTTGTTTGAAACGTCGGCTAAAGAAGGAGGTAGCGCCACACGGCATAACACCCCAAAAACAAATAACGAACATAACTGGAGGGTTCGCCACTATCCTACCTATTTCCCAAAGATAAACATGAATGAGTCGCAGATAATATTTTTTTATTTTTTATATATTTTATTTGTTCTTATACATAATATTACAGTATTATAGGTTATTTAATATTTATTACCCAATCATTAAGTAGTACCTATAAAAAGAAGTCGCTCAAAATGTTTGTGCGCTTAGATCTTTTAAACTAAACAACGGATTTTCATGTGGTTTTCACCAATAGGTAGAGTGATTTAAGAGGAAGGTTTGTATTCAAATATTCAATTCAGGCAGCGGGCAGCTGGCAAGCGGGTGGTGTGGATTTTATAAAGGTTGGGTAATGGCGTTGTGTTTCGTTAGCCACAGCAACGTGTGGCCGGGTCTGCTAGTTGATTATAAAGGAATCTTTAGAATTTTTTTTGTAAAATTTACAGGAAAATAAACAAAGTAAACTCATAAAAACCAAATTTTTTTACGAAAATAAATCTAATTTCAATTTTCGACCTAGTTGCGCCACCTCTTGGGCCGGCTAGTAGCCAATTTCATTGAGATTTAAAATATAAAGGCAATTTTAAAAAAAAACAACTGGTCGTTTCTACGACTCGTTCTCGAGTTCAACAGCTCGACTGTGGAACGATTTGCTGGCCTCTGTGTTTCGTCCCTCCTAAAACATGGGTATCTTCAAGACCCATGGTCCCCAAAGACCCTCCACACAATTTCAGAGAAATTCGTGTATATGTACGTGTACGTGTGTGCGTGAATGCATTGTCACCGACAACGAGACTATCTGCCGAGTTTCAGCTTGATGAAATTGGGGGAAGTGGGTTAATTTCCTCTTCCAAGATTTGCATTCATTCACGAAAACAAAATGGAAATTCAATTACATGTATTTTAAAAGTACACAACGTACATACAAGGTACGCCGAAGATGTTTTTTTTTATTAGGAAAACAGTTGTTAATTTTCTGCTAAAAGTACTGTATGTATTAAACATAAAACCCAAAAAGACGTACCACAATTGACCAAAAACTGTTTGTGAACATTGGGGACGCGTTTCTCATATATCTACGGATTGTGAACTAGGCGTGAAAGTGATTAAAGACGCCTTTCATAGAAATACTGGTAAAACAAAAGTAAAACATGAATTTAACTAGTTCTTATGACGCCTTTTAAACGATTTTTTCATAGTTTATTTTGAGTAAGCATATGAACATTTTTTGAGAAAAAAATGGAAAATTCTTACGAACTCCCAGCCAGGTTTTAAGAAATGTATCTTTCTGATTCAAAATCAACCCTCCTGAAAAATTTAAAATAAATTTGAAAAATCCACCAACAATAAATCACTCAATTTAAGCTCTCAATTCCACCGCTTACAAATTCAACAATTGACTTCATTCCGATCCCGGAATGCAATTTTCATGCAAATATTTACAAAGCGTTTACCCTGCTTCATTCATCTCTTCATTCGGCATCTGCTATCAGCGCTCAATTCAGGTCCTGACCTAGGAGGCCGGCCTGCCTGAAGCCACCCTAACACATCTCTCTCTCTCTATGGAAACAAGGCGAGGGGTGAGCTGGTAACTGTGCATTACTTGATTTACCCTTCGTCGATCATCACAATAATGTATGTGCTAACATTGTCAATTCTGATCTAAATTTCTAAAATAAACTAAATCGTTTTTTATTGTATTTTCTTTTTTACTGGTTCTCTTGCGTCGTGTGTTATGTACAGCTTTTCAGTCTAAATTTTGAGCTGGTTCCATCATAAACCCATATAGCTTTGAAAATTTAAGACCCGGCCTTCCGAAGTTCTATCGGTTTATAACATATTTCTCTTGAACACTTGTTTTTAAGTTTCGAAAAAAAAATATTATTTTTGAAGATAATACCTATCTATACATTTGTTGAGCCGAAATGGTAAATATATTAAATTCCCTTGATAGAAAGAAAAAAGCAAAGTATGCTCTGAATATTATTAAAAAGCCCATTTTGTTCTGTTATTTAACATGTTATGGGTATGAAAAAAAACACAGGGTATTTTTGAGAGTCGTGTTTCATTGAAGATTTTCACAATTTTCGCTATATAATTACCGTTTTTTATACTAACGCGTTCCCTCTGATATTCATATTTACATATCCCCCCTTCTCTTTCTTTTGAACGCTTACTACCGAGCCTTAACTGTCGAAAATATTTACAAAACGCCTTTTTATTAATATTTTTCAAATGATTAAGAAATAAGATTTTTAAAAAAGAGTTACAAATTTAAAAGAAATAGCTGTACTTCATACTCTTTTAATTTACTTCTATTCTATGGGTCATAAATTAGTGCCAAATTGAGCAAAATACTAAAGCAGTCAGAAAATACAGTCAGTTAATCTGGGTGATGTAGATTCACCAGATTCCCGCTTGTACTACTACTAGTAGTAGTTACTACTTACTACTACTCTTTGTCCTATCAAACCATCTCGGGAACCCCCATACGAGCACGATATATTATTATATTTAAAAAAAACTTATATTACTGAGATTAATAAAGAAATTAAAAAGTAAATTTCAGAAAGTAGAGGGAGGACTTTTGAATAAGGCAACCACAAAAAATGTAGATTATGTATGTCGACAAAACTATTTTCAGTTTGCAACGTCGTTTCTATATAATACGACAACATAACAATAGATTCTTCCATTTATTTAATTTCACCTGTCGGGTTAAGTCGTAGGTCCACGTTTCACCGCCCTCAGCCTCGTACCCCCCACCCCTCCCCCCCCCCCCACCACCACCCTAGGGAGCGATACCGCCCACTCTGGGAATCACTGCGTTAGAAGTTAGATAACTCCCCCGCGGTGACATTATTTATAATTTTATGTATGAGACTTTCATCATGTTTACGTAATATAAATAGTGTACACTGTACTATCTACTGTACTGTAGTAAGTACAGGCACACTTGTGTACAGAGGGACGTATTTAATTCTAATTAAGTTGTTTGTTACCTGCTCCCTGCTCGCATCAGTCTGCGTGTTAAGTTAAACAATTTCACGTTCCAATACATTTCAAATCTCACTGGCTAATTATACTGAATACTAAAAAGGGCTGTAATATAGGATTTGTGGTAGGTACACATATATCACATCCCATTTCAGTTTAAAATTAAGAAATTTAACATTACGACCTTTACTTTAAAATACTCAACGTGTTTAAAATATTGCGTAGTAAATTTTTTTAAAATAATAAGTCGAGTGCCTACACGTAATAGAGATGGATGGTACACGTGGTCACCGTGATGGAACACCGTCTTCGTGGTCGACTTCGTGAACCACGGTCGCGGTTCGAATCCCAGGATGTATTTGATTAATTTGTGTCGTTGTTTACAATTAATTTATTAAAAAAATAATACGAATAATATTTGCGGTATGTCCAGTGGAACATGCTTTCAGTATCGCCCTGCGTTGTTTTAAATGGCATTTGGTGAGCAACAGGTTCTTCCTCATTTCCCTTCCCTCCCCATTACCTCCAGCCTCAAAACATACCCCCAATTGAGGATGCCATAGCCCAACTTGCTTCATACGATTGGCAGCAATTAGGACTTTGTGTGGTACTCAAAAATACAAACTAAAGAAACGTACGTCATAAATACTGTCACTAGCTGAAAAGTAGAAAAAAATCGTAAATCAGAATATAAATGTTACTTTCGATTTTAGATGGCTTTTTTAGAGCAACGCTAAGGAAAATATTGTGTCTTCAATTTAGTTGGCGGGCATGGGTACCGCCAACCCGGGAACAATTTATTGGATAACCGACGACTATGCCACAGGTCACCCCAAGTGGTTCGCTACGTTTGGTGACTTAGCAGAGGCGTCCGGGTTCACGGGGTTAGGTTTGTCTAGGTCTTAGCGTCGGATGCGTCTGCACACCAACCACATGGCAGGCCGGATTCGGAGAGACTGTTTGAATGACATCTTTTGATCTCTTCAGCAAGACTCTCTCGGAACATTGCCTTGCACCGCAGTGGGAAGGATGGGTTCATACGTTCGTCACTCCTGAATACATTGAATCCCGATTCGTACCCATCCATCATACTCTTTTCATTCCCAGAGTTTCCTTTCCTTCCTTTCCCTAAAAAGATCCTCCACACAGCAACCCCGGAGCTGACATAGGCAGTCAGGGATTCTTTCCCCACAGGGTTAACTGTGTGGAGAAAATGTTTAAAAAATTGGCGCAGATAACATATACACATTATACACAGTTTTTAATTTTATTTTTAATATATTACATAAATTCTTTTAGACCATTTTAAAGCAACGCTCGTGTTAAAAAGGCACTTTTCACTGAAAATACTACGTCAAAATATACGAAGTGTTACGAAAAACTTTGACTATTTTCCATAATAAATACATGACACGAAATGTAAAATTCTATAACGTGTTTTATCCTGTGCGTGTGGGTAATAAATGCCTAATTTGTGCAACTACATATTTTCCTGGTTCATACGTTTATTAAATGTGGTCTTAGATTAATTACTAATGATCTTTCCTCCCTAAAATAGTCACAATAATCATTGTGATGTGTCTCTGGGATCAGCTACCGTCGACCCCACTGGGACTCGGATAATAGGAACTTAATTAAAATCAACTCCGATAACAGTCAATAAAGAGGGCGAGGGCGGCAAGTGACTAGCAGTGTTTGTCGTCGTTGTTCTCCAGAGTCATTATGCCATTTGCATGCGGTCACTTGGAGGGCCGCGCGGTCTAGTGGCCGAGGGGAAGGGTGCGAAAGTAGCCCGGCTGTACTGAAAACTTGAAATTGAATTATTTTTGCCATGACCAGTCTACGGACCGGAACGTGGGCTTGGTCGGGAAGCGACAGGCTTAACCCAGTGGAGATGTGACACATACATAAAATGGTAAACTTTTACCTATACAACCATCGTTTTTAATACGCATATTTTAAGCAAATCTTTGATTCAACTTGATGCCAATAAGAAACGACTATTTGCAATTATCATTAGGGAAAATTATTATTTTCGTAAATATTAAAAAAAGTTGCTTCTTAAATATTAAACAAGTTGAATTAAATGTTCGTTTTTTCAATGCATATTAAAAAACAGCAGTTGTTTATAGTTTATCCATAAAACATTAAAAGTTGTTTAAATTTAGAACTTCCATGAAAGTGTATAAAATATTACTACTTTACTTCCTTCAATTAGTAGGTATCTAATGAGAAGTGTAAAAGATCATTGTGTAAGTATTTTGCGATTATAAAAGACTTAAAAAATTACAATTATATTCATTTTTGCAAACCTTTGATTCAACTTGATGCCAATAAGAAGCGACTATTTGCAATTACCTTTAAGGAAAATTGTGCTATTTAAATATTATTTTCGTAAATGTTAAAAAAGTCGCTTCTAAGTATTAAACAAGTTGAATTAAATGTTCGTTTTTTTAATGCGTATTAAAAACAGTTTTTGTGTAGTTTACCCATAAAACATTAAAAAAGTTTAAATTTAGAATTTAGAAGTGAAGTAGTTAGTTCGTTTCTAATGAGAAGTGAATTAAAGATTGTTGTATTAAGTATTTTGCAATTGTAAAAGACTTGAAAATTCTACTAACAAAGCTTTAGATACTTAAAAAGTTAGCTATCGTAGTGCCAAATGAATAGAACAGAAATGATCCGTAAATAATTAAATGATAAGGTAACTTTTTTTTTTTTGATTTGCTTAATCACAAGACAATGAAGTGTACTGCGCGCAGAGCGGCTGCGAGCGAGCGGGAAGAGCAGGTGTACGACAGAGAGGGACGGCGATACAGACAGATCGATAGAGCCCCCCTTGTGGGAGGCTGCGTCTCCATGACAACCCCTGAATGTAGCAAAAACGCCTTTGAGTGGGCGCCTCACCCGGCGGAACCCTCCGAGCTTCGTCCTAAATTTCCTCGAATAAGTCGCTCGACTATTTATAGAAAAGCTCTACCAAAACCAGACGCTTATAAATCCCCCAATATAAATGCAACAACATTTTTACTCGCACTCGCTTTTTATCTACTGAAAAAAGCCTCCGCTACGACGCATATTAGGTGTATTTTCAGCGCAGAAATCTCGACCGTTTCTAATAAATGGGACAGCAACTAACAAATCGTTTCTCACTAACTGTTGCATTTAGATATCATCAAATGGCTGCTAATTCCTTTTTACTTGTCCCTTTTATATTGTTTGCCTAATTAATTTATGCGGATTTGCTGGGAGCTGGGTTTTAATGACGAAAAGGGTGCCCTATTGGCTGTTGGATAGAGTACAATTTACATCTGGAGCATGACAAATTTATTGTAGGTTAATTCACCCATCTTTGAAAAAAATTTCAAATAAAAAAAACTATAAATAACGCCCCTAAATTCAAAGATAGCAGCCAAAAAAAAAGATTTTTAAGGTCTATTGAGTTTAGTGGTTAGAGCGTTATTCCGGTGAGACAGAAGTCCTTGGTTCGATCGTTACTTTTTAAATTTTATTTTCCGTGTCTTGTTATGTTTCATGTTTCGGTCAGATGTCTTGATACGAATATTACATTCTTCAATGATTAATAGATATAAGTGTAACAATGTGTGTGAATGTTTTTTTTTATTATATGATGTAGGTACCCAATCTCTAACTGACTGAGCAAAATAAAAGCTAGGTGTAGTGTAATCG
Source organism: Limnephilus lunatus (assembly GCA_917563855.2). Classification (NCBI taxonomy): domain Eukaryota; kingdom Metazoa; phylum Arthropoda; class Insecta; order Trichoptera; family Limnephilidae; genus Limnephilus; species Limnephilus lunatus. The sequence continues at coordinate 50,039,705 of OU830592.1, forward strand.
TTTTTTTAATTAAGGGTATTTGTAATGGGTTCACAACTCGCTGCAGGTGAACAGAGAAATTACATATAATGAGATGTCACCCCTTAGGGCCCCCTGCCTTAAGCTCAAGACAAGCGCCCCCTAAAATTTCCGGTGAGTCAGGCTCCTGTATTGTGTGCAGACCCGCCCCAACATTCACCCCATCACTTTGCTGTCAGCTGTCACACTGATCAATCAAAAACACGTCTTATTGACGTTTGGACAATATAACTCAATCACGCATTTTTCATTCATTGTTTCCATTGATGGTAGCATCGTAAAGTCCTCCTAGCTTCAGAGAATTACTAAATCTGTGGAAAAAAAATAATATAAAGAAATTCGTAGTTTGCAAAGTTTCGACTGTGTTCAAGCAATACTACAGAAGAGCGATCAAAGTCAAGGGTCTGACCTCAAAAATGTTCGTTTAAATTATAATATAGAGAGGGATGGTGAATTTATAATATATTGATTTTATTTAAATGGGCAAATTTCATAATTACACGGTTGATTGAAGTCGACTACAGACTTAGAAAAGATGAGATGTTGAGTGCTGATGGAGAATTTTTGATTAGGGATAATCAAACATTTGTGAGCTAAATTTCCCACTTCTAAATTAAATATAAAATTTTAATCAGAGCAATATTCGGTTCATATTCGAATTGATGCCCTACCAATTACCAATATCCAGTTGGAATTCACTTTCGAAGGAAATGGAAAATCATTATAATTTTGTAGTACCTAGGTACCTCATGCATATGAAACTATTTTATTTACTTGTTGATTATATTCATTTTGTTCATGTTAAATTAATTTGTACTTGTTTTAAGTCTTGTACTGCCATTTACATTTATACTATTCTGTAAATTAAACAATTTACCTAATTGTTATTTTATCATCAACGATTTTATTATACATATACACTGTTTGAAAATGTACTATGTTTTTGCATAAAATATTATGTGTACCTGTTGACTAACAAAATGTGTAGTTTAACAGGTTTAAATGTTAATAAATAAAAAATAATAAGTGAGGGATTTTCTTCGGAAGAATGGTGGAATTATATTATTCAAACCATGGTTTTAGCCCACGGAGATAGCGCTTCGTGTCGAGATAAAGTAGGCTTCCTTAGATTGACTAGCAATATGGGAATCTTCTTCCCAAACATTGCAGGAAAATGTCAGATAGGGGGGACGTGGTTTATAAGGGTAAAAATAGGGTTGGACGCTTCTTGCTTTGCCAAAAAAGAAGTTACTTTGTAATTTACATATCACTATATAGTGAATCCTGGTCTTACATCAGGGCGATACTGAGAGAATCTTCGCGCTCCGAAACGGGCCTCAAATATATCTAAATCATTTTTAATTAGGTATTAAATTGTGAAAACACAAATCAATGGAATGAAATTTATCTACGCACTCCGCGATCTCCGGATAGTCGAGAGCCTTGCCGAGAATCTTGTCCCTCGAAAACGGGTTCCTTAGTGATAGAAAAACTAACTTGTTATTTTATTTCCCCCAGATGCACCGCTAACGAGTTTCGCTGCGCCGATGGCAAGTGTGTGTCCCTGGCCTGGAGGTGTGACCGGGAAAACGACTGTGACGATGGATCTGACGAAGCTGAATGTCGTAAGTCCACCGAACTTCCGATTTCCAACCTAACCTTTGTGCACGAATTTCCCTTTCACTTCCGATACGATTCTTAACTGAATCGTAACGGATTCGTATAAATAGGACACTTTATTCTTTTTACAGGTGAAAGATCAAAGGGAAATGCAGCTTCAGTTATATTCATAAAAAAGATTTATAAATTGTAACGATTTAATTCCTGGAAACATAACTAATGCTAACATAATGATTTAAGATTTTCACGGCCAAAAGCATTATCGTGATTCATTTTTATACCCATTCGATTTTCGACAAAGTAATTAGTCCTAATTTAAACGTGTTCTTACAAATCGGTGCTCAGAATCAGTCGTTAAGTGCATCAAAACGCATCATTCATGACTTTAAAAAATGCATCTAACTTTTTCCTCGTTTTTTGTTCTTGTGCACCCCATTGCCTTTGGGAAGTATTATTTCCACTGAATGTTCTTGAATGTTCCCTTTGTGCAGCTGTGGACCCCCCCACCTGCAGCGAGGGGGAGTTCCAGTGCTCCAATAGGAAGTGCATCCGGAAAGACTTCAGATGCGACGGGGACAATGACTGCGAAGATTGGAGTGACGAGGATGGCTGTCCGATGCTCAAGGGGAAATGCAATGCTGGGGAATTCAAGTAAGCATTGCGATATATTTTTTTTTCATTTCTTTACTGTAATAATAACCAAGGAAACATATTACCCGTATTGAAATTAAACCTGGATTTCGTTGGCCAAAATGGTTCGATTATCAGCAGTTTACAGAAACGCCTCGCATGCACGCGCATCACATCAGGAAAGATGTACGCGATGTTATGTGGTCAATGAGCAGCAAATGTTGAGATTTAAAATGTGTAGAAAACATACCTACTATTTTTGTTAAAAATAAGACAGATGCCAGAAAATTAATTAAATTGTCTTGCTAACTTTCCATTCGTCTTGACATTTTTCAGATGCAATGAGGGGAAATGTCTCCCCTCCATCTGGAAGTGTGACAAGGAGAGGGATTGCGATGGAGGCGAGGATGAAGAGGGTTGTGGCCCCACCAACTACAGAACCTGCACCCCCGATGAGTTCACATGCCTGGATGGAAAATGCATACTGGTCAGTCTACTTCTTCTTCCTGTGGTGTTTGGCCACGAATTTGATAATGTAGTAAGATCTATTGACATCATGCGTCCATTGCTGGCGGTAACTAATGGCATATTAACGTAAACCATTCCTCCACAGTTGACCTGGGTATGTGACGGCGTGCCGGATTGCTCCAACGGTGACGATGAGACGAAGTGCGAGGTCTCCTGTGAAGAGGGCCAGTTCATGTGTAAGGCGCACACCAACAGCACCGTCAGTACCGCCTTCCGCTCCTGCGTCAACCGCAAGCACATCTGCGACGGACAGAAAGACTGCCCGCTCGGGGACGACGAGGATAATTGCCCGCAGAAGAGAGATTGCGAGCTGGGAACCAAGTGCGAACAACTGTGCATCACTACGGCTGCGGGGAAACCTGCCTGCACGTGCAACCCGGGATATCTGCTTGCTGAGGATGGATTATCGTAAGTTTTATCACTATAGTACCTACCTACAAAATAAACCCATTTAAGTATTTCGATTTAAAGTTTTGATCGAGTACCTATTCATGGATAAACACGTTTTTATTTCTGGTGAAGTGTATAACAAAGCATTTAGATACGTTTATTTCCATACTGTGAGCATTGCAATACGTATTCAACGGTTGCTTATCATCTTGCAGCCTCTGATAGTCCTTTACTGGGTTCATATAACTACGAAAAAAATTGTCATTTGCAATTCCGCACATAGATGATTTGGGTTAAAAAAAATTTACCAAGATCGTTGATATAAATGTTAAATAATATGGGTCCCAACAAGCTACCTTTAGGAACTCCAGATGTAACAGCAAGGGTGTCGGATTAAAATCCGGCAGCCACTATCATTTGACTACAAGTTAGTGGTATTAAAAGAGAGCCATCATTTATCTAACTAACTAACTAACTAACCATCACGCCGTTTCCCCGCAGGGGTAGGCAGAGAGGACGGACCGCCAAACAACTCGGTCTTGGCACACAGTCTTTGCTTCACTCACATTCATACATCGTCTCATACATACTCTTCTATTATTCCGACTTTTGACATGGCCCGACTCAAGTATCTGATTCACTTGATCGTGCCATGTCTTCCTCGGGCGTCCCCTACTTCTTCTTCCATTCACATTTGCGTCATATATTCTTCTCACATTATTTTCTTCTTTCATTCGCTCTACATGTCCAAACCATCTGAGGGTCCCTTTCTTAATCTTACTCATTATGCTTACATCAGCCTTGCATTCTTTGCGGATATCCACATTTCTCACACGATCATACATGGTTTTGCCACACATTCGCCTCAGGGATCTCATTTCGACAGCATTCAGTTTACTTTCATCCTTCCTCTGCCAACTCCATGCCTCACTGCCATACATCAAGGTAGGTACCAGGACTCCATTGTGGACTGCTAGCTTCGCGTCTTTTGACAGTGTTTTATTAGCGCCAACGGCATTCAGTCCTCCATTAATGGAGTTACCTGCATTTACTCTTCTTTCAATATCTCTATCAGCCTTCCCATCTCTCGTAAACATACTACCCAGGTACACAAACTCATCCACCTGCTCCAAGTATTCATCATTCACAACTATATTGCACACTGTTTTCGTACTCTCCCTTTCAAATACCATGACTTTAGACTTACTTACATTCATCATTAACTCATTTTGCATACACACTTCCTTCATCCTAGACACGAGAGACTGTAGATCTTCCATAGTGTTAGAAATCAGCACCGCATCATCAGCATACAACAGGCAACATATTTTCAGATCACTCAAATTCGCGCCCAATCCCATCTCTTTCAATTCTTGCATACAATTATCCATGTATAAATTGAATAACCATGGTGACATTACGCAGCCTTGCTTAACACCTTTTGTGATGTCAAACCACCCCGTAAAACAACCGTTCACCCTAACACATGCAACGCTTCCCTCGTACAGAGACGCAATTGCCTGTATGAGATTTGTATTCACTCCATACTTGGACAACACCTTCCATAGCTTTTTCCTGTCGACTCGGTCGTATGCTTTTTGTAGATCTACAAAGGCACAAAAAAGTTTTTGGTTTTTTGCCAGAAACTTCTCAGTGAGCATACGCAAGGAGAAAATCTGGTCCATGCATCCCCTTCCACTCATAAAGGCACCTTGCACATCCCATATTTTATCCTTTGTTTCCATTCTTACCCTTTCAATCAATATTCTTCCGTACAACTTGCCGACTGAACTTAGCAGGCTAATAGCTCTATGATTCCCACATTCCATACGTGACCCTTTACCTTTGTATAATGGCATGATTACAGCCCTTCTCCAATCTAATGGCGTGTAACCCTCCTCTAAACACTGGTTAAAAAGTTTGCACAACCATGTGAGAATAATATGGCTATCTCCTTCCATCATTTATCGATCACCACAATACGAGCAAACGGCTAGCTTGGTGGTCAAAAATTCTCAACTTATGTAATTATCAATGAAATTAATAAAGAAAAAAAAAAAAAATAAAGATTGCCGTGAATACCAATCTTCCTTTATGATGAATACATCGTTTCCCTTAAAAAAATTGGCATTTTTTTCAGATAGTCAAAATATGTTCGCTTTGCAATAAAATGCAAATATTTTGGAATATTTCTAAGCACTATAAAAAAATTTAAAAACTGTTTTAGAAAGGTGAGAAATACGCTTTCAAATTACATAATTCAAAATAAACATATATTTTTAAAATTATAAAAATTTTGCATACAAACATAAAAAAGTTTAAAAATGGCTCACCTTACGTTTTTTCTAACTAATGTTACTGATAATAAATAAAAATAAAAACACATACATATTTTATTAGACAAATGTATAACAAACACATATTGTAACCTCACTTTTTTGTCGCTCAATGAAAAAATAATTTATAAAAAATTCCCGAAATTTCAAATTTTTTTTCAATTTAAACTTTGTACATATAAAAGTGAACATTTCCCTTTTTTGTGGCTATTTTTTAGATTGGAATATAAAGCGTGGTGTTTTTCCTTTCTAACACCGTTTAGAAAATATTTCTCACTTTGATAGTAAGGGAGTTAGAGCGTTTTATATGAGGCCTATGTGCGTTGGGACAATTATGATCTCCTGTGATTAAACGTAAAAATTGTCGAGACAAATAATATATTTATTGTTCAGATGTCGAGACATCGACGAGTGCATGTACGAGCAGGACCCAGTGTGCTCCCAGACCTGCAGCAATACTGTGGGGACCTTTGCCTGCGGCTGTATGACGGGCTACGTCCTCAGACCGGACCTCAGGACCTGCAAGGCTCTGGGGGCATCGCCCACCCTCCTCTTCACCAACAGGGCTGAAGTTCGACAGGTTAGTAAACTCTCATCATTTTCGGGTCCTCTTAAACTTATCATTATTTTCCAGGGCTATAGTTTTTACAGCTATCCGATGAGTTTAGCAAATTCGCACTGCAGCGTTTTTAGTTCTATTTCAAGTTCGTCTCCATCTAATGTCATACAACTTTCTAAAAATCTTCTACTAAAAAAAAATTGTATTTCTAGGTGTCACTGAACAGCGAAAAGTACACTTCCATTTTGAAAGGGTTGCACAACGCAGTTGCATTGGATTACCACTACGAAAAGAAACAAATATTCTGGGCTGAAGTCATGTTAGATTCCATCAGAGTTGCCAATGTAAATGGAACCAACATCAATGGTGAGCGCAAAACATTTTCAATTCTCTAATGCATAGTAACTTAAACAAAATGTAGATATAATTAATTTACATTTATTATCTTTCAGATGTGATCAAATGGGGACTAAACTCACCAGCTGGAGTTTCAGTGGACTGGATCCACAATCTTTTATTCTGGACTGATTCTGGAACTAGGCGTGTAGAAGTAGCAACCTTGGACGGAAGACAACGAGCTGTGATCGCTGCCTGTGATTTGGACAAGCCCAGGGCTATTGCAGTGCATCCCGGAGACGCCATTGTTTTCTGGACTGACTGGGGTAAGTTGACAACACTGATTATTCTTATATTAAGCTTTGTGGTGTAGACAAAATATTCATAAATTTGAGTTCTTCCTTCAGCCACTTGTGAATCATATGAGAATCTTGGGTTAAAAATTCACAATTAAATGTTGTGTTTATTTTCCAGGTCCAAATCCCAAAATTGAGCGCTCAGACATGGACGGCTCCAACCGCAAGAGCATTGTCACGGAATCCATATTTTGGCCAAACGGTCTTACCCTGGACTACACAACTAGTCGGGTATATTGGGTGGACGCCAAACATCATGTTATAGAGAGTTCGCACTTTGATGGCACTGATAGGAAGAAGGTAATGAACATTATCATATTATAACATGCTTGCGTAAATAATCGATTATTTATAATATGAGATTTCTGATAAGTATCTAGCTTTGGAATATTTGTAAACTTCTCTTTAATCTTTCCTGTCGCTTTGCGTTTTTTTAGCTTATAAGCTCATCATTACGACTATTTTGATAAAAATTCAATGGATAACACATGTGTTAACTTTTGTTTTGCTATTCCTTTCAGGTTGTAAGCAAGGGCTTGCCACACCCCTACGCGATAACCATCTTTGAAGATGCAATATTTTGGACTGACTGGCACACGAAGAGCATTTCAACTGTGAACAAGAAAACTGGAGTTGGCTTCCAAACTGTCCACAGCGGGTTGAGCTTTCCCATGGATATACACAGGTAAACACCAAGCTAAATACTGAATGATACAAAACTATATGCTGCTAACAGATCTGACTAATATAAAACCTTATATTTGCAGTTTCCATCCACAAAGACAACCACCATACAACAACCATTGTGGAACAAATAATGGAGGTTGTTCTCACATGTGCCTGCCTAATAGAGCTTCATATACCTGCCATTGTCCTTTGGGTAACACTATCGGCAATGATGGGTGAGTACAGTAGAAAAATCGTATTGATTATAATACCTGTTATGGACATACATTTATTTATATTTACTAGCTATTGCTTCAAAACTGACAGCTAATTTGTAGACCGCAGTCTGTATTCCTAACATTTATTTTTCTGCTGCAGACGTACCTGTGAGGACACCACTGAAAAGCTGCTGTTATTCGCTCGCAAGCGTGAGATTAGAATTAAATACTTGGAGTCACGAAAGCCTGAAACCAATATTGACATGGTTATTCCTTTGAATGGTGTAAAATCGGTCTTCTCGCTGGCATGGGATCAGCTGACCAATTCAATATTCTGGACAGACACCGAAAAATATACCATCAACCGAGCATCACTAAATGGCAGTCAGCAATCCGTCATCGTTAGCACGAGCTTAGGTGAGATTCAAAAATTTTACAAAGGCAATACCTACCATAAACTGGTTTCTAAAGAAATACTCAAATGGTAGATATAAATCAGTAAGAGCTAGCTGTAAAGAACTTAGACCAAATTTATTTCGATTTGAACTGCTTTGAACACATTAATGTCTATCTCTTATGTTTGGTTATTTTTTAAATTGCAGCAAATGCGACTGGGTTGGCTTACGACTGGATAACGGACAAGTTATATTGGACCGATGAAGGAACCAAAAGGATCGAGGCTTGCAATGCTGACGGCAGTATGCGGTCTGTCCTCATATGGGATCAGATTGACAAACCAAGAGATATTGTTGTCGATCCTCTGGGTAATTTTGTCATTATATTCTCCCAATGTATTTATCTGGCAAAATTAAATCAATGGCAATTTTTGGTTGTTAATGCAGCTCCTCTAAACAATGATGATAAGCAAAAACTGAACCCATGTTAGAAAATGACTGTGCCTAGGAAATTCTTCTACCAATACTCCTCTTTACTTTCAATTTCTTTCTATGGGAGTTATCGTTATTGCTAATATTTTAAATATAATCATAATACTTTCATTATTTCAGTTTTAATATTATACTCGTTTCTTCCAGGTGGTTGGATGTTCTGGTCAGACTGGGGCAAGAACCCCAGCATCAACAGCGCCTACATGGATGGATCCACAAGAAAGAAGATCATTTACACTGGAGTCATCGCTCCACAGAGTTTGGCCTTGGACTACAGCAGGGGAAGAATATACTGGGCCGATATCGGCGCTCAACGTATTGAACACGCTAAGTTTGATGGCACGGACAGAGTTATCATAATCGGTGAGCTGACACCTATCCTTCTTTTGAACATTCACATTGTAATGAAATGCCAGAATATTACACAACTAAATCAAAACTGAACATAAAAAAACTCAGAACTCATTACTTTCCTCTTCAGTACACATAGATAAATATAACTTTTAACAAAAATACACACATTATACAGACACATGTTCTCTGAGAGGGGCATTCATGAAATACCACTACAAAATACAGTTACAGTAATTCTTTTAAATGCTTATCTCACACTCCACAGTAATATGTATCAGATTTTCGGTACATAAGCATGAATATCTGGTGCTTTAACATTCTGTAATCACTTTTTGAATGGAGTAAACAGTATTTCCTTTAAAAGTACATATACATATAATTAATGTCATTGCATTTTCAGAGCTCGACGAACCCTACCCAGTGGGACTGGACATATACGGAGAAGAATTGTTCTGGACGGACTGGAAAACCAAGTCAATTCATTCTGCCAATAAAATAAACGGCAAAGGACAGAAAACCTTGTTCACCAATACCATGGTTCTGAATGATGTGCAAGTATTCCACAAGGATCGGAAGATGGGTGTGAATAGATGCGGGAAGAACAATGGCGGATGCTCTCACTTGTGTCTCTTGAAACCTCAAGGGTTCTCCTGTAGATGCCCCATTGGTGTCAAACTTGGAGTAAGGAAGATTGATTTATCAACAATTCTGATGAAAGTAGACTCGATGAAGTAGAAATTAAATCTCTCACTTCCTTGTGATGAACATAATTCTGGTAGGAAGATTCTAATAATTTTTTTAATGTTTTCAGGATGATAAGAAAACTTGTGCCAATGGTCCGACAAACTTCTTGATCTTCGCCCACCGAGTTGACATCAGACAGATATCCCTGGATGTTCCATACATTATCGATGTAGTTCTACCGTTGCCGAGGCTGAAGAATGCCCTCGCTGTGGATGTAGACAGGAAAACCGGGGAGATCTATTGGACCGATACTGCGGAAGACATCATCCACAAGGCCACCCCAGATGGAAAACAAGTCTCGGCAGTTATCACCAACGGTCTACACACTGCAGATGGAATCGTGATTGATTCCACAGGGAGAAAGGTGAGTACTTCTTTAAAAACACTTCAGTGTATAGTTTAAGCATGGGACTGTCAAAATTTTTTTATCTGACAATGTGACTTTATGTTTACAGCTGTACTGGACAGATGCAGGAAGAAACAGTATTGAAGTGGCAGAGCTTGATGGAACCAATCGTAAATTGCTTATCTGGTCTGGATTAGGTGAGATATAAAGCAATTTCGTTTTCACACTTCGGTATAGTGGCAAGGAGTAGTCGTCCATTCAGGAACTCTCCTTTCTGGTCCTGCGGACCAGAAGGGAGCACTGCGCGAGCTGGATCTGGCCTGCAGGCCATCAAGCAGTCTGTCTCTCTTACACTTGCCTGAACTTTTATATCACCATCCCATTTGAATTTCGTAATCATGATGAAACACAGTTATGAAAATGGAAATTCACAGGGAAATATAAGCCCAAATTGGGCCCACAATTGGATCACAAAACACCTAAAGAATAACACCAGGCACCTTGTGTTATTATTTACTCTATTATCTCAAATTTTCTGATAATAGGTAGGTACCTACCAATAAAATAATCAGTTCCAATTTAGAAAATGGCACTCAAATTAAAAAATATGTATTATAGGAAAAACATACATCACAGAAAACCGAAATTAGTATGTTTGATGATCATTGAGTTCTGGTATTAACCATTTATTTGTCATAGACTCGCCTCGAGCCATCACCCTGCATTACCACAAAGGAGTGATGTTCTGGTCTGACTGGGGAACACACGCCCGGATAGAGCAAGCCGATATGGATGGTCAAAACAGGTGTGTTTTTAGTTCTTAGAGTTACGCAATAATGTGGGGAAATCATATGCAGATGAAAAATAAGAATAAAATAACAAACTACATGGTGCTGTAGTTAACTACCATAATATAATATAGGCTCAGAGATTAAAACTATTATATTTAAGGTACGACTCCTATGTTGTTCTAAAAGGAAAGAGAAGCTCTGATACGCGAATTTGCCTTTTACATCCTCCGTTCGTGTCGTACAATCATTCCAAACATATCACCACTTGTTATTTAAAAGTCTCCGACCTGCATTCATGGGTAATGGTTTATCTAGGTCTTGACGGCCAATGCGTTTACCCACCTACTGCATGGCGGGCCGGATCGGTAGAGATTGGTTGAGAGAGCCAACTCAACCCATCGCCTTGCCCACCCCTCATACCTTTTTATTTCCTAGAATTTCTTCTCCTTTCTTTCCATAAAAAGACCCTCCGCATGGCATCCCTAAAGATGACATAGGCCCTGAGGGAATAATTTTTTCTCCTGCGTGGAGCTAATATAAAAAAAAATTACATTAACTAAGCCAAAAACGGTGGGGTAACTAACCATTAAAATACTAAATAAAAAATTCATTCATTATAATATACCTAGAAGTTTTTCCAAGAAGAACGGCCGGTGTTCCCAATCCTACTGATCAACTGTTGAGCCGAAATTTTGACTCAACACTCCCTAAATGCACAAATACGCTTTTTCCAACTGCAACTCTCCGACTAACGGGCGAATCGAGCATTACTAATCAAATCACTTGGCTGATCGGAGACTCAGATTGATTGATCGAAAAGTTGGGAACAATGACCAGAAGTGTAGTAATTCTTGTAGTGGTTTTTGATTACTTCAGCATGAAGGTATTGGCTCAAGCACTGTTCATTGTGCACTGTGAATTTTATAAAATAATTGTTGCATGGCATTTTTACATTATTTAACTGATTGACGAAAACCAGGGTGCGCCGCCACTGTAACTAACTACACTGAATTAATTTTTGGGGGTACTGACAGACTCTTTAGTATGTAGTTCAACGGATACTGTGCATTACACTCTCTCTCATAAACGTACGAAAGTGTCTTCAATTAACAATTCAAATTGAATTCACAGGAAAGTGGTGATCGGAGACAACTTGATCTGGCCCAACGGTCTGGCCATCGATCGTCCTGCCGGCCGTCTGTACTGGAACGATGCCAAGCGTCTCACCATAGAATCCTCGGATCTGGCCGGCAAGGACAGGAAGGTTGTGTTGAAGGATGTGCCCTATCCTTATGGTCTTGTTGTGGTGGGGTCCCATGTCTATTGGACAGACTGGAAGACTGAGGCACTGCACAGAGCTGATAAGAGGAATGGCAGTGAGAGGACCGTTATTAGGGAGAAGTTGGAAGGGCTCATGGATGTGCGATCTGTTCAGGTATGTTGCACTTATAGTCATAGTCATGGTACAATATGTAATAACAAAAAACTTGATCGTTAATAAATTTTGTTTGTTTCCGATAGTTACTCGTTTTTACGAGGCGCAATGTATTTGGTCTCTTTAGTTGAGTAGAGTTCTAACTTCATCTTATATGTTCTGAGGTGTCAAAGTTCGCTAAGACGAATACTCATAGTCTGTTTAACAATTTCTGATTTTGAGGTTCAATCCTATGTAAAGTATTTTAGTTTAACGTACATATTTTGAAGGAAACTATTTAATTAGAACGTGGTCATATCTTGAAATGGCGTAAGGGAAATATAGTTAGAATCTTAAGGCTCAGTTCCCGGCCCCAAAAAGAAGAAGACGGAGAGATATGAAATTACGAATGTTAGAAGAGCGCGCTAACATTTACAACGATAAAATCGATGCAAAAATCATGAAAATTTTTAATAAAACACGACTCGTTTAAAATAGAGCAAAAATCTCACGATAATTGTCTTAAACAGCATTTAAAGAAACTCTGTGAATTTTTTCATACATATAACTTGTAAAATAACTGAAACAAACATGTTTATAATAATTTTTGGAGCATAATTTGCGTTTTTTTTCTATCGAGGGAATTTTATATATTTTGCCTTGGGGCGCGACTAAGGTCTAGATATTATCTTCAAGAATAACATATATTTTTTTAAGAGCTTAAAAACTTCAAATGTTTAAGGGAGGTTTGCAAGAAATCGGTAGAAATTCGAATACCGGCCTCTTAAGTAATGAGTTATTAAGCCCTAGCTGGTTGCACAGGTTGCATATGGTTCTGTCTGCAGGATTAGGTATGTTTTAGAATGGTAATATACATCCTATTTAAATATTTTCCTTTAAAATATGTTGAACTAAAATACTTTACACAAGATTCAACCGCAAAATCAGAAATCGATAAATATATCATGAGAAATCGTCTTTGCAAAATATGACACTTCATATCTAAGAACAACATTAAGCGAAGTTAGAACTCTTTAATGGAGTATTAATACCAGTAGATAATTTGCTTTTGATTTGATTGTTCCCAGGCTGACAATATTGCCGAAAATGCTTGCGGCCGAAACAACGGAGGTTGCTCCCACCTCTGCCTTCGGTCCCCGGTTGGTTACACCTGCACTTGCCCCACGGGGACCTTGTTCATGAGCCACCCTCAGAACTCCACCAATGTATCCCTGACCGAGTGCCAGCCCCACCCGTCCAACTACCTGGTGTTCGCCACCCGCACCACCCTGGCCCGAGTATCGCTGGACACCCCGGAACTATGGGATGTCACCCTGCCGGTGACAAACATCAAAAACGCTATCGCTGTCGATTTTAGCTGGGAGAAGAAACTCATTTTCTATTCTGATGTCAATGCAAATCTAATCAGGTAAGAATGGTCTCCTATTTATTTACGGGCCTTCCTCAAGTTCAGTCACCTTGGAGTGAGAAGTCACTAACTAACAAATTGACAGTTTTGAGATAAAGGGTGTTTTGTGGTTGCAATTTTATCTGATCGGTAAATTGGATAAATTTATTTATTTTAAGTAAAAAAGATTGAGGGGTTTTTCATACAGTTATCGACTTTATCCATAGATGCAGCATAAGCATAGATGCAGGATTTGACGAATCTTACTCATTTCCACCAAAACCATTAGTTAGTTTTCACTCCACAGCGACAATTTGTCCACACATGAATTATAAAAACAATTAATGGATATTTCTTTACAAAATTCTAACATCACAAACCTTTATGTTTTGTGGAACAGCATAAAATCGAAATTAAACAAATGTCTCGTAGACATATTTGACGTCAGTCTTGTATGTAATATGTATTGATGTTAGTTTTGTTACTTCATTGTAGGAGTGTCAATATGCTGGATAATTCCGACACAAAGACAGTAGTGTCTGAAAACTTGGAAACTCCAAATGGTCTCGGAGTTGATTGGATTGCAAACAATATTTACTGGACGGATAACGACCATAAGGTAAATATCAGAATTTGTATCACCCAATCATTGATTTATATTACACGCAATTATTGAATGTGGAATGATATTATATATTTTCCTTCAGGTTCTTGAGGTAGCACGGCTAGATGGAACATGCCGCAAGAAAATAATCAAAGAAGGACTCGATGAACCGAGAGCCTTGGCAGTATTTCCTAGAAAAGGGTTAGTACACAACATAATTATTATAATTACTAGCGCAGACAAATTGCTTTAAGATTTCCTGCTTGCTGATTGCTTTAAGATTTGCCTTTCTAAAAATGATCAGAAATTTACCTTTCGATCGTTAGAACACTTGAAAGTTTACATCATCTTAAGTATCAAAAAGAATCTACATATACAATTATTAATTAATAAAATAATTTTGGTACCCACATCACTTCTTTGAATCGTTACCATAATCAGTTACAATTTTGAAAATCAAAGCAAATCCCTGTTCTAGAGGTCATTGCACCGAAGTTACACAAAATTATAATTTTTAATAATAACATAAAAATAGTAAAACCAAAAGAGGAAATTGCATATACTCGTACATGCATTTAGCACTTGTAATACTATGGTTTGAGAGAAACTCTTCATCTATGATGTAGGGATGCGCTCTGCTATTGGGCTACAGCCTGGAAGGTAGTGTTCTCGGAAAATGATAATGGAATTGATAATGATTAATTAAAATTTTGTAGGTACATCTATTGGACGGATTGGGGAGATGTGCCGAGGATTGAGCGAGCAATGCTGGATGGTTCTCAAAGGAAGATAATAATCAACACTGACCTGGGATTCCCCAACGGTCTGGCCTTGGATTATAAAGCCAAGCGCTTGTATTGGGCGGATGCCTTGAAAGATCGCATTGAGACTGCCGACCTGCATGGAGGGAACCGAGTGCAATTAGTGCCTGAAGCCACTCATCCGTTTGGACTGACTCAGGTAATCTTTCATTATCTAAAACAATATGTTCAATTTATCCCACTCAAAATGATGACGGCCATTATGAAATATCACAACAACCTGAGCAAATAATTTGTAACATTGCAAGCTGAGTCAATGGGTTCTATATCATTACTAATGGAGTCTAATGAATTACCACATGAGCAAGCACTTTGTTGGTATACATAATTATAATAATAACAATAACTTTTTTTGAGACCACTTTATTATAATATAATAAAGTTATATCTTAACTTAATATTATATCTTTAACCAACCAGCAGTTTTCGGCTCAGACTGAACCTTCATCAGGGGTGTATAAAAAATCTTTATGTAATAGATAAAGATCACTCG
This sequence comes from Limnephilus lunatus, assembly GCA_917563855.2. Lineage (NCBI taxonomy): Eukaryota > Metazoa > Arthropoda > Insecta > Trichoptera > Limnephilidae > Limnephilus > Limnephilus lunatus. Next base: position 50,055,224 of record OU830592.1, read on the forward strand.
TAAATCTTCGGGAATAGATATACTAGATAGAAATGGGATAGGTCTACATCTTAATATTCCAGCCATTGAAATAAAAAAAAAGACTAAAAATATATATTTTTTAAATTTACTAAATAAACAATCAGATTTGTCAAAGAGACCCATTTTAAACATATTTCCCTTCCTCACACCTACTTTTACACCTTCTCCATTAGTTACCTCCCCCTCGCCCCCCATAATGTTCCTCCTTCTTCTATTTTACCTTTAAATACTCTGTAATTTATTTAATATGTTTTATGCACCCCTGAAAACAAGTTGGTTAAAGATTATATAAAGTGGTATTCAAACATATTTATTTTATTGTTATTATTATATCTAATGAATTCATTGGATTTAGGCAACGTGGTTGTTATTATTTAAAGCATCTATTCATGTTAAATTTTATCGAGTCATGTAAATTAAGGGGTGCTTTATAAATGCGAAAATTGTATTTACATTAAATTGTACTTAACGTATTGTGCAAAACGTCATCAGTATAAGCATCTTAAAAACTGCGTCTTTATAAATTTGATATGTATTAATTTGTTACACTTTTGACAGTTTGGAGAGCACATTTACTGGACTGATTGGTTCAAGAAATCTGTGATGCGGGCACACAAGACCACTGGCAAAAATGTGACAGCCATAAAGACCGACCTGGAGGTGGTGATGGAGATCAAGGCAGTCTCTGCAGAGAGACAGAAAGGCTGGAACCCTTGCAAGGAGAGCAACGGTGGGTGCAGCCATCTCTGCTTGTTCAGTGGAGAGAACTACACCTGCGCATGCCCGGATTTCCCAGATCAGAAACCTTGCTTGACGGGTAAGAAAAATATTGCTATTTTGTCTTTTCCTCCATGTGTTACTTGGATTGAACAAAATGGTAATAATATCAAATGCAGAAGTAATATCAAATGAAATCGCAAAGAAGGGTGTGGCCAAGAAAAATGTTTAAGGAAACAAGATATTAGATCCTCCGGAATAATACTATTGAGTTGCCTCTTGCTTCCGAGAAAGACTATCTCCCATTGTTTTTTGGAAATGTAAAAAAATCATAAATCCAGAGGAGATGAACTGGGAGTGGTTCTGGGTGCTACCGTCTTCCACTGGGTTTCTTCTTTTGCCGACGATCTCTGCCTACTCTTGTCTAAACCGTGGTAACAATGTATTATTCCTGGTGTTTGGACAAATACTAAACCTGTTTCATACTGTCAAACAAACCTGCGCATATTGAATAATTTATATTTAGGTCTAAATATGGTTTGATCACAAAGATCGGAGATTTTTCAATAGTATGTCTCTGATAAATGTATGAAACGAATGTAGGGTATAAAAGGTATGATTGCGTGTTAGAGACTTCCATTTTCGAACATCATTCCAGTTGTACTTTAAATATTAATATTCTCAGTATTGGAGTCGATATTTTATTAGCTTTCAATTAACATAATAATTTCATTATATTTATGTGGTTGATTCTCTTGAATTGAATCATTATTTTCAATGTCCTGATTGCCATGATCCCATAAATGATGTTTCAGTTCCTGATCACTGGGTGCCCATGGTGCGTCCTGGATCTGATGTCTCTCCGGATGAGTACGACCAAGAGAAGGAGTACGACGACAGGTTCATGGTGCCCGAGATCTTCAACGCCAGCCTCCCCGCAAAGCCCCCGCTGAGGAAGGAGCAAGGAATCACCATCACCATTATGGTTATCAGCATGACCTTCACATTGGTTCTGCTGGTTGTGGTGATCATTGCTTTCTTCCGTAAGTACATATTTTATTAAATACACCACATTACTAAATTAAACATTTCTTAAAGACATTTTTGACACAACACAAAATATGAGTAATAATTAATGCTGGATACACCATAAAAACAAGTAAGGTAAGGTGGGTGAATATGGCACCATGGGTAATATGCCGCACTAACACGTTAGACTTCCTAGCTTAATTACCATTACACAGATGGCTCCACAAGTCATTGCAGCTTGTCAGTTGTTCATCATATCGAATCGACAACCCCGAAGGACAATGTCGGATGTGCGATTTTGTAATTTTGCACTAGAGCTGTTTAAAGTTTTGTTTCTGTTCATATTCTCCCCACATTATCTTACATATTGGCATTTTCAACATAAATTTAAAAACACTATTTTAAATTATATGAATACACATGCTTAAATTGTCAGACAGAAGGATTAGGTAAACTGAGTTGGTATTTCTATACAAAACTCTAAAATGGTGCATTGGTAGTCCAGAATTGCTTGCATTGATAAGCTTTCTGTTTATAATAGTTTATAATTTTTTCTATGTATTCCTATGATAAACAAAACCATAGCAAAGTATATATAGGCAGGTAGGGATACAAAATTTGGACAACTACTACACAATATCTATGACATAACATTCTCGAAGCCAACATGTGAAAAATAGGATTTTTGTCATTCGTCACGTAAATATACTAAAAATAGTCAATTCTTCGACTTTACCGAAACCTCATTAGGACATTGACTTGACATTATGTACACTTCATCATATCTCTGAGGAGAGCATATAATTGTATATGTATTATGTTTTCTCCTTTCTTCTTTTCGTGAATGAGGTTGTCTCCTACAATAAAAATCACGTTATTCACAAATTGAATCATATAAGTTAAATAAAATAATATAAGTAAAATAAATATATATTCATAATATATCTTTATCCTTATAAAAAATCAGAAGACAACCTCACTTTTTCGTAAAATAATAAATAAATACTATTACTAAATAATCACAATGTATGACATATTTTTATAAAAGTTTTAAAGCAATGAGCAAAACAATTTTTTTCAGGAAAAAGAATGCTATGCCTCCGAGGAAAAGAAATATTAATGGTTGCGTTATAACTTTTATGACTTTTTTTCAATTATATAATTTGAAAATTATGTCAATTTGAGCGTTCATTTTTTGATTGAAATTTTTTTGTTTTTTTAAGTATTTCTGCGCCAATGAAGAAAACTGGCTCTTGTGCTTGGTGTAGGAGTTAAACAAGTTAAGGTTAATTAAGGTCTGTACAAAACATGTATCTTAATTACTAGGAGGTAACATTGATAAATCTTTTAAGAAAATGGTAAGATTAAAATAAAGTTACTGCTTTTGTGAATCAATGTAAAAAAAAGTGCGGCCCATATCTGTTATCTTTTTAGTTTTGAATGTTTTAAAATGTTATTTTTGAATATTTGTAAAAAAATGTGTTTTTTTTATGGATGTTTTCTATATTTGCAACTTGGAATGTTTTGAATAGCCTTTCAGTTGAGAATATAGACAGTTGTTCAGTATGACAATTTGGTTTAAAATTATTTCATTTGCACCGCCCGATCCAATAATTCTAAACTGAATTGAAGAGTGAATTATTGGGTAATAAGCTTTTTTATGTCTTCAACGAATTAAAATACGTAAATTAATTTATAAATATTTTTCCTAATTCGCTTAATAATTTCGCATACATGTCTATTCTATTTCATATGTTGGTCTACAATTTACACTACACAAATAAAGTCAACAGGTGGATAAAAGAACAAAAGGATACATAAAAAAAAGAACAAAAGGATACATTAGAAAAATTTTTCATGAGAGTTAATCTTGTAGTACCTACATGCCAAATATTAAGACCGGCCTGACAATGATTAGAAATCGTCGCAGTATGCGATTTTAAGGACAGAAATGTTGCTTGCCCCCAAGGCAAGCAACATTTTTTTTCCTTTCTCTGTCGCACATATTTTTTTACAGATGTTTCTCTTTCTCTTACTCTCATTGTAAAGTCGGTAACTGCTCGAGAATGAATCGAACCTTGTTCAGGGCGGTCTTAAAGTTTGGCGTTTGTGCATACAATATGCAGTCGGTTTAGGGAAAATAGAGTATACCTACTTACACAAAATACAGCTAAGTGTCCCCAAAGTGGTGTGCAGAGAAAATGTACTGCCGAATAACAAAAGCATAAAATATATTTTCATTCAAATGCATCAAGAATAAAACTACTTGTCTTCATACTGCATATACCAGCGTATAAGTACATAAAATCGACACTGTAAATAAATTATTTAAACTACATAATGTATTCTGTCCTACACAACCTGCATAGCCTACATTTATGTTATAAACTAGCCGTCGTGCATCCGGGGTTGTTCGAGAATATGGCTGGGTTGGAGAATATTTTTGAGGTTATGAAGTATACTGGGTGTAATGTTGTATAAATTTAATATTTAACCTTCCGTCTAACACAATCAGGTGCAACCTGCAACTCATCTGTGAGATTAAATAATAATAAAACATTTGTTTTAAATAGATTTTTTTACAATATTATATATTTTGTTATTTTACCGTTGATTACATTGAGGATTACATAGATTAAAATAGATTTTTCCGTACAATTTTTCGAGACAAATGGAAACTTCTGTGAGTGGTGGGGAAGGAGGAAGTCAGGAGGCCACACCCCCAGATCGGTGATATTTACCCTTTGGCACAAAAATAACAGATCACTTTCGAGATTAGTTGCGCCCGACGGAAGGTTAAAAGCAAATGAGCATTAGGTCCAATGTTTGAATTTATCGCGAGTGTAGAACAGAGCACGAAATTAAATTTTTTAAGTCATTTTTGTCAATGTCATATTTCAAATTCAGTTATGTTATATTTCAATTATCTTCGACAATTTTTTTTTCATATTTTTGGCAGCTACCTTTTTAACCCATTGGCCGCAGAATTAATGAATTAAGAAATTGGCCCTCAACACTGAATTGTTTTGTTTGAAGCCTAGAACCACTCGCCATTTTGAAGAAATTAAATGGCGGCTGGCTGCTTCAAACATAAATATCAGCGAAAAAACTGAAGAAACATTATTGCCAATGATTCGAAAAGAATGCTTCACTACCTACAGAGCTTTTGGCCTTTAAAATTTTATTCAAAGATGTCACCGTTATGCTCGTTTTTGTTTTTGGCCGACCTACTCCAGCCCATCTGTGAGCTGGGGTTTGTTCTTAAGTACCTGAGTTGCACACCCGGCAGAGACCCGGAGTTTGTGGTCAATGGGTTAAATGATAACAAATGTTCGAAAAACTGGTTTGCAACCTAAATAGTGTCTCGGATAAACACACCATTATTATTATTATTATTATTATTATAAAAGAAAGTTATTCCAATAAAAAAAAAACTAAAAAAAAACGAGTGTGCTTTAGACCAGTGTTCCGCAAACGGTGTTCCGCAGCACAGTGGTGTGCCGTGGTCATTTTTAGGTGTGCCTCACAGGCTTGTTGAAAAAATATTGATTTTTCGATATTTCTCGTTCGATATTTTTGAGTGATATTTTAATGTTTCAATGTATCGATTTAAAATTCCAAGTATCGAAAAGGAATAAAAAAATGATATTTTTTTCAGACCAACAAAACCGACCACTTGATTTTAGATAATTATTGTTTGATTTATTAGACATAACGCCTCTTAATTGGAATTTATTTGGTAATGTGAGATGATTGAGTTAGATTAGGTTAATAAATACCTATACTAGATTTTTGGAGTGCCAATATTCTCTTTCAAATGGTACCGATATTTTTTTATGAAAAATATAAATATTGATATCTATATTTGCAAAAATTTGAGTCAGGTAAGAAAAAACTATTAGAGTCAAGTGAGAAAAAACCTAAGCTTGTTAATCAAAAATATGTTCAGATTTTGCTTCTCTGTTTAAAAAAGAAGAATGGGTAGCAAAACTTGCATGTCTGGCAGACATATTCGCGTATTTCAATGAGCTCAAAAAAAAATTAAGTCAAGAATGCTAATATTTTAACGTACGGACAAGATTGAAAGCTTTTGCTCTAAGTTGGTGTTATGGATCAGCCACGCTACCAATTGTAGGAATGAAATGTTCCCAAATATCATGAAAAAAGTGCATGCTTTGTTAAGCTTTGAGTAGCTTGCAGCTATTAGCAGAAAAAATGAATTCATATTTTCTTAAGTGTGACCTGCAAACAATGGACTGGGTATGAAATACATTCTCAGACAGCATTTTCCTTGGACACTTACCGATAAATGAGCAGGAAGCATTCACTCAAAACTAAAAATTAATTAAACCTGCAAATAATGAGTATCCACTGCTTTCAAAACGTGCTATTGCAATTTTCTTACCATTTGCCAGCATGAGAGAGATGAGAGCAGCATTACCAACGATTACTCCAAATTTTGATCGCCTGTACCTACCTACTCGGTTAAGGGGGCTCACACTTCGCATTAAACATATTTTCATATTTTATTGATTCTAATAGCAGATATTAAATAAACATTTGTTATTTCTTTGGTGTACCTCTAAAAATTTTAGTTTTGGTAGGTGTACCATGAACACAAAAAGTTTGCGGAACACTGCTTTAGACCACACGACTGAAGTAAAACTTCACTAACTTATGCCGTCCATTAACAATATAACAATAACAGGAATAAAAATATCCCCATCCCCCCATCAACTCAACTCAACTCTCAACTCTCAACTCTCAGCTCTCAGCTCTCAGCTCTCAGCTCTCAGCGCTCAGCTCTCAGCTTTCAGCTCTCAGCTCTCAGCTCTCAACTCTCAACCCAACTCAATTCAACTCATATCATTGATTAGCGTTTCACATTGATAAGCGTTTCATATTGATTAGCGTTTCACATTTTTTCGTAACGTGTCACATTTTTTCGTAACGTTTCACATTTTTTCGTAACGTTTCATATTTTTTCGTAACGTTTCATAACATATAATATATTCATCATTTTACCCCCAAGTGTCGAGCGTGCGTAAAGAAGTTTTACTTCAAAAATGTTTGGACTGGGAACTGTAAAATGCATGATATTCATATGAAATATTTTTTATTTTGATTTCAGTTCTATATCATAAAAGGCAGGAATCCGCTAAGAAGGAGTACAGGGCCGGCGGCAGGCGGGTCATTTCCTTCCCCAATCCAAACTACAATTGTAACACGGAGGGAAATGGGGGCAATGTTGGCAACGGGGATCGAAGGAGAACCAACCGGTTCCAAATATTTAAATATGACCGCTCACAGGTATTACCACAAAAAAAGATTGAATTTGAATTTTATTTTTATGAATCACAATGTATTTTCATTTTGATTTTACAACACCATTTATAGTTTCATACTTGAGCCATTTGTTTCCAATTTCTAATTCAAATTTAACAGTGTCATCAAATGGTCACTCAGCGCCATATTGTTTTTTTGATCCAAACAGATCCAAATTAAAGGCCGATTATATGCGTTTTGGCTATCTATCAAATTGTAATAAGTTGAAAAGCTTGACAATTTGATAGTTCGCCCCTTCTGCTGATCAAAATTTGTTTAAAATGCTAAAACGGACTTAGAAATGGCATTTAACGGGGATCTTTAACTGTCAAAATACAAAATGGCACTGGACGGCCATTTGATGATACATAATTTGATGAGTTACTTTTGTCTGAATCTGTACTAAGCATGTGTGTTGTTTTGAATAAGGAGAGGGTGACCAACGTGTACTCGGCAGAGGGGACCAGTCTGATCCCCGCCCCGTCCAACTCGCACACCCCGAGCTCGTCCCACTGCACGGTGACCCCGGAGTCCCACCCGTCCCCCCAACACGACGGATTCGACTCCATCGCGCTCAATCCCATCGGCTGAACACGGACACGGGAGACCGGACGATCCTGCCAGTTGGAACCTAATTAGTCAAATTATCTACCTACCTCATCACCAGCCAACTCCCTCGTCCCAGGATGGTTCAAGCCATCCCATAGTACCGTATCTTAGACCCGCAGCTTCGGTGTGAGTAGAGTAGGATGAATAGTCCGAGGCAACTAACAGTCGGCAGTTACCCTTTAGCCGAGAACACAACCCGCGCTCCATCACAGAGGAAGTGTAAATCCCTACCTATCTACGGCTGATACGCATTAGTTAGGAAAAGACATTATGAGAATTGTTGGTATAAAGCGTGTTGTAGCAATAAAGTTGACGGCATAATGACTAAACATGTCGTTTATATCAGAGGCAATGGTTTGCGTTTTCCATCGCAAGAATGAGGAAAAAAATGGCAGCTCATTTTACTAAAAAAAAAGTAAAAACAATTATTGTTTTCCATACTAAAGATTACCACGCAATATGATTTTTATTTAAAATTGTAAAAAAAGGTAAAGCGTGTAGGAGATATGAATTCCATGAAACTTGTGTAAATATACAAACATGACTAAGTAGGGTTAAGGTAAACCTAGCACATAACAATATTGTTACATCTGTATGATTAGGAACAGGGTTTAGATATTTTTTTACTGGTTGAAGAATTACTTTTGAAGGACATTTTAAGGGATCGAAGTGAAGGGTTCTTACACATCCATCTCAATAGTGAAATCATGTTTGAGTTTCCGAGGTAACAACAATAATTATAATATACATATTACATAATTACATTACTATTGCCGACTAACTAAATTATGATGGCAAATAATAGATAAATGTTACATAAAAAACTAGATTCTTTGTGCATGTTTAAATTAGAACATTCATTATTAAGAAGATATTTGGGTAAAATTGTAAGAATAAATGTTAAGCAGATCCGTTGATGTAAATGTGGAAATATGGCGCACTCTCCAATGTGAGTAGTGAAGAAGTTGTCGATGTTTTCATTTAATCATTGTGGAAAGATGTTTCCGTGCACCCAAACTTTTCAGGATGGTTTAAACCTTAAACCAATTTAAATGTAAGATATGGTACTTTACTTATATACATTCAAACATATCACAAATTGTTGATTTATAAACCATATTTTGCTGGTAGGGCAATGTTTCCCGTCATCATTTCAGCGTGTTATATTATATTATATGACGAGAGAGATTACTTTGAGCAGTTTGTTGTGTAAATAGGAAGTCTTGCTCATCTGTTTGTATAGCCCCCATCTTTATAGAATAACACTTGGGAGTCATTATTTCAGCTATTCCGGCCGAAAGAACTACATACAAACAGTAGGTACTAATACTAATGCTGGGTGGCCATTCTAATATTAACATATCTAGTCACTTGTAAATTAATTAACTCGTTTAATCATGTCTTTTCATTTTAATCGTTGCCATGGTGGTAACAATAATAATAAATTTTAGGACAGTACTCAATGAATATAATAGGTACCTACTCAATTAATTAGCATTTTTTATATTGAGTATGTATTGAATGGGAGAGAATAATTTTGTTTTGGCCTGGTGAGTGGAAACTAAAGGTCATCAGGAATGCCTAAGAATTAAAAGTAATGTGATTTTTATTATTTTTAAGGTATACTGTAAATAAATAGTTAGTTAAAAGTTAACATTTCATATTTCAATATGATTTCTATTTTTAAACAATTTAAAATTTTAGATCACTGTTTATATATTGCGTATATGTAATAATTTTACTTTTCAAAATTTAAAGGTTTCGAGACAGCTATCAAAACAGTACACATTATTTATTTACAAATTTGATTTGACTTAAAATTGAAATTAAAGAATGATACTCTATTTTATGACAGCAATTGGAAAATTTAAACAGTCAACTAAAATATAATGTGGTAAATCAGAGTATCTTTGTCAAATCTAAATGTGTAAAAGCAAAAACGGATTTCAATTTATATACATTTATTACAATGAATGTTATATTTATCATGGACAAGATCAAACTGTCAGTCGTTTACCAGTATTACAGATTATTGATATAATAATTAAATTAACGCTGAATGCCAAATTAAAGGTGTTCAAAGAGAATTTTCAAAATGTTGTGAACTGATTTTTATACTTGCGGAATGATTGGAAAAATAATGAACTAATAATTAATATGTATTATTAATTTTACGTTGGTTAATAAAACATTTTATTTAAATGAAACAAAATGAAGTATTTCATCCGAAAAACCGCCAGCATGCTGGATTTTGTATCCATACACATTATAATGTAAAAAATGCATATTATTTCCAATATAACGTATGCAAGCCTATTTGAAATTCTGGCTTTTTTTATAACATTATCATATAATGAAGAAAAAAAACATAAGTAGTAGTGATTCAAATAAATGTGTTTTTTTCTGCCGCGTGGACATAACCTTACTGAGAATTTAAATTTACTCAATAATTTTCAAATCCAAAATTGTTAAATAACATAACAAAATAGTAAACACAAGTTTTATTATTGGCTGGTTCATTTTGGCAAACAAGGCTGTGACTGAGATTTGTGCGAAGTGACTTTCTGTACATTTTTTTTTGTATAACTTCCGTGTTTTACTAAAATAAGTTAAAATTTTAGTCAGTCTCTAGTCATTCCGTGTATTTAATGTACCTAATTGTCTCTAAGATTGGTTCACAGGCTTGGCTTACAGGGGTTAAGGTTCAATCTCTGCAAGCCAACATCTTTATAATTACCTACACAGCTACACAAACATAGTTACAACATAATAATTATAATGGTTATAGAACAACCCAAATAATGTTAGGTTAATCCTAATTCAAGAAGTTTTGTCACCTTTTTTAACAATCAACGAAGTCATTATTTATCTTTCGTCAATATTTTAAAACGCTATCTTTGAATTTAAAAAATAAATTAGAACTTTTCAAGACAAGGCGTTGTGGTAATATCTATATACATTTAAAAAAAATCTTTTATGCAATATAAGTATAATGCCAAAAAGCAACACGATGAATTCTAAAATTCCTATAATTTATTAGATTTTTGAGATATACCTATTAGTATTAATAAAATTACCGACAAGCGCTCACTATTTTTTGCACAATATGTAATAATGCACAAAAAGAAACCGACAAAAAAAATTCACCCCCAAAAATCAAGAAACCATTTCAATTATACCATAGTCTACTGTTAATGAATATTTTAAACAAGTAAATATGTAATTATTAAATAACTCGGATTGATATTGGTGTATTTCAGAAGATAAAGTTACTCTATGTACACAACTTCAAATAATTAAGTAAGTTCATAAATCTTAGTGCCAAATACTCTAATGTTATTTCATGGTGTAAGAATAGGGTGTTTTCTGCTAAAGAATCCACTGCTCATACATCAATCACAACAATAATCATCATCTCATATAACAGTAGTGGATCGACAGATCGCAGCAGGTAGTTCATTTAATCATTATTATTTTTAATATAAAAAAAATAATGTCGAAATTGGAAAAGAATTTATTTGAAAAATGTGCGTTTAAATATTTGAGAACCAGATTTACAGACAACGGGAAATAATATTGAATTTCTAAAATAATAGAATTTGAGCAGGAGCACTCCTAAATACTGCGAATCCAAAAATGTAGGAATAGTCAAAAGTAAAATACTACCTACGAACAGTAGCGTAGAGTTTTGAAGGGTGACTATATATATTTTAATTATGAATATATTCAAAAAGTTGCAGACTACTCAAATCTTTATTTCACATGTAATGCGTATTAAATCTTATGTAATTGCATAGTACTGAACTTGTTACTGTGCATCGGAAAGTGAAAGTGAAAATATTTTTCAACATATTTTAATGCCGTCTCCATACATATTTTACAAAAAATATTTTTATGATGAAATATAAAATAAAGCGTAGTTAAAAGTTCGTCGAAATGAGCTGGCGACGGAATATCTTGCTCAGGGTGCCTGTCTGCCACATTGTCGCTATTTAATCTCAAACATTTCCAGATTTTAGACGTGTGTTTGAATCAATGATTGATCTATCACATTTTAGAGATTTAATGTATCAATGTTAAGGATTGAATAGTGACAAGGCCCATTTCTGAAACTTTTAAATGTTTTGTTATGAACAATATCAGTCCATAATGGTTACAAGTTATATTTGAAAGTAGTGTGCCATAACAAATGAGTCGGACTATAAATGCTTTATATTTAATTTGGTGAAGCTGATCGGGTTTGTTTAATCAACAATAGTTTTTAAATAAAAGAAAGCAAGAAGTTCATCCCATGTTATATTTGTATGCGTGTGCTATGTGACTGATTGATATAATTTGAATATTATACATATAAAAAAGATTCCAAACATGTGTAAAAAATATGATTGTTTATCCATAGAATGCATTGATTGTAGATATACTCGTAGGAACAGGAACACAGAAGAGTGCCAAGTAAAACTTCAAACTATACAAATAATGGCGCAAACAAAGTTTCTAAAAACTTTCTTAAGAGAACAATATAAACAAGTTCATTGTTCCATATTTTTGTAATAATAAACACTGAAATTTGTATAAACATTCAGTGAATAATTGGTCTAAATATGTGTATTTTTATAAGACTTAAGTATTTCAAATTTACTCTTTTAGTAAATCTTAAATGCTGCATTATATTTTGTACAGAGTCCATGTTAATATTATAGAGATAATTTAGCGCAGGACTTTGGTCAGAAACATAACATCTGAGAGATTTGTTTCATTGTTTTTATCAAGTCACAATAATAAGTCATTTATTTAAGGTAATAAAGTCTTAACAAATGAAAAATCCAATTATTTTAAATAATTTCTGAATTGTTTAAAACTATTTACGTTCGATATGTCATATATTAATTCAAATGTATGTTGGTAAATTATTCATAAATAATTATCTCATGTTTGCATGATGTTTAATTCTTGTAAATTATTTTGCAGCGATTTCACGCAGTGAACAAATGAGCTATTAAAATAATGAAATGGGTAAAACTGTGATAGTCGACATCTTTAGAGGAAAGGGGATATGAGTGTGTTTGAAATAAATATTCATTTGTACTCGGCTGGAAATCTCTGCAGCCAAATATGTTGATCATTGGCCACTTTAGTGTCTCCCGTGAAGTGCCCCAATGATTATCTTAAAAGCATTGAATAAAATTTTATTTTAAATGTTTTGGAGTTGATATTATTTGCCTATCATTTTTCCCTGCCCTGAATAACAAGCAGGAGGATGGAACCCTTAAACTTGAACAAATGAAAAGAAGGACGGAGGTAAAGTGAGTTTATACAGGTCCAATTATGGAATTGTCCTGCCACTAAGAGTTCAAATAATGCAAACAGCGCCCTTGAGGTGATTTTTCACAAAAAATTACACTGTACAAAATGATCCATATATTAATATTATTATGTAACGGCAAAGAGGGGTTATCCATGTTATGTAACGCATAGGTTCTAAATGTGGGTGTTTGAGACTTTCAGGGGGGCAGTAGAAGACCCAGAGAAAACTAGGGGGCGTTGAGATGACATTGTGAGGGCGTGGGCAGGTAAAAAAATATGGTCTAAAAAAGACAAAAAAACAACAAAAAAACACGCTTATCAGGTACTAACAATCTTTCGTGTATTTATTATTATTAAGAATTGACAGTATATCATGGATACAAGAAGGAAGGAGGTAGCAATCGGAACACAAAAATAAGTTGGCATTATTATGATATTATGACAAAAACTTTAATTTGTCTCAAATGACATAGAAATCGAAAGCGATTTGATAGTTCTCCCAACCTAATGGGACCATCCTTCCTAATGCGGCACCAAAACAACCCATTGTACTCAATCAAAAGATCGGTTTAGTACATGCCAAGCTTTAATACCGACCTGACGTTGATTCAGAAATCGTCACAATAGGCGAGTTTAAGTTCCAAAAAGTGGCATGCCTCCCCTTCCACTTCTTTCTCTGTCGCACATATGTATTTATGCATCTTTTTCTTTCGCTTACGGTCATTGTAAAGTCAGTAAAGTGACTGCACCTGCGCGAGAATGGATCGTATCAAGTTCAGGTCGGCATTAAAGTTTGGCTTGTACTATACCATCAATCGTAGATTGTACAGTACTGTTATCAAATCTGTTGAGAGAAATGTATGGTAAGAAGATTGGTTCTTTATGGACATAAACATTAAATAATTTTAGTAAGGTTTTGGGTTAGGGTAAAATAATTATAAAAATAGAAGAAATCAAGGTGTATATTTTGTTATTATAAATTTAAGTAATTTAGAACACATAGTCTATAAACATCTTTAAAGTTCATCGTGAAAACATCAATTCATTATTCAATTCTCTTACATTTTACATGTATGTACATACATTATTATGTAGTTAAATAGCCGCCATATTGATAGCCCTTCACTGACATCCGTTAAATAGTCATTTTTAGGTGACTTTCCTATGATGGGATTCCAGCCCCATGAAAACCAAAATGATTTTTTTACAAGAAATAAAAATATGAATTTTCATAAAACCTTTTGAAAAAAGTATAGCAACTATTAAATTAACCTGAAACTTCACAGAATCGAAAAGATTAATATCTCACAAAGAACTTTTAGAAGTTATAAATATACGATAATAGCTAACAGCCCCGCATAATACTGGGAATTCAAGATCTAGGAATGTATATTGTTGAGTTAGAACTAAGTTGTTGAAAGACCTTTGAATTGAGTTCCTGTAATCTGTAGTAAGCAAAGCAAATGCCAGTGAAGAATATGATGCAGTTATATAAATAATATTATGAGATCAATTATTGTGACTTTGCACACAAAACAATAAAAAAATAAGAATAGGTCATACATCACTAACACTTCTTCAAATGAATGCCCATTTTTTAATTTGGCGAAATACATAATAAAGGATAATTCACATGTAAAACTACCCAATAAACATACACTTTAATTAAAACAATTATTATTTTCTATACTTTCGATTCCATGACAGTTGATTCCCCGATAGTGGCCACCCCCCCAGCATACTTGTATACAATACACAGTCGAAATAGGGAAAATACGGTAGGTATACCTAAGCATAAAAAATCGTCAATTTTAGGTTTGAAATTGGTAAATAATGCAAAACATAATTATGATTTTGGGGGGCCAACTGCCGGGGCATTATATTTTCGAATAATCTTATGCAATTATTATTGATTCTTTTAAAAAGAAATAACATTAAATCGCCGCCCCAAAGGCAAAGGAGGTTGTGCATTAATTGAGTTGAGAAAAAATATTGCATTTAAAGTTAGTGTTTTTGGAAGAAGAATGTAAGAAAGACATCTTATTAAAAAAAATTAAATGTAAGGACAATTGCTACACAATAGTGGTGATTAATTTTGTGAGTCTTGTAAATCATGCACATGTTTGTGGTTTATGTATGTGTTCACCTTATCTCTTTGCTATATTATTTATTATATGTGATAAGTAGTATGTAAAACAAAAGAAAATATTGCTATTTAATGAACTTTGTGTTTTTCTTCCTGTCATGTAAAGAAAACTACTTTCACCCCTCCAAAGTTCAAACTGCCAAAATCAAGTAAGTGCCCTTACTTTCGGGGCGACAAAATACTCTTAGATGATATGCAAAACACATAATATTTATTTACAAATAAACACATAAAACGGTTTGACCATTGGGTAATTTGATTACATTACACATACTACCAAAGCTAAGTAACATTTTTATATAACTTTGCACAAAAATCAATTTTTATTCTTCACAAACACTACATAATAATATCATGATATTTTGCTACCTAACTAACTGATGTCTCACCATCAAAAAATGTTCAATCTTTTGCAAAGAATACAAAAATAGAATGAGGATGTCTACTACAATGAAATTTCATGTTATTTTAAATATATCATATTAATTAGAGAACAGACTGAGGTCAGAACAACTTGAATTTTTGGAAAATACAGAATACAGTGAAACCCTCTTAAGAAGTTTTCCAAGGGACCGGAAAAAACAAACTTCTTAAGCAGGAAAACCTTATATGTGGGAAAAATTGGGCCAATATTGAGCCGAGGGACCGAAAAAACTAAACTTCTTAAGCCACGAAACGTCTTAAGAGAGAACTTCTTAAGAGGGTTTTACTGTAGTACCAAAGATATAAGCCGTCAAAAGGTTAATATTTCAATTAAATCTCATCAGCCGGCTGATAAGTGTGTGATGTCACCATATATGAAATAACTGGAGCGGAAGTATGCGGTACTGCCATTCAAATTGTGAATTTATTGTACTGAATTGTGTCTTTTGACATCACAGATATTTAGAGTGGTTGTTTTATCCAAGTTCACTTTGAAAGCTCATACCTTCGTCATTTTTTGAAATATCGAAAGACTAATTCAATCGTTTTTAACTCTACAATAATACATTTTCATTTAAAAAAACAAAGGAGACAACCTCATTAAAGGCATCTTGAAAAATAACCATTTTACTCACATTTAACATTAAATTCGAGTTTGTTAGAGACAAAGATATGTGAGCATGGCCTATCGCAGGATATTGCTCACTATACAATTCCATACAGTCGGCATACCCCTTATATATATTATACCCCAGTATAATATTATTATATATCTGTGAGAGTTGCATGGGATTGTTATGGCCACTCCCTCATGTGTCACAAGCTTAACCTCTAAAACGCCAGCGTATCTATATGGATACATTTAAAAAAAACATTTCTCTTAATACAGCTAGCTTTTCTGGGAAAACTACGTATGGTAAATTATATACTACTTTCATAAATACATAAACACATTACCTGGTAAGATGGTGAAATTCACAAAAGACATTCTGCAAAATCAGGAAATTATGACAAAAATAGAATCAGATGGAGCATGGCTAAATTTTTGCAGCAGCACATCAAGAGTTAATACAAAAAATATGTATTTTGTTGATGTAAACAACCTTTGGAAGACAACAATATGTGGCCACTGTTAATCCTGTCCTTCTAGGTTTCATTTTAAAAAGAATGCTACGAAGAAATTACATTTACAATTTACAAAAACATGTTCAAATCAAAGAGCATGTTTAGAAGTCCATCCAATTCCTAGATTTATCACGGGAAATACAAAATTCCATTCAAGGTGTTATCAAGAAGCAAAATTACTCAATTTGTTGTAAAGATAAATAATGACTAGATTAATAATCATCAAATCGTCATTAACTTTTATTACTGGAAACTCTTTCTCTTTGGCTTATTGCAAAATCATTAAAATATAGGTAAGACAAATATATTCTAAGAAGAAATATAGAGGTGGAAAGTAATAAAATATACATTTACCCCTCACCACACATCTCACACCACAAGGTCCCAAAGGTATATATATACTTGTAAAGCGTGATAGATTTAATCATTATTGTCTTTGCGCTACAAAAAAGGCAAATTACTTGTAAAATGATAACGATATTAACACTGAAAACTTATTCCTAAGTGATCTAAGTGATTAGGCCTTTTGCAATGAAATGTGCTGTCAAAATTATGAGGGCTGTCCGTAAAATATGGTCTCTAAGGTGCTGCGGTTACTAGGAATGATTTTACGCGCAATCCGGCATTGCTGGCGTGTAGCCTGGTTCCCCCCGCCAAATGCCCACCACGCTGCATTCTCTGTGACGCTTAAATTCGGGGTGGCAGCCATTCGCGATGGAGCTTCCGCTCGCCGCACCAGCCAGGTGTGAATAACGCTCTGTAATCTGGCGGGTTCGGCGAGCAGAAGCTCCATCGCGAACGGCTGCCATGCCGAGACTAAGTGTCACAGAGAGTGCAGCATGGTGGCAATTTGGCGTGGGGAAACCAGGCTACAGGCCAGTGTTGCCGGATCGATTTTCTCGCGACCGCATCACCTTGAAGACCTTATTTTACGGACAGCCCTCGTATCTTATTTTATGTTAAATACTTATTACTGCTAACACTTTAAGATGATTCACAATTATTTTATAGTTTACCTAGATATATTTTGTCACTAAATTATTAGTCAACGCTTTATGGCAGTGAAATAAATATTCAATATTGTAGTGTGACACATTTTGTACAATTTTAGTCTCATGTGTTTTAATATAATAATACATTAAATTCTAACTAAGTATAATCATACAAGAATTACTATTAGAATTTGTCAACAATGTTTTTCACTTAAAAACGGGTTATTATGAACAACACATTATTATTCAAACCAACTCTACGTGACAGCGAACAATAATATTTTAATTGCTTAAATATATTTTATATTAAAAACAGTTTAGTAAAAACATTACCTTATACATAACTATTCAAAAATCGACCCCTTAACCTGACAGACTATGCTACAGGTATTTTATGAGATTTAAAAAAAAAAAAAGACATCATCAGCTGCCGCACTTTTATAATGATCCACGAGGTTTCACAGTCGGTGAAGTCAGGATTCTTTGGACAATATAGTAAACTCTCAATTTACCGGAAGAGACAATAAAAAAATCCGGGTTAAACGAATGTTCCGTTTAACCCAAATATGTATATATATTTACATTAAAAAAATTATCGATACCTCTGATAAACATTAACAAGATGTAACTTGAGACCTTAATAACTTGCCACAGGATTACAGAACACACCCACACAGTTGGCGCAGCGGAGGACGTAAAAATTTACATAATTATTTTCATAAAAAAAAAATCTGACTTTCTTTGAAACATCTTGTTTGAGCCAAACCTGGAAAATTGAGATTCTACTATTTTAGGAATACCTTCATTCATTTCTTCTTCATTTCGCTAATGACAACTTAAAAAAACTATCATTTGTGTGTATTACTTTATATATATACATAATAATATAATATGTTTTTGATCCTGGAGGAATTTTTGAATATGTACTTTTGAAGAACAGAAATATTCTTTGTCTAATTATTTATGTATACATATTTATGTACACATATTAATGTATACATACATATATCATAATACACAATCAAAGGAACACTCACATTTATACAGTTATATTTTCAATCTCTAAAAAAGTGCTGCATACAGTAATTATTAGTGTATTTACGTTCTTAATCTTTTTACCGCATTCTGAACGTATCTAGAATAACGGACTGTTTCAACATTAATACATTTTTGTTAATTTTATGCTAACGCATAAGTAGATGTGTGGGCTTAGTGCTGGAGGCACGGATTATAAGTGCACGAGTTTAATAGTGTCTGTTTTTCCATTCAATAGGTAAAACAGAAATATGTACAAGCATTTTGTGACTCATTACTTCGATCAAATCAAAAGGATGAATATTAAATTGCACTGCATTATCGTTCGATTAAGTTTGCAACACAAAACAATTGACACATGTCATGCGTTACATATTATAGATATTGTCATGAAATTAAAATTAACTAAATTTACCAACAAAATGATTATGGGTCATGTTTATGCAATTAACCCGGCGAGCGTAGGTTAAAATTTGTAACTTCGAGCTTTAGGTTGGGTAATTTTCACCCGAAATTCTTACTTAGATCGTTTTTTTTGTTCTCGACTTATTACTATTTTTAATTCGATAGTATACTTATTTAACCTGTTTTCTGAGTACTTGTTATTAGAAACTAGTTATAAAAGTTTTATAATTAGTAGTTTAATCATTTTTATTCAAATGAACATTTTTCTTAGAGAATCCAACTTATGGTACTTAATTGTCCATTTTTATAAAAGACTAAATAAAATCACAAAAAAATTAACATCTTCTATAATATTAATTATAACAAACACAAATTATAATAATATTTTTATTCTAATTCTAATTTTCGTACTTGTGAAAAATAGTAACACCGAGCGCTGGGTAGGTAAAATTCACCCGCCGACGAATTTGACAACGTCTAACAGCCTCACTGACCGGTGGATAACTAAATCCTCATTTCTTGTCTCTTCCTTACCTCTCCCCGCGCAGCTACTGAGGGTCACAGAACAATTGAGCTTGGCAAACTAAAATTATCGAGCAACGTAAATTGCCTCGGGTAAATTTTACCCAACCTTACGCTTGCCAGGTTAAGAAAAATGGTACGCCTGCAGACAAGCTGCCATGTGATAGCTTTGCGTAACTACATGTTTTTGTTAATATTAAAATTCTTGTAATGTCAAAGTTTTATAATAAAAATATATTATTATTGTAATTAATAGTCATGGAACGCTAGACAAAGAAGAAGAAGAAAGGTGTGATTATTGATTGCACTAAATGAGCTCAGTTCAAAGAGTAATCTGTTTAAATAGAAATTTGAGGAAACAGGTTTAATTATGGGGAGTAAATAATAATTGATCACCCAAACATCATAGTACATGTCGGTCTCTTGACAACATTGCCAGGGTGTGAGAAAGTTTTTCTGATGTCCAGGAACATGAATCTATCATTGTTCACAACATTTGGACCTTTGTAGAAATTATCAAACTTATTAACAGATACATATTACTGGAGCAATGATGACACATTGTTTATTAATTAAAATTAATCATAAATTTAAAGATTTTTAAATTTTTCATTTTAAAATTAAAAAATATGGGATAAACGGTGAAATTTAACAAAACTAATCTAAATCCAACCGCAGTAAGCAGATCATATGTTTCCATATTAATATTTGGAGGTATGATATTAATTATATCGAAACAAATCAACTCTATCACTCAAATGGATAAAGTCAATCAGTTAAGTTAACTTTGATTGGTAAATAAGCACTTGCTGGATTTGCTGCGATTCCCGACTGAAAGCCGTGGACGTTTTCGGGTGAGCGGGAATTTAGCTGATATTATTTCAATATTAAAAAAAAAAGTGAGTTGCTCTTCAATGACCTTTAAGAAGTATATTATAGATTTCCAGGAGTGAAAATATCCTAATAAATACGTATATGTACAAACATTTATAAAAGAAATCCATTGAAAATTATTACAAAAATACATATGTGTATAAAACATTTCAGAAGGTAGACATGTTAAATTGTTTCTCGTCAAATATTTCTTAATATATATACAGTGAAATCTCGATCGATCGTTCCACTATGCATCATTTTACCGCATTTATCGTTTAAATCATGCAGTTTTTTTGTACATATTTTTCTGGATCAATCATTTAAATCATTAAAATATAAATGTATATTTTAAATACATACTTCGAAGCCAAATGCACGGTTTCGATTAACGTTATCGTAAACAATGAGCGGAACATACGTAAGAGTGAGAGCGAGAACGATTCGACTATAATAATACAAGCATTATATGCCTGGTGAGATGTTAAAAAACCTGTAAAAATTGTAAACAAAACTTATTTTACAAATTGAGAAAAAAAAATGATTTAGTCGCTTCTGCTGACGGCGGCCGCTTCTGGCATTAGTTTAGTTGTCGTCAAACATTCCAAAACAGCGGTAGTGCATTATATTTACTTATCTAGCGTTTCAAAATTATTCATCCAGTGAAAAAGTGCACACTGTTCAAGAATTAAAAATGGTCGAAGAAGTGGAATAAAATCTTACTGAAAAATACTTTGATGAAGCCAAACGTTTAGGAATCGCGGTATGCACGTTGAATTCTATTTATTAGGTTCTGCAGCCTGTATTTATTTTTTACTCCTTATTTTATTATCCAGCCTTTATTTTCAGCTGCATGCACGGCCTTCGAAAAAGTGTTTTTTTTTTAAAGCACATTTAATAAATGAAAACATGCCATTTGCACGCCGAAAATATACCATTCATTTTCGGCAATGAAATGTCCAAAAAACAAATGACAATGAAAGATTATGTACCAGATACAGCATGTATTTGAAATTTCAGATAAAACTTTACAGATTTTAGTAATATGTGAAATAAATATCTTTTTTTTTAAATATTAAACATTTAAACTTTTAAGTGGTGTTATTTTCCATACCCCAGTGGCGGTTCTTTACAGGGGGACAATGGGGACAGTCCCCACCAGTTACACTCAAAACCTACTAAAGGAAATAACAGTCGATGCCGCCAAAATGAATGAATTCTTTAAACATAAAAGTAATTAACATTAGCAGAAATAAAATACAAACAATTATTCCGGATGATTTTAATAAGACCCTACGCGCGTACAGCGAACAATGTACGGCGCAAAAAAAGCAGGTCTATTTCTCAGTGCGCAGAATTACTGCGCACTTGGGGGACAATCCGGACTATCCCCATACTTTCCTTGCGTTGTTTCGCGATCGTATGCAACTGCGCATGCGCAGTAGTATGTGAGTTCAAGCATCTGCGGGGAAAATCCTTTGGATCCCCATAGAACCATTTGTTTGCGAAGTTACGGGCGGGAATCGCTCGCGTTCAAATTAGTTTGATGATAATCTCGCAAGGTAAAGCTTTATTTTTATTATATTTCATTGTAAATTGGCATATTTCTATAGACATTTTATATTATTTTGTGTTAAATATATCCGACTAGCATGATTAGACCATCAAAATTTTTTTTGAGAAATTTTATAATATATAATAATAATAATAATATTCTACGGGTGATGAGATTCCGGTACGTAAAAGAGTCGATCCCCACCACTAAAGAAGTGCTCGAGCCGCCACTGCCATACCCCATTGTTTTTTCGTATTCATTGTTCCCGCATCCATTGTTTTCCTGCATACATAGTTTTTATCAACAGGTCCCTTCAAAAACGATAGACAGAGGTTTCACTGTATTCATATCATTAGTCATTTTAAATTTCATTTGATATACTTACCTAATACTTATTTTAAAAATAAATTGCATTCATGGAACTATTGTCAAAATGATACACAACATTCATTTGGGCTTATAATGTAGGTCATATCACTGATGCTGCTTCAATTCCGGAAATACTTCGATCAAGAGGACTTCGAATAATTCCTGAAAAAACAATACATGTGGACATCAAATTAAATTGATAGATCAGTTAGTGCAAAAGTGCTTGCATCGGCTGATAATCGCATGGTTTATAAGCAATGACAACACATTGACAGCAGAGCAAGAAACGCAATTATAAGGACTTCTGTTACATCATTTTTGTATCAGATGACCATACAACATTGTTGGTAAAAGGTTGGATTATTGTGAATACAGTCGATTCCGCGTAATTCAGACACATCGGGCCCAAAAATTTTGTCACAAATAAGCGAAGTTTAAAGTAGGTAAATAAAAAAATATATTTATTGATCTTTTTTATATTGAACGTGTTTGTGAAATTTATAAATTTTTAGAAAAAATAAATAATTAAATACTAACTACAGGTACAAATGAATTCGAAAAAAAAATAATCAAAGATGGGTAAAAAAAATAAATAATGTTAAAAAAATTACATATTTTAACAGTAAACCAAAAAAATACTTCTTATATGCCCGGCAGTGAACTGCAAACTGAACAACTTTACGTTGACGAACAACTTTACGGACGGCGATCAGCCGATCAGAAATCTATCGATGTCTACTAATAGCAGACATTTTTGCGTCGACTTCAGATGGAAATTTTTCCCAATTAAATGGAATGGTGTCCCATATAACTCTGAAGTAAATTAGTATTACATAGTTTCTTTATTTGGTTTCTGTTCATATTGTGGATGGGCTGTGGATTTTCAAAATAACTGACTGTCCCGATAAACCGGTGAACCAATTAAGCCAAATCAACTGTACTGTGATTGAAGTTACACTCCTTCACAGTTATTAGGGATATAAAATAGATACAATTGAAATTATACTGGAAAGTTACTCACATAAAACAGCTGTTTGTTCTGCATATGGTTCTGCAGAGTATCAAATATTTTCTGAGCCCCCCTTTGAGACGATTGTGCCCCCATCAGACTGGTCAGCACTTCTGGGATGTTGTTGATGAACTCCTGGCGAGCCTGGTGCCTTGTCTCATCTGGAAGAACCACCATTTTATCGATTGCATATTTAATGGTAATCGAAAAACATCCAAAAGAGAGAAAGAGTAAGGTTAAATAGTAATGGAGTCTGTAGGAAAGAAAACATTAATTGAAATACACATGTACAAAGATTAAAATAAGATGTAAAAGACTTACCTTTCATCGGTGGAGTTCTGTCTTCACCAGGCTTCATCAAAACCCCACCAGGCCACCAGGACTTTATTATGATGCTGATGTAGTAATGCAGCATGGGCTCCGAAAATATCCACGTAATGGTATCTCGTATTTGTCTACAAAACACAATGAACAGTTCAGTTGAATCTAAAATGACACTTTCATAAGGAGTCGTTACCAAAATCCGTTTTTAAGCATTGATTTATTGGGCACTTATCTTGGGCATTGATTTATTACCTGTTTATCGTTCGTCCATAAGTAATCTGCACAAATGAAATCAAAGTCTTCCTCAGCCACTTGAAAACGCCTCTCATATCGAACACCTCCCCCATGAGCGTGTAGAGGGGCTCAGCGATCCCATCCTTGCCGTCGTCACCCCCAGACGGCGCCCCCAGGAGGCCCCGGCTGCCGTTGGACACCGCCTTGGAGCCCGCCTCGCCACTTTCTCCGTCCAGGTACAGGGAGATTTCATCGTCTTCTCCGGACTCTCGGATTGGCAGCTCTCCTCTTTCTGATCTTGGAGCACTTTCATTGCTGCCACTAGAAACAATATTTTTTTTACGTTAGCTCACAGGACGCTTCGTAGAACATAATTTCTGTAGGGGGGGTTTTTTGGGGACATGGATCTTGAAGAGACACATATTGAAGAAGGGAGGAAACGTAGAGGCCAGCAAATCGTCCCGCAGCCGAGCTGTTGAACTTAAGTACGAGTTGTAGAAACGACCCATTCTCACGTGAGAGATGTCAACCGTGTATGAATGTTTGGCATGCGTCCTGATTATGTACCGATGCCGAAGAGACCAATGACGCTTGTTTCTTGAGCATCTTCTGTTGAAATACCGGTAGAACAATGAGTATTCCCACCTGACGCCTGTGCTGTAAAGATTGCAAACCGTTTGTTAAGACAGGGGAAGCTGTCAAATGGGTCGCCCGTTTCTGCAGAGTTAAGGTTTTTTTTAAGTACCTTGAGGCTCCATGCCTTTAGTGGTCTTAATAATTATTGAAAGAATAAAAAGTCTTTATTGATTTTAATGATGAAAATTTTATTGATTAAAATGAATACTTTAATGATGAATCGAAATTTATCCCATTTGTCACTTGTGATTGCTAGACACACACGGTAAATACAACCAGCATAATAGCCTTTTGTGATGTTATAGTACAAGAGGTTGGAGCCGAAAAAGCATTTATGGAAATTAATCACTACTATGTATGTAAAAACTTCTATTTCCCATATTTACCTTTTGAAAAGTGTTGAAAATGAAAATCTAGACTTCTTTGGTGATGGCGTGTTGTGTTTGAGATGTTCCGAGCTGGGGCTTAGAAAAGCATAAATGGCTTCACTCTGATTTAAGTGTTCGTCTTCTAAAATAAACTAAGAGGAAAAATATATATTAAAACACATAAGTAAGATGAAAAATGAAAATACAATATGAAAGTAAAATGTACATGTTTATAATTTACGTGTTTTGCAAATAATTAGCAATTTTTGTTTGCACGGATATCGAAAAACATGTTTCGATAAATTGCTTATATATTATCTATTGTTGTAGGTATGTATCTCTGTTTGGCATAATTTGAGATGTGACAGTACTTATAAATAAATTATTACGGAGGTAGGAATAATTGCTAACGTTTCTAAAATTATAAGGGTGGAATAAAATTTAAAAATAATACTCACATCGAGATATCTCTGTATTTGAATTTTGGCTTTTTCAAGGGCGTTTTTGTCTGTTTTACCAAATAAGAACTTAAAGGAGTTTGAAGGCAGTTCCAGGTTTTTAACACCAGAACATAAAGGACGTAATTTCCTATGCAGCTCCTGAAATGGCATGGAAATTTTAAGGACTTTGTTACACTTTCATTAAACATAATTACCAATTAAGAGCATTGTTTGAATAAGACAAAAATTGTACCTGAAAATGTTGCAAGGATCGCAATAGAACCCAACCAGTTGAGATGGCCTCAGGGTCTTCATCTTCTCCCTCTGCTGAAGGTTCATCTTTCTGGACGACCAACACAAACTGTGGTGGCTGTGATTCTTCAATAATCTGTAAGTCCAATTGATTTTTTACTGAAACTCTTTTCGAAGCAATTAAATATTTTTATGAATTACATAACAACATTTTAACAGCTTACAGTGGTTTAAAGCCAAATCCAACCATATTTCATCTTTTACCCATATTTCTAAGCTAACATAAAAAAAAATTATGGCAAAATTTACAAATACGTACTTTCTTTACATTAGTTACCGATATTGCCTTTATTTGTACTTATTTGGGGCAATTTTGAAAATATGCTCTTGCAATTTTTGACATTGAAAGAAATGTTTAATTTTTACAAAACAATTTAAAATGACGCCTACAATGACTAAACATATTAGCTGAAAGCAGGAAGTTCAAAAGAAAATAATTTTAATTCATAAAAATCACCTACCTACAACTACCCAAATTTGTGTAGCTATTGCTCAAGTGGTTTTTCAATGGGATAAAATAATGTTTCAATAAATATAACGCTAGTTATGTAAGATAATAAGGAATTTAAGAGTATAGGTAATACCCTTTTTAACCCGACGAGCGTAAGGTTGGGTGTGTTACACCCAGACCAAGATAAATCGATCAATATTTTAATAGCGAATATTTTAATACGCGCACCTGAGTAGCTGCGCGGGGGGAGGTAAGGAAGCGACAGGAAACAAGAATTTAGTCATCCACCGGTCAGTGAGGCTGTTAGACGACGTCAAAATCGTCGGCGGGTGAGTTTTACCCATCTGGCACTCGATATTACTATTTTTCACAAGTACTAAGATCAGTTGTAGAAAGAAAAAAAATAAAAAAAATTGTGTTTGTTATGATTAAAACCTTAGAACCTTTTATACCAAGTTTCTAATAACAAGTACTTAGAAAACAGGTAAATTAAGTATACTATCGAAATAAAAAAGTAATAAGTCAAGAATAAAAAAAACATCTAGGTAAGAATTTCGGATGTAAATTACCCACCTTATGCTCGGTGTTACAAATTTGAACTTGACGCTTACCGGGTTAAATGATATTTCATTTCTTATGCTCGACTTAAACACCCTGTAAGCTTGTGAGGTATTATGCCATGTTACGCTAATTTCTACTTTAGCCAACGTTTCGGACAGCATTATAGTGTCCATGATCAGGGCAGAGGTGGGTAATGATGATCATGAGGGGTTAAAGGTAGTTGTAGGTATAATGACCTCTGCGCTCTGGACGGTGGCCCTCCACTTGCCGAGGTGCTGTGCCCAGGTGTGAGCGCGCGCCAGGTGCGCCTCCAGCCGCCGCCGCTCCCCGGCCAGCGCCACCACCTCACGCTGCAGCAACTCCAGCACCTTGGACTCCGGCTTCAGCGAGGCGCGAAGAGCTTGCAGGGCCTGGGGTACATCCAAATGATACATCCATATTATCATAATTGACCATAACCTTAGATGGACACATCATATTAAACAAATCACAAATAAACTCCTCAAAACAATACACATTTTCCTAAACATAAGAAACATATATAATATAAAACAAATGAAAACAATATATTTTGCACTTTGTCAGTCAATAATAGAATATGGATTAATTATCTGGGGAGGAGCAACAAACTCAGCTATCGATCACTTAGAAATCGCGCAGAAAACGATCTTAAAGGTAATACTTAAAAAACATAGACTGACTGACACAAACCAAATATTCAACAGTTGTGACGTACTAGATATACGCCAATTATATGTTAAAACACTGCTAAACTACATTTTTGACCAGAAAAACAAATTTCAACAATCTCAAAATATCACTAACAGACCAGTTTTTTAGTTTAGACAATCGTACAAAA
Source organism: Limnephilus lunatus (assembly GCA_917563855.2). Classification (NCBI taxonomy): domain Eukaryota; kingdom Metazoa; phylum Arthropoda; class Insecta; order Trichoptera; family Limnephilidae; genus Limnephilus; species Limnephilus lunatus. The sequence goes on from OU830592.1 coordinate 50,082,868, forward strand.
ACAACCTAAAAACTCCGACGGTAAATACAAGCTTTGGACAAAGGCACTATAAATATCATGCTATAAAAGCATTCAACAGTCTTACCCTTGAAAATAAAATGGAAGAAAACAAAAATAATTTCGTACTCAAAATTACAAAATGGATTAAAGAACAAAAAAGACAATATTACCAAAATTTCATTACAAAATAAAAATAAAACACAACTACACGTAACACTCAAAACCAATATAAAATACACATCACTCACAAACACACAACACATAATATATGTAATATATACCGATTTAAATTTTTTTTAGTACTAAAATAATTCATTTTATCCTATAATTTAAACTTAATTATAAATTTTAATTTTTAGTTTATTTTGTTTTTGTTTTATAAAATGGAGGCCTCAGCACAGGTGAGCTACCCAGTGAGGCCGACATTGTTGATTTTATTTTTGAAATGTAAGCTATTATGTCAAACAAATGAATAAATAAATAAACATACTGCTATTCATTGTTTTTGTGTTTAATTCGTAGAACTCAATTTCATTTTAAAAAGTATTTGAAATTAAATTTGGCAATGTTATTATCAAGTTCTGTAAGTATTTTAGTATGTATTTTTACAGCGATTTCGGATTACAAGATCATTTTCAAACTGTGGTTGAACCACTTTGAGACAATGTATTTTATCTGGTTAAACCAATTTTCTGAGAAACTAAGTAAATACATCAACTACAAACACAGTTTGAAAATGGTCTTGTAAACCGAAACAGCTGTAGCAAAAATACACACTAAAATACTGCAGAACTTACTACAATAACATTAACAAATTTAATTTTAATTAAATTAAATTAAAAAAAAAAAAAAAAACTAAAACTTGTTAAATATTGAGAGTGAATGACCAAACAAGTTACTTGCTGTGGGAAGTTTAACTACTGTTTACACCAGTTCCTAATAGTTTTGTCACCTTACCAACATTGCATATGATTATTTACCCGCTGCCCCGTTCTCTTTGCTTTTGACCTAGGTTCCTTCAGTTCCATAAAACAAACTGAATGAAACATTTCTCTTGCCACATGTTGCACCACAACTCTAATGAACTACACCGCACCGCTCTTACCGCTATCATCAATTTTATCTCGCAATTCACTCTGATATACAGTGAAACCCTCTTAAGAAGTTTTCCAAGGGACCGGAAAAAAACAACTTCTTAAACAGGAAAACCTTATACGTGGGAAAAATTAGGCCAATTTTGAGCCGAGGGACCGAAAAAACCAAACTTCTTAAGCCACAAAACGTCTTAAGGGAGAACTTCTTAAGAGGGTTTCACTGTATCACTAAATCTGATTTGAAATGTTAAATTCACCACATTATTTGTTCATCCCATTCCCCCTGATTACAAGTGCAAGGTGGAGGAATTGCCTACCTACAGTGCCGAGAGAGAATAGGTAAATCCTTTGTTGGAACATTCCTGTACACGCGTACCCTGTGATAACTACATGCATATTTATGGTCCTTTAAAATTGTTTTAAATATTTACTAAAACATTGCACAAGCATTACCGATATAATTGCTATACATATTGCTAATTTATTAGTTTCATTAGATAACCATTAGTCAGTCCTGACACGTCTTGTAAGTGAAACTGGAATTAAATGTACATAATATATTCAACCTGAGTTTGATTTCGTAAGAGTTAAATAAAAAAGAGGAACAATAAAAATACCTTTATGGGTTTTTAAAGGGATGATAATATGCAAATTTAAAAAATCTAAATTCGAAATTCTTATGTTGGAACCTTATGAGCGGGTTTTACATACCTGTGTTTTGTTATCAAATCTCTCTTGAAGTTGCTCCAGCTTTTTGCGTGCATAGCTGGAGTGCTCTCCAACATTCAAGGCCCCCACGGCACTATCGTTGGATGACACTGAATCTCCGGATAACTGCCTTTCTTCCATAGGTGAACTTTCAACAACTTGCTGATCTAAAAGTGACAAAACAAATTCTTTACCATCAATAACAGAATCAAAAATACATTTATCATTAGAGGCTGCCAATAAAATAATGTTTTATTCAATTAAACATCTCGAAGTATTACAGAGACAACGGCTTGATGAAGTCATTACAAACTAACTTGAGATATCTTTTTGAACGGTGCCCCATCAACAAACTAGCTTTGAACATAAAGAAATGTCAGTTCATTCATTTTCACAAAATAAAAAATCTACATTTACTTGTAAAAAATTTAAATTGCTTTAGTGAAATTATTGACCAGGGTATTATATTCGATAGCAAATTAATTAGTGTTCTATAAAGCCTTTATCAGATGCCAACTAGAGTATAACTCTACGATATGGTCACCCTTTTTCAATTTCAACCCTTTATAAAAATAATAAGTCAACATATTATTTTCTCCCTCTTTATTGCCATCAAATTACACATAGTAAAGCATTACCACCTCTTAACCTCACTATTTTCCTACTCCTACAGATTCTCAATGTAAAATGAGTTTTTACGCCAATAAATAGATATATTAAAACCAACATCTTTGATTTTGTTTAGTAACATTTAAAATGGAATTTATATGAAAGCAAACTTATGCTGACTGTACATGCTCGCCGAGGCACCCCGAAACAGGCCGAGATAGTGTTTACCTGTGAGCTAGTTTGAAATAAAAATCATCGACAGTAAATAAGGTTAGACAGTGGCTAATATTAAAAAGTGAAAGTACCTTTGTTTTCATAATCAGCCAATGCTTTGATTAAAGCCCTGTATTGCTCGCTCAGAAGAAATGACTGGTAATATTTATCCTGCAGGGTATTGATAACCATTTGCTGGACTTCATAGAACACTTCCGGCCCCTTGTCTCCAAGAAGGAAGGCTTCCATTCTTTTGCGAGTTTCCTATTAACAGCAAAAAGAGGAAATTTTTAATACTACATAAATAATAAGAGAGTAAGTAAATAAATATTCTAGTAGAAAAAAACCAAACAAATTAATAATAATAATAATAAATTTATTTCAGATAAAAATTATACAATTAAACATATGTGGAAACTTTGACTAGCCAACTAGGAATGGATCCTGTTTTAGGCCAGTCAAATTGACAAATTTAGTTCATATCATAATTTATTTTTTACATTGTTTAAGTATATAACATATTATTTAAAGAAGGAAAAAATGTGTTACAATTGAATAATAAATTAATTATTATAATTAATTAATTATGTATAATAAATTAATAAAAACATAACCGTAATATTCACATGAAATTTAAAAAAATATGTGGCACTATTTGATGATAATATGTGAAGAAATTATATTGGATCTGGTAACACTCTTTTTTTTAAAGAAAGGCAAACATTATTGATTCTTAATCCTTAATTAATGAAATTAGCATCAATAATCTTGGAAATATGATAAAAACAAAGAGACTTTGTGGATTACTCAATTAAAATCTCAAATCACGTAATGGAAATTATAACTGAAGGTAGATGTAGTCAAAAGTAAGTAACCTTATCAACTTTGATTTCAGCACTGGGCGACCGAATGTAAGTGTAGAAGATCTCAGCTCCGAGCTGATGCCAGTTGCTCCGGTGACTGCCCCTCAGCTCTTCTACTGCGGTCCAGTAGCCCACCAGACCCTGGGAGCACAGAGTCTCCAGGAACAGGGAAAGGTGGCGTCGACCCAGCACACTCTCCAGCACTGTGCACAGCGATAATACCTGGAAAAATAGATTTAGCGGGTAAAAATAACTCGGATCAGAATTAATTTGAATGCGACATCTCACAAGAGCCCATCTATATCGTGTGCACTGTACAAACCAGGGGATTCATGTATATATATATTTTTTTGAGGTTCTCCATAAAACAGTTTACACCAAATTATTATGGAAAAGATTACAAAATTTAAAAGAAAAAAAAGGCCATGGGGGCAGTTTCACTATGTTGTGACGTATGTCAAAAGATAGTTACTGAACTCTCTATAGGTAACATTGAAGATGAAGATTTCAACCCGGTTGGGCGGTATTTTGAAGTGTGTTAAGGAAGGGGTAGAGTAGGAACTAGAGAAGAAGGAAGGAATGGGCCTGGAAGAGATACAATACGATACGATTGTACCACACCAGCCAGGAGCACTCCTGTCCCGGTGAGACCGGTACACCAGGAGGCACTGATTTTTTAGGACTTGGAACACATGCTCTGAGGATAGGAAGGAGGTTGGAGTTTAATCGACCAGTATACATGGCAACCTAATAAGCCAATATTGGAAATCAGGATGGGCAGGAGTAAAGGAATGGATTGAGCGTTACAATTTCGTTTTTGTTTTTGTCTTCCTTCTTCTTGGCTTTACTTTCTTCTTCTTGGATCTTCTCGCCTCTCCTTGCCTCTTCTTGATTCTTCCCTTCTCTTCTCGACTCTTCTCAGTTCTTCATGGCTATTCATGGGTTTTCTTGTATCTACGTATTTATTCTTGTCTCTTCTGGGATCTTATCGTCTCTTCTCGGCTCTTCTTGGCCCTTCTTGCCTCTTCCCAGATCCTCTCACCCCTCCTTGGCTGTTCTTGCTTCTTCTTGGCTCTTCTAGGATCTTCTAGTCTCTTCTTGATTCTTCTTGTGTCTTCTCGCCTCTTCTTGGATCTTCTGAACTCTTCTTGGCTCTGCTTGGTCCTGCTTGGCTCTTCTTTGCTTTTCTTGTCCCTTCTTGTCTCTTCTTGCTTCTTCTGGTTTTATGAGATGTTCTTGTCTCTTCTCGTCTCTTCTCGGCTCTTCTTAACTCTCCTTGCATCTTCTTATATCTTCTTTATTATTGTCTCTTCTTTAATGTTCTCGCCTCTTCTTATTTCCTCTTGTCTCTTCTTGTTTCTTTTTATCTCTTTTTGTCTCAACTTGTCTTGTCTCTGATTATCGCTTTTCAAATATTTTCATCTCTTCTTGTTTCTTCTTGAACGTTCTCGTCTCTTTTTGGCTCTCCATGGATCTTCTCGTTACTTTCCGGTTCTGCTTGCTACCTCTTCTCTTATTGTGTAATATTGACTCTTTATAACTCATCTTTGCTTTTATTGCACCTTCTTTCAAATTTTCACCCTCTGTTGGCTCGTCTCGGTTCCTCCTGCCTTTTATTGTATTTAGTGTTTATTCGAGTCTTTTCTTGTCTCTTCTTGCTTCGTCTTATCTCTTCTCGTTCCTTCTTGGTTATTTTTAGTGTTTCTTGCAATTTATTGCGGAGTTTAATCCATATTTACACATGGCAACCTAATATGCCAATACTCGAACTAGGATGGGTGTTATTTTCCAAGTTCTGTAATTTTCTTACTTCTTAAGGTCTTTTCTTGCTTATTCTTGCTTCCTTTTGCCTCTTTTTCGTCTTTTTCAGTCTACCTTAGTATCTGCTTACAAGTCCTTGCTTCTACTAGCCCCTTCTTCAACTTCAACTTGCTTCATCATGCTTCCTTTTGCTTGAAGTGAAATATCACAAAACAGCGCTATGCAAATGTTATGTTTTTATTATTCTTGTTTTTTTTGGCTCTCCTAATTTGCTTGCATCTTACTGGTTCTTCTAGTCCCTGAAGGTGTCTTCTTGCATCATCTTGACTTTTCTTAACTTGTGGAGGCATTTCTTGTCTCCTCGTGCATCTTCTAGCCTCTTCTTGATTTTGTTTTTCTTGTTGTTTCTTTATGTATCTTCTGTTATCTTCTTGAATATTCAAATCAGATAATCCAAAAGAGATCAAAGGAACTCATCTGAAGTGTAATAACCCGACTTAATTAATGTTAACATTTGAGATAAAGATAAAAGCTGTAGGTACTTGAAAGAAACTTCTTTCAGATTTTGACTGAACCAAAAACATGTAAAAACCTAAAAACCAAAAGCCTGTTAACCATTAAGACAAAGAAAAAAATATTTGTTTATAATGTGCAAGTCAGAGGGGGAAACGAATTTTCGAAAAGCGCAGACTGAGAGATGCATTCGATAGGTGCGAGTGACTCGACTTGTTTTTGTTGCGGAATATGTACCTCAAAACCATTAACTGCTTTAAGTATACCCTTTACGTCCCTAACTGCAACGTAGGTACCTCATCGAAATAATATTGAAAAAATTTAACTTGTGTCTGCTTTGTAAATAAACAAAATACAATGATCCTGAAAGCAATAAATTAAAATTTCTTTGACAGAAATTGTGTTATTATTAGGTTAAACTAAACAGATCATAAACAGATCATAGAAAGATATAAATAAAATTGTAATATGAGTGAGTCTTATCTTAATAGATGTCTTCGTGTGATGAACTCCTTTATGTCCCATGTAAACACTTGCAAACCAAGGTCCATTTTTTAGTCAGTTTACAATAAATTAATTAACACCATTCTTAACACTCGAACTGTTTATGTCGCGCTAGCAAACACGCTGAGCTTTGTGTGACTATCAAAATCGGACAATATTTTGAATACATTTTGAAACATATTTTAATAAATCACACATAATTTTCCAACAGAATGAGGTAAAATTAATTCGTGAAGTCAAGCAAATTGCACTGATTCTAACACGCGTACGTATCAGGTAAGATGAATACTAATAGCTCATTCCACATGTCGTTTGCCTAAGTACCTATGTATATTGGTTTTGCATCTGTTGACGCAACTATATGCATCTCCCTTTAACATACATTCCTTCATTCCCCGACCCAACCTATTGTCCATTACCCGTCCCTGTCTAACGGTGCAGTGCAAAAAAAATTAAGATAAGCCAGATTCCTTCCCGATTTCCACTATTCACCAAGATATTCTTGTAGTTGTGTCACCTTACGAATAAAATACAAATTAATTCACTGACAAATATTGAGACTACAGCATCTTTGAATAATGAACAAATTATGTTGGTGTGCTCTGTTAGGGATTATCTTTTCTCTCTTGAACTTGTGCTAAATCCTGACGTAAAGGACAGCCTACCTTCCAAAGGCATTGTACAAATATTGGTCACACTCATCCGCGGGAAAAAGAGCATTGTAAAAATAACTCCTGAATGAGCTACAATCGATATGCAATTATTTTCTGGCAAATCTTCTATGGTGAATGCTATGCAATTCATGTGTTGTGCTGCATCTGTGTACGAGGGCGGGTCAATAAGTCCGTGACTTTTCGAAGGCGACAAAGGTTTTGGAAAAAAAATTTTTTTTTTTAATATTGTCTCCTTTTGGCTCTATACACTTTGTCCAATTTTTTTATCCCTTCCAAAAAATAAGATTTGTCGAGGACATCAAAATAGGTTTTTTTTTGTGAGATGACTTCATCGCTGGAGTCAAATCTCTTTCCGTCGAGCTATTTCTTCAGGTTTGGAAACAAGAAATAGTCACTCGGGGCTAAATCCGGAGAATAGGGCGGATGAGGGAGCAATTTGTAGCCTAATTCATGGATTTTTGCCATGGAAACTGCACATGTGTGCACCCTTGCATTGTCCTGGTGGAAAAGAACTCTTTTCTTGGCCAAATGCGGTAGTTTTTTTTTACAAATCCTCATTAAGTCGACACAATAAGTTGGCATAATATTCGCCATTGATTGTTTTAGCCCTTTGAAGTAAGTAAATGTTTTTGTTCCGCGTGCACGGTGTGAATGTGAAAACGGTCACGCAAACGGTCACCGTGACTTTATTGGCTGACAAACCCACCCTGGCCTTCTTTGGCGCCGATTCACCCCGAGAAACTCACTGTTTTGACTGCTGTTTGGTTTCTGGTGTGTTGTGGTGGATCCACGTTTCGTCCACGGTTACGAAACGGCGCAAAAAATCGTCCATATTGCGGTTAAACAACGCCAATCACTCCTGTGAAGTTGTCACATGATTGCGTTTGTGGTCGATTGTGAGCAAACGCGGCAGCTATCTTGCGGAAAGCTTTCTCATACCCAAGTGATCATTCAAAATTGAAACCACTGAGCCATGTGATATGCCTATGGCTTACACAATCTCTCGCACTTTCCATCTCCAATCGACCAACACCATATCGTGAATTTTTTCAATTGTTTCGGGTGTAGAGACCTGAACTGGGCGCCAGAACGTTCGGCATTTTCGGTGCTTGTAAGGCCACAAAGAAATTCAGTAAACCACTTTTTAACCATTGAATTTGACGGTGCAGAGTTCACATAGCATTTATCAAGCTTAGCTTTGGTTTGAGTATTGGTTTTTTTCCGCAAAATATAATGCTTAATGAAAACACGAAATTCACATTTTTCCATTCTCTTTTCAAATTAAGCGGTAGTCTGCTATCAATGGCTATCAAACACAAACTAAATGACGTATCTTGTTCAAATTTTGACAGGAGTCTACTGACAGATGCCTGTTATCAGGAGCGGTGTTGCCATTTCAGTCAAGAGTCAGGAAATTTAAAAGTCACGGACTTATTGACCCGCCCTCGTAGTTGTAATTGAAATGTGAACTGGAATCGAGTGAATAGCTACATTGTTTTATGCCTTCCTTCAAGTTCAGTAGCCATATTGTCTCCTTACCCCCAAACCTGCTGATTATTTCCAACATGTGCTAATGATGACTGACACTTCAAAAGACTGTTTCAAAAATTTGAAATCAAGAATTAGGGGAAGGCATAAACAAAACTAAAAGTTTCCCAAAAGTTAACAAAACTAGTGATGAGAAATTGTAGTTTTACAAATATGTATGCCTAATTTCTGAATAAGCTGTGAAAATTAGAAATGTTATCTTACCTTAGCATTATCCGAATCGTGCGAAGGGAATGGTCCTTCCCACCCTAAAGCAGTAAGGGCCGATTCACACTGTCCCTTGGCGTAGGACAGTTGTGAAATGTATCTGCGGAGCTTGCGGGCTGCAGCCACCTGCCTCCTGCCGCCCCCCGCGCCCTCGGCCCCCGTGTCTGCCTCCACCCCTCTGGCCCTATTCATGTTCTGGAGTGTGGTGGCCTGCATGATCTCAGTCACTATAGTGTACCTACAAAATAATGCAATAGAAAGTGAATTGAAAAAAAGGATTATGTATTATAATCTTTATTCATGAAAAGGTATAGTTCACATTTTTGCAAATTTGAGCTAAAATGTCAATGTCCAAATTATATTTTGAATTTACGTATAACCATTTAACATGTTTTTTTGGTAAATTTGAAAGGAGTAGGAAGAAGATTTAAAATAAAATAATATGCAGTCATTTATTATATAATGTCGCACCCTGGGGATAACAATGGCACAACTCAAAAAACCTCTTTTTTTCAGGAGAGAAATTTGAATATTTTGTTTGAGTGTATTAAATCAGTTTATTAACCAATAAAAATACATTATTTTACAAAAGTTAAAAAGCAGTATATTAATAAATAGTGGTACAATGATCATAGTACTATGTATTATTTTTGCTTGAATTCGAGTAAAATATTATAATATAACAACGACATATTCGCTTTTAAGACCACTATAACATTTTTAAGAATTGTGCCGTTTTATCGAAGATATATTAGGTATCCAGGAACATTTCTGCATACTTAACTTAAAAACGCATTTTTTTGACTTGTGCCACTGTTATCGATGCGATATCGATATCTGTGCGATGTAATTTCTCCAGTTACAATAAGAGAAATATATTTTTTTAACATATCCTTTCATTTGAATTGGTTGAGTGTTATTAATTCAAAGAGGTGATGAAAATTTTCTTGGATTTTACAAAGATTCATTAAAAACTAAGAAATGAATTTAACAAAGTTAATTCCCTTTTGCTATGAACAAACTAATTAAATGATGGGCAACTAACCGTATTCTCTTCAAAGTATCAATTTCGTTGCAGTTGTGAATGAGTTTCAGGAAGTCTTCAAAACTTCTTGCATATTCGTGTGTTCTGTTCTGGACGGCTGCTGCAGCTCTCTGTGCCTCCAGGTAGTTGAGGATCTTCTGATTCAAATAGTCTGGCTCCGTTATCATGTTGATTGCTGGTTGGAGAACTGAAAGAGCATAATACATAATTAATATTAACATTTTAGAGATACATATTGCGGTACCTAGATATATATTATTTTTTTGATGCTTCACAATCACAACTAACTAACTAACCCGCCAGCCAAAGGGGCAGGCTGCGAGGATTGATCACCACATAACTCAGCACATACTCCTTGTTCATTCACTAACGGACTTCTTCTACCATTCACTTCATATGTGTTCATTAAACTCAAATGATGTAAACACTGGTAGGTTGCTTTAATCTTCAGAACAATTGTTATTTTTTATATGGTAAGGCCCTTCTTCCACAGGGATATGTAAGTTTCCGATACTCGACGATTTAAGTATCTTGACGACTACGGTAGTATGCGGTAGTATGCGGTGGCGATGCGGGTCTCGTCATTTCATAGCAAAGTGTACGGACTGTGTGCGACAAGTTGCTTGTGACGTGAATACATAACATCAGTATCGGATACATGCGAATTCCTAATTCGGGTCTAAGAGCCGGTTTATGGAAAAACATATTTAAAAATTGAATATATTTGGAATATAGCTTACTTTTACAAGTCAACACTTCTCTGAGCAGGTGTGTGGCGGGTGCCAGGGAGTAACAGCGGGGAAGTAGGAACATGATAAACAGTTCACTGACTTGTCTTAAAAAGTTTATTTCTGCTGTCGGAGACATCAGATATGGGGACAAGGCAAACTCCGGAGACATGTTTGTTTCAGCGCTGAAAGAATGTAACAATAAGTACTACACAATTAGAACACGTACATTGAAGTCATATTATGATTATCAACTGGACCATGTTATGTATTTTAAACCATTCATCCCTCAATTAGCAAAATTTGACCTTTTGATGAATCCTACTTCATCAATATTTTCATTTACTGAAAAAATCCCAAAAAACATTAGAAACATCCACGTGGGTTGACATCTTTTAGCATTTTTCACATAAAAATTATTTTCATACATAAAATATTGTAAACACATAAACAAATTTAGAGATGGGTGAAATGCCAACGGTTGAGCTAAAACAGGACTTTGCTTGGTATGCTCAGTACAATTCTTACAGATATTTTAACAGAACACAACTGCTAAACTTGTACAATTTGTAAGTGCACCCCATGGTTGAATTTGGCAGCCAAATCTGGTCTGGAGTCCCAAAATACCTGAAAAAACACAAGACTCTAAGCAGAAACAGGCCGCCCATTTGAAATATTCTCCTATCTTAGCAAATGGAGTGCAATCTTTATGGAACAGGCGTCGGGTGGGAATGCTGTCTTTGTTCTACCAGTATTTCAATGGAAGATGTTCCTAGGAACTTTCGTCACCGATGCACAGTCGGGAAACATGCCACTCCTGTGTGGAGTTTATTTAAAAAATAAAAAATAAAACGACAGTATGTTATACTTACACACGGCTTTGTGCTATCCGAATCTTTTCAAAATGCATTGTTATCTTTGTGACCATATCACAAGCCAGCAATTTATCTCCGTCTATCCTGGCAATCCTGTCGTTAAGGTCCTGCACCGCCCCCCATAGGTCTTCTTTAAACTGTTCAATCGTAACATCCGGCTTGAAGGCATAGTCCTTCAGCCAGGAAACAAGGAAGTCTCGTAAAATCAAATCAATCAACTGCTGAAGCAATCCATCCACTGTCCGTCCAAATACAACGGGAAGATGTGATTGTTGGTTCGATTGGTTAGACTTGGGTCCTTTGATATGGTCCACCTGAAAAATTAAACAAAAACAAAAAAAAATTGTTATTAATAATGCTTACCACTAACTATTCTGCCTACTGAGATACTGCAGCACCATGGAAATATTCCTAGAGGGATGAGTGCACTTTTTCAGAACAATTTTCCAACTCGATTGGGAAGCTATTAAATATGCCAATTCAAAAAGACCATCATCACTGCCATGGCTGCCTAGATGGAGTCCCCCCTGATGGCCCAACAGGAGATGGGAGACAGATAAATATCCTCCATAAACGAATTATTGCATAATTTATATTTAATATTTTCTCACTTCTTTTTTGTTTTTTTATATATGTTCTGCTATTTGCTTTTTTTATTATTCTGAAATATGGAAAGTATTGCATTGCACTACCTCTGCATACCTTCTGAATTTTTTTTTTAAACATTGATATGTACCTATTATAGTAGGGGAGGAAATAACGCTAAATGGGTAGTTACTCGAGCGTTGTGGGGACCAATTGGATTGCAAAGATTAGATGCTAAAAAGAAAAAAAAGTTTATATGATGTATGCCATTTCAGTGGTGGGGGGAGCGAGTATAAATTTTCAAAAATGTAAAAAAAAATCGTCACAATGACTTACTCAAGCGCGTCAGATATTAATAGCGTATACGCCCTACGTGTTTCTGGTAACGGAGAGATATTAATCTGACGAGTTGAGTGGTGGGGGTGGCCGTATGAAGAGGTAGAAAATTGAAAAAAAATGGATTTATTCGAGCGTTTCAGATTAAGGTAATGTGAGTTAATTACATGCAGAAAAGTTTACATTTCAATAATCTGACGATTTGGACGTAACCTAAGCTCATGGCAGATTTTTTAAAATGTAAAAATAAATCGTGACCTTGACATACTCGAGCGCGTCAGATTTTTATACAGACGGTTCAGTTTGATGTCCTTGTTGTGCTGACCTATAATCTGACAATTATGTCGAGGGGTTTTCTTAATCTGACAGTTTTAAGTTTTTTATTTTATTTTTATTACTGAATAGAATTACAATGAACAAAAAATAACGTATACCTATTATAATGATAAAAAGAAAATCGCTTAATTAAACTTCTTAAAAATTTCACTTATTAAATTTCTTTACACAATGAATAAACCAAAGCGTTGTACACGAACGCGCGGCCTAAGGGCCTCCGGCTCCGCGATAGAATATAAAACAAGCAAGCGCCTATCAACGTACGACTCGACCATAGACATATGAATATTACTAAACCTGCCCTAAGTGATAAAAGCGGTCTGCCTATATATAAAGAGGAAAGATTTGATTGTTTGTTTGTTTGCATTGAATAGGCTCCGAAATTACTGAACCGATTTGAAAAATTCTTTCACTGTTAGGAAGCTACACTATCCCCGTATGACAAGGGCTATATAATATTTTCAAAAAATTAGGTCTCCTTACTAAAACTCCAATAATGTTACCCAAGGTGTAAAAAAATTACCTAAAATATTCTTTACATCACGTGCGCTGCGAAAACTATTGATGATAGTATTAAATATTGTACTACGACTTTGAAGAACACATCATTATTTACAAAAAGTGTCGCGACAGTATATGTCTAACTATTATAGTTATGCCACAATAAGTGTTATTTTATTTTTAAAATTTAATTAAAATGTCGCGGCTTGGGTCGTAGTAATTTTTCAAATCGGTTCAGTAGTTTCGGAGCCTATTCAATGCAAACAAACAATCAAATCATTCCTCTTTAAATATAGGCAGACCACTTTTATCACTTAGGGCAGGTCTAGTAATATTCATATGTCTATGGACTCGACATTTCGTAGGCAGTTTTCAGCGCCGTCAGCCGCTGTACGCTCCACACTCAGTGATGATTTTAGCTTTTTCGGCATGTTGAAATCGTCAGATTATAATATTTCCGTGATCCTTACATTATTTCCTTCAAAATAAAAAATAAATTAACCGCGCTCGAGTAAATCCACGTGACGTTTTTTTTTTGCAACTTTGTGACTCGCTAATTTTCTTACGTCACGTTCAAATCGTCAGATTATTGAAATGTAAACTTTTCTGCATGTAATTAACTCACAATATCTTAATCTGACACGCTCGAGTAACTACGGGGATCGATTTTTTTTTTACTAATCTGATCGGTTGCCCTAGCCATACCCACCAATATTATTGGTTCATAAATGGTGGTAGTCCATAACAGGGTCGGGAGGTATCTCCCCTTAGTTAATCTGACGCGCTTGAGTAAATCCCAAAATCCCTGCTTCGCCTCCCCTACTATTACAGTACATTCTTACTAATTCGACACTATATTATATGTATTTATAGGATATGTTTTAAGGCTAAAACGAGTGGGTAAGGAAAGGAGATGGGCAAGAGTAAGGTTGAGGAGTATCTGGCTATTTATACCTGGTCACCAAACAGAGCTAAGGTCAAGTAATGTAACGATTCTGAATGGTTGTTTATACCAGGACAGTGCAATATTACTAGAATTTTTAGGATACTGAAAAGCATCTATGCATTTATTTTTAGTTTAGGTACATTATTAGCCACAAAAATTATGAATTTCTTCATACACAATTAAAAGGAGTTGGCTATAATAAGGCTGCTTTACTTTAGCTTAGTGCGTAGCATTCTATGTGGATCTCAGGTATGGGGGCCAGAGGACACCGTCTATGTACTAATGGTTGAGAAAATTCAAAAGAAATTTTTATGATACCTCTACACTGGCTGTTTCCAACAGCGTTTATCTCGGGTATGCTGGGTACGTGCAGTCTTAGTTCTAGGAGGGATGTCAGATTATTGCTGATGGCTGATAGGATTCTGAAGGTGTCTTATTAATACCAGACATTCTGGCAGTAATAGGATTCTATGTCCCGGATAACTTCAGACGAGGCTGCCAATACAGGCTTTTGATTTTTCCCAGGTGCAGAACTAACTTATGAATGCTGATGCTCCTGGGAAGACTTACCAGGCCTTGCACGAAATGTGGATATTTTCCAAATGCCTTTCAACAACTTTAAGCATGAAGTATCTTTTAACTTTATATGTATTATGTATCTTCATGCAACTATATTACTTGTTTGTTTATAGCTTTTAGGGTAGTAGCAAATTTTTTTTTTTTCCATTGTTTATCAAAATAATCTATACTTACCTCTTGATCACCAGTGTATCCTTATGGATACTACTGAAGAAATCGTTTCTTTGAATATAAGTAGCTTTTCTGGGGAAACTACTCATGATAGAATATATACTATTTTTTTATAAATATTTAAACATATTATCAGGTAAGGTAAGATGGTACAATTTACAAAAACATAATTTTGCAAAAAACAAGTGAGTTATTGCAAAAAAAGAATCAGCTGGCGCACAATGAAAATTTTGAATCGGCTATCAAGAAAATGATTGCTTTATTACACTAAAACCCTTTAACAATGATAGACTTTGTGTACACATCACCCGTTTCCTGGTCGTGACAAACTGCTGAAGTACCGGATTAGTGAGATTCAACTGTATTAGGAACACAGGATATCAACAGGTTTGAACTTACACTGATATTTTCACGAAACACTTGCAGGTCTCTATCAATATGTTCTAGAAGACACGCCGGGGTGTAATGTTGGGATGACAGGTAAATATGAGCCCAAACCGCACATCCCAAGCCAAATGCCAGAGAAGATATTGTTAACAATGACAGGGATGTCAATGACCAAAACCAAGGCCATAGCAGAGAAAATAGTAAAACTAATATCCCAGCACCAGTCAGGAGCCAATCCATTCTAGAAATAAAAGAATTTTTTTTTTAATTTCAATGATTCATATTCAACAAACAATAATCAATAATCAAACATTCTACAACATACGTTTCCGCAGATCCTTTATAATCAAAATAGTGGTGTCATTTTTAAATTGGATCACTTTAAAGTTGTTTTAGAAACATAAAATAATTGTTATTGCGCTATTTCACGGGGTTTAGTAGCAAGCCTGAGCTAGCCGCTAATTTATTTGTATATGTTTTTTGTTCTATTGACGTTTGACAGATCCCAAACGTCAAAACAGTTTATGGCCACAAAGTGTGCAAAGTTAAGAACTTAATTTTCTGGCTCATTTTATTTTATTAATTTTGTGTTTTGGCAACATCGGGAAATATTCGCTGTCACAAATATTTATCAGATTTTGACAGTATGGTCAAGTACATAAAATCTGTGAATTTTTAAGGTTTCCTAATAGACATTGATCCTTATTAGTTTTGTGGATAATTCGCCCCAGCCGTGATAAATTACCCCTTTATTTAGGGACATCGTTTGTACCCGTAAACTCGGTTGAAGTTATTGTCGAATGTACTTGTAGGATACTACGCGCGATCTTATTGTTAAAATCTCTTTGTCTGTAATTGTTTTCCAAAATACATCAAAATGCCAATTCTCTACAGCGTGATATCTCGAGGGACTGTGGTACTTGCGAAGTATGCTTCGTGCGCTGGAAATTTTGCAGAAGTTACGGAACAAATTCTGTCGAAAATTGCGCCGTTCAATGACAAGCTGACCTATTCTCACGGAAACTATTTATTTCACTACGTTTGTGAAAACAGAATTGTTTACTTCTGCATTACAGATGATGTGAGTATTTATTTATATATAACTTTTCTTCTTTTTTCATTGCAAACAAACTGCAAATCATGGGAAAAAACTATCTAATCAAATTGGTGACAACACGCGACATCTGAATTCTTGTGTTGCATGTGACCAGTACCGGATCATCCCTTAGGCAGAGTAGGCAACTGCCTAGGGGCCCCGCGCCCCAAGAAAAAAATTACTTGCGTCAATGGTTCGAATCTCAATTAGTGATCAACTCCGGCACCCTTTTTGGAAGATGTTTTAATTTATTTTTATTTTTATTATGAACATTTACAGGTTAATAACATTACATGCATTAAAGAAAACAACAAATCATAATAATTAGGTTATAACCCACTAACTAACGTTCTCATCATGCACAAATAATAAATAAAAAGTCAATAATTAAAACAAATATTTAAACATAGTTGTATTTTACTTTACTTACCTTCTATTTGTTAAGCAGCATTTATATTTTAGATTGTAGGTGCCGTGTGTGGTTTATATTGACATTTGTTGTTTGAGTTTTTTTTGGTTATATTTCTAATTATATATGTAATATAAATGTTGTATAAGCTTTAGTGTGCACTACCTATCTGCTTGCTAAACTTTTCAACATGGTTGACAACATATTAGAAAAACTATACATCTGATTTGCACGCACTAAGTCTTAAACTGTTAGGAAATCCAGTCAGTATGGCACCACTTGGGGATTTTATAAAGGGGGGCCCTTTATAAAATCCTTATAAAGGGCCCCCCTTTATAAAATATTTTTTTGAATAATGAAAATAAAGACACTAGATTTTCGAACAGTTTAAATCTGGGTGAATGCAAATCGGATATATAGAGGATATTGAAAAATGTTTAGAGAAAAATGCATTCAAAGTTTTGCTGAAGGATAATTCAACATAAAAACTGTTTCAAGTGGTTTTAAATAAAAGTCTGTATCTCCGTCAATTTTAAATCCTAATTAATTATTTTTATCAATTTAACATGAAGGCGTTTGGAGACACTCGAGGACCAGAGGAATGGGGCGGGCTGCCCCCCCCCGTTAGTCCATCATTTATTAATTTTCAACAAAAATTTTTATCATTCCCTTTATATTACTCCTTCTTTATAAACTAAATTTATATTTTTACCATTAACTCGGTCCGTGAAAATAAAATCTACTTACGAATTACTACTCCTTTTTACAATGGTGTACAAATTACTGACTACTTAAAAATATTACCTATTAATCCCAAATCATTTACTTAAATAAAAATTAAATAATATTTTGTTACACTATTTAAACACTTTTACAAATAACTAACATTCATATTCTTTATAGCAAATAATTCCCTTACTTTGGCGAACTTTACTTTTCTATAATTTCTGGTTATTTCAACGTGCAGGCTTAAGCGGTCAACTTGTGACTGATGTCGTAGTTTATTCAAAGCATTCTTAAACCCTCCTGCTGCCAAAACTATGGCCACGTGGTTTGTCTCCAGCTTGTCGAAATGATACACAGTTTTCATTTAAGAGCAAAATTATCGATTTGAATGTTTGTGCTTTAAAAAATATCACAATTTTTGCCTTGACATATATTTTATTATTTGTACACTATTATAGTTAGGCACTTACTATTACGATTATTACAAATCTATCCAGGTACTCTTGACTAGCAATCAATTGCATGATTCAAATCAACTGTTTATACCACAACTTCTAAACCACACAGCAGAATTATTTTTTGGTCTTATCTAGTAGTAATATGATACACCTCTAGTAGTCTTTTTACTTATTATATTAAGTTCTGTGTTATTTTTTAACATTCCAATAAGTGTGTGTAATTAGACTGGTCATAATAATGAGTCGTATTTATTGCAATGAATACAAGCAAATACTTTGTGTGTATTATTTTACATTTGTTTGTTATTCAAGCAACATGTGATGTGTATGAATCACATTTAATCGCACATGATTAAATTTGTGTGTGTTGTTTACCTTTATAATAATTATTAACTCTTGATATGCCGCTGCCAAATTTTCCCCATGCGCCATCTGAAGGATGATTTTATATTTTTTGTGACAGCGTAAAGCGTGTTAAACCGGCCATATATGACACATTTTGACATATGTCTTAAGAGTGTACAACCAGAGAAACCAGAAATATGTCATTTTTAAATCAGTGGTTAGACGTATTGACTCTTTTCCACAAAAAACTATAAATGGATTTCAAAAGATTGTTCTTTTATCTAGTAAACTTATGTTTTAGATTTTGAGAAAAAAAAAATATTTTTAGAATAATAAGGTTATACCATAGGTCGTTCGCAGATTTGTTCAATTTTCAAAAAAGTACATTTCTTATACAACACCCATTTCAAATCATATAATCATGCAGTAAAATAAATCAATACATTATCTGGTAAACGTATATTTCAGAATTTTAATTTTAGTTTAAATAAAATTATTAAAAAATATATACGGACATGTGTTTCTTGACGAAAATTGGTCGGTTTGTGCATTTATTTGTGCACTTACAAACAAATATATTTCGGATTTTTTTACATACTTATTTTGCTAAGACATTATTGACAAATCATAAATAATTTGATCGTAAAATAATTTCAGGAAGTATTTAATTTTAAATAATTTTGAACATCGCATTTTACCATTTTTATCGCAGCCCGTAAACACAAATTTCAGATTTCATTACGGGCCCAAACGCGGCCAGGAGAGCACGTCTTCGCGACGCTTTGAATAATAATATTTGGAAATGAAATTTGAAAACGAAATTTGAAATAAACACGAATTCCTTGATTCATGTTTGTTAAATCTATAGGGTTGCCCGAACGCAATTTTTCATGCTCATTGAATATTTTTTTGCAAAAATTTTTATAATTTCGAATATTTTTTTTTATTTTAAATTTTTCTTGTGTGAATACCGCACAAGAGTCCCAACTGCACCAAAATATTTTTTTGGGGTAAATCTTTTTTACGCACGCTCGACACTTGGGGGTAAACTGGTGAATGGGTTACGAAAAGTGGTGATAGTTACGAAAAATGACATGCGAACGGTAATCAATGCGAACGGTGATCGATTGCTCGGCGGGTCGGGCCTTTACGCACGCTTGTTTTTCGTGTTATTGTTATATTGTTAATGGACTATTTGTCCGTAAATAAATAAATAAATTATATACAGCGGGTACCCGGCATGCGTTTCATGGGCACTGTAACCTCGCGGTCAACTAAACTGTTATGGTTCCATCACAAGTCCCGGGAATTATAATGCAAGCGCCTGCACTATATAACATTATATACAGCGGGTACCCGGCATGCGTTGCAAGGCCACTCAAAGAAAGAAAGGGTTTGTGCGCTTTAATTCTGTTTGTTGAAGTGCTTATTATTAATTATGCTCACGAATAAATATTTCAAAATGCGACATTTTTTACAATCCAACTGAATATTACTCGTTTTTTTTCATGAATACCGCACAAGTCTGGAGCCAGTGGGACTATTGCATCCCCAATTTGGAGTATGTTGTAAGACTGAAGGTAGTGGGGAGGGGAAGGATATAGGGAAGAGGAAGGTGGGGAAGTACCTGGCTATTCAGATCTGACCACTAAACACGGCTAAAGCCATTTCAAGCAACGTTTCAATTCTTAATGGTGGTCTTACACCAGGGCGATACTGAGAGTATCTTCCACTCTAATGGCCGTAAAATACAATTGAAAAACAAAAAACCAAAATATTAAAAAGAATATAACAAATTGTTTATTCATGTAGCTATCTACTTAATACCTACTGTGTTTACGCATTTCACTTGTATCTATTTATGTTTATGCACTTCAATATACAAATTACAAATAACTACTACTAATTAAAATTCTGGAAGCGAGAATAGTAATATAAAGTAGTAATAGTAGCGGGTAGCCCTAGCTCGAGTGAACAAAACCCTCAAAACTCGGATTGCCGCGGAACGAAATTTAGTTCTGAAAACGCCCGCTCGCGAGCCCTGATGTGTTAGCGCTAGTGTCGGAATCGAAGTTGTCATGTGCTGGTTATTCACTCTTAAATGCGTATCCCGTATCCTACTAACGAGCTAAATACTGTTCTTGTGTTAAGACACCAACTCTTAAAAGTAGTTATGCCAATGCCAGAGATGACGACGTGTTTGCCGTGTAATCCTCGTTGAGAGATGTTAGTCAAGGGAATCGAATGTCAAAGCATAACTTTTGAAAAGCGTATTCCCATAAAATAATTAAACTATGTATTGCCATCTATAAAAGAGTAGATTATGAATTCTTTCAAGTATCACCTTAATGACAATTATTGCCATTTTCCTTTTTTTCCCCGATCAATCTATGTATTACAATATCAGCAAAGTTTTTTATGAAACCAATTAGTTTGTACCTTTAATAATTGTTTTTATGTTTTATTTCAGCAATTTGAAAGATCTCGTGCCTTCCTCTTCCTGTACGAAGTGAAGAGGCGTTTCAATGCGTCGTTTGGAGAGACCGCCACGACCGCCATAGCGTACGCCATGAATAGCGAATTCTCCCGGGTCCTCGCCGCGGAAATGAAACACTATAGCGAATCTCGGGACATTGATACTATCTCTAGAGTTCATGGAGAGCTTGATGAACTTAAAAACATCATGGTCAAAAATATAGGTAGGCCAATATAATATATATCTTCTTTGTATAAATGTATAGATTTACCTCAGGATCATTGCCTTTAAAAACAAAAAATATTGTTCGATTTTAATTTCATTATATTTTTTTCTTAACAAATTAGAAGGCAAGCAGAAATTTTCATTAATAAACTTGAAAAAGCACAAAATCTCTCAAAAATTTAAACAAGAGAAAACATATCTCAAATATATTATAATTATTAATTAATTAATTTAAATAAAATATTTTTCTGATTGTAGGTACTTACTTGGAAGGCATTATCAAACTGTTTGATAATGCTTTCAGATGGCAAAATAGCTGTCATGCGCAATAATAATTACACAACAGAACTTGTTTATGGATAAACTGTTTTATAAATTAAATAATTATATTATTGAATGTTTAAAAGAAAAACTACAATGGAGTTCTCCAATTATCTTTTATAAATAAATTATAATGGAGTTTACAAATTTAACTTAATAATAATAAATCAATAGAACCACTTCATCGTTTGCTTAAATTATTCTTCACACAATCAGTTCAAATTTAAGTAACCAATATCACAGGCAATCGAAATGAGTATAGGTATTTGATTTTACAAATGCATAACACGTGATTTGATTTTGTTTTTGATCAAAGTTTGTAGTGCTTTTAGAAACATCATTAACCATATTGTTGTGTACTTATTTATCTTATATGTATTGTGTTTGTCCCCTTTCCCTTAGATAATGTGGCATTGAGGGGGGAAAGACTTGAACTGCTGGTGAACAAAACGGAAAATCTTACAAATAATGTAAGTTGCTATCTTCACTATTATCTTTGTATGTTTTTGTGGTGATTTTTAAATTCTTATGACACTATTGAATACTGATTGCAATTTGATTTATTGATTTTTAAACAAACAAATGGCTTTGTGGTATTTCTGAACAGCCAAAATTGGCTTTGTCCTTTGCCTAGAAATATATATTTTTAAATATCATTGGATTATCAAAATAAGTTGTAAATTAATATTCTGTTTACCCGTTGCAAATTATTGTGACAAATTAAATTTATCTATATTGTATATCCACTCAAGCGGTAGAGTTTTTCGGACATTCGGTTTTGAATTCGGCCGTGCTCATTCCAAATTTTTTAAATTTTTTTCTTACGTTAGCTTCACACAGGAGGAACTGAGGAAAATAATTTCCCTCAGGGCCTATGTCATCTTAGGGGATGCTGTGTTACGGGTCTTTTTAAGGAAGGGAAGGATAGGAAGTTTTGGGAAGAAAAAAGTTATGGGGGGTGGGTAGGAATCTGGGGTTTAGTGTGTCCAGGAGTGACAGACACATGAATCCATCCCTCCAACTCCGATGCAAGGCGATGGGTCGAGAGAGTCTGGCTGGAAAAGTGAAAAGGCAAGGGAAGGGAAGAATAGGAAGTTTTGGGAAGGAAAAATTTATGAGGGGTGGGTAGGAATCTGGAGGTTAGTGTGTCCAGGAGTGACTTATTTATGAATCCATCCCTCCAACTGCGGTGCAAAGCGATGGGTCGAGAGAGTCCGGCTGGAAAAGCCAAAAGCCTCGCCACCCTCACCCAGTCACTCTCGATCCGGCCCGCCACGTAGCAGGTGGACAGATACATCTGCTGCCAAGACCTGGACAAACCTCACCCCAATAACCTCTTGAAATTATTGCGGAAAAATGTAGACGGCTGGCTGTGATTTCAAGCCAATAAATCCTCTTATATTTCCCAAATTTTAGGTTTATTAAAAAAAAAATTATAAACCTCCTGGATTCTGTATGTTAGATATATAATATCTTGTATTTCCCGCTAAGCACTTGCATACTGCTTGCTAACAACGTATGCAGGGACGTTGGAGGTCTAAATTCGTTCTAAACTAAATGTAGCTTCGTTCTTTCAAAAAAATTAAAGTCCTTGCGAGAGCCTTGAAGGAGTAACCATCTGTTACTTATACCAGGGCGGGTAAATGGTGGATAACCTCCCATGTATGTTAGTTACCGAAATTTCCCTAACACGTGTATTACATTACAATTTATGTGTCTTGTCTATGGTCTTCTTGAAATGTCTAGCTAATTTTTAACTTGTAAACGGATGTCCAATTTTTAGAAAACAATTTAAAATGACATCCGCCAAACTACTTGTTATGACAAAATTACCTAGAATCATGACAGGAGTGACATATTTTGGTATTCGATAGGGGCATCCATTAATCACGTGAGCAGTTTTATTTCCAATCTAGACCCCCCCCCCCCTCGGTGAGATAAATTTGGGCCAATTCGGCATCAGTGGTGGTCGAAAAATCCACTAATAATGTAACCCTATTTTGTATGTAATAAATAAAGAAAAATTAAAAAAAAAAAAAAAAAAGTTCAAAAAAATAAATGCATAAAAATCACCTACCTATAACTACCCGAATTTAGATAGCTGAAGGTAGCGAATGTATATACTTTATTATTTTTTCTTAATAAAATACTGTTGCCTCTTCCTTCTGTACCATCCGCACTCAAAGGGATTAATTTTTGATAAGATTTTAAATATTCTTTGTATGTTTTTGCAGTCGGTTTCATTTAGAAGTACATCACGAAATCTGGCAAGGTCAATGTTTTGGAAGAACATCAAGCTCTACGTCATCCTGTCCATTGTGGTCATCGTGATCATCTACTTCATCATCTCCATCTCCTGCGGAGGACTTGCCTGGCCCAACTGCGTGGGAAAATAAACCCTCGCCAATAACTGATAAACCCACATTCTATTCAACAAGCAATGGCGCAATGTTTTTTTACTGTAAGATATTTATCACACAATAATAATTTTTTCTAGTGTATAATTCATACAATATACAATATAAGAAAAAAAAACAATAAAAAATACACAATACATTGATTATATATGTAAATAAATACACTTCTTTTTTAAATTGAATTGATCCGATCAAATTTTGTGAAATTAACTAAACCATTATATTGTATTCATTTAGTTTTTTTAATTTGAATGTAACTTGTGATTTATTTGTATGAAAATTGTAAATACATAAATAATTTTGTAAATAAGTTTTTTGGAATCACTTTTTGTACGTAAAATCATTAACAATATGCGAAAACTGATTCATTGAAAGAAAATTAATACATAACTCTAGTTTTGCTTTAGAATGCACGCTTGTTTTTAAAATGAAAATATTATAAATGATTTTATAATGCGTAATTAAATTTTTTAAGTTCTGTGTTACTACGACGAGACGAGTAAAATTTAATCATAAAATCCAGCCTATTTACCTGACACGTGCCAAATTCCTGTTTTGTATGTCCTAGACCATTTTGTTTGTAAATTCGTAATAGAAAATCATTTTCACGGTGTTTTATAATTATGCATTGATATGTGGGGATTGGTTTACTGTTTTTAAAGCGGAAGTACCCAATTCTACACTGTATATTAGTGCTGTGAGTGCTTTGATTCAATAATTTAATCTATAAAAATGTTTCTTTTCATTTTTGTACAAAAAGTCCGATTCAACATTTTTCTGAACAACGAACAATTTAAATACATAATTATAGAGTGAATGGACTAACTAATCCAAAATGCATTCTTCAGCAGTATGAAACCTTCTCTGAAATGATAGTTTTAACCGCTAGCATTTCTCCGCTAAGTAAGAATTACTCGCCCATCTAGACCTTTATGACATACAGTCCTATGGCATTCTTTTCAAGTTATACTTTCACTTCATTCTGTGACTGTTGTGTTTTCTAAATTAGATAAAAATGAACTGATTTTCTCTCAATTATAATTACTCATGGATTGTCTAAATTTAATACATAATATCATTTAGATTCGTAAGCTTTTGTTGTTGTTTGACAATAAATATTAAGTACTAACATGCTTTATTATGAATATCTTTTCGTTTAGTTTTGATCGATGTATTTTTAATCACCATAGAAATCAGCAGCTGGCACAAGGTGATACTTGAAAAAATGTAGATTGTTTAGTCACCGAATGGAGATTTAAATTCCTCAGAGAAAATTTTATGTGAGAGACATTGCATATCATATCAAATTCAGAAAAACCATCAGTGTGCTATACTTAAAGTACTTTATCTAACAATCTATTTCTTCGTAATTGCTAGCATGGTTATTCATTTAAAAAAAAGAAAGTTTTACTTGGGATATTTAACTTGTTGTGTGCCGAATGTGGCCGCATATGCTTGAAATATTGTCACCCGGATGACAATCGGCACTCAAATGATTAAAGTTAGTAGAAAAATTTACAGATTTGCAAGTGGAGTTCTTTACCTAAGTTAATACCTTTGGCGTAGGTAACATGTTCAATATTTATCATGATTCATAATGATGGATCACAATCCATCAGTATGGATCCGAGTGCTGAGATGTTCAATATTTATTGTGATCCTTCCATATTTATGAAATATCCTGATATTTATTGAATGTGTAGGCTAGCATATTGACGGAACAAAATATGGATCACAGATGTCTAGATTCCTGAATTCCATATCGTGAACCCACAGATTGTAATATACTATTGTGATCTGTCTATATTTATCAATACGCTAGTCTACACGTTCATGATATTTGATAAATATTGATGGATCACAATAAATATTGAATGTGTAGAGTTGTTAACTGTTAGCAGCACAATGAAATCAATTGTATAAAATGATAATTTAATGAAAACTAAACGTGTGCGACTAACAATAGTTTTGCAATTAACTGACAATAAAAGAATACTCAAGATAGTATATACCATTGTTATTAGATAAATGGCAACACATCCTCTCCATTCTGGTAAAAATCAATTCAAAGTGTGTACAAACAGTTTTGAAAAATTTTGATAAGAAGTTTGGAGATGGTGTTGGCAGGAATTTATTTTTTAAATGAACAAATGAAGAGAGATTCTGTATCGTTTGTGTTATCTTTTGCGTTAAGTCAGGGTTACGAGACAATTAAGACAAAAAGGCACAATCTGTTGAATATCGGAAGACGTCCATCATGCGTAATCAGCTGACAAATTTCTTTGATTTTCTATGGCTTTCAATGGCTTGTCTATGCCTGTCGTTTGTTGAATGGTTTATTTTCTGCTTAAAAGTATCAATTACTATTTAGTAGTTATTCAAATTACTTACATGCAAGGCATTCATAAATGACTATCTGTGTCTTATTATTTTCATGTTTGTAAGCATTGACATTTGATTCGCAAATTTTCCCGCGACTGACATCTCTTAACGAGAATTAAGTGGCAAAATCGCTGTCAACTACTTTTATGAGTTGATGTCTGAACTCAAGCGCAGTATTTAGCTCTTTAAAGAGCTTTAAACTGTCAAAATGTGTAGTATACGGCTGATTTAGCGCGCGTTACTCTGTCGCAAAGGATACACAATCACCCTTCCTTTCATGTCCAATCTTTAAAATTGCTTTTTTACAAAACTTTTGAATGTATGTAACTCATAACCTCAAAACTGTTTTTCAGCTTGGCATCTTTTGTTTATTGAGAAATATATTTATAAATGAAGCTATCTCTTTGTAAACTTAGCAAGATATCAATTTTATAGCCTAGATAGGAATATTAATTATTTTGAACAATGCTGATATATACGGGCCTTTGTTTGTTGGCAGTCTAAATTAGATAATTTAATCTTATAGTATATATCAATAAGTCAATAGATGTGAGGTGAGACTTCAAAGAAATTTAATTTGTTTTCTGCAAGCTTCTTTTGGACAATCAATAATAATGATGAATAGTTAAATACATTACGTAAATCATTTCTTCTTTACTCATTGATGTAACGTAGGGTGTCTATTCAGGTTTGTGTAGAAATAAAAAAAATCAGATCATTTTCGTATAAATATATTTTTTTATGATTTGTTTCCGGAGTGCGAAAAAGCTAATTTCGCGCAGTTTTTTCCAAATACGCATGGCTATAGCCAGGTTAAATCACTATTTAAATCTTCCCTTATACTATTCACTATTGACTGCTTCATTTTAACTGTCCCGTTCCCCACCACTGGACAATATGGAACAGGGCATATCACATGGTACAAGCATGCTGATAATAGGTTCTTGTCATTGGCGACAGCAGATACTCAGCACTCAGCAATTAGTTTTGGTGGCAGGCCGTATAAATATGTAATTTTTTTTGGAGGGTCATGCATTGTTGACGTCACTCATGCGCATGCGAGCCTGCTCAATCAGTGTTCTTGTGACTGCCCGTCTGGTCGCCCATTGTCATCGTGCTTTGTGCCGTGCCTAGTAGGTAGCAGCATCGTACAGCGCAAAAGTTCCCAATCTTATCACTCCCCCCCACTTCTCTGCAAAAAAAAGTAATTTGAAAAATTCAGTAAAAATTACGTGTTTTGAAATATCACAACCAACCGATTGGAAGTGTAACAGTTATTGGTTTCCACTCAGGCGTTGCTGGTTGGATCCTCTACTAGTTGGTCCTCCATCATTGCAGAAGCCACATTTTCCACTTAAAATGATGGAAGGGACTCACTTATATGTTAGCACATATGGGAAAAGCGCCGCAGCCAAAAGCAACCATTTAGTAGCATTGTATGTAGTTATTGAATACCACTTGGGCATTGCGCATTTAAAAAAAAAAATTACATTTATAAAAAATAAATTACTTTTACCGATGGTACGCCAAGTATGGTTGAGAAGAATAATCATCCGTCCAGAGACTCGGTTCTAACCCTGCGCGACAGAAGGGAGCACTTCACGGGTCACATCTGGCCCATGGGTCGCCAATTGCCGATTGCTGATCAAGAATATTTAATATGCCCAACTTCAGTAAAATACTAGCAATTTTTTAGCGCCGCTAGAGGCATTTGTAGCATGTTGCTATCAGATGTATGGGAAATATCAGAAGTTGGAAGTATAACTATTCTACACTATTTGCTGACAAGTACAGATGATTGCTGTCGATGCTTTCTGAAACCCTGTCCTATGTATCCCTAACTCACGTGTTTTCCTCATCATTGATACGTTATATTTATGTTACATAACTAAATTTCGTTTATAAAGTGTATTGTGATATGAAAAAATCATTTTTCCCTGCTTGTATAAAAAAGAAAAATTCATGTTTACTAATTAATATTTTAAGCTTATTTGCATTCCTTTTATTTAGGTCTATAAAATTATACACGATTTGTTTGTTTGCAATATTTTATCATTAATTTGTATTAATAATCAATTAATCATTCAGACCCCCCATTCCGTCAGTTTTGTATTGGTAATTATGTGAACCACTGAAATATAAAAATTAATATGAATGTGCAACAAAAACATAAGACTTGTATTTTGATTGGTTCTTTGACATCTGACGATTAATGGGATACTTTAAAAATTGTAATCAATAATTTTTTAGTTATTAGTTTTATTATGAGCACTAAGTTGGTGAAATAAATATATTTATGAAACATTTTCCCATTATTATTTTACCTATCACTCTAAACATATTAGATTCTAGCAGGATTTTTTTTTTCCATACTATTAATGTACCTATAGGAGAAATCTCAGTAAGAAAAAAAATGATAGGCAGGTACCTGTACCTACATGTTTTTCCATATTTTCATGAATAGAACTTGATATCAATATTTCAATTCCTTCGAATCCCCTCTATTATCTGGAGTTTTCTCCCCCTGGAGAGATTGCTTTTGATGCAGTTTTACATCAGCATAATAAACGCCATTTGTTGCAAATAAAATGTATATTTTTTTACGGCAGAGCAATAAATTTCAGCGGAAACAGAAAAGGGGCGCGTACGCCCTAACCTTGCAGCCTTGCATATCGCAGCCTCCTACCACCGGATTGCGCAGGAGCCCTTTCCTCAACATTCCAACAGATAAAAAGGACAATTTCAACAGTACTTAGATGAGGATGTTTGGTTTCAGTAAGATAACCTTTTCTCGTGGGAGTCTAATTTGTTTCCTTCGAATATTCCAGTCTGGTTTCCCTCGACTGCTCGGCAGCATCTAGCGGCCGATTAATGAACTAAGAAAGATTCAGTCAAACGGAGATGGTCGGTGCGGCGGGAGCTTGTGTCGCGCGTCGCGGGTTTGTCCAACGAAATACGCTTGTTTTTCTTGCATTTTGTAAATATTGCCGTGTAAACGAGTGATAGCGAAATTTCGAAAGTGTCTGCGTATCAACACATAAATTTAGTGCCAAGTTTAAGTTACGCCTTTTATTAAAACGCGTCTTCAATCTTAAAATTTCGATTCGAAGATTTTATTTATACTGGTGACAACGAAGAGGTAAAGTTTTGCTCTCGAGAGAAAGATCGTAAATTACTTCGTATTGAAATGTTTTTGTTAGTGATAATATCTTCTACATAAGCGGATGATTATGTCAAAAAATAAGATACACAGTGCGAGAACGTAAACATCCGAGCCAATGTGTTTATAACTGAAACTGAAGGAGAAAGAGTGGGATGCTGCATAGAGCTTCTTCACACGTGCCAGGCTCACGACTCCGTAGTACAACCGAACGTAAACCCGTTTTTGAACAATGGCAATCAATAATAATCTATTATGCAACTAACTGTGAATATAAACAAACTCTAAAGTCAAACTGACAGTTGGCCACCGAGAAGACAATGCCCAGATTAAAGATTAACAAATAGGTTTACAAAAGCGTGTTCATTGAATTTATTGTGATAAAAAATTACTGCAAATGCGCAATTTTCAAAATGTGTTCAATAAATTATTGTCAAAGACAAAGGTATTCGATCGAATTAATGAAGTTTAGCTCGTGCAAAAATAACTACTTTTAGCCTCCCAAACAAAAACACCAAAGAAACATTGCTTTATCAGAAATTATAAATAAGTAATTTGCAATTTTTAATGATGTCTTTGAGCTATAATATTTAGCACGTCCATAAAAATAATGATCTTATGAAATTAAAATATGCGATGAAGACATTAAAAGTAATTTACCAATGCAATCTTTACAATTGAAATCTTATCTTGTAATTAAAAAAATATAAAAAATGCCTGTAGTTCTTACTTACATACCATAAACAATGGTTGTTTAATAGTTCTTACTTATACATCATAAACAGTGAATCGAAAGGGGTGTGAAAACATTTAAAAAAAGAATGCGCGCGTACGGATGCGAAAATTCAAATTAACGCGGGGAGTACCTACAGGGTCTGGCTTCAAGATGGAAGACAGCTCGCCGGACCTGTCTCTGAAGCTGCGTCGCGGCTCCAGCGACTCGCGGGACTCCTTCTACATGGATTTCGCGCAGGGCATCGACTCGGACATAGAGGAGGTGACCACCATCGAGGGGCCGCGGCCGCAGGACAAGGCGGAGGGGGGCGACACGGACACGCTGGCAACACCGTCGGGCTTGGATGACCCCAAAGAACTCCCCTTGCAGTAAGTACCTACTTTAAAAAATTTAACTTTAATTTCTTTTGACTTTTGTTGTGTTTGTGTTTCATTATTGTTATGCAAATGACTGAGTTCCTCTCCAGACATGTTCACGATTGATGGCATTACCTAATCTAAATGTCTAAATGACATCTAAATGTCTATGGTCGTGAAAAGTGTACGCATTTGTTTATAATATTTTAATATAGACCCCGTGGTTTCTCTCATGATTTATTTTATGTGTATTTGTTTGGAAATGCTCTGTGGAGGGTCTTTTTAAGGCAAAGTAGAGTTAACATGCGTCCTGACGAGAAATGTTGTGGGCAGGGTCGTTTTATCATTTTCGTATCCGGGGGAGGGGGGTGACTAGATTATTTCAAAGGCGCACAGCAGGGCCAGCCATGCACTTAGTTTGGGGGCCCTTTTTGAAATACAGGAAAACAACAAAAACGAAAATAATTTTTCTTTACTATGAGCCCCTCTGCTGGTGCCCCACATGCCTTTTGGTAAAGACAGAACTGATTGTGGGTGGGAGGAAACACTATTCCGGCAAATCATTTAACAATCCTGTTGTTCAAGAACTTATCTTCCAAAACATGGGCGCCCACAGAAAATTTTCTAGGGGGGGGGGGCAAAATATTTTTACTTAGTAGTGTTTTAATGTAGTTTTAATTTACTGTAGCATATTTGTATGGTGAAAGAACGGACAGGACCCTTTAATAATGAAGGGCACACTTTGTTTATGCTAACACAAAGTGATTTTAAATAATAGTACCTAACATTATTTGACTATTTTCAATCAATACAGCGGAGGGGGCAAGTGCACCCCCTTGCCCCCCCCCCCCTGCGTGTGCCCATGGTTCAAAACATCCTTCTCAAGCGACAAATAATGTCAACCCCATGCATATACATACAAAATTAGGCATACAACGAGATTATACAATGCCTCTTTCTTCCTAACACCGGTAGAAAAAAAAAAACAAAAGCATTAGGTACGTTTAAAGATTAGAGGAATCTATCGAAAGGATTGAAGAACTGCCAATTTTTTGGAGTCAAGTTTTTCAGTTATTTAGGGGCTAGGGTTCAGATTAAAGGTGATTGTTATTACCAAATTCATTCAAGAGTTGTATGCTATTATAGTATGTGCTGGCTCCACAGATCGTAGAATTATAGGCGGGCCCTGTCCAATTTCTGAAAGACATTCTAGAACCATTTCAGTCACTTCACCGAGACCTATGTGGAATGAACTGAACAGCCTCTTATTGGGTCGATCCCCTAGCCTTATTTTATTAGTCAGTCTGATCATAAATATCTTGGAATTTCCTCATATTATCATCCCCCACTTAATTTTATTTTTCACATTACATTATTATTTTCCCTGCTTATGATTTGTTATTCTTATACTGTCTTCTCAATGCGGGAGTTGACGACAGGTTTTTTGATGCCTCATGCAGAATAAAGAAGAAGCAGGTATCTTAGAAATCAACTCTCTTTCAATGTTTATCTCTCCTAAACAAGTGATTATTCACCCATAAGCTAATGAAAACGCGGGTCCCTGAAACTCAATACTGTTTGAATGCAAATCACCTTCCACACGGCTTGGCGGCTGACGGAATCTGCGTTGCTTTCGCATTCCGGCCCGTTGCACTCCGGCCGACTCTAATGAATTTCTCTTCATCAAGGAAGTGAACAAAATAGATAAGTTCATAAAGACTTGCCTAAATGGTGACCAAATTTCATCGGAGATGAAAATAATTTGTATAAGTAGGCACCTAAGTATACCCTTTGTGGTGAATGAGATCCTTAATCCCTTAGGGGCGCAGTTGATAAAAGAGAAGATGAGAATAACCGAAAGAAACGTTGTTATGGTGTACCCAAGCTTAAAGAATGATGAGTAAGATTTATAAAGGGAAGCTTTGACGAAGAAAGAGTTTCAGATGAATTTTTGTGTGACGAGCAAATATACAGGAAGAAGGTGTCAACGTCAACATCATACGATCAAGTGAATCAAATCATGGAATCAAATACTTGAGTTGGGTTATCTCAACAATCGGAATGATCAAGGTGTAGGTATGAATGAGAATGAAGCAATTAGTATGTTCCAGGATAGACGAGGGATCATCGCGTACCATGAAATATTTGTGGAAAAACCGACCCGATCTTTGGTTATTGTAGAAGTTTCAGCTTGTGTTAATTTGTAAGATATCTTTCTTTACTTTGTAATTTTATTTTTAGGTAAATATTGATACCAAAAAATATTCTTATTTTCTTATACTTTACTCACTTTTCGGGCTACGAATTTTTAATTTTATTTTATTACTTTTATAAACATAATTATTACAATCATATTATATGTATCAGATAATCCTACAGCTTGTTTGCAGATTTAACCAAAACTGTTTTCGTAATTATTAACTTGTAAATTTTTATTTCTACTTAATTACGTATAGTTTTTTTAATGATAAATTTATCTTAATATAAGATTAGATACATGTTAATTTTAAGAACAGGCGCATTTAGATATAAAGATGCATGGATGTAAAGTTGACAATGTTTGAAAATCTCCTACCATCATTATAACCGGAAGGTTTTGCTTGGGCAATGATGGAGGACGGAGGACTTGGCCATTCGGGGAATTGAATGCAAGACGCCTTGGTAGAAAGAAATCCGGCGCATTAGTCAACTCAGCTAGCGACCGGTCACAGAACATTGCTTGTTGAATAAAGCCATCATCAAGATGTGGTTAGGTCGGGTACAGTAAAGCCTATGTAGGTATTTCTAACTCTCAGACTTGTTATTATTATTTTAAGTAAAGTTGATGTATTTTCCTTGTTACCGCAAAAGCCGCGGTCACTTGGTTGCTACAACCTCCCCCTCCCGCTCGGTGTCTGAAGTTTTAATCCAGGTGTAGACGGACTGTGGAAGGTGGAACGAGTCGGAGGTGTCTTATTACACGTTTCCTTTTACATTAGTGTCATTGCCTTGAAGATTTACCGTCTGAAGTTATACTGAAATTCTCTTTAAAGTCCGTTTTAATTAAATCAGGTACCTAAAAGGAGACCCTTAATAATCCATGTTGAAGTTTTTCGCACTCCCGGCCCATAAACATTTTAAAATTACTAATTGAAATTTTAGATTTTTCCGCTTTGAAAACAGGATTTCTGTATAAGAAATTGTGCTTCTTTGTGAAAGCTTGTGATATTTCAAAGCAACTTTTATCCTTGAATTTTATTTATAATTTATAAACATTTAATTTAATTTAAAACTAGTTTCTAAATCTTTCACCTTTTGTTACTGTTTGGCATTTTTCGTTCTAATAGTACTTACCCTATACCAAGAAGTCAAATACAATCTTTAAAATACGTGTCCTCATTGCAAATTAAACAAAACTCTGAATTCAGAGTGGTACTCAAATCTCATCTGGTCTGAAAATCATATCTATACAAATAAATAATTCAACCCTTATTTCGGAGAATGCCCTTGGTAGGTATTTTAATTTTGTAATATTTTCTTTTTCGGTACTGAAACTGAAATACTTCAGTAAAATATATTCAAAGTAACTACAATAGACAATTTATATAAAAAAATATTCAATTCTACAAACTTTCAAAGAAATACAGCTAAAAAAATTACATTTCAATATCTCAGCAAGATATCGAAACAATATTAAAATCCCAAAATTTAATACCAAGCACATCCAAAATTCCTATCTGTATCATGGTATAAATTATTTCAACAAACTCCCATTAGAAGTAAAAATTATTGAAAATAAAAGTAAATTCCAAACTAAATTAAAAAATTACCTGAAACAACTGTAAGAGTTACATTACTATTTCACTTCATTTAAATCTGTTAATCGACACATCTCAAGTTTCATCTATTGTTAATAGTTGCAATATTATTATTCACCTACTCAAATGATAACATTGATAACATAATTGATTATGAATTCACTCACCAAACACAAGAGCCTTGTCTCTTTATGGTGAGGAAAGGCTTTTATTACATTAATATTACAAATCTGTTTAATATGTAAAAAAAAAGTATAATTATTGTAAAAACAAACAAATATTAAATAAATAAAAAATGTTAAGTATTTATATTTCACATTAATTTACTCTTTTTTGACAGGTAATCCCACCAAACTGAAACCCTTTCAAAGCCTGCGATATCCGTAAATAATATATTATGAAAAAGAAACACCAGTTTTCGTTTGATATGATTTGAGATTTTCTCGGCCAAAAGTATTACCGCGATTTTGGCCGTTTCGCTATGTCCTTTAGCCAAACTTTCGGATAGCGTTACACTGTCCATCATTAGGTCAGTTGTGTAATTTTTCGATTACACTGATATAATTACATATCTGCCCCGATGATGGTCATTGTAACGCTGTCTGAAAAGTTTACAAAAAATAAGGTAGGGCATAACGGTATATAATACCTACCCAAAAAATAAATCGAATACAAGTCTTATTTTGGAGCTAAGTTAACTGTTATATACAGCGTATTTGAGTTGGTATTTCACGAAAACGATGCATTAAAAATGAACCCCATTAATATTACAAAAATGTACTTATCCAAACCCAGTCTGCTGCCACTATCCCACCGCGTTATTTTTATAATTTATTACAAACATGAGGCACTTTCAATAATAAGACGACAAAGATCTTAGTTAGTAAGTGTATTGTATTATCGGGACTCACTATCAGCCTGGGAGTGTAGAAATGTAGAAGTGTGGGGAGAAGAGAGTGAAGAACCAAGAACTAAGAACTGAGAACCCTTCCACTGATTGCTCGGCCCTTGACTGCCTGACAAAAGGGCCTGTTTATTACGTAACTTGAAAGTTCCCGAGTAGATTTTATGAATACGGGTACAAATAAATTAGTGGGTTATGTACCCATTAGATATTCAGATTGGTTTATTACGATGTAAGCTGAGATTTATTTGGATCCTTATTATTGAAAATAAAAAAAAAAACTACTTCTCATCCGGTGGTTTTGGGAGATCTTGATAGTTTCAATTGCTTTTAAATTACTCAATGATCTTATCTATGAAATGATAAATCTTCCTCGGTTCCTTATTTCGGTAGGAATGTCGGTTGTTACTTTGTACTTTTTAGTTGGAATGAATAATTTGTTACAATACTTTTTTTTAAATAGTTAAGCATGACCGTATATTTTTTCTACATAGTTTGACTCAAGTACCTATTTGATTTTTAATACCCTTGATAAAAAATGAACCCTTCGTATTTATGTGTTTCTCGTGGTATTATTGGTTTTATTAGAAGCGATCCCTTCCACAACGCCCCCCAAGTAATTCTGGAATGAATGCTCCTTTTGTTCGGAAAGTA
Source organism: Limnephilus lunatus (assembly GCA_917563855.2). Classification (NCBI taxonomy): domain Eukaryota; kingdom Metazoa; phylum Arthropoda; class Insecta; order Trichoptera; family Limnephilidae; genus Limnephilus; species Limnephilus lunatus. The sequence continues at coordinate 50,118,513 of OU830592.1, forward strand.
AAAACGTCAAAAATAACATGAAAATATCGATTTTTTATACTTGTTAGATGTTATTTGACATTTCAATCGTTTAAAGAAATGCTCTAATGACATGTCTTAGTTTTGAATGTATGTATGCATCGGTATACCCTTCCACTGGTGATGAGCATCCCTTTGTCTTATTTATGCGTACTTATTGTCACTTTCGAAGAGGGACAGCAAGTGTATACGATGCTTGTAAAATAATATTGTTAGGCAGTTTATAAGGTGTAGCGTGTACTATTCATGTCGGTTCCAGTTCGATCGGGTGCTTTTGTCGCAAGTGAAATAGTCTCAGTTCTCATCATTTTAAATTCGCGTCGTTATTAGTGGATGTATTTGAGTCAGATTTTATGCTGCAATTTGTTTATTTTTCTTTTCATCTCATTTATTCACGTTACTACGTATACTACAAAGTAATAAATATAGGATAAAGACAAATGCCTGATGCTGATATACATGCACATATCTATAAATATAGATTTGTTTTCTGGTAACCCAATAATATTAGTTTCCCTGTATAGTAGTGTATAGACATCTTTGTCCCGTTTACGCCTACTTATTTTGACTAGCGGCAAAGGGACAGCAAGTTTATAAATATGTTCACTGTGTTAAGGGGTCTCCACACGGTGCTGCCGCAGTACCAACTGCCGCAGAACTGTAGTCAAAAGCGCCAGCCGTATTGTTATTATAATAACAATACGGCTGGCGCTTTTGACTACAGTCAACTACAGTTCTGCGGCAGTTGGTACTGCGGCAGCACCGTGTGGAGACCACTTTAGAATATTCTAAGAGCGCATACCTACCTTACCACTGCTTATTTCGTTACGTTTATTGAATTCTTTCCTGAATTAAAAACTATTTTAATAACCTTTGGTATTTTATTAACAACGAAATAAAACGTTATTCGTGACGTCAAAATACATTCTATATAACCGACTTCAACACGCTTTGAAGTTTTTTGGCTTTGAAGCTGTGGCTCAGATCACATGGAGGATCTAGGAGATCTAGGAGCATATGATCCAGGAGGTTTTGTTCGAACTCTGAATTGTGAAAAAAATCATTAATTGTGTATATTTTTATTAAAGTTTACACGAAACACGTTGTATGTGAGTTATGCATCTTTGTAAGTACTGTGATAAAGTCAACTAAGGTTGATAGACCTATACCTCTGTATATACCTACAGCTATTTTGGTATTATCTCAACAACATATATACACGGTTGACATTAATTTGTCACATGAGAACGGGTCGCTTCTTCGACTCGTTCATGTGTTCAACAGCTCGGCTGTGGAACGATTTATCGGCCTCTGTGTTTCCTCCATCCTACAATATGAGTCTCTTCAAGACCAATGTTCATTCCTTCCTCTCCTCAAAAAGACCCTCCACACAGCATCTCAGATGACATAGGCCCTGAGGGATTTTTTTTCCTCAGGGCCTCTTGTGTGGAGTTAATGTAAAAAAAAACAACCACCAAATTGCACTTGATGATGTGCCATTCACAGCATGTGTATTTATATTGGTACTTAATTTGTGAAAATGTTTTTTTTTCTTAAATCGGAAGAAAAGTCGCAGGGCCCATCTGTTTTTATGAATTTTCTTGTATGTAGGCATATTTATTTTGTTACAATGAATTGTGGAAATCTCGTGAATGCATTTTTGTTATTAATATTGACTCATAAATTGCTTGACTTGAAAGCTGACTGAAAAAGGTAAGTAGAATTTTTTTCTTCATCTGCGCCGTTTAAAGTGCGAGCTTTTCAAGCCATTCCGATCATTCAATCTGCCTCCGATAACAATGGATTCGAAGACAAATGCGTTTATTTCTTTTCACAGCTTTTCTATACATATATTATAGTACTCTTAGTTCCCCGTTCCCTCAGTTCTCTCAGTTCCCCGGAGGAATACTCTGGGAATAATAAATTCTTTTACTGTTGAAATTCCTGTGCACTCGAACACCAGTCACGTGTGCTGGATTCTTCGAAGCCAAATAATGTTTACTTCTATAATGGGATTGTAGATCTACAGAGGATGAAACGTGACTTTAAATAAATCTTTTTTGTTTTGGTTTTGTGAAACTCCACAATTTGCTGCTTCAAAAATAACAAGAAAAAAAACTCAGTGCTTTGAAAATTGCGTTAATGTTACAGGAAGGTATCTCATTTAATATTATTTGGCAAGTTAACATTAAATAAAACTAGCTAAACCTATCAAGGAACAAAAAAGTGCCACATGGGAATTTTATTTGCTAACCAATAAATACGTAGATTCTTATAGTCCGAAAAATCACATTTCAAAGAAATAGGTTGTCACAAAATATTTTGGAATTTTTTGAAACAGAGACCTAATTTGTAACAAACGTAGATCTCTACAAAAAGGGTTGAATTATCTTCTGGGTTAATAAAAAATATACCTATCCCCCAATACATAATCGCCCTCTAAGCACTTATAACTCTTGTTCGCCCGTAAAAGCGACTTAAAATTGCCCACTTGTGAGCGATATTGCCATTTGGGAATCACTGCACTATCCCAACCAAGAAAGAACCGAGGATATAACATTTGATCAGGCACTTATAACATTTGATCGCCCACAAGCAACATAAAATCGCCCACAGGTGAGCGATATTGCCATTTGGGAATCACTGCACTATCCCAACCAAGAAAGAACCGAGGATATAACATTTGATCAGGCACTTATAACATTTGATCGCCCACAAGCAACATAAAATCGCCCACAGGTGAGCGATACTGCCATTTGGGAATCACTGCACTATCCCAACCAAGAAAGAACCGAGGATATTCGATCGCCATTCATACTTTTTGTTTCACTAAATTATACTTCACTAATTTATGAAATCACTTAAAGTTGTAGTTAAGTGGTCTAAATTTACTTAAAAATAAAATAAATAAAGCTCCCCTTTTTAATTGCTGCATCACCTTTCAATTTAGTTCTTTCATCATGGTTACAAACAAGCACGTGTTTCTGGCACTTTATTTAAACTAGTCCCAACGAGAGCTCGTACGGACGTCATCTACGTTCATCCCCTTCCTTGTCACGCGAATTGTTTGAAAACGAAAAAGAAAGAAGATACTAGTCACGTAAGATCTCTCGCTGGGACTGGTATAGTCATAATGACGAGAGTAATAAAATCCTGAACATACAATCGTGGTGTCAACCGTGATTGTCTCACAACACCCCTTGTCCTTTCCCACTACTTGCTGTAGTTTGAAATTTAAAGTGTTACTATACAGTTTGTGTCACTCTTATCTTCATTATTGGTCTGCTCTTCGGTCGATTTGGTTCTTCGGTCACACCGACTTGGATTTATAATGAATGGGAAGCTTGACACTTGACAGTTGTGTTTATTTAAATTGACAATGACAATAAAGGCACGACGGCTCATTTGATTGTGCTTAATTACGCGTGTAAACTTTCGTTGTTAGCTTTGATCACATTTTCATCCTATTGTTTTTTTATTTATATTTTTTATTTTATGAGTAAAACCTCAAATTATAATATTTAATTTAATGAAGTAGTGTCCGACCGAACTTTCGGTTTCGGTTTCGGCCAAAAAACAAGTTTCGGCTTAGTTTCGGTTTCGGCCGCCAGTCAGCCGAAACTACGGCCGAAACCGAAACTGAATTCGGGAGGTTTCGTCCTGCGATCGGACATGTTCGGTGCACTGAACTGCGGGCCACGAAGAGTCATTTTGCTGCGTCCGCGCTCATAGTCGTGCCAGGACTTGATTCATGTGAAAACTCTAATTATTTTCATGTATAACTTGCATTAAACATATTTGGTTATTGTGGGTAGGTAGGTATTTTTTAATTTGAATTATATTGTAGTTCATTAAAAAGAGTGTCGTACAATATGACCAAAATTTAGAAGAAATTCTTATGTTCATTTAGTAGAAAGCTCTTCATTTAGTTTGAGAGAAAACGCTTCTTTTTTCATGCATTAAGATTTATTTGCATTAAAAATATTTTGTTATTGTAGGTAAGTAGATACTTCTTTATTTTAATTATATTATTATAGTTCTAGTATATCTCTATGAGTTCATTAAAAAGAGTATTATTTACATTAAAAATATTTTGTTATTGTAGGCAGGTAGGTACTTTTTAATTTTAATGATATATTGTAGTTCATTAAAACGAGTGCCATACAATATGACCAAAGTTTAGAAGAAATTATTCGTTATGTGGTTAAATATAAAGTGTTTGTTTTAATTTTATAAGAAATTATTTTGTTGTCTTCATTTAGTTATTTTTTTACCTTATACCTACACTTTGTACTAGTAGTTCTGAGAACAGTAGACCGGCCAAAAAGGTATGTTTCTAATTTTGCTCTATTTATTAAATCATAACCAAAATATTCCTCTCAAATCATAAGATTTTGTAAGTAGGTAATTAAATACCTATTTACTTAATATTAAACCGTTGTATTTTATGTAAGTTTACAATTTGTCCAAAGAACCCTTTGAAAAACAAAAATACTGAACCATTAATACGGCCACCGGAAACGGAACGTACAAACAAATAACACACACTAGAAATACAAAACTTGCCTTCTGGGACAAAATCTGTAATCTGTTGGCAAACACAAGGTCACCTTACTGATAAACCAGGGGAAGCCCTGATGACCTCCGTGATAGAGCGGTAAGCTCCCTAATGTGTAAGGGCCCAAATGTGCCTCGTGTGTTCAAATAATTGATAATTTCTTAAAATATACTATACACTATTCTGAAGGATTTAAAAAATTTGTAATGTAGACGGTGGCATCACTACTAATTTGTAAGGTGAACTCTTTTGGCTGCCTGCAAAGACAAATAGCGGAAGTCGGGAACGAGGCACGATCAAGTGAACCAAATACTTGAGTCTGACCGTGCCAAAAGTCAGAACAGAAGTTTCTTAGCATTGAAAGTAAGAAATAAACTGCCGTGCCAAAAGTCAGAACAACTTGTTTGAGACTTCTCATGTGTGAATAAAGCAAAGTGTGCGTACCAAAACCGAGTTGTTTGGCGGTCCATCCCCTCTACTTACCCCTTCAGGGTTACCGCGTTATGGTTAGTTATTAGCTATTTAGCAACAAAGTCTCAAAATGAAGGATGTACAATTAATCAAAGCCTAGCGAACAAAATACAAAAAACCTTTGTAAATTACCTTCTGACAAATGACCCTTCAAGAAATGGATATAGAATAGATAATTATTCTTGATTTTGTTTTAAAGCAACTTTATTTCATGAAAGCTTTCTTATTTCTCGTGCTATCGAAGTTCTCAGTTATTCTGATGTGGTTCAAAAAGTGTTTGATGTGTTTATGAGCGATTCCTGATAGCGCTCTGGAGTTTGAATGAGCGATCAATAACAAACTTTACTTGAGATTTTGAAATAGACGTCTCTGTAGTAGGGCCATCGGCGGTGACTGGTGGTATATTTGGGGGCAGTAATTGAGTATTTCCTGTTCACACCGATTCCTGCGCCACCCTCTATTCGTGTACCTACTAGAAGCTTTCAGACATCTTTATCTAAACAACATAATATTTGTACCTATACATTCCCATTGACTGTTCTTATAAATACCGATCTGCTTTACTAGTATATGAGATATGAGTAGATTTGATCTGGCTAACTTTATGTTAGGTATGGTACTTATTTGTGGCATAGAAATGTTTTATGTAAACTTACATAGTGTTCTTAGTGTCCTTGTTATTTTTTGTTTTCCTGGTAAAATGAACCATTCATTTTTAACCCTTTGTGGAATGTTCTATGTATTATATTATACATATTTTTTTTATAAATATGAATCATTACACATCCCGAACATCGGTAAGTAAGTACTCGAAAAATATATCGTGGATGATGTAGACACCAATAAATTATTGTATAGATTTATTTATGTGCGAAGTTTTTAATACGTTTATGTTATTTTTTAAATCTGTACAGCGCCCTTGAAGTAATTTTTCACATTTTTTTTTGAAAATTATTACTGTTTTTATATTATAGAAACACATAGTACATTGGTAGGAGTGATGAAACAATTTTATTTACAGGTATTAAATAATATTTCAAAGGTACCATATGTTACTTTGTAGTGTCTTATTTGTAGTAGATATGTATATTTAGTAATAAAATTGGGCAGTGAATCCGAGAAAATATCAGAGTTATAATATATAGAAAAGATGTTAGAGTTATACCTGTTACTTACCTATATGCAAATATTATTGAAGGTATGAAGGACACGGTTATAATACTAATACGGTTATAGTTGGCGAATTAGCTCCTGCTTGTTTGTTTAGTAATTAAGGATATGGAACATTTTTTTTATGGTGTGTACGTCTCAAAGATATATTGGTTAAAATCAATTAGGGATAGAAGTTCGGTACAGTCGATTTCATTGTTTAAATGTTAAATCAACAACTATTGTTGTTGTGTTACTTATATTCTACTAAATATTTTTTAACCTTGGTTCATTTCACACCCAATCCACGACTTATACACAAAACTAAAGAGCGCTTCAGAAAAATTACGTAGATATATTTATTTAATCAACGAAAATAATATAACCAACGCTTAGATAGAATAAGACCAACCAATATATAGAATAAGACAAACATATATAAATATCATATATATATATATATATATATAATAAAACATATTTTTTGGGTAGGTAATGCTTGTAGGTTAATGGAACTCATAAAAAACCTTAACGCTTATTTATATTAAATTTACTTACTTAACAATAATTACGATAAGACTGAAAAATAATAATTATTCCACCGGATTGCATTTAACGTTCCCAAATAAATAATTCGTTAATTTGTCTTTAATTAGTTCCACCCCTCGTCATTATCTCCCATCGCTTCCGCAAATCTTCTGAATAGACGTGATGCCTTGTTGCTTCGTGTTTTCCCTAATTAGCCAGAGCCAGCAGCTCGTAGGTAAGTCGGATTCCAGATCCAGAGGAGCATCATCCGTGAGAATCTACTGAGTACTTGTCTAACCACGTGGCATCCACCTGCCACTGCGTACATGGGCAAGTAGGTACTCCTACCTCCTTCCCACTTGAGATTTTCATGAAAAATTTTATGAAATTTTGTTGAAGAATTTAATGAAGCTTTTTTCCAGCTTAACCGTCTCTCTTCGTGGGAATCCAAGGGTGATTCCAGCCTTTAATTTTAATGTATGAGATGTTATTTAATTTTGGATAAATATGATTCTCTCGTTCTTAGGGGAGACGAATCTCTCCGTCAGTTTGCCTCATGGAACTATAATATCCATACTCTTAGGCTTGCCTCGTGATCAGTTCTTTCAGTAATTTTCTTACATTTTTTATAACAATAATTACTTGCAGAAATAGCGTACAACATTATGCACAGTTCGATATATTGCCTATATCTCCAGGGCTCCAGGGCGGCTAGCTTTTTGTACAAAACAACACGTATCTAGATATCTTCAATATTTCAAGGTTTCAAGAGACATTCAAATAATGTCTCGAAATTAATCATGACATACTTCTTTTATATATTAGGCTTAAGAACTGACCACAAGTTAAATAATATATTGGTAAACGCATTTTTGTTATTGTTCATGTTGACATATTATAGTAAATGGAATAACAGTTTAACCTCTCAGGCCTCGGGCATATTTTGTCAGATGGTTAAAATATTTCCGCTTCGTAGTAAAATCCAAATAAATGGATTATTTCAGTACGTATCCGAAAACTAAAAACGGATTTTGAAATGTTATGAAATAAACCTTCGTAATTCAGAATAATCATATAAATTTTTAAATACAAAAAAAATTGAATGCAATGGGTCACCTTACGTTTTTTTCACTAAAATTAATGATAACGAAAAAAAATAAAAACACAAACATATGTATTATAAACATAGACATAATATTTATATTAATAATGTGTTAATATTCATATGTCTATGATTATAAACGTTATCGTCACTTTACTTCTTTTCATGTGAAAATAATAAATTAAAAATTTCCCAAGTTACGTTTTTTTTCAAATTGGGATCGGGAACTTTGGTTTTATAATTTGAATTAGTTTGTGGTTAACATTTAGATATGAATATAAAGCGTGGTGTTTTCGCTTCATAATACCGTTTAGATCGCATCTCTCCCCACGATAGTATAGAAAACACAACGATTTCTATGAGACCTATAAGAGTTGTTTCCGAAAGCGAACAAAGCCTGAGGAGTTAACAAATCAACGGAAGTAAGCTACCAAATGAACGATTAAAGATTAAAGGGTATATTGATATTATTTCTGACATGGAAATATAAATTAGTCTAGTCGTGAAGTTATGACCGCTTTGTCTGTATCTGTAGTGTCACAGTCCCTACCGGAAGTCCGCATTAATTGTACATTATTCGGAGTCACGGAACTGCTACTATGTTGAGTTATTTTCGTAACTTTATGGACAATATTATGTCCTGTCCCATATTATAGTACAGGAGAAGCAATGGCAGTGTCCCCCATCACTTACTTAATGTATTGTTCGGAGGCCTGCGTTATTGTGCTCGTCCCTATTGTTTTTGGACAACACTGTAAATAGTGGCAATAATTATTAGTATGGTAACACTATTATCTAGGGTCTAGGGAATATTATCAGTTACCTAGCATGCAGAGTTGGCCGGTCATTTGTTTAGTTTTATATTAACCCCTCAGATTAATTTGTTCATTTTGCAGTACAGCTCATGCAGGTGTCATTTATCTCATAAATCATTGAGTCTCCTTTACTATCATGGTTAAAAATATGATATAAACGGCGTTAGAAAGAGAACACACCACATTTTATATTCAAATCTAAAAGTTAACCAGAAAATAATTAAAATGTACACCTCTATGATTTTTTTTTTTTTACATTAACTCTATACTGGAGGACCCGAGGAAAAAAATTCCCTCAGGGCCTATGTCATCTGAGATGCTGTGTGGAGGGTCTTTTTGAGGAGAGGAAGGAATGAACATTGGTCTTGAAGAGACCCATGTTGTAGGAAGAAGGAAACACAGAGGCCGTGAATATGTGAAACTTTGGGAAGTTTTTATTAATTATTTTTATATAAAACGACAGAAAGGTGAGTTGATGATAACCTTTATACGGATACATTTGTCTAAAAAAATATGTGTGTTTTATTTCGTTATCAATAATTTTATTTAGAAAAAAAGTAAGTTTGTATTCAAAATTTTTATACTTCAAAAATTATGTTGAATTTTAAAATTTAATTGCGTATTTTATCACCTTTCAAAAAAAAAGTTTTTAGTTTTCAGATGCATTCCGAAATAATACATTTATTTTGATTATTTGCAAAGCGGAAATATTTTTACCTTCCGACACGTGACACGTAGGTCCAGAGTAGCAATTTAAACGTTTATACCAAACTTACACAATGTGCCCATAACTTTTAGTTTAAATTGTTACCCTGATTAAGCTTATGCCAATCGAAACCAGTTGGTAAATAAATTAAGGGTTAAAATCAAGTGTTTATTTCATTTAATAATATAATTAAAGAAATTACAAATTATCTTACCTTATTCCACGCGTAAGGTGCTACGAGTATTAAAACACCCCATAATAATAAGTTAATTTTGTATCTAAAATCTAAGGTATCTCGTCACCTTTCTAGTAGCAACATTATTTAACATGTTTCCCTTGTAAAGGCTTTGCCGGTGCTTAAAAGTAATCTACGCATTTCAGTCGTTTGCGTTGCATTTATTCAGAGTTAGGGGAGCTTTTTCATTAACCTAGAAGCTATGCGTATTGCGGATACTTGTGGAGGTGCGAGGACTGAGAGGTGATAAACCATCTAAAGTGTCTGATTCCCATACGATACTGAATGGATGGGGTGGCTAAGTACTGTGAAGAGATAGGGGGATGCGTTGATATTGAATGCGTCCTTCTGTTTTATTGCACATTTTCCAATTAAAAATCCAGGATCGTTTTTTTGGGTGCGCAAATCATTGATTATTCCAACTAGAAATATACGTGCGACGTACATGTTCCCACGAAGGGACGAACTCGTCTTAATTTAACCGGTGATTCCTGATATTTGGAGTAAAAAATGAAGATGAAAGTTTGGTCTCCGTTATTTATTTTTTTAATTAAAAGATAATAAAAAAAAACAGTAGTTATTGGACGGTTTGGGTCGGGATGAGGGGTTGGGCGGTTTTTCGACTGATTGGCCTGTAATGACTTTGCATGGAAGAATTTTAGAAAACAAAAATACATTGACTAGACCATTGCTCAATCTTTTCATTAAAATATTAACGATACTCGACTATCATACTACGGGCGTATGCTTAGTATGGTAGTCAAAAAACCTGTTAAAAAACTGTAAACAAAAATTATTTTACGAAAAAAGAAAAATAATGAATATTAAAGAAAAAACATTAATATTTTCACGTTTCCTTGGTCTTTGCAGACTTTAATGGTTTACTTTGAAATATATACGCTTTTTGGCTTCGTTCTTGTTTCTGTTTGCTGAACGTGAGGTGGTCGCCGCGCCGCCCAGGGGGGATTGGCCGGGTGGGGGGGGGGTGTGACCGTTTCTTTTCCTCTGCGGGGGGTGGGGGAGGGGGAGGTAACAGGTGTCCCCCTGGCCCGGGGGCCACCTGGCGCCCGATAGATGGAGCTTTTAACCAAACAAAGCGTGAACTGAATAATGTATCAGATTGGTTTCCGGCCTGCGTTTTCTCGGAAAATATGAAAATCAGAGTCGAAATTCTCATTTATGAAAAACCCTAATTTAGAATAAATAATATTATAACCAATTAACTTCACTTGTACGATGACGACCTTTGCGGGAGAGCAGTTAGTGCTTTGGCTCTTGGTTCAGAATTTAAGTTTACAAAACATGGTGAAGTGCAAATAAGCATTTAAAAAATATTTTTCAGAAATATATACACGGAGGGCTTAGAGACAAACAAAGTTATTTCCAAACACATGCTAGTAATTCGTGGGGTTTTAAAAGTCAAACAACCTTGTCCACAAATTGCCATAGAAATAAATTAGATTATTTAATTATTATTAGATTATTATTTTATTAGAATATTTTTTGAAATTAATTAAATTATTGGTAATTTTTTTTGTAGATAACGTTGTATAACTTTAAGCACTCGAATTTTGATACGTTTTTTGTAGATCACATTGTTTGTACTTTAAGCCCTCGACGGTATACTATTATAATATATGTACTATTTGACGGTAGTTTCATCTATTCATCATCAAAAATTTTAAATGAAATACCACTGCCTATTCGAATATCGACACCGTTGAAGTGGTTGAAGAAGCTCTGCGGCGAATCAGTCAACCGCACAACATCTTAATTGATAGAATTTACAATGAAAGGAAAACCTACTTGTATTTGTCATTATATTATTTATTTTGAATATTAATATTATTTAGTTTAATTTGAATTTTGGCCGTTTGATTTAACTTTAATTTAATAATATATATTATCAGCTGGTACCCGGCATGCATTGCAATGCCATTCAAGAAATAGTTTCTCCCTGCAAGTCCATTCCTGCCTTCCCTCCCTGCCACTAAAATAAATGAAATGCACACATTTTCAAACCACTCGCACACCACTTGTAGTAATTTATTTATACAAATTTCATAACGCCAGAGCTTACCATTATATATAGAAACACTCTTCTGCTATAATGCAATATTCTGTAAAAATTATTGAGTCAATTATCAATCAATTTTGATAGGTACACCCTAATCACCTAACGGTATGAAATATACTTTACGACCTATTCTCATACCTACCAAATATAAATAAAAAAAATCATAAAAATCGGTCGAGCCGTTTCGGATGAATGCGACCACAAACACCGCGACACGAGATTTTTATATGTAGGTATAGATATTAGAGGCACTGCTGAAAACCAGCTGCATTTCGGGTGAAATCGTGAATGTATAGCTGAGCAGTAACCCGTTCGTCAATATAATCGATGTTAGAAAATTAAATAAAAAAGAGATTTGTATAAATATGTAAAAATCTATTAATTACAAATAAATGTTTTTCATTATTGTACGTAGTACCAGTTAACCCCTAATTGCCCCTTAATAATATTAACAATCAAAGCTGGATAATCATTTTTCGCCTCTTTAATCGCGAGTATTTAAATGAAAAGAAATAATGGAATTATTAACGATCAAGAAGTAGGTATTCTTATTTTTGCATTTTGTACTTTATCGAAATGTTTTGCTATTTGACGTATAATAAAAATACTTATAAACTTTTTCAATTTGAACTACTAATGCCCCATCATAGAACGAAGTATACATAATGGTGATACGGTTATAGTGTACAGTGTGCAATGTAGGTACCAAAGATATTGGAATATAAGGAGATGTGCTATCCGCAGTTTTTACTAGGCGGGACTGCGCTTCCGGGTGTCGCCGATATTGTTTACCAATTAACGAATAATTAACGACTAAACTAAACGAACGCTTAACTAAATGAACGAATTATTTCTGTGTTCAAACTATATTGTTAACCAATACTAAAGCACACCTTCAAAAAATCAAGGAAATGAACAAATTATTTTCGTATGCAAACTACCCTGATTAGGTGGTAGATCGGCGACAGTCGTGCGGACATCATAGCATAAATCTTTTTATTTGAATATCTTTGGTAGGTACCTACCGTAGTCAATGAAAAACAACTAGCGTTTTTTCTAATCCGCTCGCAGTGGGAAATTTAACACAATAAGAAAATTTATTATTATTACTTACAGGAATTTTATTTGCTCAGATTGCTGTGTATACTTTTGGAGCAAGTGGTAGATATTATTCTTTCTTCATGTGTATGTAAAATTGCCATAAAATTATAACAATGAAAGCTTTCACCCGCGCTTGAATATAAAAGATTATCAAAAATGATTTATCCTCAAAACAATAACTAAAAATATTCAACCAGCGTTCTGGCTTGAGGAATGGTCAATGGAAGACTGACACAATAAATCACTGTGATTTATATCACCAGACTGAAATGATGGATATCATACTGTCCTTGTCACATCCTTCGAATCTGCTTGACTTTGGATGAATAAACCATTTCTATTCAAACAGTGTTTTCAACTTTCAATGTGAAAAAGCTAAAGGTAGAATGATAATTTTAATAACGCTATTCATATTTTGTGTGATTGAAGTCTTATTTTAGATGTTAGTTCCATTAAACCGCTGTTTTTGACTTCTTTTCAGTGTTTATACGTGCCAAAGATTCGTGAAAGAATGTGTTTTTATCGGGTTTGAGCATCGACCAATGAGTCATACTCAGGAACTTTTTCCCGAACACCTTATTTCTGATAAAGAAAATTCTATTCTATGGTTCAATGAACTCAAAGCTGCTTTGAATTTGGTTTTCATTTTCAAAATTGGAACTGATTGTTTGAATAAGAACACAGAATTCAGACAAGTGATAAAGTAAGATAAGTAGATACCTAATAATAATTGGATAATTTATAGAGCGCCGTTTTTGTGAAAAATCACCTCAAGGGCGAATTTTCTATAACATAATATTTTAACAGAAATTATTTAGTGAAATTAAATTTATTTATTTATTAATGTCCTTTTTAGGGGCTTTTCATATGAATAGTAAAAATTATACAGCATTTTTATACCTAACTGAAAAGCCTCAGTAACAACGTTTTGTATTTGTTTAGTGATAAATTGAAGATGTTCACTGACTAGTATTAATTATTTCTCCTCACTAGTATTCTAGGCAAATGGAAAAACACATGGTAGTTAGTCCCAGAATTTCTGCTCTTAATTAAATCTCGCCTTTACGTGGTGGAATCCGAAACCTTAGCGATGCAAGCAATTTTGGACTATCAAATGCATAATTTAAAAATGTTTATAAAAATACCGAGAAAATCCTTCTGTCTGACAATTTAAGCATATGAATTTTTTAGAACTGGAATTCTAATGTCCCATGTCTTCGCTAATTTAAGTATCTAAGTTCATGTAGCCAATTTCAAAAAGTAGGTATCACAGAATTCTATCGAACACGAAATGTTAATCTTTATACTATTTTTTCTGCGTCATCTGAAATGATAGTTTTGTAAAATCTACCATATCCTAGAACCACATCACCGGGACCTGGCAAGTTGTGACACCCAAGTGTTGATTATTGTAAAATCATTTATCCCGTGAATTCGGCCCTCCGACTACAAAGTCGTCACTATTGCTATTGATGCCGTTATATGCTAATTGCGGTGACCAACAAATTAATCTCAACGAATTGGCACTACATCACTCTTTTGAAAAATCATTAAAGTGATTAAAGAACTAGGTTAAATACGTACCGTTGGGCTATTTTTTTTGTCACTTTTAATGACTTCAGAGGCATAATTTTGAATTTTTTGAGTTTTTGGTGTACGGGAAATTCGGAAGCGTGATGTTGCCCAGCACATTTTTCATTTGTGTCTTTTGTGTGAACACAAGTTGTCCCTGTTGAACCTGTGCCCCCGTGTGTCCATGTGTCGGTCACCTGCGAGAAATTCTTTGGAATTTTTCTGACGATTTTTGACTCTGGATTTAAAATCCTCACTTACTCCTAAATAGGCACTCTAAAACTATTTTCTTTTTTAATGTTAACTCGAAAGAGACATATTCAACAAGAACACCAGGATTTTAGAAATGACTGCACGTGGCTATTTGCGTTTGTGGAATATTCTTGTATTTGATTAGTGCATAAAAATGGAAATGAGAAACTGAGAATAATAATTTTGAACAAAACATGATTTATACCTAGTATACTTACTTCTTTTGTACTCTTTTTATTATACCTACACCTTACTAAACTCGTTTGTGCAACTATCTACGATAATGATATACTTGTATTGCACCTAATTTTATGTTATTTTTCTTATTTACTGTTTTCTTCATAATTGAAGAGCTTTTCCGTAAACCAGATTGCCCACCTGTAAAATTGATATAGTAACATCAATTTTCGGAAAATAAGCAAATACTAATACATCATATGAGAATAAGTTAACAATAATAATCTAAACGAAAATATGAAAGAGAACAAGACACAGAAAAACAGAAAAAAGACAATGATCGCAACTGGGACATTGCGACCATTGTCTTTTTCTCATTCTCATATGATATATTTCACTGAATACCTTAAAAAAGTATAAAAAGAGAGTTTTTCTTATAAAAAATGAATTAGTAATACATTTTGCTTAGCATGAGAAAATAAACTGTGTATATTTTACGGGAAATTACATATCTCCTGAAATGAAGAATTGTGCTTGTTTTCGCAAATGTTTGCTACTGTTTTGATTTTATATGCAAAAATATCTGTATCTTTTTAAGACCCAAACAGCTGTCACCTCTAATAGATTCTTGCCAAAATAGAATTCCTATATGAAATTATGTTTTATTTATAAATACTTCGCAGTGTGGATATATAATAAAAAGCTTATTTGATTTGTCTGCTCGCCAAATGTAAATATTATGGTGTTCGTTTGGCAGCTTTCCAAGAAGATACATTTTACACATTTTTTCTATAAGTACGTTCTTGTATACCATCAAAATAATAATATTGTTGTTTACTTCACCACTACTAGATGTCTTGTTACCTAGCTATCTTGTAGACAGCTAGGTAACAATACGTCTTAAGTTGTTTGACAAACAGCCTATTTACGATGCTTTAACTCTTCATTTGTTGAATTTTGATTACGTGAGTCATTCAGTTTTTTTTTTAAATTCCCTTCGAATTGTACCTAATCCTTTTTTTTAACAAAAGCCTGAGATTTTAATAAAGGCTCCATTGGTACAATAAAATTATCCTAACCTTCGACCAAGTATATCCTATAGTATATACTAGGTCAATGATCCTAACCTTTAAATGCGAAATGTGCCAGACCATTATATTAATAACTAGCTGACCCGACGAACTTCGTACCGCCTCAGAATCAATTAAATTCAATTTTTTTATTAAGTTAAAAATTTTACAATGAAGCAATCATCGATACGCAACTGTCCGTGTTTGATTTTTGTCAGTATCAGAGATGGCATTGTGTACGGATTTATATTTTTTGTGATTTTCTTATTTTTCCACCTACTTACGGGAATTTGGGAATCATTTATTGGATAACCAACACCTCTGTCACACGTCACCGATAGGTCACCCCAAGTGGTTCGCTACGTTTGGTGATTTAGCATGGGGTGACGTGTTCATGGGGTGACGTTTGTCCGGGTCTTGGCGGCGGATGTGTCTTCCTACCCGATGTGTGGCGGGCCGGATTGAGAGAGACTGGTTGAGCTGGACTCTCTCGACCCAACGCCTTGCACCGCAGTTGGAGGGATGGATTCATACGTCCGTCACTCCCGGGCACACTGACCCCAGATTCCTACCCACCCCTCATACTTTTTTCCTTCCCCTATCCTTTCCTTCCTTAAAAAGACCCTCCACACAGTATCCCCTAAGATGACATAGGTCCTGAAGAAAATAATTTGGGGATTGTATCTTTCCTTTGGATGGGTGGAGACATACGTTCACCGTTTGTCTCATTTTCGACTGTTGACATTTAGTGTGTAAGAAAGAGAGGCAGCATTAGATGTTTAAGAATAAAAGAAAAACAATCAGCGCATTGTCATTTGACGTTTTAGAATTTTTGGAACTCACTCACTACTTAATATTATAGATACTTATCACAAAATTCCCGCAGCTCTTTCAAAATATGAGAATTCGTTCCATACAAAATGTACAGGGAAAAGATTTTTCTTAATAACTATTTTTTCGTTAATTTTTGTGATGTTTTAATAGTTATTATGTTATCCGGGGCGGAGACAAATCCAACAAATCAAAGATCAGCAAAATCGGCCCAGCCGTTCTCGAGTTGTAAATAGTGTAACTAACCCGACTTTGTTTTATATATTAAGATATTGAATCAGAGACCAGAGACCATTTTAATTTTACATTATATTGCAAAAATAATGACACAACTGAACCTATTCCCATAAATGAGTAAAGCAAGGCAAAATGTGAAAGTTTGTAATGAGTAACCCTTTTGGTGGCATCTTTATAGGTATGAATATAGTATTTTAATAGATAAACGTATCCTCACCTCTGTAAGCACTGGTTTATCTTGAAATCATTTATATCCGGATTTCTTTGCCGTCATTATCTCGGCACATTCCTTGGAATACCAATTAAATTTCACTCAACGGAGAAGTTCGGAAGATGGTGGCGCCGGTGGAGCCGATTTAACGATCCAAGTTCCACGAAATTCTGCTTAATTCCAAAATCAATCTGGTTATCGGACTAAAATAATAACAGTATAATTGTCAGTATAATTTTGCAGATTAATAGCGCCTTAGCAGACGTTGACTGGACAACGACTCTTAACAGCAGTAATGTAGACTCAGTCACGGCGCGCTTCTATTCAGAATTAAATAAGGTAATTGATTGTACTGCCCTGAAGAAGCTACGGTTGTAGCGAAACCCGGTCGGCATAAAGTATATAAAAAATAAAAGTGGTGTTTACAAAGTTATTGTTTTATTTTAATAATTATTACTAATAATAATTAATATTCTGGAATTAATCACACTTTATCTAAGTTGAAGTTTAGAAGAAGTCTTCGTTTCTCTGCCACTATTATCACCTATCCAATGATCTGCCTTTAAACTATTCATTATTATCTATAAAATCGAATGACGCAATGTTTACATAGAAAGCCTCGCCCCCATTAACAAAGTTTATAGTAATATTCAAGCAAATGTTCATGTCGGAGGTCGCAGGAGGCAGGGCTTTAGTTGTAGGTACATATTATTATTATTGCTATTATGTAATGAGGATAAATTTTTCAATACATAATGTTTTTTTAATTTATTGAGCTGTTTACTTATTAGTTTGTTAGTTACCTTTAAATTGTCATTTATTTTTGTTCTTTCATATTCTTATTTTTTATTTAATATTTACTATATAGTATTTTTTGTAAATATGTTAGCCCACTGGTGCAGACCCTTAGTTTTTTTTTAAATTTAAAACAGTGAAAATCTTTTGTGTTGTAGTTTTTTTTTAATTTAAAACTGAAAAAAATAGATTTTATTTGTATTATTAAGTTTATTATAATGGATGTAAATAATCTGTTGATTTTCCTAAATAAATAAATAATACCTATACTGCAAATTCATTCAGTTCAGAGCGAATGAACGAGGAAAGGAGTGTAAAGAGAATATATGACGCAAAAGTGAATGTAGAAGAAGTCGGGGATGCCCGAGAAAGACATGGCACGACCAAGTGAATCGGATACTTGAGTCGGGCCATGTCAAGAGTCAGAATAATAGAAGAGCATGTATGAGACGATGTATGAATGTGAACGAGGCAAGGAGTGTGTGCCAAGACCGAGTTGTTTGGCGGTCCGTCCTCTCTGCCTACCCCTGCGGGGAAACGGCGTGGTGCTTAGTTAGTTAGTTAGCAAATTCATCTTTACCGCCAAGCTTTTTATGTCTTACGTATATTTGTGACAATGTAAGGCACACTAATAATATACACATTTGTGGTTGTAGCTTTCTTAAAAAACGAAAAACCTTGTTCCGAACTCATTTTCTTTTAAAAAGTGAACCACTGATATTTTACTTCACAGATATAAGCATTTTATTTTGACTGGAAAGCTGATAAATTTGATAAAGTAATAATGAATGCATTTCCGCAACAATACCTTATTAATTAACATAATAGTACTCCAAGCGTGTTATTAATTTCCATTGTCTCGCTCAAACTGGAAACTTGAGCCCGTAAACAATTCAATTTGGTATTTCTTTGGCGCACGGCTAACGAACTGCATATTTCGCCTAAACACTTTCGCAAGTCGGGTGTTTCACAAACTATAAGTAGATAGTTCCGCAAATTTACGAGCGGCGCTGAAACATAGTTTTCAGAAGGAACGCTTTGTGAAAGATGGGCCTCCCCACTCCCCCTCCCCCCGCCCGTGAGGTCGCAGAGCTTGCCAACCAAACCTTCGCTAAGTAAACCTTTAGATTAAATTATCTATATGTTTCCCGTGCATGGAACACGCTTCTGCTACGCCTCTGAAGGTAATATTCATTTCAAGCTTGTGCGATTTTAGAATCTGTTACTGAGAACTGAGAATCTGCCTTTTTTAAAACTATAGATCAAAGATAACGAAAGCCAGGCGCTTGGGGCTTTTGAATTCATTAAAAATATGAACTGGGTATTTACTTAAAAAAATAAGTGGTGATCACGGACGTACAAATTTGTATGTCTATGGTGGTGATATAGTTTGACTGCATCCTAGGCAAACATGTGTTGAGAGCAGGCGCAGTTAATAACATAATAAGAAGTTTACTTGATCGAAGGAAGTTTAGAATAAAAATTACAAAACAGTATGTATATTTCTTCTTTAATAATAATAATAATAATAATAATAATAATTGGATAATTTATAGAGCGCCGTTTTTGTGAAAAATCACCTCAAGGGCGCTTTACATAGTATAAAGCAAAGTCGCTCCCGCTGTCTGTACGCTTAGATCTTTTAAACTGCGCAACGGATTTTCATGTGGTTTTCACCAATAGAGGAAGGTTTAGGTATATAATTGGTCAAGGTTTTGTGTAAATTGATTGAAATATGTAATATATAAAGGGAGCGGGCTGGCAAGCCGGCGGTATGGGTTTGATATGTATGCAAATTAACAGATGGCGTTGGTTGTAAAGGTTGCGTAATGGCGTTGTCAGTAGATGGCGTTGTGTTTCGTTAGCCACAGCAACCTGTGGCCGGGTTTACAATAAAAGACAAATCAGCATTGCACCATGGAAAATACATATTTATAAACCAAAGGTTAAGGTAAAGATTTGATAAAATGTTTGTTATTGGGACATTGCGTTGTGACTATTCCTCCAAGATTGTGACAGCGGTGTGCCGTGACTTTTTAAAGATTTCAGAACCAAACTTTCTTATGGACAATTTTTAAAATCATATTACCAGCCCGATTTTTTATGTTCAGGTTCAAGATCGTATGAATATTTCCCCATACTATAAAGATTTATAAAAAAAATATTTTCTGGTTAAATCGATAATTTAAATATAAGTTGTTCTAAATGATAAACCGACTAAAAGGTATTGTACGTTTTAAAACTATGCTCAGCACGTAGCACAGTTTTTCATTCACATAAATATTATATATTTCGTCTTCAATATTTGCAAATATTTCTACCTTGTTTTGTGAGTGTAGCTTTTTGTAGTTTGGGGCTGCAGTCGAAACAGCTTAGATCAGCTTGGGCAATGGTCGTTTGTCTGAATGCCGAGTTCCGATTCTGACTTTGAAATTCATAATTTACTATCGGTTTGACGTTGGTTTCGGTGTTAAAACATTCAAATAAAAAGGGTTAAGAGTTTGCACTTCGTGTACAACATTACTCGATATTTCAGATGGTCTTTTGGTAATGTACGTACCTACTGCATGTTTTTTTTTATTTCCCCATCCAATAGGGCCGATACGCAGCGCCAGGGGACAATCAAATTTATCAACGACAAGCAAAAAATAACCTATTGATAATTAATAATATTAAAGACATTGAAGATATATTTTGCTTGTCACTGATAAATTTGCTTGTTGCTTGGCGCTACGGATCGGCCGTGTCAGATGGGGAAATTCTAAAAAAAGTGTAGTATGTAGGTACATTACCAAAATACCATTTCAAATTCGGTATAATATCGTTCACGAAGTGTGATCTCTTGACCCTTTTGATTTAACATTCCAACACCGCTGAAAACAATAGCCGTTAGGCGGCCGACATTGATAAATAAATTATCAATAGGTTATTTTTTTGCTTGTCGTTGATAAATTTGATTGTCCCCTGGCGCTTTGTATCGGCCGTATTGGATGGGAAAATAAAAAAAAAACGTGCAGTAGGTACGTACATTACCAAAAGACCATTTGAAATATCGAGTAATGTTGTTCACGAAGTGCAAACTTTTAACCCTTTTGTGTATTACGTAGTTGAATCGTTGAATGCGTTGAATAATATTCGCATGTAGGTATTATATTTCAACTATTGGCGCTAATTATTATCAACAGCGTTGGACGTTGAAACAATATAACCATTATATTTTGATACAGTACTACTTTCTAGTCACGCTTTTAAGGTAACGAAATCGAAAAAAAACACTTTTTTCTTCTTCAAACTTCGCAAATATACCTTGTGGCGTCATTATTGGTATAATGAAAACAAATTTTCTTTTTTGTCCTTTAGTACAGTTTTATAGTAGATATACGATAATATCTGAGTTTTGAAAAGGTTGAAAAGCCCTTCAATCTTCTATGCTCACACAACTTTCTCCTCATCCCTTCAGGCAGAAAATCTCCGCTACTTCTGCGGTGGTGAACTGGAGAACTAACTTATACCAGAACTTACAAGTTACAAGGCTGCTGTTTGATTAATATTTGCAAATACAACCGATATTCAGAAATACCGAAATTCATTTTAGATTTGCTGAAATCACCAAAGATTCCATTCTTAATAATTTAATCAACTTGTTTAATGAATGAGGCTCCAGAACTGAGATTCCTTTACGTAAACTAAAGTCTCGGATCGATTTCAAAATTTGCTACTAAAAATAAACAATGTCGGCATGGGCATTCAAAATTTGCTTAGTTAAACTATTCTGTTGTGGTGTTTTGGCATTAAATTTGGAGTGTATTAAATTTGAAACTCCCAAAAACAAAATGAAACTATATCTAATAAAAAAAAACAGAGTGTGCAATTCACACGCGGTAAAAATGAAACCTTCAGAAAACTTAAGTAGACAAGAGTGGGGAGGCTACGAAGCAACGCACAAAGAGAAGACCGATTATACTTATATTATAGATGGTAGAAACTTATATTTATGATTGTGCGATCAGCTCATTTAAAATATGTATTAAACTTTTATTAAATAAAACAAAATCAAAAATTCTCATTTCGGTTATCTGTGAGTCCTGCGTCACTCTGGTTGAATGCGTGTCATTTTCAAAATTGGAACTGATTGTGTGAAGAATTCAGACTTTCCCTTGATATCAAAAAGTATTTTAGAGAATGTCACACTAAAAATCATACTTATTTTTCTTCTTACTGAATACATCTATGTTTGTATCTTTTAGTTAACGGGTCTGATTGCCATGTGTCTGTATTAACTATAGTACATATACGAAATGTATTAACTGTATTAACTGCATTATATTAACCGTACACGTGACTGTATTTGTACATTTATGAAATGTAAACTCTTCTCCATCTACAAGCTAATGCTTTTAATGGAAGACCAGTAATATTATAATATGTTGCAATTTTAAGATAAACAAATAAAAAATTTAAAAAATATATGTGTATTTTACGAGTCTGCGTATTATAAAAGTGTAACTACATTGTAAAATCCTTCGCTTCCGCTAAGGGTAAGATTTTATTCAATCCTCGTTACTCAGCTTTGGTTGGCGAAAGCGACTGTAAATAATTTACGTATTCTCAGGTTATCCCATCTGCTCAAATGTTGCATCTCTCGTCTCTGCCTCCATGGTCCCTGGTTCCCGCCAGTTCTCGGCTGTCTGTCATCTTGGTTCTCACGTCACGTCTGCTGGGATCTTCTCCTCCTGCCTCCGCTGTCGGCACCGTATTTATCATTGAACGTGCATTAGCTCTGATGATAGACATCTAAAGCCTATAATGGGATCCGAAACGTCCAACGGAGATCCAAATTGACACGGCACGACAACCCACAAATCACTCAAATTGCGTGTATTTTATGGAAAGTTAAAATTACATGTTTTTAAAGCTAATGAACTTGTCACAGATGCTGTAAAAATGCCATTTATCATTATGAAATTTACAGAAAAATGCGTTAGTAATTGAAAATTGATAGAAAAATGTACCTATTATGTTGGGTAGCAGAACTGCAATTAATTTTTTTTCTATTTAGAAATAACTCTTCCAAGCTTGCATTTTACAATTCGCAATATCTACTTTTACAAGATTTCGGTCCTTAGAGTTACATAAATTTAACACACATAAACTAACTAACCATCACGCCGTTTCCCCGCAGGAGTAGGCAGAGAGACGGACCGCCAAACCACTCGATCTTGTCACACACTCCTTGCAACGTTTACATTCATATATCGTCTCATACATGCTCAAAAACTAATATTTGCAAATTTAGAATTTCGTGTAGGCTGTAAAAGGGTTCAGGGACGACCTGTCAATTTTTAAAAATCGGCGAATGTGAAAAGTAGGCAGAACTTTCATGGTGTCGGGATGACCGTTACATCACTAATGGATAGTTTTAGTTACATACACGCTATAAAAACAATGTAAATTTATGTTATGAAGTTAGGCATGGTTGTTGAATGATCTGCTCCCCTCTTTGTTATCGATAGTATCACGTTTTGCATATTATTATTGAAATGAACGAGCCGCTTATGGTAGTCGGCAACTACCACCATAATTGCAGTTCCATAATGAATTGGAATGAATGCGCCAATCATCATACCTGAAAGCGCTCTTATATAATAGAATGGCAATTGTATAACTGCCGATTTATTCCAGCGGGAAGAAAACAATTCGTATTCAATCGTGGTGTCGGAATATATCATGATCATCTAGGTATATTGAAACATTTCACAGTTGTTAGTTGTGTTACTAAAGGTATTTTGGTTTTTGCACGCATTGCGTTATTGTAATATGTTAAAAAAAATCTATTTTGTATCGTAAGAACAAGTCAATAGACAACTGTACTGCTAACCGAGAAAGAGTGGAGGATTGTGTGCTATTTGGAGTTCCTAAACATTACGACTACATTTAAAAATGTGAGCTTAAATCTCCACGAAATAAAATAAAACTAATTTTATGGCGACAAACTGTAATTGTATTAACACTTTGGCATTCATCTGAGAATCTATCATCGATATTAGTCATAACTGTTTCCGTGCATGTGTTATAAAAAATTTCTTCCAAAAACTGTTTCCATGTATTGTGTTATAAAAAATATCTTTCTTTCCATATTTATGCTCGTATTGGGTGGAGTGAATGAAATGTTTGCATTTGTCTAAAGTCTAAACAGTATTTAGTCTGCACGGTCTGAAGCAATATCTCACCTTTCCTTTAAATACTTTCGACCATTTTTTTTACAGAATCCATCGGTGTCTAAGATACGAATCCAAATACCTCCCAATCGTTTGTCTTTGGTCCCGGCACTCCCGGCTCCCGTCCCGCTTGCACTAATGTAGTATAGGTACTCCTTCCTCCCGAGTGATGTACATTTTTCATTCTCAGCACTGGTAGCATTGGCGAGTCTTCTCATTTTTTCTGGTAATATTTATTCCAGTAAACTTGCCTTGCCTTGCTCATATAAATTTTATCTAGTCATTTTATCATTTTTTTGTATGCAGATTTTTCAGTCTGTGGTTGCGGCGTATCCCCAAACTGAAAGAATCCTGTAAATCTTTATGCAATAAATTTTAATTTTGATAAAAATCATTTTCAGCTGCAACAATAATGTAGTATTTTTCAACCCTAGAACTCTAGCTCACTGAAAAGTCCTGGAAAAGACCTGGACATGCTGAACCCTAGATTCCTACCAAAGATATTGAAATATAAGAGATATGCTGCTATCCGCAGTTTTTACTGGGTGGGACTGTGTTTCCTGGTGTCGCCGATATTGTTAACCAATACTATTGTACACCTTCAAAATTCAACTAAATGAACGATTTTTTTCCGTATTCAAACAATATTGTTAACCAATATCTACTATTACACACCTTAAAAAAATCAACTACTCTCCGTATTCAAACTATCCCATTACGAATTAATCCGCTGACAGTCGGGCGGACAACATAGCATATCCCTTATATTTGAATATCTTTGATTCCTACCCACCCCTCTTACCTTTTTCCTTCCCAGAACTTCCTTTCCTTAAAAAGACCCTCCGCCCAGCATCCGCAAAAACTACAGGCTCTTAGGGAAATTATTTTTCTCAGGACCTCCTGTGTAAAGCTAATGTAAAAAAATGCAGATTCTGACTCCTGGCAATGGAACTCTTGTGGGGAATCATAAACACAGATTTTATGACGGGATTTGCTGCACGCCGCTGTCCGGCAGTGTCTAGTGATGTATATTCTCTGCGGATCGACAATCGACAGTGACACAGTCCGCACTCACCGTTGTGTACACTGTACACAGTATGTGGTGTGTTTAGTAGATCGGGATCGGGGCTGCAGCCGTGACATCTATACCGTGTGGGGAGAGCAGAGCTGTCAAACGTACATCACGCGGAGGAAGCTGCTCGCTGAAGCAGGAAGCCGATTGTCACGGCTACTCATTACTCTCCCTCCTTCCTCCTCCCTGCAGCCAGCACCAACCAGAGCAAGGTGGAGGTCGTCTGCCCATCTCTAGCTTACATTGAGGTTATAGATTCGATCAACGTATGGCATCCTCTCTTGTAGCATTTTAACATATTTGCATCCATTTGAATCGTTTCGTTTATATAAATTTATGAAAATTTTCCGCAAGGACGTTTAAAAAAACTAGATTGTAATTTAAAAACAAATTAACTGCATTTAAAATTCTTCGCTCTTCTCATAATGGTATTTAACGATGTCATGTACTGTGAAATTATCCAGTTTTGTGAGATTAATTGTCAAGAATGAAACAATCAAAGGAAAATGTTGTTCTTTAATAAAATAATTGTTTTTGGCTCTCGCTTTATATTTTGTGTTAACACGCAACAATCGTTATTTTATGTTAACACGGTTTCAGCACACAAAAATTGTATATAAAAATTCATTTTTTAATTTGGGAGGCGGATGTGGGCACCGCCGCCCCTACTATAGGTTACTCCAAGTAATTTGATACGTTTTATGACTTAGCAGGAGTGCCCGGTTTCATGGGGTGAGGTTTGTCTAGGTATTTGCGGCGAATGCGTTTGCCCACTTACTGCGTGGCAGGCCTGATCGGGAGAGACTGGTTGAGGTAGACCTTTTCAATTCTCCAGCCGGACTCTAGACCCTAGCCTTGCATCGCAGTGGGAGGGATGGATTCATACGTCTGTCACTCCTGGACACATTGAACCCAAGTTTCCTACCCGTCCCGCATACATATTTTCTTCCCAGAACTTCCTCCCCCCTCTTTCCCTAAAAAGACCACAGCTTCTCCAAAGATGACCCTTTTTGTTCCTCAGGGCCTCTCTCAGGCTCCTCTGCGTGGGGCTAAAATTAAAAAAAAAAGTATGGGTGTAAGGAACTAAGGGTGTAACTTAAAATGTCTCCACAGCAAGTGTAAAATAAGCAACGGCTAAGTAGAAGATGGGGAGGGGTAAAGATAATGAAATAAAATATTCCATTATCTTTCGATTTTTTTATCGTATTTCATTATCTTTGGGCACGGGTAAAAGAGAGAAAGGTGAATCATTTTTTTTTCGGGTATTTAAAGCCTAATATAAAATCGGACTTTTCTGTATATTTTTTTCTGAAATATAAAAAATTATATTTAACGGTTATAAATAGCGTTAGATAAGTTTGGCAAACTCGGCGGCGCCCATTATAATTCTATAGAATTGCAGGAAGTTTCCTAACATGGTCAGGGCCAATTTGTCGGTCTGGAACTCGAACTGTGGGAATTCAATCTGGCTACCTACTGGCTACTGGCTACCGGCTACTTCATGCATTATGTCGTAGTTGCTAACTACTAACTATGTTGCATTGCTGAAAACAAAATGTATGTTAAAACAACTATACCCTCGGTATAGTTGCGCTATACCGAGGGTATAATAATAATAATAATAACATAGCATTTACATAACGCAGGTTTGTGATATTTCACTTCAAATGCGCTTAATTATAATAAGCTTAAAATTAATTATATAGTGTTCCTTACGAGTCCTTACGAAATTGATTAAATAATGTGAAACAAAGAATATACAGTATATACAAAGCAATTCCTAAAGAACAATATTAACAACAATAGTGAGTGCACATGACAATAGATTTTTTTTTTTTTAAAGAAATACAAACATTCCCGGGTTACGAATAACCCAACAATGTTTGAAAATCTCCTACTACCACCACAGAAAGCCGAAAATATTGCTTGTGTTGTGATGGAGGACTTAGCCAGCAGAGAAATAATAGATATTAATCCCATTGAAACCATAACGGTGCCATTCAACAAGAATCATTAAAAACAAAAATATACTATAGAACAGGAAACAGTTTACGTTTAGAAAAAATACAAATTCGGAGTGCACGTAAAACTACAAGGAGGTAATCGAAACCAAACAATTACTGGAAAATTGAGGAACATGGTTTATTACAGTTTTTTCGAAAAGGAGTTAAAAATTCATGAAAGGAATGATTTTTTAAATAAGTTTGTTTTTAAAGCCCTTTTGAATTCAGCCAAGTTCTGGATATTAGTAAGAACTGAGGGAAGTTTGTTTCAAATGAGCGGGCCAGTTACACGAAAAGATCGATCATAGTAAACGGCTCGATTTGACCTAGAAAGTTCGATTAAACGATTAGTAACATCTTGATCTGCTGACCTTAGAGTAAGCTGTCTATCGTTTAAGTTTTGTCGGACACATAGTTCTGATATATAGGCTGGCGCCATTCTATGACTTTTTATGACTTCTACAGTATTACATTTGCTTATTACGTATGTTTTATTAACCAATAATAACACGTCCAATTTGGAACGCAGGTATGGGTACCGCTGCCCTGGGATCCGTTTATTGGATAACCAACACCTCTGCCATAGGTCACCCCAAGTGGATCGCTTAATCACTTAGCAGAGGTGTCCGGATTCATGAGGTGAGGTTTGACCGGGTCTTGGTGGCGGATGTGTCTGCCCACCTGTAGCATGGTGGGCTGGGTCGAGAGAGACTCGTTGAGGGGGCATTTTGACCTCTTCAGCCGGACTCTCGATACTCTCGAACTATGTGTCCGACAAAACTTAAGCGAGAGAGCAGATCTAGATGTTACTAATCGTTTAATCGAACTTTCTCGGTCAAATCGAGCCGTTTAGTATGATTGCTCCTTTCGTGTAACTGGCCCTGTCATTTGGAATAAACTTCCCTCAGCTCTTACTAATATCCAGAATTTGGCTGAATTTAAATGGGCTTTAAAAACAAAATTATTTAAAAAATCGTATCAATCATAAATCCTAACATTTTATTTTATTTGGGAGACCAACAGTTTACATTAATAACGGGGCATAATAGTAATTGAGTCACAATAATTGAACCATTTACAGGTTTTGTATTGTATACAAGTGTAGTGATTCCAGAGATATTTACTAAACAAAAAATTACATTTCAAGAGACAAGTTATTTAGGGGGGAATAGGGAGGGGGTAGGATGGGGGGGATCGGTTAGGTTGAGGTATAATAATAAAAATATGCGTATCAAAAAATTAAAAGAGAAAAAAAGGAAGTTAATAGAGTGGTGGTTGTAGGTATTAGAGGGAATCCATAGTTATTGTATCTTTTCAATACACGTAATAATCCATGTTCTCAAGTTTCCGATAATTGTTTGGTTTCGGTTTCCTCCTAATTGTACTTTTATGTTTAATATCCGAATTTAATGTCGAATTTATTGTAAGAAGTTAATGTATTATATTTTAGTTTAAAAGTTCTTGTTTTGTCGTGTGCTACAATAACACCGATATTGTCTATTTATTATTGTCCTGTGTGTGCTATAATAGCACTGTTTTGTTAATCTTTGTTCTCTTGTCATTGTTTGTAAGTACTGCATATTCTTTATTTCATATGTATTTTTTTATCAATATTTTGTAATGTACTCGTAAGGAGCACTGTGGGATTATTTTTTAAATATTTATTATAGTAAAGCGCACTTGAAGTGAAATGACGCAAAACTGCGCTACGCAAATATTACATTATTAGTATCGCCTTGCGCCGCATTTTAAGAGATGGATTCGTATGTTCGTCACTCCTGGACACATGGACCCCAGATTCCTACCCACCCCTCAAAAGCTTTTTCTTCCCAGAACTGCCTCTCCTCCTTTTCCTAGAAATACTTTCCACCCAGCATCTCAAAAAAAGACATAGGCGTTATTTTATTTAAGGCTTCCTGTGTAGAACTAATGAAAAACTAGACAAAGCATATAATATAAACTGAAAAACAGTAGAAATGAACAGGGAGAATGATACTCGTAGTATGATAGATACCTAGAAATACAAGATTCATACAATATCATATGTTTCGGTAAAACCCTTCCAGCCACATTTTATGAGAGTGTTACTTTACAGTGGTTTAGAATATTGAATAGACTTAGAACTTTTTAATTTTTTTTTTTATATGTATACCGCACAAAAGTCCCAACTGCTCCCGTCTGAAGCCAGTGAGACTATGGCATCCCCAATTGGGGTATGTTGTGAGGCTGAATTTAATGGGGAGGGGAAGGAGATAGGGAAGAGGAAGGTAGGGAAGTACCTGGCTATTCAGATCTGGTCACCAAACATGGCTAACGCCATTTCAAGCAACGTTTTAATTCTGAATGGTAGTCTTACACCAGGGCGATACTGAGAGTATCTCCCACTCTGGAACGTGCCGCAAATATACTATATATTATTTTTAATGAATAAATTGTGAAATGACACAAATTAATCAAATAAAATTTATTTGCCACGCCGGGATTCGATCCCGCGACCTTCGGTGTGCGAGTCAAGAGTCTTGCGACTGGACTACGCCGGCCGTCAAAGAACTAAAATATTTTTTGACATCAAAATGTTGAAAAACATAACCGCTTTCATATAAACTTCAAGTTTTCGTAGCATTTGTACTTAAATCTGTTTTGGCATCAACTGATATAATTTTCATGTTTGATTATTGGAGAGCATAATTATTGTAAAAGTCGTTACATCACTACTTGTTTTGCCCAATTTATATGAGAGACTATTTCATCAATCTGGTGGTCAAGTACCCACCCACACGGTGTTAACGCAAATTGCTTCAAATACAGAAATCCACTTTACGACTGAACAGGAACCTTAATTTTGATATTTTTTCAGCCATTTCCAACATGGCCGTCAAGTAGTTGAAAAGCGTTCCAAATTCAAACGACTTTTTGTACGAATACAGCGGTAATTGACCGTGGTCGATTATTAACTTGAATTCCCTTTTTCCCTTTTATAACGCTTTGCATTGGGTACGGTTACAATCAACGAGTCAGCAGCGATAGAAATGTCTCTGGACAAATTCGTTCCCATACTGGAATAAATGGATATTACTTAATGAACTTAGGGAGTCGAATTCGATACCGAATATCGTGGTTTTATTTTATCGTATATCATATAGTACTGTACTAATGGTAAACTACTAATATCAGACAGTTTTATCCATCAAGTATTTCACCTTCACCTTCACTGCCCGTGAAATTGTAAATAACTAATTTTGTAAAAATGAAAAAAATTCCTCTTTGTAAGCTTTTGTAAAGGTAATTTCATAAATCGCCATTCTCCAGCCCTAAAAGGCCCAAATTCTCCAGTCTTTTAAAATAATTATAAACTCTATATTTGCCAATAATCTTCTCGTAAATGCAATACTAACAGTGATGGGGGTAGCAAATGTAAAATCATGTAATGTCCAGTGTCTTAACCCTTCAAAAAATTGTCATTTTTTTCGGTTGATCAAAATATTTTCGCTTTACAATAAAATATACGCTTTCAAATTATATAATTCGAAATGAACATTTATTTTTTTAATTATGAAAATTTTGCATACAAACATAAAAAAAGTTTTTAAAATAACTCACCTTAGGTTTTGTCTAACTAAAGTTACAAATAAAAAAAATAAAAAAAAACACATACATATTTCATTAGACAAACGTATACGTACACATATTGTTATCTCACTTTTTGTCGCTCTATGTAAAAATAATTTATAAAAAATTCCCGAAATTAAGTTTTTTTTTTCAATCCGTGATTCAAAACTTTGTATGCATAAAAGTGTACATTTTACTTGTTTGGTGGCTAGTTTTAGATTGGAATATAAAGCGTGGTGTTTTCCCTTTCTAACACCGTTTAGAACATATTTCTCACGAAGATAATAAGGGAGTTACAGCGTTTTATACGAGACCTATGTGCGTTGGGACAAATATGGTCTCCTGCCATTCTAAGGGTTAAATATAATGTCCTCCGCTTGCAAAGCCGTATCTTCTCCAAGCAAACTTTCTTAGTAAAGCGTGTTGATCTAAAGTGCGTTTTATGTATCTATTTGTAAATAACAAAATTAGATAGAGCCTCAGAATTCATAATAAATTGTACAGCGCCCTTGATCTTATTTTTCACAAAAACGGCGCTCGACAATTTATTCAATTATTATTATAATTAGAGTCGTTTTTTTGAAAAAACAACTTTACACTTAAAAAAAAAGATCCAGCCCATGTGTACAACCTTCCACCTTTTATCTGAAATTTATTTTGTGTAACCTATTTTATTTTATTGGGAAATCCAAAAGTTGCGACAATTTATAATGTGTGGTAAAATATGTAAAATAATTTAACCAATAATAGGTTTTATTTATTTATTTATTTAAGGAACATAAACAGTCTTAGTAATAAAATATACATAAGAGGATGATAAAAAAACAGACCAATTATTTAGAAACATAAAAGTAACTGAATGTAAACAAGAGCATTTAAGAAAAACAGAAAAAATAAAAACAGAACTAAGCAGCAATTTAAAAAAAAATAATAATACAGATGTAAATTCAACAAGTGATAAACATGTTATACACAACAATAAGATAAGGGAAAGTTGCCACGCAAGTAATGTAAAAATATTAGGTACAATAAATTTAGTCGTGAATATGTGTTATGTGTTATTCGCACCTAGAATCTAATACAAATAAATTCTGTAACGACTGTCGTTACCGTTATCTTACTGAACTAGCAGTGAATATGTCAGCAAGTGTGTCTATATGTGCAAGTTTATTAAATTCAGCCAACCCCTCCCTATAACCTACGGAGTTCCCCAAGGAAGCGTCTTAGGCCCTACTTTGTTTCTCATATACATAAACGATCTTTGTAACCTAACGATAGATGGAAAAATTGTAAGTTTTGCTGACGATACTGTGCTACTCATTCAATCCGACACTTGGTTAGATGCATACAAAATGGCTGAGACATCAATTAACTCTGTTAAAAAATGGCTAGATATTAATTCTCTTGCACTAAATACTACCAAAACAAAATATATTACTTTTAGTATTAATATCGTTGGCCAACCTAATCAAGATGTTGAAATAAAAGTACATGAATATTCTTGTATTCATGATACATTCTGTCAATGTCCTTGCCTAGATCGAACGGACCATATCAAATACCTTGGTCTTACATTTGATCAATATCTTAAGTGGAATACACATTGCCTACTCATCACGAATAAACTTAGAAAACATATTTATTTCTTCAAAAACATTAGAAACATACTAGATTCCAAATCTATGAAAATTGTTTATTACTCCCTTTGTCAATCAATCATTGAATATGGAATAATCGCATGGGGAGGTGCAACACTATCCAAACATCACGTATATAGATCAATAAAAAAAAAAAAAAAAATTATCGAAGGCACAAAAATTAATTATGAAAGTTATTCTTAAAGTTCCCATAATAACAAGTACTGTAGATATATTTAACAAATTCCATGT
Organism: Limnephilus lunatus; assembly: GCA_917563855.2. NCBI lineage: Eukaryota > Metazoa > Arthropoda > Insecta > Trichoptera > Limnephilidae > Limnephilus > Limnephilus lunatus. The sequence continues at coordinate 50,151,209 of OU830592.1, forward strand.
ATTAGATATTCGACAAATTTACACAAAAACAATCTTAACTCATCTGTTTAAAAATAAAACAAATACATTTTATGAAAATACCCAAAATATTGTAAACACGCGGCACAAAACCAAAGAACTCATACAAACACCTAAAACAAACACAACATTTGGTCAAAGAAATTTCAAATACATTGCGTCTAAAATATACAATAACCTACCTGACAAAATAAGACAATCGAATAATATTAACAAATACAAAATTCTGATAAAACAATGGATCATCGAAAAAGGTCGTGCAATAATTAGTCACCTCACCCAAATATAATCCTCTTATCCCATTATTGTTACCACTACTACCAACCTGAAATTTTTTGTCAAATATTTTTACTTAATTGAAAAAAGTATTTTATTTAATATTTATAAAAAATATTTGTAAACTAGTCTGTCTCGACACAGGATTTCCTAGTGAGACAGGCAAGGCCAAAAAAAAAAAGTTAACTTTATTGTATAGATGCATAAATAAATTAAAAAAATATATTATTATAGGAGTTCATGTCCTTTGTATAAATTCATTTTGGTTGGAATTAGTGTTGCATCTATCAATGTAGAAAAGGGTATCTTGTCTGTTGTATCGAGTCGGCGTGTGGAAATTTATTTTATTTAGCAGCTCAGGGCTCAGGGCAGACAACTTTTGAGTTAATAATTTTGTACAGGAGCATCTGATCAGCGACAAGACTCCTATTGAGCAGTTTCGAGATTCGAAAAATTCTTTTTCACTGATGTTTCTTAATTATTAGTGAATATAAAAGAAAAAAGAGTTAAAATTACCTGAGGGGATAGTGGGAGGGAGAGGAAGGGTGGGATGTAGTTTGTATAAAGATGTCAGATCGATTGTCAGGTCCGGACTTGAGCCCAAGGGCCCTATAGAGGAAAGGAAAGAGGGTGGCGGAAGGGGAGCAAAATAAAAATAAATTGTAAAGTCACATTTATGTTCGTATTTGGAAAGGTCAAGTAAAAATTAAATACATTAATTTATTTTTACAGATGTATCTTTACTTAAAACTAATTACTTACATAGATAAAAAAAAAAAATTATAAAATTGCAAATTCCACACCCATTCCTCAATTTTCTCAAAGCCTGCGGAACTGTGACATCCACAACTGGAGCAAGTGACGAAAGCCAAGACAGTGAAAAAATAGTTATATCTTTCTCACAAAGACACGGAAAAGCGCCGCAGGTTAGTGTATTCAATGGCATCCCCAATTGGGGTACCTATATCTATGTGATGTGGGTGAAGGGAGTGGAATATAAATTAGGCCAAAAATGAGAGTAAACCAATAAGTGCTTGCGATTTTAATGCGATCTCACAAGAGAGCATAAAGCAGTTTCACTGACTCAATGTTATGAAATGAATGTTACGTATTACAAAACCCAAAATTTGCTCGATCTTTTTGGAAATTCTTTCCATTGACGATCAAAGGTAAGTTTCCGAGCGAAAATAGCCTCAAGGTCTTTGTTGAAAGGTACAAATACAATTTCATTATTACTAATTGAATACGATGTAGGTATTGGATTCCGTGAACGGTAAAAACACACGTGGAAACTCTTATGTATTTCTCGATAAGAAATATCCCAGCGAGACCGTTATTATTATCGTGATTTGTTTTTAAATCTCGATAGATATTACTTTTGGCCGTGAAAACCTAAAACCATTAAAATTATTTTTTATCATGATAAATAAATACATTATTTATAAAAATGAAACAGAGTAACAGGTTTCATTATCTGTCATTAAGGCTATTAAAATTCCTTACGAAATGGTGACAAATTCCCTTGTAACACCAGCCGCTTGTATTGATTTATTCATTCAAAAAATACTTAAATATTTAACGATCATTTTTAAAGACCTTAATTTTCCATATTATACCATAAATAAAACCATAACCAAAAAGGGGTTTGTAAGTAGAATATTTTGAACTTAAAGCAGTTTTTATAGACTTGATACTTTTTTTTATTCTGGGCTTGTAAAAAGACTTGTCATAAAAATACTCGATTATTTCAAAGGCTAAGATGTGTTCTACTCCCAGTATTTAATTAAAGCTTCTAACATATTTTTAAGCGATCAAATTTTCAAACAAAAGACTCATGATTTTTCATTTCTGCGTAGTGCTTCGCCTTAAAAAGCTTTCTTTGGGACTTGGATTAAAATAACCGAAAACAACTAATTTAAACAGCATTAAAAAAAGATTTCAACTATTTGAAAACTTTCCTTTGTGCCGAAAACGGTAGAATAATTATTGCAAAAGGTAATTTAGGTACCTAATCGGAAGGAACCAGCCGTATCCCGTTTAATATGCAGAAACTTATGCATACAAATCATGTAAACGCTCGCCTCCTTGTATGAGCTAATCCAATTGAGAATCTTTTGTCACGTTTTCCCGGAGCAGGGCTACTGGCTACTGGCTCCTAGCACTACCGTCCGTTGTTGTCTGGTAGACCCCGAATATACAAAATGCAGTCCCTAGACCGGTCCCACTAACTTGGTGCCTACAAAATAGCGTGTTAAAAGTGCATTTTGTACCGGTTTTCACCCTTGCGATGAAATAAGATTAACCCCAATTCTACAAGATGATTCTATCAACTCGAATCATTTGAAATAAACGTTTTTATAGCTGTTAATAAATAGTGAAACAGGGTGTAACGGCAGGTACCCGGTTGATTTTAACCAGCGATTCCTGAACATATTTGGAGTAAATCATTTTGTTACCTGATGATATTTTTTTCAATTAAACACAGTAAAAATATTTTTCCACCACACATCGCAAGTGAGTAGTCGAGTTTAGCTTAGCGGTTCACGTGATAAGCACTCCGTCTCGTTCCAGCAGCACGGTAACACGCGAAACAGCGCGCATATCACGCGATCCCGTCGTGACGTGTAGGTGTGTAATCAGTAGCGACGTGTGAATGAAAAATATTTTCGGAAAAAAATTACCGGACAGCAAAATTACTTCTACTTTTTATACTAAAAATACGGTCAGGAATCGCTGGTTAAAATCATTCAGGTACGTACTGTTACAATCTGTATACAAGTATTTTTTTTAGTTTTTGTGACACGGCGTATTTTAAAAGTAACTAGCTATCTAACCATCACTCAGAGAGGATGGACCGCCAAAATATGCGGAGTTTTCACCAACTCCTTTCTTCATTCTTGGTTTTCAATTAAATAAACTATGTAGGTAGAACCTGCAGATTGTAGATAATACTTATTTATAATGCGTGTTATTTTACGAGGACGACATATCACATCAAATATTCCAGAATATTTTACCCCTCATCAACAAGGACGCAAATTTTCTCGTATAAACAAAACTGTTTTGACAACTAAGCATTGCAAATGCTTAAACTGTTGTTGCAGCGTACCCTCGCTCGCTGATTCGTCTCCAACTGTGATGATCGTGATGAGGCATGACCCTACATTACGGATTAATTCAGCGGCAATTCAAATAGCTCGTGGCGTGCCAAATGATCCTACATTGGTCCTGATTGCCCCGTGTCCTGTGGGATCGTTCCACTGCCAGTCGTTGAAGAGATCTCCAGTCCTTACGGATGCTGGAAGCACTCTCGACTCTCTGTGACTCTTGACACCGGCTCGCGACTTATGATAGTTTAATCGAATTAGTTGGCGAAGTTTGCAACCCCCGAAAACCCCCAAAACGGCTTAGAATTGAATCATTGCCTCCGTTTGCCCTTTAAATAATGTGAATTTTGACTCTACGTATTGCGGCAAGTTTGTGCAATCTATCTGAGTTTCCCAGTGAAATTTTACAACTTTTTAAGCGAAAATTTTGGTGTTAAACGTAAAAATGAAAACTGCGAAGTGATTTAGGACCTCTGCATAGAGGACTAAGCTTTGCAAAAAATTATTACAAATTTATGTGACGTGCTAATGCTTTTATGGAAGTCGTGGAATTACACAGAATGCGAATAGAGGAAACGTCTGAAGGGTAAGGAAATTTATTCAATTTTCCCTGCATTCAATATTGCTTTTAAAAAAGTATTTTTCTCGCCACAAAATGGTCTTCATTTTTGTATTCCCCTGTAATACCCAATGGGTTTACTCTAAACCGTTTTGTAATTATAAACGCTCACAGTACATTCAGTTGATGGTGCGGTGCACGCTTTTTAGTGTTAAAACCATTATTTTTGCTATTTGTGTGTTTCTCTATCCATACATATACAGTATTTCCGAAAGTCCAATTAACACCTTCCCCCGTGGCTTTCACCGCTCCTGGCAGGCTGCAAATGCAATTATGTACTTTAAATAGCTTTTCTGTGGGAAAATAACGTGTTCAAATGGACAAAACTTTTACTTTTCCCGCTATTAATTTTTTAATATGTTTAATGTTAAGCGCTGAAGCTAGTCCTGAAAATATTAAACGTTGCAGAAAAAAGTGCAGGTTTTAGTATTATTGTATTAACGGGAGTTCTCTACAAACCTTGTATACGTTATACATAATGTGAAGAGAAAGAAATGCTTAAATATTATTTTTTATTAGTGATTGAATAAAATAAAATAAAAAATATTTAAAGTTATATTACTCGTATGTTAGACAAAAATTGTACATTTTGTACTTATATTATACTTACATACGTTTCACACGACAATGTGAGGTAACTAAAGATTAATAAATCTTTAGGTGTTAAAACCAACGTGTAATGTTATATTACTGTATATTATATTCATAGAGGTTTGTATAACAATATGTATTTATTTATTTATTGTTTTAAAAACTTACAGATTTTTTAAACAATTATTACATTTATGAAAGTGCGATGGGTAGGCCTAAGTTCACGGCAAGTTCAAATAAAGATTTTGTTGTTACCAGTTACCACGTGCATATGCTACTAGTGAAATAACAGAATTAATAATAAGCAAAATAAATACAACATAAGTATGTAGTCCAGAGAAGGAAAAGAAAGAAGGAAAAGAAAGAAAGAAAAGAAAGAAAGAAAATAAAGAAAAGAAAGAAAGAAAAGAAAGAAAAGAAAGAAAAGAAAGAAAAGAAAGAAAAGAGAGAAAAGAAAGAAACTAAAGAAAATACATAATAATAAAGCAATTGCATAATTTATTAATTTAATAATTATTATGAAGTAACACCAACGCAATCTACAGAAAATAAACATAAATACTTTTTACTTTATTTATTTTTTATTTTGTGGAAACAAACTAGATGATGAGAAAATCATGATCAACACCCGTACAATCGTACAGTCCGCCTCGGAACATGAATACCCAGTGAGGAGGACTGAGAACAAACTATTTCACTTTATATTTTTACTTTAATTTATATTGTCGTTAAATAAAACAAATACAAAATGTTGAATTCTTTAATATTCGCAAATTGGTTTCGAAACATGTTGATAATTTTGTTTGTTTTTTAAAATGTTCTTTATTCATTGCATAAATTATATACATTATTAGTGGATTTTTCGACCACCATGCTAGGCTGATGCCCGTGTTATGTTATGTTAAATAAGCGATTTTAGTAACATAATTTTTTTTTCAAATACTTCTATTTGCTATGACGTCATTTAAGCTTATAGCTAATAAAAATAGCACGTTTTTATAAAATATACGAAGCTGTTTATAAATAAATAAATGTTTTACGACTCCTTAATTAAGATATATTAGGCACTTTAATAGTTATACGAGTATAAATCTTTTTCATACACGAAACACGTAATTTATGTATTCGTGTAAATCGTCAATGTTGACAAAACTTTTCAAGACCTTTCCAGCTCACGCTGTTTATCATATTTCCAAATACCTACGTCAATTTACGAATTTACAAAGTCGTTAAAAAAGTAGTAATGCCGTGTCGAAAGCTAATTTTTCATCCATTTACCGCCCTATTTACTAATTGGCCGGCTCGGCTGTGGGAAAGACTATAGGGGCTAGTCAATATTTTGGATTGAACTCTAGTTAACACATTCATGGGGGCTGGCAACCCTGAATATTTTTACAGTCGCTGACTAACTTCAATGAAATAGCGGTCAGAGTGGTATATGGATACCCTAATTATCGCTCTGCTTAATACCGCTATTCAGAATCGAAACGTTGCTTGAAATGGCTTTTGCCGTGGTTGGTGACCAAATACGATTAACCAGGTACTTAACAACCCCCCTTTTCCCCATCCCCACTCTCTCCAGCCTCACAATGGGGTACATTTGAGATGCATATATTGCATAGATACCCTGGCTCCTGGCATTTGGATTTAGCGACATTCTTCTCTAAAGATTTCTTTTGCGCTCATATTCGATAATTTAGAGTGAAATATTATATTTCCATAAATATTCATATTTATTGTGAAACTGAAATTGAATGTTTACATAACTTATAAAATTAGATTTTTTTGTATAAAAATAAGTTTTTAGTTCCATTTTACAGTATTTGTATCCGATGTAAAAAAATATTTTGGCATGGACTTAAATCAAGCAGGTAATATTTCTGTGCTCATGAGAAAATTACCCGTAAGATTTACAATATGTTCTTTTTATATCTTTGAGCCCAAAAATATAAGCTACTTTTAGTACATTTCAGTACTTTCCACCAAAATCGGAGATACTATATTTTAACAATAAGCCACCGTGTATAGTTCCTTTGTGCTGCGCGATCGATATGCGTGCATTTAATATTCACAACGTTATGCAAATGACAGAATCTTTTTTTAATGGTCCGTTTGCGGTATTTAATATGGAATGAAACGAACCGCTTTCATCGTGAAACCTCATAAAAATGAAGAAAAAAATGTTAAATTAAATTTTTCATCCCTTTTGAAATCTAAATTAAATTGCCTAACTAAAACAATATGGTGTGGTGAAGAATAGTGAATCCTAATTTACCCAGCACCGGTGGACCTGTCCCGATCCCCTCTGTGTCTTTTAACAATATTAATTATGCTCATAAATTCACCTCTTCCGTTTTATACGTTTCTGCTCCCAGGTTGTATTTTCAGACCTCGTTTGTGATGCGCGTTTGATTCTGTTACTTTGTTTCGGTTTGTGATGTGTAGACACTAGCTAAAAGCTCATGTAATTGTATAAATTATATGCGTATACCTGAGCATTGTTGTTTTGTTGAAATATTAATTTTTCAACAAAAGAGAAAATATTGTAATGTTGATAAGTGATAACATACGCATGGGTAACTTATATTTTCGTGTGCGTGATTCAAACATTAATGTAATTTGATCCACGAAATGATACAAATAAAATACATTAAGTAGTAGTGATTCGTCAAATCCACCACTTTTATTTTAAATCAAACATACTAGGTTGTATCTGATGTGCGTTAGTTATTCTTGCGTGAAATTATTCCTGCGTGAAATCTGGTTCAATGAACTCTGGTTTACTTTGATTTAAGTATCATTTTTTTAAATTGTAGCTGATAGTTTAACGAATTCAGAAAAGCGATAAAGTACCTACCTACAATGTAATATTTTGAACAGATTATTTTAATTTCCATTTCACAGAATTCAAAAATTTCCAAAACGCCTTAATTGGGTCAAAACTAAAAGACAAAATATGTAATATTTTTTGACGTTTTAAGTAAATAAAAACATATCACTTTGGAGATATCAATGGTTCCTTCGTATGGATAAAATTAAAATTTAAAAAATTGACAAAAGACAAACAAGTAGGTATAGACAAATATGTACCCATAGACAAAAAAAACTTTAAGAGTTCTTGTTAATTAGTTAAAGGTATCATGAAAACAATTGTCTAAAATGATTTTAGCAAAGATAATAATTGCATTTTTGTATTGAAAACTTTTATAAATTAACAACAATTAACTTTTATAATTAAGTGACAAATTACATAAGAGTTGTCGCAAAGAACCAAATAATATTGAACTATTTGCATATTATAAAAGATATAGAAATTGGTGTTCTAAAATTGTAAAAACGACCAAACAGTCATATTATAAAATGAAGCTTCATGAAGTTAAAGGAAACATAAAGCAAGAATGGAAAATAATAAAACAAGCATTGGATATGCAAAAGGAATCGGTGTCGATAAATAAATTGAAAATAAATAATAACATTGTTTCTATAAATGATAATCCAACGCTCATCACTAACCATGTTAATGGTTTTTTTAGTGATATAGGTCAAAATTTTGCTAATCTGTTGTGCAGTGTAAATAAAACCAGTGAAGAATGTTTAATCAATAATTGCAATCCAACACAATCTATGCAAAATGCCTGTTTTGAATTCAATCCAACAAATTGTAATGAAGTTCTAAAGGTGATTAATGGGCTAAAATCAGGTTTTTCGAGTGGAAATGACAGTATAAGTGCAATGGTCTACAAACAAAATGCTTCTGAGCTAGTTATACCTATTACACACATTGTAAATGTTAGCTTTGAGAATGGCTTGTTCCCCAATCACTGCAAAAATGCCAAAATTATTCCTTTATTTAAAGGAGGAGATAACATAGATGTCAATAACTATCGACCTATATCCCTGCTAAACACCTTATCAAAAATTATAGAGAAGTTAGCTAAAATTAGGTTGATATCTTATGTAAAAAGATATGAAATTCTCTCAGATAATCAGTTTGGCTTCCGAGAGAACATGGGAACTAGTGATGCTGCATTAAAAATGATCACCACAGTCATAGAAGCTCTCGATACTGGCAATAAAGCAATGGCTGTCTTCTTGGACTTATCTAAGGCATTTGATACCGTATCCCACGGTTTACTATTGAAAAAACTCAGTTCAATGGGTATTGTTAATAAAGCTTTAGATTGGTTCAGAACTTATCTTGAAAATAGAACACAAAGAGTCATGATTAATGATCATATTAGTTCAAACAAATCAATTGTATATGGTGTTCCTCAGGGCAGTGTTCTGGGTCCAATTTTATTTTTGTTATATATTAATGACCTTTGTAAACTGCAATTTTCTGGTTCTTCAATTGTATTTGCAGATGACACTGTTTTAGTGTTTTCTGGTGATACTTGGGATGAAACGTATGCTAAGTGCGAGACAGGATTAAGGGCAGTCAAAAATTGGCTTGATCAAAACTTGTTAACCTTAAACACGAACAAAACTAATTATATTACCTTTAGTATTTCTTCTGTAAATCAACCATCTTTGGACCGCTCTTTAAAAATACATTGTTGCATGCAGAAGTGTAATTGTCAATCTTTGGAAAGAGTAGACAATATCAAATATCTTGGTTTAGTTATTGATAAACATTTAAAATGGAACAATCATATTGCTATATTAACAAACAAAATAAGAAAGCTAGCCTATATCTTCAAGACTCTAAGAAATATATTGGACAAAGTTACACTAAAAACTGTTTATTATGCTCTTGTTCAATCAATACTTTCATATAACGTTATTTGTTGGGGTTCTTGTCACAAGACTACTCTAGAGCCTTTAAATATTGCACAAAAATTAATTTTAAAAATAATGTTCAAGAAAAGTTTTATGTATTCATCACAGTTATTATATAGCGAAAGCAAAATTATGACAATAAGGCAATTGTACATAATACATGCTCTCTGTAAATTTTTCAACAACATTATCACTGCTAAAAGATCTCAACAAGTACGCAACACTAGATTGGGCTCTTCTTTAATGTATCAGCCAGTATATACCAAAACATCCTTTGGACAAAGAAGTTTTTCATATAAAGCTCCGTTGCTTTATAATATGCTCAATGAAAAAATAAAAACTATTGGTACATCACATTTATTCAAGAAAATGGTAAAAATATGTATACTAACTGAGAGTGATGGTTTTGGATTACCCATGTTGTCGCTTATATCATAAATCACTATGGAATTAAGCTATATTTGATACAATCCATATTTAATTACTCTGTATGTACTTAACTTATTTATTGTTATGTACTTTTTAATTTGCTTATTGTTATAAGTATTTACTTACTATTATCTACTTCTTTCGTACCATAATTTACTTACTATACAATATTATAATTGTTTATTAGTATTTACTCATAATTATTATGTACTTTATTTACTTATGTTTATTTACTTATTATTATTTACTTATTATTATTAAATTGTTTATTATTGTTTACTCATAATTATATTATATTATATTATTTGTTTAATTTATTTATATCTACATATTTACTTAATATATTATATTTATTTCATAAACTATATAAATTTATTACATAATTGTTTATTATTATTTATTTGTTGTTAATAATTTAATGCTACTGTGGTATGATCACCCTATTATTGCATCTGGTAAGCCACAACAGGTACCTTGTATTTACATATTTTAATATTTAGTTTACAGTATAATGTTATTTTTGTCAACAATGAGCATACTGCCCAGCTGTAATAATTATTAATTAGTAATGTTTAAATAACTGTACTCAGTGCTTCTTTTGTAGGTTTATTATTATATTTCTTTTATGTTTAGGTATATGTATGTTTCTTTTTTTTTTTTTAAATTACTTTATTGTAAAACTGCATATCTCGATACAGGAATCCCCTAGTGAGATGTGCTGCTTATGTTTTCATGTATTTCTTATTTTTTTCAATAAATAAATAAAATAAAACATAAAATAATGAAAGAGTAATCATGTTGTCTAAATAACAAAAATACATCTAATAGAAGGCTGTATAAAAAAAAGTTATTAATAAGATTTAATCGGATATTAACACTTTTTCCAGTTTCTAAGATATCTAATTGTAAACCCATTGTTTTCGTATGTTACAATTTTAACCTTTTATTTGTATCAAACGTATGATTTGTTTCCAAAATGTGGTTGGAAAATTCAGAATAATTACTATTTTTTTAACATCTTAGATGTTCCTTATCTCTAGTATTAAAATTTCTAGATGTCTAGAATTAATTAGATTTGTTCAAAAAACACCCTAGTCCTCGTTATTTTATTTATACATTTTGTTTATTTTATATTATTATGACATACTGTATCTCACTATTTTATTATCAAAACATTATATCCTTTGCTATAATCATCATTAACTTTTATCCAACCCTTGTTTTGGTGCATTCACGCCGAATATATAAAAAATCTCGCATTTTGTAATAGTTCCCCTGAACATGAATTTATTGGTAGCGAAATGATCAGTGTTGATTTCCCGGTAGCTATTTGCTATCCCCTTTTTATGCCCCATAAATTATGGAGCTTAAAGGAAAATTGAATTATGTAGCAAACATTCATCAATTTATCGACCGAAAGACACTAATTAAGAGTTTATTAGATTAGAACATGTATTTTTGTATGAAACTTTTACAGACCATAGTTTTTTTGTGGTGGTAAATTATAATTTATTTCATGGCGGCTACTTCAGATCTTCAGATGTAACATGAAATGGGAGCTTTTATGGTAATTTTTCACGATCGTTTCCCCGAAGCAGTATCAGAACTCATTAGTTTTTTCAGTAAAACTGAAGAAATTGCTGATAGAATTCATCTCGAATTTCGCTGATAATAATTGTTTAGATAGTTTGAAGCATAATTTCCTCATTCTATCAATCACTAACGGTTATTTCATTTTACATAAATCGTACATAGATTCACCTAAATTTATATGGACCTAAGTGTTGCAATAAGTTGAGTTGCAGTTAGAAGAACATCATTTTAAATATATAAAACCTCAATTAGATTTTTGGTACCTAAATCAATTTTTCAATGCTATTTTTAATTCTGAATTATTTTGTTTTAATTTTTATCGGACTTCTAACTACCACGACATTTATAAATTGTTTTAAATTGTAAATACCATCTATCGAGTATTTAAAAGGTATATCTGGTTTTAACATATTTGCAAAGTTCTTTAGATGATATTTTTGTACTGTTAAGTTCTCTGATTAGCAATACAATTCTGATAATCACGAGTTTCCAATGATACTTCGGTTCTTCAGAGATTACGAGTCGTGTTTACCAACGAATCGTATTTACAATGATAATCTAACTGGACTTAACGTCCGTTTTAAAGGATAAAGGATGCTCTCTGTTAATCTGCCGCTAGGAACTACTCAATAAGGTATAAATTATGTATATAAATTTATAATCTTGTACTAAATAAATATAAATAAAATAAAAAAAGATGCCGCCCCGCCTGTAGATTGGAAATGATCGTCTATTTTCGTAACCGTTCGAATATTAGACCCAAACGTCCTACGGTTGTCGCTATCGTGTAATACTACTAATTAAAATTACTACATTAAAATACATACTCTAACAACAGCTGTTGAGATACATTGAAATTAGATACACATTTACATTTACGAACACTACTTACGAATATTATTACTATTTTCTCTTGATCTACTGGTTTCAATATCTCAATTTTTTTTCTCGATGATAATATATAACCTTTTTCTTCTTTATATACTTTTAGTTTTTTTAAATCATGCCTATACTCAAGACAATTTCAGGTAAGCAATACACACAAAAAAATTATTTTCAATTTTATTGTTACGTTTGATTTACGACTTTGTACCTTAACACATTTGAATTTCCAACCCATAAATATTTGAGAGAAAAATACCTGCCGCGATAGATGTAATGAACGTCCCCTGCAGGCACCTAATGCCTCCCCCCCCCCGCCCTGTAAGTGCCGCCCTCCCCGTCTCGTCGTTTCCTTTTGTTCGGGTTACTCCTCTACTAAGTGTGTGGAGTGTTGTAGAATACTGTAGGAGCTATTTGCCGTTGGGATTAGAGCCGTGGTTTATTCTGCTCCTGTTAACTCCTGCGCGCCTGGGATGAATAATTAAACCTTTTATTTCACCTTGCAAATGGTAACATTATTTTTCATGTTTTTTTTGTTGAGATATAAAACGGAAATGACGCTGGTCCGCGCTCATTGGCGGCTTTGGTAAAGTTTCGCTTCTACCGCGTGTTAACTGCACTCGTTATTTTTTTATGTTATAGATCTTTTAATTTAACAACTAGCCGTTATAAAACTTCTAAACGCTCTTTAGTTGTACTTGTATGTATGATCTCCTCACTTACGGCCGTGATATGTGTATAAATGTATATTTATGTGTATAGAGTGTGTACACGTATGCATATATACATGGTTGTGCATGTACACCTAAGTGTGTATGTATGTATTTTATAATATTTTATCCTTCTTGTTTTACGCACGTACATTTAATATAATTTATTATTTTGTAAACATATTAAGAATGTTGAGATGAATGGCGTGCTCACCTGTAACAGACGGATTACAATCTTTAGAGCACAGGCGTCAGGTGGGAATGCTGTCCTTGTTCTACCGGTATTACAATGGAAAATGCTCCGAGGAACTAGCGTCGTTGATCCCCTCGGCACCGGTGCATAGTCGGGAAACACGCCAAACACGCGCCCAACATTTGTACACGGTTGACATTAGTCACATGAGAACGGGTCGTTTTTACGACTCGTTCTTGAGTTCAACAGCTCGGATGTGGAATGATTTACCAGCCTCTGTGTTTCCTCCCTCCTACAACATGGGTCTCTTCAAGACCCATGTTCACTCCTTACTTTCCTCAAAAAGACCCTCCACACAGCATCCTCAAAGATGACATAGGCCCTGAGGGAAATTATTTTCCTCAGGGCCTCCTGTGTGGAGTTAATGTAAAAAAAAAAAAAAAAATTGGGCTGTCACTGTGACCATGTTCAATTTGTAAACTTAATGTAATAATTATATGTGATGTATTCTGTTAACGAGCTAACAAACAAAATAAATAAAAAAATGAAGTAATACACACAAAAATAATACCGTTTAGCCGAAATTTTGGCTCCACACTCCTCAAATGCACAAATACCAACAGGCGAGTCAAGCGTTACTAAACAAATCACTTAGCTGATGGGAGGCTCAGATTGATCAATCAATTGACCATACGTCTTTTACCATCTTGAGATGTGGATGTTTGAACTATGCATTTATTTAACCATCAAATTTTATAACTGACGGATGCATATTTTTGAGATATAAATCTTAGGCGAAGCCGGGTTGTAACTCTGGTACCTGAATAATGCTGATTGTACAAATTTCAATATTGAAAAAAAGGTAAATGAACAAAACAAACATCCAAAACAAATTTTAAACATATGTTAAAAATGTGTAAGCAGAAAGTAGATTTTCTTTGAAGACTAATAAATAAACCCTTATGACCAGTGCTTATGGGGACAAGTTCGTGCTAGCTCGCACTTCTACACCTACTAATGGAGGTAAAATAGTCCCAAAATGCACAAAATAAATTTTAAACTTCAAGCTTTCGTGAAAATACTCGTATACTCATACATTCTTTGTAGTAGAAATGATGATCTGCAGAGTCCGCCCAAAATAAAGTTATGGAACACCTCTCTAGGGTGTTAACCCTTGTTATTTTCATGTTTTTTTGCTAAAAAAACCTGTCTTATCTCAACATATATTGATACTATCGACTTGGGAGTGGTTTCCTTCGATTCAGCATGAATGAAAACATGAAAAGGGACAAACAACTTTTATACTTATAATTCAAACATATTTGTATTTACATTAAAGGTTAAATTAGATTAAAGCAAAAAAGTTTCTTATGCTAAATTTGCCTAGAATAAGAAGGTCAAGAGTGGAAGATACTATCAGTATCGCCCTGGTGTAAGACCACCATTCAGAATTGAAACGTTGCTTGAAAATGGCTTTAGCCGTGTTTGGTGACCAGATCTGAATAGCCAGGTACTTCCCAACCTTCCTCCTCCCCACCTCCTTCCCCTCCCCACTACCTTCGCCTCACAACATACCCCGATTGGGGATGCCATAGTCTCACTGGCTCCAGACGGGAGCAGTTGAGATTTTGTGCGGTATTCATTGTAAAAAAAAAAAAAGGGAAGAGAAATATGGGATAAGGGTAAGTGATGCTCTTCTATATTAACGCATCAATTTATGATCGCATGCGTTACTTATATTTTTATTTAAAAAAATATTATTGGTAGATATTATAGACAGCTCTGATTTATTAAGTCATTATTTATTTATTTATTTATTACCTTCCTTATCGATAGTCTAGTCGATTAGTCAGACATCTCCAGTACTAAGTTTTTTAGATAATGAGGAAATCAATACTCACCTTAAATCAATGATTATTTACACTTGTCTGTGTTTTACGTAAAATAAAATAAAAACGTTTATTCGACAATAGTTTTTTTTTTCAATATACATTTTTTCGTTTATCATTGATTCTATTGATGAAAATGTCACTGCTCAGCTACAATTCAGGATTTCTCCTGGAAAGCAGATGGTTTTCAGCATTACCTGTACGTATTAAATATGCTATAAAATAACACCGGGAGGCATAACGGCCGGTACACTAGTATAAGATCTTGAAATATCCTACTAGTCACCCAATAAATAACAACATTTTATATTCATTATAATTGATTCAGTGGTGTATATGAGTAGTCTGAGTATTATGCCAGATAGAGGGTATACTTTTACATACACGATTAACTGCATACTCAACTCAAATTTGGATTTTTCGGAGATGCCTGTCTAATTAACTGGACGATCGATATACCAAGAAGAACTACTTCTTCTTCTTCGATGGCGCTACAGCCCATATCGAGCCTTGGCCTCCCGCAACAGTCGCCTCCAACTCCTCCAGTCCTCAGCGGCTGACTTCCAGTTTGGTACCCGGAGAAGCTGTGCTGCATCCCCTCTTACTTCGTCTTCCCATCTCAGTCTGGATCTTCCCACTTTTCTCTTTCCACCTGGGTGTCCAGTCAAAATTCTTTTTGGGACGCATGTATCAGGCATTCTCTGTACATGCCCAGCCCATCTCAGCCTGAGGAGTCTCATATGGGCTGAGATGCTAGGGGCCTTATATATATATTTCATATTTCATACAGTTAAGAAGAAGAACTACTCGATCTAAAATTATTTTTAACTGCAACAACGATATCAGGACATTATTTTGATACTCGCTTGTACCTAGTTTGCATGCACTTGGAAATACTTTCTCGTAAAAAGTAGATGTGTTCAGCATGGAAAATAGTTATAAGAATGCTGTAATAATGTACGCAAATAATAAGATTCAATGTTAGCATAATAATATTCTTCTGCAAGGGTTCTGTATAATTTAAATAGCATATTTTACTTCACTATTACTCTTCCCCAAAATCCCGTTTAATTTTGAATTAATCGTAAATATTGAAATGTTACCTTTTACATATTAATTTGTATGCTTACCTAAAATGTAATGTAAACTAACTCTATAGGTAAAAAATAAAATAAGAAACAAATCATGCTACATATATTATTATATTCGTAAAAAAATCTGTTTAAATAGGTATTCATTGTAAATATGTATAAAAAGTGAACAGTTTAGTTGAAATTATCCAGGTGAAGGTGTTTGTTTGACGGTATTTAAAGCTGAAAGAATGGGCACTAGGCAGCATTTCCCTTGGGAAGTGTGACCGTGAAATCCGATGTCTCGAGGCTTACGCCCCTTTCCCTCTCTTGCACAGGTCTTGCGCGTTACTAAGAATGCGCCAACTACACAAGTATAAACAATATCGCCCATGCATGACTGATTGGAAATCATGCGTATAATACACATATGAAAATTCACCGCCATTCACTCTTAATAAAGCTTTACTAATGCCAATAATGTGGGAAACTTGGTGGATTTTTTTTCCTCCAAGGTTGGGAATCTACCTTTCTTACATTAGATAATCTTGATATGTAGTATTCGCACAAGAGTTCCAATAACCCAGAACCAGTGAGACCACAGCTTCACCAATTGGGTATAACGACAGTAACATACCTAATCTACAATTTGTCCGTAAAATAATGTGAGGTTGAAGGAAGTGGGGAGGCAAAATGGGTGGCAGAACCTGACTGGGTCTGATCTGGTTACTAAACTCGGCTAAAGCCATTTCAAGCAACCTTCCGATCGAGTAGTTGTTTTACAACATGACGATATTGTATTCGCATCTTCCACTCTAACTACGTGTGTAGTAAATTTGGCTGGTAATTTTTAACATATTATATTTTTTAACATAGGATATTAGCCGCCCACACTTTTCGCACGAGATCGATGAGCTACGAGCATTCATCTTTCCTCCCTCGTTTATTCCGCCCTTTTTCAAAATCCAGCTTAACGAATCTTTTCCTACATCCACCTCTTTAACGTCTTCCCTCCGGTGGCCATTAGACGTGGGCAAAATTGAATGATTGAATTAAATGAATAAATTCAATCTTGTAACACACTTGATCTGATTCTCATTTTCAAAAGGAATTAAATCTTTATTCCTTACTCTTGGCCTTGCATCCTACGATTTTTTAACTGCACCATATTTATTTTTATTTGTATTAATTTATTTTACAGTTAAATTATTTCATGTTATATTGAGGTAAGAAAATAATAATGTACTCTTTAAATATTGTAGTGTTTCGCAGGAATTTATTTAAATATTATTCTGCATATTTGTTGCGCGGATAGGTACAAGTATCTACACCTACTACAGGCGGCGCGCCGCGAAATTGTCTATCACGTGTAGTAAGTATCCCGCACCCCGCGCAGTAAATCCACACAACAAAACCCCGTCGGCCAAAGAGTCACTAATCCAAGCGACATAACCGCCAACCGAATCAGCCAAGAGCCAAGACAGAGGCAAGGAGTCAAATAATTCTGACCCTCCCTCCAGACTACTCGCGAAGTTGAACGAAGTTAGGCGAATACGATAGTGCGGAGGGGCACTTCGTCTTACTTCGTCCAACTTCGGCTCGCCTTGGGCGACTTCCATTTTTTTTCGGTTTTTGCGCCCGAGTCAAAGGACTCGAAGTTGCACGAAGTGCCTACACGAAGTGACTGTCTACACTACTCGGTTAACTTCAGTTCGCTTCAATACGTTGTCGTGAATGCACGTGCGCGCTATTAATTATTTTTTATTATGAATGGCACGCAGTGGTCGCAGGAGCAAATTATGTTGCTCCTGGAAACATTGCAAGCGGATCCAATTATTTGGAACCCATATGAGAGAGGTCATAAGGACAAAAAGAAAGTTAACGGTGCTTGGGTCCGTCTTGAGTCTACCTACGTCTGTACGAAATACAATAAATTTTAAAATAACAAATCTTTTGTACCCATTTGTTTATTTATTCCCAGTGGTTCTCTTGTCATAGTTTAGTTGACTAAACTAACCTTGTTGTAAATAATACAAATAGATAGAGCCTAAGAATTCATAACAAATTGTAAAGCGCCCTTGAGGTGATTTTTCATAAAAACGGCGCTCTACAAATTGTCCAAATATTATTATTATTGTTCTGTTCCGGTGCATTGCAATCATCCACCATCTTCTTTTCCTCCTTTTTTTTATATTTCTTCGTTTGATAAATATGCATATAGTTATAAGTTATAATACGCGAGCGTGCACTTTGCGACGGCAGCTGCTAATTGAGTGTCCATGACGTGCGAGCCGTGATGGCATAACCGCGCGAATGAGTTTCTCGCGAAGTTGAACGAAGAGTGTAGCAACGTACTTCGGACTTCGGTCAACTTTCCCGAGTACTTCGTCGAGGAACTTCGCTAGTAGTGTGGAGCTACAGTGAGATTCGAGTGTAGCGTGCCGGTCCCACTATTCCTATTCATCATAGTCCTACAGGTCTACGCGGACCGTAGCGTTCAATTCTCAACTTCAATCAATGTTTCATTTTTATTCAAGGAATCAAAACATTTGTTTCTTGTTCATTTGTGACGTCGTTGTCCCAATTCCCATGTCCCACGTATCGAGTTGATTCGGCCGACAATTCAATTCCCATATGTTGTATCGAGGCTATGGTCCGCGGAATGCAATTTATTCAAGTCACAGCAAGACAAACAGCACATATTAGTCAGAAGTTCCTAATTTATTCCTTGATATGCCCGCAGAGAATCGGTTCGTCGTTAGTCCTCGCGCGCCAAGCCTCATATTAGGGCGAAACTTCTCACTTCGGACTCTGAACTTCTGCTAATAAAAAGCCGAAAGTTAATCCTATATTTTTCTCCCTCACACGTGCGTAAATTATGCAATGCGTTTAGCAACAAAACGATGTTTATGTATTATTGTTTTTTTTATGATATTGTCTATCTAGCCGATAGCCGTAAACAAAACAAACATCAGTCGCTGTCGTACCGTGATAAATGATAATCGAGTGATTTGTTCCTTTATTTTTGGAATAAATTGTATGACGCGTGTCGCTCAGACTTTTAATTAGTTTTATATTTGACGCATGGTTTTTACTTCACCATTGAGGTAGGTGCATTTAAAAATATATTTATTTATACTGGGTTTTACAGATGTTCGCACTTACGTGAGAACAATCCAGTTATAAAACTCAGTTATATATTTGAGTGGAGCTTATTCCAGGTGACCGGATCGGATATACGAAAGCGTGATAATAGTATATATATTTTTTTTTATGTGAATACCGCACAAGTTCCAACTTCTCCCGTCTGGAGCTAATGAGACTATGGCATCCCCAATTGGGATATTTTGTGAGGCTGAAGGTAGTGGGAAGTTTAGATCACGTAAAGTGAAACAATTTTAAGTTTAATAAATAAAACAAAATTGGTGAAACTGTAGGGTGAACCATAAAAATTGTTTAATTTTAAGATTTAATTGCTAGCCTTTATAAATATATTTTTCTGATCAAAAAAATTTTTTTTTGCAAAATAATAATATTTTTGGTACCTACAATTTTTCAGAACGACAAAATTCACCCTATACGTAGTGAAAACTTCTTTAACACCGTTGTGATTTGAAACGCGATGAAACGAAAAATAAACACATTCATCTAAAGGATGTAATCTGCGATATAATGAGATCGTATCATCAATTTCCTCTTAGTGATTTTTTTTTTTTTTTTTGAATTAAAGGAATGAATAAACGGAATCAATTCAAAAGGCCGGGGGAATCAGACTGAATCGATTCAGTTCTAGGAATGAATCTGCCCATGTCTAGTGGCCATATGGATATGAAAGGCACAGTAGATCTTATGAAATTACACTTTTTTCTTTAAACAAATATTTTCTCAAATTCGTCTTCTTTCTCAGGAAGTTATCTTTGTTCATATCATGATACAAGCTGCCATAATCGGAGCTTTTAAACGCCTCGCCATCAGGATATCCAGCCCTTAGCCCCGGCGCTATGGGCGGAAGGAGTTAAGTGCCGTTTGGCGAAAGCACGCTCGCGCCGCCCTGGCCCCGGCCACCCTAGCCGCCTTAGCTGCCCTTGCGCCCAGCCGCCCTCGAGACCCCCGCCCTTCCTCGAGCGCGAGCCACTATTGTTGCGGCACAATGGGAGGAACTGCAATTTGTCTTGCGTTGCTGGATGCGTGTCAAACGAGGTGAAACGCAGCCACTGAAGGCATTCTGTTGTGCTTTCAACGTGAGGAGAGATATTGCATTCTCTTTTCAGATGTAGCGTGTGCGAGCTAAACTAATTCAATTTAAAACGTCTGATATACTTTGCACACTTTTAAAGCTGTTTTTCAGAGTGGGTTTTATATTCACAGAATAATAACATTGACACACTTACTTGTGTATCGAAACTCTTGTAAGGGGAAAATCAGATAATTGTAAAATTCATTTTTTTGTGATAAATTCGCCCTTTTTTGCCCAAAAAACACCCATAAAATATACGATCTAGATTTTCACAACGACTACGATTGTAGGTAGTTAATTCATTTTAAACTTATTCCGTTTTGTGGTCGGTATGGATAAAAAGCAAATAAATACGACTGTAAGCAACGGTTTTTTTCACCTAAGACAACTCAAGTCAGTCCGAAGAAATCTTACAACAGTGCCAATGAATAGTTGTAATCTTCTACCTACTCGGATTATTGTCTACAATCCATTATTATAAATAAAATTGGTGATCGTGCTAATTCCAAACACGAGATCACTAAAATAAATAACAAAATGTCATAAAATTAATAAATATTACACTATATTCATTGATTTATTATTAACCCTTTTTTTTAAAATATGAAAAAACAATTAACGCCCTTAAAGAGTTAAGTATTTTCTTAATATTGTTCTTTTTAATCTAGAATTTGGAGGGGCCTACGTAATATTATTTTCAATATATTTTATTTAAATAATGTGCTCCTTTTGTGTGTTCATTACATAACATTTTCTTCATAGTAGGTAGGGAGTAGGTACTAGGCGTTCGATATTAATTCTGTATTCATGATTTAGTGTTGCTATTATTCAGAAATTACAATGGCTTCAATGAACGGAGCTCGCGATGCAGAATCTTACGCTCCAACGCGCTTCTAGCCGCGCGTTGCGATTTTTTCCTTTTTTGATATTTCTGCACAGATTTTCCCGCGCTAATGCACGGCAGATTTTCGCGAATCGGGTGGCTGGCTTTTAATTGCTTAAAAGTTTTCTGTTAGCTGGAATAAATTGCCTAGTTAAATTTTGAAGTAATGGATTGTTTTTACACGATTTTTACGGCTAGGTGCCGTATTCGAAAATACGGACCCCTTAGATTGGGAGAACCGTCGAATCTCATACGATTTCGACGCCATTTGAGACAATTTAAAGTTTTTGTCATAATATCGTAATAATATCGTCAACTTGTTGTTGTAGTCCAATGAGTAATAATAGGGAGAGGGGAAGAACGATCATTTCGTTTATCATTATAGTGTCAGTCATCGGTTCAGAGGTCAGACGAGGAAGAAAAGGAAGGAATGGAGAAAGAAGGAGGAAGAACAACACGGCGCTATAACCTAAAAAAAATTATCACCGTCTATAGATAAGACACTTCTGCAGATACTATATATAAATCGTGGGACTTATAGGTTAAAACGATGAAATTTGGACGCTGGAACGGCTGTCACTATAATGAAAATACTTATTTCGGTTGTGGGTCTGTCTGTAACTCCGGTTCAGTGAACTCTAGAACTTGAATTTTCAAGTCATTTTAAAAATTGAAACTCATTATTAAAAGGATTCAGACCAGTGATAAAGTAGGTAGGACCTTACCTATGATATATTTATAATATAATAATAAATACCTACATATTATGTGGGCTTCACGTGATATATTTATTTACATATTGGGAGGCCTAAACGGGCTTTTACAAATTTTGATATAAATAATAATTTTATGGAACTGTAATAATGAAGTAAAATAAGCTATTTAAATTAAATAGAATCCAAGCAGAAGAATAGCATTATGCTGACGTTGATTATTATTATCGAGTTTTGTTATTATAGCCTTCTTATTACTATATTCTCTGCAGTTGAACACATCTACTACTTCCGAGAAAGTATTGCCAACTGCATGCAATCTAGGCACAAGATAACAGGAACATAAAATTATGTATTTTAATTGTCTTTTTCAAAATTACCATTATAATATTACTTGACTTTATTGACTGGTGTGTGCTAGTAAAAACATGGTTTTAAGGGACATACTTGACTTACTTTTACCAGTGATTCCTGACATTATTTGGAGCAAAAAAAAATAATAAAAATTTGATCTCCGGTGACATTTTTTTCGGGGTTAGGACCCTGGGTCGACCTATATGGCAGAGTTATTGGTTTTCCAATAAACGTTTCCTAGAGTGCCTCTCCAGTAAATTAGTCTACTTTGTATTTAAAATAAATAAGTTGATTTCTGCGAATTAAACACAATAACAATAAATAATACATTGGTTTTTCTTTTTAAAATAAGTAAAAATACTACAAGACAAACCAAACAAATATTTGTCATTTTTCTTTCTTCGTGTTTCTAGTGAGCCTAAGCATACCTTCATCTCGATAACACCCCACTACGTTTGCCATTTGATCAAAGCGTAGTTAAATAATAATAAATACATGTTTACCTTTTCCTTTCAGTCCCAATTTCCTTTACATTTTCCGCCAAGGATCCAGTGCCTGGACAAACCCCTGCAGTCTGCAATACCAACATAAAATAATTGAAATCCGCAAAAACGAGTTGTATCCCTTTGTTTTTTCTGCCCCTTTCCGTGACCCTTGCAAAATATGGTGGGTAAAATAATATATTATTTTTTGGGAGTTTTCCCCGCGGTTTTGGTGCCGGAATTTCTGTCAAGCGGAAATGAGTTCGGTATGAAAGAAAAATAATTGGACGCGAGCTGTTAGCCACTTCAAAGTGAGCAGGTTTTTCGCAAGGTTGTGGCTCGGGCCCGATGTTATTGGGCTAATTTTGTTATTTTCTTGGCACTCTGTGCGTGGGGCGAGTACGTGATGGAGGAACTTTTTCCTCGGAATTAATGTGTAAGGGGCCAAAACATTAACTTAATGCTCACTTCGTGAATTTATTTTATTTTAAATGCAATAGAGGTGTATGTTCATATTGTTGAAATATATTAATGTATTTGCAGTTTGTTAATGCGACATATTACATAATAATCTATAGAGTTCTAACTTTTTTCCACCACCTTGACCTTTAACGGTTTCAGTCTATTACAGTCATCTTCATACTAGTAAAAACTACTTCCTTAAACTACGGTTTATAGATGTCGCAGGCTTCCCAAATGTTGTGTATATGTCGTAGGCCGATCGTAAAATCAGGCAGATTATGATTCGCCTAGCCACATCGTGAAGTGCCTCGCGGCAGATCGTGAAGTGCCCAAGTGCCATCATTATCTGCCTGATTTTACGATTGGCCTACGACATATTCACAACATTTGGTAATGGGGTGAGGGGGACGGTTAACAGAGGTGGTATGAAATGGTTTTATTAAAATGATATTGTAACAAACTCTTTAATTTTTATGCACTCTTCCTACTCGTAGCGTATATTGATTAGTTCTTCGATCTCGAATACTTTCTCATTATCGCATCGCTTCGTCTCTTACTAATTAGGGTGAGAGGTGCTTTTGGTTAGTTTTTTCACCCTGTCCCTCAAGCTTAAAGATGTGATCCCTGGGAGGGATGTCACAGCTGGGGTGACCGATAAAGGTCATGTTTTAGCAAGTGGCTTCCCGATGCTTACTGCGCTACTTCAAGTGAATCTCTGTCAGGAGTGACCCAAGAGACGCTTTGTAAACCATCTTCTTAGGAATTCAGCTAACCCCGAGAGAAAATACTCGTTGAAACCCATTTGATAAAACGAACGGTTAAGGTAACAAATAGGTTTCCTTTGGGAGGACCGACATAGGAGTAACCATTTTATTAATGACCCCATAAAGTCAGTGTTACAGTTTATTATACAGTTTTGCTATTGTTGAACTGCAATAAAAACGTGTCATACTTGCAAATTGATTGTACCCAAAATAAATACTTATTATGATCACCGTTAAATTGTGCATTTATTATTAAATTATCCCTTTACGATATGGATTTTCCTATCTTAGTTCCTGTTGTTGTATTTCATGACTGAATTTAAAATTATATGGTTATTATGAGAAGTGATAATTACCACGATTTTCATTTATCATTTCCTGTATTCTGAAAATTAGATACCTATGAATTTGCATCCACAACGGTGTACAAAATAAATTCCCGCTATAAAGTCCGTACATATATTTTCCTACCATGTCCCTACTTCCCGGATCCGCCGTTCTGTCCGCATTGCATTCTGCCTGTAATATCCGTGTGGGAAGTAATAGTGATTGGAATGATTACACGACGGCTTCATCCCAACACAAATTGTTTCGTCTTTATTGACCTCGGAGGTTGCAGTTTCCGGAGTGTCCGGAGTGTCCGGAGTGGCCCGGAGTCGGACCCCGAGGTCACATCGACGGTGATTTTACTGGAGGCACTGAATTGCCGCTCGGTCGTAATGATATTACCTCAATTTACATTAGATAAAATCTCCTCACGTCTGTTGCGTACGGATTACGGCGTTTATGGCTCTGTAACGGACGCGTTACAAGACTGTAGAAAGGGCACCGGTGTCTCGTGCACGTGGATGTCGATTATTATAATAATGCTTAAATTGAAGTACTGGCTGGCCTTCCTGGTTGAAGGTGACAGCCCTGGATCGGTACTTGAGGGTGGTAACCCTGATTCTGCCTCCCTGCACCCAGAGCTTGGTGAATGGCAGCCTTGGGTGTCCTTGGTCTCTGCGTGAGCCTGGCGCCTGGCGGTGTCTTGTAGTAGGCCTGGCTAGTCTTGAAGAGGTAGGCACCAGACTTGATGTTCAGGCAGAGCTTCAGCAGGAGGCAGGTCGAAGAGAGATTTCTTCCAGAGGAAGGAGTAAAAACACATTTTTTGAGTAAACGTTGGAATTTTTTTTTTCTGATTTATTACGGAAAAGCATGCAGTATTTATAGTGAATCGGCGGCCCGATTTCGTTTACGGACAGATTCGTTGGAAAGTGGTAGGGGAATTTGTTCCCCGCCACCTTTCCTATAAAAAGGGCAGAAAAATGCCCATTCTCTATTTTGCCAGTTTTATTCGTAAAAGTGCTCGTTTAAAATTAGCAACTTTTACGAATTTTGTGGCTCTTAATAACAGTGGAAAAACATATTATTTCATAAAAACAGATAAGAAAAGCCTAGATGCATAATAAGATTTTTTTTTGTTTCTTGAATTTCACGTGATTTTAAGTTTTTAAGTGATTTTAAGTTTTTTAAGTGATTTTAAGTTTTTTTGATTTTACATTGAAGTTATTCTATTCTTATTAATTTGTTTGATGATTTAGGAAGTTACAATTATTTTTCCTAGGTTCCCTGCGAGATGAGTTAATGAAATCTGTTTATTTCACCATCTCACAGGGTCTCTAGAATTTTGAAATAAGAAAAATGTAAAAATATCATAACCAAAATTTTCTTTGTAGTGAGTCTTTTTGAACACAACAAAATGACTCTTATTTTAAAGAAAGTCACTTCAGAGACAAAGTCTCGGTTTGACTGGAGGCCTTGTATTACTAAGAATGAAAACTGATTATTTCATTGTCCTACAAGGCCCGCAGGTTTTTAAATTTGAAAAAATGTTTTTGGTATGCAAAAATGACTCTAATTTTGATACCTAACATTTTTGAGACAAAGTTTCGGCTTTATTCGAGGCCTTGTAGGACTTAGAATGAAAACTCATTATTTTATTTGTCCTACAAGGCTCGTGTGCTTTAAAATAAGATATATAAAAAAATGAAAAATAACAATAACACAAATAAAAACATATTTCAAATGAGTTTACAATCTCCCCAGTGGCGATCTCTCAAAGTATCGTTTATTATTATTATTAACAAAATAATAACTCCTTGTAAGTCACCTTTGTTGACCATGTTTCCTTGTTATTTTAACTCCTCCCACCCTTCCCCCCACCCCCTTCAAATCACCACTCACACTTCTCTCACTGGAACTACTCGAACAACTTAACATATTTTAAAACGAATGTTTTTTATTACTTATACCTAAAGGTCAAATACCT
Organism: Limnephilus lunatus; assembly: GCA_917563855.2. Classification (NCBI taxonomy): domain Eukaryota; kingdom Metazoa; phylum Arthropoda; class Insecta; order Trichoptera; family Limnephilidae; genus Limnephilus; species Limnephilus lunatus. The sequence goes on from OU830592.1 coordinate 50,177,571, forward strand.
AGATGACCATAGCACCCTTTGCGGATTTTTAGTATCTTTAGAGAATATATGATGCAAATATGAATGGTAGAAGAAGTCGGGGACGCCCGAGGAAGACATGGCACGACTAAGTGAATCAGATACTTGAGTCGGGCCATGTGAAGAGTTGGAATAATAGAAGAGCATGTATGAGACGATGAATGAATGTGAACGAGGCAAAGAGTGTGTGCCAAGATCGAGTTGTGTGGCGGTCCGTCCTCTCTGCCTACCCCTGCGGGGAAACGGCGTGATGGTTAGTTAGTTAGTTATTTTTCATTATTTATTTATTACACGCCCTGATGGGCTTTTACATTATAGTTTATAAGCTGAGTATCAAACATTGAAGTAAATATAATACAATGAGAAAAGAAAATAGTTTAATGCTAGTTTGTTGATAGAGCACCATTAAAAAAGATATATCAAGTTAGTTTGAAGTGTTATACAATCATTTATGTGGTTAATCTCTTTGTATAGTTTCATGTCATGGGCAAACCAGTAGCACGTTTATGTTAGTAAATATATCAATAATATCATTTATAAATAGTTTTAATTAATAATAAATTTAATTATGATTTATGCGTATGCTAGGCGTAAACATTCAAGTCGCTTGTGAGTATCTCCTTGTACGAATAGCCTAATAAGTTCAGTACGGCGTTGTTCGACATTATTATCTGACCCCTCATGAGGAACGTTTTTTATTGTTTAACATTAAGTTACAAGTATTACACAAACTCTTAACTTCGAACAATTTGAATTCTCACATAAAACCTAAATGGAAATAAACAAAGAAATGATACTTAAAATCAATTTTAATGGTTGTATTTTATATACATGTTCGGATTTTTTTCTACCCGGTTTTTAAAGCATAACATTTGAAATCCAACCGTAAAACCGCTGACAAATAGATTTCGATTCGTAGAATTGTGGCGATCCCTTTTGTAACCTTTCTAACGAAATTCTAAAAAGCAAGTAACCTTTTTGGTCTATAAATAACAATTCCATGTAATTCTTCGCTCGTAATACCTATGCTGTTAACTATTTTCCACATTTAATGGTGGTTTTATCATAGAAAATTCGTTGTTTAACCCCGGAAAGGGTTGTTTTTGCGCCTGTAAGGTTTCTTCATAAAGTTGAATATGGGCTGACGAAATTGTATCAGGGGATTATTTTTATGAATATAAATATGACACGGTAGAAGGGATCGTAGACATCCCACAAATGTATGCCACGATCAAATCAAAAATTATTTAATAGAGTCGGAATGATTGGCGTGTATGAGCGAGTATATTTGATTACGATACTTTACTACGAATCCGAAATTCGCGGTTTCAAATCCCGGCAAAGTAAATTTTATTTGATTAATTATTTTATATGAATGATTATTTTCACAGTTTATTCATTAAAAATAGTATGTAGTATATTTTTTTCACATTCCAGAGTGGTAGATACTTTCAATATTGCCCTGGTAGAAGACCACCGTTCACTTTGATCTGGTCACCAAACAGACTTTAGTCGTGTTTGGTAACCAGACCAGAATAGCCAGATACTTTCCGACTTTCCTCTTCCCTCCTCCTAATTGAGTAGGCCTTCCCTTCCCTTTAATTGGGGAGGCCATTGTCCTACTCGCCCTAGACCTAGACAGTTGTAAACACTTCTTTGGTGCTCGCATATTTTCTGTTTTTATTTTTTTTTTGTTTATTGATCTATATACGTGATGTTTACAACATATTATTCGATGCCTGTCTCGCTAGGGTATATATCTCGTTTTTTTAAGAATGCATTTTATTTTCAAACTTGTTATACAATTTTTTCTCTTCATTTACCATACTTTGATATTTTCCGATTGCTCGTACTTAAGTATTATATTTTTCTTATTCCACTCTAGAACGTGGCGCAAAAAGTATACCTACCTTTTTTATTTTAAATGATTAAATTGTGAAATAAAACAAATCAATCTAATAAAATTTACTTACGCACGCCAGGATTTGAATCCGCGACCTTCGGGTGGCTAGTCGAGAGCCTTACCCCTCGACCACGAAGGCCGTTGTGATGGATTGATGACTTAATTTTTATTTGGCTCTTATCAAAATGGCATCCTGTATGCTAAATGTGTTAAATGTTCATACTGAATTATTAATGAATTATTGTTTTTCTTCAATATTATAAAATAATAAATTGTTAAATATTTCAATTTTTGAAAATTGTTCAATGTTTTGTAAAATATTTCAGATTATTTAAGCATTTGCGTACATACAATTTGGCCTAGGTACTTGGGATGAAATGTGAATATACTGAGCTATTTTCATGTTTACTGTTATTGTTGGAAGTTCTACAATAAAATAATAAATAAATACAACGTTTTATTCTCCATCCTGTCTGCGCATACAGTGATTAACTAATCACCATTATTGACAATGTTCCCCTGTTATGGTAACTTCTCCCACCGTTCTCCCCCTCCCTTTAAAATCACCCCTCGCACTACCCTCATCTAAGTAACAAATGTATATTTATAAATGAAATAAAACCCTTTAAAACAAAATGTTGACATTATTTAATTACTATGATGACGTCAGTAGGACCCCGCCTAAAACCATATAGAAAATGATATATTCTGCCATTCAAGTTCATTAGTATACAACATGTCTATAGCATTACATAATAGGCCGTAATCCCCAGATCCACATCCACATACCGTGAAAAGGACTTAACCCGTGGCTGAATGATAATATCACGGAACGGGACGGATAATACCTCTAGGTATATATACTACCGTTACCGGGATACGACACCGGGTGATGGGTTCAACCCTCGTCACCTTAAATAGTCTCCCACGCTATAAACAAATCTAAGAGTGGTCTTGCTTTACTTAGATGCGCGACTAAACAAGGAATTCAAGGTTCACGCTCTCGTCTTATTTTTTCGATCTGAGAAATTCTTTTTTTTTCTTCTTTTTTTTTCCGGCAACTATAGGGTTAACACATTTTTGGAGCCGGGTCTACTCATTTTAAAATTCATTGAACAGCTGATATGAAACCCAAGTGACCGATTTTTTTTTTCAATTTTGACCTCACAAATTCTAACTTCGAACTCAATTCAAAAATATATAAATACCACAAATTTACGCTTGCTTTCTATCTACTACACAGTATATTTATAGAAAATATCAATGACATTATTAAATAATTCATCTGAGTACTTAATCCAGTAAATTTAAACATCTTACCTAGCATCAAATGGGTCAGTTTTGAATTTTTAGCATGCTATATATGACGGAGGCTTATTAAAAAAGTTGTTGACTTCTGCCAACCTCCGAATCTTTGTCAATAATCCAAAAAAAATAACCTTATCAGATTTTGCAAATTTAGACCCGTAGGTCTGATGTTTCAGCAAACACTGGTCAATACTTTTTTTAGAGAGAATATTTTATGATTCATTAGAAAAAAAATCTGTGTACTTAATGTTGTTTGTTAGCTGTTCGAAATAACACACTTTTTTCATAGTTTGTCAATTTTAGCAATAGATATTAATGGTTGAAATTATGTGAATTACTTATCGGGTTTCAGAAAATTCAGTAAATCTAAAACCTGGCCTCAACGGAGCCCAGGATTATTTTCTAAATATGTGGTGATACACGAATGGTGATTTATTCTGATTATTAGTTGATATTTCACGAAAAAAAAAACTATCCCTTTTACAGTTTTGTTATTCATCTCAATAAACGCAATCGAATGCATTTACGCCATCTACGGAATATACATTATTAATTTAAAATTTGGTAAAATTATGTAACGAGAAACACGATACCTGTCTCATTTTTACGCATTTTGAAAATATGTAAACCGCACCAACGTCTTGTGGCTGACACATCATTAGAAAGTAATACGTAAAGATTGTCAGTGTGATGGTGATGAGTGTGACGTGTCGTTATCTTTGTATTCAGCGTATAAAATATATCTCGACATCATTTTGAGGGCATCAGCTTTGACAACCTGTCGGAGAGAATTTCGTATTTGACAGAGTCTGTTCACGAGCTCACTCGTTAAATTATAGTAAGGATTTTTTTTCCAATATTTCTTTTTACGAGATAATGGAAAAATGTTATGAAAATAGCATACTGCCGAGGGTTACGATATACGGTATCGAAATTGTTAATAATTTATTAATTGTTAATAATTTATATAACATTTAATTTAATACACATCAACTAAAGAAGTCTAATATCGCGACCTTAATAAGATAAAATTATTGTTCAATTTTGGCAACTTTACTGGAAAAGCAAAAAACTGATTGTTATGTTTATATAGGTACTAGCTGGGTTACCCGGCTTCGCTCAGGACAATAAGATAGTGTTCTGGAATGTTGCACAATGATGTTCCCGATTCCCTATTCCTGATCATTCCACGACATACTCCGCCACTCCTTCCACAACTTTCTACAGCTCTATGGAACCTTCTAGAACTTTCCGGAAGACTGTTCTAGAAATTTCAAGAGGGCGAAACTTTCAGCCCTTATATCTTTAAAAGCACGCTCTTTAGGTAAAAACGGATACCCTTATTCCCTAGGGGGGATAGAGATCTACCACACCATATAACTCCCTTGATCGAACCGGGACTCGTTTCTGAGTTTTTGCGAGCTGCACGTTTTTTTGGACTTTCTTTTATAATATATGCCATATTCAAATAAATAAAATGTTACTCCTCACATGTCCTTTCCCGTGCGTTCCCCTCCAGCGTTCCACTTCCACCTTCCACACCACCGCTCTCCCGCTCTCCCGTCCTGCCAACCCCCCTGGCACTGCATTTCTTGACTCCGAAATGCCGAAACTTTTTTCTAATAATAACAATTTTAAACTCGTGATATCTTTCTAATTAAATATCCGAATTGAAAAATTCAAAAAGTTAAATAAAGGTATTGAAGCTGTCTTGAATATGAAGTAATTTATTTTGATAAGGATTAAAACCAAGATACAAATGAAGAGCCTTTTCAAGCGGTGACATTTAAGTTAAATTTTTAAAATAAAAAAATACTTATTGTGGCATAACCATAATAGTTAGACATATGCTGTAGCGACCTTTTTTGTAAATAATGATGTGTTCTGTAAAGTCGTGCTACATTATTTTATTCTATCATCAATAGTTTTCGCAGCGCACGCGATTTAAATAATATTTTAGGTAATTTTTTTACACCCTGGGTTACATTATTGAAGTTTTAGTAAGGATCCCTAATTTTTTTTTAAATATAATATAGCCTATGTCACCCGGGGATAGTGTAGCTTCCCAACAGTGAAAGAATTTTTCAAATCGGTTCAGTAGTTTCGGAGCCTATTCGATGCAAACAAACACACAAACAAACAAACAAACAAACAAATCTTTCCTCTTTATATAGTGTGTTAGATGTTAGATGAGAGTAAAAACATGAAATACACTTTGGAACTACAACTAAAAAAATTGTTAGTAAATAAAAAAAAACAAACAGACGTACGTAAATCATTTTGAAGCCTCTAAATAATTTTAAATACCCTCGCTTGTACTATGTGTAGTGTTGTAGTGGATGAATAAAAAATGTTTTTATTGCGAAGCTGAAGAATTAAACAAAAAAACATCAATATAACTTTGTCGAATTGAGTCGCGAGTCTAAATTTAAACGGAATTGATAAACCCATTATCTTTGGGCTTTTCAATTTAGGAGGCGGGTATGTAATATATCCACACATAAAATATACCAACATCCCTGTCATCGGTCAATACCCCTCCACACAGCATCTTCAAATATGACATAGGCCCCGAGGGAAATTATTATCCTCAGGGCCACCTGTGTCGAGTTAATGTAAAAAAAGGTCACCCCAAGTAGTTTCCTACGTTTAGTGACTTCAACGTTCGTCCTACGTTTAAGATTCAATCAAAGATCACAGTTGCGAAACTAAAGTGCAGCTATGCTACCCTAACATAAATATTTGTTTTAAACGAATAACATTTATACATAAAAATATTTTCTTTTGCTTACTTATTATACCTAACTGTAAAGATATGAGGTTTTCGTAAAAATATGAATTTTAAAAAATGCTCAAAGGTTGCATTCAAATATCAATTTGCGAAAAAATTTAATTGTTTAAATTAATAATGCACATCAATCTAAGAACAACCTGTTAATTTATGAAAGTCGACGTATTGAGAGGTACCTACATGTATTACGAAACTTAAGAGGAAACCGGGTGGTGTTTTTTCCATACAAACGTATTCCTCATTTCCCTCTCTGAATTTTGACACTAGAGAAAATATTTTTTTTACATAATATGAATATTGACCGCAAGCGTGTCGGTACGTTTTGATTTTTTTGATAAGTTACTTTTTATAGGAGTTATAACCCTTCAAAAATTGTTAAAATTGGCTTTTTTTAACGCCATCAACAAACGTTCAGTATACAAATTAGACGATGTATTTTTAAAAAAAGCAAAAGGTACAGACATAGAATGTTTTCTTCCAATACATTTGGTAAAAAAAATCTTGGAAATTGGTTCAGTTTTGGAGTAGAAAAATGAGGACTACAAAACCTCGATTTTGACAATTTTATTTAGGTATTATCAGGCTGAGGTGCATGTGTCCCTTTCTCTCAGTATTCGGGGGTGAGGGGGGGCGGAGAGGGTTTTGTTGAATACGTATACAGTCAACGAAGTGATGTGACATTCTCAATAATTATATCGATACACTAGTCCACTAGTGTTGTCATGTCCCGAGTTATCGATGTTTTTTTAAAATTATTTTTCTGTTTGGTGACTTATTTTGAGTGTGCCAATACTTACCGAGCTTATTTACTAAAGTTATTGTGACAAATTTAATTTGTTTACGTCAAATAAATTAATGGAAAAAAATTGAAAAAAAAACACCTGTTACAGACAGACCCCGAGATGATTCCGTTCCGTATTGCCGAGTTGGATATGGAACACAAAAATTAATTAAAATATTTTTTGATAACTTTTGAAGGTTGTACTCAACATAATATTATCCCTTTATAGGACACTTTTTTTAAGATACAACTACCGAACCAAAAAAAAACTTTTATATTTGACTAAATATATTGTTCTAGATTTTTTTTTCAAAAAAATTATATTTTACAAGAAAATGTGTGATGGTAAGTACATACACCACTGATCGTTTGATGGAATGCTGGTACAGCGTATGTTCAGTGGTACATGCATCTACCACATGTTGTTGAATCGATTATGTTATTATAATATCATATTATACAAATGAATATTGAAATCTATGTATAAGAGGCACCATATTGTTTATTGTGCTACATATTAGGTACATACACATAACTAGTTTAGTTTTTATTTAACTTTTTTAATACGTTATATTATTACAGAAAAATGCACTTTTGGGAATACCTCCTACATCACTTGACATTTTCAATCTTCTTCAATGATCTAATATTTTTTGTTTTTAAACGCTTTATTGTAAAAAAATTTACTGTTTAACATCTACACAATGAAATTAAAACAATTTATGGTCCAGACCTTTCCCTCGTCGGTAAATTTCTTGGTATGCGACCGTCAATTATTTCTGGTAAAAGGCATTGGTGGTAGAAATTTTCTAACAGTGGAACGATTTTTTGCCAGATTTCATCGTCCCTCTCAATTTTTTCATACAGCAAACCTTTTGGACTCCACACAACAAAATAACAATAATTACGACGAGTAATATGTAACTGGCCTTGTACTTGGTAGAAGTAATTATGATTCCGTTTTAATGTTAAAGAATGGTCTTCCAATTTACAGTAATCAATTATCTTTTGTGCAATTCCCTCTTCTGGTGACATATTTGCTATACTATAAGGGCATTTAATTTCAATTATAGAATCCTCACCGATAAGGCCATCCGGACTTGCCGCTAAAAAGTTTTTGGTTTTATCGATAAATAGCCCACAAGCGGATACCTGAAAACTTGTTTTTTTTGAAAATTGCTCTATTGCTAGGCTTTCATTTTCTTTTCCATAATTTGTGGCCATAGTTCCTTTGAATTGTGAGTACAGTAAAGAGTTTAGTACTCCCGTAACTGAAGTTTTTTGCCGAAGCTTATATATTTTTCCAAGGTTAGACGCCGTTATCCGCTTACGTCTTTCAATTGCCCACAGATTGTTATTGCTTTGGCCTACCGTATTCCGTTCGAGCTCTTCCTTATTGGTTGAAGATAATTCTTTGAGAAATTCCTCTTTTTTCGTTTCAAATATTTCAGGTGGCATATCTGGTTCTAATTCCAATTGACCATAATTTTCATCGGGCCCTGTAACTTTTTTTCTTTTTTCTGTCGTATTTTCATTATACTTTAGTTTTTTTTTTCGACACATTTGTTTATTCTCCTTCGAACGTCGTTTTCTCTCTATAAAGTGCTTCGTGTATTTGCCGGGACTGTGGCCTTGGATTTTCTTTTGTATTCTTGAATGGGTTGCCAATTCACTATTCCACGAAGTTACTGCTCCAAAACATCTTGCTTGGTAAGATCCTCTTGTAGTAAAATTTACCCTTTTTCCACCTATAAATTTGGCGATAACGTTGTTGAATTGCTCCACAGTGTTATTTGTCACGTCAATAATAAGACTTTCTGCATTTGCTATTAGAGACAATAAGAATTGTTGGATATCAGTCCATATTCCACAATCTCGAAGATCGCTTACTAAATTTGGATCATCAGTATACTTCTCCGGCTTGCAATAGTACGATGCACAATTTTTATGATCACCAAACACATGATTTGCGGTATTTTTTATGTCCATTTTCAAATTTTTTATTTTATCACTTTGTACTGTGTTTTCTTGCTCTTTCCTGTAATTTATTGCTCCAACTACAGCTCTTCTCATGCGTAAAACGTTTGCTTCAACCTTTTTCCTTATATGAACTGGTACAAAGCCTTTAGCGTTGTTGGTTTTTTTTCCAAGTGCTTTCATTTTGTTGCAAAAATTGCGGAGTAAGTGATTTTTGCACTCTATTTTTTGTACTATAAGGTTAGGACCATATGGCATTTGTTGCATTATTTTTTTCATGATGCTGGAGTCGCCATCACCAACTAGTTTGTTAAATTTCAATCCATGCATTTCCATGCTTCTCGAGAACCCTTCTGCTATAATGTGGGCTTCCATGGCATTAGCACTGTCACGCCAGTTTATGAAGCACCTGTGCTCAGAAGCAACTATGTGTAGTTTAGTAGCTCTAGCACATATGCAGCAGTATGAGTTTCGCACTCCCAGAAATAAAACCTTTTTAGTTCGTAGTCCAACTATGCACCCTGCGCCAGATGAGGAGCTAAATCCACTTTTGTACGACCTCTTTGCCCAGGAGCCATCTGCAACCACCGTTACCAAAGGATAGCCACCCTCGTCTACGTCACCGTTTAAAATGGCTAGCCTTTTTTCTTCTTCACCAGCTGCGATCATTTCTTCTAAGGCACATTCTTCAATTGTTGGCGCTAAACATTGTTCTATGTTCGTGTAAGTCTTACAATCCATATTTGGCATATTTAAAACCCCACAAATTTCATTCCATTGTGAATACCCATTTCCTGTACACATCACTCCTTCGACGACAGCAGTATTTATAGACATTTTCCGTTTCGGGTCTTCGGAGTGAATGTATTCTATTTTCTTGCACATTTTGCACTCGAAAACATACTGGCTTAGAAGACCATTTCGTCGTTCCTTCATAAATTTTAAATCGGAAAATGTGCAGTTGGTGTGTTCGTGCTTTATATTTGATATCTCCGAAAACAAATATTTTATATCCACAATTCTGCGACCTTCGAAATTATCGGTTTCATCAATATGGTCTGGTTCTATCACCAAATCATCAAGCGTTGTTGATGATGATGAACTTGCGTTTTCGTCTATATTTGGAGCAAATGATTCATCCATGGAAGTTTCATGCATTAGTGAAGATGTAGTTAAGTTTCCAAAAGTAGTATCGATGACATCCATATCCCTGTAAATGCAAATGATTTATTTATTTAAATTTGTCCATCCCATTTTCCCGTTATACATGCTACATAATACACGGCTCTCATAGCATAAATCTTTAGGTTTTTCTCGTAAGTCGCTCACGTAAGAGATTTATGGCAAAATTATCAATGTAAACGATACCCATTGGTAATTTTGCCATAACTCTCTTATGTGAGCAACTTACGGGAAAAAAAACTTTACGTACGTAAAGGTAACCTTAGGAAGGTTCAGTAGTAAGAGTGACAGGAAAGCGATATTTCGACTTACCTAGATGTCGAACGTGGTGCAACATGAATCTGTCGTTTGATACTAATAATCGGTTTTTTTCGTCTAGTAGATAAAAACAAACGCGCTTTGTTTCCATTTCTTTTACCCATTATTTATCTGTAAGAAAAAATTTTTTGAGTTGAAGGTAGGTAATATAGTAGTCGATTTTATGTAATTCAATTTCTAAATACACATATCTTATGCTACGTATATATTTGCGAATAGTGGCGTGCACAGAATTTGAAAATTGAAATTTCGGAAAAAAATAATTTTCAGCTTCGACAACATCATTAATGTCGTATTTTCAATCTTAGGATTCTAGCCCACTGAAAAATCAGTGCACGCCACTCTTTGCGGACAGAGACGCGAGCCGAACCACGAATTATGGTAAAGGTACGAAGCAACCGCAAGCGGCGCAGCGTTTCGGGCAGTTTGCTTTTGCTTCGTTCCTTTCCCATAATCCGTTGTTCGGCTGGCGTGTGTATACGCAGCCTAAGACGTAGAATAATATTTATTATAGGTTACTAGATATGTTAACAAATGTACCGACTTGCACTAATGCACTTTATGCATACAGTCAAAACTGATGAATTTACGTTATTCAGGGAGAGCCAAAAAACAACAACATTTTTAGCGATATTTATATGTTTAATTAAAAAAGGAAATTGTGTTGTAATATTGAGTTTTTATGAATGAATAGTTTATGTTTATAATAATAGTTTATGAATAATTTATGAATAGTTTAGTAGGTATCTACTCACCATATGTCCTATATGTGTAAATCGTGAGAAATGACCAAACAGATTTCAATATTCAAGGGGGTTTCAGGGTCAAAATTCGAAGGTCTGTATTTGACGTAGAATAGTTTCCAGTAAAAAGGCTAGTCAAAAACAGTAGAGTGATGCAGCCAGCGAAAAATAAAAACACTATACAATCACAAAGTACGTGATGTACCTACTGCGCCTATGCTGCCGTTTTATAAAAAAAGATGGTATGAATCTCCCGATATTACTAAACCAAAACAGCGTGCATCTTACTTTACTAATAGTAACAAGATGAATGAACTATGAGCGCAGAAGATATCTATTATATAGGAATACGCACGCTCAAGTCGCGACGCGTATTGACTTATCTGTTGCAGCAGGCAGCAACCTGTATACACGCACCCACAAGTCTCATTGACTTGTGCGTGTGCAGAAGATGAGCTCGGAGCAGGCAGTCACATGTATTTGTAGTAAGTAATAATAATAATAAAGTTAAGTACAATACAATATTAAATAATGTAGACCTCGCTATTTTATTACGAATATGTACCTAGGCACCTACTTAATTTTTGGAATAAATGAATAACAGTAAATGAAATAATAAGAACGCGAAGTCGCTGGCGGGCGCGGCGCGGCGATTCGTGCTTCCAACACCTGCAGCCACGCACACACACGCATTGGGGTTCACCAATACACCGATAGCGCTTTTGCTGTCCCCGCTGAGATGAACGAAATAGAAATAATTTTTACAAATACCTATCGTTAAAATTTCTCGGCGCTCCTGCGCGCTCTTAATTTCTGATTCGATTGCCAGCATGTGAAACTTAAGCATACCCAATTTATTTTAGCCAACTACTTCTCATCTATACACCTAATAAAAGTCCTTTGTCCTCTGTTCGTGCAGCCACTATTTCTGCATTAAAACGTCGATTCGTCAAGCTTATCGGCCCAATTACTGCAAACCGCCCTTACGGCCGCCCATGACTTATCGAACTATACCGCCCGCTCGTATTTAATTATAATTTAATTAATTTAGTGACTCATTGCACTGCAGTGCGGGGAAGGGGGGGAGGGGGGACAGTTATGGGGATCCGTTCTATTCCAGCGGGAGCGACTAACCTTAATTGACTTGTCTTTATTCGCGGTTAGGACTGTCATCAGCTTTAAGGGGAATGGCTGCGCGGCCGTTTTCATACAAAACTTAAATTTGGACTTGTCGCCAAATATTTGATCAAATTACATAGTTATTCATTTAATCTAGTACGGGTACGTGCTATTTGGTTTAATTGTGATTTAAATTATACAATAGGTACCTATATAATTTCTTTTAATTATATTTTTATTTTTAATGGTAATTATTAAAAAACAATCTTTCCAGAACTACCTACTCTGTAAATTTAAAATAAAATAAAAATATGTATTATAATAAACGAAATGGCCCCACCTTACATCTCTGAATTATGCGTCCCGAAAAATACCTGTCCGAGGCAATTAACCCTTAGATCGGCAACTTCATCTGCTATAGGCAGACTAATAGAACCTAAACGATAGCCAAATACTAAGTTCGGAGATCGTGCTTTCGGAGTATGTGGGCCTAAGGCTTGGAATAGACTCCCTCCGGAATTAAGATGCATAAAAAGTCCAACATAGTTTAGGTCCAAACTAAAAACCTACCTTTTCGGGCTCTCATACCCTTAACTTAATTTAAATATACCTATCTATATACCTATCTGAGAGTATCATACTTGTATTGCCTATGACAGGGGTTCCCAAACTTTTCCAAGTCGCGGCACCCTTAGAAAATTTGAATTTTCTCACGGCACCCTTGTCATACGGGACCGAGTTTCAATTCTCTAGCCCCCCCCCCCCCCCCCCAGGATGGAGGATCAATGTTCAAACCGGGGAATAAGGCTTGATACAGCTACTCTCATTTATTTTATTTTTCCACATTTATTTTTGAGCGATATTTGCTTTTTATAACCGCAACCGCTGAAAATCCAGCTTCGCACAGATATGAAGTATCAAAGGGAATGAGGACCCTTACAGCTTTTCCAATTAGAATCGGATACTGATTTCTGACTGATATCCAAATCTCCGTCAAATCCGAACAAGCGTTTTTCATTTTTAGGCTGCTGTCGGTCGAGAGGTCAATTAAATCTTCTACTTCCTGCGTAGTAAAATCTTGGGGAGTTTGAGCACGGAATGGATCTTGGATCCATACAAACTTCTCCACTTGGTACTCTGCGAAGTACTTGGCAAACCAGTCAGTTAACTGTGATAGGTGCTCTGTGAAAAGGGTCAGCAAGTTATTTGAAACCTTAACTCCGCTATGGGCCATGTACTGTTGCAATATTGGAAAACAGTCTTTGCCTCCATAATCACCCATTTTTCTTTTCCACACTTGTAGTTTTTTTCCTGAATGATGAAATCTTGAATGAAAAAACTACAAGTGAATGCGGCACGCGGTTGCTGCAAGCGCAGCACCACAACCGTATCCCCACTCCTGTGCCTCCCACCCAATCCATTCCCAGAGCGCGGACCGGCCACGCGGGTGATTTTCCATTCCATAAAATGTTTGTATTCATTCAAAAAATCTAGTATTCACATAATTCAAAAGACCTTCATGTTGCCAAAGGCAGCCCACACATCGGGTAGAAAAAAACCATCCTTCAGGTGACTACAAACCACAGTTCGCGAGACAGAGGGATTGACTTCCATGAACCTCGTCTAAATTAACAAAATGATAATAAATGTCAATTTTGATTTTTAGTAGAGACATCAGGGACGCCTCGCGGCACCCCTGACCTCTGTCCGCGGCACCCCAGGGTGTCGCGGCACCCACTTTGGGAACCTCTGGCCTATGATATGTCTTAATCACACTTTTCTTACTGAATTAAAATTACTCGAATCCTTACACATCAATCTGTCTCTAGGAAGATCAAATCCTTGTACTACTGCACCGCCCACCGTTAAATGTTGCTTTTACTTTCCAAAATACACTCATTAAAGAATATATTACATATTAATATTAAAATATTTTTAGGATCAAACAACATGTGTTCACAATTATGTCCTCTGCGTGCGAACTCTATCTAAATTTCTTTAAATAGACAATAAACAGTGTTAATTTCAAGCGAACTCCCAGGTATGGTCCTGTATTAATTCATTTTTAGGCAGCATTGCGTTCATTGGTCAAAATTATTATTTTTTCGTATCGGTGATCAATGAACCAGTGTATGCAATTTTTAGCCATAAGTTGTTTTTATTTGTTTCTTGTAGTCTTTCTAGATTTTAGGCATGCATGGTAAGTTTGTACAGCGCCCTTGAGGTGATTTTTCACAAAAACGGCGCTATATAAATCGTCCAAATATTATTATTATTTTTTTTATAAACAGAAGAAATTTTATGTACGAGTACCAGATCAGAACAGGTAGATATTTCTCAATCTTCCTTCGTCCAATTTTTCTCAGGGCCTGTGCTTTCTTTGGAGATGCTGTGTGGAGGGTCTTTTTGAGGAAAAGGAGTGAATATGGGTCTTAAAGAGGTCCATTTTGTGGGAGGAAGGAAACACAGAGGCCGGCAAATCATTCCTCAGCTGATGGAGTAAGGAGTGCATGTTTTCACCAGATTCCGAATGTTACGCAGAGGTGGATCGCTTTTAAATTGTTAAACTAAATATGATGTGATATCTGTCTTTGAACTTTTCCTCTTCATATATTCGCTGTGTAGGAGGGCTAGGTAAAGTTTCTTTGAACTACTTGTCATTAATGGAATTACAGGGGTTAAGCTTTTCGTTAGTTCAAATTTTAAGAGTAAAAGGCTTATCTTGACTTAATGGAGCTAAAGGAACTGAAAAGTACTAATTTTAACTGACGAACTAAAAACTGAAAGAGTATTAGATATGTTGAGGGAAAGAAGAAAGGAAAATATATTCACCAAATTTTCTGACAATTCAAGTCTCGACACTAATCATGTTTAAAGCAATTTTAAGCTACGTTTTAATTCTGAATGGCAGGATTTCATCAGGAAGTTTGTGAATATATCTCTTAAGTTCGTCGGCCAAAATTTAAATTCTCTGAAGTTAGTGTCCGGAATGGCTTTGTTCGCATTTAATGACCATATCTTAATATCGAATTACCTTCCAACCTTCCTCACTCCATCTCCTTAACGTTCCCACTACCTCCAGCCTCAGAAAAAACCTACCCCAATTGGGGATGCCATTGACTGCCGTGAACGGGTTCCAAACGGTCAAGAGCAGTTGGGACTCTTCTGCGGCATTCAAATAAAAAATGGAAGTTTATATAGATTTTGGTTTAAATCCCTTATTTTTTTTTAATATTTCAAAAACAACTCCCAAAAAATATCAGATTACAGGCGTATCACAATCTGCAACGTTGGATATAGAATCTACGCGAAAGCACTCCTTAACAAATTAGAAGAAGAATATGACGAGCTAGGAAGCTATCAAACGGCATTTTTGCAAAACCGTTCCACTGATGACCACATATTCACTATAAGAAGAATCCTCGACGAAGAGTGGAGGGCGGGACACACAACCTACGTTGTGTCGCTGGACATAGAACAAGCCTTTGATATGGTAGACCTCCAACAAATGGTTGCGATCCTGAAGAATCGAATAAGTCACGCCCTCACCAATAGAATAATTGCAGTGTGCATGGTAGAGAAAATGTCAATATCTTGGTTTGGACAACAATCAAGAGTAATATTAAAAAACCGAGGGGTCAAAACAGGGGTGCCCCCTTTCTCCAAGGCTGTTTACAATACTTATGGACGAAATCCTAAGAACTCTAGAAGAAGAGATTGAAGAATTAAATTTAGATCAAGACCTCAGAATCATTCTGCCAATCATATCAGCATACGCATATGATATAATTATACTGGCAAATAACATTAACATACTTGGAAAAATAATAGAAAAACTGAAACCGCTTTTGAAATCAATAGGCCTGACCCTGAATGAAACAAAAACTAAACTCTTAGTCAAAAATCCAATGAGAATAGTTCCAGAATCACAATGGTACAACGTAGGAGGAATCCGTATGAAACCCGAAAAATAAATTAAATACCTAGGAACTTATATAACCTCAACAATGAGCAGGAAGGACACAATCGAGAAACGCTGCAAACAGGCGGTTCAAATTACTAAAATCGTAATGCCATTCTTACTTAAAATGAAAATTGACCGGCACACCTCTAGACTACTTTACATCATGACCATTGCACCAGCAATGATCTACAGACTAAAAGCCGTCGCTCTAACCAAAGCCAACAGATCAAGATTACGAAGATATGAACGATACATCCTGAAACAAAAGCTGGAAGAGTCTAGGAACGCGCCTAAAGAAAAAATATGCCAAATACTAGAAGGTAAAACAATTACTAAGAAGATAAAAACTTACAGGTTAGGATACCTCGGACACATTTTAAGACGTAAGCCGTCGCATCTATTAACAGCAGCTTGGAACTACTCTGCAGGTAAACGTAAAATTGGAAGACCTATTTATACGTGGAATAACTCTTTACAACATGACATGAGCTACTATGACAAAACGCTGGAAGAATGGAAGGAAATAGCTAAAGACAAAGACAAACTTCGAGAGTCAACTCAGAAAATATATACTATGAACGAAACGGATTCCGATAATAGTGACCTGGCAGAATAAGTGGGAAACGGGAGGAGGAACTAGAAAACAGGAAGAAGGATGAATGAAGAAACGGCATGAAATGGGAGGAACTGCGAAAGTGGAATATATATATATATATTTTTTTTTTTTAAATAAACATTGCTCAACCCATCCCATTCCAGCCCAACCTACTTTCCAATATTGGCTCAATAGGTTGCCATGTATACCGGCTGATTAAATTCCAACTCCCCACCCATCGTGTTCCAGTCCTAACAAATCAGTGCCCCCTGGTGTACCGGTCTCACCGGGACAGGAGTGCTCCTGGCTGGGGTGGTACAATCGTATCGTATCGCTCTGTACAGGGTCGTCCCACTCAAAATAATTAAATTTGACATTGGTCGCCTAATCCCGTGACGCCCTTGTTCCGGCTTCCGGGTTTCCACAGTTTTCGATATAGCGTCCTGTAGGATATGTATGTAAGAGGTGGAAGTGATATAACGCCATTACGGGGAAGTGTGGAATGGATGACCGTGTTAGAAAACTTTTTTACGGACTTCCACGCTACCAATTATAAACACTACTTCGATGGAAATTGAGTTAAGGTCTGCTTAGATTGTTCGAATGAATATTTTAATCGTGTTAACCCGGGTTTGAAAAGAATGATTAACAGGTGAATTCCTAGTGTGGAAGACAACATCAATAATCTTGTACCGGAATTACTTAATAATTAAACACCACACAGTGTTTCGTTTCATACAAGCTAGTCGGTAAAAAATAAGTTATTTTAACCCACCTCCGGTTGTATTTAACCCTAATATGAAGAAATTTTGTGATGATTAACAGAATTTATTTTTTAATAATTTATTTAAATCTTTTTAGAAAATAATGTCAGTGATTGCCTTTTCGGTTTCGAGATCAACTTGGTGAGCTTATGGACTTCAACAGGACGAACTCTCTCCTGGTTGAGAACGCTATTAATCGAACGCACCTCGCTGGCGGCGGGATTCAACAGCGGAGCGTTTATCTCAAACGAACGCAAAGATCGCACTGAAGCAGCTACCAAGCCGGATCACCGCTCGTTTTGCAGGGGCTGTTGGTCGTCAGAGTTATGCGCTAGTGCCGCCATATTTTAAGAAATTGCGTCTGCGTTGCCGAAAATGAGTAAAGGTCTTTAATTCTTGGACAAGCCTTGTATAAACAAAAAATACTTAAATACCTATAAACAGAATTTAGCTACTGCTGGCTCTCTGAAATTCGATTTTCTTATTTATTATTTGTTTAAGATAATTCATTATTATACTATTCTTATCGAAAAATAAGAACGAATTCCTCCGTGAACGAGATTTATAAATAAATGCTTGTTCCAGGTTACACTCACGTAATTTTATTTGACCCATAAAAGTTCTTTGTTCCATGGACTCGATGCGTACATCCATTCAATACAAGCACATGCGTGGTACGTCGGATGAGAAATACTGACTGTACTCAGCTGTAACTCGTAGGTACATACTCCCTTACAAGCATTCCACAGATAGACCCGTTGTAACCTCTCTCTCTTTCTCACAAACGACGCAAGTAAAAGAAAGAGAGATTACAACGCAATCCTGAGAAGTTTCAACGGAGCTCTCAGCGTCATGATTGTACCTACACTGTGGGTAGTTAGTTCCTGCAGGACAAGCACAAAGGCCTGAATAAATTTTCCCGTGGGGATCCCGCTACAAACGAGGACACGCATAAATTACGTGGGGCTTAAAAAAATATTCGACACTCGGGGAAATACTAGGTCCGTTCGCAAGGTTTTGGGGGTGGGAAAACAAGACAAAGCTACTATTAATAATAATAATATTTGGATGTTTTACAGAGCGCCGTTTTTCACCTCTGGGGCTAATTATTTAAAAGTTCTTTACGACCATTCCAATATAATTCTTAAGATTTATTAACTTCAGAATGGGTATTACAAGGGCATAGAGGACGGACAGCCAAACAATCTTGGGACACATTCCTTGCCTTATTCAAATTCATACATCATCTCATACATACTCTTCTATTATTCTAACACTTGACCTGGCCCCACTCAAGTATCTGATTTACTTGATGGTGCCATATTGTCCTCGGATGTCTTCTTATACCATTTACATTCGCGTCATATATTCTCATTACACTCCTTTCCTCGTTCATTTGCTCTCATGCCCAAACCATCTAAGCGTCCCTTTCTTAATAAAATAAATGAAATAACCAAAATACTCGCATAACAAATAAAGTTATTAAATTAGATTTTGTTTTTAATTTTAAAAAAAAGTAAATGGTGCTCTACAATTTATTATGAATTATTACGCTCTATATAATTCTTTAGAAATAGATACAGAAAACATACTTACCTGGCAGGTCACTTCCGATAAACACACTTTAATTAGAAATTTGATTATTATTTTTAATTGGTAAACTAATGTTTAAGACAAGATATTTATGCATAGCACAAAGGGTAACAATTATTATAAGCAATAATTATTAGTCTGAAACACTCATCAACATTGAAAAAAATCTTCCGAGAAAAGATAAATGCCGCCGACGGGACTTGAACCCGCGTCCTTTTGATATCCGGTCAACTACTCTACCAACTGAGCTACGTCGGTTTATCTCCCACCCGCCAAATAATTCAATATATACTAGTGTTTCATTCAACAATTAAGTCCCGTCGGCGGCATTTATCTTTTCTCGGAAGATTTTTTCAATGTTGATGAGTGTTTCAGGCTAATAATTATTGCTTATAATAATTGTTAGAAATTTGATGCTTGGAGAAGACACGAGGTTATACGCGGAGGACACTATACATACTTATAACACTGGACATTGCATGATTTTACAATATGTTTATTTATTTTTCTTGTTCTCCTTTTTTTTTTTTTTTTTTTTTATTTAATACACTTAACAAATACAAGAAAAAAAGTCCCGATAAACTACTTTTTAGCAGTTTGTCTAACGGGTTCTTTACGTTAAAGATCTTATAATAGTGATTTAATAGTTACATTTTTACAATTATATAAAATAAAATTTAGTTTTTTACAGAAATATAGACAAAAATAAATTTTTGAAAACATAAATAACATTTTTAAAGTACGGGTTTTTTATTTTTAATACGGGTCAATGTTCCATATGGTCATACGCCAATATTTCGTAGAGAGATTACAAATTTGATGTTCAATATCAAACCACAGGCTCTGAAACAATTATTTTAAAATTATAAAATGTCGGTAACAGGCCAGAAAGAACAGTGACATAACAAAACACTTTCAAAAAGTGGTGAAAAAGTAATTAATTTACGTTAGTGGATTATTTTTTTATAAAAATAATTCAATTAAGTATATTTATTTTTATGTTTATAATACAATGTCTAACCACAAAATAATTGCCTCTTATAAATTTTAAAAATAAAAAAAATGTATTACTTTTGATGACATTATTCATGGTGTCCAAAAACTCGTAATACACGCGAGAATCTGATACCTACTTAACACTTGGAGTAGTTTTTGTGGTGTAACTTTATTTGATTTGGGCTATTGTTTTTGAGTTAAGCAGTCCAAAGTTGGAATTTTTGGATCAAATGTAAAAAAGTAAAAAAAAGCGATGTAGATTCACCAAATTCCCGCTTATAGATTAATTCATTCCCGCTTACGAGTTTCTGGTCACTGCATATATGTATGTAAAACTTTTCAAAAGTGTTCTGTTTTGTTACTGTTCTATATCGTCAAGAAACCCGTTTTATACCCCCGCTAAAATGACTCCACGCCGAGCTTCGTACTCCCTTGTGAATGTGGCTCAACTGGGCAAATAAAATTGGGGTGAATGTGAAAGTATGGGAATTTATAAAAGTTTCTTTGCGCGGCGGTATGTATGTAGTCCAGTTTGCACAGTAAAATCTCGGCCACCGTTGTTTGTGGGGGTAGTGACTCGAATTGATCTCTCCGGAGTAAAATGTTCTTTTACCCTGCGTGACTTTCACTGTGGACCTGTTGTTTCGTTATTTACATTCTGATGAAACACCGCCCTTTTCCCCTTGAGTGAAAGCAGTGTAGGAAACAGTGTAGTGTTATCAGAGTGGAAACAACGCTAAAAACCTTCTGTTGTGTGCGTAGATCGTTATTAGCTCTATTTTCCTTACTTCTGTAAAAATTTAACCCTTCGAAAAATAAGAAAATAATATCCATTTGCTTTTGCCAGTCAAGGTTGGCGCGCAAAATTCCCTATTCTTCTCATATATTGTATTTACAATACATTTGTACCTTTATATTGGTTATTTTTTATCCCTTTGAAAAAACATTTTTTTTTCTAAAATCTACATAAAATCATCTTTCCGATATGCATATTAGAAATTGATAATTATTTTGTTTCTAAATATTTAAATTTTGAAATTCAAAATGTACTTAAATTGGCTAAAAAAATACATACCTGCAGATTACCCGAAAAAGTACGTAAAATAAAATAAATTAAAAATAATTCTTAAGAAAATTGGTATTAAAACTGGCACTTCGCTTTTTATCATGTTCATGGGGTTACTAAAAGATTTATCTTATTGTAAGACGAATGGGTTTGTAAAATATCTGAACAACATAGTTCGTATATTCCTAAGGCAATGAGAAACATTATTTCTCTCGTTTTCTAACATAAAAGGTATCACAAATGTTCGCACGACAGAAAGAGAGATATCTAACTTTTAATAATGCACGGTCCCTCTGAAAAAAATTGGGTTTACTGTTATTATAACGGCATATGAGGTTTTGGGACAATTTGGGTCTCCTATGATTAAACGGGTTAAATAAAAAAAACTCGAAGAATGGAAAATTGGAATGGATTTAATTGCCTACCTAGGAGTCCGCGGGTCTCATGTTCGGTTTTATTTCAAATTGGTATAGATCACACTTACATGGACCGATGGGTGTATTAAAGCATTCGGGAGCATTATCGTTATAACTTAAATCATTTAATTTTTGCATAAAAGATTTTCGGTTTTTGAAATAATCTATTAACCAGAATTAGGACAACATAGCACTTATTTTTGATCATATAGTCGATGTAAACAACCCGCTGCTGCTTTTTCCATCTATCCTCTTGTGTTCATAAATATATTTTGTAATAATTGGTTCCTTTTGAATCATTACATTAGTCGATTATTTACAAAGAAACTCAGAAGAGATGAGTCATGTATACCTTCCTTCAAACCACATTCGACTTTTAATTTTCTCGTACAATGCCCCTAACACAATTCCTTTGTTCCTACGAAATAATGGATAAATTTCTTTTCCGCAAATCATTGGATTTAATAAACCTTGGAGCATTTTCTGTGAGAATAATCTGTGCAATTCCGGCGTCAGGACATTAAACACCGCGGCGGTATCATGGCTCTTGTTGCCGGGATACTAAGGGTACTGGAGGTAGTGGGGGTGGATTTTTGGGGTAAGTACTTCCCTACTACTAGGGGTGGGGATGGTACCTACCCGCTGGTAGATGCAGTACCTACCGGAAGATGTAGCGCCTGCGCTTCGTGGACCAATCCATAACACTCCCCCATCCCCGGGACAAGAGGGATGCTCGGGGGAAGTATTAGAAGCAAGAATAGAAAATCAAATAAATGTCATATTTTTTGTTCTGTTGTAAATTAGGACACAATAATACAATCGTGGATGCATTGTTTCTCTCTTACCAAAACTGGTTTTAAAATCGAAAGTTTAATGTGTTAACATTGTATTTTTCAGTCCGTGGGGTGATGGCGCCAACCTTGATGTATGGCAATTTTTGGGAGGCGGGTGTGGTTACCGCTGCCTTAGGGATCATTTATTGGATAGCCAACATCTCTGCCACAGGTCACCCCAAGACTCTTTGACCTATCTAGCCACATGACCTCTCTCTATACATCGCCTTGCATCGCAGTGGGAGGTGTGGATTCATACGCCCATTACTCCTAACCCACTGATCCTCATATGCCTATTCACCGCTTAAGCCATTTTCCTTCCGAAAACTTCCTCTCCATCCTTTCCTTTAAAAGACCCTCCAAACAGCATCCCCAAAGATATAAAGATATAGGCCCTGAGAGAAATTATTTTTCTCATGGCCTCTTGAAAAATCGAGGCATGGAACTGGCGCGGGCGGAGGAAGAATGAAAGTAGATTGTTTTCTGTGAAAATGAGATCCCTGAGTAGAGCCTGCGCTCAAACCTTATAACATGAACTATGTAATACAAATTCGGAGGTCCGGTCAGCGTGACGAATAAGATTTTAAAAGGACGCTTCGAATATTTGCGAATTTAGAGACGAGTGGAAGAAGTCGGGAACGCCTTCTTTCCTTCAAGGGAACGACCGAGTGAGCGGTAAAGTTGGTAAACACATATATTTATATGTATCTTTTTTTTGTAATTTATAAAATTGCTAACTTTCATAATCCTCACAATTTTTTTTTTAAACAAAAAATAATTTTTCACTCCGATTATTAGGTACCAGAAATTTGGCTAATTTCTTACTAAAATAGTTATTACATTGTTAATAAGAATTTTGTATGATATGTTGGTTTCCTGGACCACCTTGAAATAAGAGAGGTACCTACGTTTAAGATAAAAATACTTTCATTGGTACTTATCCTACTATTAGTTTTGTTGGGCTTAAAAAAGTCATTAGTAGATCCCTACTCAAAAACATGTTTATGAAGAGAATAGGAAAAAATATAAATAATATATATATAAGTTAAGAGTCGAGAGAAATGATTATAATCCACATTCACGACACAAGTCTCAGAAATACCATCAAAAAGAAAAAAAAACATCTCCTTAAATTGAGTACTTCTTTCCGTCACGATCTGAATTTTTGCAGACTTTTGATTTCTCGAAATGTTGATTTAATATTCATATGTCTATGGTTGATACATATTTTGTAGGTATTTTTAAACGACTTCGAAAAGGAGGAGGTTATCAATTCGACGGTATTTTTTTTAAATTTTTTTATTTTTACCTCAGAACTTTCGATTGGGTGAACCGATATTGATGATTCTTCTTTTATTAGAAAGCTGGTGCTTCCCGTGTGGTCCCATTTTAATTTGGACCAGTTCTGACAATGGGATCCATGAGAAAACCATACGTCTTAAATTTGCAATAAGTACGTGCGCGACAAATGGACGAATAACTCAATATTACGCCAACAGATTTCGATGATTCTTTTTTCAAAGTAAACCTTCTTTACGCACGCTCGTCACTAAAAATCAAAAAATAAACAAAAACAAAAACGACTTAAAAAAATGCACTAAAAAGTAAAAAAAATAATTTCGTACGATTGTTATTTTTGGAGTCGGTGTCAGCCAAGATCTCCACATCTCACTTATAACTACCTATGTATGTAGGTACCTTGGCTGACACCGACTCCAAAAATTACAATCGTACGATTTTTTTTTTTTACTTTTAATTGCATTTTTTGAAGTCGTTTTTTGTTTTGTTAAAAGTTTTGTTAATTTGGTTTTCTGTAGAAGAGACAAAATATATTTTTGTTTAAAATAAACTTTTTTTACTCTTTATTTTCAAAATCTACCACGTTCTTGAATATATACAGCGCCCTTGACGTGATTTTTCAGAAAAACGGCGCTATACAAGTCATCCAAATATTATTATTATTATTATTATATAAACCAACCGGTTAATAACAACAACATAGTATAATGCTTAATACAAGTTATCTATAAATATTTTATTGTTATATACAAACCTGTTTAGAATAAACTTAAAAATATTTTTTATTTATATTTTGCTTCCTTTAAAAGCTAAAAAATATATAGGTACATATAATACACTGCGGAAACACCGTGTAGCGTGATAATTTGTTAATTGATTTTATTCAGTTTCATTATTATGTAAAGCCCAATGGGCATCTAAATAAATAAAAATAGAGCTTCCTTCCGGCACACTGACACGTTCACACATTATATCTGTTTGTCTCTCCAGTCCCGGTGGCCTACAAGAATACATTATCCATCAACATAAAATCTACATAAAACTATCGGATTTTCCCCTTGTGTACTAAAATAATTGCTAAGGCGATAACAAAGATCTTGTTAAGTCGAGTTGAAGCACCCTGTACCCTGTCCCTTGCGGGCGGTGACCGATTCATTAGAAACATCCCCTATTTTTGCACCCCTACTCGTACTACCCTGACGGCTGAAAACTCACATTTTATTTTTATTATTGACATGTGTGTTGCACCACGTGGCTGTGTAACATCCGTTTAAAGGTGTCAAGATACTGACATCTTTACTGTCTTTGGCTGGCTGAAATAATAAAGATGTCGATAATTCATCCTTCGTCAGTCTTTTTGCAGAATTTTTATTACTACGGCGCGGCGCAGAGATTTTAAGGAAACGGCTTTCAGTGTTTAAAATAGCAACATAAAGTGCAGTTTTTGATTGTCCTAAAGTGAGGTTCAAAATTTACCATATTTTATCGTCGAAACGCAGAAACTAAATAAATTAATAAATATAAATAGGTAATTTTGTGGCTTAGTAATGTTATAACCGAAGTTCGCTTTACATATTATTGTACAATAACACAGGTATACCCTAGCGAGACAGGCATCGAATAATATAATGTAAACATCCCTTATATAGATCAATAATTTTTTTTTTTTAAATGTTATGTAACACAAAGCACTCTTTTTAGGGTGAAATGCCTAATTTAAAAAAAAATGTTGTGTAAATGATCAATTTTATGATTAGTTTATCGTTTTTGCCTTTCTAATTGATTTTTTCGTGGTTTAACAAACGCCTGATAAGATTTTTTTTTATCAACCTACGATGTTTTAAATAAAATTTTAATTCCTTTTTATTTTAGCTCCACACAGGAGATCCCAAGGAAAGGAAGTTCCCTCAGGTTCTATGTCATCTGTGGGGATGCAGTGTGGGGGGTCTTTTTGTGGAAAGAAAGGGGTGTACCTGGATCTTGAGGAGATCCTTGTTGTAGGATGGGGGAAACACAGAGGCCGGCAAATCGTTCCACAGCCGAGCTGTCGAACTTAAACGAGTCCTAGAAACGACCCGTTTTCATGTGACAATTGTCAACCGTGTACCAATGACGCTAGCTCTTCGGAGCATTTTCCATTGAAAAACTAATAACAATATAATAATATCTAGTGATTTTTCAAGGGTCTGAGCTAGTATTCTTATGCAAGCGCTACCTGTGGCGTTTGTCTTTGTAAAGGCAAGAGTTATATTTTAGCTGAGAGGTTGTGTGGGTGATTGGGGATGTGTTTTGTATAAAAGAGGCCACCCCACTGGAGGTTGCCGGTTGGTTGGAGAGGAGAGGAGGTGCAATGTCAGTATGTGGAGGGCCACTTAGCAAGGCGGAAGTCCTCCAATGTAGCGTATATTATGTATGTAAGTTGATGCCTGTTACGTGTTGCAGGTTAAGGCTGTGATGGAATCAAGCCTTCCGTTAAATCCTATATGAATCCTATGTGAAGTTGGATGTGCCGTTTCACGGCGGGTGAAACGTCATGCAATAAAATTTGCCCAGCGAAAACGAACGAACGAACGTTTGGAAACATACAACGATAATTATACGACCGCTTTTTAATGATTACAATTACCATGTCATCTGCATACGCACCTGGAATACAGGAAATTTAATGAATTTCGTCATGTTTATGTGAAACGCTGGTTATTCTACGGCTTTCCCAATTGGGTTATATTGTGAGGCTAAAGGAAGTGGGAAGGGGATGGGGAAGGGGAAGGCATTGAAGTACCTGCCTGTTCAGATTTTGATAACAAACATGGCCACGGCCATTTTAAGCTATGATTCTGATTGGTGGTCAAACACCAGAGCGATACTGAGAGTATCTTCCACTCTGGAACGTGTCGAAAAATATACTATGTATTGTTTTAAAAGCGTAAATTGTGAAATAACACAAATTAATCAAATAAAATTTACTTGTGCACATCGGGTTTTGAATCTGCGACCTCCGGCTAGCTAGTCGTGAGCCTCACCCCACGACCACGGAGAGTTAATGGAATTTTCTTACCGTTTTCAACAATAACGTGGACATTCCCAATAACCCTCTGTCGTTATTTTACCCTCCTGTCATTCTGTCTTCGTCGACATTTTTCCTGTTATCGGGGTTGCAATAGTCCTGAATCCCAATAGTTGGAACTCTAGTGTGGTCATTTGCCATTCGGTTGATATATTTTTGTCCGCGAGATCTCATAAATGTAGCTCCGACTTTCACAAAAACACCCCTATTTATTCATATTTTAGGTGTCGGCCAAGTTTAGCTTGTACCTACGCTTCATCAGTTCTGTAAAATATTTTCTTATGCACCTTTACGGGGAGTACCTAGTACGGATATTACCAGCAATTAATTCCTGAGCATATTGGAGTACGAAAAGTAGATGTCGTTTGGCTGCCCGATGAAATTTTTTCTACTAAAATATATTTTTCAATCACACGTCGGCACTGATCCCACACCTACATGACAGGATCACTTGATGCGCGCACTGTTTCGTGTGTTGCCGTGCAGCTGGAACAAGACGCAAAATACGCTGTACCGGTTGTACCCCACTACTCAATTGCGACGTGTGAAGGAAAAATATTTTTATTGTTTAATTGTAAAAAAATATCATCAAACAGCTTTTTTTACTTTTTTTTACATGACCTCCACGCAGGAGGTTCTGAGGAAAATAATTTTCCTCAGGGCCTATGTCATCTTTGGGGATGCTGTGAGGAGGTTTTTTTAAGGAAAGGAAGAAGAGGAAAAGGGTTTAAGGGGTGGGTAGGAATCTAAGGCTCAGTGTGTCCTGGTGATCCGCCTCCAAGACCTAGACAAACCTCACCCCATGAACCCGAAAATCCCTGCTAAATCATCAAACGTAGCGAACCACTTGGGGTGACCTATGGCAGAGGTGTTGGTTATCCAATAAAGGTCCCGGTACCCATTACCACCTCCCAAGTTGAGCTAAATGACATGTACATTTTTTACTTCAAATATGCTCTGGAATCGCTGGTTAAAATCCTTTGGGTACGTGCTGTTATACCCTGTATACATAGGTAACCGACGAGTTCATCGAAAATCAATTCATCGAAAGTAAATTCATCGAAAACAAGTTCATCAAAAAACAATTCATCGAAAGCAAATTCATCGACAACGAGTTCATCGAAATTGAGTTCATCGAAAACCAATTCATCGAATGATCAATTCATCCAATCGCCAATTCATCGAAAAAAATTAATTTGTAGTTATTAGAGAGAAATGCTGAGCGGACCAGATGTACGAGTTATGAAAAGCTTGACAATTATGTTTTTTATTTAACTTTATTACATCTTTTTTTATACATTTATCTCGGGTTTTAAATCCAGATGATGAATCCCCGATTGTGCAGGATTTAATAACAAATATTATAACTCTTATTAAATAATATTATATAGGGAAACTTGTGCAATGCTCCATCACTGGAAACTGTGGAGCTGTATTCTCTGGCTACTGTATAATTTAAGTGTGTATGGGTATCTAATAGTAGGTAGGTTGATAAGACGAATGTCCCCCGTCGAAGCAATTACGATCTTGGTGGGATACGTAGCTACCTATGAACGAATCTCTGCAGGATTCTAACAACCGAATACATCCATTATCTTGTAATTCCCACTCAGTCAAGAACTAATTGTTTAAACTGTAAGGTTTTGTTGACTGTTTGTGGCGAAGTCCTGTTTTAACTCGACGGACTTGCAATTCGTCTGTCTGTTAATGTGTTTATTCGTTGCATTTCCGTTTCAAGATGACCGCTGTTTTAATAGTGGAGTAAAGATTATTTTTTCAAATGCGAAATCGTCGAGATTGTTTGGACTCTTATTTGCATAATGGTACCTAACTTTTTTTACATTAGCTCCACACAGGAGGCCCTGAGAAAAATAATTCCCCTCAGGGCCTATTTCATCTTTGGGGATGATGTGTGGAGGGTCTTTTTAGGAAAGGAAGGAGAGGAAATTCTGGGAAGGAAAAAGGAATGAGGTGTTGGTACGAATCTGGGGTTCAGTGGTTCTAGGAGTGACGGACGTATGAAT
Source organism: Limnephilus lunatus (assembly GCA_917563855.2). NCBI lineage: Eukaryota > Metazoa > Arthropoda > Insecta > Trichoptera > Limnephilidae > Limnephilus > Limnephilus lunatus. Next base: position 50,206,328 of record OU830592.1, read on the forward strand.
CCATCCTTAATAATAATAATAATAATTGGACAATTTGTAGAGCGCCGTTTTTGTGAAAAATCACCCCAAGGGCGCTTTACAATTTATTACGAATTCTTAGATTCTATTTAATTTTATTATTTACAGATAGATACAAAAAACATACTTACCTGCAGGTCACTTCCGATAAACACACTTTATTAGAAAGTTTATGCTTGGAAAAGATACGACTTTGCACGTGGAGGACATTATATTTAAAACACTGGACATTGCATGACTTTACCTTTGCTACGCTCATCACTTAGTTTTACTTTTATATTTATGTTTATGAGAAGATTTATGCCCAAGTTGAGTTAATATTTATTTTTAAAGACTGGAGAATTGTAAGAATTTGCTTTATTTTTACAAAATTAGTTATTTACTATGTCGCGAGCCGTGAACGCGAAGGTGAAAGGTTTTTTTTTATCTTATAGATACGACTGTCTGAAAAAATGAGTTTTTAGTTTAGCTCTAAATTCCGCTGAATCTGTGATCATTCTTAACACGTGTGGCAGTTCATTCCAGGCTTTAGGTCCTGACACTCTGAAAGCTCGCTCACCGAATTTAGTATCTGGTGTGCGCTTTGGTTCCTTCAACCTTCCGATAGCTGATGTTGCTGCTGACCTGAGGGTTGATTGTCGCGAATTGGAATTTTCTGGAATACACATTTCCGATAAGTAAGCCGGAGCCATTCTGTTAAGGGATTTGAATACCATCCAGCAGAGCTTAAACTGGATTCTTTAACGGCTTGTTTGCAGCGAAGAAAATTTTATAAGTGGTGGGAATCCGGAGGTGAAGGGAAAATTAATTTCGTCAAACTATTTTTGATCTTTTATAATATTATCTTAATAAATAGTAACGGAATATATATTTTTTTAATTCAGATCTATCCCCCAATACTTTTTTTATGGAATTACTTAAATTATAGATAGATGTAAAAAAAAAATTAAACTCCCTTATGGGGGTAGTTTGTTATTACCCCCTTCGAGCGAGAGTGTTAATATGCCTATCCACGTAAAAGAAATCTCCCAAATACCTTTAAAATTAATCGTGCGAGAAAAGCGAGAACCTTCTTATTAATATTCCTGTCTTGTCTCTAGGGGCTGCTGCCTTCCTTGTTTCCAGCTCTAGTCGATCCTAGTTGCTCTCGCTGTCCCTAGTTCCTCCGGCCTTCAGACTCCGCCCATTAGCCCCGCGATGTTCCGCTCAGCCGAGCCCGTTAGCAAAACCAGCAGAATGCTAATGAAACAAGGGTCGCTATAATTTACTTTGAAGTAAACATATTGCATGCGGTTTTGCATGAGGGTAGTTTGTAGACAATGGCTTCATCCAACATCCCGTCTATCAACAACACATCCCTGTGGACCCCGTGTGTATCGAACATCGACTCTGTTATAGGATGGGTTAACTACCGTTTTATATTTTCGTCGGCAGTTCATGCGTTTAAATTTAACAATGCATTCGGTGAATATAATTTAATCAAATAAACTTTCGCGGTAACTGAATTATATTTAATGAATATAATTGGCGAATATGCGTTGTATAATAATTGGATTCCCCGGAAACGAGTTATTTTTTATGATATAACTTGTCATTATTACAGAGCCTCGCCCGAATTTTATTTGTTTATTGTTATTGTGTTCAATTTTGTGCATTGTTTGAATGATGTGGGGTTGGGTGCAAATATGAACATTTTTATTTATTTAAATTAATATACGGGCATTCACAATACACGTCTTATATTTAATATATACATAATAATTTTGCGGAACAGTATTCATGAAGTAAAATATGTTTTTTAAATTATATGGAATCCCTGCAGGAGAATAGTGGATATTATGCTAACATTGATTTATTGAGGTATGTTATTATAGCCTGTTTGTGCTGATGAACATATATAGGTACTACTGAGAAAGACTGCAATTCCAACTACATCCAATCTAGGTACAAATGAGTATCGAAATGACTCATCCTGATATTGTTGTTGCGATTAAAAAGATTTTGGGTCGATTAGTTCTTGTTGGTGAATGGAAGGTAATTAGGCTAAATCAATAAAATAAAGCAATGCGAATAATACATACACACGGATACGAGACATGCTAAAATAGCTAAATATGTTGACGGTGAAGCAAACTGTGTATTTGAATGTACTTATTTTTTTTACATAAAATTAACATGGGGACGATGTCTAAGGAACTAAAAAGAAAATTGCATTATAATAACGAAATACACGGACACGGGACAAGAAATTCAAAGCAAATTAGACTGCCGACAAGAAAAAAATCAAGCACCCAGAAATCTCTGATGTACGAGGCCGTCCAACTGTATAAGAACATCCCAAATGAAATTACTGAGATAGAAAATATAAATAAGTTTAAAAAATAATTACGAAAGTATGTCTACCTCAATTATTAATGTCTTTATTTATGTGTAATATTTAAAGAATGATTATGTTTGCCAACCAATGTAAATGTTTATATCTTTATAAAATATTAGCACACACAAAGTTGTGAGCTAACTTAAGATTAATAAATAAAAATAAATAAGGGCTGACTTTAATATCACACAGTGCTGCAACACATAAGGGTTGCAACAGGGAACAAGTAAATATTGTGCAACTAAACTTAAGGTCCATTTCCAAATACTGGGACACTCTTAACATATATCTTAATACCTGCTGGAAGCATATAGATATTTTGATGTTATGTGAAACAGCAATTACAAATGACCTTACTTCTCTCTACGAAATTCCTGGTTTCAAATCTTATAGCTATTGTCGAGTAAAAAAAACAGGAGGCGGGATATTATTATATGTTAGAGATGAAATCACTTTTCTACAAAAATCACTAGAAACAAAATATTTTGAAAGTGTATTTGGCATCATAACTTTACCTAATAATATATCAATGAACATTTTAGCAATATACCGACCTCCAAATCATAGTAAATCACTGTTTTTGAATGAAATCTCATCCATCTTATCAAATGTCATCAATCCCCAGGAAAATATTATATTTTTTGGGGATGTTAATTTAGATTTATTAAAGCCTCAAAACCCTGTTATTATGTCGTACGAAAACATATTATCTAGCCATTATTTAATAAAGTGTATCAACGATGTAACAAGGGAGGCATTAGTAGCCGGCAATGTTACACGCACGTGCATTGATCACATTTTTATTAGGTTTAATAGCAGGCAGCAAGAAACTGACTCACTATCATCTTGTATTTATGATCTTACTATAGCGGATCACTTCGCGACAGCTCTGAACATTACATACAGTAGTGCAATTACAAAAACCAAACAACGCGGGGAAAGTATTTCAATATTATCTCAAAAACGAATTGATAAATACATACGTAGTTATAATTGGAATGCCCTGCTTGCGGAACAAGATTGCGTTGACATATATAATAAACTCAAAAACGTTTTTAATGACCTATATGAAAAAAGTAAAATCTCTTTCTGTCCAAACCCCAAAAAAAGACCATTTGCAACAAAATTGTGGATAACGGATGACATCTTAGAAAAAATTAAAATTCGAGATTCCCTGTTCAGAAGATGGAAAAATTCACCTACTAATAAAAACTACGAAAAAAACTACAAATCTTTCCGAAATACTGTTTCCAAATTAATCATAAAAAGTAAAACTACACATTTTAATGAAACATTTAAAAACTACTTCAGCAATTCCAAAAAAACGTGGGATCAAATAAACAAATTATTGGGACGTAAAACAAAAACAAACTGCGATGAAATTATTTCAAAGTTTATGTTAAATAAAAATGGGCAAACAGAGGAAATCGTTGTAAATAGATTCGCCGAGTATTTTTCCAACAGTATCAGCTCGATGCTACACAAATGCGACTACAAAGCGTCTAACATAGCTCCCGTTGAGTTGCCGCATAGCATGTACCTACCCAGAGCTACCTGTGAAGATATACGCAGGATTATCAGTCAACTGAATAATTCCAAATCGCCGGGCATTGATAATATTCGAATGTTCGACATTAAAAAACATATAACTATTCTATGTCCGGTAATTACCCATTTAATTAATAAAATATTGTCTCAAGCAGTTATACCTGATGAGCTTAAATGTAGTATTATTAGGCCAATATACAAAGGGGGAAAACATACTGAGATAGAAAATTACAGACCAATCAGTATACTGCCAGCTATTGAAAAAATTCTAGAAAAATACATCTCCGTAAATTTAATAAAATATCTAGAAAGATTCTCCATTATTGATCCTAACCAATACGGTTTTCAAAAAAATAAAAGCACTGAAATGTTACTACAAGACTTCTCGAATTACGTAAATCAAGAACTCAATAATAAAAAACATATTCTGGTTTTATTCATAGACAACTCTAAAGCGTTCGATACCATTGATCCGACAAAACTATTACAGATATTGGAGGCGATAGGAATAAGGGGAAAATTACTAGAACTACTCAAAAACTATTTAAACAATCGACAAATTAAAGTTAAACTCTTCCAAACTTACAGCAAAGCTAAATATATGTCAACAGGAGTCCCGCAGGGGTCAATTCTCGGACCAACATTATACATAATATTCGTTTCACTCATGAATAAAATTTTCACATTCGTTAAACATTACGTTTATGCTGATGATACAGCACTAGTCATTTCGCATGAAGAATTGTGCATTGCAATAAAACTCATGCAGCATGATTTCTTTTCTCTACAGAAATGGTCACATGATGCGGGTCTTATAATAAATTCCAAAAAAACAAAATTAATGCACATACGATCTCCACATGCCAAATTTACCATCACGCCTTTAATAAAATCGCATACATTTGAATGTATACACAATTCGTCACAATCCTGCAAATGCGGAACCATTGAACTTGTACAAACGTATGTATATTTGGGGATAACTGTAGATATGCACATGAAATGGGATACTCACATAAGCAACATTTGCAAACGCCTACGAGCTATTGCTGGGCGAATTTACAAAATTAAATATTTTATGCCCATAAGTACGTTAAAAATTATTTATTTGTCACTAGCGGAGTCTACTACCAGATACGGAATAACGTCTTGGGGAAACTCGTGTAAGACAAATATAGGCTACATTCAAACAATTCAAAACTCTTTGACTAAGCTCTTGGTAAGCAAAAGTATTTATGCACAAAGAAGAGACATAAAATTATTATATGAATCAGTTAACATATTACCTGTTCGAGGGATATTATGGTTTAAAATTGTATGCCAAAACGTATTGTCGGATTCAATATACAAAGAAAAAGTTGATCATGAACATGGCACTAGATTTAGTAAAAATGAGGGTTTATCCATTCCGAAAATTATAAATAAATACGGACAACGGACTCTCACTTATCTTGTCCCTACCATATTTAATAAGATGCCAATGAACATAAAAATCGAATCAAATTGCACCACCGATCTCAAAAAAAAAATTAAAAAATGGCTAATTGATCAAAACTTTTTATATTGATATTGTTTGTAATCTTATGTATAAATATGACTTTGCCTGTATAATATCTGTCTGTCTGTATATTTTATGTATTTGTATTCTACTTAAAAGTTATTCTTCTGTATCTATTTTGCATATTGTGGTTTCTTGTTATATTTGTGCTTTAGTGTCATATTAATATTGTTAAATTGACCTGCTGACAAACTGCCTTGGCGGTTTAGTGGGTGCTTAAAATGAAGAATAAAAAAAAAAAAAAAAAAAAAAAAAAAAAAAAAAAAACAATTTAAAAAATTAATGTCAAATCGAATATTAATCGAAAAACTTTCGTATTAAGAACAATTAATCTGAGTATGAAAGTATGTTTATGATGCGGTGTTGATTTCTAACAATATGAAAGATGTGCGGTCTCTCGTGTACGCAGATTGAGTTTTTCTAAATTTTATTTTGTACACAATATTTTTCATTTCATAGTACAATCCAGTAATGTTGCCTCACTGGGTGGCATACCCGTGCTGAGGCCCCCAGTTAATGATAATGTATGTCCAGTCATAGTTTGTTATACTTAATGTACTCTGAGGAAGGATTTTACAGAATTTGAACAATTCATCAAATAATCAAAATGTGAATTCAAGCTCTGTGAAAGTTCTATTCAAGTTCTGTTATTATTTCATCGTGGGCCGGTTCTTTCACAATACTTGGATAATAACCACACTTGCATAGGACCTTCACAGACTTGAATATGTACTTTAAAATTTGATGAATCGTTCAATTTCTGTGAAACATCCCATCCTAACACTACTTTTATTTCCCTCACAAACTTATGTTTTCCTCGTATGATCCATATGTCGAACGCGTGAGTGGATTAATGAAATTGTACGTATATTCTTTATTCCTTTATAGGAATTACTTTTCAAACGCGAGTTTCTATCTCTAGTTAGCTTATTTTCGTCCTCGGTAACAAGAATTCAACTCCCTCATATTTTCGTATTGTAATATGAGTTGGAATATTTTCAGCATCTTTATTTGGTCGGGAAGACGTGAAAACTCGCTGAGACTTCCTGATTTCTAACTTCGTTACAGAAACTGTAGAGAATTCTTTAAAAAGGCTCCGGAGAACATTTCACATCGCTTAACTTAGGTACCTACTCCGAGCTTTTTCCGAGGCGTTGGTTTTCAATAAGATAAGTTTTCTTTTCCTAAGTTTATAAAGTAGTTAAGTTTAGCATTAGTTGTTAAAACTGTTAATTACCAATGGGATCTTTACGTGATCAGGGAATAGTTTAGAAATAATAATGCGCGTGTCGAGTATTAATTATAATTGCACAATAATGAGTTCTACAGCTAATCCTAGCTTTCGGCGCTGTCGGTGATAAAGGAGACAGAGCAAGGGCGAACATCTTCTTTTATACTCGTTCATCTCCCGTCTCGCTCTTGCATCCGGAGTACCATTCTCACATCCTCCCCTACTTAAAATTGGAAGTTCCCTAACTACATATTTCATTTTCCTATTGCTATAAATTTCATTTCATACAATATAATATAAGTCTACATATTTCATTTTCTTACAATATAATATAAGTCTACATATTTCATTTTCTTAATTTAATACACATTATTTAAGTAACTTAAAATTAAGTATAATTTCTCCTCTTCCCTTCCGTTTCTTCTCTCTCTCTCGTTCGTCCGTCTCATCTTGGGCGAAGTCGTCCATGCCACGGTTTAGACCTGAAACATGGAGAAACAGAATTAGAGTCGCTTCTACTGCGCAACATACCGGAGAGATCTAATTCGTCCGTCGACAGTTCTAGTGTGTCAGACGCGATGAATTCAGGACCATCTTCCTCCCGCCATGAAACATGTAATTTCCTTATCTGGTCTAAATGTCTTTTCCATACCATATTAGAATTGTTAATTTTAATGAAATATACTCTGCTGCCTTTTTTCTCAACCACAACCCCAGGGACCCATAATCTATTACCCTGAGATCTGAAATCTCTGGCCATCACTTTCTGACCTACATCAAAACCTGTCTTAGTTCTACCCCTATATTGCCTTTTCTGATTGCCTTGGCTCTGAATAACCTTTTGAATTACTTTGTTTTGTCGAGAAGAACCTGAATTACTGGTTCTTTCCTCCACTTTCCTAGGGATCAGAGAGTCAAAGACAGTCCTAATTTTCCTTCCCATTAACAATAACGATGGCTCACACCCTGTAGTTGCATGCACGGTATTCCTATAATCTGTTAAAAAGTTACCAAGCTTCTCTTTATAGTCTGATGGAAATCTATTATGTTTACAAATTTTTTTAAGAAAATTTTTACATATCTTAACCGCACTCTCTGCTTGTCCGTTGCTGCTAGGGTGATTAATTGGACTAGTTATATGTACCATACCATTTTTTTACAGAAAATTTCAAAGTCCTCAGAACAAAAACACGTACCATTATCGCTAACTAAAGTTGCTGGAAAACCAAATTGCGAAAATAACCTATGAAGTACCTCAATATTTTCTTTTGAAGGCAGACTGTTTACTTCCAGGCATTCGATCCACTTCGAAGAAGCGTCTACCACAACTAAAAAGTTTTTGTTATGTAAGCTACCATGGTCAATATGCACCCTGAACCATACTTCAGGTTCATATGGCCAGACTGCTAGTGAACTCTTTTGAGATTCTGGTTTAATTTCTAAACAATCCTTACAATTTTCAATTATTTTCTCTAAATCTTGATTAATTTTTGGCCACCAAACGAAACTTTTCGCAATACCTTTAGTTTTAAAAACCCCTAAATGAGATCTGTGTAACATCTTTAAAACCTCTTGTCTTAAAGACTCCGGAACCACAACTCTATGTTGATATAAAATACACCCATTTATCAATGATAATTCTAACCTTTTTTCCCAGAAAATTCTATTAAAATTACTATTTTGAACTTTTTTTACTGATGCTGGCCAACCCTCGATAAGAAATTTCTTAACTTGACTTAACATATCGTCCTTTTCGGTCTCACTTTTTATCACGTCTAGAGATAAATTAAACCCGTTATTTTCGAAGTAATTAATGTAACCAGACTCTATCTTATCCTCACAGCTTCCCTTTTCAATCGGACACCTGCTCAGAAAGTCTGAACAATTGTTTTTCGACTTTACATATTCAATCTTAAAATTGAACGACCCTAACATAACCGCATAACGTTGTAACCTAGACGCTGCGATTTTAGGAATTTCCCTATTTTGACCGAAGATTCTCACTAAGGGTTGGTTATCCACAGCTAAGGTGAATTCTCTCCCGTACAAATATTGATAAAACTTTTTAATCCCAAAAATAATAGCAGTTGCTTCAATATCTAAAATTGAATAATTTTTTTCCGCTTTACTTAAAGTTCTGCTTGCGAAACCTATTGGCCTTTCAAACCCATTCTGAAATACATGTATAAGTGTCGCTCCAACACCATTAAGACTACCGTCTGTGACAAGTTTCACAGGAATATTTTCGTCGAAATGAGTTAAAATTCTATCCGAAGTTAAAATTTTTTTTATAATCGCAAAACTATTCTCCTGTTCTGTACCCCATTGGAATTTGATATCTTTTTTAAGTAACTCGTACAACGGTGACAATACATTTGCCATGTTTGGGATAAAATTACGATAATAGCTAATCATGCCTAACAAACTTCTCAAATGATTTAAATCACTAGGTGACGGTGCATTTAAAATAGCTTCCTTATTCCGTTGACACGGTTGAATCCCTTGTTCACTTATCTTATAACCTAAAAACTCAATAACTTTTAAATTAAATTCGCACTTTTCACTATTCACCGTTAAATTACAGCTTTTTAACCTTTCTAAAACGTCACACACGTTTTTCTCTAAATCTTCTTCGTCTTCACCGATCACAATAATGTCATCCAAATAGAATGTCATCTTCTGTAATCCTGACAAACAATTTGCCATTGCTTTTGCAAACATAGCCGGTGCAGAAGCTAACCCATACACTAACCGTTTATACTGAAACAACCCTAAATGTGTGTTGATCGTTGTGAAACGCCTACATTCCTTTTTCAAAAAAAACTGGTTATACGCCGACTTGAGGTCAATCTTTGCAAAAACTTTCCCACCATTGACTTTTGTTAACAGTTCTACAATCCTAGGTAAAGGGTACTTGTCAATTAACAGCTGATTATTCACTGTTGACTTGTAATCACCACATAACCTAATACTACCATTTTTCTTAATCACTGGTACGATAGGACTCGCAAATTCACTATAATGAACCGGCTCTATTATTCCATCTGAGATTAAAGTATTTAACTCTCGTTCGACTTTTTCTTTTAAAGCGAATGGAATGATTCTATTATTTCGAAACACCGGAACAGCGGTATCTTTCAATCTTAAATTAACTTCATATTTATTAAACTTGCCTAGTTTATCCGTAAAAACTTCTGGACATTTTTTTACTAATCGCTCTTTTAATGTATTTCGATTAACACAATTCACGATCCCAGTAATTCCTAAGTTAAACAGTTCCATGAAGTCTCGTCCTAATATTGATAACGTAGAGCTACCTACAACAATAACCTTTAACTGGCGGCATTGTCCGTTATACTCTACCAGCGGAGTAAATGCACCTATTACTTTGATGAGCGTATTGTCAAAACCCCGTAGACTAATGTTTTCATGCACTAACTTATTACTATTAAACTGATTGAAATAACAATCCTTGCCAATCACGCTACAAGATGCCCCCGAATCTAACATGAATTTACTTCTAATCCCATCTACCGAAACTTCTACCCAATATGGTTCAACACTATTTATATTATCGACACTTGTATCTGAAAACAAGGTATTCACATTTTTACGAACTGAAAAACTTTTACACTGTTTTGCTAGATGACCCTTTTTACCACAAATTCTACATGTATAGCCTTTGAATCTACAATCCGCCGAAATATGATTATCGTTTCCACAAACGAAACATTTACGCTTTGGCGACGGCGATCGCGACTTATGTGGACTGCTCATCCGGTTGAATCTATTGCTTACTCTTTTCTTTTCATATGAACTAGGTGAAACACGACCACTGCTGACACTGTTATTTGCTAAAACAGAGTTAAACTCCCGACCTTGGGCTTGCGTTGAAGCTACGAGTTCGATGCACTCTGCTACTTGGACACACTTTTCGAAAGTATACGATTCACTTTCAAGAAATAATTTTTCCCTGACTTTCCCGGGCTTACATCCTAGCCCAAAGAAATCTCTTAATTTCTCCGACAAATTATTCCCGAATTTACAATTAACCGAAAGAGCCTTTAACCTAACTGCGAAATCACGAATTGTCTCATCACTCCTCTGTTTAGCTGTGTAAAACTGTGACCTCTCCTCAAAAAAACATTTCGTCATGCTACAATACTCATTGAGTTTAGAAATTAAATCTTCTAATTTAACATCGGTTACTTTTTTAGGAATACACAAATTTACCAAAAGTGAGAAACAATCATCCTGCAAAGCATTAAGAAAAATAGCCCTTTTTTTCACATCTGATGCGTATTTGTCATCATTCACAAGGAGATACTGTTCGAGGCGGACCTTGAAATTCTCCCAGTTACCGTCACGCAAACTGAAGGACCCCAATCCTCCTGACTCCATGTTTCCTCTGCCCAGATGATACAACAAGAGACGAGAAAAGAAAAAAAAGAGAAAAACACTCCCCTACGATATTCCTCCGCAATCTGTACTGCTCCGTTGACCCTCTCAGGAAACCGCTTCTTGACCCTTGATGACGATGGCTCCTTCCAGACCCGTCTAGTGACCTGGACACCCAGCTGCCGCTCTTGAAGTCCTGGACCCTCCCGTGCAATCTTCCCCCTTCCGAGAAGTTAGGCTGGCTCCAGCGTTCCCCTTCTTCTTCACTCCTTCCAGTGAAGATTTTTAATTTCGTCCGGACTTTTTTACCGACCCGAAAATAATGTTACAACACGTATTAAACTCGCGTGCTTAGCGTGCAATTTTGCGCGTCGATTCTCGCAATCGTTATTATTGATTCCGTATTGGCTGCGCCACTGTTAAACTGTTAAAACTGTTAATTACCAATGGGATCTTTACGTGATCAGGGAATAGTTTAGAAATAATAATGCGCGTGTCGAGTATTAATTATAATTGCACAATAATGAGTTCTACAGCTAATCCTAGCTTTCGGCGCTGTCGGTGATAAAGGAGACAGAGCAAGGGCGAACATCTTCTTTTATACTCGTTCATCTCCCGTCTCGCTCTTGCATCCGGAGTACCATTCTCACATTATTAATTATGTCGTGGAAAACTAAAATGATCACCTTTTATGAACACAAAAATTAATGACACTATGAAATTGTTGAAGGCGAATAATATGTATACGTATTTATTTATTTCTATTCAATCCATTGACTAAATTTAAAATTATGCCCTCCAAATTAAGGGCGCTACTAATAAAGGTATTGTAAATTTTACACAACACAAACAATCATTAATGTACTATAAATTATTGCTTTTCAGTTTTGTATTAAAACAAGTATATTAGTAAGGGAGTAAGGGCTTACATAATATAACTCGGTAGTTTGGTCTCCATCTTACAAAATTCACATTAATAATATTGAGCGAATACAAAAAAAATTTCTGCGTTTTATAAATTTTAAATTAAATATCCCACTAGAAGACTTAAAATATAATCTATTACTAAATATTCTAAAAATACATACACTAGAAGACAGACGTAAAATAAACGACTTGACATTTTTATTCAAAATACTTAACTCTAAATTCGACTGTTGCGAACTCCTACAACTCATAAACTTACGAATACCGACAGTAACCACACGACAAAACACACTATTCTACTGCAGCATTCATAAGCGGAACTACATTGCCCACTCTCCGATACAAAGATTTCACACTATGGGAAATCAGTATTTAAGTGATGTTGACATATTCAACATCAACTTGGCGAATTTTGTGGATCTTGTAAAAAACTTGTTCCAAAACTATTCCTAAACATATATGTATTTTTGTAAACTTATCAAATCGCTGTATTTTTGTATTTTTGTGACTTGTGTGCATTTTTATCTAATTTTATTCTTAACATTTCTCTATCTGTTGAAAAATCATCTGTTATATCTGTATTACTGTAAAAGCCCTCTGGGCGTTGAATAAATAAATAAATAAATAAGTTTGTTAAAATCACCTCACCTTGGATGATTTTTCACAAACACGGCGCTTTACCATTCATGCGGTATTACTTATAATTATTGAAATAAGTAAACTGCTTCACTTACACCCTGACGTTATCAGTTATTGTACAAAATGTCTTAAACAAAGGGGTACTTAGATAAGATTTTAGACTTCTAGAGCGACGGACAGAAGCAAAGGTTATTTGTAGAATACATGTCTCGGAAAACGACAAGATCGAAGATAAATATTAAGATACATTATTTCCTTTTTTTTACATTAGTCCCCACACAGGAGGCCTTGTGGGAAGTAATTCTCCTCACGGTCTGTGTCATTTTTGGAGATGCTGTGTGGAGGGTCTTTTTGGGATTGGAATGAGGTGAATTTCTGGGAAGGAGGAAGGTCTAAGGGTGGGTACGAATCTGAGTACACCCTTCCCACTGCGGTGCAAGGAGATTTTCCGAGAGTCCGGCAGGATAGGCCATGAATCTGGTGGGCAGATGCATCCACCACTAAGGATCGAACAAACCTTTCCCCGTGAACCCGGGCACCCCTGCTAATTTATCATAGCGAACCACTTGAGATGACCTAAGACAGAGTTGGTTATTATTATCCAATAAATGGTTCCCGGGGCGGCAGTACGTATACGCCTCCTAAATTGAATGCCTATCGATTAAAACATGTTTTAGTATGTTTGGAACATTTTTTAAGGTTCAAAACACGACGTTCATACCCTAAAATTGAGACAAGTGCGGTGAGCTTCTATGTTATTCCCACGGTGGTGTTAGTTATAATAACCCATCTCCCCTGTTTCTATGTATTATTTATCAATGGTCTACCGTGTGTTCTGTGTGCAGAATTTAAAGATTGTGTTTTTTGTTCCAGTTGCTTCTCCATCCCGAGCAACAACCTGAGCGGGGGCTCTCGGCCCTCTCTGGCGGCGGGCAGCCCCGGCACCCCGGCCCCCCCGCCGCCCCCCATCCCCCCCGCGCCACCCTCTCCCGACACGCTCGCACCCGCACACGGCAGCGGGCCCCCGCCCTCGTGCTCCACACACCACGTGCACATTGAGTCGCCGCAGAGGTCAGCTTTTTATCTTTATGTATAGGATCATCGAAAAGATTTAATTAATTTAATAAACACGCTGAAACTATTATATTTTGAAGGTACTTGGACAGTTTCGATATGAGGTGTCATATTAATATCAGTAGTTACAGTTGTTGCAATTGCCTCTCGGATTCTCTCTCTTGTTGCGGATCCCGAATTCTTTCTACGTAAACAATGTTCTTAATTGAGATCACCCCACAAGAGAAAGTAAATAAGTGTTAGATCAGGCTTCCAGGTGGCCCCAAAATAGGACCATTCCTTTAAAATTTTGGAAATAGCTAAAGCACCGAAGCCGTCTAAATGTTGATTGGCCAAAATTGATTTGATTTGAAAAAAATCGGTCGGTTGGTTTTGCGATGACAGGTTAGATACAATGACTAGGTAAATTCAATGGTAGGCGGTAATGGGTACCGCGTTTGGTGACTTAGCAGAGGTGCCCGGGTTCAAGGGGTGAGATTTGTCTTGGTCTGGAGGTGGATGACCTGGACACACTGAACCCCAGATTCTTACCCACCCCTTATGCCTTTCCCTTCACAGAACCTGGAAAGGTTATCTTTTCTTTCCTTATAACCCAAACGCCTTGTCATTGACGGTTATTGTAGTAATAAAATTGCTGTTTTTGTATTGTGTATCAGCAAGCAATAGTAAACAGAAACAAAGTATTGCTGTATAAGAACATATATTATACATTCATAAGTAAACCATAGACAAAATTACGAGAAACAATTTTGCTAAAAATTCTGCCTCAATGCAGGTTCGCCTAGTGAGGCAGACTATGCACAACTTAAAATATATATTATTTATATTACCTTTTTTCCTTTTTTGATACTGCTTTAATGGCATCAATTATTATTATAACATTATTCTTATAACAATGTTATTAACTTATAGATATTAACTTACTAATGCATCATTTATTACCTTATGTTTTTAACTTTGTAAGTAACATGTTATTGTCATTAAAATTATGTTATTGTTACTATCGTGTAAAAGAAAAGGAAGAAAATCAAAAGGGAAAATGTACTTAAAATGTAACCAATATATTACCGACTGTAATATGATATTATATTATGTATTCATATATTTTTTGGATGAAAAAAAAAAAAAAAAAAAAGACTCGCCACACAGCGTCCCCAAAGATGACACAGGCCCTAAAAATGGAATTTTTAACCCAAGTTTACTTTAAAGGCTCATAACTTCCACATTTTTGGAGATATCTAAAAACTTAATTTTTTATTAAATAGTGGTGTAAACAAAGTTTTTTACTGCATTTTTTTATCAAAATGACGCCACAAACGGAATAAGCAAGTATTTTCTTAAAAAATGTTATTTTATTTTATTTTACCTTTAGAATTACTTTTTTTTTAAATGCTAGCTTTTAGGTCAGGGTGTTTATATGAGGTTCATGAATATTCCCGGGTCACTGTGACACCTAATTATTGGTCACGATTTTCGATGACTTTCTTATCATCAGTTTTTGCATTTCGTGAAGAATTTATATGATTTTTATTATAGACCCATATGTATTATGTCATCACTACCTAAACTTTTTGAAAAGATTATATTAAGTAAAATCATGCATCAAATTAAACCACTTATATCAATATTTCAACATGGTTTTATGCCAGGCAGATCTACGTCATCTAACTTATTGCTTTACGAAAATTTTATTTCTAATGCACTGTCTAAGGGTTATCAAGTTGACACTATTTATATTGATTTTAGCAAAGCCTTTGATTGTGTTTCTCATCGCATTTTAATGGAAAAATTAGAACACTTGGGAATAAGCGGCAACTTTCTCGAATGGATTAGAAGCTACTTATCTTATAGAAAACTATCTGTAAAAATTAACTCCACATCTTCATAACTTTTTTTGCCTTAAGTGGAGTCCCCCAAGGTTCCCACCTAGGACCATTTCTTTTCCTACTATTTATTAACGACATTTCATTAATTTTCGATAATATTCACTTTCTTCTATTCGCTGACGATCTAAAGCTGTTTAAATCTATCGAAAATTCTTCTGATTGTTTAACTCTGCAAAGGAACTTAAATAAACTTTATGAATGGTGCATCGTAAACAAATTATTTCTTAATATCAACAAATGCCAAACGATCAGTTTCCATAGATCTAAAACTCCTTTATTATTCGACTACACAATTAACAATGCCACTCTAAAAAGAGTCTATGAATTCAACGACCTTGGCGTTATCTTTGACTCTAAATTACGCTTCTTGAATCACATTATTAGTATAACCAGTAAGGGATTACAAATGCTTGGATTTATTCTCAGAATTGCTAAAGACTTTATTAACATAAAAACCATAAAATTGTTATACACGTCTTTGGTTAGAAGTCAGGTTGAATACAATTCAAGTATTTGGTGTCCTCATTTCAACTCTCATTGTTTACAAATGAAAAAATTCAAAATAAATTTTTACGTTTTATTAATTTCAAAATTGGTATTCCTATTATTGAAATCAATTATGTCAGTTTACGCAGTAAACTTATCGAAATTATCGGAAAGGCGAAAAATATTTGATCTCCTTTTATTGTATAAAATTATTCATTCAAGGTTGGACTGCCCTGACGCTATCAACTTGTTATCCTTACACATACCTCCAAAATATACTAGACGGAATATTTTATTTTGCAACAATAACTTCGCTACGAATTCTGCGGTAGAAAGAATACATAGGTTGGGTAATGAACTGACTGATGTCGCTGACATATTTGAATACCGGAAACTATAAGGCTATAAGTGCCAAAAACACTTATAACGATTTTATTTAAGAAATGGATAGCATGTGCCAAGGCCAATGTCCTACAGAAGGGTACAAGTGCCACAGATCACGTAAATAATTCTAAAAAAAATTGGAAGATGGCGTTGGTTGTAAGTACCGAACGTCATTTCCCTTTAAAAGAGTCCAAGTGCCATCGCCAGTCAGACGACCTATTGGAGATGGATAAAGCAGTTGGTATATTGTTTTATTGTCACTGTGGCACTAAAGCCCTTTATTGCTTCAGAGAGCATGGCACTTGGGCCCTATTAAAGGAAACTACGCACGGCACATGAGACTTTCTCTAAAATGATTATTTTATTTGATATTTTACTTACTTTAATATGTCTTTTCATAATATTTTTTTATCAACTGCATTAAGATTTGTTCATTTGTTGATTTCACACAAAAATAAAATAATGTTTTCTTTGAATTTTTGAGTGTATTTTTAAATTCCCGTCTACCTCCTTTTCTTGTCAATGGTACTTATACCCTTTTAAGTTTCCGGCATTCATTTAATTTAAACTTCGATTCATTTAAAGCCAAATTAGTCCACCACTTTTTAGATGTAAGTAATGAATGAGTAAATTTTATTTTATTTCGATTTTCTTTTGTTTATGGTTTTTTTTTATTGTTCTTTTTCCAATATGAGTAATTAAGTAAAAATTAATGTGTTTTGATTTTTTTCATGTTTTTGTTGTTCGTAGGTACTTATATGAATTGTTGTACCTACGAGTTCTAAAGTCATCCATGTGGAATTAACTTTAGATGTATGTACTCCTATTTTTTTTTAATTGAGTTTATGCTTTATTTGTATATTTTGTAATCTTTTTTTAAGTTTGTTATGTACTGTTGTTATAAATGTTATTTGTATTTTATATGTTAAAGCCCAATAGGGCGTCAATAAATAAATAATTTCAAAAATTTCGTGAATAACTTTCATAAAGAATATACAACCTGAAGAAGTGAAATTGTTAAATTTAATGTATATCAGAACACGGCCAACAATCTGAATTGCAATAATAGCGTGGTGAACGAACGTGTTCTACTTTTAAGGACATTCGTGCACTGCACGGGCTATAAATAATATGTCCTATGCGCATAATGTACAACGTGCATACAATAACCCAAGTTATACAAAGAACATGTCGTTCTACCATATAGGTTCTGAGGTTACATAGTATTTCCGTGGTAGTTATAAAAGAATCAATAATACCTGGCTGCAGTATATTATTGCACATTACTTATGCAGTAACCTGCCGACATTTATTTGATGGCTTTGTCGATACGAGGAAATCCATTATTCATTTGATCTATTCGTGTCGGATTAATATGAATGCGAAGCTTATCCGACATATCTGCATACATGTACGTCAAACGTCAAGTCAACCGGGAATAAAACAACAAAGATATTGATTGATTGTGGACCTTTGTTGGACTGGAATTTATTTTAATCGTGCTTATAAATGTGCGAAAACTGGACGATGATAGTACTCATTATTTATTCAATGTCCTGATGAAGAGAATATTTATTTTATAGTTTGCCCTTAGTACCTACCTGAAAAATAAAATATGTTTTTTTATTATGAAACATTGATGCTACAAGAATTGTCTGCAGGTCATACAATTTTACGAGTACTTTACTTTAATTCAAATGATCATTATCTTGGTTCATTTAGTTAAATTTATTTTCACGAAAATGTCCATTGGTATGTAATGCAATGTTAATTTTTTTTCCTTCTGATTGCCGTCTCCTATTCTTCTCTACTTTCATTTTACACTTTTATACATATTTTTTAGGTTACCTTTTTTCTTCTTTATTTCATTTTTGACGGTTTATTCCACAAAACTAAATCCCTTCAGTTCCTAACACTATTTTTCGTGTATTTGATTTATGCGATGTATGATGATCTATTGATGTATGTACCTACGTTATCGAGGTTTATGACTCATATTATCGTGTCCTGTATTTCGTAATTTAAAAAAAAAACAGTTTTTTAATTGAAAGTCTCCCACGACAAAAAAACGTGTGTTCCTCTCTCGACCTATCGCTCGCCTTACACCGCAATGGGAGGGATGGATTCTTACATCAGTTATCTTTTCAACCCCCCCTCGAATTCTTTTCCTTCACAAAACTGTCTCTCTTTTCTTTCCTTAAAAAGACCCTCCATTGAGCATCTCCAAAGATGCTATAGGTTCTGATGGAATTTGTTTTCTTCGGGGCCTCCTGTGTGGAGTTGATGTAAAAAAGAATAAAACATAATTTCAAGTTAGCATTTTTTTAAAGAAAATTAATCGCTGCTGTACAAAAGGAATCTCGTAAATGTTCTGACCTGTGTATTGCAAACACTTAAATTCGAATATACATCTCTCTGAATGATCTCAAGTGCCAAACACTCGATTTTTCAATTACCCCTTGGTGAATCTGCTCAATCTGCTTGGTGAGGCGATATTGTTCATTTGCTGCACAATGAATAATTGATAATGGCGTGCACTTTAGTGCTGCACTCAGCGCTCAATTGAATTAGTGGCGGGATTAGCGTCATGATGCCGGGCAAGTGGAAGTGGCCCGATCCCTCGGCGTATCGAGTTAGCCCAGTCCCAGTCCCCTAGCTGCGGTTGATTAGTGACAGCCGCACAGGTTTTACAAGATTCTGCTCAAATTCTGCCTTCAGGGAATTTTATTATTGCGCCTTCATATTAGGCAGAATTAACGTCGATTTTATGCATCGATCCTTCGTCGATTGGATTAGGTTAGTTCTCTAGCATCGATGTTTCAGCGGTCTAATATACTACTTGGGATGGTCCGATGCTCTGTATGCTTGCTTGCTCAGCCCAATGTAGGTGTGCATCCTAAAGTTCAAGTTTAGACTTAAGGATTTCAATTCATCGTTTGTGTAGAAGCTATGATATGGAACTTCTACTTTCTTCGTATAGGGATGTGCTATTACTTTGCGCTATACCTTAAAGTTCGTGTTTTTTTTTAAATTTTATACTTAATACTGTTCAATATTTTAACCACGTGCCTACGAACATTCTTCTTTATTCCTCACCCACAACATACCCCAATTATGGCGGTTGCCATAGTCTCATGTTAGATAATAGATCCACACAGGAGGCCCCGAGGAAAATAATAACCCTCATGGCCTCTTGAGCGGTGCTCACATAAATGGAATTTTATTTAACAAATTCATTGGAGATATCGAATGTGTCCAAGCAAATAATTCTAAATATTTCATTCTTTGCGGCTGAGGTGCGCGGCGTTACCTTCAATGACATTACATTAATACTGGACGCGGGGTAGAAATCTCAAAATGGGAAGCCAAACACAATACGATTGTAGCTGTCTCTATTTCTAGTACTTTAGTACTAAACTGCTACGCATCGAGTAAGGTCGTGTCTTACCACTAAGTAAATTGTATTGCAAAGCACCAAAATGCGAAAGCACGAAAAGGAGACAGCGAACATTGCATCACAAAGTGACATAAGCATAACAAGGACAACCTACTAACAGTAGGTCGGTTCACACAGCGTCCCGCATTTGTTTTTTTCCATTGGGAAAGATGGGGTAAAACGTACAAAGGGTAAAGCGTTCATTAATTTAATAATGTCGTTGATGAAAATTGTAAATAGTAACGGTCCTAGGTGTTATAGGTGTATAGATTTGTATAATCATTTAAACCTATGACCTGTACTGTATAATAAAATATGTACTTAACAATACTCCTATAATAGTACCAATATTGTATTACTAATGATAACTCATATAATAAATATAAAAATATTTGCCCGTGTGTCTCGTTTTACCCGCCTTTACCTTGCCTGTCCATTGGGTAAACGAGTAAGAGTATCTTGTTATCTCAGTCACACCCATAGGTCACAATCAGTATTCGGCGAAGAAATTAATAAGCCGCCCGACCATATATCTATCACATTCACATACTTACATTCTTTGATTGTCTATCTTTATCACCCATGAATAAACTTTTGAATTTAGAAATAATACTAAAAACCGCTGAAAACAAAAGAGTGTTGCTTGCTTTCCACATTATATTGTGAGTATGTGAGACTATAACGAGTCTATTTATAATATATAACGTCATTGGTTACCTTAGAGTTTTTTTAAAATCGAATATAAGCAGTGGCCTTCTCCTGTGTTGAAGTGATCTTTCTTAAGTGTGCAAAATTTCATCCGTCTCGGAATAAATATGTAGATTAGTGTTCCATGAAAACTCAACAAAATGGCATTTCAACACCCCTTTGAAAAAAACCCCTAACCTTTTTAACCTAGTTGTTTATATCACTTTTAATGACATTTCAAAGGAGTGATGAAGAGGCTTGTCCGTTCAGCGTAGATTTGTATAAAAATTAAACAAAAAGCCCCCACGCGGCTGTCCCTCCGCCATAAGTCACTGTGCTGTATATATTAGAATATAGAGAAGATAACTATTTCGATTACGTTCATCACTAAGGGTCAGTTGTTTCACAGTGTTTGAACGATTGATCAAATTTCAATGTTAATTTTAGTGTTTGTGAAAGTTCTTTTCAGATTCTGTTATTATTTCAGTTCTGGAAACAACTTGCCGTACTGGAATAATAACAAAACTTGAATAAAATTTTCACTAAACTTAAAATTAATTAAAATCATCAATTTAACTTCTAAATTTGATGATTTCTTAAAATTCTTTGAAATAACTGGCCCAAAGAAATCTAGGTCAATAAAATTCTATTCACAAAAAAATAGTTTGTCTAGCTTTAAATCCAGTTGAAAAGGCATTCAAAATTACTATCCTCCATATCCCCCTATCTTTCAACATCATCTTTCATTACGTTAATGACCAAATGAAACTACGCAAGCAACATTCCACGGTGAACTGAATAGAAAAAAATATTTAATACGGCGGAATCAATGTGGAACATTAGTACTCGTATTATTGTTTTATACGTATGGACACGTGACCAAATTCGAATTACCCCTCCTCAGTCCCCTTGTCGGTCGTTTAAACATTGATCCGTGCGTGTTGATGAATATCTGACTTTTCTGCTTGTTTTTCTGGGAATCCTTTGATAATACGTAATACGGTACCTGCTTTGAACAGTCACGTAAAACATGGAATTAGGCAGGCAGAGGCAGGCAGGTAGGTACACGAGACAGGAATGTTTTACGAAATAACATTCATGGTTATGATAGTGTGTTATTTTGAATATTATTATTGTCAAACAAATATGACGTGACAAAATGCTTTGTGGCAGAAGCTTGGAAACATTTGAAAGCTTTTTCCGAGTAACTTTGTTCACCAGAAGGTCTATAAGTATAACAACATTTTACTGTCTAATTATGAGATACGTACATCTACTCCTAAACTTCTAAGAGTTAAACATATTAAGTTCGAGTATGTGCTATTTTTATACATTCATCTTATATGTACCTTAATTACAGTCAGAATAATAGAAGAGCATGTATGAGAGGTTGTATGAATGTAAACGAGGCAAGGAGTGTGTGCCAAGACCGAGTTGTTTGGCGATCCATCCGCTCTGCCTACCGCTGTGGGAAACGGCGTGATGATTAGTTAGTTAGTTAGTTAATTACTTTCGATTTTTAATTTTTTTTATTTGGGGTTATTTTACAACCTCTCATTAAGTTGTTCATTAGCGCTACTCATAGAATAATAGGTATTTAAGTTATTCTATATGCATAATAAAATATATTAGTTTCTTCTTGTTAAACTATTGATAAATATAAGTCTTTGGCGACTTGCATTATAACTTGACAAGTTAGATATATTAGACTCCATAGATCGTGACGAAATGAAATTATCTGTTAGATAATAATCGAAGTTCACCTTTATATTCCAAACATAAAAGTAGTGCAAATCGTTGCCAGAGCTCACCCTTTGAGAGTTTTTTCTGATAAAGCAGACAAATTTTCTGGTTTATAATTATATTTTTTTCTGAGCACAGCTTCTTGTTTTAACTCAACCTGCTGGCGTTTCATTTGTCTGTAAACTTGTTTGTGTCTTCCATTTCCGTTTTTGAAAATCTTCTAAACCCACTTTATTATTATTAGCAACCCTTTCTTTGACTAGGTGGGTAACTTTGACTATGGTTCAGTAAAGATTATTTTTTCGAGTGTGAAATCTTCGTGTTTACAAATGGACCTTTCGCATTTTTTCAATTAATCGTACCTTGAAGAAAGTTTGAAATAGAATTGTCATTGAGATAGTCTCGTTTCTTTCGATAAATTGTGTAATTTCTTATTTGAAAATAAAATAAAAAGTTACATTAAATATATGGTTATAATTAACTTGGTTTTGATTTATTAAATAAAGGAGAATTGCATATAAAACATACTTTTTGAACGCGAGGTTTACTGTTCACATATCTTACTAGTTTACTTGTTACTTTAATATTATACGGTTGTATAGTTCGATACATATGTGATTTTGAAGTTCCTCCCCACTTCTGGGTCTAGATTGAAAAAGATATTAAGGATATCCATATGACAAAAAATGCAAATCTAAAACACAAAATTCATACTTTGTTGACTATCAAAGGCATTGCATACTGCGGGCAGATAGATATCTTGAACAATACATAACACACTCAACGCCTGTATTTTTCTCTTTTCCTCTCAACTATTTTTGTCTTTATTTGTTTCTTTCATCTTTTTTTCTTATCCCTTTCCTTTTTCCTTTCTTTTTTTCTTCTATTTTCCTATTTAAATTTAAAAAAAAAGAATTTTTATCTTATTTTATCTTCTAAGATTAAATATCAAAATTAGTTTTAATTCCTGCCACCCCGGAACAGGCTCAGCCTAATGAGGTGTTATATATCAAAAAAATATGTATATTGTATATATTGTAATATTATCTTGGTTAATAATTAGATTACGTAAAAGAATCTTTTCGCTTTGCCAAGAAGGTCGTGTAAACACTTTTGATGTGTTACGTAAAAAGATGTTTCCAGCATGGTAATAAGCTCACAGGATATCATAATTCATGTGAACAAGCTTATTGAGAGCAATTGAGTTTTGATCTCAAAAGGAGCTCCAAAGTGTTTTTTGTTCGTAATAAAGTCTCTTTTGTTAGTGCTAATCCTCGTTTAGTATTCCTGTAAACGAAATGAGTATGGGAATGAGAATAGTTAAGTTTTGATACGAAAAGCTTAAGAGCTTTGAGCTTTTACCCGTTAATTATAATCGAGCTTTAGGTCGGACTAACGAACAATATCTTATCGCTAAACTTCTGCTTTCCAAGTCCTGGTGTTGCCCTTTGAAAGCTCAATTTAGTGCTATCTCGATTTAAAGGGTATGCGGGGATTAAGGGGATTTCCCGCCGTCTGCTTAAAATAAACTAGTGATGCCATTCTGTTAAAAATCCTACGTTTTATTTAATTATTATTGAAGCGATTCTGGCTAATAAATAAGTGTATATCGTGTTATAAAAAGAGTACTAGAGTGATGCCATTCTGTTAAAAATCCTACGTTTTATTTAATTATTATTGAAGCGATTCTGGCTAATAATAAAAAAGAGTACCTACTCGAAATAAATAGGGAATGTACAGATATTATTTGCAACTGTGTATTGGCTGTTTGCTCTAATGAGCATAGGACTAGGCACTCCATAAATTTCAGTCTATTTAAAAATAATAATTATCAATAAGTATTTTTTACTAGCGCAGACCCGTGAAAAATTACGGGATATTATAAATATAGATTTTTACATAGCGGAAAATATTAAAGAAAGTAGTGTAAGAAGAATATACGACGCAAATGTTAATGGTAGAAGAAGTCGGGGACGTCCGAGAAAGACATGGCACGATCAAGCGAATCAGGTACTTGAGTCGGGCCATGTCAAAAGTCAGAATAATAGAAGAGAATTTATGAGACGATGTATGATGTGAGTGAGGCAAAAAGTGTTTGCCAAGACCGAGTTGTTTGGCGGTCCGTCCTCTCTGCCCACCCCTGCGGGGAAAAGGCGTGATGGTTAGTTAGTTAGGAAAATATTTAAGAGGAATATAAACGCTAGAAATATTTCGATTCTTGTGTTTTATTAAATCTAAAACCGAGCGCCGGGTACCGTCATATTTTGGACTGATTTGCACGAGGCAAGTAATTTGAAATAAATACTGTTGCTATGACGTGGTGCTTGCAATACGTAAGAAGCGCCCAGCGAGATCTCCGTTCGCTGATGCTTCTACACATACCTTGTTACCCGGTGGATGAATACCGTCAATTCTATTTTACCAGCAGCGGCCAAGGCGGGAACGGATCGAGAATCCTCAAACTATGGGGAATGCTAATAAAAGTAAATGTTTATAAAATTTGAATTGATTTTATTTATTTACAATCTAAAAATTTTTATGAAAGTGAATTATTAATACATATTATTTTAAATACATATAAATATTAATAAAAAGAAACTTGATTCAAGTTAAATATAATATGTATATATGTTAACAAAATGTAACTAATACGTACTTTTATAAAACTAGGTATAGGTATGTACTTTTATCAAATTTACATACACTTTCAAAATACCCAAATTACATATACTCAAATTTCCACATCTAAAATTTTTGTAAAATTCATTTACAAAAATAAAATTTTTGGAAACAAATCAATAAACCAATCTCAGTATTAGAAATGATGACGGAACAACTCACAGCTAGGTTCAAAAATATTCTACATTTGATACATCAGTTTATTGAAACATACACTTAAAAAAAACGGTGAAAATAAATAACTTGCATCCTCATATGCTGAATTTATCCTAAAAGAGCATAATTAAAACGAATGCAATATAATATTTTAAAATAATAAGTAAAATTTCGACGGTCTCCATGGTAGAGGGGAAAGGCTGCCAGCTAGTGATCCGGAGATTGCGGGTCTTAGTATTAGACATTATCAAGGAACAGTTCCCAGCTACATGCATTAATAAAAAGAAACTTGATTAAGTGAAATGTAATATATATATATATATATATATATATATATATATATATATATTATATAATATATTAGTTACGTATATATATATATACGTAACTAATACATACTAATAAACTAATGTAAATGTAACTAATATATACTTTTACAAAATTTGGTATATGTACTTTTATCAAATTTACATACACTTTTATCAAATTTCCGCATTTAAAATTTTTGTAAAATTCATTTACAAATAAAACTTTTGGAAACAAATCAACAAACCAATTTCAGTATTAGAAATTATGACGGAACAACTCACAGCTAGGTTTAAAAATATTGTACATTAGATACATCAATTTATGGATACACACACTTAAAAAAAACGGTGAAAACAAATAACTTGCATCTACCTATGCTGAATTTATCCTAAAAGAGCATAATTAAAACAAATACAATATATATCGCGGGTTCAAACCCCGGCAAACAAATCTTAGTACTAGACATTATCAAGGAACAGCTCCCAGCTTCATATATTAATAAAAAGAAACTTGATTAAGTGAAATATAATATTATGTATATATATTAACAAAATGTAACTAATACATACTTTTACAAAACTAGGAGTATATACTTTTATCAAATTTACATACACTTTTATCAAATTTCCGCATTTAAAATTTTTGTAAAATTCATTTACAACTAAAAATTTTGCAAATAAATCAACAAACCAAACTCAGTATTAGAAATGATGACGGAACAACTCACAGCTAGGTTTAAAAATATTGTACATTATATACATCAATTTATGGATACACACACTTAAAAAAACGGTGAAAATAAATAATTTGTATCTACCTATTCTGAATTAATCCTAAAAGAGCATAATTTAAACAAATACAATATATCGCGGGTTCAAACCCCGGCAAGCAAATCTCAGTATTAGACATTTTCAAGGAACAGCTCACAGCTACATATATTTAAAAATTATTCTTTTAAAATATTAATCCTACCGATAATGAATTTAAGCATTATATTCGTCAACCTAAAATTTCTCAAATGATATAACATTCTGAACATCAAAAGAGTTGAAATCAGGAATAGTTGATGCTGACTCATTTTGAGCTCACGCTGTTTGAGAACCAAAAATGCTCGCTGTAACAACGAATCCGCTACGTATATTGCAAGTAAAAAACTTCGAAAACACGGGCACAGATCCCACGTCCGTTTCTGGCCACGGCTCGCGGCATTATGGTGGAATACAAGCGTTGGGCGCAGATCGTATGAATTAGTACGGTTCTAAAAATTTGACGTAAGCGCCAAAGCGGTTTTAATTTTTTTTGTGCATAATTTTATAAGAACGAAAAAAAGTTAGAACGTAGAAAACGTCAAAAATAGTCTTAGCCATAAAGGGGTATTTTTTAAAAATTGTTACTTACATTACTTCATAGTAAAGTCATGAAAAAACTTTTTTTTTAGTGGTTTACGCTTATTTTTTTTGTTACGTAAATAATAATTTTATTGTTATTCTGTTACGTAGAAAAGGTAGTTAAAGCTTCAATTTATCCGTAGCATATTTTTTTATATTCGTACTGTAAACCGATTCGTTGTAAAGATTAATCTAAATAGTGATTTCACGTATAGCTTCATCTTAACCCCAGGATCATTGTTTTTTTAAAACAAATATTGTCAATATTCATCGTAATTTAATAATATTTTTTGTTTTTTATTTGTAAGGTGTTACGCTACCTCCTTCTGCAGCCAACGTTTCGAACAGCGTTACACAATCACAAGTGCGCCCCCAAAGTTGAATTTGGAAGCCACCTCTCGTCTGGAGCCCCAAAATACCTGCAAAAAAACCTCGGTCCGTTTGATAGATTCTCCTAATTTAACAGACGGATTGCAATCTTTAGAGCACAGGCGTCGGGTGGGAATGCTATCCTTGTTCTACCGGTATTTCAATGGAAGATGCTCCGAGGAACTAGCGTCATTGATCCCTTCGGCATCGGTGTATAAACAGGAAACACACCAAACGCGTGCCCAACATATGTACACGGTTGACATTGGTCATATGAGAACGGGTCGCTTCTTCGACTCGTTCTTGTGTTCAACAGCTCGGCTGTGGAACGATTTGCCGGCCTCTGTGTTTCCTCATTCCTATAACATCGGTCTCTACAAGACCATTGTTCATTCCTTCCTCTCCTCAAAAAGACCCTCCACACACCGTCTCAGATGACTTAGGCTCTGAAGGAAATTATTTTCCTCAACGCCTCCCGTGTGGAGTTAATGTAAAAAAAAATCAGGGCAGATGTGTAGATTACATTCCTAGATTCCAACAATATAAGTTGTGGCGAGTAGGTGTCTCAAAAAACATTGTAATAAATTCCCCCCCCCCCCCCCCCTCCCCCCCCCTCTTAGGGTCGTACCCCCCCATGTGAATGCTATAGCTACGACCTTGCACTGTTATACATATTTATGTAGTTACTCCATTCCTGCTTCCGTAGCTGGGTAGTTACCTGACCAAAGCAATGCAGGGTCCGCCCTCTCCACCCCGACCACCTTTAGTTCCGGTTCCTACTCACTGCGAGGATTTGACGGATGAATGGGAACTAATAAATTTTTAAATGCCTGCTTTCGCTTTTGACCGAAAGGGGGTAATCGCAATGGCGGTGCGTGGCGCAATGACTACATTCGTACATTATACTTTTATTTATCTAATTAACATATCCTAAAGATATGGTAGATATCAATTATGGGTCACTAAATTCGTAACAATTTAATAATGTGTTTTCTGGTGAAAGAAATTTTTTCTCCTTTTGTCTGATTAAGAATATCTGGAAAGGCATCTTGAGTGGAAATCCGCTGTAAAAATATTTTTACTAACAATAATTTCGACTCTCCGAAGAAGCATGGGTGAATACGACATACTTATACGTGCAGTCGGCTTAGCAAAAAACCGTAAAGATTCCTACTTGCATATAATATAACTTTTTTATCTGAAATTAACACCATCTTTTTAGGGTGAATTGACTAATTTGTTAGGTTAGGTTAGGCTAGGTTAGGTTAGGTCAGGTTTGGTTAGGTTAGGTTAGTTTAGGTTAGGTTAGGTTACAGCGGATTTCCACTCAAGGTGCCTTCAGATATAAGTATATCGATTTTGGCTGTACGGCCGTATATCCTCTTTGCATACTTACTTGAAGAAAAAATCTTCTAAATGATCAGGCCGGATGAATTGTCGCCGGATGAATTGTCGGCCGGATGAACCGTCGGCAGGATGAATTGTCGGCAGGATGAACTGTCGGCCGGATGAACTATCGCCGGATGAACTGTCGCCGGATGAATTGTCGCAGGATGAACCAAATATAATATATTAAGTAAATATTAATAAATTAAACAAATAATATCTAATATAGTTATGAGTAAACAATAATAAACATATATTAATAATAAGTAAATAAACATAAGTAAATAAAGTACATAATAATTATGAGTAAATACTAATAAACAATTATAATATATCTACTGTAGCCTGAGCCCTAATAATTAGTTAGGCCATTTGTCTGGCTTGCTTCCTTCTGCAGTTACAACTGTGAATAACAGATTAGAATTAAAATCATGTATACCTTTTGCAATAACTTGCTATAACATTACTTGGATACCTACTAACACGTATTTCAATACATCAAATTTCAATATTTATAGCTTACTTGGTACTTTGTTTTATGTCAGGTATTATATAACCCTAGTATATTCTTTTACTATTGTACGACTACATATTTATTTTGTATTTCTTTTCAATTTTATCTCATTGTACTTACAATAACAACTGTATCACTTCAGCGATATTATTTTTGTATACTTGTACATTCTTATTTTGTTCTTAATATAATACTGACACCTTCTTGTGTATCTCTGTATACTTATAATCTCATGTAACACTTTAATGTAAAAGCCATTTTATGGCGTTTAAATAAATAAATAGTATACTAAGTAAATTATGATACGAAAGATGTAGATAATAATAAGTAAATACTTATAACAATAATCTAATTAAAAAGTACATAATAATAAATAAGTTAAGTACATACACAGTAATTTTTTTTATTTTTATTTTTTTTATTATTTCATAAATTTTTACAAGTTACATAATACAGCCAATTTTTTAAACTACCATACTAGGCTATTGCCCGTGCTGTGGTAGTCATATATGATACATTATTTTAAATAAACATGTAATAAAATATATAAAAAGGAAAGAAAAAAAGAACATATTTAGGGATAAATAAAATTAAAGATAAATACTAATACAGATAAAAATATAAGAATTAGAAGAAAGCTGAGAAAAAAGTGTATAAAGATATTTAAAAAAAGATTGAAATAAAAGATAGAAATAAAA
Organism: Limnephilus lunatus; assembly: GCA_917563855.2. NCBI lineage: Eukaryota > Metazoa > Arthropoda > Insecta > Trichoptera > Limnephilidae > Limnephilus > Limnephilus lunatus. The sequence goes on from OU830592.1 coordinate 50,236,219, forward strand.
TTTGTCAAGTATTCTTCCCATTGACGTATGATATCTTGGTCGATGATTATGTTTATGTTCAGTTTTGAAGTTCTTTCTGCGAAAGAAATAGGAGAATATATGCGCCAGAGTAGTTTTTTTTTAAAATATAATGTTAATCTCTTATGTGTTTTTTGAAGAAATCTCTTCCTTTTTCAGATATCCAAAGTTTTAAATGGGATTTGAAAAGAGATTTAGAATTATGTGACTTTATGTCGGCACTCAAAGCATTATATATTTTAGGAGCGATGAACCAGAATTGTCTTTGAGCGAATGAGGTTTTAGTTTTAGGGACCACGCAGCCCAGGTTTGATGAGAAACGAGTGTGTGCTTGATGTTGTGGAGCAACCAGTTGGTTTTTTTGCCATGTGTAACATACGCTAATCTGAGTAAATAACTGTCGAATATCTAAGACCTTGAGTTTAGCAAAGAGTTCCTTTGAGGGATGGGTAGGTTTGCATTTAAATATGATTCTCAAAATTAGTTTTTGAACTTTAATAATTGGATTGATGATGGATTCAGCACAACCACCCCATCCCACAATACCATATGTTGCTATGGATTGGAAGAGGGCAAAGTATACGCTTCTTATGGTCTGTAAATCTAAGATAGACCTAAGGGAGCAGAATATATGGCAGAGTTTACGGAGTTTTTTAACTGTGTCACTGATATGGGCTTCCCAACGTAGTTGATTGTCTATGATTAGCCCCAGATATTTAACTACCTTTGATGATTTAAGGACAGAACAAGTGCAATTAATATTAGGTGTGGTTACGGGATTGTGTAAATTAAGTGAGCATGAATGAATGATTGGTTTAGGACAGTTGTTAGGTAAAATATGTTGACGTATGGAAAATGTCATATATTGGGTTTTGTCGATGTTAAGAGTTAGGAGGTTAGTGTCTAGCCAATGCTTTACTATTATTAGGGCATTATTAGTTTTTTTAATGACGGATTGCCATGTTTCGTCTTCGAATATTAGGACCGTGTCGTCGGCAAATGATAATATCTTACCTCTAATATTCATGGCACATAGTGAGTTTATATATATGAGAAATAAAATTGGTCCTAGTATACTGCCTTGGGGTACACCATATGACGCAGGTAATTTATTGCTTATATGTATTTTATCAGATTGGATGAGAGTTTGTTGTGTTCGGTTTATAAGATAGCTTTCAAACCATGTGTAGGCTATTCCTGTTATTCCAATCTGCTGTAGTTTTTTTAGCAGTAAGGGATGGGAGACCGTATCGAATGCTTTTGCCAGATCAAGAAAAACAGCAAGTGGTTTGCGATTAAATATGGATTGTATCAAATATGGCTTCATTCCAAAACCATCACTCTCAGTTTGTATACATATTTTGACCATTTTCTTGAATAAATGTAATGTACCAATAGTTTTTATTTTTTCATTGAGCATATTATAAAGCAACGGAACTTTATATGCAGAACTTCTTTGTCCAAAGGATGTTTTGGTATATACTGGCTGATTCATTAAAGAAGGGCCCAATCTAGTGTGTGATGAACCTGTTTCACTCCGGTATAGGTGGGTAAATTTTTTTTTTAAATATAGAATATGATCACACTATCGACATCTTTCGGGTGGTTTTAAAATCAATATTAAAGGAATCTTTTTTAAACTTTTGGGGTTTCCTTGCCACGAAGGGGTGTAGGCAGTTAGGAAAAAAACCGACTATCCAATCAGAATGGAGATGGGGACAGTGGGTGCGTCTTGGACCAATCACAGGCTGGGGGCGTGGGATGAGAGATTTGAAAAATTAAGATTCCAAGATTATCTCACGGTTTGGTCGGGCAGATATTTTAAGGGGATAGGACCACTTCTAACTTGGTCATAAATCGCAATTTTATGGGAGCAGAAGGGAATCGACAACAGTTGATTTCACGTCTGGAATCGGGAAGTTTTGCGGGGATCTCGGTGGCGGAAAATTCAAAAGGACAAAGATCAGGCACTGAGTAATTAAAGTAGCGAGCGATCTCGATTACTTAGTAATCGTGAAACGGGAGTGGACATTGACGGTCTTAACCGCTTTTTCCAGACAAATATCTAGCAGATTCTGCAGGTAGACGATGGGGTAAGTGTTAGACGTGGAAAACCCACAGGAGCCGATCTCTTCGAGGTAGTCGAGGGAAATCAATTCATGTTAGTGACCATTGAAATCTAAGATTCTGTATTGCATTTTTGTCCGTTAGTTTAGAGGGGAGGGAAGGTTTACGATCTCTTGTTCTTTGAGTGGGTCTCGAGTGCGAAACATCTGACATGATTTTGGGTCTCTAAGGTACGCATTAAGCTGAAATCACCACTTGATTTTACATACAGAGGATAGGAGAAAGAAATTAGTGAAAAAGCATAAAAATTAACGACCTGTCAGGATTTTAAATTATTTGAAAACTCAAGTATTTTCTTGATCGCTAGGCGAATAATTAAGGGGGATTTATCGGTTTTGGTGCCAGAGAGAGATGTAATATGTAGGAGGAACTAGAAAATGGAGGAAAAAACGTTCGAAGGCAGGATTGGAATGGGATCTTGGCAGTAGTTATAGCCCATAGGAAAGGAGAATCGAGGTTATAAAAGTTTAGATTATTATAAAATAAGGTTCTAAGAGCATCACGACTTTGCGGGGAGGTAAATCAAGGGGTTAGAGATTGCACATGAGCGTTTGCAAACGCGAGAAATATTAAAATTGTATACGAACACAAGAAACGCGACATATAGCTAGGAACGAACACAGCTGAGTGTGCTCACTAGCGGTACGTTCGATAAAGGATATTCAGTCACAAATTTATTAGGAAAGCCATAGTCAAATGCTAAATCGACGAAATACCTAGAAGGTGACTTATTGTGGGAGTAGCTAAAATAATATATGCATAATAGATGACAGTCGGAACATATTATAGGTTGCTAGGTTGAAATCGGACTTGGGGATTTCGAGAAAAGTATGGAAAATATATCGAAAATTCAGGATACGCCGTACCTGGAAGCGATTTTAAAAATGGTAGAACGGACACGATAGGATTTCGAGAAAAGTTGAATTAATTATTCACATGGAAAATAATAATTTTAGGTGCTCAGATTGTAGAGATTCGTATGGAGGTTTAAGAGTGCTAGGTCGGGTCCGCCCCTGGACGGTCGGGCTGGATAGTTTTGTCGCACGGGGCGTAATGGGGATTGTGGGGACCGATCGGGGAAAAAGGTCGTAAGCGACACGACAGGACAGTGGGTGAGAAAAGATTCGATTTTACGTGTTATTAGAAGTCGAATTTGCAAAAATTAAAATTGATTTATGTGGAAATGGATGATCAAAAAGGGAAGTTGAGAGGAGGGAGGAGACAGTTCGTGACAATTCGGAAATACAGGGTGAGGTCTCGGGAAGAAAACGCGCGAAACTGGGTTGTTGGAAATTTACCGGGGAAAATGGCGATCTGAGCGATTTGACTAGAGTGGATTTTTGTGCAAAGTGTATCGAACTAGACTCAGTGAAAAGATAATAACCTAATAGAGTGGATTTTAGTCGAATCACTTAAATTCTAAAAATAATAATTAATCAATCGATAAAATCAGAAGGAAGGGTCCGGGTATCTGGTTGGTCGTCAAGAGATCTTCTGGGTGCCATGGGTATAGCCTTGACATGCTTTGGTCGGGAGGTCGTGTCCGGAGAGCTGACCACCTGGTCAATTTGGTCAAGTGGAGGAGCCAGTACTAGATTGCAAAAACTGCATGATCCATATCCATCCCTCCCTTATCCCTTCCATCTTAGGTACGAAGTTTGCGTTTACTAACAATATAATATTATCATAATTATGTATAGGGTCCTGCCATGGAGAGCGGCGCGAAGGAGCCGCCAAATAACTAAATGAAACACTCTAGGTATGTATTTTAAAATCTATTAAGACGTATAGGATCATAGATCAACCTTATAGGCTTCCCGAATTACAGGGGGTACTGCGAGAGTATTAAAACAACGTACAACATTAGAGACGTAATGGGGATATATTTAGGATAGATTTAGACAGTAAGTATTCTTCATACGTTCAAGAGATGCAGAGAAATTCTTCCACACCTTACCTAAAAGAACCAAAAGTTACCACATATAGACATTAAATACCTATTCTAGATTTTCTAGTACCTTTGAAACAAAAAGATTCACAACGTAAAGGAAAGGGTTTATTGTAAAGTTTTCCCGGAAGGAGAAGGCCTTTTGCTGTGTTCAGTCACAGGGGTGGGAAAAGCGAGTCATGAAACAGTACGGGAGAAGAGTTCACCGTCCGGAGATCGAAACGCAAGAGAGGAGAGGTATTAAAACCTAAGTAAAGGGGTTGACCCATCACAAGTGTTGCCGCGAAACCAGGAGATAAGGTTTTACAAGCTGGAGGAGTTTCGATGTATCTTAGTGCAATTTGAAGGATATTTACTAATTATTACGTGGGTTAAGGAAAAAAATATATAAAGAAATCAGTAGCAAAATTTATCACGCCAAGAGTTTAAATCTGTAAATGTAGGTCATTGCCGCTTAGACGGGTAGATAATACGGAAAAGAAGAAAAAAAAATGTCAACAAACCATTAACGAAGATTTATCACTTCATCTGTTTAAATGTAGGTCATTGCCTTTTCAGTCAGAGTGCGGAGAAAAAAATGGGATGCAACAAAAAAAGGGTCCGGCAAACACATCATAAAGATTGAAGATTTATGACTTTGCGTTCGACTGCGACAACTAGGTCAGTTATGTAACGAACTGGGGTGGAAAAAAATACACTAGTTGAAAACACCCGTTATAATCACTCGGAAGAGAATTGAATCGTTGAGAAAAAAAAAACCTGTGTAGACACGTTATACATGTATATGTTTTGCGAGGGTACTTGTAGCTTAGGGAGGAAATAGGATCAACCATTGTTAGAATACCTACGTATGGTTAGTTAGAGAGAGAGAAAAAAATATTACCATGTTTAAGTGAGAAAAGGGTTTTTTGGTCTTAGGGAGGAGACGTTATCAGTTTAACGGTTGGTGGATTTAGATATGTTTGGGCTAAGCCACACTGGAAAGAAAAAATATAATAATTTTTACCATGTTTTAGGGAGGAAAGGATTTTTTTTAGCTTAGGGAGGAAACGTTTTCAGTTTAACGGTTAGTGGATTTAGACATGTTTGGGTTAAGCACTGGGAAGAGAGTGAGAAAACGTTATTACCATGTTAAAGGGAGAAAAGGATTTTTTTTGGCTTAGGGAGGAAACGAAATCGGCTAACGGTTAGTGGATTTAGACATGGGTTGGGTTAGAACCACACGGGTAGGAGAGATTTAGGTTCAAACGGGTTGGAAATCAGTTGGAGTTATGTAGAAAAAAAAAAATTTTTTTTTTTTGAACAAAAATAATCAAGAGTATTTATTTAATGGTGTCCAACCTTCGATAAGAAGCGGCGAGAAAGTGTGTCACTATGAGGGGAGATAGTCCTCTAATAATGCATTCAATATCAAATCACCGGGGTGATAATATTGATGTTAGTCAACCTCCAATAGGCTCTGAACGGTTGTTAAATTGGAGTGACTAGACGATTAGTTTAAAAATTATGCAATCGGGCCAGCGTTGAGTAGTTCTGTTTACTGGAGTAAACATATATATCTACTCTAATCGTTATATTGAATAGAGATAGTTTAACAAAGAAAAAACACAAACAAACGAAAGAAAAAAAAGGGATCGGTCATAGAATTGCGTGCGGAAACAAAAAAATACGGACCCGACATAGCGCAGGGTACGTACAGATGTAAGCCGTGAAGATATTAAGAGGATACACGTTTAGTTGGTAAACGGATGAGTTCATAGTCACCGTAGTTTGGCATTTATCTTACTCCAACTGGGGCGGATCGATGAGAAAATTCAACTACATTGCGAGAAGACGTTTTATGTAAAAAACGGTCCGGGTTTGAAAAGGATTACTTACAATAGTGTTAGGGTAAAATTGTAAATGAAATGTGGCCCGGTCGCCTCTTAACGATAGATAACAGATAACAGCGGATACCGAAGAATGCGAAAAAAAACGGTTACAAGGGCTGTGGGACGGCAGTTTGAAAACAGGTATAGGGAAGTGCACTAGTGGATCGATGGAGGCAGGGCAGAATTGGGAAAAACGCTCAAGAATTTTATAAGGAAAATAGTTAAATAATTTAAATACGATGACCATCGGGGTGTAGGATAATAGAACGGTTGTGAAAAGTCTAGAGTTGTGAAAGAAAAAAAAAAAAAAAACCCCGGGGGGAGGGGAGCAATAGAACGGACAGTTACCTGCAAGGAGGAGGGATACAAAACATTTAGGTACGACAAATTTTGAAAAAGGAAGAAACGAAGAGTTGGAAGGGGAAGCTAGCTAAAACCTGCATTTAGAAATGACTCCACTGACTAAACACTAATAGCGTGTTTTGACACTGGAGATAATTTCTATAGGGAGGCTGTGATGAACCTGTTTCACTCCGGTATAGGTGGGTAAAATTTTTTTTTAAATATAGAATATGATCACACTATCGACATCTTTCGGGTGGTTTTAAAATCAATATTAAAGGAATCTTTTTTAAACTTTTGGGGTTTCCTTGCCACGAAGGGGTGTAGGCAGTTAGGAAAAAAACCGACTATCCAATCAGAATGGAGATGGGGACAGTGGGTGCGTCTTGGACCAATCACAGGCTGGGGGCGTGGGATGAGAGATTTGAAAAATTAAGATTCCAAGATTATCTCACGGTTTGGTCGGGCAGATATTTTAAGGGGATAGGACCACTTCTAACTTGGTCATAAATCGCAATTTTATGGGAGCAGAAGGGAATCGACAACAGTTGATTTCACGTCTGGAATCGGGAAGTTTTGCGGGGATCTCGGTGGCGGAAAATTCAAAAGGACAAAGATCAGGCACTGAGTAATTAAAGTAGCGAGCGATCTCGATTACTTAGTAATCGTGAAACGGGAGTGGACATTGACGGTCTTAACCGCTTTTTCCAGACAAATATCTAGCAGATTCTGCAGGTAGACGATGGGGTAAGTGTTAGACGTGGAAAACCCACAGGAGCCGATCTCTTCGAGGTAGTCGAGGGAAATCAATTCATGTTAGTGACCATTGAAATCTAAGATTCTGTATTGCATTTTTGTCCGTTAGTTTAGAGGGGAGGGAAGGTTTACGATCTCTTGTTCTTTGAGTGGGTCTCGAGTGCGAAACATCTGACATGATTTTGGGTCTCTAAGGTACGCATTAAGCTGAAATCACCACTTGATTTTACATACAGAGGATAGGAGAAAGAAATTAGTGAAAAAGCATAAAAATTAACGACCTGTCAGGATTTTAAATTATTTGAAAACTCAAGTATTTTCTTGATCGCTAGGCGAATAATTAAGGGGGATTTATCGGTTTTGGTGCCAGAGAGAGATGTAATATGTAGGAGGAACTAGAAAATGGAGGAAAAAACGTTCGAAGGCAGGATTGGAATGGGATCTTGGCAGTAGTTATAGCCCATAGGAAAGGAGAATCGAGGTTATAAAAGTTTAGATTATTATAAAATAAGGTTCTAAGAGCATCACGACTTTGCGGGGAGGTAAATCAAGGGGTTAGAGATTGCACATGAGCGTTTGCAAACGCGAGAAATATTAAAATTGTATACGAACACAAGAAACGCGACATATAGCTAGGAACGAACACAGCTGAGTGTGCTCACTAGCGGTACGTTCGATAAAGGATATTCAGTCACAAATTTATTAGGAAAGCCATAGTCAAATGCTAAATCGACGAAATACCTAGAAGGTGACTTATTGTGGGAGTAGCTAAAATAATATATGCATAATAGATGACAGTCGGAACATATTATAGGTTGCTAGGTTGAAATCGGACTTGGGGATTTCGAGAAAAGTATGGAAAATATATCGAAAATTCAGGATACGCCGTACCTGGAAGCGATTTTAAAAATGGTAGAACGGACACGATAGGATTTCGAGAAAAGTTGAATTAATTATTCACATGGAAAATAATAATTTTAGGTGCTCAGATTGTAGAGATTCGTATGGAGGTTTAAGAGTGCTAGGTCGGGTCCGCCCCTGGACGGTCGGGCTGGATAGTTTTGTCGCACGGGGCGTAATGGGGATTGTGGGGACCGATCGGGGAAAAAGGTCGTAAGCGACACGACAGGACAGTGGGTGAGAAAAGATTCGATTTTACGTGTTATTAGAAGTCGAATTTGCAAAAATTAAAATTGATTTATGTGGAAATGGATGATCAAAAAGGGAAGTTGAGAGGAGGGAGGAGACAGTTCGTGACAATTCGGAAATACAGGGTGAGGTCTCGGGAAGAAAACGCGCGAAACTGGGTTGTTGGAAATTTACCGGGGAAAATGGCGATCTGAGCGATTTGACTAGAGTGGATTTTTGTGCAAAGTGTATCGAACTAGACTCAGTGAAAAGATAATAACCTAATAGAGTGGATTTTAGTCGAATCACTTAAATTCTAAAAATAATAATTAATCAATCGATAAAATCAGAAGGAAGGGTCCGGGTATCTGGTTGGTCGTCAAGAGATCTTCTGGGTGCCATGGGTATAGCCTTGACATGCTTTGGTCGGGAGGTCGTGTCCGGAGAGCTGACCACCTGGTCAATTTGGTCAAGTGGAGGAGCCAGTACTAGATTGCAAAAACTGCATGATCCATATCCATCCCTCCCTTATCCCTTCCATCTTAGGTACGAAGTTTGCGTTTACTAACAATATAATATTATCATAATTATGTATAGGGTCCTGCCATGGAGAGCGGCGCGAAGGAGCCGCCAAATAACTAAATGAAACACTCTAGGTATGTATTTTAAAATCTATTAAGACGTATAGGATCATAGATCAACCTTATAGGCTTCCCGAATTACAGGGGGTACTGCGAGAGTATTAAAACAACGTACAACATTAGAGACGTAATGGGGATATATTTAGGATAGATTTAGACAGTAAGTATTCTTCATACGTTCAAGAGATGCAGAGAAATTCTTCCACACCTTACCTAAAAGAACCAAAAGTTACCACATATAGACATTAAATACCTATTCTAGATTTTCTAGTACCTTTGAAACAAAAAGATTCACAACGTAAAGGAAAGGGTTTATTGTAAAGTTTTCCCGGAAGGAGAAGGCCTTTTGCTGTGTTCAGTCACAGGGGTGGGAAAAGCGAGTCATGAAACAGTACGGGAGAAGAGTTCACCGTCCGGAGATCGAAACGCAAGAGAGGAGAGGTATTAAAACCTAAGTAAAGGGGTTGACCCATCACAAGTGTTGCGCACTTGTTGAGATCTTTTTGCAGTTATAATGTTGTTGAAAAAAATAATAATTTTGATAATTTTACAAAGAGCATGTATTATGTACAACTGCCTTATTGTCATAATTTTGCTTTCGCTATATAATAACTGTGATGAATACATAAAACTTTTCTTGAACATTATTTTTAAAATTAATTTTTGTGCAATATTGAAAAGGCTCTAGAGTAGTCTTGTGACAAGAACCCCAACAAATAACGTTATATGTAGTATTGATTGAACAAGAGTATAATATACAGTTTTTAGTGTAACTTTGTCCGATATATTTCTTAGAGTCTTGAAGATATAGGATAGCTTTCTTATTTTGTTTGTTAATATAGTAATATGATTGTTCCATTTTAAATATTTATCAATAACTAAGCATTGTCTACTCTTTCCAAAGATTGACAATTACACTTCTGCACGCCACAATTTATTTTTAAAGAGCGGTCCAAAGATGGTTGATTTACAGAAGAAATACTAAAATTAATATATTTAGTTTTGTTCATGTTTAAGGTTAACAAGTTTTGATCGAGCCAATTTTTGACTGCCCTTAATCCTGTCTCGCACTTAGCATACGTTTCATCCCAAGTATCACCAGCAAACACTAAAACAGTGTCATCTGCAAACACAATTGAAGAACCAGAAAACGGCAGTTAACAGAGGTCATTAATATATAACAAAAATAAAATTGGACCCAGAACAATGCCCTGAGGAACACCATATAAAATTTATTTGTTTGAACTAATATGATCATTAATCATTACTCTTTGTGTTCTATTTTCAAGATAAGTTCTGAACCAATCTAAAGCTTTATTAATAATACCCATTGAACTGAGTTTTTTTAATAGTAAACCGTGGGATACGGTATCAAATGCCTTAGACAAGTCTAAGAAGACAGCCATTGCTTTCTTGCCAGTATCGAGAGCTTCTATGCTTGTGGTGATCATTTTTAATGCAGCATCACTAGTTCCCATGTTCTCTCGGAAGCCAAACTGATTATCTGAGAGAATTTCATAACTTTTAACATAAGACATCGACCTAATTTTAGCTAACTTCTCTATAATTTTTGATAAGGTGTTTAGCAGGGATAAAGGTCATTGCTTTGATGGTTTCATAATTTGGAGATTTTTCGACAACCATGCTCGGCACTTGCCCGTGTTATGATGGTAGAAGTCAAAATAGTAATTTTTTAACTTATTGGTGTTATGTACCTTTATATATGCTGACCATTAAGCATATTTTATTCCCAATCAATTTAGATGAAGGGTTTTAGGTAGATACTTAACAGAACTTTACAAAAAGATTAATAGTTATAAAAATAAACAAATATTGGACAAAATACATCTCTTGAGAAACTCGTGCAATTAGCCCGAATAAAAATCATTCGTTCGCACGCCCTTGGATGAACGCGACGTAATCTCATACTTTTTCATGGGTTGTTTTGGTGTTAATAAATTGTTGCTTTTTCGTATTCAATTCTCCGTCCGGGATTACCGCGCATACGCAATTACTCCCATTTACTCCCCTCATATAGAAATATGCCGGCTTTTGTACACACTGCTTAATTTAATTATTATTTAGCAGAAGCGGTATTGAAATGTGTGAAGCAGAAACTTTTTTGACTGGGATCAAGTTTTCCAGCGGAGACCGTAGATAGAAAATACTTAGAGATCACAATTTAGAATCGGATGTTTGGTAATTAGATCTGATTAGATAGATCCTTCATGGCGCATCTTTCGCCTTTTTGTTCCCTTCACTCGCCTCATAACATTACACCTTCTAGGAATTTACTACACGATCTTGCCTCTCAGTTCAACACTATTTTTAGAATTTTTGTTGTTTTTTTTTTTAATTAAAAGAACATTTCCAAGTTTCTTACTTCATGGTACAATTTAATAACGTTGTGAGCTGATAGTAGGTACTCGTAGTAGATTTAAGAAGTCCAGAAAAAGCTGTGCAATTTGCTAGACCCCAGAGCTCTCCACCTTTGAGGGAGTTTTACCCCTTCAGCTTCAGTACATATTTATTCTATTTTATGGTAATGATAGCTTACGAGTACAACTAATTAGGTGCTTAGTATATGTATCTAACGCAAGTATTTTCCTGAAGGGGTTAATTTAGTCGAGACAACGGTATAAAATGATGCTAATCAAGGGGCAAGCCACGTGGCAATCTACGGCCATAACTTATTGACCAGCAAGCCCGAAACACGTGTCACAATCAAAAACGTGTATTTCCATTTGAAAGCAGACTCAAAAGACATTGTCATCCAACCCACGTTCACGTTTCAAAGTGAACAGCCTCCAAAGCCCTCAGACTTGCGATGTAAATTTGTTCCAGCAGTTTGAATGGCTTTTTGTCGAGTACCAAACTGCAGGTGACAGTGTGAAATATGGTTATTCATTGGTTGGCACCAGCCACCAGGCAGTAGATACTGTAGGCAGTATTCACCAGGCGCTGGGCTCGGAGTCTTTCACGTGCATGCACTCTCAGTCGGTTTAGGAATAAACTCGGTAAGCTTGCCGCTTTAAACTTTTACGGGTTTAAATGAGCTTTTGGATGTTATTTTTTAATCAACTTGACGGCTGCTTTAATTCGTTGCAGATGCACGAATTTCTTCAAAATAGTTTTTTGTCTAAAACTGAATAAATATAACTATTTTATGTGTAAACAGTTTTTGGTATCACATGCCTATGTTTTGACGAAATATTTATTATTCCGAAAAGGACACCAATTGTTCATGTCTGGAATGGACACGCAATTGATCGCGAACTTTATTAAAAGTATCCTAGGAAAACATGATTCGATCAAGTGAATGCTTGGTTTGATTAATTATGGATGTGTGTGCGCATGAATAAACACTGTGTCCGGAAACGCGTATTACAAGCGGGAAACTGGTGAATCTACATTAAATTTGAAGTCGATTTTGTATTATAATTTTTTTGATTTGAACTTCTGTTTTGAGTAAATCAAGTTCGAAGTTGGAATTTTAGGTCAAAATTGAAAAAAATCTGGTCGCTAGGGGTTAATATCAGCTGTTTAATGTTGTTTGTGTAAGTGAAGTGTAGACTCGAGTTCATCTTAAACGTGATTACAATGTACAATAGATTATTTTAGTCACATTACATAGGTTTTCACATTATTTAGGTTTTTCATTTCTAGTCAAGCTTTTATGAAAACGACCTTTTTTTATGTGACACTTCACAAGAGCATCTCTTTCTGTACCGTTAAAGACAGGGGAACTATGTTGCCACCCGGTTGAGCAGCATTGTGAGGCGGATTAAGGTGTGGGATGTAGGAAAGTATTTATTAATGCAGATCTCGAAGAGGCCCGGTTATAAGAAGAAGTAAAAGCAGGTTTCTGAGTAGTAATGTTCGTGTTCTTGGAATTAAAAATAAATTGTCATTACAATAATGCATCACTGCTTTACCCACTTAATTCCAACAAACTTCAATAAAATGAATCCTGTCACAATAATTAATGAAACATGCATTAATGGGACAATAAATAATAAGCTTGAAAAAATGTGTACTGTCGAGAAAGCACCCAATCTGGAAGTGGTCGTTAATTTAAATATACGATGTAATAAACCGACTTTCTGTAACAGCATGGGGGCGGTAATGGGATAATCTCACTACAGAATTGAAAAAAGGCTTTCTTGTTAACATGTCATAGAGCAAACATTATACATATATTAGGTATCATGTTTGATCTTCAATATTTAGTAGACTTTTTACAAGATAATTTGTTACAACGTGTGCGGTGAATATCAATAGACCACATACGAGTATAGTTGGACAGATTTTTTATTTCGAAATTATTATTGTTTATCCATTATAATTATGTATTAATTTAAACTTCCTGCTGGGCTTTCACATTATTTTATGCTTGTCATGCAACGCAGCGAAAGTTTTAATGTTTAGATAACAACAAAAAATATAGAACGTAAAACATGATAGATATAAATTTGCCTTAAATGCCAGTGTCAGAAAAAAAACACAAATCAAGAAAATTAAATTTTAATTGCAGGTGGCATAAAAATAATAGAAAATAATAATAAGAGTTCATGATACACAATTGTGAAAGTGTATCATGAACGTGAACAATAAGAAGAATATAAAACAATATTATTATAAAGAATTCAAAATATAGCCGATCACGCCTCGACGTGATTTGTCGATTTCTTGGATTTTTTGTGAATAACCGTGTTATTATGTTAAATCGGGCTAAAAATTTTATCAACTAAATAAATAACTATTTCTTTCAGCCTTTGGTTACAAAACAAACTCATTATAATAGTATTGAGAACGATGCTTCATAATCGTTGGCAAAGGTAGAATTTTTACATTATTGACAGGCTCTTGTTGATTGATTTTTACTATTTCAGGAAAGGTTGTGGAGCACTGAGCTCTGATAAACATTATGAATCCATGTGAAATGGAGTCTATTTGGACGAGTAATGTCAAACAGTCACGGTTACATAGGGCTCTAATTACTTCAGGGCTCTTGGGTGTCAAGTATACTCTAGGTTACGTTTTTTTTTATTTAGGTCGGTAATTCACGAAAGCGCTGCGGTAATTGACAGAACACTGGAAGAAAAAACCGTGTTATCTGGGAAGGAAATCACTACCAGCCATAGAAATAGGTAGTAAGAAGCAGCGTGAAGCGGAAAGCAGAACACCAGGAAGCGAGAAGCAGGAAATAGGAAGCAAGAACGGAAGAAGGAAGAAGGAGAGGGAAGCTGAAAGTGTGTAGCGGAAAGCATAAAATAACGGGAAGCTGGAAAAGAGAAGCAAGAAGCAGCGGGAAGCAGGAAGCTGGAAGAGAGATGAAACGTGAAGCAAAAATTAAAAAGCGAGAAACAAAAACCAAAGCTCAATTAATTCCTTTATTCCTGCCCGTCCTACATTCCAATATTTGCTTATTAGGTTACCATGTATACCGGTCGATTAAACTAGAACCTTTTTCTCAAATCAGTGCCCCCTAATTAGTGGTCCGGTCGCGTATTCCCAAACCCTAACGCGTTTCAGTCGGCCTATAGACGGAAACGAGTTAGGGTTTGGAATGCATAAATCAGAGAGCCACAAAGCGCGAAGGCGACTGAAACGCGGTAGTGTTTGGAAGGTGATTTATGCATTCCAATCCCTAACGCATTTCAGTCGGTAGAGCGACTGAATCGCGTTAGGGATTGGGAATACGCGGTCCGGTCTCACCGACAGGAGTGCTCCTGACAGGGTGTTAAAATCGTAACCTATCGTATCATGGACCATAAATATTTTCTTGTTCCTTTTGAAATTTTAAAAGCTATCGATTAGTTCAAAATATTTTTAACTCCTTATTTAGTTTGAAAGCAACGCCTCGATTTATTAACGACATCAATTATATTATTAATAGCTATTAAAAGAACTTTATCTGCATCTCATGCGTACGTGATTATAATATTGCTGATCACCACACCACGGCTATTAATGTTCAGTTAGATTCTATAGAACAAGTAAACTTGAACAAAAGTGAAAATATAACGATTCTTTCGCAGAGACATATCGACAATAATATCCAAAATTATGATTGGAATTCACTTTTAGAAGAAAATGACTGTTCTATTATTTACTCAAAATTTCAGAATTATTTTGATGACTTGTATAAAAATAGCACAATTGTGATAAGTAAAAAATCCAAAACCCGTCCTTATGCTAAAAACGATTGGATATCTTCCGATGTTTTATGTAAAATTAAAAAAAGAGATAATTTATACAAACGCTGGAAAAATTCTCCAACAAACAAATATTACGAGAAAGAATATAAATGTTTTAGAAATGTGCTAAATAAATTATTAGTTAAATTAAAAACTTCTTACTATAATGATAAATTCAAAAACTATTTTCAAGACTCAAAAAAAACATGGGAGGAGTGTAATAAAATTTTAGGAACTAAATGTAAAAATGACTGTGATGAAAATGCTTCTAAATATCTGATGAAAGGTCGAACAAAAGAAGGTTTAATTAATGATTTTGTTGATTATTTCTCTGAAAGTGTTTACAATATGTTACATAAGTGCAACCATAAGACAACTAAATTTGAACCAGAGGCGATGCCTCAAAGCATGTACCTACCGAGGGCAACAGCGGCGGATATAGAAAGCATTGTTAGACAAATGAAGAGTTCTTCTCCAGGAATTGATAGTATCAGAATGAGCGATATTAAAAAACATATTTTAATCCTAGGTCCAATTATAACCCATTTTATAAACAGAATCTTATTTCAAGCAAAAATCCCCGATGACTTAAAATGTAGTATCATAAGACCTGTATATAAGGGAGGTGACCACACTGTATTGGGTAACTACAGACCAATTAGTATCTTGCCATCTCTAGAAAAAATTCTTGAAAAATATATTCAAATAAAATTAATAAAATATTTAGAAGATTTTTCTATAATAGATACTAATCAATACGGTTTCCAAAAAAAAAAGAGTACAGAATTGCTGCTTCAAAAATTTGCCAACATGATAAATAATGAATTAAACTGTAAAAAACATACATTAGTCTTATTTATAGATTATTCGAAAGCTTTTGATACTATTGATCATGGTAAATTACTTAAAATACTAGAAATTATAGGAATACGAGGAAAACTACTAAAACTTTTTGAAAATTACTTAAACAACCGATGCATGAAATTAAAACTCTTAAACTCTTTAAGTAAAAAAAAGAAGTTTTTTGCCGGCGTTCCTCAAGGTTCCATATTAGGTCCAATTCTGTATATTATATATGTATCTTTTATTAAATTAATTTTTAGACATGTAAAGTACTTTGTATACGCGGATGATACTGCTTTAGTGATTTCTAGCAGTGATTTGCAAACTTGTATAGATCTTTTACAAAAAGACTACATTGAACTCTTAAAGTGGTCTCATGACTCTGGCTTAATCATAAATGCCAAAAAAACTAAATTGTTACATATAAGATCCCCTAATGTTAAGGTATATATTACACCTGAAATAAAGACACATACATCAGATTGCTTACACAATGGTATTCCTGCAACGTGTACATGTGAAAATATGGAACTAGTTAAAGAATATGTTTATTTAGGTGTTATTATTGATTGCTTTTTCAAGTGGGATATACAAATAAACAAAGTTTGTGCACGACTAAGATCAATTGTAAGCAGATTGTATAAACTAAAATTTTTTGTTCCTATCTGCACACTTCGAATAATTTATTTATCTCTAGCTGAATCTGTTATAAGGTATGGAATAACAGCTTGGGGATTTTCCTGTAAAACAAATATAGACCATGTACAATCAGTGCAAAATTCATTGGTTAAATTATTAGCTGAAAAAAATTTATACAAAGAAAGGCATAATATTCCATACTTTTATCAGAGTCTCAAAGTTCTTTCAGTCAGAGCAATTCTGTGGTACAAAATTATATTTCAGCACATAAATAATCCTTTATATATTAACAGGCAGGAACACAACCATAATACTCGTTTTAACTTTAATGAAGGGCTAATTTTGTACCTAAGCATACAAATAAATATGGACAAAGAACGTTAAATTACATGATTCCCAGTTGTTTAAATATGTTACCTGCTGAAATTAAAAACTGTGCCCAAAACAAACAATTGATGAATTTACTGAAGAATTGGCTTACGGAAAGAATTAATTTGTATTAGCTCACAATGACATATTATTCTAAAAACTTTAAAAATGTTATTTATGTTTTCAAAAATTTATTTTTATCTATATTTCTGTAAAAAATTAAATTTTATTTTATAGAATTGTAAAAATGTAACTATTAAATCACTATAATACGATCTTTAACGTAAAGAACCCGTTAGACAAACTGCTAAAAAGTAGTTTATCGGGACTTTTTGTATTGTATTTGTAAAGTGTATAAAATAAATAAATAAAAAAAAAATAAAAAAATTATATCCTCTTCTTTCTTTGGAGATACCTCCGCAATTAATTCATGTATGCTTCAATGTGAAAGATTTACGGATATACTTGTAGTGAATATAGTAATAATGAATGTACCCGGCCTCGCCCGTGTTTTATAATATTGGAGCATTTTTTATGGGTAAAACTATAAAGGGACGTTTAGATGATTTAAGATGTATGAGAATACATGACGCGGAAACAACGCGACGATTTTATATTTTACGGGGCTTATTTTAAAAGTTTATGAAAGTTAACTATTTACATCGCTCTTTGAAAATTATTCCAATTTTGCAATTTGATAGAGGAGAAACGAAACTGTTAGTACTGTGTTTTGAATGATTGACTGTATTTATTGATTTCGTTAGAAATTTTAATCGAACATTGCTTACAGTGGAAATTACACAAAAATCTTCAGAGGGTTCCGTTTGCGATTTTTAGTGGAACAAACCAAATTCTATGAACGCATGGATACATATTTACTCTTCTTATGTACTCGTAGTGTATATCTTGAATCTTTCATCAATCGTTCTGTCGCCTTCTGAAGTAAGCGAATATCACATCCTTTGCATCAATCTCGAATTGCTCCCAAACCGAGTGATTAATGGTTTACGAACCAGGTGAAAGTCGTTTTTTCTGTGGTAAATGGGGAAAAGGAGAATAAATTTTATAGGGATTTACCGAATTTTGTGTGCTACGTTTTCCGTAGAGATTGAAACACTCGGCAAAATATGTCGTAATATGTATTTTAAAATTTTTATTTATTTAGTTCAGAAAAACATTGACAATTTTTTTTAACGATTTTTTAATTGTACAACTACCACGATTTTCCCATTTTAGTGCGGTCAAATCGATGGTCATAATAACTTCGGTATATTTTGCTTGTCGGAATATGAAATTGGAAAGCAGTAAATCATGTCGATGGCAATAATGTGATAGCTGGATATAATTAATCAAATTTACTTTCAGAATGATTTTATTATAAAAAATTATGATTTTTGTTGGCTTTTGTGCATGAGTAATTGAATTTCTGGAACACTCGTATTTATAATATAATGGGTATTTCAGTGATGGAAAAATGACATTCGTAACTGAAAATAGCTATGTTGACCCCGAAATTCCACTCAATGAAAATTTTATAACACCAGAACTTCATGTTTAAGAGTGGGACACACTCAAACAACATTTCTGTTATACATTGTGACATTGAATTAGTATATCTCTATGCATTAAATGCGTTTAAAACCAATTCGGAATGGAACCCCATAAACATCTTCAGAGCGACCTTTTATCTTGTGAAACACACCTTCAGGGTTCTGGGTATCGTGAAGCAAACAAATACGTATACACCTAAACCCGCCCTAATTAAACATTTCGGTATTTAAACTAACCGCGTCTTCATCAATGCTCTAATCTCGGCGTTTAAACACGTGCGGTACATTAATTACATCGAATGGTGAACTTGGTTTCTAGTTCGCCACCATCTGAGCTAGCCAAACCAACCATAACATCATCAATAACGTAAATATCCCCTAATCACTGATTCTTAGAAACTTGAAGTATTCGCGTTTGCGATAACGATTTTTTATACGAAATTCTTCATTTTTAAGCGAAACACGCAATTTTTAGGCAAATAACGAATTTACGTATTCTTCACACGATTTTCTGATATTAGAAATAGGTACGTTCTAAACATATCTGTAGCTATTATTTTGACAAGCTAGAATAGCCCCAATTTTAAGATGCAGCTTCTTCGATTGTGATTTGATTTTTGTTCGATTTTGCCAAAAAAACAGGCACTTTCTTTGCTGCAACATCACCTTTGTTGCAAAATTTCACCACTTTTGTTGAAAAAATACAGGAATTTCATAAAAAAATAATGCTGTTTTCGCCGCGAAATTTTTAGTTCCGATTTATAATTCACTAGATGAACTCTTCACCAGTAGTTTGCAACAAAAAAAAATTTTCAACCCAACAAGTTATAGGTACCGATCTCTATCTCTAGTAAAATCACCTCAAGGGGGCTTCCCCATCCCCATAATACCATATTCTAACAGTGATTGGCAAAGAGCCATGTAAATCTTGATTAGGCCTTTTTAATGAGGAAATTCCTGATGGTTTTGAAAAAGTAACTTAGTTTTTTTTTTTTATTTTCTCAATTACATAACTGATATCTTCAGTCCATTTTAATGTTGGTTCAATTTTTACACCTAGATAGTAGAAACGTTATACGGTCAACGTTTTCCAATGAGGGACAATGATTACAATGCTCATTTAAGCTGTATTAAGTTGTTTTTAATTGTTTGTATAGCTTGTAGTTTTTCTAGATTTTAGACATGTATTATTAGTTTGTTCACAAAAACGGCGCTATATAAATCGTGCAAATATTATTATTACTATTAAGTGATGTGGGTAACGAATTTTTGAAGTTCATGTATCATTCAGAGTTTGTTTTTTTTTTTGAAATTGCAGAATTTGGTTTTATTAGCATTAAGTGTAGGTGAGGGTAGTCTAGACCTTTTTTGATCCTGTTTAGTGTCTTTAGCTCTCTTAACCACTCCGATCTATCGCGAATATGCACTTTTTTATATCTTAAACGACATGTCAGATTTACGAAAACTTTGTATTTTTCCGCTTCACAATTAAAGCTCTATAAATGAATCATTTCCGAACGTAGCCGAATACTAAAAACTTTTTTTGAAAGGTTACAAAATAAGCTTTCAAATTGTTATATTACAAATAAATATTAACTTTTGTAAATATTTAAATTTAGAAAGCAAAGATAAAAAAGGCAAAAATGACTCAAGTGATGTTTTTAAGTGAAAACGGTATTAAAATCACGGATTATGTAAAAAACCAATACTTATTCTATTGTATAAATGTATAATAAACAATTTAATCACCTCAATTTTTTATCATGTCATACAAGAATATTTAATAAAAAAATAACAATGTCTAACGGCCGGTAGGCAATTTTTCGGGCTACCATGTATCTGACAGAATAGGTCTTTTTATCTATTTCTATGGACATGTTGTAATAGTGGTACTTGACTGCTATTGTATTATTGTCATATTAACGTGTATATCTGCTTACGTTGCTGTGTGGTTAAATGTCTCTGCCCAATTATTTCCATTAATTAGAAGAACACTATCATCCGCAAAACGGATGATTTCTTCTTCTCGTTCTTTGTGGCCTAGGTTATTAATGTAAATTAAAAACAGAATTGGATTCTTCCTTGATACACCCCGAATTTAGCACCAATAAACTCGCTATTTATGTTGTTAAATTTTACCGTTTGCTTGGAATGGAATGTAGTACTTTATTGTTTAAAATAAGTTTTCAGTGTACTTGTCTTTATGAAATTAATAATATTAATACTCTCTGTAGCCTAAAATTGTAACCCACGAAAGCTGATCGTGTCATTTCATCCTTTGCACAGCGTTGTTGACAGAACAGCAATTTAGTTTGATGGAAATACCATTAATACTCGTAATGTTTTAATTTTTATAACATAATTAAAGGCGCTTTACACCGCTTAAAACTACGTAAATTATTTGTCGCTTTGGACATTTAATCCATGAGACTTTATAAAATAATCTAAAATTATTTTTTAGCTTGCATGTACGCAAATCACGGACAGTGTAAGAATTTTGTTCATAAACACTCTTAAAAAACAAATTTTAATACTCACCCCACTTAGGGTGACTTATGGCTGGGTGTTGATTATCCAATATGGTTTCCGGGGCGGCGGTACCTATACTCACCTCTAATATTGTAACAAGTATTACTGAATCAATCGATATTGTGTTAGATATCAATGGAATCGTTTTTCCCTTTTGACGTGGTGCCTGTTTGCTCGCTATCCCAATAAATTAATCCCCGATATTGGCCATTAACGGCTCAAATCCCATAAGATTTAGGTCCATTATTTATGGAAATGTGACGATCCCACGGAAGAAGGGTTTAGCTCGTAACCGTTCCGTGTCCATACTAATAAATTATTATAATCTCTGTTACTACTAGTTGGGTCGTTGGGTGGTTAGGCCGAGCTTTCTCTGGCAAAATGTTACAATCCAGAACTTATTTATCGACTAACGCTTCATTACTTTTGTACTTAGGCTAAATGATAAAAGTCACATTCGACCAGCCTTACCGAGAGAATTTTTAGTATTCTGGTTTGTATTTATGTAGGTTCTTGAACTCGTACATGAATATTATTTTGGTTTAATTTATAATACTTTAGTTTATTAAAGAGCTCGGTTCGGAAAGTAACTACCGTTTGGCTATAAATAAATATAAAAAAGAACCAGAATAGGTATGTTTACATACGCTTATGCTTTGCAGTATTTTTCATCTTAGTTGCCATTTAAATTCAAGCACTATGTATAATTTTATTTATATTACATATGAAAACATGGACATATTATTTTATGTATTAGTGCTAAAAACGAAAAAAAACATCGCCTACGCATAAAACGCTCGATTCGCCCATTGACTTACTAGAGGTGCCCGGGATTATGGTGTAAGATTTGTCCAGGTCTTGGCGGCGGATACGTTTGCCCACCAGCGTCATGGCAGGCCAGATCGGGAGAGGAATGGTTGAGAAAGTCCCCTTGACTTCTATAACAGTGCTCTCTCGAAACATCGCCTTGTACCGCAATGAGAAGGATGGATTCATACGTCCGTCAATCCTGAACACACCGACCCCCACATTCCTACCCACACCTAATACCCTTTTCCTTCCCAAAACTTCCCTCCTTTTCCTTTCCTAAAAGGACCCTCCACACGGCATCCCCAAAGATGACTTAGGCCCTGAGGGGAATTATTTTCCTCAGGGCCTCCTGTGTGGAGCTAACATAATTTTTTTTAAATGTATAAAAAAATAACCTCTTGCTCAATATCTATGACGGCTAGCATAGTCCAGTGGTAAGGCGCTTGACTCCCACACCGAAGGTCGCGGGATCGAATCCCGGCGGCGTATTCCCAAACCCTAACGCGTTTCAGTCGCTCTACCGACTGAAATGCGTTAGGGTTTGGAATGCATAAATCACCTTCCAAACACTACCGCGTTTCAGTCGCTCTACCGACTGAAACGCGTTAGGGATTGGAATGCATAAATCACCTTCCAAACACTACCGCGTTTCAGTCGCCTTCGCGCTTTGTTGCTCTCTGTTTCTGTGAGGGTGACGAACGTAATTATAGAAGAGTAAGCAGAGAGGATGGACCGCGTTTTTTTTTACTTACAAAATCTATTTTCTACATTGAAAATATTTATTTTTCAAGTCAATAAAACCAGCGTTTTTTTTTAACTTAAAAAATATATATAGTCACATTTACTTACAAGCCTTTACCTACTGGTTCAGTTATCCAACCCAACATACCAAAATACCGTCAGATAGTTTCACCGCAGGGGTAGGCAGAGAGGATGGACCGCCAAACAACTCGGTCACATTGCTTGGTTCAATCACATTCATACATACAAGATTTGGTACCTATACCTAATATTTTAGTTTTGACAACGGACTAATGTCTATTCTATTAGAGTAAAAGAAGTGACCGAAAACGCATTGATTTTCGTTGTATCTTTCAATCTCCTTAATAAAATCTATTTCATTGATATTGGAAGATACATTATTACTCCAATATGGCTTCTTATGTTTAGCAATATTTCCCATTATGTAGGTACGTGAGATTTATGAAATACATAATTCAAAATAATTATAGACTGGGTTTAATAAAGATTACTAAATTAGACATAATAAGGATTCCTATATAACTGAAACGCGGTAGGGATTGTTATGAATAAATCACCTTACAAATCCTATACTGATTCAGTCGCCTACGCGCTACGTTGCTCTATCGGTTTCTGTGAGGGTAACGACCGTAATTATAAGAGAAGTTTTTGATAATAATAATTAAATGTGTACAATATTTACATTTTATTCCCAAATATAATTCCCATTTGTTCTAATCTTTATCATTATGTGTATATAATATGTACCTACATATTATCATTATGTGTATATATGTACCTACCTATTACTTTTAAAATAGAATGCTAAACAAGCAGCAGTTAATCTTATGTTTAAATGGATATTTTATTTTATTCTATTTCTTCTCTTTGTTATTCATACTTATACAAAATATATAAGTAGGCTTATGCAATGCAAACACCAGTTAAAAGTACATTTACCTATTATTATAATATTATTTTAATATTAGACTAAACAAACAACAGTAATAATTATGTATAAATTGTTTGATTTATTTTATTGTTTCTGTTCTCTTTCTAGTTCTTATTTATACAAAATGTCTACATAGGACTATAATTTGAAATGCAAACACCAGATACCTTTATGTTTTAATCATTTACTTTTCAGTATACTTATATATTACTTTTATGATAATTTAAATAACTATGCTAAACAAACCACGGTTATCTTTTTTGTATTGATTGGTTATTTAATTTATTAGTATTAGTATTTTTTTTTTATTCTTTCTCTTCTCTTTTTTTCTTATTTTATATAACCCATGTGTGTAGGACTATGATTTTCAATGCTTCCACAAATAACCTATATGTTTTAATCATATGTTATTAAGTACCTACCTAAGTAATTAATATTATTTTAAAAAAAACTATGCTAAACAAAGAACAGTTACTATGTTTTAATCTTTTATTTTATTTTTTTATATTATTTACAGACCATGTTCCATATATGTTAATACTCGTCCTAATTTGACTGTACTAAAACACGAATCTTCTTAGTTGGACAGTCAACACATTTCTTAAATAATGTACATTAATTTATAATTTTTTACTACTATATATATATATATATATATATATATAAAAAATATAGCTTGCATTTTATTCCCGAAAGGTAATATACCCATTGTGGGATCTTTAATAGTACAGTGACAGTACGTGTAGACGATGTATATAGACATGTAATTAAAACTAGCAATAAATAATTCGTCATTAACTGCCTGCTCCTTGCTTCAGTGACATTTATTCACTGTCACATTTACTTGCAAGCCTATACCTACTGGTTCAGTTACCCCAACATACCATAATACCATCTGATAGTTTCACCGCAGGGGTAGGCAGAGAGGATGGACCGCCAAACAACTCGGTCACATTGCTTGGTTCAATCTCATTTATACATACAAGATTAGGCACCTATACCTAATATTTTAGTTATGTAAACGGTCTAATGTCTATTCTATTAGAGTTAAAGAACTGACCGAAAACGCACGGATTTTTTTGAATCTTTCAATCTCCTTAATAAAATCTATTTTATTGATATTGGAAGATACACTATTACTCCAATGTGGCTTCTTATGTCTAGCAATATTTCCCATTATCACCATTTTTGATTCGCATGAGTAGGTACGTGAGATTTATGAAATACCTAATTCAAAATAATTATCGACTGGGTTTAATAAGGATTGCTAAATTGGATATAATAAGGATTGCTATATGACTGAAACGCGGAAGGGTTTGTTATAAATCCTATACCGATTCAGTCGCCTACGCGCTACGTTGCTTTATCTGTTTCTGTGAGGGTGACGACCGTAATTATAGAGAAGTTTTTGATAATAATAATTAAATGTGTACAATATTTCCATTATATTCCCAAAAATAATTCCCATATAGCTTGAATTTTATTCCCAAAAGGTAAGATACCCATTGTGGGATATTTAATAGTACAGTGACAGTACGTGTAGACGATGTAGACATGTAATTAAGACTAGCAAATAATATGTCGTCATTTACTTCCTGCTCCTTGCTTCAGTGAAATTCATTCATTGTCACACTTACTTATAAGCCCATGCTTACTAGTTCAGTTACCCCAACGTACTATATTATCATTAGATAATTTTTCCGCAGGGGTAGGCAGAGAGGGCGGACCGTTAAACAACTCTGTTAGGTACTCTGCTTGTAAATAAAACAAACCATTTTAACGATTTCACTTTAATATTGACTCACCGCATTATAACATTTGAACGTGTGATTAAACAGAGGTAAGTTCAAACTAACAAATCACAAATAAAAACTGTGGCGAGTACTCGTTAATGATAAATAATACAGTAATTAGCCTCATTGAAATCCAGAACATTTGAAATAAATTTAATTATTTTTGATTTAATAATCTAATAAGACTCTTGAATCATGTGATAATTTATTTATCCTACAAATAATACGATACATTGTATCAAAACATAAAAAAAGCTTTTGTAATAGTTGCATTTGCTTTTGCAATGTAAGCATTTAAAAACATACATACATTTCAGTCATATAACTAAAATATTAGGTATAGTTGCCTAATCTTGTATGTATGAATGTGATTGAACCAAGCAATGTGACCGAATTGTTTGGCGGTCCATCCTCTCTGCCTACCCCTGCGGTGAAACTATCTGATGGTATTATGGTATGTTGGGGTAACTGAAATAGGCTTGTAAGTAAACGTGACAGTGAATGAATGTCACTGAAGCAAGGAGCAGGCAGTAAATGACGAAATATTTATTGATAGTTTTAATTACATGTCTAAATCGTCTACACGTACTGTCACTGTACTATTAAAGATCCCACAATGGGTATATTACCTTTCGGGAATAAAATGCAAGCTTTATTTTTTTATATATATAGTATTAAAAAATTATACATTTATATACATTATTTAAGAAATGTTTTGACTGCCCAACTAGGAGGATTCTTGTTTTAGGACAGTCAAATTAGGATGAGTATTAACATATTTGGAACATGGTCTGTAAATAATATAAAAATATAAAAAATAAAATAAAAGATTAAAACATAGTAACTGTTCTTTGTTAATCATAGTTTTTTTTAATAATATTAATTACTTAGGTAGGTACTTAATAACATATGATTAAAACATATAGGTTATTTGTGGAAGCATTGAAAATCATAGTCCTACACACATGGGTTATATAAAATAAGAAAAAAAGAGAAGAGAAAGAATAAAAAAAAAATACTAATACTAATAAATTAAATAACCAATCAATACAAAAAAGATAACCGTGGTTTGTTTAGCATAGTTATTTAAATTATCATAAAAGTAATATATAAGTATACTGAAAAGTAAATGATTAAAACATAAAGGTATCTGGTGTTTGCATTTCAAATTATAGTCCTACGTACACATTATATATAGATGAGAACTAGAAAGAGAACAGAAACAATAAAATAAATCAAACAATTTATACATAATTATTACTGTTGTTTGATTAGTCTAGTATTAAAATAATATTATAATAATAGGTAAATGTACTTTTAACTGGTGTTTGCATTGCATAAGCCTACTTACATATTTTGTAAAAGTATGAATAACAAAGAGAAGAAATAGAATAAAATAAAATATCCATTTAAACATAAGATTAACTGCTGCTTGTTTAGCATTCTAATTTAAAAGTAATAGGTAGGTACATATATACACATAATGATAATATGTAGGTACACATTATATTTATTTACGCCCTAGTGGGCTTTTACAAGAATAGAAGCAAAAATATAATAACAATAATAATTATGTACTCATATGTTACTCAACCTATAAAACAGAATAAATAATAAAGCCATCATCATCACAAGGTATAGAACATCATAACAGAAATTAAAAACATAAAAAAAAAGATTAAACATCATAAAAGAAATGAAATAGTATGAGTAATAAAAAAAATCAGTAATATACACATAATGATAAAGATTAGAACAGATGGGAATTATATTTGGGAATATAATGCAAATATTGTACACATTTAATTATTTTTATCAAAAATTTCTCTTATAATTACGGTCGTTACCCTCACAGAAACCGATAGAGCAACGTAGCGCGTAGGCGACTGAATCAGTATAGGATTTGTAAGGTGATTTATTCATAACAATCCCTACCGCGTTTCAGTTATATAGGAATCCTTATTATGTCTTATTTAGTAATCTTTATTAAACCCAGTCTATAATTATTTTGAATTATGTATTTCATAAATCTCACGTACCTACATAATGGGAAATATTGCTAAACATAAGAAGCCATATTGGAGTAATAATGTATCTTCCAATATCAATAAAATAGATTTTATTAAGGAGATTGAAAGATACAACAAAAATCAATGCGTTTAAGGTCACTTCTTTTACTCTAATAGAATAGACATTAGTCCGTTGTCAAAACTAAAATATTAGATATAGGTACCTAATCTTGTATGTATGAATGTGATTGAACCAAGCAATGTGACCGAGTTGTTTGGCAGTCCATCCTCTCTGCCTACCCCTGCTGTGAAACTATCTGATGGTATTTTGGTATGTTGGGTTGGGTAACTGAACCAGTAGGTATAGGCTTGTAAGTAAATGTGACTATATATATTTTTTAAGTTAAAAAAAAACGCGGGTTTTATTGACTTGAAAAATAAATATTTTCAATGTAGAAAATAGATTTTGTAAGTAAAAAAAAAAACGCGGTCCATCCTCTCTGCTTACCCTTCTATAATTACGTTCGTCACCCTCACAGAAACAGAGAGCAACAAAGCGCGAAGGCGACTGAAACGCGGTAGTGTTTGGAAGGTGATTTATGCATTCCAATCCCTAACGCGTTTCAGTCGGTAGAGCGACTGAAACGCGGTAGTGTTTGGAAGGTGATTTATGCATTCCAAACCCTAACGCATTTCAGTCGGTAGAGCGACTGAAACGCGTTAGGGTTTGGGAATACGCATCCCGGCGTGGCAAATAATTTTTTTTGATTAATTTGTGTTATTTCACAATTTATTCATTTAAAATAATATGTAGTATATTTGCGGCACGTTCCAGAGTGGAAGATACTCTCAGTATCGCCCTGGTGTAAGACCACTATATAGAATTGAAACGTTGCTTGAAATGGCATTAGCATTAATGTTTGGTGACCAGATCTGAATAGCCAGGTACTTCCCCACCTTCCTCTTCCCTATCTCCTTCCCCCCCCCACTACCTTCAGCCTCACAACATACCCCAATTGGGGATGCCATAGTATCACTGGCTTCAGAC
Organism: Limnephilus lunatus; assembly: GCA_917563855.2. Classification (NCBI taxonomy): domain Eukaryota; kingdom Metazoa; phylum Arthropoda; class Insecta; order Trichoptera; family Limnephilidae; genus Limnephilus; species Limnephilus lunatus. The sequence continues at coordinate 50,264,533 of OU830592.1, forward strand.
GGGAGCAGTTGGGACTCTTGTGCGGTATTCATTTAAAAAAAAGATAAAAAAATATCGCTCCACTCGCTGTAACTGTTAAAACGATTTTTTTTTTTAACGTTAGTTACGTTTTTTACGTTAGCTCTACACGGAAGGCCCCGAGGAAAATAATTTCCCTCAAGGTCTCATCTTTGGGACGTCATCTTTGAGAATGCTGTGTGCTGTGCTTTTGAGAAAGGAAATTTGTAGGTAATTATTTTTCATTTATCTTTATTTAACGCCCGATGGTTTGTATGTGCAGCGTGGATGGAAGAAGGAGATGTAAGAAGAGAATAAATATTTTCTCCGCAAAGGGTGGGCGCAATAGTCGGGGACGTCTCAGGAAGACATGGGTCTATCAAGTGAGTCAAATCAGGCCGTATGAAGTGTCGGAATAATAAAATACCGTGTATCTTATTATTATTATTTTTCCCGTAAATCTGCAGGACCTGACAAAGTTCCACCCATGTTCTTAGTTAATTGTATGCATACATTGTCATATCCTATACATAAGTTATTTACAAAGTCACTCTCATCAGGTGTGTTCCCGGATCTTTGGAAGTTTAGTCTTTTGACGCCCATTTTCAAAAAAGGTAATAAGAGGGACATAAAAAACTACAGGCCAATATGCACCATGTCTACATTACCCAAACTTTTTGAAAATCTAGTACTAGATAAGTTGATATCCCGAATTAATCCCACCATCTCACCGCTTCAACATGGATTTATTAAAGGAAGATCAACCCTTTCCAATTTAATATTGTATACGAATGATATTGTTAATGCCTTGATTGCATCACATCAAACTGATTCCATATATACTGACTTCAGTAAGGCATTTGATAAAGTAAACCACAAAATCTTATTAAGAAAACTGAAATTGTTGGGATTTAGAGGAAATATTTTGGAATGGTTTAAGAGTTATCTATTGGGAAGGTACTTAGCGGTCAAGGTTGATTCGTTTATTTCTTATACATTTGCAGCCTCGAGCGGAGTACCACAGGGATCTCACTTAGGCCCGATATTATTTTGCTTATTCATTAATGATATAGTTAATATTTTTAGTAATGTTAAAGTTCTGTTATTTGCTGATGATCTGAAGATATATAGAACAATCAAAAACGATGATGATCGCGCCATTCTGCAGTTGAACCTGAACAAACTATTTACGTGGTGTTCTATCAATGATTTACAACTAAACATTGGTAAATGTCAGATTATTAGTTTTTACAAAGGTAAAAATCCTCTTAAGTTTTCCTATGATATGAATGGTGTTAATCTTCTTCGTGTATCACAGATTCGTGATCTTGGTATCATATTCCATGAGAGTCTACAGTTCAATGTTCACATCGATGAAATAACAAGTGATGCAATGAGAATTCTTGGTTTTATTTTGAGAATGGGTGCAAATTTTAAAAATGTATCAACATTAAAAAATCTGTATTGCTCGTTAGTACGAAGCAAATTAGAGTACAATTCCACCATTTGGTCACCATATTACAAAATCCATTCTCAATTATTGGAAAAGGTACAAAACAAATTCCTTCGTATATTAATTTTAAAATGAAAATTCCAATTGTACATATAAATTATAATAACTTACGCGCAGAAACCAGACTCCTTAAATTATCAGATAGAAGAGTTTTAATTGATTTGTTATTTTTATTCAAAATTATCAAATCTTTAGTTGACTGCCCGAATTTATTAGAATTAATCTGTATTAATGTACCTGCCAGACTAACTCGCAATAAAGATATTTTCAATTTTAACAATACCCTCAATACTAACTATTCTATTAATTCACCAATCCCTAGAATGCATAGCCTGGCTAATAAACATTGTGAATCTATAGATATATTTGGTGTTGACAGTTTTGCAATTTTCAAGAGACAACTCATCTCTATTTTATCTGTTAATAATTAACTTTTCTTATTTTTGTTCTTTTCATAAAACCTCCTCTCATTTAAAATCTTACCAGTAATTTATAACCTTATTTTATTTTATTTTGCTGTTCTATTTAGTTCTGTTTTATCATCGTACATTATTATACACATATAATTGTTTGTTTATACCTACTAACTAGCTTTTACACATTGCACTTTATTGTATGTATTTCTGGTCTTATTACTGATTTTTCATTATTACTCATAGTATTTCATTTCTTTTATGATGTTTAATTTTTTTATGTTTTTAATTTCTATTGTAAAAGCCCACTAGGGCGTAAATAAATATAAATAAATCTGTAGGCGTGCCATCGTATCTGCTGACCCCTGCGGAGAATTGTCGTGGCCGTTAGTTGGGCGAGAAATATAACTTTTTCAGAAGTTAATTTTTTTTCATTTCATTATAGGAGGCCCTAAGGAACAAACATTTTCTAAGGGTCTATGGTGCCATCTTTGGAGATGTTGTGTGGAGGATAATAATAATTTTAGGTAAAGGACGGAAAGTTCTGGGAAGGAAAAAGTTATGAGGAGTGGAGGGAATTTGGGGTTCAATATGTCCAGGAGTAACGGACGTATGAATTCAAGAGAATGAATCTGCAGTGCATAGCGATGTTCCGAGAGAGTCCTGCACATCAAAAGGTCTTCCTCAACCAGTCTGGTGGGCATGCTGATCCGCCGCTAAGACCCGAACAAACCTCACCCCATGAACCCGGGCACCTCTAAGTCATCAGACCTAGGTCACCAAACGTAGCGAACCACTTGGGATGACCTTTTGTAGAGGTGTTGGTTATCTAATAAATAGTACCCGAAGCGGCGGTACCGGCACCCACGCCCGCCTCCCAAATTACATAGTGTTAATGTGATCATTTTACATGTTTATAAATTATAAATTGATCAGAAGTTAATCTAATTAAACCTTGTTCTATTTTTCCCCAGATTACAAACCCCCATGCTGTCCCTCCAGCCGGCGCTCTACCACGGAGTCCAGTTCCCCCAGCCTCCCCCGCCCCCCCGACGTCCTTCCAGAGCTGCGCAGTCGCACCAGATACACACCATCGGAGCGTAAGTGACCCCCTCATACCATCACCTCATCACCCCATCATCATCCCTTCACCCCCTCCCCCACCAGTGATCACAATTGGAACCGGACCCGATCTTAATCTCCTGACCGTTTGCTAAATGAAGGGAACCGGACATAATCGTAATTATTTTAAAGACAACAATTAACATTTTTTTTTTTTCAAAATAAATCATGTAGAACAAAGTATTTTCTTTTTATTTACAACAATTTTGATTTTAAATTTAAAGTAAAACAATTTAAAATTTTATTATTACGTTTTTTTGTGACACTATTTACAATGCCATTATGAAACTGTAGTCATGACTTTGGTCAAATTTAAAATTTAGAATACCGTTATTATAAAAATAATCTTGTTCCAGTTTGTTTAAAGGATTCAACGGTTATGCCACATAATAAGTACATGTAAAATTTACATTTAAAATGCGAAAATTACGACTTCTTTAAAAGATTTTATTTACCCTTACCCTATTTTTTCTATGATAGTTCAAGTGATTAAATATATAATAAAAACTGTAATTCATTTTCGTAACCAGGTATTAATGAATGACCAATGACTTAAACAGTATTAACGTCATTATGAAACAATTCAATAAACCTGCCATCATAAAAAGGGGAGAAATACAAAGTAGGGTTAAAGAAAATCATATAAATAAATGTTATCGAATTGACATAATTACGGTTTAATAATGATCTTGGACGCTGAAACCGCTGTCACGATAATTTAAACTAAAATACTATCGGAACTTAATAAAACAATTTTTAAATTTATTTACTGTGTTGCATCCAAACTCGCTTTCCAATTATAGCTTCAGATGCACTTGAATTGGACTGTTAATACTAAACACGAAGTGGTGTTTGCTGGAATTGGCTGATATTGTGTAGTATGTGTATGTATAAAGAACAGGGTAAAAGGGATGACCAATCACTTACTACCGTATCTCTGTGAAGGAGCACACAAGACAATCAAAATGCAGTTATATAGTTCCACCTTGATACCTGGAGGTAATTATCGCCACAACAAAACGAATGAGTACAAACCAATATTATGTACTACAAAGATTCAATCAATTCTTTCTTTTTACTTACCAACGAGATTATGTACACGATAAACACTAAATACTTCTTCCCTGTTTTCGAGACACATGCACTCGAATATTCAATAATTTTATTAAATACTTTAAAAGGATCGAAGCATATTATCATAAATAGTTAGATTCTTCCCAAACTCATCTATTCTCCATCTTCTTTTCCACCCCTACTGGCTTCGCGCAGTTGGACAATGGAATCGCAAAATTTCTGAAAGTTAAAGAAAAGTCTTCTTAAATTCAACATCAACGTTTTAGTTTTATAAATAAGTTCTGCTGTGTTACCTGTGACCTGCTTCACCTTCCCAAGGCATTATCAAGATTATAAATTATTAATAAATATAAAAAAATAAATTGTTGTATTATTATGTTGGAGTTTCACAAATTTAACTTAATAACAATAAATGTAATTTATATTTTACAGCCTTAAATTGCGCTAAAAGCCCCTCAAAATTACGTCTATTTTGTATAAACTACTTTCAGAACATTGTCAATCTAATTCGACAGTTAAACACCATTCACTAAAGTGTTTATTACTCTGTTATGGTGGCACTTCAATTGGCTTTGCCTATTTGTGATTGTGTGTTTGTTCTCTTTGGCAAATTAGTTATACAAACAAACATGCAAATAATAAAGGCAAGTAAAACCGTCCAAGCATGTAGCCAAATATCAATATAATCCCGCAGTGGGATTTTATTATTTGCCCATTTCATTTTTTTTTTTAAATGTGAATACCGCACAAAACTACTCCCATCTGGAGCCAGTGAGACTATGGCATCCCCAATTGGGTTACGATGTGAGACTAAAGGTAGTAGGGAGGGGAAGGAGATGGGGTAGAGGAAGGTGGTAAAGTACCTGGCTATTAAGATATGGTCACCAAACACAGCTAAAGCCGTTTAATGCAGGAAATGTAATATGTTTGATAATTGTGAAATTACACTAATGAATCGAGAAAATTTATTTTCGCATGCCGGGATTTGAACCCGCGATCATCGGATCGCTAGTCGAGAGCCTTACCTCCAATATTTTCAAATAGCTCAATATTTTGTCAATTATACTATTCAAACATGGCGACTGATTTCTAAATTTATGTGCCACTATTAGAGTTTTTATTGCATGCCTATTACTTATCTGATGGAAGGCCTTTAATTATGCAGAGCTGAATTGAAAGTAACGAACACTTCTCAGTAGACATTTTAATGTACCTAATTTCAGCATTAAATGAGTTTTCATTTCCATTGAATTTCATATAATAATAAATTCACACGAATTTGGTATCTTATCACTTTCGTAGTAAACATTTTCAACTAATACAGTCACGACACCTGCAAAGGTAGAGTCATTTCCCCGGGTTCAAGTTAGCGAACAAAATTAACAACTTCTTTTTCCTAATTGTGTTTAATCTTGTTTCCTAAATTTTATTTCCAAAGTCTTTGACTTCCTGCGAGGACCATTGTATTTTATTCGAGAATTTATTAAAAGTTTTTTTAGGGAGAGAAACATTTTCATTGTGTTTCCTTAAGTATGCTCATTTTTTAATACAGGTACAAACTAAATAATGTAAGGTTGTAGGGGGGTGTACGATGAAAGGGTGTCAGGAAAATTTATAAATATATGATGGACGGAGAAGTCATGACATGTTCACGATTATCGATGTATGCATGTAGATGAAGCAAGGAGTATGTGTCAGGATTTGTATTGCGTTATATCCTCTCAATCTATTCTTTGGTTTTGTTTGCAAATGTGGTTGCGATGTGTGATGCGTGTTGCCATTTTTCGAAACAAAATCGTATAGATTCGTTTTGCCAAATTTTGTTTAAAAAACGCATATTTTTAATATGCAGGATATTTTTCAAAGATTTCATCCTACTGAAAACATAAATTGAATACACTTACTCTACACTTCGAAAAGTTGATAATTGTGTCCTACAAATAAAAATGACACCATCTAGGTTGCAAATAAATTCGTGTAGAACTTTGCAATCGTTCATAAAAGTAGAAGCCTTAAATAACATGGGGATTTATGGGATAATGCTAGTAATTCTTAAATTGAAATATTATATATAGATACTTAAAGATGACCAAATTTGTTAATAATTACGAAGGTTATTCTCGAAAAAAATTACGAAAATGAAAGTATTTTTATTTTATTTTTGTGTTGACGAATAAATTTTCTACAACTATTTAAAAGTGCCATTTTAGATTTGCCGCCAAAACGACATGTTCGTTTTTATTCGTGAACTCGGCGCCTTTTCGTCACGCCGGACAAGATGGTGACAGTCGTCTTACCAGACTTTGGCGTTTTCTATGTCATAATGACGTTGCAGCCAGTTCGAAAAGAAAATCAATAATTTTTAATGAAGATGTTAAAATTACACACTTTAAGTACATTAATCAGAATCGGAAAAAAATATCTTTAAATCTTCTACACGTTATTAATTAACATTTTTCATAGTTTGTGAAAATACCCAATTGAGAAAGTGTTGTCCCAGTAAAACATTTTTTAAAAAAAATTTGTCGTTTTGTTTTATATTTCACCGAGATTTGCTAATATTATCTTCTTCTTCAATAATAACATAAAATTTTCGTTTTTTTTTAACTAGGAAAACTGTCACTCGACACCGCTAAATTAAAGGTCTACGGTACTTTACAGTATACATAAAATGTGAATAACATTCTGGTTGTGAGCATCTATTGTTATATGTACTTAACCATAATATATCGTGTTATTGTAGTTAGATTCCGGTGCGCATTCGGGAAAGGGAAACTCTCCTATATTATCTTTTCACAAAGGCGGGTTTCCCGCTCGACTTCACATCCTAAAGATGCCTTCCACAGGAACCATTCAAGGAGCACACATTCGCTGGTTGTATCGGGTGTATTATGTGTCCTGTACGGTCTATAGTACCTACACCCCACCCATAACCTAGAAGCAACTGCCTACCCCATACCCCTTGCTCAGTGAGAGTACCCACGTAATGTATTCAATCTCCTGTAATAATACCAGACGTGATTGATATCAAGCAGTGGAATGGATTTCAGTACCTGCCTACTCAAATATTGATGAAATCACTGTCTTGTGGTGTTATTAAAAGCGGCATTACTTAGGACCAAATTGCATGGTATGACTTTTCTTTCGTTTGTTCTTGATTTTACAATAGCTTTGATAACTAGTTGTCATTTTGATTTCCGATTTTTTTTCCAAATTTATATTTTCATTGTGAAATAACTTATAACAGATATCTCTTTCGGTAGTATACTGATTAGATAGTTTGCAAGAATTGAAAGATTAAAGATAGAAAAGGTGGGATTGGGCACGAAGTATGTTGCCTGTTGTATGCTGATTTCTAACAGTATGGAAAATCTACAGGCTCTCGTGTCTAGGATGAACGAAGTACGTATGACGAATTGAATTTAATAAAATGGGGGCCTCAGCACGGGTAAGCCACCTAGTGAGGCCAAAATTATTAAATAATTATTATAAGTAATAATTATTAGCCTGAAACAATCATCTAAATTGAAAAAATCTTCCGAGAAAAGATACATGCCGCCGATGGGACTTGAACCCGTGTCCTGATATCCGGTCAACTGCTCTTTAACCACTGAGCTACGGCGGCTTATCTCCCGCCCGCCAAATAATTCAATATATACCAGTGTTTCATTCAACAATTACTGCTTATTACATTTTTTTCCACCTGCCAACTTCAACTCTTCCAGCCTTTGTGAAGGTATCCTGTCCTAAGTATTACTTTATCAATTAAAAATAATAACCAAAATTATTAAATTATATTTTAAAATGTAAATTAATGTATCAAAATAAATAAATAAATGAGTTAATGATGAATGCCTACGGTGTTTGAAAAAGAGATTACGAAAACAGTGTGCAATGTAGTTGTGAATGATGAATACTTAGAGCAAGTTAATGAGTTTGTGTATTTGGGAAGTGTGTTTACGAGAGATGGGAAGGTTGATATAGATATTGAAAGAAGGGCAAGTGCAGGTTAATGACTGAACGCAGTTGGCGCTAACAAAAAAACTGTTCAAAGAAGTGAAGCTAGCAGTCCACAATGCAGTGCTGGACGCTGCATAGTGATTCGTTTCATCCATGGTAGACGCTATAAACTCTTACACATGATTAAATTATTTTTAACCCCTATTGAGGTATAGTCAACAGTAATTTTATGAAAATTAGTCTTAAAAATGATAGATATTTTTTTCTATCGTTTTTATTATTTTTATTTTTTTTATATAATTTTTAAACAATGTGTTAATAGAGTATTTGAGGTTTGTAATAAAATAATAATATATGAAATGTAAAAAAAAATGTATTTCGAGTGTAATAAATTGCTAAAATTACGGTCAAAAAGTAATACATGGAAGGTTCCTGTAAAATGAAAAAAAAATCATAATTTTGATTCGTGCGGGTTAATATCGAAACTGATATGAATAGAATGTTAGTGGCACTATTTAAAAAAAAAAAAAAACATCGTGTTATTTTTATATACTCTCTGAAAACTCTCGAGAAGTTAGAAATTTTATATTTTTTAGGCCAAAAAAAAACACAAAACTTATTTTTTATTTAAAAAACAATTAAAATTATTAACACTAAAGTATTAAGAAAACACTTTAAAACATACCTTCCAAAGTAGCCTCCATTTTACAGAACCAAAAAAAAACACTTTTCAAACTTAGTACACAATTTCAAACGTCGAGCTGCGACGAGCGAATAAATGCAAATGATAATTTTCAAAACACATTATTGGACTTTAGGCCTCTGGTAAGAATCAATGCGTACACTAATCACCCCAATTAAGCATGCATTTATTATCCTGTCTATCTGGTAATGTCGTCATGACATCATTGTTTGGGAATTCAAAAGTGACTTATTGGCGTCTAGCTTGTATGAAACGAATCACTGTGCGCTGGTACGTACCCAGCTGTATAGCAGTGAGGCATGAAACGTGTAGAGGAAGGATTAAAGTAGACTGAATTCTGTAGAAATAGATCTATGTTTGATGAAACCCTGCAAGATCGTGTGAGAAATGTGAACATCCGCAGAGAATGCAAGCTTCATGTGAAAGGGGGCGTTCAGGTGGTTTACGCATGTAGAGGATGAACGAAGAAAGGAGTGCAAAGATAATATATGACGCAAATGTGAATGGTGTAAGAAGTCGGGGACGCCCGAGGAAGACATGGCACGATCAAGTGAATCAGATACTTGAATCGGGCCATGTCAAGAGTCAGAATGATATTTTCCTACAAAGCATAATATATTATATAGTAATAATGCGATCAATATTACCTACATGTACCTACCGTTAAATAAATATATTTCGCATTCGAATCAACGGAAATTTCGTGCGCGTGTAAAAAAATTATTCATTTTCTGCCAACTCCACAACTTTATGTTGTTATTTCTGCGCGTAAATCGGGAAAATTTCAAATAAAACGATTATTAACAGACCGCCCGCCCTCATAATTTACTTTCTGCATTTTCCTTATTTTCTCAATTTATTCCCGCGGCGGTAACTGGAATTTACGACAAGACGGTTAGATACCTACCACCTAGTATATGACGTCCAAATACTACTAGTATAGTGGCTAGTGGCAGCCTACCTTTACCTACTTCTTATAGATCTTATCGGGTAGGCACTAGGTAGTAGGTTAGGTAGGTGTAGGTACTGGATAGCCTCTGCAATCTGTTGCTAGTGTTGCATGGTGAATGGTGAGAGCCGAGTGGTGGTGCGAGCCTTCACACTGACCGCCCAGTAAAGTTGGCGTGAAGCGAGAACAAAAATATTCAACCTGTACGAGTGGTACAACACAATGAAAGACATAATAATATATGACAGTGATCGATTTGTATTTATGTTATTACACCTTTATTTACTTGGATTCAACGTAAATATGCGGTGTCGGATTGAGATCATCCATCTGTAGCACTAAGAGAAACCAAATAGTTTTTAGATTTGAGCATTTTGTTTGACAATAATGAATTCGTTTTATATCGGCAATTTGTACGTTATCGGTGCATTTGAAGCCGACCTACGCTGTGACACATTTAAAAGACATTTAACAGCTGGTAGAAGCAACTACTTTGCGATCGAATGTTTTGAATTTGAACAAAAGAATTCCAACTTCGGCAATTTTCTCGGAAACTCAAAATAAATATTAAAGTTATTCCACAAATTCAACTCCAAATGTGGTGTAGATTCATGAGTTTCCATATACCGTGTTTAATCTACTTTCATTTGTATTTTACATACTGGTGCTTTCAGAACGGGATTATTTAAGAGTTCTGTTATAACAAGATTGCCATCATCATTTTATAAGGAATCTGTCGGGAATGTAAATCTGTTTGAGTACTGTTTAGCGATTTTAAAGGTGTCGAAGTCCGCTTCACGGTTAATATGGAATGTTTCTTTTTTAAATGCTTGGATTTAGTTTCATTATTACTAAAAGCGACTATTAATGTTCGTAAAAAACCTAACCTAACTGACCTGACCTAACCTAATATAACCTTACCTTAACTAACTAATATTACCTAATCTATGTAACCTAACCAAAAAACCTGTTTTACCTGTTGTTTTTTTGTATAACTATGAATCATAAAATGATTTTTTGCGTCATAAAATGATTTTTTTTAACAAAATTATAAAATTTCAAATGTCGCTATTTATCAAAGGTAAAATTGATTTTGTATTTTGTACTGAAATCCTTTAAAATAATTGTAAAATAAAACAAATTGACGATTAAATAGAAGAATTAAAAAATATATCAGTAAAATATTTTTTATATATATAATCGATTTAATAATAATAATATAAATATTTATTTATCAATAGATATTTACAAATTTATACATCATTTAACATTGAATCTATTCACTAATGTGACACTGCTAAACATTCGGGATTTCTCCAGGAATGCATCTGGTTTTCAGCAGTAGACGTGAAGTATTTTTTTCCCGCAATGATATTTTTATCGCTCACTGGAATAAATAAAATAAAATATTTCTTTCCTAGTGCTACACCCCGTAGAGCGTTGAGAAACTCCAACGGAGAACCCTCCAATTTTAGTACATTTTGGGTAGAAGAAACCGTGCGTATCGGTTTGGCTTGTTAGGTCCAAGTAATATGATTATTTCCTTGTAATTTATTAAGATTAGACGTCCTTGCTGCAAAAAGGGTTCCAAAGACCATTAACTTTTATTGCGGAATCAAAAATGCACTTCTTAAAGTCCAGTACCCAAATTGCATTTGGGTACCTATTGGACTTCAAATGCTGTCAATTCAAATATGACAAAAAATTTAATAAAATATGAACTGATTATTCAATTGTAAGATACTTATTCTTCTGTTTTTCACCATAATCTTAAATTCATTGTTTATACAACAATAGTTGTACCACAAATACACGCTTTTGATTGGCCTGAAATTAGTTTTGCGCAATACCGTTTAAACAGGCGCAGACATAAAAATCGAAGTAGTGTAAATAATTAAAAGTTTTTCTTTTATCTAATAAGAAGATTATTAAACAAAACAGTTTGTTTATAGAATCCACCTACATAAAATGTAGAGTATGTAGGTGGTTTCAACACTAATGCATTCAAAAGGCAATACAGCTGTCACGTATAATAATAATTACACAGTGGAACTCTTTCGTAAATAAACAGTTTTTTTTTTTAAATGTAATAACTATATTTTTTTCTAATTAAAATTGAAATGGAGTTTTATAAATCAAATATAATAATAATAAATAAAGTAGTCTAAATAAGGTTCCAAATGTGTTCATAGCACCATTTTTGTGAAATAACACTTTTGAAAATTGACAAGAAAGTAATTTTTCTCATACTGAATTGCTTTCTTCTTAGATAAAATAAAACAATATAAAGAATTTCAATCAGGCTTACAAAGCAACAAAAACAAAAAGTCTCATGTGTCCGTCTTAGCGATAACTCACCACCTGAATAGACTTGGTCGATTCCTTTTTTGTCAATCCTCGGTACTCGGTAGGTAGCGAGCAGTTCGCACACGAGGCGCGAAAACGAAGCGTTTTCCGCCCCGGGGTCTCTGAACTTATCGGGCTCTCTCCCTCCCCCACACCCCCTGGCCAAGGGCAGTTCACCCACCTCTGCTCCTTTCTTCCTCCCTTTGTGGGGAAGCTTTCCCTTCGCACCCTTATTCCCATGTCTAGAACCACACGGTGTTTCAAAATTCTTAGGTCCAGATTTTCATCAACAGCTTCATCTTCATAACAATAATTAGATAATTTGTAGAGCGCCGTTTTCGTACAAAAATAAACTCAAGGGCGCTGTACAATTGATTATGAATTTTTAGGCTCTATTTGATTTTATTATTTACAGATAGACACAGAAAACATTTAATTAGAAAGTTTATGCTTGAAAAAGATACGGCTGTGCATGGCCTTTACAAAAGCTTACAATTTTTTTTTTAACATTTTTACACAATTAGTTATTTACAATGTCGCGGGCAGTGAAGATGAAAGGTTTTTGATTTTATGGATACATCTGTCTGAAAAGGTGAGTTTTAGGTGTAGCTCTAAATTCCGCTGAGTCTGTGATCATTCTTAAGTCACGTGGCAGTCCATTCCAGGCTTTAGGTCCCGACAGTCCGAAAGTACGCTCACAGAACTTAATATCTGGTGTGCGCTTTGGTTCCTTTAACCTTCCGATAGCTGATGACGCTGCTGACCTGAGGGTCGAGAATTGGAATTTTCTGGAATACACAATTCCGATAAGTTAGCCGGATCCATTCCATTAAGGGACTTGTATAATTGAGGACAAACATAGAATATAACTTGTAAATTTTCACAAACTTCCGCCATTTTTCTTCAGGAACCATCTGGCGTCCAGCTATGGACCGACGACCGTTTTATGCGATGGTTTTTTTGTGAATCTGAAAGTATTATTTATAAAATATTTGATCAGAATCATTGCCATCAAAAAAATAATTAGAGATAATCAGAAATTTATCATTACGATAAACACCGTTAATGCACTTTTAAAATCATTATTCAGATTTAGGTTTGTCAAAAACATAAACAAAAGAAATTCAAATTTTAAACATAGAATTATTATTATAATTTATTGAAATTAAAATAGCAATTGTAAAATCATGCAATGTCCATTTAATATAATGTCCTCTGCGCACAGAGTTGTATCTCCCTACAAACATAAACTGTTTAATAAAAGTGTGTTTTCAGTGTCGGTTTGTAAAAATAAAATTAGAACACATAATAAATTTTACAGCGTCCTTGAGGCGATTTTCCATAAAAACGGTGCTCTGCAAATAATCCAATTATTATCACCCCGTGCACCGACAACCGAAATTCGTGTATTTAATTTTATCATCCGATTAATTCAGGCAAAATCTACACTCTAGTGTAATCAGGTTTCTGTAAATACACTCTAATGTAATCAGGTTTCAGCACTCTTTTGCAAAAAGTGAAAATCGTACGGATACCAAAAAGTTGGAAATGGTAACTTTTTTTACTAAAATTTATTCGATTTTCCGGTCTACCGCACCGTGTACACACTGTAGTGTAGGGAACATTGCAGCCGGGACGTGAAATTCGGCGACCTCTGGAGTCGGCCGTGGCGGTACGCTGAAACGCCCGTACCCCCGGGAGCCGAATCCATCCATCCACATCCTTACAACAAACCAAACAACCATTCCATACACTACAACCTGCCTACGTACTTTACACTCCTTGCAACCTTCCTACGGCGTAAATCATTCTTGCCTACAACTGGAGTCACGTTCCTAGTTCCTACTGCTATCCCCCCCTCCCCCTTTTCTTTTTCCCCCATCTTTTCAATGTTCATCTGTTCAATTTGAATCTGTTCCATGTTCATCTGTTCTTTATTAATAGAACGATTGCCATCTCAATATTATCATTCATAATAATTAAACATTTATTTTTACCCGATTTGGTTTGAGATTTTCCCGCCCAAAAGTTTACGCTGTGATTAGTTGTGCTTCCTCCTGCTTTAGCCAATGTTTTGAGGTGACCGGACAACTCAGAAACATACAACTTCAACACCATCTTTGAAAAGTCATTAAAAATTATTAAAAAGTTCATTAAATGGGTTCCGTTAGGTTAGGTAATGAGCTATTAAAAAAAAATCATAACTTTTAATGATTTTTCAAAGGGGTGTTGAAATGCCACTTTTACGCACAAATAATTTAAAAAAATTCCGTATGCGTTGAATTACAATAAGTTAATACAAATTAATAGCAACTATTTCGGTCTGTGGAGAAGCAAAATAATGCATTTTTATTAATTTTTGACAATTTCATCTTATTCACTTTGCGGACATCTTAATGTCGATGTGACATATTATGAAAATAGGTTTTTGATTAGTTTTTTCTACTTCTGCTTTATTTTAATAAAACCCAAACTAAGAACCTATTTTGTAAACTAGGTTATTTCTTATCCGTGTCACATAGGGTAAGAAATAATGTAAATTGAAACACTACAGAACTCACTTTTAAAACTGTAGTTGCTCCGCATTTAGATTACTGCTCTACGTTTTATTTGGCCAATGAAACAAACCTAAATACATTAGGAATTATTCAAAACAGAGCTATGATAATGAAATTCCGAAGGAAAGGCAAATATGCAAATATTAATGAATGAGAGAAGAGTTAAATTTCATTCCTATAAAAAAGATACTGTTCGGACGGTTGTTTAAAAATATTGACGGATTCTTCAAATATTTGACGTTAATTTTCACATTCTGTGTAAGTTCTATTCAAGTTCTGTGATTATTTCAGTTTTATGGAGCAACTGTCCTGGTAATTTTTTTTTTTTTTTTTAAACTTTATTAGGGAATCAAACAGTTATACATATTCTAAGGTAATTAAATATTTACATGGGTGCATTAACCAGTGAAGTTTCCGCAAAAAAATTATAGTACACAAACATAGATTAAAACATTAAAGAAAACATAAAGTGGTAGAAAAAAAAGAAAAAATACATATGTAAACAACAGAAATGAAAAAGCACAAATTAAAGCATGTGGGAAAGAAAAGATGAAATTAAACAGTGAACCTATATAAAATTAATACATTTTCACATCATTAGAAAACGTTCAAGGATAAATGATTAGCCATTTGCCAGCGCCCTTGAGTGGATTTTTCACAACAACAAAAAAAACGGCGCTATATAAATCATCCAAATTTTATTATTTTTATAAAAACAAAAATTTTAACAAAACAAAAAACGACTTAAAAAAATGCACTAAAAAGTAAAAAAATAATTTCGTACGATTGTTATTTTTGGAGTCGGTGTCAGCTAAGGTAACTACATACATAGGTGAGATGTGGAGATCTTGGCTGACACCGACTCCAAAAATAACAATCGTACGAAATTATGTTTTTACTTTTTAGTGCATTTTTTGAAGTCGTTTTTTGTTTGGTTAAATTTTTTGTTTATTTTTTGATTTTTAATGACGAGCGTGCGTAAAGAAGTTTTACTTCAAAAAAAGAATCATCGAAATCTGTTGGCGTAATATTGAGTTATTCGTCGATTTGTCGCGCACATACTTATTGCAAATTTAAGACATATATGGTTTTCTCATGGATCCCATTGTCAGAACTGGACTAAATTAAAATGGGACCACACGGGAAGCACCAGCTTTCTAATAAAAAAAAGAATTATCAATATCGGTTCACCCAATCGAAAGTTCTGAGGTAACAAACATAAAAATTTTTTTTTTTTAAATACCGTCGAATTGAAAACCTCCTCCTTTTCGAAGTCGTTTAAAAAGAAGGAAAACAACATAATGAGAATGAAAAAATAACATACGGCGGGGTGGAGGGTTCGCAATTAACAATTGGTTTTAATTTTTTCAGTTATGAATTTAATAAATTGGCCTGAGGACAAATGAAAATATTAGCTTCGTAAAACATATCATTGTATTTTATGCACGTCCTTCGGAAAAATGAATGTTGTGTGTAAATATTTTTAGAGTGTGGGATGTGGAATAGTTGGTTTGACCTTGTATTTCTCGTTGGACAGTGAAAATTAGTGTGTTCTAGAACAGTGTTCCGCAAAGTGTGCTCCGCGGCACACTGGTGTGCCGTGGCCATTTGTAAGTGTGCCGCGAGTCCCGCGTCACTTCTCACAAAGTGTTCTGTAAATCGGTCTTTACTTTTCTGTGCGGCGCGGCGGCCGGAGGTGGCGTGAAAAAGTGCACTGATGACTGATGACGAAGTCTCTGCCTGATGAATTGTTGTCTGTCTTACAAGAAGTCGTCAAAATTGTCAATTACATCAAGTCGCGACCGCTGAACTCTCGTCTGTTTAATGCATTGTGTCAGGAAATGGGAGCAGATCATCAGTCACTTCTGTTTCATACAGAAGTACGATGGCTTTCTCGCGGAAAAGTGCTTTCTCAGATTTACGAGCTGAAAAATGAGACCCAGACATTTCTAGAAACCCAGGGTTCAGACTTTGCTTCTCTATTTAAAAAAGAAGAATAGGTAGCAAAACTTGCATATCTGGCGGACA
The DNA here is from genome assembly GCA_917563855.2 of Limnephilus lunatus. NCBI lineage: Eukaryota > Metazoa > Arthropoda > Insecta > Trichoptera > Limnephilidae > Limnephilus > Limnephilus lunatus. The sequence continues at coordinate 50,281,196 of OU830592.1, forward strand.
TATTCGCTCAATTAAATGAGCTGAACAAAAAAATGCAAGGAAGAAATTGTAACATTTTAACGTCTTCGGACAAGATTGAAAGCTTTCGCGCAAAGTTGGTGCTATGGATCAGCCACGCTACCATTGGTAGTAACGAAATGTTTCCAAATGTCATGGCTGCCGATTCAGAAAAAAAAGTGCAGGCTTTGATAGTGAAACACTTGGAGCTGTTAGCAGAAAAAATGAGCTCATATTTTCCTAAGTGTGACCTGCAACCTATGGACTGGGTAAGAAATCCATTTTCGGAAAGCATTTCCCTTGGACATTTACCAATAAACGAGCAGGAAGAATTCATGGAGCTTAAAACTGATCGGACACTAAAATTAAAATTTTCTGAAACAGAGTTAGCACATTTTTGGCTCCACGTAAAAAATGAGTATCCACTGCTGTCAGAGCGAGCTATTGCAATTCTATTACCATTTGCCACGACCTATTTATGCGAATTGGGGTTTTCAACCCTCACTACGATAAAGTCAAAAAAAAGAGAACGCCTGAGGACGATCGACGAAGAGATGCGAGCAGCGTTATCAACGATTGTTCCAAATTTTGATCGTCTGTGTTCAGTTAAACAGGCTCACATTTCGCATTAAACATCTTTTCATGTTATATTGATTTTAATAATAATAAATATTAATAAAATATTGTTTTTGGTAAATTTTGGTTCGGAGTGGCCACGCTTATTACGAATAATTTTTAGAAAAAAACTTTAGATATGCCGTAATTACTATAAAAGGAAACTTTTTGGCTTGGTGGCGGCGGAAAAAGATGCATTTTAATTATTAATTGCGTAAAATTAAAATTCACTTCTCGAACCGATTCGGTGACAGTTTGCGGTCATTCTGTCACTGTTATGTGATAAATATCAATCATAATTACACAAACCCGGCTAGACAAACCCTGCTTTGCCAAACAAACTATTCAAAACCTGGGATGTTTTTTTAAATTATGATGACATGCAGCTTTCGTAGTTTTACCTCAAAGTTCGCCGTTATTCGTAATAAGCCTAGCCAATCCTATCCAAAATTTACCTTGTTTTTTTTTTCTTTGGTGTACCGTTAAAATTTCTTGATTAGTTAGGTGTACCGTGAACATAAAAAGTTTGCGGAACACTGTTCTAGAAGATAGTTGTTGTCAACAACGTTGTTAATGATTTTGAAAAAAAATTCTGGCCGGATATATTTCTTCTATCTTCTAAGGTTGATAAATTATGGAATGTTAATGAGTCTTTTAGGTTTTCTGATGTTCGAAAGGATTTAAAGTCTAGCAGCCTTACTAAAAAACCACAGCACGACTGATAACTGGTGGTTTTGCAGCAACATCAATAAAACAAATTTACACTAAAACACGAAATATTACTAATAACGTTTTTCACTTTAAAACACGTTGTAAATCTGGCAACGAAGCAATTTTTCATAATCCTCATATAAAATTTTGTTTTCATTCATAGCCGATAGGTATAAATGGCGTCACGCCTGCACATTAATTTGTAGTATGTTAGCCGCGCAAAAAGAGCAGTTTGATTTTTATGCATGGCGGGAATATTTTTAGTAAATATTGAGATTTTACTGAACGATTTCTATCATAGTGACCAATTCACTCTTCTAATCATGTAATTAATATATTTGCCGTGTTATGTGTGTGGTTTTACATCAGTTTTATCAAGTTATTGCACAATAAACCGTACTTTACAAGTTGAACTGTCAAAATATTGTTTGGGGTTACATAAAAGATCATATTTACATTTTTAATTTTTTTTTTATGAGAATTTCTTAAAAGTGGTGTTTTTTTTATATTAATATCTAATACATGCGGTGGTAAACTTATGAAAGAAATTAACGTCTTTAGTGGTGTAAGAAATCTGTTTGAATATCAGTTATGTTTTTAGGTAATTTTTTTGGCAATAAAAAAAACTTTAAAAATATATTTTTTTATTATTATTATTATAAGCACGAGGAAAAAGTGAGGTGACAGTTTCATTTCAAATTCATTATATAAATGGTCTGTATTTTTTAAATTTCATTTTTTTATAAATTTCTGTACACTTTCATCAAAAATGTTTTGGTAAGAATTTTTTTTACATTTTTTTCCGTGTTTGAATCTTAAAATATGGCAGTTTTTTTAAACTAAAGTGTATTTCAAATACACAAATCTAAAAGGTAATTTTATCTCGTTTTTATAAATGGTTTTTACGACACCTTCAAAAATAAGAAATATATAGAACATTTAAAATACTTTGGAAATTTCAAATTTTGTTCAGACATCATTACTAAAACAGAGATAAACTACCCTCCCAGGCTGTGTAAACAGTGTTTATTTTTATCCAAAAACAATTTTTTAATTAGTAGATAATGTTTTCACATCCGCGGCCGTTTGTCAATTGAATAAAATTTTCACGTGGTTTTTTAGTAATGCCGTAGGTGTTTCAGTATCTTTTTTTGAATTCTTTCTAACCTTCTATTAACTTTGTATTGGGGATTTCATACGACTGATCCGAATTCTAATATTGAGAGGACAAAAGAGACATACCTACAGTATTTTGATTACATGTGGTGACCTAACGGTTTAGTCACTCTTATGATGAATCCTAGAAGTTTGTATGCCCTGTCACAGATGGAATTTATATGTGTTCGGAAAGACATTCCGGAGTCCATAATTATTCTTAAGCCCCTCACTTCACATCATCTTTTTATTTGTACGTTATTGATTTTGTACGGGAATGATCGGGGGTTCTTGTTTAGTGATATAATAACAGAATTTAAATAGAACTTACACAGAATGTGAAAATTAACTTTAAAATATTTGATGAGGCCGTCAAATTATGAATAGCCAAATTGCAAAAAATCTTTAAGGATGAAAGTGTTTTTAATAAAAATATACGTATGCAATAATGAAACCAGATATGTTAATCGAATTAGATTGTCGCATATAAGAAAAACAGAGTCACGGAGTATAATAGGGGACTTAAATTTTATGATGAAAAGCCTAAAATTCTGAAAAGAATGTACGTATTTAAAAAAAAATAATTATGCTTTCTGTAAAATTATATACCAATTTGTAATACAAACTAACTTCTTAAATAATAAATCAAAAATGATTTTTCAAACGTTTTTTGAACGTGGTAAACTATGTTCATATACTGATTTCCTCCATGTCAGTTCCGGCTGCCAAATCTGTCCACTTCATATTAATCGGTTCATATTAACTCCATTCCCCCGTAAAACTTCATCCACCGGAATCACGTTCCTGAAATCCTGATTTAAGGAATGTCCAGAAAAATCTTTATTTATTCGGAAATGACTGTATGCCATTGTCACGTCCACAATACAACGGTTAAGGTCAGTAATTAGTTCTGGACCTGGTGATTGTCTTTAGCACGTAGCACAAGGTCGCATGGTCTATTTTTGATTTCCATGTCAATAACGAGGGAAATAAACCCAACTCGTCCCCGAATTCTGTAGAAAATAATTTTATGCTTACCTTACTAAACTTAGCTAACCTTACCTATGGATTCAAACTTACATATAATAATAATGATTATTTTTATTTTTAACTTTATGAGTAAAACATCAAATTGTAATATTTAATTAAATGAAGACAATATTAGCGAAACTCTATCGAAAATCTGGAGACAGAAAAATCAGACAAATATATTGGCACCTCAGGGACTCGAACCCAGGACGATGTAAGCAGAAGGTCCTGGGTTCGAGTCCCAGAGGTGCCAACATCTTTTTCTTATTTTTCTGTCTCTGTCTCCAGTCTGCCTTCATTTGATTAAATAATAATTTTATTGAATGAAATTTGCACCTATAACGACTGCCTATGCATTAATAATATTAAATATTAAGTTCGAGTCTGTAATTAAAGGTAGCCTAAGGATTTAAAAAAAAAATATTCCAGTTAAAAGAAAAACACATTTTCACTCATTTAACTAGAAAAAATTATACAAATTAAGATAAACTAAATATTTCAATACAGCGCTATTCTATTTCATTATTTTGTTTATCAAGAATAAATATACATAATTTTTTTTTAAATTTACCCAACTTATTTTCGTTTTTAATGTCATTTGGGAGGCAATTATATAATTTAATTTTATAATAGTTTTATGTGCCTTTATTATCGGGTCTAGTACAGATGCAGTGCCACCTCCCCATGCTATGACACCATTCTCAATAATAGATTGACAGATTGCAAAGTAAATAATTTTTAACTGTTGTACGAGTAAGTCGAGAAAGTTTCGCATATTTCTGAGAAGGTGCATGGTTTTCTCTATTTTTTTTGCAATTACATATTTGATTGGAAAGATTCCATTAGATTTTGGTATTTTCTTAATACAGTGGTTTAGAAGTTAGAAGTTAGTGAAGTGTAGAGATCACAACAAAATTAAAGAGTCCAAAAACAAAGAAAAAACATACAGAAAGTGTTGCCATTCCCATTCTTAGGGGTGGCTACAGAATTTCTGAGAAAAATCAACCCTCATTTACTTATTTTCGTTTTTGAAGCTTATGAACTATATTTAGAGTGTTATCGTAGGATCAGATAATAACTTTTTTTAAATTAATATTTAAAACACTTTATAATTAATGTTCTGTGTGTTTTGTCAAGATTACCAAAAATAAAGCCACGAGTACCTATTCTAATGCAAAATATTAGCAATAAAAAGTGACGTAATGCTAAAAAAAATTCCACCATTTATTTTCAAATTGAATCACAAGTTGTGACCTGAATTATCACAAAGTGTAACCTATTCATCTTGTGACCTATTTAAATACTTTTAAAATCTGGAGTGATCCTTTTAAATAAAATCTCGTTCTATTTACAAACTTTTCACTTTTATTTCAACTTATTGAACATGGACAAGTTATAAGAAACAAAACGGTAAGAATAACAACTGCTACACTAGCCCCGACTTATGAGCTGTTTTGAGTTTATTGTCAAGAAAGAACATAAAAAACTTGATGCGAGCCTTTTTAAAGAGTAACACACTTCCTTCAAAACAACTAGTCATTTCATAGGAGTGGGAGACTAGAAGGTAAAACGAAATCTACAATATCGATCAATATCCTGATAATCATCCATAAGCAAGGACTCACACCATTTGGGTGAAACATAGTAAGCTGAATTAATTGACCACAGATGTCGGTAGCCTTCACTTTTTTAACATATTGCCCGGGGCGGGATTCACAAATTTTATTAAAATTTTGGAATCATAATCTATTTAAAAATAAACTATAAAACAAACAAAATAAACCAAAACTCCTAAATCTAAGTACCTTTACCACAAAAATACTAATAAAATAATTCAAAATAGCATAAATTAACTAAAAACCCTTTTTTTATATCCTACACTGAACTTATAATTTAACTGTATAAATGCTGTTGAATTACTCTATTAATTAACTAAAAATAACTAAAAATTATTAATCCTATTAAATAACTAAAAAATTCAAATGACTAAATTACACAAGTGTACATTAAATTTTACATATTAAAATTGTCCAATAACACAAAATAATATTGTTTACACTGAACACAACACAATTATTGTTCTTTTTTCTTCTTTCTTCTCAAGTCTTCTGCTTGATCCATCCAAGGTGTAGTCGAGAAGATAAGTACCATAGTGTAAGGTACATAATCAATCCTTGGTAAGGTCCGGGATGTCAATTACAGGTTTAGTATCTGACTCCAGGGGCATCAGACATATCTTTGTGATGGGCCTCACAAAGATTCCTTGAGGTGTTTTTAGGGTAACAACTCGTACTACTCCATCCGCTCCAGGGTGTGTCTGCAGAATTCGGGCCATTTTCCATAAAGGTGGAGGTAAATGGTCTTCCTTTAAGATCACCAGATCGTCCTTTTGCAGTGCCCGTTGAGTGCTGGTCTGCCATTTAGTCCTCTTTTGCAGTTCCATCAGGTAATCTTGCTTCCATCTAGACCAAAAAGATTGAATTAGCGAACTGATCCTCTGATATTGAGTTAGTCTGTTGTCTGGTATCGCCCGGACGTCTCTCTCCGGAATGATAGAGGATTCAGTGCCTATAAGGAAATGGTTTGGGGTGAGTGGTTGGTAATCATGGATGTCATCGGACAAGGAAGTTAATGGACGGGAGTTCAGACAGGCCTCAATCTGACAAATTAAGGTATACAAGAGTTCAAAGGTTAATGAAGAATTATTAGTGATTCTATACAAATGGAACTTTGCTGATTTAACTGCTGCTTCCCACAAACCTCCCTGATTAGGGGCTCGAGGGGTTATGAACTTCCACTCAATACCTCTGTTCACTAAATAATTTTGAATCTTGTCGTTGTTTTCCCTCAAACTGGTGTACAGCTCTTTGAGCTTGCTGCAAGCCTTTTCAGGTTGTCCCCTACGGGGAATAAACCTTTTTAAAGTGTTCAAAAAAGCATTGCTAGATAAATCCGAAACTAATTCCAAGTGAACAGCCTTGGTTGAAAAGCAAATAAAGATACATAAATACGATTTCACGAGGGAAGCCTTTCTCAGCGTCCCACTTTCGGGTGGTAGATTTCCCATGATTTGATGACCGGTTCGGGGACGACATCTAAAACACACAACACATTTATGTAATATCTTTTTAATAGTATTTTTCCCAAAGATAGGCCAAAATTTTAGTCGTATTTCAGCTGATCTCAGTAGACATTTCAAGCTTGATTCCAATTCAGCTACACTTAAATTGCCTGAAATTCTACCTTTAACACTTCTGCAGTTATTGACAAATCGCAACACATATGCAGTAACTCTTTTCAATTTAACAAATGATGAGAATTTTTTAAATATCTCCCATTCTTGAACATCTGTGGATAATAGAATATTTTTGCCTTTGAGTTCCGGAGGGTTTGAACACGAAATATTTGATATAGGCCAAGCGTTGACTCCTTCGGTCAACCAACTTGGTCCATTCCACCATATTGCAGAATTTATCAATTTATCTGTAGTGGTTCCTCTTGAAAGTATATCCGCTGCATTGTCTGCTGAAGATACGTGTCTCCATCGATCTGGATCACTAAGTTCTTGTATTTCAGCTACTCGGTTTGCAACGAAAGTAGCCCATCTCGTAGGTTGACTTGATGGTTTCATTATTACATAAGAAAAATAATCAGATTCATTATTCCATCTTAATCCTAATATTTTCTCAGTCTTTGGATTTTCAGTAATAATTTTTTCAGAATTGCCTGATTCGGCAATCTTAGCTTGGCCCGACTCGGCTGACAACTCCAAGACATTAGACCTCCATTTCCTCAAGGTCATCCCCGCAGACAAAAAGATGCTGATTAATTGCTCTTTTAACTCTCTACAGGATTCCATGTCATCTCCTCCGGTTAACAAGTCATCCATATAGAAGTCATTTTCTATGACCTGACTAGCTCTAGAAAAATTTACATTGTTATCCATACCAATTTGCCGTAGAGTTCTAGTGGCTAAGAAGGAGGAAGGCCCCAGACCATATGTGACTGTCTTCAGACGGTAATGCTTGAGCACCTCCTGCGGCGACTCGCGCCATAGTATCTTCTGCAGGTCACGGTCCGCTTCACCCACGTTAACCTGGCGGTACATCTTCTCGATGTCGGCCGTCAGGACCACTTGATGTTTCCTGAAATGCAATAGTTGGGTGTATAAGTCCTTTTGTATAACAGGTCCTGTCATCAAGGCGTCATTGAGAGAAATTCCATTTGAAGTTTTGGCGGAGCCGTCAAAAACGACCCTCACTTTAGTAGTAGTGCTTGATTCTTTTATTACAGCGTGATGAGGTAAAAAATAGAATTCACGATCCCCCTTTGACTGGTCACACACCTCCATATGACCCAATTCCTCATATTCACGCATGAATTGTATATATTGTGTCTTCAATTCGGGATTCGACACAAATTTTCTCTCTAAATTTTTAAATCTTTTTTCAGCAGTGAGCAATGAACTTCCCAGCTGATCAATGCATGCTCGACGCGGTAAACTTACTACGTATCTACCGTCGTCTTGTCTGGTATGAGTACTAGCGAAACTGGCTTCACAAGCCTTTTCTTCATGATTTAGAATCTTAGTGGGATTAATCTCCTCCAATTTCCAAAATTTTTCTATTTGATGACTTATTTTATTTATAGATAAACTACAAAAATCTGATACAGGCCTTTGCTTGGGGTACATGTTGATCGGTCCTGATATGATCCATCCCAGTTGCGTACGTTGAAGTGTTGGTCCCGACTCGAGTTTCAATCTATCGTTGGTTAGGATTTCCCAAAAACTTTCCGCGCCCAACAGGATGTCGATGGGTGCAGCTATATTGAAGTTCGGGTCAGCTAGCTCCAATCCTCGTGGTAGCTTGAAGACTTTTTTCTCCATTGTCACTTGTGGTAAGTTTGTTGTAATCTCCTGTAAAATCAGACATGATATTTCGCGTTTATAATCAGTATTAAGCGAAGTCATCTCCACTGAAATTCTCTTTTTTATGTGTGTGATATTATTATGGATCCCAGAGACGGGTTTGTTTATCAATTCACATGGTAAATTTAATTTATTAGCAAATTCAGCTCTCATAAAATTTGACTGGGCCCCTGAATCAATCAGAATACGGGCTTTAAATATCTTATTGTTACTACCCACAACTCCTATGTTGGCAGTTGACAATAATATTATTTTTTCTGCTTTATCCGATGCAGAAAAATTTGATACTGAAACCTCGTTATCAGCATCCATATTGGAGGCCTCCCGCAGGGGTACCTCATTGTGTAGCAAGGTGTTGTGGTTATCCTTGCCACAGCGCCTGCAAGAAAGGTTTGCCTTGCAACTCTGTGCATGGTGACCCACCTTTAAACATTTAAAACATGCTTGGATTGATTTCGTAGCATCAATCCTCTCATGTAATTTCAATTTTATAAATTTTTTGCAATAATAAATTTGGTGACCTTTCTCGTTACAATAAATGCAGTTGTTAGCCTTTACCGCTAAAAATACTGATGAATCTTTTTTGTAATTATTGTTGCTTATTTGTGTTTTATGTAAGCTAGAAATCTTTTTCTCAGAAGCGTTCATAAGTTCCAATACTTGTGCTCTAGCAGATAAACATTTTAAGAATTCCTTTAACGTAGGTAATTCGTCTTGCAATGTATATTGCTCCCAATTTTTTCGGGTAGAAGCGTCTAATTTATTTGATATTATATAAATAATCAACGGATCCCATTGATCTACCTTGATCCCGATATTTTGTAATGCCTTTAAACTAACGTTTGTTTCATCAATTAAATACCTCAATGCTACAGGCTCTTCTTGTTTCATGTCTTTTAATTGAAATAGAGATTGGATGTGTTTATGCGCGGTAGTTCTTAAATTTGCATATCGTTCATTTAACAATTCCCAAGCGGAAAGGTAATTTAATTCGGAAACTTCTAGATTAGCAATTATTTTCAATGCGTTTCCCTTTAAGGTGGATTGCAAGTAAAAGAATTTTTGCACATTGCTTAAAGTATTGTTATTATGGACTAAAGTCTTGAAGGTTTCGACGAAATTAACCCAATTTCTCTGATCTCCATGAAATTCCCGCAATTGAAGGGTGGGTAGTTTTATTTCCACCTTACTTTGATCGACGGATTCGATCGCGCCCTTGGCCGTTGCCAAAACTGAGAAATATTGGTTTTCGAAAGCTTCTCGTTGACTGTAATTTTCAATTTCGTCTGAATCCGGTAACATTTCAATTTTCAGTTGAACTGCTTCGAATTCATCTAGCAATGATTTCACCCGATCATATCTTAATTTAATTTCATTTACCGACAATGCATTTAATGAATCTGCGAACCTAGTCAATTTTCCCTTAATCACGCCACGTTTGCTTATTAATGATTTTATATTTTCCATTTTTGATTATATTTTGTTAATATCGCTTGACAATTATTTTATTTGAGCAAAGCACCCGTTTGAAAGAATACCAATGACAATCTTGACAATACTATTTAAGAACACTATTCAAGTAATATTATATTATTAATCTCAAGGGTAGTGATTTTATTTATAATAATGACTCTATTTAAGATAAATCTCGATTAAATACATGAGGTCTGAATAAACATAAGATAGATGTGATAGGAAGACACTGAATACTTATCTCAGAATTGCTATGTGGTCCACTTTCCTTAATGATTTCCAGGTTCAATCAATTTTGTATTTTTTGGCTGCTGGTTCCTTGTTTTTTATTTATATATACAATCTCCTGATTGTAATCCGGCTCGAAGGACCAAATGTTAAAATCTGGAGTGATCCTTTTAAATAAAATCTCGTTCTATTTACAAACTTTTCACTTTTATTTCAACTTATTGAACATGGACAAGTTATAAGAAACAAAACGGTAAGAATAACAACTGTTACACTAGCCCCGACTTATGAGCTGTTTTGAGTTTATTGTCAAGAAAGAACATAAAAAACTTGATGCGAGCCTTTTTAAAGAGTAACACACTTCCTTCAAAACAACTAGTCATTTCATAGGAGTGGGAGACTAGAAGGTAAAACGAAATCTACAATATCGATCAATATCCTGATAATCATCCATAAGCAAGGACTCACACCATTTGGGTGAAACATAGTAAGCTGAATTAATTGACCACAGATGTCGGTAGCCTTCACTTTTTTAACAAATACTACTTATCGTTTTAATTTTAACGCGCCGTTTGATCTATAATTGCTCTACTTTTCTACCGTTATTTTAACAATTTTAGTTATTATGTTACTTTATAATTATGTACCTCACCTCATAACATGTGTCACTATCAGTACAGTAGAGTGTGGCTTTTTTTCAAGGTATAGGGTCGAGAAGACAAAAGTGTATCACCGAGCCAATAAATCCAGATAGAAACGAACCCTAACTTGGTCTGTGCTCCATAAAACGACAGGTGTTGGAATACTAAATCAGCGGAAGTGTTTACGTCATTGACGTATTGGTCGAAGGTTTACGTAGATTACTACAGGTGGGCCTATCTTTACAAAAAACTGTGATCTACTTATTTATTCGTCAATCTTGAAAAGTTAACGCTATACAAAAAACATTTTTCTAATGTTTCTCAAATCGAATATACAATGATATAAATATGAATTCAAACAAAAACTTTATTTGCATGAATAACTCACGTAATATTGTGGTGATTGTTAAGATAACAACAAAAAAATTGACGTACATAGGTACATAGTTACGTAAAGACCTAATAAAAACCGATAGAAGTATGACAAGGTGTGTAGGTATGTATGTCTGAAGGGTAATCTAACAAATCAACAAACTTTTGCCTTTTGACAAGTGATGTAGTGGTTTTAAAAGCGATGAAAAAAAACTAGATTAAGTCAGGTTTATAGGTTAGTTTTTCATCGCTATTATTACTTAGTACTTTTCAAAGTTGTGTTGATTTGCCACCTTGTTGAGTTGTCATCGACCGTCTGAAATAAGTCCATTTCCTTTCGTGTGATCGAACCACAACATAACATTAATTTTTTATTATTTTTTATTTATCTATAATATAATATATTTACAATGGTTGTATGTATATGCCTGTCTCACTAGGGTATATTTGTGTCGAGACAGGCGTACAGGTATATAAATGAATATTGTAGTTACAAGGATATTTAAGGTAAAATACATATCACTTTGAAAAGAATTAAAACAGAAAGGTGATTGGAAGGGTGGTAAATCTTTTAAAGAGAGTAATTTTATAAATGTTGGAGATGAAGTAGAGAAGTAAATTCTGCCTAATCTATTTAAAAGTCAATTTGACAGGATTCCATTATTTTCATTTATTTTCTAAGGGTTAGGTTGTATGTGAATAGTTATTTTTGTCTATGTGTGATTTATTTTACAGATGTTTGTAATAGTGAGGCGTCCAATGCTTATAATCCATTTTTTAATATCTTGTTTGAATTTTGTAAAGGAGTCAGTCTGTCTGATCGTAGTTGGTAGAGTATTGTATAGTTTGCAAGCTATGTATTTAGAGTGTCTTTGCCCGAAGGTGGTTTTGAAAAAAGGATTTTGGAGAAGTTCGTTGTTTTTGGCTCGGGTATTGTGTATTGTTTGTGTAGCTTTGTATAGTGTTTTGTTGTTTTTATGTAAATTAATTAGTATGGATCTTGAGTAGAGCTGTTTTATGTCCATAACGTTGAAGGAATTGAATATAGTATCCGTGCTGGTAGTAAGTGGCATTTTAAGAATTATTTTTATGATTGGTTTTTGTGCTTTTATGATGGGATCAAGGGCATTGGAATATGCATTACCCCAGGCTAAAATTCCGTATTCGATGTGAGATTGGCACAGTGAGTAATATACTGTTTTTAAAAGTTTTAGGTTAAGGAAATTGCGTGTTTGTTTGAAAAAGTGTATAGATTTGCGGATTTTGTTTGTAGTATTATGTATATGTTGCTTCCAATTTAGGTGTGTATCGAAGGTTACTCCTAAATATTTGATCATGTTTACTTGCTCTAGGCATGGGCAGTCACAGTTCCGGTTTAGAGATGAATTTTTACATACGTGTATTTTTAATGGCGGGGGTAGGTTTGACTTTGGGATATTGGTGAGACTAGACAGTAAGTATTTAGTTTTCTGTACATTTAGAGTTAATATGTTCGAGTCAAGCCAATATTTTACCTGTTGAATTCCTTTCTCCGCTTTGGAATAAGCGGTAAGCCAATCTTTTGCTTGGAAGAGTAGGACAGTGTCATCGGCGAAACTGATAATAGTGGCATCGATATCTAGGTTGCATAACTCGTTAATATATATTAGAAAGAGGGTTGGACCTATAACTATAACTGCCTTGAGGGACCCCGTAACTAATGGGCAAATTCTGGCTCTTTGTGGTACTGAGTTTAACGCATTGGGATCTGTCAGATAAGAAGCTGGAGAGGAGGCCTAATTCTTTGTTCCTAACCTATATTAAACATTTTGCGTTTTAATTTGCTGTGTGAGATTGTATCAAATGCTTTACATAGGTCGAGAAATACCGATAGACATTTCAAGCCCTTATCCAGGTGGCCAGAAATAAGTTCAGTGACTGTGGCTATGGCATCGTTGGTGCTTTTATGTTTTCTGAATCCAAATTGCCGCGGCGATATTAAGTTATTGGTTTCGAGATATTCCATGAGCCTATTATTGACGATCTTTTCGAATACTTTTGAGAGGGAATTTAGCAACGTAAAAGGACGATAATTACTAATATCAAGTTTGGAGCCAGTTTTAAAAATAGGGATAACGAGACCTTGTTTTAGAATGGTGGGAAATAGCCCTTGGCGGATGCTAATATTAAGTAGATGCGTTAATGGTTGAAGTATACCAGGGGCAATTTTTTTAAGAACATTGTTGGGTATTTCATCAATGCCGGTTGATGAAGAGTTTTTGAGCGAGTTTATTACTATAGAAACTTCCTTCTCTGTGATCGTTTTAATAACAAAGCGGGTTGGGAAATCATTATTGGTCGCGTGGTCACTTGGACCAAGCGCATCATTATTTATTTGGATTTTTTTTGCTAGTTCCGGTCCTAAGTTTGTAAAGTAATGATTTATGTAATTGACAATTGTGTTGGGGTTCGATGTAAAGTCTACAGTGATATCTTTGATATTGAAAGAGTTTAAGGTGTCGGTGGCTTTATTTGAATTGGTAGCTTCCTTGAGGACTTTCCATATTTTTTTAGGGTCATTGTTGCATTCGGAATTTTTTTTGTTGTAATATAGATTTTTGGCTTTCCTAATGACTTGTGTGCAGATATTACGGTATCTTTTGTAGAAATTATGGAGTGTGATATCATATGGGTTTGTGGCACCTTTTTATATGTATGGAATTGCGTTTCCGAATGCAGTTTATTATTATTATCCTCTACGCCACGGATTTGTTTCCATTTTAAAAATCACCAGTCTTCATATTTTTGCAAAAAGCCTATGACTATGGAAAAAATTATACCTTCGATGTAAATTATTTAGTAACTTTTTTCTGTGTTTGGCGAATGTAATACATTACAAATTTTTTTATAAAAGTTGTTGAATGTTGCCATTGAGTTGCCAGCCAGTGTTCAAATCTTTCCATTTTTTAAAATACACCATACAATTGAATTTATAACACGACTGGCCCGACTTTTATTTCTGATAAAGTTGTAGGAAGCGATCGGTTGTGATGAAATCTGATTCAAACGATGCGGTCTTTTTCGGTGTAGCATAGGCCAACCTAGTAAAATCTTCATCAATCAAATGTAATAAGTAGTAATTGTTGAATGAAACACTAGAATATATTGAATTATTTTGTGGGTATTAGATAAGCCGATATAGCTCAGTGGTAGAACACCTGACCGGCAATAAGAAGGACACGGGTTCAAGTCCCGTTGGCGGCATGTATCTTTTCTCGGAAGATTTTTTCAATGTAGATGAGTGTTTCAGGCTGATATAATTATTGCTTATTATAATAAATTGTGGTAAATTTCAGCTTATTTAGAAGGTAAATACGGTTATTGAAAACTTTCCGCGGAAAATCTACATGTCTTTTTTTACTGAATGTTTACTTTGGCGTGTAATTATTTTTAGATATGAATTTAAACGATGTTTCATTTTTATTATTTACGGTAAATTCTCTTAAATTTACGATTTCTTCTGATCTTTGTGAAAACCTTGTCAAAATGATAAACGTAAACGTGAAATGATTTATTTCTTGCTTAGGTATTGGAAGAAATACGAGTATTTTGTCAATTTTCTTTGATGGATTTATCTTATAGACTTACTTTGGCATGAAAAGATATTAAAAATGAGAATAAAAATCCCCTTATTTTGGTTTTTAATCATTCAATCTCTTATAATATTTTTTATGGTTATTTTTTTAATTTTTAAATATTTTGTGGTTGGAAGAATCCAATATTTATATGTAGATAAAGACATTCAAGAATTCACGAAATTCACATTCAAAATGAAAATCTAGTCTCCTTCAACGGAAGCAATCTTCCGAACAGGACCTCCATCGATATGCTTGGTGTAACTCTAAGTGACCAGCTCAGGTTATGGGGGCTCCATCGAAACGTTAGCCTCTCAAAAATTGGGCGTCCCGTACGGGGCCCGCAGATACTTTAATAGTACACAACTGCTAACCCTGTAAAAATCGCAAGTGCGCCCCACGGTTGAATTTGTAAGCCACCTCTGGTCTGAAGCTCCAAAATACCTAAAAAAAACCGTGACTTTGTGCAGAAACGGGCGGTCCGTTTGATAGATTCTCCCATCTTAACAGACGAATTGCAATCTTTAGAGCACAGGCGTCAGGTGGGAATGCTGTCCTGGTTCTACCGGTATTACAATGAAAGATGCTCCGAGAAACTAGCGTCATTGATCTCCTCGGCACCAGTGCATAGTCTCGAAACACTCCAAACACGGGCCCAACATTTGTACACGTCGCGGTGTGTGTACATGAGAACGGGTCGTTTCTACGACTCATTCTTGTTGAGTTCAACAGCTCGGCTGTGGAACGATTTACCGGCCTCTGCGTTTCCTCCCTCCTACAACATGGTTCTCTTCAAGACCCATGTTCACTCCTTCCTTTCCTCAAAAAGATACTCCACACAGCATCTTCAAAGATGACATAGGCCCTGAGGGAAATTATTCTTCAGGGCCTCCCTTGTGGAGTTAATGTAAAAAAAGAACTTAAATGTAATCAATGATTTGCTCTGCTTCTTCTAGTTTCAGTATTTGGTATTTTTGTTGTCTTAATAAATCCCCCGGACTAGTCAGCAGAACTAATAAGAGCGTTGATTTTATTTTCCTTGATTATTATTATAGCAAAGCGCCATCTCAGTCATTAAAACACGTTCCGCCTCGGGAAAACAGCATTAATTGGAAGGATAACTTTTTGCAAAGGATTACGATCCTCTTTTATCTTAATCCTCGATCAGTTCCTCGTCCCTTGCGCCTGATGAATCCCATCCACTCCACACCCCCAATTTTCTAGTAGTCGCTATTCACTCTGCTAAGCACTTCACCAAACATCACGTTTCATCGCTTTCTCTTAATAATATACTAACAACAATACAAGGTCTATTTTGAGTCGCTTGTGCTTTCTATTTGTAGTGATTCAATTACATTGAGAGTACAACGAATTTTCGAACGAAAAACCATTTTCTATAAACAAAGCGTTGAACCAGCTTTGAACTCATGTTAGTGCTACGATAGAAATGCTTATATAAGTTTTAAGTTCAATCTGGAAAAGGCCAAAATGCATAAAAACATTTCAGAATGTTTGTACAAATAAATTATTTATGGAGGAGGCCATTCTCCGTAAGGGTGGGCAGATACGATTTGCGTATATCTGTGTCCTGCCACACACATTCACATTCAAATACATTTTTTTTTTCCGACGAATTGGATGCCCCTTTTGGTCGACTCGATCGTACCATATTTTCATCCACTAAAATGCATATTTTGTGTAACGGGTATGTCCGTAAGTAGATATTCTTTAATCACCGAAAATTATGTTACATAAGCATATTTTTTGATGGATAAGTTTACCTTGTGCTATTACCTGTTGCATTTAATTAGAGACATAAGTACCTTCTACATTATGTCTAAAACTATTTTTAAATACAGCTAAATAGCTGACTATTTCCATGGCAGCGCGGCTCCTGCCAATTCAAATGAATTTCGATTTTGTTTTCTCGAATGAATGAATGAATGAAATGGAATCTTGGAAGTTGAAATTAACTTATTTCACGACATACTATCGAGCAGAAACTCGGCAGATATACTCGTTGTCGATGACAATGCATTCTATCAATTTGATCGCACTCTCACACACACGTACACAGTCAAATTCCTATGAAATTGGCTACTGGCCGGCCTAAGACATGATCCGAAAATTGAAAATAGGTTTAAAAAAATGCTTTTATTGCGGGTTGATTTATTTTAACCTAATTTTTGTTCTCCTAAATGTTTTATCCATTTGCTTGATTTTACATTTACGTTTAAAAATTTATTAAATACTTTTTTAAAACCGAACTGTCTAAATCCACTGTTCATAAAACTATTGACAAGTGTCGTTTCAGAAGTATTCGTGTAAAGTTTACGTTAAATTCTCAAGAGAAATCAGGCAACGCTTCAGCCTGTCGAAAGGACAGTAAATTCTGTAGAAATAAAAAATCTTGAAAAAGAAAGACGAATAGGTAAAATAGTGACTCTTGACTATTATAACACAATTCGATTTGAATAGAGGAATTCTCGAATATCAGTGATTATTACACCTTATGTTATAATGAAGTCCCCGGCGATCCCGGGCTTTACACAGAGTTTTCGGAATCAAATATGTGTAAAATTTCATCAACCTCGGCAAAAAATTGTAGATTTGCTTACAAATCTAATCCACACCGCCCGCTTACCAGCCCGCTCCTCCACCCCATACAGACATTCTGCTTTATCTATATATATAAAAAAAATGGTTCTGTATGTTTGCGTTCGCAAATCTCGGAAAGTAATGGATGGATTGACTCAATTTTTTTACAGAACATTTCATCTTGGTAGAAGAGTATTTCTATATAATGGTAAGCTCTGGCGTTATGAAATTTGTATTAAAAAAACTTAGGTTCCGTACGTTGGGTCCGCAAATTACGGAAAGTATTCGATAAATTGATTCTAAATTTTTACAGAACGTTGCATTTTATCAGAAGATTGTTTCTATATATATATATAATTGTAAGCTCTGGCGTTATGAAATTTGTATAAAAAAATACTACAGGTGGTGCACGAGTGGTTTGAAAATGTGTGTATTTCATGTATTTTAGCGGCAGAGAGGTAAACAAGGAGGGGGAAGGTAAAGGAGGTGGGGTTCGTGGGAAGGGCGACGAGGAAAGGGGAAGGCTCGAAATATGGAAAGATGGAAGAGGAACGCAGGAAGGGAAAGGGGACTCATGAGAATGGACATTTATTTATTTATAGACATGTAAGGCGAAACAATTTATTTCTTTGAATGGCTTAGCAACGCATGCCGGGAACCAGCTAATATGTTATATATATTTCAATCAATTTACACAAAACCTTAACAAATTATATACCTAAACCTCTCTCATGAATCACTCTACCTATTGGTGAAAACCGCACCCGTTCAGTAGTTTTTCAGTTTATCGCGAACAGACTGACGCGGCGGATGACTTTAATTTATAACATGTAGAAATATATAATAATATTTTTATGACGGAAGTAACAACCAGACGAGACAGTGGCTACACCGCGCCGTGTACAAACCTTTTAAAATTAGGCGGCCTTTTAATTTTGCAAAAACCAATTTTGGCGAGACCATCTTTACACCATTATGTCTCCGGGTAAAGTAAATTTTCCCAGCTCATTAGACATCACGGTATAAATTATTAAGGTTTTCCAACGGTATAAATCCTTCTACAGTTTACCAGACCGGTTAAAAATCCCTTTGAATTTAATCCAAGATGGTTGTGTGCTTTTCATTAATGTTTTAGAATGGCTGGGGAAAATTGGCGGATTTTCTTACGGATTTCTTTTTTGTTTTAATTCATTTCCATTTTAATTAAGCCCTCGTTCTGAACGTGCTCGTTTTGATCGCAGAGGTGTTCGTCTGGTTCACATGTTGTTAATTGAAACGTCCGAAGAGAGCTTTTGATATAGTTTATTTTAAAGTTAAACCGTACTTCTGTCTGCGTTTTGCTCTTTATTATTTATTTTTCTTACTAAAATATCCAAAAACACCAGATTACTGCTAACAGGAAAAATGTTATTTAATGCCATTCAACTTATTTTCTTGCTTGTAGTAAGTATCTGATTAGGTATAACATCGGTTTAATATTAATAATAACTTATTTCTTCACAACTGAAACACACTGCATTTGAATCATTATTATACGTCTTATATGAACAAAACTTGATCAATAATAAATTACAGTAAATACCTACCTAATAGTAGGTACTTCTGTTTGACACCAACCAGGCTCCATAGAGCACTAACGTTAAGTTTATTTTCAAACGCCAAAATTTCTTCTTCAAATTTTGCAAATACACATTTTGGCGTCATTTTTAATTAAATGAAAATAAATAACTTGGTTATACCACCACTATATAATCAATATTTATTTATTTATTTATTGAAAAAATAAGAAATACATGAAAACATAAGCTGCCAATCTCACTAGGGCATTCCTGTATCGAGATATGCAGTTTTACAATAATGTAATTAAAAGAAAGTAACATACATATTCCTAAACTTAAAAGAAATATAATAATAAACCTACAAAAGAAGCACTGAGTACAGTTATTCAAACATTACTAATTAATAATTATTACAGCTGGGCAGTATGCTCATTGTTGGCAAAAATAACATTATACTGTTAACTAACAACATGTTTCGAAATGCACTAACATGCACTATTAACAACATGTTTCGAAAACAAAGTTTTCTTTGTCTGGATAAGATTAATATTAAAAATAACAAAAGTACTAAACCAAAATAAAAATAATATGATAATAGGTATCTGTTTTTATTGAATGTGAATTAATGATTGTAATGAAAAATGGGTTAAAAGTGTGTTTATCGGAAGTGGCCTGCCAGGTAAAAGTATGTTTTCTGTATCCGTTTGTAAATAATAAAATTAGGTAGAACCTAAGTAATCATAATAACTAATAACGCATACAGCGCCCTTGGGGGGTTTTTCCACAAAAATCTGCTCTGCAAATTATCTAATTATTATTATTCGACTACGCATAAATTCCTTAGCTTTTTCAGTTCCGCCTGTAGGAAGTAGGAACTGTTGGAGATAAAGCATGACAATTTACATAAGAATACGTGTTCAGAGTAAATCTTTTACAAATTATTACTTTTATCAAGTGAAGATATCCTTTGAAACACAATATAAAATGTACTGCTCTCGCCTTTGGAAGAGAAGGTTTATAAATTATCTGGAAGGCGTTTGAGAAATTTTCGATAAGCTCACGTCAAGTTTCTAAATTTATTACGGTATTCGGTCGGCTCGCTCCGGCAGATAACTCTATGATACCATTTCGGTAACGTACCCCTATTATTATCATATTGTTATTCTATTTGTTCCGTCCTTGTTTTATGTTCGTTTAATTTGTTTAGAGGTTCCGATAACGGTTAACAGTATGGGAAAAATTTTATATTTATTAAAAAATAAATCGCAGGACCTGGAAAATTCACCTAGTATTATATCTGAAAGGAAACTTACACCAAAAAGAAATAGTAGTAAAAAAAATGGTAGTATTGGAAATCTGCAGTCAGGTTGTAAGGCTGCGCTGCGTGTTTGTCTTCTTTTGTTTACAACGTCAAGATGGGCGTACTGGTAGGGAGAGATTTGAGGTTATCCTTGAAACACTTGTGTTTTTTTATGTAACTTTATTTATAACTTTACAATCAGAGATTGTCTGGCAATTAGTTAGATATAATTCAGTCGATAAGTTAGTAGAGAGAGTCTTAGAGAGAGAGTGGAGAATTAGAGAATATATTAGGGAATGAGAATGAACTTGCTAAAAAGATAACAAGCCTTTTTATCAACAACAAGAGTTTGAAGTGACCACAGAGAAAAGACAATATAGATGCTGAATTGATGACAATATTTCACTATGAAGTAGCAAAGATTTAAAGTAAGAGGTGGCATAGACCTAAAAAGTTAAAGTAAAGGACTGTACACATCGAGATAAATACTGAGAATGAAAAGTGTTTACAAAAGAATGATTTTAAATATGAAATAGGACAATCACAACACAGAAAACAAGACTAATTTGTATAGCACCGTTGATGTAAAAATCACCCGAATCTATCGAATTATATTCAAATATACCTACACAGGAAACATACTTACCTGGCAGGTCACTTCAGATCTATGCAGTCCTATTAGAATGTTTAAGCTGGGAGAAGATATGCACATTGCATTGATGTTACATTTATTAAAAGATTAGTGGCAAAAGAAGATTTGCTATTTATTTTAATATAATAATTGAATTAAACCGTCATTACTATCTGATACATTCACTAATAATGATAATAACATAGTATTTATATAGCGCAGTTTTGTGATATTTCACTTCAAATGCGCTTAATTATAATAAGCTTAAAATTAATCCTATAGTATTCTTTACGAGTCCTTACAAAATTGTTTAAATAATGTGAAACAAAGAATATATAGTATATACAAAGCCAATCCTAAAGAACAATATTAAGAGGACATTACCAGAGAAACCAGAAATATGTAATTTTTAAATCAGTGTTTAGACTTATTGACTCATTTCCACAAAAAATTATAAATTGATTTTGAAAGATTGTTCTTTTATCTAGTAAAGTTATGGATTAAATTTTGAGAAAACATGTTTATTTTAAGTATAATAAGGTTATACCATAGGTCGTTGGCAGATTTGTTATATTTTCAAAAAAGTACATATATTATACAACACCAATTTCAAATCAAATAATCATGCAGTTAAATAAATCCATACGTTATCTGGTAAACGTATGTTTTAGAATTTTAATTTTAGTTTAAATAAAATCATTAAAAAATATATATTTGTTCATATGAAGCAGTTACTTTGTGATGTGACATTATAATTTAAAATAAAACAATAACTTTGTAAACACCACTTTTATTTTTATACTTTATGCCGACCGGGTTTCGCTACAACCGTAGCTTCTTCAGGGCAGTACAATCTGTCAATAGAGATTGTACTGCCCTGAAGAAGCTACGGTTGTAGCGAAACCCGGTCGGCATAAAGTATAAAAATAAAAGTGGTGTTTACAAAGTTATTGTTTTATTTTAAAAAATATATACGTACATGTGTTTCTTGACGTAAATTGGCCAGTTTGTGTATTTATTTGCGTACTTCCAAACTAATATATTTCAAGATTTTTTTAAATACTTATTTTGCTAAGACATTATTGACAAGTCATAAAAATTTTGATCGAAAAATAATCATAAGAAGTAATTAATATTAATTAATTTACAGCTCGCGTTTTACCATTTTTCTTATAGGTCGACGACTCGAGAATTGAGAATTCACTCTGCCCGCAAACGTGGCAGCCGGCGGTTGTCTCTGCGGCGCTCTGTATCGTAATATTTGGAAAAGACGAATTTAAAACGAAACCAAATAATACGATTTCATTGTTTCGTGTTTGTAAAAACTACAGGGTTTACCGAACGCAAAAATTCATGTTCATTGAATATTTTTATGAAAATTTTGAAATTTTTTTTTATTGTAAATTATTCTTATGTGAATACCGCACAAGAGTTCCAACAGCTTCAAAATAATTTTTTTGAAGTAAAACTTCTTTGCGCACGCTCGACACATGGGGGGTAAGCTGGTAAATGCGTTACGAAAAGTGATGATTGTTGAAAAAATGTCCTGCGAACGGTAATCGATGCGAACGGTGATCGATTGCTAGGCGGGTCGGGCCTTAACGAACGCATGTTATTCGTATTATTGTTAATGGACTATTTTTCCGTAAATAAATAAATAAATTATATACAGTGGGTACCCGGCATGCGTTGCAAGACCAATGTAACCTCGGGGTTAACTAAACTGTAATGGTTCCATCCCAAGTCCCAAGAAACTTCATTATATTGCAAGCGCCTACACTACATAACATTATATACAACGGGTACCCGGCATGCGTTGCAAGACCAATGTAACCTCGGGGTTAACTAAACTGTAACGGTTCCATCCCAAGTTCCGAGAAACTACATTATATTGCAAGCGCCTGGACTATATAACATAATATACAACGGGTACCCGGCATGCGTTGCAAGGCCACTATAACCTCGGGGTCATTATACCAGATCTGAATAGCCAGGTAATTCCTCGCCTTCCTCTCCCCCATCTCCTTCCCCTCCCCACCACCTTCAGCCTCATAATATACCCCATAGTCACGTCATAGTCTCACCGGCTCCAGACGGGAGCATTTGGGTCTCTTGTGCGGTATTCACATAAATATAAAATAAACAAATATGCACACGAATAAATATTTTTAAATGAGTAATTTTTTACAATCCAACTGAATATTACTAATTTTTTTTCATTAATACCGTACAAGAGTCCCAACTGCTCCCGTCTGGGGCCAGTGGGACTATGGCATCCCTAATTGGGGTATGTTGTAAGGCTGAATGTAGTGGGGAGGGGAAGGATATAGGGAAGAGGAAGGTGGGGAAGTACCTGGCTATTCAGATCTGTTCACTAAATACGGCTAAAGCCATTTCAAGCAACGTTTCAATTCTTAATGGTGGTCTTACATCAGGGCGATACTGAGATATCTAATGGCCGTAAAATACAATTAAAAACAAAATATTAAAAAGAATATAACAAATTGTTTATTCATGTAGGTATCTACTTAATACCTACTGGGTTTACGCATTTTACTTGTATCTATTTATGTTTATGCACTTCGATACACAAATTACAAATAACTACTACTCATCAAAATTCTGGAAGCGAGAATTTAACATCTTCATCTGACCCATACTGTGGCGTCTATACAATCCTAGCGCGTGAGCTAGTATATCTCGAAACCAAGCTTGGAGCGGAACGAACTCTAGTTCTAAAAATGCCCGCTAGCGAGTGTGTAGCGCCGACGTCGGAATCTGAATTTAAATTTGCTGGTTATTCGCTCTTAACAACAATAGTAAGTGGTGTTTTGGCACATGACAATAGATATTGAATAAAATAAAATACTGTTTTGTTTAAAACCACGAGTTTTATTAATTTTTTGAACCGACCGGTTTCGCTTTACTCAAGCATCATCAGGGTACAAATTAATACTAAACAATAAGTCATAATGTGTGCTTATATAAAACAAAATATAGAGGGAGAAAAAATTTAGAGAGAGACAAAATATAGAGGGAGACAACATGATACAAATATAACAAACACATCGACGGCCATAAAATACATTAACCTAAGTTCGCAAGTAATGGAAAAAACCGAAAGATAATTATGTGACTAATGGGTTACAGTAATAAATTCGGAGGAACAAAGCATCAATTGACATGGTGGTAAGGAGCACTGGGAATTTTTTTTATTAAGGCTCAGATAACCGCACGAAAAATTTCGATTTGGACCAGTCGTGATATTTAGTTTTAAAACGGCTTCATAGGAGGTGTATCGAATAGCGCAGATAATAATTAGCGTGCCTCATTAGAGACATCTATGAAAATGACAGCAAACTAAATATGAGTTGATATATCGTGGTTGTGTTCTCCGGGCGGTCTTGATGTTCAACGAAGATTCACAAACTGTGGAATGAATTAAATATTTTTTAAATTTTATAATAAAATGTAACTTAATATATTTAAAAAAAAAATCGAAATTGATGAAAGTTTTTCTTATTAGGTTATCTGTACAGGGTGTCCGGGTGCAAAGTGCACAAACTTCAGAAGGAGATCCTACATGACGAATGAAGTAAAATACAACTTTTTTCGAAATTTAAATGTTTTTTTTTTCCCTTATAAAAATATTTTTTCATGGAAGAATATACTTTTTTCTATTCAAACAATTCAATTTTTTACCCGAAAACTAGCTTAAAACGTTAGAATTTCGAAAAAAGTTATTTGATTTTATCTCTTTTACTTGAACTATCATGTAATGGGGTGGTCCGATGCTCTGTGGGGAACCCGCTTGCACAGCGCGGGTGTAAACTGTGTGCCCTAAAGTTAAAACTTAGACTTACAGATTTCAATACTTCGTTTGTATGGAAACACTATGATATGAAAATCACCTTCCTTGCGCGCTTTACCCCCGGACACCTTGTATAAAGAATATAATATATGTTTATTCATAAATTATCTACTTTTGAACATTTATATAAATTATATACACTCATACATTGTTGATGCTTATCATATTTTATTTGTATAACGAAGATAATTTATTCATATAAAAAAAATGAAATTTCGAAAAAAGTTGTTCATCTTTTTTACTTCTACCATCATGTAGAATCATCTTATAAAGTTTCTGCACTTTAACCCCGGATATCCTGTCCATTATTCTAATATGAGATATAGAAGATATTATTACAATCGAAGATATTACTCGTAACAAACTAACTAACCATCACTGAATCCCGGCGTGGCAAATAATGATTAATTTGTGTTTTCACAATTTATTATAAAAATAGTATATTTGTGGCACGTTCCAGAGTGAAAGATACTCTCAGTATCGCTCTGGTGTAAGACCACCATTCAGAATTGGTTGCTTGAAATGGCACTAGCCGTGTTTGGTGACCAGATCTGAATAGCCAGGTACTTCCCCACCTTCCTCTTCCCCATCTCCTTACCCTCTCCACTACCTTCAGCCTCACAACATACCCCAATTGGGGTCGCCATAGTCTCACTGGCTCCAGACGGGAGCAGCTGAGACTCTTGTGAGGTATTACTATAAAAAAATTATTTATATATTTAAAGTTTTTTTTTCATGTCAAAAGGTTTTGCACACTAGGAACAGCCGTGTACTTGTACTCCAACAGAATTCGTTTTTGTGATTATTTAAAAAGCTGGGGCATTATTTATGCACATTGGCGAGAAATGTAGTTTCTACTATTTTTAAGAGTTTAAGTTTTCAGAGTGCTGTCAATTTTATTTCGAATACTTTTTGGTTATATTTTTAGATGTTATTTTAAGTTTTTCTATGTTTCATTATTTAATTTGTCAAAAATATTCATTTAACTATACACATGCAATAATGTATAGACGTCAGCAACAACAGGTGCATTAACGTGTTCATGTTCGGTAGAAAAGGCACCGAGGTTGATTCTAAAATTCATTCTACGAAAACCATCTATATTTCCAACTATACAGTTATTTAACTCCTTCAGGGTTCTTAGTTTAAATAAAATTTTCAAAAAAAACTCACTGTTACAAACACACAAAGATCAATTCAATACTATAACAACAATCACAAAAATAAGTAAACGATCACAATCACGTGGCAACATAGAAATTCCAAAATATAAAACAAGTGCTTCTCAACTCCATTATACTTATCAAGGTATAAAAAAATTTAATGCTCTCCTATATAAAATCAAATCTGAAGAAAATTATAAAGCCTTTAAATCACAAATCAAAATACTACTAGATCAACCCAACACTAATTATAAGTTTTAATTACATAGAGCGAATTTCTACGTTTATTTTTATTACATTGCACCTACTAGTAATAATTGATCAAGTGTTAATTATAATATTATGTACTTAAGTTTAAAATTAAATATTTAATTTCATCATTAATTTTACAAAAAAAAAATGTCTTTCTCTGTTTTAACATATCCTCTTAAAATATTTTACCAGCATTTCAAAGTATAATCAAAGATTATTGTCGCAAAATATTATTATGTACCTAGTCTTACAATATTATCGGGTAATTCCATTATAACTGAATCATATTTATGTACCTACTTACCACCTACCTACCTATTAATTGAAATGTAATAATATTTTTATTTTACTAGTACACCTATATCCTAACTTTTATGTATCTATGTACCGTACATCTAACTGTTAAGTTAGTAAATTTCTATATTTGTTATCATTCCTATAAGTTTTATTTTATTTCTTACATCAAACAAAAACAAAGGTTTAATGTAATGACACGACCCCCCAATTTAAACACGAGAAATGTTTTTCTTTATTAAATTGGGTAATTTCATTAACAAAAAAATTACTTTATTGTAATTAGTTCCTTGTATTTTTCTTCTGTAAATCTGTCATATGTATGTATTTCAAATAATAAAAAAAATAATAAAATGACGAATGAAACTAAGTAAAATGACAACCTAGAAATAACGCTTGTTATTTGTTGGGACCATAATAAAGAATAAGACTGGGACCATTACATGAACCGCTAGGCCAATACAAACGAAAACGTAAATTGAATTTTATAAATGTATTTATAAATTTTATAAAAGTATATGTAAAAGTTACATTTTAATTAACCGTATTATTAATCTTTAAAAAATCATAATTCATAATCAAGATTTCTGATTCCCCACAGTTTAACAGTATATCAGCGGCACAGAATATGCTGGCCGCACGCAAGTCGCAAGCCCCGACGGAAGAATAAAATCTGACTGCGAGAGCCAATATCGAGTTTGGTAAAAAATATGTATTCTACTCTACGACAAATCAGTTAAAAATCCGGGCATAGGTCCGCTATGCAAGCTCTCCTGGTAGCGACTGGCGGATATTTGAAAGGCACATATGTTACACGCGCGTTAGACAGAGACGGCCTGTAATAATGATCTTCAGAATTAAAAAACGCAAGCGCCTGTTGTTAAAATA
This sequence comes from Limnephilus lunatus, assembly GCA_917563855.2. Classification (NCBI taxonomy): domain Eukaryota; kingdom Metazoa; phylum Arthropoda; class Insecta; order Trichoptera; family Limnephilidae; genus Limnephilus; species Limnephilus lunatus. Next base: position 50,308,517 of record OU830592.1, read on the forward strand.
TTTAATTAAACACGACTTACTTAAAAAAGTGCAAAAATCTCGCGATAATTGTCTTTAATTTTATTTAAAGAAACGCTGTGAATTTTTTCATACATATAACTTGTAAAATAACTGAAACAAACGTGTTTATAATAATTTTTGGAGTATACTTTGCGATTTTTTTCTATCGAGGGAATTTTTTATAATTTGCGTTTCGGCGCGATAAACCACTAGATATTATCTTCAAGAATAACATATATTTTTTTAAGAGCTCAAAATCTTCAAATGTTTAAGGGAGGTTTGCTAGAAATCGGTAGAAATTCGGAGAACCGTCTCTTAAGGGTTTATTGGAAACAGACCTAATATCGGACTACTTGATATGTCTAATTGATTATTAAGTATATGACTTTTGGTTTTTACAGCTTTTTTAATTTCTAGTGCCTCTAAATTGTTTAGTCTGTTACCATGTCCGTTTTTATGTAAGATTTTAGCACCGGTGCTATGACAAAACGTATGATCTTTATCGATCAAATGGTTGGCGAATTCTGAAAAACCGTTATTATTGAGGCAACGAAGATGCTCCTTTATCCTAATATTAACATTACGTGTTGTCTTACCGATATAAAAAGCCGAACAATTATTACAATTTAATTTATATATTCCCGAATGACTTAATTTGTTGTCCTTATCTTTAGAATTAATTAGAAATTTACCTAGATTGTTATTCGTATAAAAGGCAGGTCTGACTTCAGAAGGAAGGTTTTTAACACTTAAAGTAGAAAAATTATTAATGAATAAAATTCGCCGCCATTGATAATTAATATTATTATCATTGATTTGATGACAAGGACTAGCGAATAAGAATTGATTAATGGCTATTTGTTTTAGTTTTTTTATTTAAAATTAAATCAATAAAATATGGTTCATAGCCATTATTTACCGCTATTTTTTTAATTAATTTAAGTTCATTAGCAAAATTAGTATCGGACATTGGAATTGTGACTAAACGATGAACCATTGAATGGAATGCGGAGTGCTTATGTGAAATCGGGTGATTAGAGGTGCTGTGTATTACAATGTCAGTATAGGAGGGTTTACGAAATATGTTAAAATCAATTTTGTTATTAATGATGGATAAGGTAAGGTCTAAAAAATTTAAGGTTGAGTTTTTGCCTATCTCTAATGTGAATTTAATCTGATTATGAAAAGAGTTTATAAGATTGAGGAAGGAGTTCAGTTGACGCTCAGTCCCTGTCCATATACAAAACACATCATCAACGTATCTTTTCCAGTACAAAAGATTTTTAATAAGAGGTGAGGTACAAGATAGAATTTTATTCTCTAGGCTATCCATGAATATATCAGCAATCAGAGGACTGGTAGGGCTGCCCATAGCCAGACCGTCACGTTGCTGATATATAACATTATTAAATTGAAAATAATTTTGATTCAGGCAAATATTAAACAAGGAAGTTAAATCTTTTATAAAATCTGTAGAGAGGTCCGAACTATTTAGTAAATCAGAAATTAAACATTTACTCTCTTCTATGGGAACATTAGGAAATAAATTTACAACGTCAAAAGAAATTAGTTTAGAATTACTAGGGAGAATCATATCTTTCAATTCTTCTACTAATGAAAAAGAGTTTTTAAGGGTATGTTTCGGTGAAAAAACATTGGTATTTTGAAACACATTAGTAATAACGGATGATATTTTAAAATTTGGGGCATTGCAACATGAAACCACTGGCCTGATGGGGTAATTGTTCTTGTGTATTTTAAGGAACCCATATAATTTGGGAGTTTTGGGATTTTTAGTTAAAAATTTAATTGTTGAGAAATCTAACCCTACATGCTCAAGGGCGTCACTCCGGACGCTGTAGTTCTGAAGCGGCTGCCGAAACCTTCCGCCTTGTGGAGAGATCATGTTCCCGCCCAACTGAGCTAGACCAAAAGGGACCTCTTCCATGGCGTCCGACGCCGAACGTAGGTTTGTATGGCCACTGAATTACCTTGTTGCCCACATGGTTATTTTTGACGCCAACACCGGCACATAACTCGGGACTCTTTTCCGTTCCCAATACTGGCGCCCCTTTTTCCGTTCCCAACAATGCATTATTGAAAGTTTGTACCTGTATTTACAACGGCAGAACATGGAAAGAAATGTATTAGAATAATTACACATTCCCGCTATACAAACCCTGCTTTGCCAAACAAACCATTCAAAACCTGGGATGTTTTTTTTTAAAGTATGATGACGTGCAGCTTTCGTAGTTAGAACCTAAACCCAATAATTCGAAGTAGGTACTTTTTTGTTTTTATTTTAACAAGAATTTATTTTATATTTCCTTCCGACAAATATCATATTTGATTGTCTATTAGTTAAAAAAGGAATATTCCGTATTATCCGTGAGGTGGACTCTATGCATATTTACCCTTTTTTTAATTAACGCTTTCCCTCTATCATTGCTATTTACGTAACTCCCTTTAAAAACATCTTGAGTAATCTTCATCCTATTTTTGAACACTTATAACGGAGCTTTAAGTGTTGTTGGTAAAATGGGAAAATAATGAAATAATCTTAAACATAAATCCGTGACTGTTTTCTACGTAGATATCTAATTAACTTCTGGAAGCAGATTGAAGTTTTTCGTTGAAAATTCAATGCCTTTCGCGAACGTTACGAGTTATTTTGCAAGAAGATTTTTACTGATTTTGTACAAGAGGCTTAAGAAGTAGTTTGTTTACTTTGTTGTTTTATATTTTGTTGAACTTGTTCTAAGTTGTAATCTTGTGTGTATTTTGTTGCAGCGGAGACGCCCTGGCCGACACGCTTTCCGCTCTTTATGGAAAGCTTTTGGTTGTGATGGGAATAGCTTTTCCCATGGCTGAAGTTATTTCTACCTACATTCCTCCTTCCTTCTACGAAGTGAGTATTTCTTATCTGCTTTTTACTAACGTATTTACTAGATTAGATATTCTAATAGAAATTATACACCACTTAGGTACTTAAATATACATCAAGAAAACTTGTGAGGGATTAACATTGGTATACGAGTAGTGGTTTATAATAATTATTGTGTTATCTAACTTAATAAATAATCAAAATGAATTTTACATGTATTAAAATTACCTGCATTTTACAACATTGGACTTTTTATTAGATATGCATAGGGCACATGTATATGTATAATTGGTATATACCGTTAGCTACTATGAATTAATGTAGACACGGGAATATGAATAGGTAGTCAAATATGTGTATCAGCGAAGGATTTTTACGTAGTACAATTTAGTCGGTTAAACACGATTTTTTTATTAAAAAATATTCCACCTCGTCTATTCTATGTATCTGTTTCATGGAGTTTATGAAATAGATTAATAAAAACATGCTTTCCGTGTGACAGGACGTCCGATATAAAATAGAATCTCAATGTGGAATCAACTTGAACCTTCGTTCTATTCTATGTAGAATCGACCATAGAAAAGTGCAAGTGTGAACGCGTAACAATTTCTTCCTTTTTTCAAACGGTTGGTTCTGTGAAATATAACGTAGAATAGATCAGGTGGGATCCCAGCTTATGTCACATTCTTTACGTTTTAAACTCCGATGTTACTTTACTATCCATTTGTTTATTAATCATTGCTACTTAGTAAAACTTTTTTTTAAACTTTGGCTTCACATAGGAGGCCCTGAGAAAAATAATTCCCCTCAGGGCCCATGTCGTCTTTGGGGATGCTGTGTGAAGATTATTTTTAGGAAAAGAAAGAGAGGTAGGTCTGGTAATGAAAAGGGCATGAAGGCATGATGGCAGGAGTCTGGGGGTCTCCGAGAGAGTTCTGCTGGGAAAATCAATAGGTCTCCCTGGACCAGCTTTCCTGATCCGGCCCGTAAAGCAGTAGGTGGGCAAACGCTTTCGCTACCAAGACAAACCTCACCCCCGTGAACACAGGCACCCCTGCTAAGTCATCAACCGTAGCGAACCACTTGGGATGACCTATTGCAGAGGTATTTTTTATCTAATAAATCGTTCCAGGGGCGGCGGTATCCTTACCCTCCTTCCAAATTGTCATCTCACAAAAACCACTGTAAAGTTGAAGCCACGTTTTTTATACCCAGACCGTGTATTTCTCGTTCTTTGTTTTAATGTATTTACGAGTTTTTCTTTGTTTTTATCTGATTTTATTTGTTTCAGGGATTCTACCTGTACCTGTACTTCGGCAGTATGGTGTTCCTCCTGTACATGTACTGCGCCCTTCTCCGGGATCGATCCAAGGCTCTAAAAGCCGCCAACAACATGGAAAGTAAGCCCACCTTCACCTACCCTTCTCTCTTTGTTTACCTGTATCCCCAGCATTCATAAAAGCCTAATTAGGAGACATCACTCAAGTGCTCACTCAATGTCACTCAACTTGAGGTGTGCTCGAGTGAGACTCTTGAATTATTTAAAAGAAAAGAGTAATCACCTTATCACGGATGGAATGGGTGTGCCCCGGGTACCAGAATTTCTCTTCCTATATTATTTTATTTATTGAAGTTAAAACATGACCCACATCGGTTTTTAGTTAAGAGTTAATAACCAGACAAAGCTGAAAAATGACATTTTTGAATGAGCTCATAGACGTGTCGAAGCTTTTTACAGAAAAATGATAAATTGATTTCGAAAGATCGTTATTTTATGTGGTAAACTTATATTTTAAATTTTGAAAAAGTTAACATTTTTTTAATAAAAAAATAGTTTTACTGTTGGTCGATGGCAATATTTGTTAATTTTCAAACGAGTAAAGTTATTATACAATACATATATCATACCAAATAGTAATACAGTATTATAAAACTGTTCATTATCTAGGCAAAATATAATTTAGAATTTTAATTTAATTTCAAATAAAATCATTAAAATAAAAATCCAAGCACCCGTTTTGTGCCGAAAATACTACAACTTGACTTATTTATTACACACTTACAAATTGATTTCTCTCGGAATTTTTAACACAGAAATTTAACTTAAGACGTTATTGAAATATTAGAAATAATTTTTAACCAAAAATATTTTCTCGAGTATATAATTCTGTTGAATATGCGACACGCTTTTGTGAATATTTTATTCTGTATTTTGACGCGCACGGCGCTAACCAAAACTCTTAGTATCTGTCGATTCACGGCAGCGAGCGGTCGTGCTGTCCGCGCCGGTCCAGTTCATAACATTTTAAATTTATTCGTCCGCTTAAAATGGGGAGAAAAATCAATAAAGAGAGAACTTTCATAAAAAAATCAAAATTACCACACCAAAAACATAACTGGGAGAAATATAACGAGAAAAAACAAAGATTAGTAATATTTAATTATCAATTTACGTTGTACATACCTTATATGCTACAGGGTCGTTGGAACGAATCTGTCAGATTTATTGTGTATTTTTTATAACATGTTGTTTAATTTTTAGAGAAAAGAATCAACATTCTAAAGTAAATAATGACTGTAAAGTTTCATCGGTATGTGCAATTCAAATTTTTATTATATACCTATATATTATTATGTACGCGTAAATGGGCTTCGACAAAGTATATTTGATCAATGAAAATGGGTAATAACTTCAATACATTGTGATTCATGGATATTACGGTGACCGATTTATCCGTTTATACCGCGGAAATTATAAACTAGCAATACTACCCAGCCTTACCGTGTATAGGTACACGGTGTCGGGAAATACGTGGTACATTACGGTGACCGATTCAATTGTAATTACCGCGGTAATTATAAACGATAATTTACTAGCATTAATACACGCAAGCAACATTGCCTTATATACACGGTGGCGGGAAACCGGTGGTACATTCCGGTGACGTAATTATAAACAATAATTCACTAACACTAATACCCGGCGTTGTGCGAATTATACGCTCGAAACATTACCTTGCATATGTATGTCGTAGGCCGATCGTAAAATCAGGCAGATCATGTTGCGCCTAGCCACATCATGATCTGCTGCATCGTGAAATAGCGGCAGATCGTGATGTGCCTGAGGCGCATCGTGATCTGCCTGTTTTTACGATTGGCCTGTGACATATACAAGGTGTCGAAAAATACGTGGTACATTACGGTGACAGGTTCATTGTTATTACCATGGTAATTATAAACAATAATTTACTTGCATACCCGGCGTTGCGCGAGTTACACGCATACTTCATTGCCTTATATATGTCGGCGGTCGATAGTAAAATCAGGCAGATCATGGTGCGCCTAGTTACTTCGTGAAGTGCCTGGCAGCAGATCGTGAAGTGCCTCAGACGCATCAAGAACGGCCTGATTTTACGGTTTTGCCTGCGACATATACACGGTGGCGGGAAACCCGTGGTACATTACGGTGACCTAATTATGAACAATAATTTACTAGCATTAATACCCAACGTTGCGCAAATTATAGACATGCAACATTACCTTGTACACACGGTGTCAGGAAATTCTTGGTAGAAGCGGAAAACTGAGGACTCAAATTTCACCACGGGAACAGAAGCTTTTTACCATACTTTTTCTTCTATTTTTAACTTATTTATTTTTCTTTTTACGAACATATTAATTTATAAACAATAATCTGCGTAAATCGTCCTCAAATTCAATTTGATTCTGACTCTACTTTGCTTAAGACAAGTTCGTCCAGTCAATGAATGATCCAAAAGGTTTTAGGGTGCGTGAGCAGGAACCTAAGCGATTCCTTCAAAAAATTGTTTAGGGTGCTTAGGGTGTAAACATACTAAAAGTCCTGACGTCTAGGTGGTGAGTTAAGGGGTGGGGGGAGGTCCCAATTTTCAGGTTTCCGCTTATATCTCGAAAACGGTGCGTTGCAGAGGAAAATTTTCTGAAATTAAGTAAAAGCTCATAAAATCATCTCCAACTTTTTTCTTTATGTAATTTTCGAAATCCCAGCCGTTTTTGAGTTACACGTTCTACAAACGTAGATATTTTTGAAAAAAATCATTTTACCTCACATTTTTCATCAAACATTCCTTCATGTCGTCTAAAATATTCAACAAAGAAAATAAATTTATATTAAAGAAGTTGTAAAGAATTTAATTTACTTTTATAATATAATTAATATAATTATATATATATATATATATATATATATATATATATATATATATATGTGAAGCGCATGGTTTGAGGTCATTTATTCTACCTTGCCGATACTTCAGGGACATTTGTATACTTTGAGGACAGGCCCAAAGTATCTGACCCCGAAGTATCGTTTTGCATTATATATGTAATGCATAGTTTGAAGCCATCTTCAAAATTATACACAACGCATTCTTTGGGCCATAAGTTGTAAAATATGTAATAGATGTCACTAGCGTATCGTTCTTTGATTTTGGAATTTTCGATTGGAAATGAACTTTGCTAAGAACCTAGATACATACCTACTTTACGTTTATATTCTTTTTTAGTTTATTTATGTCGGAGAAATTTGCATTTTCAGAACAATTTTATTTTTTTATTTAGTTAAATCATTTTTTCTCATTAGATATTTATATGAATAAATTAACATGGTATATAAAAAAAAAATTAAATAATCCAATAAAAATATTTTATATTTTGCTTTGTGCAAATAATAATCTCGAAAGCACAGACGCAATATGGGCTTGCTGTGTCTGTTCTACAGATATTTCAATGGAGCCCGCTCTAAGGAGCTTGCAGCATTGATCCCCGGTGCACCGGTGCACGTGCGTGAAACTCGACGACGCGGGCAAAACACCCTTGCACAGTTGATGTTGGCTTTATGAGAACGGCTCGTTTCTTCTATTCGTTTTTGTGTAAGTCGGCTCGTATGCGGAACGAGCTAACGGTATCTGTTTTTCCTCCCTCATATAATCCGGGCCTCTTCAAGACCCGCATTAACAAATCCCTTCCTACAGCCCCTACCTTAACCCGCCTCACAACGCTGCCCAACCGGGTGGTGACATAGTTCCCCTGTCTATACAATGTAAGGACGGGGGCTCTCTTGTGAGGTGTCACATAAAAAATAAAAGTTTGTATGATTTTTTTTATACATAGGTAACATTAATAAATGACTTTTTTTAACATTAACTCCACACGGCCCGGAGGAAATAATTTCTCTCAGGGCCTATAATATCATCTTTGGGGATGCTGCGTGGAGGGTCGTTTTGAGGAGAGGCAGGAGTGAACATGGGCCTTGAAGAGACCCATGTTGTAGGAGGGAGGAACCACAGAGGCCGGCAAATCATTCCACATCCGAGCTGTTGAACTCAGGAACGAGTCGTAGAAGCGACCCGTTCTCGCGTGACAAATTTCAACCGTGTAAATATGTTGGGCGCGCGTTTCCTGACTATTTGCCGGTGCCGGTCAAGGGTTTTTTGAGTTTCTTCAGGAATTTTGGGGCTCCACTCCAGGAGGCTGACATATTTTATTATTATATAATATAATTAATCAATTTGTTTCAAAGTATATATAAATGGGGGCACACACACCAATACACAACCTAGATATTTGTCATTCGTCATAATACAACCTGAACCTACAACCCGCGACAGAAGTGGACGTCGTGGAGGGTGGAGGAATCCCCAAACAAAAACATCCCAAAAATCAGTTTGTAATACTGGTCCAGATACTACACTTTGATCTTAGCCAACAGGCCGAGAAGAGAAGCGATGCTTGAGGGCAAAATTGGAAAGCCGGGTTTAAACGTACATTCTGAAAGCATTCGTGGCGAGATGCGAACGGAAGTGGCGCCATCTTTGAACGGCAATATATATTATAATTTTATTAGCTTAAATGATTGGACACTGGACAGCCTTATTATATTATAAACTAGCTGACCCGACGAACTTCGTACCGCCTCAGAATCAATAACTGTTGAATTATATTCATTTTTTTTATTAATAAAATTTCATAATTACACAATTAAGCAATTATCGACGCGCAACTATCCGTAATTTTGTCAGTATCAGAGATGGCGTTGTGGATGGATTTATATTTTTTGTGATTTTCTTACCTTTTCAACTTACGGGAATTTGGGAGGCGGGTACGGGTGCCGCCGCCCCGGGAATCTTTTATTGGATAATCAACACCTCTGCCATAGGTCACCCCAAGTGGCTAGCTACGTTTGGTGATTAACAGGGGTGCCCGGGCTCACGGGGTGACTTTTGTCTGGGTCTTGGCGGCGGATGCGTCTGCCCACCTGCTGATCTTTTGACCTTTCCAGTCGGACTCTCTCGCCCCTTTGCCTTGCACCGCAGTTGGAAGGATCGATTCATACGTCCGTCACTCCCGGACACACTGACCCCCAGATTCCCACCCACGCCTCATACCTTTTTCCTTCCCAGAACTTCCTATCATCCCCTTGACCCTCCTCACAGCATCCCCTAAGATGACATAGGTCCTGACAGAAATTATTTTCCTCAGGGCCTCCTGTGTGGAGCTTACATATTTAAAATCCGTTTCATTTCTAGTCACTAATAATAGACCACTTGCATTGATCTCGTAACGACTTGGAAAAAATTGTGTGGATAGATTTTTTTACTAAGATTACGAAAATGTTAGTAACTTTTTTTAGATATGTATAGTTTTATTTTATTTTTAAATAAATAAATCCTATATTTGAGCTTGTGACGTCACTACTTGAAAATGTCCCGTCTCCGATTATGTTCCCTTAATTTTGTAAAATTATTTGTAAATTTCAAATACTTACGTATTTTGTATTTGTATTTCAATTATTTCCTAAAAATGTATTTTGTAATTGGTATTTCAATTACCTGATGCTGAGGTATTTTGTAATTTATATTTCAAATACTTATGGCTTCAAAATACATTTAACGATCTTAATAATGATAATGAAAAAAAATAAATTGACATAGATAATACATAGACTAAAAACGCTAGAATCCAGAGCAAGATATGTTAATATTTATTTGTCGTTTTCATCGTTCGCGGTATTTATTCATGAATACGTGAGTTTATTGATAATGGATGAAAAAGATTATTTTTAATATTTAATTATGGAGACAATATTAGCGAAACTCAATCAAAAATCTGGAGACAGAAAAATCAGAAAAAGATATTGGTTCCACTGGGGCTCATTCCGAAACTAACTGCTAACTGTACCTCAGATGGGCACAGACACCGTCTACGATTGATTGTATTTCGAGTCGAAATCGTCGAATCTGTCGAAATTTTCGACAGATTATGGGTGAGGTGTCACGTTGCGCACATATTATTTATTACGAATATTACTTTGAAGTTTTGTTTTTGAAGAGCAACGAGTTATTTTGATATCAACTTTGATAGAATTATTGTCTGATATGGACGAAAAATATAACTATATCTTTTATCGGATTTTTCGGAACTGGCGAAATATCATTATCAATATAATATAATGAAGCGCGCTAAAAATTGGATATACCTACCTATGTATTTTTAAATCCGTTGACATATTTTCGGAATACATGTATAATAATAACATATATGTATTAAAGCATAATTATACATAGGTACATACCTATCGTATAATTTATCATCCGCTTCCTTGAAAGAGGTGTAATAAAATATTTTGTAGGTAAGTCGGTGCCAGTCACGGCGCGCTAGGGCTAGGTTTATTATACCTACTGACTTATGCATATGGTTTCTGTTTCCGCCACGCAAGTAATTTTTGTTTAGGCAAGGAATATTACCTATTTTTTGACAAAATATTTTTCTTGCGATCTACGATTATTTACATTTTTTTTTAAAATGCCAACTTATGTATTAATCCTTTGCGCAGGAATACGTAAAATCTTATCAAAATATTTCAAGTATTTTAGTTGATATAAGGAGGATAGTAATTTTGGGTACTACCTTCGGCCCCACTTGGCTGCGGAAGAGTTAAAAAACCCTCCACACAAAATCCCCAAAGATGACATAGGCCCTGATTGAAATTATTTTCCTCAGGGCCTCCTGTGTGGAGCTCATGAAAAAAAAAATTATTGCAAGATTCAACCCGAACTAAATGCTATCTAGATTTTTAATATGCGACATCGACATTTAATACATACAATTTGAGAGGCGTAATTAGGGTACCAGGTACCACCGACCCAGGAACCTTTATTGGATAACCAACACCTCTGCCATAGGTCACTCCAAGTGGTTCGCTACGTTTGGTGATTTAGCAGGGGTTCCCGGGTTCATGGCGTGAGGTTTGTCTAGGTCTTACAGGCGGATGATCAGGACACACCGAACCCCAGATTCCCACCCACCCCTTAAAAACTTTTCCTTCCAAGAACTCTCCTCTCCTTCCTTTCCTTAAAAAAAACTCCACACAGCATCCCCAAAGATGACATAGGCCCTGAGGGAAATTATTTTCCTCATGGCCTCCTGTGCGGAACTCATATAAAGAAAAAAAATCTATTGACCTTTTCTGCAAGTCTAGGATGAATATTTTTATTTTTATTCACAAAGTTAAAAATAAAAACAAAAAAACATTTTTAAGTTAATCACAGTAGAGCGCACTTGAAGTGAAATAATACAAAACTGCGCACAATTGTCATATTATTATTATTATCTGTATAATATATTTTTTGTTGTTGTTCACGCATCCGGTCCAAGGCGAGCAGAAAGTTTGTTTCAAACGTACCATTTCAACTGTAGATAGGCGACCTTTATTACGCGGTGCCTTCAGAAGCTAGACAGGGCACATTCAAATAACACGTGATATTCTGCGGAAGGACTCCGTGCTCCGTTGCAGAAGAAGAATTCTTACGGTAGTATAATTATTATTAATAATAAGAATTAATAATATATTATTGTAACATATTGTATTGTACTTCTTCTAACATAAAAGATAATTTCGAAAAAAAAAACAATGAGTAGAATTAACAGGTACCTACCTACTTACCTAACAAGTAATAAATATATTTGGAAATATTATAAATATAATAGGTACGCATTTTCAATTTGGTAGACCAGCATGGGCACCGCCACCACCGCCCCGGGAACCATTTATTGGATTATCTACACCCCTGCCATAGTCCGCCCCAAATGATTCGCTACGTTTGGTGAGAGCAGAGATGCCCGGGTTCATGGGGTGATGTTTGTCTGTTTCTTGATGCGGTGGATGTGTTAGCCGACATTATTTGTGGGGAGGGAGGGAGGGAATTTTGACCTCTCCAGCCGAACTCTCTTGCTCTTGACCCATCGACTTGCACCGCATTGAGAGGAATGGATTCACAAGTCCGTCACTACTGGACCCACTGACCCCCAAAATCCTCCCAACCCCTCATACTTTTGGCGGGTATGGGTACCGCCGCCCCGTGAACCAATTATTGGATAACCAACACCTCTACAATGGGTTACCCCAAGTGATTCACTACGTAAAGTCAGCTTACGTAGCAGGGTGTCCGAGTTCATAGGATGGGGTTTGTCCGGGTCTTGGTGGCGGATGTGTCTGCTCACCAGCTGCGAATGTATGAATCTGTCCCTCCCACTGCGATACAAGGCGATGCACCGAGAGAGTTTGCTGGAGAGGTCAAAAGGTCTGTCTCCACCAGTCTGTCCTGATCCGGCATGCCACGGAGTTGGTGGGCAAAAGCATCAGCCGCCAAGATCCGGACAAACCTCACCCCCTTGGCGGCCCTTGGTCCTCTGCTACGAGTAAGTCACCAAACATAGCGAAACACTTAGAGTGGCCTTTGTATGGGTCTTTGTTATCCAATAAATGGTTCCCGGGACGGCAGTACCCAAACCCCCAAGCTAATTTGAAATGACTTTAGTCGTTTTGTTACTAGATCAGAATAGCCAGGTACTTCCCCACCTTCCTCTACCTATCTCCTTCCCCTCCCCACTTACCTCGAGCCTCACAACATAACCCAATTGGGGATGCCATAGTCTCACTGGCTCCAGGCGGGAGCACGTGGGACTCTTGTGCGGTATTCACATTAAAAAAAACTATGGAACATGAAGCAATATTATACTACGACAAAGATATACATATAGTATAACTCTATGTACTACGAGCATCATGTTATTACCGAACAACGAAACCGAAGCTTTTCGTATGACAACATTATAATATAGGATATTTTATAAAAAATAGCGACATTAAAAAGAGACAGACACATCCATTTATAGGAGTTAGCTTGCGAGAAAATGAGAAAGTATAATCGGTCTCCTCTTTGTGCGGTACTCCGGTAGCCTCCCCACTCTTGTTTACTTACATAAGTTTTTAGAAGGTTTCTCTTCTATCGCGTGTGAATCGAACACTCTGATGTTTTTTTGTAAATACCTACAAACATAAGAGTCACAACTGCTCCCAACCGCCTGGAGCCAATTGGGATACGTACGAGTATGTTGTGAAGCTGAAGCAAGTCGGGAGGGGGAAGGAGATGGGGAAAAGAACAAATTATTTTTCATTAAGTATTCCCAAAAAATGCATTATTTGTTAAATTAGAACGTTTCCTATCGTTTTTTGAGTAGAAAAATAATTGTGTTTTTTGTGTACTTCAGAAAAAATATAAGCGTAAAATACATTTTTTTATTATTTAGAAATGATTTTTTTAACACAGGAGGACCTGGGGAAAATAATTCCCTTTGGGACCTATGTTATCTTTGAGGATGCTATGTGGAGGGTCTTTTTATGAAAGGAGGAAGAAAAAGATATGGGAAAGTGAAATTTATAAGGGGTGGGTAGGAGTTTGAGGGTCAGTGTTTAAGAGTGACGGGTGTATGAATCTATCCCTCCCACTGCATTTTTAGAAGCAGTAACTAGCAGTTACGAGAGATGAGAAGGTTGATAAAAATATTGAAAGAAGGGTGAATGCAGGTAACTCTATAAATGGAGGACTGAACGCCGTTGACACCAACAAAAAACTGTCAAAAGAAGCTAAACTAGCCGTCCATAACGGAGTGCTTGTACCTACCCTGATGTGTGGCAGTGAGGCATGGAACTGGCAGAGGAAGGATGAAAGTAGACTGCATGCGGTAGAAATGAGATCCCTGAGGCCAATGTGTGGTAAAACCATGTGCGATCGTGTGAGAAATGTGGAGATCCGCAAAGAATGCAAGACCGATGTAAGCGTGATGTGTAAGATTAAGAAAGGGACGGTCCGGTGGTTTGGGCATGTGAAGCGAATGAACGAGGAAAGAAATGTATAGAGAATAAATTATGCAAATGTGAAGAAGAGGCAGAAGAAGTCGAGGACGCTCAAAGACATGGCACGACCAAGTGAATCAGATACTTGAGTCGGGCCATGTCAAGAGTCAGAATAATAGAAGAGCATGTATGAGACGATGTATGAATGTGAACGAGGCAATGAATGTGTGCCAAGAGCGAGTCGTTTGGCGGTCCGTCCTCTCTGCCTACCCCTGCCGCAAAACGGCGTGATGTTTAGTTAGTTAGTTAGTACCTAACTAGCAGTTTTTGCTGCTAGGCTCTGCGGGGGGCGGACAATCCGGCAATAGCTTTGTAATAAAATCCACGTACTTTCCCTCAGGGCCTATGTCATCTTTTGGGATGCTGTGTGGAGGGTTTTTTAAGGAAAGGAAGGTGAGGAGAGTTCTGGGAAGAAAAAGGGTTACCGGGGTGGGTAGGAATCTGGGGTTCAGTGCGTCCTGGTCATCCGCCTCCAAGACCTAGACAAACCTCACCCCATGAACCCGGGCACCCCTGCTAAATCACCAAACGTAGCGAACCACTCGGGGTGACCTATGGCAGAGGTGTTGATTATCCAATAAAGGTTCCCGGGGCGGCGGTACCCATTCCCGCATCTACTAATGTCACATAACAAAGTCGGTATTTGCTTCTTATTAAACATGTGTAATAATTACCCACGGGGAAATCTATATGTAATTGCTTTTTGTGATTACCTTCAATTTTATACTTAACTGATTTATGTACCTAACCTGTGTTGATTTCCCTAAAATAAAACAAATAGGAATGACAGTTTACAGAATAATTAAACCGATAAACAAAAATTTAAAAATTAATTTACCTGAGAATAAACGTGTATTACCTATGTTACGCAATAAATATAATTACATATTGATAAAAAATAATTATATTTGTTGCGTAACAATTATTTTTTACTAATATTATTAACTTATAATATGTTACGCAATAAATGTAATTATTAATAAAAAATATATTTTAATAAATAATTAAATGCGTTAACACCCCTTTCATTGTAGAAATATATTTTGTAAATTGACACGCTGTAAAAGCATTGTTCAAACGGACTGTCCCCGGGCCGCGCTTTTCTACGAGGTGGCGTGGCGCGTGGCACACTCGGACGGCACGTGATATATGGCCGATGTAACAGTAATAAAACGAAGGGCCGCAATTCGGCTCTCGCTGCATCCCGCATCCGCATGAACTGTACATCATAATTATGAAGTTATTCATTGATATCTTATTAACCGCCTGTTTAATTATATCATTTTTAAATACTTGTTGTCGTGTTTCTTTTTTTTTAATGTAACCAAAACGATTTTTAAACCAGATAGGTATATTTATGTTTGAAATACTGAAGTTGCAAAAAAGCATCTGCAGCCAAGACCCCAACGGACCTCACCCCATGAACCTGGACCCACTGTTAAGTCAACACAACGCCATCTACTTTAATAACGCCATTGCCTAACCTTTATTACCAATGCCATCTGTTAATTTGCATAAATGTCAAATCCACACTACCCGCTTGCCAGCCCGCTGCTCGCTGTGTTCACCAATTTACACAAAACCTTGACAAATTATATACCTAAACCTTTCTCATAAATCACTTTATCTATTGGTGAAAAACGTGTGAAAATCTGTTGCGTAGTTTAAAAGATATAAGCGTACAGACAGCGGTAGCGACTTTGATTTATACTATTATACGTCAATGATACTATGTAATAAAGTTATAAGATACGCCAAAATCAAACCAGAGCCAATTCAGTACTTTCATGAAGATATCCGTAAACTGGGTACTTGAAAATATAAAAATCCGCAGAGATACTCGTATCAAAAACATATTAATTTTGTTGATCTGTGTAATTATTGGTTAATTTTTATTTTTTCTTACATTAGCTCCACACCTGAGAAAAAATCCCTAAATGCCTTTGTCATCTTTTGGGATGCTGTGTGATGGGTCTTTTTAGGGAAAAGAAGGAGTAGTTCTGGGAACGAAAAAGATTTTTGTTCATATGAAGATTATGAAGCAGTGATGTGACATTATAATTTAAAATAAAACAAAACTTTGTAAACACCACTTTTATTTTTATACTTTATGCCGACCGGGTTTCGCTACAACCGTAGCTTCTTCAGGGCAGTATAATACTTTACTAAAAATAGTTACATGTATAAAAATTCCATAAAAGTCCTATACTAAGATTGTTCCCTATTGACAAAGAACACGCTCGTTCCCTTCCCAATTCTCCTTCTACAGTTATGCCGTCTTCCTATCCCACTTGATGAGTCCATCCCAATCTGTTTGTTAAATCATATATATTATTATCTGTAACACACATGACTAATTTCGAACATCTTTGATTTCGAAAAAATTTGTATGGCTTAGCGCCTCTATAGTAGGTATAACTCTATGATTATGTTTATGACTAATGAGTCTAATGACTAATGAATGACTAATGACTAATGACAGCTTTCATTTTTGTTCTTTGCGCTATGAGAAAAATGGTGAAATGCGAAGTTGTAAATTAATTAATATTAAATACTTTCTAAAATTATTTTTCGATCAAAATTACTTATGATTTGTCAATAATGTCTTAGCAAAATAAGTATGTAAAAAAATCTAAAATATATTCGTTTGTAAGTGCGCAAATAAATAAACAAACTGACCAATTTTCGCCAAGAAACACATGTACGTATATATTTTTAAATAATTTTATTTAAAATAAAATTAACAATTTGAAACATAAGTATGCTAGATAATGTATTGATTTATTTTACTGCATAATTATATGATTTGAAATGGGTGTTGTATAATGCAAAATATTTTTTGAATATTTAACAAATCTGCCAACGACCTATGGTATAACCTTATTATACTAAAAATGTACATTTTTTCTCAAAATTTAAAACATAACTATGCTAGAAAAAAGAACAATCTTTCGAAATCAGTTTACTTATAATTTTTTGTCATACGTCTAAAATCTGATTTAAAAATGACATATTTCTGGTTTTCTCTGGTTGGTGAAAATAAATTTGTACAGGTAGGTATAACAGTAAAAAAATCACACTTGATACACGCGACGCTACGTGTGACAAGTGTGTTCCTGAAGCATCTAGGTTCTTCCATAGAAAATATGTGGGTATTGAGTCGACCCGAGCAGCCGTGAAACATCCAAACGTTCCACGACATTATCACGTGATTCCACGACATTATCACGCCAAAAACGAATGCTAATAAATGCTAAAATAAGACCGGCGTGGCGCACAGTGATTATATTTTTAAATTTCTTGGCCAATATTTTCATATGATTTTGAAAGTCGTTATTTTATTGGTCAAATTTCTTACATTCTCAAATATGATTGTATAAAGACTGTTCAATGCAATAAAATAAAAATGATTTGACGGAGAGAGAACTCATTTTTATAAACATTTAAAACAAATAAAAAACATTTCAAATAGTTGTTTTTAATATTTATATTGAGCGCATTTTAATAAACAGCACAGTTAAAAAAATATATTTAACCACAATTAAAAAAATACTATGAAGACATTCGATACTTTAAATTTTAAATCATGAAAAATCTAAAAAAAACATTTACTTTAGGTACATTAGTAAGTACAACACATTTGTCCATTTGTTTCTTGTTAGAGCATATTTTTTTATTTTTCACAGTAACTGAATAATTTCCCTCAGGGCCTACGTCGTCTTTGGGTGAATTTGCCATGGAAAGGTTTTTTTTAGAAGAGGACAGAGTGAACATGTCTACTTTGAAATGTTACCAATCCGAGATCGGTAGCCACTAATTAAAGCATTTTTGCATATTAATTCAGGATAACTAATTTGTGGAATACGAAAATCAATCAAGTTTGGCCAGGAACTTGCATAAATAAATCATAGTGCGATAGCAAAAAACAGACCCCACCCTCAGAGTAACAATATAGAGACCCCACCGTGAGTCGATCACGCGTAGTCCGAATGATTTGGAGACATATTATTTAATACAGCGTTTCCCAAACTTATTCCCGTAACCCTTAAATTGTTATATTTGTACAGGGATATGCAAAATTTTAAATCACTTAATTTTGCGTATTGTTTAAATAAAACAGAATAATATCTACAAATTTTTTAACCTACCTTTTTAACGCGATAATTTGGACATGTAGAGCGGAGAAAGGTAGGGTAGACTGGGGATGGTTGAAACACTTTTACTTTAACTAGGTGTAGTAATATTTCTTTTGTATTTATGGATAAGATGTTTACACTAGATGTTCTATGATCTATCTAGTTATCAAATTAAATTTATTGGATGGCCACAACTCGAACAGGTAAGCTACAATAACCACTTAAAGACGATGGGGAAATCTGTCAATTATTCCCATAGTGTGGACGATTGAAACAGTATGTGGTGATAATTGAAACACTCTAAATATCTTTGGAATAATTGGAGTAATTTTAATCAATGTTAAACATTTTCATTATTGAAACAGTACTCAATGAGATCACGAATAGTGATTAAACAAATCACAAGTATTTTAAAAACTATAAACATAAATTGTCTTGAAATATATTTTTTATTATTTGTATTTAAGTGCTCTTAGTTATACTAACTATGAGTATTTGGCATAATCAACATAGTTTTACTGCGATATTATCCTGGAGCAGAATAGAACGGTATTAAAAATAAGTTTTTTGCTTTCATACAAAAGTGCTTTTTTCAACCATCACACTGTTTCAATCATAACAATGTAGAATTTACCTCTGAATAGAGAGCATTTTTTCTGTGTAAAATTCAAGAATTAAGAAGTCGAAAAAATATGTGTAATTCCCACGCGGTAGAAGAGAAACATACAAAAAACTAAAGTAGACAAGAGTGGGGACTACGAAGCACTTTTTTTTATCAATGTGAAGGGTGATTGTTTTAATATTTTTGTCCTCCGATTGCAGTGCACCTTTTCATTCTATTCCGGCCGTCCCATTTTTGTGCCGTGAATCTGGCCTTGCCAGGTTGTACCGTGTGGTCAAATCAAATGCCAGTTGTCTTAAATCTTTTGAAGATAGCCCGAAATAGGTAAATGTCGGCTGTTTTTGTAGCGTAGTTTGCAATCTCAGTTTCTTGAGAAGGGAAACATACTTTCTTCATATTTTTTTTCTCTGTTGTTAACTTTTTGTGCTTACATAATTGATAAAACAATGTATACTATTAACGTTGATTTTTTAAAAGTTATAAATTCAAAAAAAATCAATAAAGAAATCAGAAAGAGGTGATTTTTCACAAAAACGGCGCTTTATAAATCAGCCAAGTATTATTAAGTATTATTATTACGAAATTGTCACGTGAGGGTGTGTGACGTTGAATGTGGTCGAATGAGATCGACTTCATCATCCAAAATCACAGAAGTTCACTATTCAAGATCACAGAAGTACATCTAGACTTAAATACATAGTGATTTTATGACTTTTTTGAATAATACATAATGATTTGAATTTCTGACCTCTTTTCATTATAACTTTTAAATTTTCTCTCAGTGTGGACGATTGAAACATGGTTATGATTGAAACGTTGCAATCATCCCCACACAAATTGTTTCAAACATCCCCACGCTGCATTTTCTACTTCAAAATCAAAAATAAGCCTTTCAAATAGACATTAACGCCACGCAAATGCATTATAAATACTCATAAATAGATAAAGAAGATAGTGTAATGAAACATTCGTCAAGCTGCGAGAGTAAAATGAGTTATAAGAAAAACAAAAATGTCTTAAATACCTATTTACTTTTTAGTGCGAAATCCAATAATGTCTCCTATGCACGATTGAGTCACTCGCTGACTAGTGAGCTTTTGTAGAAACATCCCAACACACCTGATGGAGTTTAGAGTGTTGTGTCACACTCTTAGGTATTATAGTTTTCGAGTAAATTGAGATGTTTCAATCATAACCTGTTTCAATCGTCCCCAGTCTACCCTATTTCAGGAGATTATATAATACGGAAGATTGATTTGCGATACAAGTCAGGGAAGATAGAGGAAGTCATGGCACGATCACCTGAATCAAATTCCTCATTTTACAGTTTAGTACAGGTTTAGTAGTTTGACGGCCTCCATAGCCGAGTGGTAAACGGTAATGGTAAGTGGTTCGAAACCCGGCGTGCGCAAATACATTTTATTTGATTAATTTGTGTTATTTCACAAATTCCTCATTTAAAAATAATATAAAGTATATTTGCGGCACGTTCCAGAGTGGAAGATACTCTCAGTATCGCCCTGGTGTAAGACCACCATTCAGAATTGAAACGTTGCTTGAAATGGCTTAAGCCGTGTTTAGTGACCAGATCTGAATAGCCAGGTACTTCCCAACCTTCCTCTTTCCCATCTCTTTCCCCTCCCCGCTACATTGAGCCTCACAACATACCCCAATTGGGGATGCCATAGTCGCACTGGCTCCAGACGAGAGCAGTTGGGACTCTTGTGTGGTATTACATACTAAAAAAAAATTATAAAAAAGGATGCACATAATATTATACATTGCATTTGCATACATTGCATACATTGCATTAAATATTGCATTTCGTTGCCCCAAACAAAATACCAGATCGAACGATTTATTTAGAATACCACACAGTAAATCAAAATACGCGCAAAACTCTGTAATAATACGTATCTGTGAAACTTACAATGCCTTACGAGATGTAGACATTTTCAACCATGACTTGAAATCATATAAAATGCAGCTTAATATAGATATTAATAACTTAAAATACTTTTATTTTTCTTTTTTGTGAAAATTTATAATATTATTATCCGTAGTAAATAGTATAACTATGTTTGTTAATAACTTTACTTTTTTTCTTTATTACGTTTTATGTTTTTCCTTATTATGTTTATTTTTTTGCCACATAAGTTGAATAGGTAAAATAACTATATCAAAATTTTAACTTAATTGGTCTACAACATATGAATTTTCTTTGTTATATTATCATTTTGTATGACTGTTTGTTTCCTAAAAAAAAAAATAAAAATCTCGGAGTTAATTTTTTTAATTCACTACTTGAAAAATTAGAAACGTAAATAGTAATATAAAAAAAAAATTAAAACTCAGCTTAAAAATTAAACTGAAAATTTAAACTGAATAAAATAAAAAATAAATAAATAAATAAAAATAAGAAAAAAAAATTAAACCAATATAATAACTTTTCATGGGTTGAAATTAGTGTTTGTCAACTTTAATAGGGGAGGGGGGGGGGGGGGGGGGGGGGGTGACACCAACCGCGTTATCCATGTATGTATATTATGTTATTAGTTATTATATAAAATGTGTTGTAATTTATATATCTTCACCGATATTCTTATAATTATTTATATTCTTCTCATAACAGAATCACTAAGTTGAATAACAAATCATTATTATGCGGATTGCTTCGGTAGGTAGGTATGTGCACGGCTGTACGCACTTCCGAGTTCCGAATAAGATGCTAATAGGCAGTTAGAAACTAGAAGTCTAGAAGACGCACAATGTATCACAGCTGTGCGGGTGAGGTGTAGGGATTGGTCGAGGGCGGGTGGGGTTTCCGGCCGGCAGTGTGTCACCAAGTGTGTGTGCGCTTATTGTTTTGATTTTCGTAAGTGTGTGTGAACTTGGTTCGAGCGGGACAAAGCAGATATTATGAAATACCTAAACGTTCTGCGTTCGGTGCGAAATCTATCCTCTTAACATAACCTATTTAACCAAGGTTTTATTTTATTTATTTACATCACTTTCAATGACTTTTCAAAGGGCTTCTGAAATGCCGCGCGTCTGAGTTAGCCGGTCACCATATTAACTACGTGTTTCGCAATCAATGATTTCTTCATCAGGATAAAACGAAAAATATTTAGACGCGATTTAAAAAAAAAAGTTCACTTATTAATTAAGTTATTTGTTTATTGAATTGAATTGAAACGTTGCTTGAAATGGCTTTACCCGTGTTTGGTGACCAGATCTGAATAGCCAGGTACTTCCACAC
Source organism: Limnephilus lunatus (assembly GCA_917563855.2). Lineage (NCBI taxonomy): Eukaryota > Metazoa > Arthropoda > Insecta > Trichoptera > Limnephilidae > Limnephilus > Limnephilus lunatus. Next base: position 50,330,654 of record OU830592.1, read on the forward strand.
CTTCCTCTTCCCCATCTCCTTCCACTCCCTAATACCTTCAGCCTCACAACATACCCCAATTGGGGATGCTATATGCTATAGTCTCACTGGCTCCAGACGGTTGGGACTTTTGTGCGGTTTCACACATAAAGACGTACACAGTATCTACAGTATGATACAGTTAAAGGTATGTTAAAATATGACCTTGCTATTGTAACTATTATGTATGTCCATAGAATATCATTAGGTAATTTCGCCTGAGATTGTTCTTAAAACTTAACTACATTATACTAATATAAGGGAAGAAAGTGTACCTAGCGTGACTAAAGAAACTGGAAACGACTGGCGAAAGTGTGTAGTCACGCTAAGTACCTACACTTTCTTCCCTTTTATTAGTATAATCTAGTTAAGTTTTAAGAACAATCTCAGGCAAAATTACCTAATGATATTCTATGGACCATAATAGTTACAATAGCAATGTCATATTTTAACATACCTTTAACTGTATCATACTGTACTGTTTTATTTTATTTTTTTTATAATATATGTAATACCGGACAAGAGTCCCAACTGCTCCCCTCTGGAGCCAGTGCTACTATGGCATCCCCAATTGGGGTATGTTGTGAGGCTGATGATAGGGGAGGGGAAGGAGATGGGGAAGAGGAAGGTGGGGAATTACCTGGCTATTCAGATCTGGTCACTAAACACGGCTTAAGCCATTTCAAGCAACGTTTCAATTCTGAATGGTGGTCTTTCACCAGGGCGATACTGAGAGTATCTTCCACTCTGGAACGTGCGCAAATATACTTAATAAATTATTTTAAATGACTTATTGTGAAAAAACACAAATTAATCAAATAAAATTTTGCGCACGCCGGGATTCGAACCCGCGGCCTCCCGTTTCATTGTCCTGAATCCTACCACTGGACTATGGAGGCCGTCGTCTTTATGTGTGAAACCGCACAAAAGTCCCAACCGTCTGGAGCCAGTGAAACTATAGCATCCCCAATTGGGGTATGTTGTGAGGCTGAAGTTATTAGGGAGTGGAAGGAGATGGGGAAGAGGAAGGTGTGGAAGTACCTGGCTATTCAGATCTGGTCACCAAACACGGGCAAAGCCATTTCAAGCAACGTTTCAATTCTGAATGGTGACCTTACACCAGGGCGATACTGTGAGTATCTTCCACTCTGGAACGTGCCGCAAATATACTTTATACTATTTTTAAATGAAGAATTTGTAAAATAACACAAATTAAATTTATTTTCGCACGCCGGGTTTCAAACAGTCAAACATACACAGTCAAATAAATAAATGAATCTCTGGCTTGCCATTGAAGTAAAATCATTTATTATTTCATAGTGCTTTCACACAAACGAAGTAGGTATTTAAATCCGTAAGTCTAAACTTAAACTTTAGGTTGCACAGTTTACACCCGCGCTGTGCAAGCGGGTTCCCTACAGAGCAGAGCATCGGACCTTCCCATATACCTACTTACATATATTTGTATATTATAGTTAAAACAACTCGACAAAAAATCTCGATACAAATTATAATATATATTGCCGTTCAAAGATGGCGCCACTTCCGTTCGCATCTCGCACACGAACGCTTTCAGCAGGTAAGTTTAAACCCAAAATTTCCTAGCTTCTTCGGCCTGTTGGATAAGATCAAAGTGAACTAGTGAAGTATCTGTTTTACTGTTTTTATAATTCTTATCAGCTCAATATCTGATAGTTCGCGCAATGCGAATGCGGGACCGGTATATCAAACTGATTTTTGGAATGTGACGACTGACGGGATTTTCGGGGGGCTTGCCCCTTGCCCCACTCCCTACTCCTAATTATGTATCAATATTCAATTGGGACGAAGTTCTGTGTTGTGTGGTGTACCGGGTACCCTCATTTACATATACATTTAAACAAATTAATAACAAAATATATATCAGCTTCTCAGTAGCCGGGCCTACAAGGCCTACTGTACAGGGCCCGCAGATAAATGAATTTGGCAGCCACCTCTGGTGTGGAGCTCCAAAAAACCCTTGACCTGCACCGGCAAATAGTCGGGAAACGCGCCTTTTTGACTTTTGATTGACTTATTTTACAGAGTTCCTAAACATGAGTTTACTGACTCTAACATAATTATAAATGGATTATCTAATGATACTTTACTTTGAGTTTATTTTTTAGGTGTGATTTTTAATGTGATTAACTACTATACTGCGGCTGTATGCAGGTTTTTATTCCTTCCGGAGGACTATCTTTGGTTTTTTGGGGAAACGCGCCAAACGCGCGCCCAACATATGTACACGGTTGAAATTTGTCACGCGAGAACGGGTCGCTTCTACGACTCGTTCCGGGTTCATCAGCTCGGCTGCGGAATGATTTGCCGACCTCTGTGGTTCCTCCCTCCTACAAAATGGGTCTCTTCAAGGCCAATGTTCCCTCCTGCCTCTCCTCAAAATGACCCTCCACACAGCATCCCCAAAGATGATATAGGCCCTGAGAGAAATTATTTCCTCCGGGCCGGGGAGTTAATGTTAAAAAAAAGTCATTTATTAATGTTACCTATGTATAAAAAAAAATCATACAAAACTGTGACACCTCACAAGAGAGCCCCCGTCCTTACATTGTATAGACAGGGGAACTATGTCACCACCCGGTTGGGCAGCGTTGTGAGGCGGGTTAAGATAGGGGCTGTAGGAAGGGATTTGTTAATGCGGGACGTGAAGAGGCCCGGATTATATGAGAGAGGAAAAACAGATACCGGTAGCTCGTTCCACATACGAGCCGACTTACACAAAAACGAGTCGAAGAAACGACCCATTCTCATAAAGCCAACATCAACTGTGAAAGGGTGCTCTGCTGGCGTCCGTTGAGTTGCACGCACGTGTACCGGTGCACCGGGGATCAATGCTGCAAGCTCCTTAGAGCAGGCTCCATTGAAATATCTGTAGAACAGACACAGCTAGCACATATTGCGTCTGTGCATTAGAGATAATTATTTGCACAAAGCAAAATATAAAATATTATTTTTATTGAATTATTTCAAAGCAAAATATTATTTTTATTTAACATTTTAAAGTTTGTTCTTAATATACCATGTTAATTTATTAATATATTAGGTCTATTGGTTAAATCGACTAGTTAAGTAGACTTATAAAAAAGCAAAAATATACCTATATCAGAAACAAAAAAAAAATGGCCAAGAATTACAAGTACGGTTTATGCTTGGCGACAGTCGACACTCTTCCATGCCATATGTCTATGGTTAAAACATTGTAGCTATCTAAGAAAGGAAAAAAAGGGTTTCTAAATTTGCAAGCCTATGATTATTTTCAAATTGTGTAGGTATATATTAATTGAAAGATTTGACTTGAGGACGAAACTAGACATTTTTTATCATCATAATTATTAGAGTCATCTAGCGACAAGATTATAATGACTTTTCATTATTGCAATAGTAGTTTCCTACTTACCGTAGGTCTCAAAGTATGCTTTACATACACGAAACACCTCTTTGTGTAATGCATTCTTTGAGACCACGAGTCAGTTTATACATAAGGCATAGTTTGAGGACAGTCCCCAAACTATCGTGTATATCGAAAATCGAAATGTCTTCAAACTATGCGTTAGATATATGTTTCGATATATATTTAAAACGGAACATCATAGACGTATATAGCTGTGTGGGGGTGGTTTTTAAGGGCGGCTGCAACAAAATGGCGAAAAAAAAAAAGTGTATAAAAGTGTATATAATTAGGCTCAAAGTATGCGTTACACAAATATATATATATATATATATATATATTGTTACGATACGCCCCTGAAGCGAGTAAATACGAGAGCACAGAACGCAGCACAGGTCCACACGGCTCGGCCGCCGCCTCTCCCCGCCCCGTATCCTGTTTCCCTTTGCCTCTCCCCCGTGCCCGGCCACTCGGCAGTCCGCGGCTCTCCCCACAGAAGAGATCTGAGCGCCTTTGCGAACACACGCTAGCGGCCCACTATAGCTGGCGGACCCAATTCAACGGGGCCGCGATGTATTATTGAAATACCTTTGAGTATAATCGGCCTTTTGCCGCACCATAGTTCGGTCTATTTAGACTACGAAAGTGCCTGATGAAGCTGCCACATGAGACGAGGTTCCTGCCAACCTACATGTAAGCTGTATCTTGATTTCCTCCTTAAATGTTGTCCGTAATTCAGTGAAATGTAGGGTCCCCGCGGAAATCACGACTCGGAGAGTTTCGTTTTGAGAGAGAGTCAGAGAGAGTTAAACACTTTAGCTAGGTTTGTGTAATTTGCATTTCTTGTAATTGAATTGTACTGTAGAAACCTATGTATGTGTTTGAGTTTACAATACATGTCTAAATGATTTAACATTGTTATTATTCTGCTACGGCGGGAGGATTGTTGACCAGTGAGGATCCCGTGGGTCACCGGAGGATGGAGAGAAGTTCCCTAGCCTTGAGCTGCCCACCCCCCTGAATAGAGAGTACCATAGTCCCGCTGAGAGCTAGTCAGGGACGTGTTTGGGCCCTGGTGTTGGTTTAGAAGCCGACATCGAGGCACCCTAACAACTGACGCCCGAACGTGGGACTGGAATTTTTTTCTCTATCCCGGTCGTTTTGCGGGACCCTTGTTTGTCGAAATCCTCCCCGCATAACAACTGATTTGTAAACATTAATTATGCCTTGTTATTCTACAGTGAATCCTGTGAAAAAACCACAGAAACCAATATGTAAATTAGATCCATAACGGATCTGACTGGAATTATAAATTGCATCGCAAGTTGAAACAACGGCCATTTTGAGTACCCGAAACGCCGCGAATCTGATTGCGCACGCGTCACCAAACAACGAGCGCGTAGCAACAGCAATCCGCGCCAATTCTAACGGCCAATGTTGCGCGCAAATGCCTTGTTCCCGCCGATATCCTAACCGACTGTTGCTAGGCTGCGTTTTAAATCCAAACCGTTTTTTATGACTGAACCGGGATACCAACGGAAATCATTATTATAAATTTGATTCTGGAACCCCAGTTATTTTGCGAATTCCTTAATGAAAATTTCGGACTTACGTATTTTTATTATTTCTGCACAATATACCAATTGGCCCACTTGTGTCTGTCAAATTAGTACAATTTAATGTTTCTCCAAATGGACAAAATAATGACTTTCTTTCCCCATTGTACATTATAGGTACTGTTTTTTTTCAGCATAAGTGAAAGTGAATTGTGTTTTTTCCCTTACATAAGTGAAAAGTGGAATAATAATAAAGCCAATGACTGATTCCATGAATAAATAAAATAATTTTAATATGGTTGGATGCAATAAACCCCATATTCAGTCATTTTCATCCGGAAGTTTGTCCTTTATTTGCCAGAAATGTGCCTTTTGTGAACTTTAGTGCCTTTCTCAGTGCAAAGTGTTTTGTGAAAATAAAAAACCTGTTTTCTAAAGGTCAGTCCTGGCAAAATTTTTCTAAAATAAATAAATACTTGTGAATTTCACAGTTTTCTCAAAAGTGGTCAGTGAAATACAAAAACCTTTACCACTAAGGTCTTTCCACGCAAAATTTTTTCTCGTCTGCCTCTCCTTGACAAGAATTCTGGTGTCATGTATACAAAACACATTTGGAAGTGCCAACAGTGATCACTAAGTGAAAAGTGCCTCACAAAAAATTAATTTTTGCGCTTTCTAAAGGAAACCCCTGGCCAATTTTTTTTCTTCTCCTCACCACCCAGGAAACTCGCAATGGAGGACAAGCAAGCTATTACACCATCCAACTTGGGTACCATTCCCAATGTGCATAGTTTATCCAAAGCCCACTTACAAGCTGCTTTAAGGGATAGAGGACTCTCGCCATCAAGCAAATCTAAATCTACATTGAAGGCATATGCACTTTTATTCAACAAAAAGTACATTAGGAGAATAAATCTCGCCCCCTCCAACGAAAATAATTCATGTTCGGCTACGCAAGTTTTGGATAATCTTGACAAAGAACCTACGCCGCATGTAATGATAAAACAGGACGTCGCACCCATCTTGACACAAGATAAAACTTACGATTTATCCTCTTGGAAAGTCAAATATAATGGCGTCTCCGATGTGCTGGATTTCATTGACCGTATTGAAGAAACGGCTACAATCAAAAATATCCCATTCGAGATTCTACGGAGAAACTTTATAGAACTCATCTCCCCAGAATTAATTCCGTGGCACCGCATCCAAAAGACTAAATGCAAAGATTGGAGTAAACTCAGATCTGCCCTAATCTCTAGCTTTGGAAAAAAGGAGGCCCAGCACCGGATCAAACTATCTCTACTATCTATTAAACAACTAGTAGATGAACCTGTGGCTACATTCATAGAAAGGGCTGAATCCATCAACATCAAGCTTTCACATCCTGTTCCGGAAGCTGAACTATTACCAGTAATAACTGATGGCCTTTTAAGCAAATACGAGAACATCATCACCTCACAGAAAATTGCATCCCTGGCCCAGCTAAACGAAGTCTGCCTCCTCCTGGAATCGTACCAGGATAGGAAAAACATAAAGAATGTGTCGAATAATGTGGTTGTGCCAAGCCGTTCGTCTGGTTTAAAGCCAGAATTCGACAACAAAAAAGTGTGCTCCTTTTGCAAAAAAGTAGGCCACCTGGCCGCTACTTGTTTCAAGCAAGCAAGACTTCTGGAATCCAAGGAACTCCGAACCTCCAAGAGACACCACTCTAGGGACCGCTCTCCTCCACGCGACGAACTGCGCAACATTTTTAAGAAATCAAGGCACAATGCAGAAAGGTTACAAAACCCAAGCGATGTCAGACCTCAGGTGGATTTCTCCAAGCCCCCACCAAATTTCTACATGAAGAGGCCAAAAAACTAAATAATAACCTCTCAGGCACCCATTCTGAACCAAGGTCTAAAGAATGGACTGATTAGTTATCACACATTAAGTATTTTAACCAGACCTTAAATGTTTCCTCGGTTTGTTGCAAACAAGCTAAAGATGGGAGACCCTATGCTCTTTTCTCTGTTAACAATGTGCCCTTTTCCGGATTACTTGATAGCGGTGCATCTGTCAGCTGTCTTGGCAACAATGCTCACCTGCCTTTTGTTAACAGTGATTTTAAAATTTCGCCACAAACAACACACCTGACGACTGCGGATAATGTTTCCCAGCCGGTCATCGGTACCCTTGCACTGCCAATTAATTGTAACAATAAAATAATTACAATCAATTTTCTAATAGTGCCCTCTATATCCCAGAATTTCATCCTTGGCGTTGACTTCTGGAAGGCTTTTAACGTTGCTCCCCAAGTATTTAATACTCTTGGCAAAACCTCCACTGCTGCTCAAATTAGTGAGATCCGCACAATAATACCTCACGAAAATTTAAGCACGGACCAAGCTCTCCAACTAAAGGAAATGGTCAATAAATTCGAATCAATATCTTTCGAAAAATGTGGATTGGGTTTGACAAATTTGGTAGAACACCACATTAAAACCAATGGCCCACCCATAAAGCAACGTTATTACAACTTAGCCCCCCAAAAGCTTAAACTTTTGGAAAAAGAACTTGATGAAATGTTAAAAATGGGTGTGGTGGTTCCCAGCAGAAGTGCATGGACCAACCCAACTCTTTTGGTTTCTAAAAAAAGATGGCTCCGCACGTTTCTGTCTCGACAGTAGACGTTTAAATTCTTGTACGGAAGCTGACGCATACCCCTTACCTTACGTCCACGCGACCTTAGACAAACTGCGCAACGCCAAGTTCATCTCCTCTGTTGACCTAAGCAAAGCTTTTTGGCAAATACCTTTGGACGCAGAATCGTGTGAAAAAACTGCTTTCGTTGTACCTGGTAGGGGAATGTTCCATTTTAAAAGATTACCCTTTGGTCTAAAGAACAGCCCCGCCGAATTACAAAGACTGATGGACAAACTCTTCGGTCCTGAAGTCGATAACAGCCTGTTTTGTTACCTTGACGACCTCATCATCGTCAGCGACACCTTTGAAAAACACCTATTAATGTTGGAAAAGGTTTTTCAACAACTCAAGTTCGCTGGTTTAACCATCAACTTGAAGAAGTCTGAATTCTGTAAGTCCCGTTTACGTTATTTGGGATTCATTGTCGACGAAAAAGGTCTAAGAACAGACCCCGCTAAGGTGGAAGCCATGGCAAATTTTCCCCGACCCAAAAACGCGAAGGAAGTCAAAGGTTTCCTTGGACTTGCAGGTTACTACAGAAGATTCATCAAAGACTTTTCCACAATTGCAGCCCCCTTAAATAAAATTACCGGCACCCGTAAAGGTGTCAGCAACTTCCGATGGTCTGCTGAAACTGAAGAAGCGTTTACAACTTTAAAAAATGCCCTTCAAAAATCCCCCGTTCTGAATTGCCCGGATTTTGCACTCTCTTTTACCCTCCACACGGATGCCTCCAACGTAGGAATCGGTGGAGTCCTAACTCAAGAATTCCCAGATGGCGAACACCCTGTAACGTATTTTTCCCGTACACTAAATAAACACGAGAAAAACTACGGAATTACCGAAAAGGAGTTATTGGCTGTATTGGATCCTGTTCACCATTTCCGCGGTTACATATACGGTAGCAAATTTACTATAGTCACAGACCATAGTAGTTTGAAATGGCTGATCTCTTTAAGTAATCCCTCCGGTAGACTCGCTCGTTGGGCCTCCCGTTTGTCTCAATTCAATTTTGATGTTGTACACCGTAAAGGCGCGGACAATATTGTTCCTGACGCTCTTTCAAGAATTGAATTGGCTTCATTAAATGTTGACACAATTGCCCCCCCTCCATCCACAAAAGATGAATGGTACTTGAAAATCTTCGAAGGTTGTAAAAATAATCAACAAAAGTTTCCTAATTTTATCATAAAAGAAGGACAACTATACCGTAATTGCAAGGTACCACTATCCATCCTCGAAGATTACTCTTGGAAACTTGTCGTTCCCCTCGAAGGAAGAGAACAAATAATAATTGACAATCATAGTGCTCCCGACTCTATACACCCAGGAACTTTCAAGACGTATAAAAAGATTTCCTTGAAGTATTACTGGCCTGGTCTTTTCAAACAAATTCGCAATTACATCTCTAAATGTGAAACTTGTAAGGCTTATAAACATAGCACGGCAGCACCTGCCGGCCTAATGGGTAACCCCAAACGCGCCGACAGACCCCTACAGTCATTGTCAATGGACCTTGTCGGACCTTTTCCTCGAAGTTATGCCGGATACATGCACATACTTAGTGTAGTGGATGTTTTCACCAAATTCTGTTGGATCTTCCCTTTAAAAAGAGCCAATGCGTCCGCCATCATCAAACTTCTGGAAAAACACATTTTTATACCTTACGGAACACCCAGAACCGTAATTGTTGATAACGGAAAACAGTTTATTGCCCAGGAATTCAAAGAATTTCTTGCCAAATACGGAATCAAGGACATTTATTATAACACCTTGTACACTCCCCAAAATAACACTGTCGAACGTTACAACCAAACAATCAACACAGCTCTAGCTATTCTAGTTGATAAAGACCAACGCACTTGGTGTAAAAACCTAGATAAAATTCAGGCCGCTATGAACAACACTGTTAATCTGGCCACTGGTTACACACCTTTCTTCTTAAAACACGGTATGGAACAAGTCGTCCATGGTTCTCTACATAGGGACACAAACTTTCCTACGTCATCTGCCACCACAAGCAACCCTACCGCAGACTATGCCCATCGCTTGGAAGAACTGTCGGCCATTTACAGTGAAGTCACTGATGCTTTGCTCCTGGCTCACCAAAAGAGTGCGGACAGATATAACTTACGTAGAAAACATGTCACCTTCAATACAGGAGACATAGTTTGGAGAAAGAACAACACACTTTCCCAAGGAGCCATGTATTTCTCTGCTAAGCTGGCACCACGTTTCGTGAAGGCCAAAGTCCTAAGGAAAATATCAGACCTAGTGTACTCCTTGTCTGACTCATCTGGAAAGCACATTGGTAATTACCACATTAAGGACATTGTAAAGTCTGGAAGTGAGGAGTCAAGTAAAACTGCCCCCACTATCTCAGCAAACGTAAAATGATCCAGTATGTACCACATTTTTTCGTAAGCTTACAGAGTCTTACTACGTCAGGCGTGTATTGTGTCAATCACATGCCCATCGTTTCGTAAATGAAACAAGTTGTAAATTATTTTGTAAATTAATGCGTACTCTCCTTGAAGTTACTTTCAAATGTTGTTTTTGCACTGTTTTTTCTTTCCCTCACGGCAATTTTTTTTCTTTATTTTTTTTCACCTGTTCTAAAACTGATCACTTTGGAACGGAGACACTTTTTCGAGTTTCAATGTTTGGGAAGTCGCGAGCCCATTTATTGTCTCAACACGTACACTACGCAATGTTCATGCCATGTCATACCCTGTCTTGTCATGTAATTTTGTAATTTTTCTCCTATTTTTTTTGTTGCATTTTTGTCGTGTGGAAAGGAACTTTCTCACCTGTTTATTTTGTTCATGTAAAGTAGTTGACAATTGCCCATCGGCGTGTCGTTCTAGAAGTCGGGTTTTGTAAATTCCAAAGTGTTAAATTCCGACTCAGAACCAGTTAACTATTTTTACAATTTTTCCTTTTATCTTGTTCATCATGAGTTGTAAAACCTTCCGAGGTATCTCCAGCATGAAAATCAAACAGTGGTTACTTACATAGTCGCCCCTCGTGTATACAAGTTTTTTCAATTTTTCCTCTTAAATTAAAAATTGATGGCGTCCTACCCAAATTCATGCTCATGTACCCAAATTGGATATCGACACGTCCATTTTGGAACTTGTATTTATAAAACCAATGATTGGTCTTTATAACCCTGTATATAAATCAATTTGGCTCGTTTCAACTAAAGTACGTAAAACCGAATCATCCGGTCTTTGGTTGTTATAACAAAGCCACCTTTTGTTATTTTGTTTTTTGCTTGTACGTTACGTATGTCTTATATGACACGTTTCAACCCTACGAGACAGGTTAATAAAACCTTATGGTCATCCTGATTTTGGAATTCACAACTTTTAGGTGTTCATTTAACCAAGTATTTGCAACCCAAATTGCACATAACCTGGTATGTTTGTAACTGCACAAAGGGTATGTAAAACCGTAATTGGTCCCTTTTCTTTGGTCTTCCTCACTGTAGGTTACCACAACAGACAGTATGTAAAACCATTATAGGTCTGTCTTTGTTTTAAATACTTGGTGTAAGTAGAATTATACTCTGCCATCACCCTTGTATTTTGTAACACATGAAGTAGCATCAAATTGTCTATCTTCTCTGTCGTACGCTCTTGGGCTACGGAGTTAGTTAATCTAACGAATCTTTATAAAATGTGTTAAATCAAGCATCGTTAACGTTTATTGTGTTGTATTTAAACGTAACCCACCGTCATAGGAGAGATCCTTAGAACATCCACCGTCATAGGAGAGATCCTTAGAACATCCACCGTCATAGGAGAGATCCTTAGAACATCCACCGTTATAGGAGGGATCCTTAAAATACCTGCCACGATACGAGAAGTTCGTCATAATCACTTTTGCTCATAGCTAAATGTTATTGAGTTGGTCGTGTGACATATTTGTCATGAGTACCACCCTTTCTGTACAATCTATTTTGGTCGTGTGTCATTCATTTGTCATGAGTACCGCTTTTGTATTTTGGTCGTGTGTCATTCATTTGTCATGAGTACCGCTTTTGTATTTTGGTCGTGTGTCATTCATTTGTCATGAGTACCGCTTTTGTATTTTGGTCGTGTGTCATTCATTTGTCATGAGTACCGCTCTTGTATTTTGGTCGTGTGTCATTAATTTGTCATGAGTACCACTTGTATGTATAATTGTGTACAACCCTTGTACACGAGACGTGGAGACGTAATAACAATACTTACCGTGATTCGTGCGAACGACATAATATCGGCCTTGCCATCTTATTTAAGAGGCATTGTATAAACTCTTGACTTCTGTCTATAATTGAGTTTTATCTTGTATGTACTTACATGTTTTGTACACTATACGTGGAGACGCTAAAACACTTACCATGAGTCGTGCGAACGAAATAATATCAAACCTTTTGTGTGCGATCTACGAAATGTAGTCCACAACCCTTTGTTGTCATTCAACGCCAATGCCCGTGGACCTCCTGTTTTTTTTACTTCTTTGCAAAAAGGAAAGAAGCCCAGGAATATCTACTATCCCAAAAGGACTAGTTTGTAGCTTCACTGCTAACTATGGGGCATAGTGCTGTGGGAGTTAATCGATTGAGCACAAAACCACCCAACTCGTTGTCTGGGGAACGGATAAGAAAACCCCCAGGTTTGTGAAATTGGAGCAAGGGTCTGTCTTTTCTCACAATCACGCAGGAGTTTTTAAAAATGACCCCTAATCTTTTGCCCAATACACGCAAAAGATTAGTCTCTTTGTTAATGTGTATTCAAATTTCTCCTCATCCTTAACAATTGTAAAGAGTCAGGAAATCTGCTGGTTGATCAGGTTTCATTCTCACATGGAGTTTGAAGTGGAAATTAGTCCAGTCTCTAGCAAGTTTCGTCACTCAACTCCTTTCCTTTTCCTTTCCTTTCTCCTCACCATCATGTTCTCAGGTATATGTTATGAAGAGGAAAATCTGTTGTTAACCATAATTCGCCCTCACTGGGAGTGCGAATCGGTAAATTAACCAATTATCAGCAGGCTTTCTCCCTCATTCTCTGAATATGTCTCGCCTTTTGTTCTCGTTCTCAATTTCACGAAACACATTCATGAATGTTGGATATGTACGATATGCACTTGGCGTACCGTCTGTCTCCTTTTGACAACCTTTATTCATGAATTGGTTCCTCTGCTTTTACCGTGACTCATTCACGACTTCTTTGTCTTGTTCGTTGAAATTCTACAAAAATGTTACCACCTTTATGTTAACATAGGCCATGGAAGGCCGGTTGTTTTTTAACCAAGACATATTGTCACTCGGCAAACGCCAAGTCATCCTGGTAAAGGAAAATGTTCATGTAATCACAATGTAGTTAGAAAACTCTCTCTTCGTCACTCTCTGGGTCGGTGATTAAAACTTCGTTTATTTCATAATCTGGACACATTTTGTTTCTCTCCAAACCTTTTCTTCATTGGTCCCTAGGCAGGTAAACTTCAAGAATTTTGCTCTAATAATAATTTCTCCCGGATTAAAAAGAAGCCCAGGCGGATGTCATCACCAACAGCCAAGCTGAGCTCCACTTCCTGACAGCACGCGCTGTGGTTACTAGGTCACTCCTGCTGCCATTTTTCTACGCATTTGTTCCTGAAAGCACAGACCATACCACCCATATGTATGTTGTTTTGTCGTGCCACAGCAAGTTGAGTTGTCCCACTATACATTATGACACTCCGAACCACCTTTTGGGCACGCTAGCTCCTAGGTTTGTTCTTACTCTTGCTATCAATGCCAACCATGTCGTCTCTTGCGCTGTCATGCAGTGACGCATATATCGTCATGTGTAAACCATCATTACCTTGACCTCCAGTATTCGCTGAATGCGTACCAATACAAGTTATGTTGAGCTACATTATGCTTCAATAACCATTATATACGATCCGTGTTTACCTTAATAACACTTAGGATTCGTACTGGCATGTCTGCAGACACTGGATTCTCCTCTTCAATGACCTCTGTAACCATAGTCGCGGCACAGCAACCACAGTCTCCACTTCATGAACTTCGACGTCTTCGACAAAACCAAGTGTTTTCTAAGGCCCAAGTGTACTTTTGAGTGTTATCTCAAAGGGGTCTGATTACAGTGATAATGTAATCCTTAGAATCTGTGAAACCACGTCCTCCTCTTCGAAATTCTCCGAAACCAAACAAATCCACGCTTCGCAAACTTAGCTCCCAGACCAATGAAACCTTAGAATCACACAGGCATTTTTGTTCTTGTTGTTTTTTTGTTCTTCGATTGTACAAATATGAATTGTTATTTTTCAATTGCATAACCATGTATTGTTATTTTTCAATTGCATAACCATGTATTGTTATTTTGTTCAATTGCATAACCATGTATTGTCATCTTTCAATTGCATAATCTTGTATGTTGTTTCACACCATGTACTTTCACCAAAACTGTTCTTTTCCAAACATTGTATGTACCCCTCACCCATTCCCTACAAACATTGTGACCTAAACTATAACATAAATTGCATGTTCTAGCTAGGCATCTCTCAAGCAACGAATCTCTCAAAAACCCCTATGGAAGTTTAAGAGGATTTTTTTTTTTTCCTACAGCTCCATTGCCACGTCGCTTTTTTTCCAAGCGCGGGGGGAAGTGTTACGATACGCCCCTGAAGCGAGTAAATACGAGAGCACAGAACGCAGCACAGGTCCACACGGCTCGGCCGCCGCCTCTCCCCGCCCCGTATCCTGTTTCCCTTTGCCTCTCCCCCGTGCCCGGCCACTCGGCAGTCCGCGGCTCTCCCCACAGAAGAGATCTGAGCGCCTTTGCGAACACACGCTAGCGGCCCACTATAGCTGGCGGACCCAATTCAACGGGGCCGCGATGTATTATTGAAATACCTTTGAGTATAATCGGCCTTTTGCCGCACCATAGTTCGGTCTATTTAGACTACGAAAGTGCCTGATGAAGCTGCCACATGAGACGAGGTTCCTGCCAACCTACATGTAAGCTGTATCTTGATTTCCTCCTTAAATGTTGTCCGTAATTCAGTGAAATGTAGGGCCCCCGCGGAAATCACGACTCGGAGAGTTTAGTTTTGAGAGAGAGTCAGAGAGAGTTAAACACTTTAGCTAGGTTTGTGTAATTTGCATTTCTTGTAATTGAATTGTACTGTAGAAACCTATGTATGTGTTTGAGTTTACAATACATGTCTAAATGATTTAACATTGTTATTATTCTGCTACGGTGGGAGGATTGTTGACCAGTGAGGATCCCGTGGGTCACCGGAGGATGGAAAGAAGTTCCCTAGCCTTGAGCTGCCCACCCCCCTGAATAGAGAGTACCATAGTCCCGCTGAGAGCTAGTCAGGGACGTGTTTGGGCCCTGGTGTTGGTTTAGAAGCCGACATCGAGGCACCCTAACAATATATATTTAGATGCAAATTAATCTCCAACCAGTAAATATTTACAACAATTTTAAGTTTTTTCGTAAAATATCATTTTCAGACAAAGCTGTTTTTATCTCATTACTGACACACATTTTGTTCGTTCGCCTAATAATACGTGTGACCACAGTTTAAAGCCAATTTTTAAAGAAAGTAGAAAAAAATAATATCACTTGAAAAATTTTAAATTGTATTTTATAATGAAAATTATAATTATCTCATGACAAAATTTTACGAAAAAACTTAAAATTGCTGTAAATGTTGACCGGTTTGAGATTAATTTGCATTTGTTTATATATATATATTCTAAAAGGGAATTAAATTCTTTATAACTTCCTTAAAATAAATGTATTTCTTTGATGAATATTTTAGACGATATGAAGGAATGTTTGATGAAAAATGTAAAGTTAAATGATTTTTTCGAAAATGTCTACATTTGTGGAGCGTGTAACTTAAAAACGGCTTAAATTTCGAGAATTACGTATAAAACAACAGTTGTAGATAATTTTACAAGCTTTTGCTTATTTTAAGAAAAATTTCTCTGTGACGCACCGTTTTCGAGATATAAGCGGAAATCCGAACATTGGGACCTTCTCCCCCTCCCCCCGCTAGCTCACACCTAGACGTCAGTACTTTTAGTATGTTCAGACCCTAAGCACCCTAAACAAGTTTCTGGAGGAATCGCTTAGGGTCCTGCTCACGCACTCTACACCTCCTTCCTTGACTGGACTAAATGTGCACATCAGCGTGGAAAATGAGACAAATATTCCTATTATCGTTTTCCAGTGATTTCGAAAGTTTACCCACATCCATTCACATATTATTTTTATAAGATCTTTATTTGCTTTTAGCAAGCATTCATTTGTCATTTTCTATTTTTCTTTAGCTCTCCGGTAGGTTGTTTCTTTTTTAACCCTTAGATTAATTTAACACACTAATTTCGGTAATTATTATATATTAGAAATGTGTCCTCGCTTTATTTAATTTTTTGACAGATGATTTTTGAGCTTACTAACGACGTTCATTCGAAATGTAAATTTCTGACGCCTCTCTAATTTGTCAAAAAAATATATTATAAAGAAATTTGATACTGTGTCTTTGAATGGTTATGGATCGTGTTTTATATTAAGAACGACTGGTGAATCTAAATCAATATTTAAAAAAAATTAAAACGCTCTTTAGAAGTTACTTTCTGTTAAAAGAACTTAAACTTTCTCTGGTTAGAAGTTACTTTCTGTTAAACAGTGTTTTAGTAACACATTTAATAAATACTGTACAATTTCTGTTTTGAACTATTACTAATAAAAAATGTCTTTAACTGGCTGTGAAAGAGAGGCTAGACATATGCATGCACCATGCGCGTGAATTTCCCGTAAAAATTATGGTTTTAATTTGTGATTGTGTAATTCAAATCGTGTTTTTGTTAATAATTTCTGTTATAATGACCAAGTCTCTAATATATTAGTATATTCAGTATATTTTATATTTTTTTCAGTTTTATTCTATTAATAATGCCATAGAGACATAGTCCCTGTTACGATCAATGCACTAGGTGAGCCGTGGAACCAGGTCTTCATTCCCTTATCGTTCAACTCCGCCGTCAAAAATGCAATCAACTCTCCCTCCGCATCCTGGTCGGTCTCCAAAGATTTTTCGTCCATGTGTAAAGAGTAATGTCGAAAGAGGTGTAATTCATGTCATTCATTGCCTTTTTGGTAGGGTTAGGTGGTGAACCCATTTTTCAACCCAAAAAAGTTTCGCCTTGGTTGGAAAAACAGTTCGAAGAGATCCGACCGCATTTGCGCAACGAGCATTAATTTGTGAAATCAAAAATCTCAAAATCATTTGTGTGATAGACTTACTGACATCTGGGATTAAAACTGCAAGCTTATGAACTTCAACAGGGCTAACTCCCTCTAAATTGAAAAAGCGAATAATTGAGCGCACCTCGCAGGGGGTGGGATTCGACAACGGAGCGTCTTTCTCAAACGAACGCAAAGATCGCACTGAAGCAGCTACCAAGCCGGATCACCGCTCGATTTTTTGGGAAAGTCTGAGCTAACGCTAGTGCCATCATATTTTGAGAAAAAACGAGCAAAGGTAGTTAATTCTTGGACAACCTTCACATTATTGTATTGCGGTCTGTTTTCACTGTACAACTACTAACAGTCCTACTGTTTTTATATTTTCAAGTTCTGTACATATATTATGTAGACTATACTAAAATATATGCTTGTTGCTATATTTTACATATTTTTTATTATAATGCTGCTGTTTTTTTGGTTATCTTTATTTATAGTTGAATTACATAATTTTGGTAAAAATATAAATGTTAAAAATACATTTTACTTTTTTTGACATAAGCTCCATACAGGAAAATATTTCATAATAAGAATAAATATGTCATCTTTGGGGATGTTGTGTCGAAGGTATTTTTAGAAAAAGGAAGGAGAGGAAGTTCTTGAAAGGAAAAAAAGGTATGAGGGGTGGGTAGGAATCTGGGATCGGTGTATCCAAGAGGATGTATGAGTCTATCCTCACCACTGCAGTGCAAGGCTTCCGAGAGAATCCTGCAGGAGAGGTCAAAAAATCTCCCTCAACCAGTCTCTTCCGATCCGGCCTGCCACACAGTTGGTGGGCAGACGCATCCGCCGCCAAGATTCGAACAAACCTTATCCCTTGAACCCGGGCAAGTAAGTCACCAAGCGAAACGAACCCCTTGGGGTGACCTATGGCAGAGGTGTTGGTTATCCAATAAATGGTTTCCTGGGCGGCGGTACCCATACCCGCCTCCCAAATTGGGTTCTGGATTCTGGGAAGGAAAAAGGTACCAGGAGTGGTTGGAACCTAGGGGTCCAAATTGAGTTCCGTTTCCCAAATTGGGTTCGGGATTCTGGGAAGAAAAAAGGTATCAGGGGCATGTAGGAATCTGGGG
Organism: Limnephilus lunatus; assembly: GCA_917563855.2. Classification (NCBI taxonomy): domain Eukaryota; kingdom Metazoa; phylum Arthropoda; class Insecta; order Trichoptera; family Limnephilidae; genus Limnephilus; species Limnephilus lunatus. The sequence continues at coordinate 50,348,727 of OU830592.1, forward strand.
GTCAGTCCAAGAGTGACGGACATGAAAAAATCTATCCCTCCCACTGTAAGGAGATGTTTCGGAGAGTGCTGCTGGGTAGGTAAAAGATCTCCGAGGTCCAACCAGTCTCTCCTGATCCGGCCTGCCATGCAGTTGGTGGGCAGGTGCATCCGTCGCCAAGATCCGGACAAATAAATGAACCCAGGTACATGGGGTGAGGTTTTTGAAATTCAATTTAATTTAGATTACCAACAATAATCTCCCTGGTTCCCGGGCGGTAGTACCCATACCCGCCTCCCAAATTACTGATAATACCTATTGTGAGAAGAATAAATATGTAAAAATGAGATATTTCTTACAATCAAACTGAATATCACTCAGTAGAAATACAATTAAAAAACAACAACAGAATACTCGTAAAAACATTTCAAAAATCAAGAAATTTGTATATTTCGTAAGTACCTATTTTATACCCACTATTTTTACGCATTTCACTTGTATCTATTTATGTTTATGCACTTCGGTAAACAAATTACAAATAACTACTTATTCGGAAAAAGCTGGAACCGAGAATTCAATATCGATGTCGTCTGAACCATCCTATAGATATCGCCAGTTGAGTGGGACATGCTGCTTGCGGCGGAGCGAATGTGGTATTTCTATCTCGTTCTAAAAAACTTCCGATCGTGAGGCCGTCTTTTGATGAAATTTGAATTTTCGGCCGCTGGTAATGCCCTCTTAAAATCCAATATTTATCTGAACACTACGTGTTATTTTCTCTAGAAAAATCAATATGCCAACATTTATTTCTTACATTATTGCGTGAATACTCTTTTTTTAGTTTAATAAATGACCCCCGTGGCATAGCCGTTACATTTTTAGTATTAATTGGTAGGTGAGAATGGCTTTATAATGCGTAAGCAGACAAAATATAATATGGCCACCTAAATTTCGTAACTTCGACTTATTTCGTTCCCTATTCTTAGGTGAAAAATATTCATTTGTAATAAAAGATATATTTGTAATAAAAGATATACATACGATGACATTACACATACCTACCGACGCATTATTCCTGTATAAATTAGTTTATGATTCAATCCCGGAATTGCAAAATAAATCAATTTAATGTACGTGCGCGCTCGATACGCTCTTCTGTCTTATTCAAATGGATCAATGCAAAACAAATTGAAAACAAAATATTAACTTGAAAAGACTATTAAATAATTACAATGATATCAAAGGTGGACATTTTTAAATGCGAGCTGAATAAATATAAAGTAGTTGTGATACAAAGTTATTTATTTAATTACGCCGTTATAAATTTAATTTTGTTATGTACATCCTATACTATCATCTTATTAAATTATAGTTTTTGTTTGTATAATTCTTGTTTGTATAATAAGTTCTGTTTATTTTATTCATTTCCTAATACAAGTAGGAAATCTATAATTAGTTATGTTTTCGCTTTAATATAAAAAATGACAAAATTCGACTATTGATTTCCCGAAGATGTATAAATAAATAAATAAAAATTTGAATGATTGGTATAGGAGCCATCAAATCATACTTTAGAGTGACAGGAAGGATGGGTGGTGGGGTGATCATGGTGGCCAATTAACGTCGGTCCAAACGGGGATAATCTAAAGCAGTCTCCACCATCATTCTATAAACTGCACTTCACACGAAAACACCCTAATACCGATCAATTGGGACGGGAAACCGTTCATGCTTTACGGGGCGGTCACTTCGAGTGGTGAATCATGACATCGATAATAAAGTGAACTCTATAAATTACGTAATAAAGGAAATAATGGATTTAATCAATTTTAACGCAGGGATATTTTGTCGTTAAAAACGATAAATTGACAGGTTCGTTCCCCATTATTAGACAAGTTAATCGTTTCTTCAGACATCAATTTTATGTTTGGCCAGCTGGTAGTACGATATTTTACCGATTTTTATGGAAACATTTATAATTTAGTGTTATCATCATGGCCTATCGAATACTGACACACTGAAATATTAAAGATATTTTAATCATTATGTCACAACGATGTACGCAGTAAAATTAAAAACAAAACTCAATATACACAAATATATCTAAAACGATAAAATTTTCACGTAAAAGTCACTCAATCCTCCATACCTTACCATCTGAATCACGTACCTCTTCAACAAGTAGAAAACTAAGAGACCTTGGAACATAAAAAATTAATAAATATTAAAAAAAAAATTACTTGATCTAGATATATTAGTATTTAAAGATCTTATTAAAAAACCTACAGACAATAGAACTGGGCTTCATTCCACATATCACTAAACCATCCAAACTCTGAATAATTTAATCCCACAGATTGTAATACTGATTCACTGAGATCGGATTTGCTTTAAATTTGTCATTTAAAATATTGGAACTGAAGATTTTTTCAATGTGTATACTGCATAAGAGTTCCAACTGCTTCCAACTGTCTGGAACCAGTGAGACTATGGCATCCCTTATTGGGGAATGTTTTGAGAGTGAAGTTAGTGGGAAGGAGGAGGAGATGAGATTCCGAAATGTGTCAAGAATTCAGACTATCCCCTGAATTTCCCCGGGTCTTCGCTAGTCTACTAAAAACATCATCCATCTGACCAGTATCATCAATTTAAAAGTAATTTCGACTAACTAATTATTTTCGAGTTACGGCGTATTGTGTGCCCCTCGGTGCACCACCCTTCCCCCTCCCCACAATCCCATCCAGGGCAACTTCCGGATCTGGGGCCCGGAAAGCTATTAATTATGGGGCGCCTCTAATCGAATTTTTTGTTTCAACCTCCTTCCCTCTCTCTCCCTCTATCGAGGCTGTAAACATCGTCAATCATTGTCTTGAAACGACTACTCAACATGTTTTCGGTCTATTTTACAAGATTGATGTAGATGAAAACTTAGATGAATTGTGTGCTATATAATACACAGTACAGGTATTGCAATTTGTTGGTTTCAAATTGCTATACTTGAAAACGTCGATTAGTTGGAGGCAACTTTATTTTTACAATCATCTATTGCTCGAACTCGATAGTATTATGGTATCTTTAAATTTATTGTGGGAAAGTTTTGAGGCTGAAGGTGGATGTAGTCGGGTAGAATTAAGATTAGAAAGTGTGTACATATGATCTGTCAGTAGGGAACTGTTCGCTAAACATGACTTCTAATTAATACAACTCCTCGAAAAAGGACACAGTGTTATTTTTTATCAAAATTTTATACTAATATTATTCCGGTCGTAATTAAAACATAAAATAAACAATCTACCTTTTCAAAAACAAATAATAACTGAGTCAATTCAACGGGAGGAGATTTCATATAAAACAACCTGGAAAATAAAGCCATTTTTCATTTCCAGCGTCGATATGGATAATGCATTTGCAAAATGTACCTTTATTGATTTATTTATACATTTTATACTCTGTACAGGCAGAAAATATACAGGACCATACTTACCTGATGACCATTCGGTCACTTGACAGTAACACTGTTTATTGTTTATTAGACACATTTTAGATGGTGTTTGCACGCAGAGGATATAATTGGTAACACATGTTATTGGAAGTGCTATTATTTAATCCTGGTAATAGTAATATGTAATATGTGTTTGGGAAATCAATAATCAATAGCAAAATTGAATGATGGACGGTACAATAATACAAGGATTTGATTAGAATTACCTAACAACCACTTCGTTCTGAATCTCTTTTATTTTTCTGAATATGTTTTACTAGGATTCCCATGGACTGAAAACTATCATGCTTATTATTGAATTGGTTAGCCTGGATTTATTTTGTATATTCCGTTTCGGTTTCAAAATTTAATGGTTTCCGGGAATTCTTACTTCCACCTATTTTCATCCCGTATTGTACAGATTTCGTTAATTATTTAATCAAAGGGTCATTCATAATTGCCATTTCTAAAGACCGAAAATAGATTTTCTTTTAGGAAGTCAATCTACGCTTATTTCCATTTCCCTTATTTCTAAATTTGTAATATGTGTTTCCCGGAAGTCAGTGACAAAATGTTGAACATCAATTATTTTAGTATTTTATATTTTATAACGTGGAAAATATTTAGTCGAGTTGCTAAAATAGAATCTCCGCAGGCAGTTCCAAATTTAAGATTACCTGTAAATTTTCTGTGGCCACCGTAATACAAAATCATGTATTTTTGGTTTGAAAATTCGATCGCTTAGAAATATTTCAGATGCTTTATACTGCGAGTTGAACACATCTTGGACTTTGAAATAATGGAGAATTTTTTAAAATCCCATAAAAAAAAAATATTAACCTATAAAAACGGTTTAAGTTTCAAAATCTCATGTGTTTCAAAATTATGGTAAAACATAAGATTTGTGCCCGGATTTCGCAAAATAAAATAAAACACGCTTTTTAGCGATGTTTTTTTCTTGCATAAATCAAAACAAGCGAGGCGGGAATTTAAACCTTTTCGCCATCTACATAAGGAGTGTTATTGTTAGCGGCCCGATTACGAATGTTACACGACGCACGTGGTGCATCGGCTTAAATTGATAATATACCGAAAATATTTTTATTAGTGCGGCTGCACTTAAACTAAACACCGAAAACCACATTAATTTTACTAATTATTTTACTGAAATACCGTCCCTAAGAGTATTAACATAAACACACCCCTCATATCAATGCACCCATTTGCTCCGATGATGGACACTGTCTATCTTGTGTTGCAGTTCGCTAAAGGAGGAGGAAGCATCAAACGGCAGAAATAACCAAACAAATAATCACGATGATTCGTTTGGCTGTGAAAATTTAAAATCATATCAAATCCAATGCTTGAGTTCGGTTGAGTTGAGAAAATTGTCATTGAAAGCCAACCTCTGATAGGAGTGAGCACTAGAAGAAGAATCTGCTCGTTATAATTTTAATTTAAACACTCTTCCCTTCGTTTAATTAAGCACATTAGACTACGAAAGATTTCTTCGCTGATTGCATTCAGTTTCTTAAAACCAATTTAAAATTAAATGTGCAATCCGGCGTCATAATCGTAGATTAATGCATCCATTCCGAAATTCCGATGCAGTTTCCCGTTGATTACTCTCCAGAATCCATTAAGGTTCCAATTTCCATCCCATCAGACCTTCAATTTCCACGTGGGCCTGAAATACTCCGCCTCGCCGGAATGCGCCCGGCTAATACTTCGCCTCACCTGGCATAGCGGCTTCCGCTCTTTCTTGCGCCTCCGAGTCTCCGAGATCCCTCCCTCAGCCCTGGTAGCCTGGTACTTCAGTAGACGGCGGATTGCGGATGGCGGATATGAAACGGTAAATTATGTTTATTGCGGATATGCCATCCTTCCACTTCAGACGACCCGTCAGTAGTAGTAGTCATGACTCAGGACGCGGAGCCGTATATTGCTCGTCCTGTGAAAATTTCATACATAACATGAATAAAATAACTCCGTGTCCATAAAGTGTTCTTTTTCATATTCGCCTTTGCTGATAACTTGGTAACCAACTGTTTGAAATTTCACATTCGGTGTTTCAATGTATCCAAACTTAAATAAAAAGCAGAATATAGAGATATCATAATATTTGAAGCTGTGGGCTGAAACATTCTCTGAAATTCACATTTTTCCGTTTGGTGCCAAATTAAGAATTTATAATTAATTCTTCAAAGAAAACTTTTCACTTTGTGATGGCGTTATTTATTTTATTAAAAGGATAAATTACTTATAATATAAGTGACAATCTACGTGTTTCGTGAACAATGTTAACATCATGAGCAGTGTGTGTTTACTCCTGATGATGTGATCATTGTTTACCAAACATGGAGTAAATGTACACATTGCTGATGATGCGAACTTTATATAAATTGTAAATATATAAATAAAGTGATGTAAACTAAGTTATTTGTCTTTTTAATAAAATATTAATAATTGTTTACATCAAAAGAAATCATTAAAATAATGATAGGCTGTAATACAGCTATTTGTATTATACTATACAATGATACATAATAAAGTCTGTTGTAAATGTGGATTTTATGGTATATCAAAGTTTAACTTTATTATGGTCATATGCCTACATTAATTACGGAAAAGATCTGAAGGGTGAAAAACAATAGTCCATTATTTGGTAGTACAAAATATAAAATCTGGGAATTACATACAAAACGTAGTTTTACCGAGTTTTAGGTGACTGTTTTCTATAAAATCACATCATTTTGCCTTTCTAATTCCCTTAACGCAACTGTTTTCATCTATGTAGTTTTAAAGTATCCAGTCACCGGTTAAAAATACGATTGTATGCGTAAATAAAACATTTTTCGTTCCGGATTAATTTTCGTTTACATTGCAAGAGAAAAAAGTTCTTTCGTGTTGGTAACAATATGTGCTGATTCATTAACTAATGTGTGAGGTTTTTCTTTTTTAATATCATTATTGCATGGCAGTTTTGTCCTCATAATTATTTTCTTTTTCAGACAGATTTCTTCTCACCGCTAAGGTACAGCGTACACTTGGTGTACCTACACCTATATGTTACTCTAATGTATCTGTTTGTAAATTGCTTTTACATTATGCCAAACTTAAACGTACATAAAACACTTTGAGCGCTTTTTTACTGGCTCAACGATTTAAGTACATGGTGAAATTAGTTTTCAATTTTATAGGCACTACCGAGCTATAAACTTTATCTAAAATATGTAGATCTTCCTGGCGTATATTCCAACGCGTCTGCATAATAATATGAAAGCTCGCCTAAAAAATGAAAAAGGAAAAAAGTACCATATAAAAGAAATTTCGTAAGCCAGGATCTGGTCTGTTATAATTTGATCTTCATAGAAGCGAGTTTCACTATTTTGGGCGTTTTTTATTACTTTAACCTTCCAGGCCTCGGCCATATTCTGGCAGTAGGTTCGAATTTACGGTTTCCTAATAAATCGAATTTTTGGAATCTGAAAACTAAAAACTGCTTTTGAAAGGAGAAGAAGTACCGCTTTAATATTTTATTATTAAAAATAACCAAATAATTTTTAAATATTAAAATTTTTAATGCAAAATTTAATAAGTTTTCAAAATGGCTCTACCTATATTTCTTCTAACTAAAATTACTGGCATTGAAAAAAAATAAAAACACACACATATTTTATTAGACAAATGTATCAAAAATAATTTAATTCCTGTAGTAACATTAGATCAGATAAAAAAGGAAGTAGCAGATAGATTGCAATTAGAAAATAATTTAGAACAAGTTAATACGAGTAGTAATGTTATATCAGATGCATTGAACGGAGATAGTTCAGATAATATTCTAGTCGAAGAATCCAAGGATATTACAGTAGACTAAAATAACTTAAACGTTATTTATAATCTTAGAGAAATCAACATTGCAAATTTAAACTTAATAGATGAAAATATTATAGAATTAGCTAACTTACTTCATAATAATATAAATAGATATATAGATATAGAGCCCACAGTTAGACCAAAATTACATACGTCAAAGAAATTATCTAAATTAATTTCTGAATTAAATAATATAATTTTACCAAAAATTATATTTGATGACATTAGTTTTTTAGATCTTCATACAATAGTGTATGTTAGGGCTATCACTATATGTAATAAGTTAGGAGTTAAATTAACGTCTTCTGATGATAGGTCATATAATTATAGAAAACCAGAATGGCAGAGTAGATTAGAAAATGATGTAGTATTTTTAAGAAGTAGCATAGCTAGAGTAATAGAGTATAAAAACGGAAATAGAAGTAGGAATATTTTGAGACATGTAGATGTAATTGGGAGAAAATTTGGTTATAGCATTGGTAGTAATAATAAAGAAAATATAATCAATGATTTATTAGATTTGTTAAAACAAAAATTAGGTGTAAAAGCTAGTAGATTAAAAAGATATAATTATACGTATAATAAAAATAAAAATAATAGATTATTTCAGAAAAATGAGAAAATATTTTATTCCAAACTTGACGATAAACAAAATATTATTTCGAATTATAATAATCCGTTGCCATCTGAATCAGATATGTGCGATTTTTGGACAAATATTTGGAGTAAAGATATAAAACATAATGAGTCAGGTCCGTGGATAGAAAATGAAGAACTCAATTGTTCAGACATTGAACAAATGAGTTGTTCTGATATATCGGTTGAATTGTTAGCCAAAATTATAAAAAATACTCATAATTGGAAAGCCACGGGTTGCGATTGGATACATAATTTTTGGTATAAACGTCTGACTACTTTACATCCCCTTTTGGCAAAAAATCTTTAAAAATTTGTCAGAGAACCTCAAAATTTTCCAAATTTTCTAACTAAGGGCATTACTTATATGTTGCCTAAAAGCGAACATATTAATAATCCCTCTCAGTATAGACCCATTACATGTTTACCGACAATATATAAAATTTTAACCTCTCGCTTGACAGATTTAATATACACTCATTTAGATGAAAAAAATGTTTTATCTGAACAACAAAAAGGTTGTCGCAGAAAACATATGGGATGTAAAGAACAATTAGTTATTGATTCTGTAATTCTAAAACAGATTCAAACCCAAAAACGTAATTTACATATTTGTTATATAGATTACCAAAAGGCTTATGATAGTGTCCCGCACTCGTGGCTGATAAAAGTTTTAAATATATACAAAATTAACCCAATTATTATTAACTTTTTGGAAAAAATTATGGCATTTTGGAATACCGATTTGCTTTTGAATTTGAAAGATAAGAAAATTATAGTACCGGGCATTTCAATAAAAAGAGGGATTTTTCAAGGAGACTCATTGAGTCCTCTTTGGTTTTGCTTAGCATTAAATCCTCTATCTAAAATGTTAATTAAAAGCAAGTTTGGAATAAAAATTAAAGGTAATACTAGAGAGAGAAATATAATTTCTCATTTATTATTTATGGATGATTTAAAATTATATTCGAATTCAGAACCAAATTTAGAGAAAATGATTAAAGTAGTTAAAAATTTTTCAGATGATATTAAAATGACTTTTGGTTTAGATAAATGTAGAACGATCCATATAGAGAAAGGTAAAATTGTAGATGGAGACGAGGGTATATTTAGAAATTTCAAAATTGAAAGTATGAAAGGGGGTGAGGTTTATAAATATTTAGGATATCCGCAATCAAATAGATTAGATCCTACTAGTATTAAAAATGATATTAGGATTAAATTTAAAACTAGGATCAGAAAAATTTTGAAATGCAATCTATCTGCTAAAAATTTAGTAAAGGCGATAAATACTTGGGCAATACCTCTATTAACTTACTCATTTGGAATAATTAAATGGTCTAATACAGATTTAGATAGCTTATAACGATTAATTAGAACTACATTAACAAAATTTCATTCCCATCATCCAAATTCAGCTATAGAACGAATTAATTTACCCAGAAATTTAGGAGGTAGAGGTATAGTCAAAATAACATCTTTAAAACATAATCAGGTAGAAATGCTAAGAAATTTTTTCCATAGGAAAGCTGATAGTTCAGAAATGCACAAAATAATTTGCAAGACAGATAGAAATATTTCACCATTAAATTTATACGACGAGAATGCCAGCATTCTTATAAATACCAACCAGGAATTATTAGATTCCTGGTCAAATAAAATTTTTCACGCAAAACACTTCAATTATCTCAACCAAACATATGTTGACAAATTTTCGTCAAACAAATGGTTGAGTATTGGAGAGTTGAGCGCAGAAATAGAAGGCTTTATGCTTGCCATTCAAGATAGAGTCATTAATACTAAAAATTATAGGAAGCATATCATCAAAGATGCAAATCAAATTGATGATTTATGTAGAAAATGTTTGGCTTTTCCGGAAACTATAGAACATATTATATCGGAATGTTCTGTATTAGCGCCGTCCGAGTATACATTTAGGCACAATCAAGTTTTAAAAATAATTCACCAAAGTTTGGTAATTAAACTTAACTTGATTGACTGCCGTAATGTACCATATTATGAATATGAACCAAATTCATTTTTAGAAAATGAATTTTATAAAATTTATTATGATAAAACTATTTTAACAGACAGAACAATTAGTCATAATAGACCCGATATAGTTTTACATGACAAAATTAAGAAAATAACTTATATCATTGATGTCGCTATTCCAAATTCTTGTAATATTCAGAAAACTGTTTCTGAAAAAATAAGAATATATACAGATTTAGGAAATGAGATTAAAAGAATTTGGCATTCTCAGACTATAAAAATATTACCATTTGTTATTTCGGCTACTGGCATTATACCTAGCTCTCTCATTCAAAATTTAGGCGTATTAGATTTGTCAAAAAATTTGTACATAAAAATGCAAAAGTCGGTCATTTTAAATACATGTAGGATTACGAAAGATTTTTTAAATATTTATATTGAGGGATCAGTAGGATTTATCGGACCAGTTAGGATTTCATCAGAGCCGAACCCTTTGATATGAAAATATCTGGAGTCGGTGAAATATTTTCCCATTATGTTTCTGGTGGATTGACGTATTGTTCTTGTATTGTTTTGTATTTATTATACTTATATAGTGCACTTACATTGCGTTAATTTACTAGATATTCATTTGGGGAAAAGTGGGTGGAAGGGTTTAGTCTTTCATTTGGGAAAGATTCAACCCGGACATAAAATCTGGAGCATTATAAACGTTATAATCATCTCACTTTTTGTGTGTTTTAATGTAAAAATATAAATTTTTTTAATCTCAATGTTTATTTTTTATTTTTTAAATTGAGTTCGGAATTTTTAGTTTTTGTAAGGTATGCATATTAATTCCTTTGTGGTTAACTTTTTAATTTTTTTACGTATTAACTAGCTTTTTGCCCTTTCCAGGCAATCGGTGAAAGCACTAAGCGATTTGACGTTTGAACGTGAATGAAGCGAGGAGTGTGTGCCTGGTGGTCATAATAATGACCCACGAATTATTGAAAATGATAAACTAATAATCTGTTCAACGTTAATTTTTATTTCAAAATACATTTTTCAATATTTTTCCCCTACTAACTTCTGCACTCCTGGTATTAAACCTAATATTCGAAAACAACATTCGAGTAGGTAGAGTTAAAAAATGCGTCAACTTCACGGAAAAAACACGTTCTTAGTATTGTGTGTATTGGTGCGTATAATGGTTGATGCAAAACATCACTGAGAAACAGCAATTTGTCAATCTGCAACTTGTCGGTCAATAGATCACATTTCTAGGGATTTTCAAATCAACGGGTACTACTCGTACATATTAATTCTTTTGTGTTAACGATTTGAATATATAGCTTAGAATCATATTAGAAAAAGTTAACAATAATAATCCAAACGAAAATATGAAAGAGAACAAGACACAAAAAAGACAATGGTCGCAACTGGGACTCGAACCCAGATCTCTCCGTCTAACCGGGATGAGCGCGTTAACCAATTTCGCTATTGCCACCTTCTGTCAAGACGTCATAATTGTCAATCTCATAATTTCAAATTTTAGAATTACATTATTATCAACTAATTATTTTTCTCCATTGAATATAGCTTAGTGTTTTCTTTTTCCAATACCATCATATTTCTCACAATGATAGTAAAGGAGACACAATGATTTCTATGAGTTGTTCCGAAAAACGATCAAATTAGCCTGATCGGTTAACTTCTCTTTATTCATGCTTTCTCGTTCGTTTTGTAGCGGGAAATATTCTATAATTTGTCGTAAAGTGGCAAACATCTTTAAGCGTCTGTTGAGTTTAAATAAGCAAGATGGGAGAAGATTCTTCTCAATCCGGTGTGACTTGAAGAGTATATTTATCATGAAAAGAATTTGATTTACTCTCTCTGTATTTGATTATTTGTATTCACTTTGGTATTTTAAATACATTTTTTGTTTTTTTTTGTGGGACTTAAAATGTTTTTCAGTAAATTTTGGTTTGTTATTAAAATGTATAATAAAATACTTTGATTTCTTTTTATTGGATTACCTAAGTACATTATGAAAGGTTAGTTACTTAGATAGTTAGTCGAGTAAAAACAAATTTTTGTAACTTTTTTATTAGTGGTTCAATTAAATTTCTTTATTATTATTATTACCTATATAAAATAATTTATTTTTAACTTAATGAGTAAACGCTCAAATTGTAATATTTAGTTAATGAACACAATATTAGCGAAACTCAATCGAAAATCTGTAACAGAAAAATCAGAAAAAAATACGGTCACATCTGGTCCCGATGTAACCTGCATATTTTTCTGGGTTTTCTGTTTCAGATTTTCAATTGAGTTTCGCTAATATTGTTTTCACAAATAAAATTTTAGTTATTTTTTTTTTCTTTCTTATAAAATAATTTTAAATCTGTTTATATCCGTCATATTTATGTACTACCATATTTACATTGCAATTAAACACGGACGAATTTACGCATAAAAAGAATTAAGCCTACCGTTATGTGGGGCGATTTTTGAATCGTGCTCCGACTTTTATATCCGCATCAGGTAACTTTTTCAGGTAACGTGGATACATTGACTCTTAGTATCAAATTGGGGTTTCTAGCTTACATCAATGGTTTCTAGTTACATTCAAACATTTGATTGTGTAATTGAGAAGCTGTTTTTGTAGATATTTTCAGGTAACGAAAATTAATTGTAATATATTTTTTAAACTCCTCGAATATTATAATAGTTTTATGTCAATTATATTGTAAAGTTATCAGTGTCTATGGATATATTATATGACTACATGAATATTCGGAATATTTTTTTTAACTTGTTTTGGATTTGGTTTGTAGTTGTAATAAGCATATAAAAATTACGTGTAAAAGTCGCCCCACTCCACAAAATGACTTTATTGTTTAAACATTTGTAATAAATATGAAATAAAAAATTCTAACCCAAATGATTTTATGAAAATTTTTTTTGTTACAAGATATATTATATTGAAGTTGAAAATTGATCAATACCCTTTCATTTTACGGTAGTTATATTATACTACCCACTACACGTCAAAAAAAAATATTGGTTTAAATTTTAGAGCATTTTTATTGGTTTGATTGATTGCTAAATAAATTTCGTGTTATAAAAAATCAAATTTGGGTTAGATTTTTTTTACGTGGTCATGGGTGTATTTATACTTTAAACTAATATATTTTTGTAAAATGGTTCCACTTCTACACTTTGGTCATAAATTTCTTAAAAAAAGGTTGGAAGAAACATGTGAAAATAAAACGTGTTAATATTTTTGTGGACCAAGAAAAGATCCATCCTTTTTGGTGCACATTTTATGCGAGTTTCCCGAAGGTTTCCATTAGAATTCCTTGTTTATGTGGCACGGTCGTGTTTCCTTATTGAAAATCTTTTCCCGGGACAAACACGTGTCGCGGGGAATGCGACAGCCAACGGGAAAAGCTGGAATTCTGAAATTCTATTTCCTTTTCGATATCTCCTAAACAGGATAAAAGTACAACTTATCATTTCTGCTGCGGAATAGTATTGAATATGCGCGTAACATCCAACCTTATTTTCGTATTTTTGTACACCATGTAATAAATATGATTTATTTATGTATTAAACATAAAATAGATCTACTTCATCTGATCTAATGAAATCAAAGGCACATTTTCTCAATATAACTTTCATTTTGCTTTTTTCTTATATTTGTTTTTTTTTTTTTTTTTAAAGAATTTTTTTACATTACAATTGATTACATATGCAAGGTTACACAACAATTATTTTTTTTATTCTATTTCTCCACAGTTGAGCTCTAGGAGCTCGTCTTTATGGGAGGAGTATTTATTTACATGCACAAAAAAAAAATAATAATGTTCTACTGAAATGTGTAAACCAAGAACTTATAAGATAAATACAAATATTATTTGACATAGGTTCGTAATTTAGAAAAAAATAGTTATAGAAGGTCAATACAATTTTTTTTTTAAATATTAAATATTACAGTTAAAGTAAGGGTAAATTCAATTATATTAAGGGGGTACAATATGTCATTATCCAATTTCAGGGACTTAATTTGCTTTTTGAATTGTTCATATTCAGTGCTTCAGCTATACTATTTTTGTTTTTGGATAATAATATATTGTACCATCTTACACCTAGATACAGATAGTTGTGCTGAGACGTGGTCGTTCTAAGCATAGGGGTGGCTATTAAGCCGTTCGTTTTAATCTATTGCTTATGCTATCTGAGGGGTGAATTTTTTGAATAAAATACTCTTTATAAATTTGATATATGGCGTTTCTCTTATACAATTCTGTGATATATGGTACATTAAATTCCCGAAATATCTCTAGAGTAGGGAAGTCGTATGGTTTCCCAAGGATGATTTTTATAATTATTCTTTGAATTATAATTATGGGCTCTAAGGAAGCTTTAAAGGCCCCTCCCCACCCAATAATGCCGTACTGTAATAAGTACTGAATTATGCAAAATAGACAATTTTTATGGTTTTCTTGTTTAAAATATTTCGTATGTTATAGAATACATAGATAAGTTTTCTTATTCTTTCCACAGTGAGATTGATATGATCTTTCCATTTAACATTTTTATCTATTAAGATTCCAAGATATTTTACACTAGATTTATGATTAAGCTTAGCGCAGTCCGTATTACATGAACCGTCATTTGCACAATTTTTGGAACGAATTGTTATGCTAATTAAATTATTTGGCACATCTTCTTGTAGAGAGAATGGAATATAATAAGTTTTTTCTGTGTTGAGTGATAATAAATTGTTATCGAACCATTTTTTTATAACTTTCATGTCTTGATTGGTTGCATTGGTAATATCGTTCCACGTCTTTTTTCGATAATTATTGCAGTGTCGTCAGCAAAAGATATAAGTTTTCCATTTAGTGATAATTTAAACATTTGGTTTAAATATATATTAAATAAAATTGGTCCAATAACGGTCCCTTGGGGAATCCCAAATTCTAAAATTTCATTTATACTTAGTGAGTTATTTAATATTACTTTTTGACTTCTTTGAGTTAGATAGCTTTGTAGCCAATACCTAACCTTACCAATATTACCGATATCATTTAATTATATATTACAAACATATTTTTTACAGTTTTTTTTTAAATATGCTTAATAATAATAATATTTGGATGAATTGTATGGCGCCGTTTTTGTGCAAAATTACCTCAAGGAGAAGTAAACAAATTTATAATAGGTAGGTATATTTCTACAATCTTACTTCTAACTACAGACTAGACAAACAATTATAACAACTTATTGCTAACAGATTGCATTCACCTGTTCATCGATCACTGGTACAAAACTATAGCATATTATGTGCAATGGATTTGACCAAAGAACGTGATGCTGCGTTAAAATGTACATATATTGTTTTTTTTAATTTATATTTCAACAGGCAGAAACAAAGATATTGAAATATAAGGAGATGAGCTATCCGCCGTTTTTACTAGGTGAGACTGCGCTTCCGGATGTCGCCGGTATTGTTTACCAATTGACGAATAAACTAAACGAACTAATAATTAACGAATAAACTAAACGAACGCTAAACTAAATGAACAAATTCTTTCCGTATTCAAACTATATTGTTAACCAATAATAATGCATACCTTCAAAAAATCAAGAAAATGAACAAATTCTTTTTGTATGCAAACTACGCGCATTAGGCCGTAGTTCGGCGACAGTCGCGCGGACATCACATCATATCTCTTTGTATTTGAATATCTTTGGGCAGAAAATATACAGGACCAAACTTACATGGAAGGTCACTTGAAATTAACACTGTTATTTGAGTTTTTTTTATTTCTCTGGAAACTAACCTATATGTTTGGTAATTTTGTGTTTTAGATTTTATGTCTATTTTTTGTATCAGAAACAGTTTTTACTTTACATAAAGCTTGGTTCGAACATGTTGTTGAACATTACTTATGAATTGAAAGGGGCAGCAAAGTAAGCTTTTGCTTGAATGTTGGGATTTTAAAGCAATTAATTTGTGTAAAAGTTTGATATATGAAAATTATTTACGCAGGTACTCACTTCTTCGGACGACCTCTTAAGTAGTATTTACTAATAATTATTTCTAGTTAAATGAGTGAAAATGTAATTTTCTTTTAACTGGAATAAAAAAATGATAAAGGAAAGAAATTTTGGAATTATTGTTAGGTAGATATTTGGAAGTGGAGGCAAATGCGTATTATTTATTTCATTCTATCGGTCATCGAAATATGGTTTTGCCCTTTATGGGCCTTACCCGTTAGTAGTTCATCCCATCCTTGTCTAACACAAATTGAAATGATTTATCGGAGAGGGCAGACCGGATGTAGTTGTATTCGTACTCAAACCGAAGCTCCAAGTCGGAACTGGGAACTCTGTTTTCGTCGTCATTTTTGTGCCGATATTGCGTTTTAACTGCACATCCTTGCGGAAATTGCCTTCGTTAGTATCCGAAAACTGGATAGGAAGTAGGTACCTACCTACTACCTACGTGGAAAGTTTGAAAAACGAACGACGCCATTTTAAAATAAAAGAAAAGCTTTCGGTTTTGTCTCGTTATAGCAAATTATTGTTGCGCTTTCTTTGGCTGTTCTTATTTTATAAAATGTTGGAATCATTAGTCTCTCTCGCTTTCTTCCTTCCTTTCTGACGGACAAAATAAACAATTCCGAATGGGCTGTGTTTCTGAATGAAACGGGTGCAGCGAGGATAATTTACTTATGTGCGTAATTCAAATGTTTTCTTTTAGGTGTAACATTATTTAAAAAGTTGCCAGTGTAAAATAATAATACATCAATTGACGTTGCACCATGAGAACTTTAGGGCATTAAGGCCAGATTTATTATATATTTTCCTTAAACACTTTCGGTCTTACTAAAAAACCGCGTGAAAATTTTATTCAATTGACATACGGCCGCGGATGTGAAAACATTACTAATTAAAAAATTATTTTTGGAAAAAAATACACGCCGTTTACACAGCCTGGGGGGGGGTAGTTTATCTCTGTTTTAGGGATGATGTCTGAAAGAAATTGGTATTTTCCAAAGTATTTTGAATGTTCTATATATTTCTTATTTTTGAAGGTGCCGTAAAAACAAATACCATTTTTAAAAACTAAATAAAATTACCTTTTTGATAAGTGTATTTGAAATACACTTTAGTTTTAAAAAAACTGCCATATTTGAAGATACAAACACGGAAAAAATGGAAAAAAATATTATTACCACAACATTTTTAATGAAAGTGTACAGAAATTAAAAAAAAAAACAAAATTTAAAATATACAGTCCTTTTATATAATAATTTTGAAATGAAACTGTCACCTCACTTTTTCCTCGTGCATACAATAAAAATATAATAAAAAATTTCAAAGTTTTTTTTATTGCCAAAAGAATAACCTAAAAAATATCTCTGACATTTCAACACATTTCTTGCACCACTAAAGATGTTAATTTCTTTGATAAGTTTACCACTAAATATATTAGATATTAATATTTAAAAAAACACCACTTTTAAGAAATCTCATAAAAATAAAGATTTAAAAACGTAAATTTGAACTTTTATGTAACCCAAAACAATATTTTGATAGTTCAACTTTTAAGTACGTTTATTGTGCAATAACTTGATAAAACTGACGTAAAACCACACAAATAACAGGGCAAATATATTAATTACATGAATAGAAGAGTGAATTGGTCACTTTTATAGAAATCATTCAGTAAAATCTCAATATTTACTAAAAACATTCCCGTCATGCATGAAAACCAACAGCTGTTTTTTGCACGGGCAAGAGACTACAAATTTGCAGGCGTGACGCCACCAGCATCTAGCGGCTATAAATGAAAACAAAATTTGGTATGAAAAATTTGAAAAATTGCAGTGTTGCCAAATTTAAAACGTGTTTTAGAGTGAAATTCTTTTTTAGTAATATTTCGTGTTTTAGTGTAAATTTGTTGTTTCCATGGTGCTGCAAAAACACAGGTAATCAGTCGTGGTGTGGTTTTTTTAGTAAGGCCGATAAAGTTTTAAAGCTCTTAAAAAAATATTAGTTTTTCTTGAAGATAATATCTATATTTCCCCACGCCGAAACGGAAATTATATGTAATTCCCTCGATAGAAAAAAATCCCAAATATGCTCCTAAAATTATTATTTTCACGTCTATTTCAGTTATTTTACAAGTTATATGTATGAAAAAGCAGTGTTTCATTAAATGCTATTTTAGACATTCCCCACGAGATGTTTGCTCTATTTTAAACGAGTCTTGTTTTGTTAAACATTTTCATAATTTTCGATTAAATGTTATCGTTTTTAATATTAGCGCGCTTCCTCTAACATTCGTATTTCCATATCTCTCCATCTTCTTTTCGAGCGGGTACTACCGGGCCTTAAGTCAAAATGTATAGTTTTGATTTATCATCGTTTGGAGTTACGAATTTCTTTATCAAACTGATTTTAGTTAATTGTTGTAGAATTTTTAGTATATCACAGTGATTTCAGTTGTCTTAAACTCGTAAAATATTAAATAAATGCTTTTTGCCTTAATAGACTACAGTATAATTTAGATTTTTTTCATTTCGGGATGCTGCAATGTTGATTTTAGATTAATACGGTAATGTTTTAAAAATATTCCATTTTTTAATGTTGTATTGCGGTAAGTGTAGCAACTTCGCAAGAGTTTAATATTTTACCAAACCAAATAATAAAAAAGATACACTGAAACACCAAAAATATACATCACAGGCAAGCATTACCGTAGTATATATCATAAAATATTTTGAAAATACTGTAGTAAAGTAACTCAATTACAACGCATTTCAAATATTATTTGAGTTACTATGTTAAAGCAATGAATAAAACAAACAAAAAATGCTTCATAAAACTGTATTCTTGATTAAAAAACGATATTTTTTAACTTAATTCACTAAAATACTCATGGTGCGATATGTAGATATCTATCAGATACCTGTTAATCAGCTATAACTGGTTTATTAATATCGGTTAAATAATAGTTAGTTGTTTCATTATACAAATTATCCTCGATAGATAATAATTTAAAGCCGACTCAAGACTTATTCAAGGCCGACTACAGTACAGGCCTGGGAGCGCGACAGCCAAAGTACGAATTTATTGCTTTTGTTAATTAAACTGTATGTTGATATTCAATGACCTACCTAGAAAAACTACTTGAACTTGAAAATTAACTTGAAATTTGATGAATTCTTCAAATTCTGTGAAAAAAGCCGTCTTTAATCTACGTACAAATATTATTTTATATTTTTCTACGTACGAAAAGAATCCGCGTCACCCCTTTCACCCTGCAGCGGGTTTCACGGGTCATCCCTCTCTCAATAGTAAAAAATCTGTCTGCAGCCGAGGAGCAAATTAGGGCTGAAAGCCTTTGAAAAACAAAATCAAACGTTATTCTTCAAAACATAATTTCCGCGTTGAGCTTTTGGGCGGCGGAATTATGAATCTCATAAATTATTAATATACTCGGAATAAATTATTATTGTTCTATTTCGAATTCAAAGCCCTCGGAAGTCTGAGTCTGAGGTTGCTCGGAACTTCCGCTCGCCTTATAATACAGAGAATAATAATTGACCAAGAAAATATTCAAATTTACCGGCTCAAAATAATCCTCTCGCGTTGCGCATAATAACTCCTTCAGTTTGAATCCCCAATTCGATTGTTTAATATTTGAACTTTAGCTGGTCGTCCCCTCACCCTCACCCTTCCCCCGAGTTCCTCCTCGTTAAGTAGGTACTCTTCTTTCCTAAATTCCTCCACTTCCGGCACACTTGAATGTGCTTACTCCAAATCCGGAAGCAGGAGAACCATTTTTCAAAGGCTTTGACAATTCTCTGAAATGGTTGTCCGCGTTCATTAAAAGTGTTACATTTTCTTATTTGAATGAAGCACTTCCCGTGAAATTTTTGATTATTTTTCGTTTGTTTGAATGAAATTGAAAGAGAAAATCTATCTTATTTTTTAATGATGATATCAATTGATGATATTTTTCCTTCAATTTAAATCATGTGATAAAAGCTGCGTGATGAGAATTATTTTCTGCTGTGTGAAGATAATGTATAAAAAAATCAATTCAATCATCCGAATCGTAAAGTTAAAAAAAAAATAAATTTTATAATAAAAACATCATTAAACTGCTGCATAGCAGTTTGTCAATGGGTTCACAACAAATATGTATAATTTTTTTTCTTCAGGATCGGTCAATTTATACACACCATTACATTATTATTTTAATCATTGTATGTAATATTTATAAAAGAAACACACACACAAAAATATTGCCAGAACAAAAAAATTTAAGGTTCTTTGACCGTATTTATTAGGATATAATAATAATATAGATATTTTTTTCAACCTTTACATGGTCAAATTACATCATGCTCCGACGATACAGTATTAATAATAAGTGAAAAGACTTGGGAAAATGTGGAATTAAAGGCCATAGAAGACATCAACACGCTAACTTAATAGTAAAAAGACATTTGTAATTCCATTTGCAATCCAGCCAAACGATGCTCTTAAAAATTTTAACATTGTCATACATGATAATACTAAAATTCACAGGCAAAACTATTGCAAATCAAACTGTACAATACTAAAAACAACAAATAAAATTAAATATCTAGGAGTAATTGTCGATAAAAATCTGAAATGGAAGGAGCAAATATGTCAAGTAATAAACAAAATTAGAAAATTAATATATATATATATTTAAGAAATAGAAACGTTCTGTCGATAAAAAAATTATATTTAATCTACTATGCCTTAGTTTAATCCACTTAACAATACGCTATTATTAGTTGGGGATCCGCATATAAATGTAACCTTCTTCCAATTGAAATTGTACAAAGAGCAATTATTAAAATTATATTTAAAAAAATCCTAACCAACAGAACGCCTGTTTGAAGTACCTACATTTAAAGATTTATATATAAAAAATTCATTAATTCAAATTATAAAAGAAAAGATAAATATCATTTTTTAAATGAAAACAGAACTCGACTTAAACGTTTTAATGTTTTTCTATGCCCAAAACTAAATACGTCTTTTGCACAACATCATTACACTTACCAGCGAAGAACTTTTTTCAATCGTTTACCAGAAGAAATCAGAAGCATTAATGATAAAACTCGAATACTGCTCTCTGTCAAGAGACATTTTAAAAATAATATTAAGAAAAAAACTACTGTCACTTAATTAATCTTACAAATATCCTTAGTTTTCCATAACTTTCTTTCTTTTTTTAAATACACACTATTATCAAAATAAATACTACAGCAAACATATATTTATGTACATGAATTATTAAAGTACTAACTAATAACAACATTTATGTACACTCCCCTTCCATACACAAGCAAATGCTTTCAATGGAAGAGTAGTAAAAAAACCTAACTTGTAAAATTATCATTGTGTACCATGTAAAACATATTATTAAAAATAAAAAATAATTAAGAAAAAATATATATATATATCGTATAAAAGTTTAAACCACTTTTATTCTTTCCATTATTCCGTAACATCTGATTCCCTTTCGTGCTTCATTACTTTCTTCAAGACAAGCACCATCCCGGGGATAGGTCTTGCTTTGTGACCGCCCAATCTACTCAATACCCACATACCACCACACACCTGCACAAGTACAGTGCACACTCCTGGCGTCTGGCCCTTGTCTACTCGAAGGAAGATACATTCATTTATAAACCTTCCACCGATCAAGGCTCTCGGGAGGAAGTAGTGGCGACCAGATTAGTCTAGTCCGCAGAGATCGATGTTGGTTTAATCCTCTTGTGACCACTAATACTAGATACTAGTTACTTACTACCTGTCTTTGTAGTCTAAACTCTCATTGAACATTTTATAAATATGGTGGAAACAATTTGGCTTCTTATCTTATTGATGAAGCCATACTAAATAATGCAAAATTATACAAATTCGTATGTTTTAGTTTTGAAAATTTGACCGCTTAGAAGTTTTATAGATGCTTCAATTAAATACTGCGTGTAGAACTTACCTTGGCCCTTAAAAATATCGGTCATTTTTTTTAATAAGTCTTTTAATAAGCTTAGAAAATAATAAAGTATTAGGTCTATAAAAAACATTTTTAACTGAAAACTCTCCTACTTATAAACACTTTTTCGGATATGGTTTTATTGCATAATGTGGCAAATTCAGTTTCTTATATAATTATCGCGAAAAAAATGATATTTACGCCCGAACCTCACAAAATAAAATATAATATGCATTTTCGCGTTAGTATTTTTGACATCACGGCGACAATACGGCAGTCGACGAATTTGTTATATCAAAGTGAACCTTATACCGTCCACCGAAGAACGACTGGCAGCCGCCCCGATTTTCTGTCATTACTCCTCCGAACTCCGAACGGAGCGGAGAGAAGACGTGTTATGCTCCGCGCCGCTTATTTTCGTGAAATCAATTTAAAAATTCCGTTTTATTACAATAAACAATGCATAAAAAAGGAATTAATATTTTTTACAGGCCTTTACGAAATCAACATGTAAAAAAAAAACTCAAATATCTTTTCCAACCTTTCCAAAAGCTTTTTCTCAAGTATTTTGAAACTCCTCCCATAAAAGGGCGTGAATTCCGATTTCGATTTTTTCCTGTACTAGTGGATCGCCTTAAATAATTATTATTTCAAAACTTTATAAATGTTGATGGATCTTTATTTCGCGCTGAAAATAGTTGCCTTGATATATAAATTCTACAGAGAAATTGTATAAATTTCGTGACGATATTGATAAATATTTCTATTTTTTTAATTAATTATTTTGTCGGTAGATACACACTTAGTCAAAACGTCAAGGCTTTGCTAAATAGTGTGATGACGCGGTAATGAGAGTAATATGTATATTTTAATTATATACTGTGTTTGGAAACTCGTAGTACATCTGAGAAACTGTGAATCTACACCACGTAGAAAACCTGCAAATCTTTTTTTTTACCTTTTATATGACTAAAAAATCTCATGAAGGCCGATCTTTGCCTCGATGCATTTTGAAATACATTACGTAGCGGAAATTAACCTCCTAGTAATATTTTTCAAAAAATTCCATCTTAGAACTTGATTAAGTCGACAATGAAATATCGAATCAAAAAAAATTCCACAGAATCAATTCCAAATATGATGTAGATTCACGAAATTCCCTCTGTACTAAGAGTTTCAGGACACACAAAACAAATTATTGTTAGCTTTTCACGGAATTATTTACCTCTCCAAACAACAATTTTTGAAATACCGAAGATTCGTCAAATGAATCAATCAAGTTCACCACACTTCTTTATGGGTTGCTTCCTGCTTAAGGTGATCCCACGCCAATCACCCTCATCATCCAGGCTCCTTTTCCTCTCACGGTCCTGCGCTGTGTGTATAATAGCAGTAGACACCGATTTTCCGAACCTTTGTGTGAACCGTGTGGCCTGACGAATTCGGAACATTGGTCATTTTGCTTTGCCTCTTCCAGTACCAATTTATTTCTCCATCGAGTTTTCGGTTTGGCGAGCGGTATGTTGATTTACGTTACGTATCTAAATAATGTTCATGATATCTCTGAATTCATTTTAGGCATGGCATAGAAGGATATAACGATAGAAACGTCTCAGAGCTCATTGTATTATCAACAATATTGGATAAAACCGCAACATCTCGAGGGCGACAAACCTTTTCCTTTCACTGACTCTGAGTATCGATTTTCACCACAACACACATACAAATTCACACATGTATTTACATAAATAATCTACATGTATATGTACATATTGTTTCTAATTGACTGTGCGTAGCGAAGTTCGGTATTAATCCGACCGTTTTGCATTTCGTCTGTCTGTAAATTTGTCTTTCCATTCCGTTCCCACTTTAGAAAATCTGCTGCATCCACTTTTTCTTCTCACTGATTCAAATATGAAATCGTCGTGTTCATTTGGACTTTCTTTTCATCATTTTTTGAAATCTGATATAACCTACCTACCTGAAGAAAGTTTGAATACATAATTGTTATTGAGATGATGACGTTTCTTTGGACAAGTTGTATATTTCCTTTTTTGATTTAAATTTAAAAATATTGCACATAGTATATGTTTTTAAATTAAGTAGCTTGGTATCACACCTGCTTACAAACCGTATGATTTCCGAGGAACTTTTGGATTTGTTTTATTAAAAAAGATAAAATTAGAAGAATCTTTTTTAACGCGAGGTCTACTGTTCACAGAACTACAAGTTACGTACTAAAATGAAATACGCATTTATTTTTTACTTAAATACCTGACAGTCCCAGTTTTCCGTAGCTAGTCGGACTACATCATCCTTAATTGGGGTATGTTGCGAGACTGAAGAGAATGAAATGGAAATGCAGAAGATTGGGAAGTACCTGACTATTCAGATATGGTCACTATAACACGGCTATTGCAATTTCAAGCATCTTTTTGATTCTGAATGGTGGTCTTTCAGCACGACGATGTATTTAGACGGGTATTTATCGTTTTCCGAAACGATGATGGGTCAACTCTTGATATATGAAAGAATAAGATAAAAGACATCTAGGAATGGCAAGTCACATTCTGATATACGATATTATTCACCTATTGTAATAAAAAGCAGTATATAACTTTTGCAAATTCCTAGCTGCCTTTTAGCTTATGACGGCAGTATTCGTATCAATACCCATATGCCCCGACATGAACCAGGAAGAGCCAAAAATATGCAAAGAAATGTAAGAAGAGGCAAGAAGAAGGAAGACATTAAGGCGAAAAAAACACCGTTCAATCGATTGCTTTATTCCTGTCCATTTTACATTCCAATATTTGCTTATTAGGTTGCCATGCATACCGGTTGATGCGATAAATTAAAACTCCAACCTCTTTCCCATCCTCAGAGCACGTGTTCTAAGACCTTACAAATCAGTGCCCCCTGGTATACCTGTCTCACCGGGACAGGAGTGTTCCTGGCTGGGATGGTATAATCGTATCAAGTTAATTTCGTTCATAGTCACGTTCAAGTCTATTTTAACTTCCACCAGACTTGTCATAATATAGAGGCTGTGTGCCCATTATTTATTTACCTCGGGCTAGTTTCCCGCTGAGAATACACAGCGCAGAGTACGTGCATACATGGCGTACAGTCCCGCGGACAATATTGCGACCGCCTTCTGCTTCTGTGACTGTTGTTTGTATTACTGAAAGCTTTGAGTGAAGCCCGCCAGAGCTGGGAGAGGAAACGGATTTCATTCAGTAATTTATACCAACACAAACAACATGCCAGAAACGAAACAATCAGCCGCCAGATGGGGCCTCGTTGTTTCGCTTGATTTATGGGGATTCTTGGATTTGAATTTGAATTTAGAAGTTCGAATATGAAATGGATTGGAAGGAATTAATTATATGACGGGAATCACTTCGAATTGGCATTCGAATTGAAATTAATTACGTTATCTGAAATTAAATTCGCTCGAAGTTAGATACATATACATTTTTGGTAAGTATTTTACAAAATTGATATTTCCAGTTAGTCAATACCATTGAAAATTATTGATTTCTTAACATTTAAAATCTACACAAATTAACGATCGTAGTGTATTTGCTTTCAAGTATTGCCCCTGGTGATTTATCACTATTCCGAAAAAAACATTGATTTCAAATGTCTTTTGAAGATATGATTTGAAATTTTCAAGCCAAAAAGTATTATCTTGATTAATTTTTAAGTTACTATGCCGTTGAACTTCCTCCTTCTCTTGCTAACGTTTCGTACAGCGTAAGGTGTTTGTCATCAAGGCAGATCTGCCTGGACTGTAAAATAGCTCGTTTCACTCCAATCTTCAAATCTGGGAATAAAAGCGACATATCTAATTATCGCCCAATCAGTATATACTTACTCTCATGTTTTGGGAAAATTCTCGGATCCTTAATCTACAAAAGCATTATTACACATTTTAAACATATTTTAAGCCCTCTTCAGCATGGATTCGTTTGCAATAGATCCACTACCACAAATTTAATTAAATATGTTAATTTAATTAAATATGTTTTTTTATGTACTAAATTTGACAAAATAACACAAATAGATGCAGTCTAAACTGATTTCAGTAAAGCATTCGGTAAAGTCAGTCATCATCTTCTGATCCAAAAGCTAAAAAGATCAGGTTTCCACGGCAATCTCCTGAGATGGATTATATTTTATATTTCACACAGGAGTCAGTATGTACAAGTCAATAGTTATGAGTCCTCTCCCAGACTAGTCACATCCGGTGTTCCTCAAGGTTACCATTTAGGACCACTACTTTTTTGTTATTTTCATAAATGATCTCACGGCACAACTTTTTTGTAAATGTTTATTATATGTACATGATTTTTAAAAAAATCATCCCGTGAATTCACAACAAGACTGCAAAATTTTACAAAAAGACCTACTTACGTTGTCTCAATGGTGTATAGATAATGCTATAGAATTAAATATTAACAAATGTAATATCATCACGTTCACGAACAATGTCCGTAAAATTGATTACCCTTATACGATCCGTGATGAAATCCTGAAAAGAGTAGACTCCATCAGAGATCTGGGAATCTTTCTTGACTCGAAGCTAATGTTCAGAAACCATTGTCAATCAAGCCAATAGAATGCTCGGTTTTATCACTAGAATCACCAAATCGTTCAAGAACCTCAGTAGCTTCAGAATCTTGTACTACTCATATGTAAGAAGTATCTTAGAGTATGGCTCCGTGATTTGGTCCCCACACTATGCAATTCATAGCAATAAAGTGGAGTATGTTAAAAAAAAATACTTAAGAATACTAGCTTACAAATCTGGAGTACATCGGAATTTAGATAACTATGCTGAAAGACTCACTAACTTTAGAGAAGTCTCACTCGCCAAAAGAAGGCACATATCAGATATAATCTCCCTTTTTAAAATCATAAACAACATGTATGATTCATTTTTAATTAATCTTAATATAAGGTCGAAATTCACGAGAAACCTTGAAAGCTTTTGGATCGATACTTACCTACCGTATTAATAAAAGTTTCTTCAAACCAAACTAGTCTTCAAAAAAGTCATTAAAAAAGACACTGGAGACCAAAATTTCATATTTTACTCCGAATAAGGAATCAATGGCGATCACCATAATACGGGCATGTGCCTAAAAATGTGCGAAAAATTCCCAAATTATGTAATCATCAAAGCAATGAATTAAGAAAAAAAAATTAAAGTTAGTCAAGTACCTACGTCCTCAACAACCTGATATAATGTTTTTATTAATTTCTAAAAGAAAGATAAACATTCCCGGGCTATGAATAACCCGATAATATTTGAAAATCTCATACTACCACCACAGTAAGCGGAAAATGTTGCATGTGTAGTAATGGACGACTTATCCAGCCGAGGTTTCGAACATGGGACGCTTGGGTGGGACCCAAACACGATGCCAACTCAGCCACTGACCGCTTAAATACAGATTAAATAAGATTGTTTTTTCTCGACGGGAATTCCTTAATAAATTGATTGATCTTAATAATGAAATAAAATTTTCATATTTAATGAGCACGTGCTGAAGAAACTTTGAATTGATTTATCCCAAAACCAACCTATCTCCATATTAACTCGATTCATTTTTTTCCTATTCCGCTTCACAATATAATTTAATTGGCTTTGTCTTCCGACTGTATTTAGGCCACGGACATACAACTACCATCGTGAAAATAAGTTTAAGCTACCCTTATTATTTCTGCAGTAAAATATTTCATCGGAGCTTGATTAATTTTCTTCGTAGAACTTTTACGGAAGCTGTCATGATATTTCTGCAATTCCTACATTTCCTATATTAGCGTAAATTTCATCATTTCACCAGCTTCATTATGGTGAGTGACGTGCGACGTTGGATTAAAAATTCCCGCCTATCGATAAAGTCGGCATTCAAGAAATTCAGGATCCAATAAAAGCCGTATCGATAAGGCGGATGCCGCCCGGCTGATCTAAAATACAATTTACAGCGACACTAAAGTACTTTAGACCCTACTTTATGGGGCTTGTACAAATGTAAGGAGTCGCTTTATTACTACGCCGCTAAACTTTGTTTCTAAAACTGTGGAAAACTTTTTAGATAAGTTTCCACGCTATTTGAGTTCTTAGAACCGCCATTCAGTTACTTTCGTATCATGTTTTATTATTATTTTGGCTCCTGACATGACCGACTCAAGTATTTAACTCAATTCTTGATAGTTTCATATCTTTCTACTTTCTACCCAACTTCTTCTTTCGTCCACTTTCTCGTCATATTCTCCTGACAATTCTTTCCCCATCCAGCGTCTGTGCGTCTAAGCCATATACGCGACGCATTTTCACTCTTATTCATTACGTTTATTTCGCCATTGTATCCATTTTGGAGGTCTTAATTCGTAATCTATTATGGTTTTACCATGTATCGATGATTTACAAATGTAATATTGTATCTGCAATTTTGGTCGAAAATGATTTAAGTTCTGAAATGTAACAAACTCGGCACACCATTTTAATTTGCTAGCTTTGCTTTATTTAACAACTATCTGAAACACCCAGCGCGTTTCCCTGGCTTTATTCTGCTTTAAGGAGTGATCAAAGGGGAAGGGTTTTACTCAAATAGTCAGTGGCCTTCCTCGTATTTTGAAACCACCTGTGCAAAATATCATCCATATAGTTATAAAACTGTAGACTTGTAATATAAAACCAACCCACAGACACTATTATTTATAAATGTAGAAGATTTTGTATTAGCGACTACTGCTTCCTACATTCTTCTTTTTAAAAACATCTAATGACTTCACATCCGAGTCAGTGTATGATTTTTAACTCATTAACGCCGGCGAGATGCCCATTCGCACAAAAGGTGTTTTGAAATTGCTTTTTTTAATTACATACTTAACAACATAAATTATTTTTTGTCAGACAGACATATTATGTAATGAACCAAGCGAAAGATTCCTCTCGAGACATGCTTCAACACGTCACTCACAATGTTGAATGGTTCGTGTTAACAAACATTATTACTATCTATTTCTGTTTGCACCCAATCGTATTTCATGTTCCCGATTTTTCGGCGGATTCCTTTGTCTGAATAACGTACTAACATAAAATTAAATAGTTAGTTTCTAGCTCTATCACTGTTTGGGATCACCCTTCGCATAACGTAGACATTCTTGTGTTAGCATTAGTTCCTTGTTACGTTACCAGCTTAAGTGTTACTTCTATTATTTGAGATCTTATCGCCAACCACTTGTGGAATGCTTAAAGTGTTATTTCACAAAGCTTTATACAAATATTATCCAATTATTATTAGATTTAAGCAAAATGTCTTCCGTAAACATAGCCGAAGGAATTGATTGGCATTTGATTGCTGAAGCGGCTGAAAATGTGTAATAGGCAACATTTATTGCAAGTTTTATTTGGTAACTCTTGATTATATTCATATATTTTAACATCTCAGGCCTCGACCGTATTTTGTCAGAGGGTCAAAATATTTCCGCTTAACAATATATTCCAAAACTGTTGAAAGGTGATAAAACACTCTTTCAAATATTATAAATCAAAACAACCATCCAATTTTTGAAATATAAACACTTTGCATGCAAACATAAAAATTTTTAAAACTGGCTCATCTAATGTTTTTTTCTAATTAAAATTACTGATAACTGGATTACTGATAACAAATGTATTAGAAACGTTAATGTCACCTCACTTTTTTGTCGTTCAATGTAAAAATTGCGATTCGAAACTTTGGTTTCATAAAGGCCTTCATTTTACTTATTTTGTTGTTAACTTTTGTATCTTTACATAGTATAAAATTAAGTCGCTCCCGCTGTCTGTGCTCTTAGATCTTTTAAACAGCGTGATTCATGAGAAAGATTTTAAAAATATATATTTAGC
This sequence comes from Limnephilus lunatus, assembly GCA_917563855.2. Lineage (NCBI taxonomy): Eukaryota > Metazoa > Arthropoda > Insecta > Trichoptera > Limnephilidae > Limnephilus > Limnephilus lunatus. The sequence continues at coordinate 50,378,649 of OU830592.1, forward strand.
AAGGTTTTGTGTAAATTGGTTGAAATATATAATATATCTGACCAAGCGGTAGCGGACAGCGGACTGGCAAGTGGGCGGTGTCGATTTGATTTCAAAGATGGTGTTGGTTATAAAAGTTTAGTCATGGCGTGGCGTTGTGTTTCGTTAGCCACAGCAACGTGTGGCCGGGTCTGCTAGTTTGAGTATAAAGCGTGGTATTTTGTATTTCTAACACCGTTTAAATCATATTTCTCACTATGATAATAAGGGAGACAACGATTTCTATGAGACCTACATGAGTTGTTCCGAAAACCGAACAAATAGACTTCATGGGTTGAGATTAAATTATTAAAAATTGTCGAATGCTTATGTACGTAAATGAGACAATATTGGAACATCATTGAATTGTAAGATATGGAGATACGCCTAAACTTAGCAACGAGAATAAATAAAATACTGTAAATAGTTGTCGTGATCGAGATTCGAACTTTTAAAAAACTAAGAATGTCTACGAATTTTGCTTGCAGTAATAACCATTTTAATTGTGTGATTCAATAGATACATACCCATCAAATGAAAATGAACATTCTTTCAATGTACGTGTCATGTTGCACCACGCAAAAAAAAAACATAAAAAACTCAATATACATTTGTTATTTTAATTTGAAAATTAAAACTTTTCAAAACAAAATGTCTAGAAATTGTTACATAGTTAATGCCCAAGAAATACAAAAAAAACTCTCTTAAAGTGCTAGTATACATAAATAAGACAAAAAGTCTTTTTAAGAAAGCCCGCAGTACCTAAATCTGTAACTTCGTCGACGAAGAAGATACCTTAATGCTGATAAATGAATATAATTAATCAAAATGTTTTCTGCGAACCCATTTGTCTGATATAAGCCACTCGTTACACCTTTCCTTCTTCTGTCGTCGAGTCCATTTTTCAACTGCATTTTCCCTTTCTTATTTATTTTATTTGCAATGGCATTGCAAATAAAATTAGTAGGTTGGTGAGTAATTTATATTTCTCTGGGTACTTTTATTTTACTCTTATTTACCGGATGTAGTATGTATCTACTGGTATTAATTTTACGGGTAAATTCTGATTTTATGGATTACTCAATAGTATTCATAATCTGCTCTTTCGTAGATGGCGCTAATTTAATCATTTTAGGAAAAACAATTTTTTGCAAGTTATGATTTGATCAAGAAATTGTGCGGCAATTTAATGTTGCATCCTCTCTACAGCTCAGTGATAAGGAAAGCCGAGCTCAGTATCAAGACAAAGATGGCAGTGTTCAAAATGGTATACCGCCCGACGCTCACTTACGGCCACCAGATATGGATGCTAAATGAACAAACACGCTCTAGAGTCCAAGCTGCCGTAATGAAGTACACGAGAGGAGTGACAGGGGTTACGAAATAGGATCATAATATAAGAAACTCGATGATCCGAGACGATCTAAACATTGAACCACTGCTACTCTTCATAGAAAAATCGCAACTGTGGTGGCTTGGGCGTGTACTAAGAATGTCCGATGACCGAATTCCGAGGAAAATACTGAGTGTGATTCCAAAGGGTAGACGTCCAGTGGGCCGCCCCAGACAGTTGGGCGAGGCAACTCCAGCAACCATGTGAGGAGAGGATGGGACTGCCATGAACGGAGGCTGAACAATCGGCACAAGACAGGGACGTACGGAGTGGAGGTGGGTAAGATCTGCATTTTGCCGGAAGCCTCCGAGACTTATTTCCTTTTAAAAGTACACGAGTTCTAGGAGCAGATCCCGGGTCCGAGTTCTTAGGTGCGGACTGAGCACTGGGTGTTGTTGCGGCGCACCGAACATAGAACCCGCACGAGAACTCAGAATCCCGGAGCCGGACAAGACCCGCATGAGGGCTCGGACCCGTCACCCGTGCAATGTAGGTTTTATTGAGAATTTAAATAAGTACATTAGCTGTAAGCTGTGATGCTTTATTATAAACTATTATGTTATAATGCACTTCACCCTTTGATTACACCAAGATAACACGCTCTAATTAAAAACGACTCCATGTCTAGCCGAATTTTCAAAAATCTAATATACCTACTAAACAATCCGGCGAGAGCAGTATAGTGTTACGTCAAGCGGTCACGCACGTGTATGTCAATCAGCGGACAGCGATCAAATGATCGCCCGCCGGTCGCGAGTCGCGGGGAAGTGTCTTAGTTGGCGGGTCGCAGGGAGTGTCTTGCGGTTCACGCAGTTCCGAGAACCCGAGACTCGTGAGTGGAGTGGAGAGTGGAGCGCGTCGGGGACGCCGGACGGTGATTCCTAGTTCCTACTACTCAGTACTCGCGGCGAACACGGGGAGGCCCGCCGGCCGGTAGAGGCATCCGAGTTTCGAATTTGGGAACGAGCCCGAGTTCCGGGACAGGGTTCTCTTGGAGTAGTCGCTTTGAAAAAGGAGTGGGAGTAGGAACCGCTTCCCGCAAAGGAGCGGATCACATGAGCCCATTCCGGCTGAACCGACACATTGCTAGTACGGAGGAGCCTTGTCGATGCAGTGGGTCCCCGACCCGAATAGGATAAGGGGACTGATGATGGAGATCAATTGTTTGATGCACCTTTACATACGCAACGTGAGTATGATTAAACAATTAAATTAGCGCCATCTAAGAAAGAACAGTGTATGAATAAAATTTTAAGTCTACCCTTAGCTTTTTTTCTTTATTTTTTCTCGATGTTATTTATGTTCTATGTACAACCACCATAGTGCCGCAATCTTAGGTTCAGTCAAAGTAGTACACTACAGGTTTTAAATGTACAAGAACATTTTATTTTCACAAAAGTAACTTTACTACACAAAACTTTAAACGTTAGTATTAGAATTCTGCTCTCCTTCGGAAATAAATACGAAACACGAAGAATATTTATGGGTTAAAGGAAAATCTAAAACTGATGCAATAATAAAACCAAATGTAGACTAACAATATTCCGATAGCAATATCTCACTTAACTGACAAATTGTACGTTGATTAACACTGTCTATAATAAAATTCTCTGCACCAGTAAAAATCCCAATGTCAAAGAAAGTATTAATAAATGTTAAAAAGTTTTAATTTAACAAAACTTAGGTAACTATTGTAAATAGTCATTTATGTAATCAAAATCTTGCCACAATTTTAACATATTTTTGTCTCGCACTTGAAAATCGTTTCTGAAATTTATTACATAAAGTTGATTCAAGGAGCACTTAAAAATCAAATATTCGTTCTTCATGTTTAATTTATAAGAATAGTATTGATTTTCTTAAATCTTCTTTCTTCGATTTATTTGAAAAATACTGAAAGGTATTGCTCTACTCTCTACATTATTCACTATCCATCCCTTTGGGTTCACTTAAAAAAAGTTGATGGAAGAAACAAACCTAGAAAACATACGGATTTTGGAGAAGAAATACCCTTTTAGTGCTTTTAAGGTTGTTCAGCTTAGTCATGGCTAAAAACTGTTCGAAGATCTATGGCTCTAAGTATTAAGTTTCCTTTTACGCATTCAAAGAATACGGACTTTAATCTTTTCAGTTTACATCCACGTTTACCAGTTTACTGAACTCTGGAGAGAGTGTTCTACCATTGGCGTAGCAAGTAGCAACTTTACACCGTCTAAATATTTGATTGCGACTCACTGTGGTCCCAACGACCCGATGCAACTGGACTTTATTACCTGCTTTAACTTTAATCATTTTTATTAATTGAATGTGAACCATCGTTTATTGAACTAAAGTTATTAATTTTTATGATTTAACTATCCTGTTTTCGTAGTGATTTGACAATAAGACCACATAAATAAATTTAAAAAATGTAAACTTTTAAGCAAAAAAAAAAATATATATATATACCTAAAATTTCTTCAAATAATTATTTAAGGTGTTAGCAAGTGAAAAACATGATCTAAATGTAATAACAATAATTCGGGGCTTAAGGGGTTATTTTTTTTGGCGTAGCACCACAAATCTGGCAATTCTTCACTGATTGTTTTTGTAATCAATCATAATAAGGACTAGCTTAGACTGTACTGAAACTTGTCGCCAATTTAAATGAAAAATAGATTTTTCTGCCGAAAGACCGTAAGCACTGAAAAAATCATGAAAAATAATGATGGACGAAAATGGTTCTTATTTTCTCCAGCCAGATAATGAGACATGTGTTCTATATAAATAAATAATAATCATCTCGAACCAACGCGGGCAAAAGTTTTCCCCACCTAAAATAGTTGAAATTTACCTTAGTAATTGAAAAAACTCATTGTCCAAAATTATTGTAAGTTATGATTGAACTTATTATAAAATTAAAGTGCATACCTCGAGGGAATAGGGATGCGTCCGTAATTCATAATTAATTTACTATGCTACGGTCATAGTAAATTAATTATGAATTACGTGAATTATGCCTACAATAAGATGTTTGCACGGCGACTAACAAGTAACGATGGCGGGCTCCTGGAGACCTGGAGAAGGGAGTTTTATTGGAACTTAAGTAGTTGTATTATTTCGAAAAAAATAGGGTCATTTATAAAACATAGAATTTTATAACAATGCAGTTGGTTTTTCTTTTGGGGCGTCAATGAGACTGTGTTAATAAATTTATTGCAGCTCCATCCAACAAATATTTATTAAAAAACCTGCACATGTTTAAGGCTCAGTTCCCGGCCCCAAAAAGAAGAAGATGGAGAGATATGAAATTACGAATGTTAGAAGAGCGCGCTAACTTTTACATCGATAAAATTGATGCAAAAATCATGAAAATCTTTAATAAAACACGACTCGTTAAAAATAGAGCAAAAATCTCGCGATAATTGTCTTTAATTTTATTTAAAGAAACGCTGTGAATGTTTTCATACATATAACTTGTAAAATAACCGAAACAAACGTGTTTATAATCATTTTTGGAGCATACTTTGACTTTTTTTTATCGAGGGAATTTTATATAATTTGCGTTTCGGCGTGATAAATGTCTAGATATTATCTTCAAGAATAACATATATTTTTTTTAAGAGCTTAAAAACTTCAAATGTTTAAGGGAGGTTTGCAAGAAATCGGTTGAAATTCGGAGAACCGCCTCTTAAGTAATTTTATTGTGTTCGGCGTATTTTCAGGGCCGAGTCAAACCGGATATTTTATGTAACATACGAGGGCCGATATTTTTAAAAGCTCCCGACAGTGAAAACTTTTTCAACGGAAGGTTAAACCCTCAGGCTAATTTCTTCATTTTCGGAAAACAACACATATAAGTCTCATAGAAATCGTAGTGTCTACCTTCTTTATTATTATCACCGTGTTAGATAGAAAAAAAAACCACCACGCTTTATATCCAAATCTAAAGGTAACCACAAAATAATTATAATGCACCTTTTTATGAAAGTAAAGTTTCCGACCGTAATTAAAAAAAAAAATAAACTCTGGGAATTATTTGTCTAATTAAATATGCGTGTTTTAATTTTTGAAGTGAAAATTTCTTTAGCAACATTGTGATTTGAAACTCGATGAAACGAAAAATAACGACACTAAAAAGAGATATACATGAGTGAGGGAGCAGACTGCGTATCGGCGGAGACGAGGAACGAAATAAAAGGCATGCTGTCGATTTGGTGAGTCAGTCTTTATTGAAGTGAGCTACGTAGCGATGGTCGGTGAGGAGCGGAGTGACAGAGGTGTAGATGGTGTTGCTCGGAGTTGAGGCGTGATGAAGGTCGGTGACGCGTAGGCGGTCATCACAGGTCTTCAGGGAGCCATCGTGTTGTAGCTCTACACCGTGGCGGTGGAGAAGGGTCCTGATCCAGGCGGTCGATCGACGTCTTGTTGACGGATATGGCGGCTATGTGTCCTTTCAGTCGGCGCACATACCTGACGCAGGAAGGAACCTTGTGAGGCGATGAAGACGATCTCTGCACGACGGGCTTCGGTAGCCAGAGATTGGTTGCACCTAGAGAGCAAGCGCGGTGGGCTTGGTAGTCGCAGGTCGGGTGACATCTAATGTCGTGGCACGATGGGCCAGACAGCGAGATGGTGGTTGAAGGTGGAGGCCTCTAAGGCGTTGATGTTCCTTGTGTCACACTGAATAAGCGTAAATCACATGACGTTGATTTGCATGAGCGATAAAGAGCCCAGCGGGCTTCTTGTGGCGTTACTACACTGTATTGGATGTATAGACTGTTGGATGGTATGGACTGACTGAATGATCCCGACCGGCAGAGCTGCTTATATAGGCGACGAGAGTAGCTACCTAAGCGCCAAGTAATGTTGCGTACTCGCGCAAAGAAAGCCGTAGAACATTCTGCTGCCGTACCAATGCGACGGCTGTTGAGTCGAGGCCTTTCGGTGTGTTTCCCGATATCGCGCGGCGTAGACCTATAGCTGTAGGTATGTAGGTTGATTATTCTGGCGTGTTCGTACAGAACCAGTGGCGGCGCAATGATTTTTACTAAAGGGGGCGACCGTTCTGGTCGCCACAATAAGATTTAACCTCCGGGAGAATGAGCTTATATAACCGGTCTCCTCTTTGTGCGGTGCTTAGTAGCCTCCCCAGTCTTGTCTACTTTATTTTTCTGAAGGTTTCACTTCTGCCGCGTATGAATTGCAAACTGTATGTTTTTCGTCATCAGTAATTTCAGCTAGAAAAAAATTTATGGTGAGGCATTTTTAATACTTTTTTTATATTCGCATACATTTTTTTTTATTTAAAAAACATTATGTGTTCATTTCAAATTTTTATGCGTATTTCATCACCTTTCAAAAACAATTTTTAATTTTCGAATATGTTCAGAAATATTCCATTTATTTGGATATTATTACAAAGCGGCAATAATTTGACGTTCTGATACAATATGCCCGAGGCCTGGGGGTTAAGGACCACTACAGTTCTTTAATATCCTGCCTGTTTCACTCAGCCTTTGCCTGCCATAAAATGAAGGATGAATAAAGTGCTGTAAGTACTTAATATTTGCATATTTTATGGTTTGAGATAGGAGTAGGTATTATTCTAGGTTGAAATGGATTATTTGCATTTCATACAAGAAGTTGATTGTTAAGTTTGATGGACCTTATAAACATGTCTTTACAGCTTTCGTACGCCTCTTGGTCCCGAAGAATGTTATGAGCAATACATTATCTTTGATAGATTCTCTAAAAGGTTGTCCTGGATATATATTTTTTCTTCACATATTCTGCACACACAACACATGTGCACAGACACTATATGTAAGTAGTTAGTACTATCAGACCGTGTTTCCGCAGGGGTGGGCATGTAAGATAAGACGCCATAAATTCATATTTTGACACCTAACCGCGCTGCTACCTTCTGGGACCTTCATCAGTTACCAAAGATCTAATCGAAAATAAACTTTTATATCTGCGGACACACTGCGGTGTAACAGCAAGTTCAAGAAGGATTTTAACCAGCGTGTAAAAAACCTAGATGTCATTTTGCCGTTCGATAATTTTTTTAAATTAAAAACAAAAAAATATGTTTCCATCCACTGATCACACTGCTACGCGTGGCGACGGGATCACGTGAAAGGTCTTTTACCGTGCTGCCAGAACGAGACGGAGTGCGCATAACGTGACCCATGCTGGCTGAACCCAACTACTCAGTTGCAGCGAGTGTTAATTTTTTATTTTTTTTATTGAAAAGAAATCATCGGATAGCATAATGACTTCTACATTTTTTATTCCAAATATGCACAGGAATCGCTGGCTAAAATTGTTTGGGTACGTGATGTTACAATACATTTTTTTACTTACGTTCCTCATCACACACATCACATCTTCTTCCCCTTGTCCTATTCGGGTCGGGGACCCATTGCATCGACAAGGCTCCTCCATAAGTCCCTGTCTTGTGCTGATTGTTCGGTCTCTGTCCATGGTAGACCCATCATCTCCTCACACAGTTTCTGGAGTTGCCTCGCCCAACTGTGTCTGGGGCGGCCCACTGGACGTCTTCCCTCTGGAATCGCACTCAGTATCTTCCTCGGAATTCGGTCATCAGACATTCTTAGTAGATGCCCAAGCCACCTCAATTGTGATTTTTCTATGAAGAGTAGCAGTGGTTCAATGTTTAGATCATCTCGGATCGTCGAGTTTCTTATATGATCCCATTTCGTAACCCCTGCCACTCCTCTCAAGTATCTCATTTCGGCAGCTTGGACTCTGGAGCGTTTTCGTTCATTTAGCATCCATGTCTGGTGGCCGTTGAGTAAGTTGTTAAGTGAGCGTTGGGCGGTATACCGTTTTAAACACTGCCATCTTTGTCTTACTTACGTTCCTAATATGTTTATGGAAAGAAATGTGCTAGATATCAGATTTTTTATTTTTTTTTATTATTTTTATATTTATTTATTTTATACATAAGGTTTTAAGGGACGGTTAAGGTTATCTTACATTAACCAGTGATTCCTGACATTATTTGGAGCAAAAAATGTAAAATAAATTTTGGTCTCCGGTGATATTTTTGATGTTTTTTTTTAATTAAAAACACAAAAGATCATAAGGTATTGGATTTTTTTTTTAATTTAAGAAGAAAAAAAGTGGAAAACGATATTTCATCGAAAAGGGCATCGCAGACCAAAATTTCATTCACATCTTTTTACTCAAAAAATTGTCAGGAATCACTGGAATTACAAGTACGTCCCTTAATACCCTATATTACCCGGTACTTTCATCTGGAACACGAAAAATAATGAGTGTAATAACACCTAAGTACTCGTTTCCCATAGTGTGAACCACTATATCGGGGAATGAGCAATGAAGTAAGTTGTGCTGCATGCTGCAGTGGAATAGTGTGGATTCGGATGTTCATTTACGTAAAATTTCGTAATATTTATATAAATTTGTTTTTTTTTTCAGAAAACAGAGGTACTTCCCAGGCCCGCTCGTCCACCTCCGACTCCGGAGACGAGGAAGAGGACGAGGACAACTCGTCCCACAAGCAAACAGACACGGAGATGTCCACCGCCACAGAGGGTCAGATGAAGCGGTACGGCCTCAACAAGCGGGTCTCCCTCGGGTTCGCCTACATCGGGGCCAGTAAACAGTATCACTACGGAAGCTTCTACCTGAGGATGGGAGCTGTCGGTGAGTTCGAAAATTTCGAGTTAAAACACCTGAATTCAAGCTCCTCTTTTTATGTGAATACAACACAAGAGTCCCAGCTGCTCCCGTCTGGAGCCAGTGAGACTACAGAATCCCCAATTGTTGTGAGGCTGAAGGTAGTGGGATGGGGAAGAAGGTGGGAAAGAGTAAGGTGGGGAAGTACGTGACTATTCAGATCTGGTCACCAAACACGTTTTAATCCAGAATGGTGGTCTTACACCAGGGAGAGTATCTTCCACTCTGGAACGTGCCGCAAATATACTATATATTATTTTAAATGAATAAATTGTGAAATAACACAAATTAATCAGATAAAATTTATTTGGCACGCCGGGATTTGGGCCCTCGACCTTCGGATTGATTCGACCACGGATGCCGTCATAATGTTTAAAACATAGTACTAAAACAATTTTTTTATGTCAAAATCGACATACAAATCTTTCAGTTTTTTTATTATTTTTTTAATCTTTTCCAATTGTAAAAACCATTTAAATGGAAGTAACATTTTTTAGCAAACCATTGTTTGTTTACTGACCCTTGCGTAAAAAATTGTAATCAAATCCTGTACCCAATGTAAAAGCAGCATGGGCGTAACAATATTAATAATATTAAGGAAACATGAAGTTATTATATCTTAATCCACGGGTTATGCCGGGTCTTAAAACTAATACTTCATAAAATTTGATGTAGATAATGTACTCGAAACTTTGAAAACCCGCGAAATTCTCCCCTTCTACACATATTCTTGTAGCGTTAAATTCCCCTTTCTTCCCTAGAAATATTTCAGGTCATTTTACCAAACACCCGTGGATTGCAGTTTTCACATGACAAATTATTTTGTTTACACCAACCAAACTCACATAAAAATAATTCTTTCATTTATATTGCTTCCTATTATTTTCTTGTTTGATATTTACACCGTTCTCGTTTTACTCAAGCAAGGCTTTCTTTAATGCTTAGAATAAAATAGTTACATTATTCGAGAGCAAAACCTCGACTCTTTGACATCTGACCTCCCCTCTGCGGGGTTCGCAGCAAAATCCTTCGCGTATTTTACCAAATCAAATTTATTTGTTCGCCTACACTTTCCCTCTCGGCTTTTCAGAACATTTCTTCTTTCCAAATTCAATATAAGCGTCAATTTACGAACACCGTTTGTGTACCCAACCATTCCTTTATGTGCGGGGTATCTTTACTTAATTTTATCCCTCAGATACCGGCCGGATTTCAATCACTCATTTCTATAGAAACCAAATTGTGGCAGTTGAATCCATTTCCTTCAATCTTTTCCTTAAATTCAACGTCGCGCATGTCGCATCTCTGAGATTTGCAAGTATTTTCTATCTATCTTATGATTGAAAGGCAGGCAAGCTATGCAATGTGGATAACTGTGCTTTACACTGTACCACTGTACTAATTTGAATATCGTATACTTGTATAAATCAATCTGTCAACTTCGTTCACCATAACACACTGACATCTCTGAAATGGCGGACGAAACCATCGACTTATTGTAGATCCGTAGGCGAAACAATACAAAAAAAGTATTTTTGGTACTTTTTATTGAATGAATTAAAAAAAAAACAGAGTTTGCAATGCACACGCGCTAGAGAAACCTTCAGAAAACTAAAGCAGACAAGAGTGGGGAGGCTGCGAGGCATTGTAGAAATAGGACACCGATTACACTATCTCATCCTCTCGCAGACTAAATTCTATGGTGTTTGTCTCTTTGTAGTTTTTAAACGACTTCCAAAAGGAGGAGGTTACCTCAGAACTTTTGATTGGGTGAACCGATATTGATGATTCTTTTTTAATTAGAAAGCTGGTGCTTTCCGTGTGGTCCCATTTTAATTTGGTCCAGTTTTGACAATGAGATCCATGAGAAAACCATATATGTCTTAAATTTGCAATAAGTATGTGCGCGACAAATGGACGAATAACTCAATATTACGCCAACAGATTTCGATGATTCTTTTTTTGAAGTAAAACTTCTTTACGCACGCTCGTCATTAAAAATCAAAAAATAAACAAAAAATTTAACCAAACAAAAAACGACTTCAAAAAATGCACTAAAAAGTAAAAACATAATTTCGTACGATTGTTATTTTTGGAGTTTTAATAGTCCGTATTATCAATTTTTGGGCTTTTATTAATGGATCTAATACAGTTTTAGAGCATCCTCCCCAGACAATTATACCGAACGATAAAATTGATTGACACAGGGAAAAGTATACTGTTCTCAGTGTACTTTTTTAGTATATTGCGCAATGATCTGAAGATATATGCCAGTTTCCGTATACGGCTTGTGACATTAATTACATGATCTTCCCATCGAAGTTAATTATCAATTATTACGCCTAAGTATCTAATGGAATCTACTCGTTCCAATGGATTGCATAGACAGCTGGATATATCACTACAAGAATGTATTTTTAGTACATGATTGCTTGAGGGTTGACTTGGATTGTTCGTACTGAATGTTGGGTATTTTGTTTTAGTTATATTTAGCGTTATTAAATTATCTATCAGCCATAGAGTGGAACTAATATTTTGCAAAATTAGTTCCGCTCTATGAAAAATTTCTACCCATGTTTTGCTTTTTAGTTTAGTTATGTTGCCATCAATTTCTAATCTACATAAATCATTAATGTATTTGAGAAAAAGTATTGGACCGTGTACACTTCCCTGTGGTACACCAAAATTGATTCTGATAGGTTGAGACGACTTGTGTGATGGTAACTTAATAAATTGCTTTCTGTCTGTTAGGTAATATTTGAACCATTCAAATGCCTTATTCTTTATTCCGATTTTCTGTAGCTTAGCTAGGAGAATTGGACGAGAGACTGTGTCAAATGCCTTAGCCAAGTCCAGAAATATTGCCAGACATTTATCACCTTTGTCTAGGGCTTCTGTTATGTGTGATGTTAATTCTAGAATAGCTGAATCTGTGCTTAGCCCTTCTCTGAACCCATGCTGGTTTGGCGAGAGAATATTGTCTTTTGTAAGATGGTCGGTAAGTCTTTTTTTTACGATTTTTTCTATAATTTTGGAAAGTGATGATAAAATGGAGATAGGTCTATAGTTTGATATCTCAGTAGGAGTTCCAGACTTAAAAATTGGTTGAACCAAAGCAAGTTTGAGTTTGTTCGGAATTATACTTTTGTCGAGACTGAGGTTAATGATATGTACTAGTGGTTGATTCAGGAAAGGTTCAATAATTTTGAGTATGTTTGAGGATATTTTATCATGATTACATGAATGGGAGGGCTTTAATTGTTTAATAGTTTGTGAAATTTCAGCAGAGTTGGTGGGGTTGAGTGTGAATGAATTGTTTGTTTTATAAGCAGAGTTATTGATATTGTCGGCAAGAGCATTTTCATCGGTAGATGTTTTATTTAAAATTTGTGATGCTAAGTTTTTTCCGATATGACAAAAATATTCATTTATGTAATTGGTCACAGTGTCAGGGTCGTCTTTTAGTGAGGTGTCTAGTCCGTTGATGTTTAATTTATTGATTGGTGGTGTTGAATGGTCAGTGTCAGATATTTCTTTAATAATTTGCCAATTTTTTTATCGTTATTACCGGCTGTGGACAATTTCAGTTTAGAGTAGTTTTCTTTAGTGATTCTGATGAGATTGTTACAAATATTTCTCTATTTTTTATAAAATATTTGGGCTTGTATATTTGGATTGTTAAGTAAGTTTTTGTGGAGTTTGTCCCGTTTTTTAATACAAAAAAATTAAGCCATGTGTTATCCATGGTTTTTTTAAAATTTATTTTTTGAGTTATCAAATGGGATTCAACAGCCAGAATATGTTTGAATAGTATTTCAGAAATTTTATTAAATGCAACATCTACATCTGAAGAATTTAGAGTAGAGAGCCAATTTTACAATTTAATTTTGGAGGTTAGTTCCTCAAAATTGATCTTAGTCTTTAATATATTTTCACATGAGGTAATGGGAATGGATTTTTTATTCATGAGACCAATTACTATTGAGAAGTGATCAGTTATGGTTGATTGATATAAAATTCCTTTCGTATTTTTTTTTGTTCTTAGGAAATGTGGTCAATACATGATTTTTTTATGTCGGTTACTCTAGTTGGGACATTAATGTGAGAAACAAGCCCGTATTGAGTCATTAGGTTTTTATAATCGAGTGTTTGTGTTGACATGGGCTTAAGTAAATCTATGTTAATGTCACCGATTACAATTAGTTCTTCATTTGATCTACAGTTCAATAAGGCCACGTCTAAAGATTTAAGGAAGGATGAAACATTTTGTTGTTTAGGTGACCTGTATAGTGCAAGAATGGTGGTCTGGTTTATTTTAATTTTAAGGCAGTAGGCATTATCGATGGATAGTTCAGAGATAATCGGGTATAAATCGGATTTTACATAGACGATTACTCCATCTGACTGTGTCTTGTTATTCAATGTATTGAAAACAGTAAATCCTGTAATTTTTTTAGTGTAATTTGATTTGATTCAACATTCTGTTAAAATTATTATGTCAAATATATTATTCAAACCGACAAGCGTTACTAGTAAATTGTTAAAGTTATTATCTATGCTGCGAATATTTGATGAGAATAATTTTAGTTGTGTATATGGCTCTAGTATCTATATGTATACAATTTGATGCAACATTAGTTTCAGAGGTTATTATATTACCATAATTTTCTATTTGTGCAATAATATCATTCATTTCTTATGGCAAAATTTTTATTTTTTTTGGTAGCAGTATTATAAAAGGAAAAAAAAACAAAGTTTATTATTTTACACTACGCTTTACTTTTTACTGTATTTTACACTGTACTTTGCACCGTATTTTACACCATGCATACTCTGTAGTATGTATGTAATCTGTATCAAATATTACATGTACTTTACACCTCTGTATTTTATACTAAACTTTTCTCTGAGCTTTACACGGTATTTTACATTGTGTTTTCCCTAGGACTTTATTTTTTTTAAATTTTTTTTTACATTAACTCCACATAGGAGGCCCTGAGGAAAATAATTTCCCTCGGTGCCTATGTCATCTTTGAGGATGCTGTGTGGAGTGTCTTTTTGAGGAAAGGAAGGAGTGAACATGGGTCTTGAAGAGACCCATGTTGTAGGAGGGAGGAAACGCAGAGGCTGGTAAATCGTTCCATATCCGAGCTGTTGAACTCAAGAACGAGTCGTAAAAACGACCCGTTCTCTTGTGACTAATGTCAACCGTGTACAAATGTTGAGCGCGTGTTTGGCGTGTTTCCCGACTATGCACCTGTGCCGAGGGGATCAACGACGCTAGTTCCTCGGAGCATTTTCCATTGTAATACCGGTAGAACAAGGACAGCATTCCCACCTGACGCCTGTGCTCTAAAGATTGCAATCCGTTTGTTAAGATGGGAGAATCTATCAAACGGACGGCCCGTTTCTGCACAGAGTCAAGGGTTTTTTTAAGGTATTTTGGAGCTCCAGACCAGAGGTGGCTGCCAAATTCAACCGTGGGGCGCACTTGCGATTTGTACAGGGTTAGCAGTTGTGTACTATTAAAGTATCTGCGGGCCCTGTACAGTACGCCCAGTTTCTGAGAGGCTAATTTAACTCTGGTTTCGATGGAGCCCCCATACCTGAGCTGGTCACTTAGAGTAACACCAAGCATATCAATGGAGGTCCTGTTCCTTACATTGTACAGTATACTATACCTTACTGTATACTGTACTGTACTGTACTGTATACTGTACCTTACATTGTACAGGCACATAAGCATTATTTTTGTTTTAATTTATGGTCACCTCATATAGCTTCACACTGATACGTCCACTGGATAGGTGGTTGAACGGTTTAGTCTTTTAGAGAGTGAAATGAAGTGGAAAGAATCGATTTACCATTTTCGATAAATTGACTTGAAACTTTGAAGCCCATATTTAAACTATTCGTGTTGGAGATCCCTACTTATGGATATTTATTCATTTATGTTATTTCTACGGTGCATGAGAACCGTTTAGTGCCAGTTTTATATTCCAGAACTAAGCATTGAAGGTGTCTTGACAAACAAGTTTCCACTGATAGGAGTAAGATTTATTATTGTAAGGTTGAAAGATGTATTCTTCTTTTGGACTTAGTTAGAAAATATTTGTCATTTAGGAATTAAACGTACGCCATACGAAAAAAACTTGTTCCATAAGTTTCTCCGCTTTATTGTGGTAATCTTAATTAAATTAAAGAATATAACCGGCAGTTTTGTGCAATACTCTGAAATATGAATTTATAAATATAAGACGAGGCGCCATTGTGTTAGATAGATAGTTGTTTTTCGATTCGAAAAAAAATTTCTGGGAATATTTGAAGATATTAAACAATCTTATTTCAGTTTAAATTAATCATTGTATATTTTTAATGTTTATTTCTTTTGTTTCAATTTTAAACAGATGATTTAAAAAAAAAAGTTAATAACATTTCCATTCGAAAGGTTGGCAAAAAAAATATCTGTTTTCAATAGGCAATGTTCATTCTAAAATTTGAAAATATGACGGTTTGACAAAAGGTGGCGATATTAAATTTGGAACCATAGTTAATTCTTTTATAAATATCAATTACTGATTACAGTATCACCAGCTCCATTGAATTCGAGAAGACGAGACTAAGTTCATCTTTGTTTGTGCTTCCGGCAGACGTCTGATTTCGTTTCGCCAAAAAGAGAACGGTCCTACAAAGGGGAGCAGGTTTAATCTCATTGGCCCGACTGTCCCCGGTCCCCAGCCTCCAGCTCAGCTCAGTAATACAAGTTACTGTAGCAATTTATCAGCACAATAAAAGTCCCAAACGGCTGAGTGACCAACCCTTTCAGACTTCCGACTTTTTTCTCGAAACAAACATTCTGAATTCCATTTACTTTGATTTATTAAGCTTTAGTCGTTTTTGTACATTTCTTATATGTGTATTATTAAACATATAAATAAACTGTGTTGTCCTCGAACTATAGAAGTTTTCCCTTTTAATCCTTGTCCTTTTCCGTAAATTGTATCTTTCCTGTACATGAAAATATGAGAATTTTTTCACCTATAATTAAATCAATGTTTATTTCAGTGGTTATACTGTTATACCTACGTTTTACTACTTGGTATGTTTAGTTTTTGTAAATATGTAAGTAGTTTCAATGTCTTAACATAATGTCGTTAGAATTTTCAGGTGTGTCGGTTTTAAGGAATCTTAACAGAGGTCAGTAGTAGTACTACACGAAAGAGACAACTAACTGTTGCCCGTTTGGGTCTAAAACCGTTTTGAAGATATCCGAAGGTACTAAAGTACCTTCCAACAATATAATCATAACATAGTATAAAATGAAGTCGCTCAAAATGTTTGTGCGCTTAGATCTTTTAAACTACGCAACGGATTTTCATGCGGTTTTCACCAATAGACAGGGTGATTCAAGAGGAAGGTTTATATGTATAAAACATGCTTATTTTAGTAGAGAAAAGCCGAGAAATTCAAATATTCAATTCAGGCAGCGGGCAGCTGGCAAGCGGGTGGTGTGGATTTATAAAGGTTGGGTAATGGCGTTGTGTTTCGTTAGCCACAGCAACGTGTGGCCGGGTCTGCTAGTAAGCGATAAATCGCTACAAACAACTACTTCCAATTTTGAAAATTACTCTTCAATTCAATATTATTCCAAGTTCATTGAACTAAAGTTACAATCACTCACAGGGTGATAGACCCACAACAGAAATTAGTTTGTTTTATGATATCATAAAAAGTTCTCTTTCTCCCAATTCTCGCCTTAAAGAATTTTTGTTAAAAATTCAAATTAATGGCTTGATGTTTGAACATTTTTTTAAACCTGTTCTTGCTTCCATTTAATTCAATTATTTTTATCACCCTACGCGCCCAATAAGGTAGCAATTCAATTGATTTTTGAAGCTTTAATGGCAGTAATAATCTCTATGAAAGCTGCCGGTATCGGGTCATAGTTCACAGTTCATAGGCCCATGTCGCCCGTGTAGCCCATGTCGCGTGTCGCTGTCAACTAACATGCACAAATAATGCACGAAAAATGTCACTTTATTATTTTAACTGGTATTTTATGTTATTATCTCGATTTCAACTCCGTTATTACACTTTTATTAATTTGTGTTTTTCCTGCTTCGAGTCGAGTTAGCGTGCTTTATGGTTTTTTCGAATCACATTAGAACAGTGTTGCAGTCAACACTCACAAAGTTTTTGTATGATTTATTTATTAGTTTTATGGGATTTTGTTCCAAGCTTTAGGCCTGATATGAACTTAGAATCTGGACCGTAGATTCCACCTTCTTGGTAACTACATACGTTTTGAGCAAATTTAGAACTCAACTTATTTTTTAAATTCTTGGCCATTTATTCAACAAATCTAAAACCTTCGCTACTCGCGCATCTTAAATACGTAAACACCAGTTCAATCTATCGAACAGTGTGATCATTTGAAGTTCTGTGAAACAACTGGCCCATAATTGTATAATAATAGAACTTGGATAGATCGTTCACAGAACTTGTACGTTAACTTTGAAGTTTTTTTTTTGTTTTCTTTATTTTTGTTTTTTCATTCAAGTCTGTTAAATAACTTTTGTAGTTTGTCAAATGAATTGTTTGAGTTCCTTGTTCTGCCGGTATTTCAATGGAAGATGCTAGCTTCTCCGAACCGGGAGGCCCTGAGGAAAATAATTCCTCTCAGGGCCTATGTCATCTTTGGGGATGCTGTGTAGAGGGTCTTTTAAGGGAAAGGAAGGAGAGGAAGTCGTGGGAAGGAAAAAGGTATGAGGGGTGGATAGGAATCTATTAGGGGTCAGTCTGCCCAGGAGTTACAGACGTATGAATCCACCCCTCCAACTGCGGTGCAATGCGATGGGTTGAGAGATGGAAATGTCAAAAGCTCAACCAGTCTCTCTCGATCCGGCCCGCCGTGCAGCAGGTGGGCAGACGCATCCGCCGCCAAGACCTGGACAAACCTCATCCCATGAACCCGGGCAATGCTCTTAATGTGATATTATACCAATGGTGTTATTCAAATTTGCCCACATTATTCATTGTTAGTAAGTTATAATAATAATAATAGTAGTAGGGCAGGATAGTGCAATCCCACACATCCCATATGGTGAAGCAATGTAAAAAGTTTAAATCCTCACAAATTTGTTATTGAACTCATCTACGAATCACCGAGTAATATGAAAGTAAATACAACTGTATCTGAGCAACAGGTTGAATCGCTGTTTGTTTACTTCAGTGGGTGCTCTTGAGCTATGGTTAAACGTAAATCCTTACATTCAGTCCTCACTACTCAGCTCAGCACAATGGAGCATACAACTTATTATTATTATTACTATTCCCTCGTCAGCTTAATTTCCCAGTGGTTGGTAGGCAGCTCTGCTAGTAGCTAAGGTAGGTAGGTTCGGGGGTTGGCGACTTGGCTAAGGGCTGAGGGCAGCAAACATAACTTCTTTGAGGTTTCCTTGGGGAGGATTAGGCAAACAAAGGCCATATTGTGTTTCCCTCCCCTTCCCACAAACAGGGCTCATGCCCGTTGCTCCTGCAAGAAGCCTCACAAATTTTTCATGTTGATTTCACTCATTCGTAAGAGGAGTACGTATATTCACTAACTAACTAACTAACTAACCATCACGCCGTTTCCCCGCAGGGGTAGGCAGAGAGGACGGACCGCCAAACAACTCGGTCTTGGCACACACTCCTTGCCTCGTTCACATTCATACACCGTCTCATACATGCTCTTCTATTATTCCGACTCTTCACATGGCCCGACTCAAGTATCTGATTCACTTGGTCGTGCCATGTCTTTCTCGGACGTCCCCGACTTCTTCTACCATTCACATTTGCATCATATATTCTCCTTACACTCCTTTCCTCGTTCATTCTCTCTACATGACCGAACCATCGGAGCGTTCCTTTCTTGATCTTACTCATTACGTTTAATATATTCACAATTTGCTAATACTGATGAATGAAGCAAGATATACGCAGGTGTTCTATTTTTTTATGAAGTTCATATGTATATGTACATAATTTTATAAGACACAATTTTTTTCACAAAAAATGCCAGTTTTTTCACTAGTAGAATAACACAATTTTAACACATTTTAGAACAAGATTAGAACTGTTACCTACTTACTATTTGGTCATAGTCACCCTACATGTTTACAGGTGATACTTAGTATTAATAAGCTAACGTCTGTACGATTGAAATTTAAGAACCCGACTTCTAGTGCATCTCTGACGATGCGCCTTATGCAAAACCATTTTCGTACGTGAAGTTTAATACAAAGCTTGTTAGAAAAATAACCAGGAAATTTTTAAATAAAAATATTTTTAATGGAAACTTTTAAAAGTTTTAAAAAATGGCTCACATTACGTTTTTTTCTAACAAAAATTACTGAAAACGAAAAAAATAAAAAACACATACGTATTTTTTTAGACAAATTAATTATTATCAACACTTTTTTTCAATGCGAAAATAATTCTTAAAAATTCACTGAGTTTCTTTATTTGTTTTCAAATTGCGGTCGGAAACTTTGGTTTCATAAAAGTGTACATTTTAATTATTTTGTGGTTAACTTTTAGATTTGAATATAAAGCGTGTTGTTTTCTCTTTCCAACACCGTTAAGATCATACTTCACACTATGATAGTAAGGGAGACACAACGATATCTATGAGACCTATTTGAGGAGGAACAAATATGGTCTCCTGTGATTAAACGGGTTGTCTGGACGATATAATTTTATGAATCTATATTATATTCAACAAGGTGCCTCCAGCCATGTTGGGCCGTTTTGAAACAGATTTATAAAACAAATTAAATCTTTGTCATTCTTTTCAGAAAACAAAAACGCGGGCGAAAATTAGTAAATTAAATATTTAGTTTTTGTCTGAGTGATTTTCGTGGTAATAATTCGTCCTGAAGGAGGAATTAGTCAGAAATAACTACCTGCCACTGAACAGATAGAAGCTGTGTGCCTGAGATGTTAGGTTAGATTTGTCTCACTTCGGGTGAAATTGATCAAACATTTAAATAAATCTACAATCTTTCTTGAACAGATAATCAATTTTATTATTTTGTCTGTGGCCTAAGGTCTTTTTTTTATCTTAGTTTTTCTTCCTTTTCTTTCAAATTGGCGTGGATAACAAACTCTTCGAAGGATTTAAGTGTTCATTGCTGCCGCTGCCTGCGAAACAAAGAGAAGTTGAAGGACAGCAATCGAGGCGGGCGGCGGAATAAGACGCCAGAACAAAGGAAACTAATTATTAAGGGTGCGAGGTGGGTGCGAGCAAGCTAGAGTCGAGGACTTGGTGAGAAGTTGAAAAGTTACTGATCGTTCTCGTGTTCCTATTTTAGCAATTATTATACTTTTCAGGGATTCAGAAGTTGTCGCGTGTCTTGCAATAGTGTATAAACATCAGAAAGGGCCAGGGTATCTAGCATGGTCGATCGGTATAGGTTTTATCGAAAATGTCGGTAACTTGTCATCGCTCCCGAGCACGACTGCAGGCCGCTAACGAACAAACAACAGTTTACAACGATTAAGGGTTCCTAATTATTTTGACGTGAACTTTTATTTCTTCGTTTGCGGCCTGCAGTCGTGCTCGGGAATGATGACAAGTTACCTACATTTTTGATAAAACCTATATCGATACCCAGTGCCTACAAAGATACCTACGGGCCTATGCCAATTTCGAAGTCAGTCCTGTCATTTAGTTCACTTCACTGTTTAAACTTGTCTAATCACTCTATTTATTTAATATGTTTACGGTAAAACAACACACAGATCAACAGTTACGAGTATCAACATTAACAATTATCAGCAACAACGAGTATCGACAAGAATCAAAGTTTAGACATCTGATGAGAAGTCTTCAACGGTGATCAGAAGCATTCTTAAATATATTCCTCTATCAGGTCACCTTCATACAACACACATTCAGATAAAATTGAAATAATACAGCATACATACGTAAGGCACATATATTACATTTTCGTATTGATAATATGGTGATTTAATGCAATAACTTATACTAACCGAAATGTCACAGCGAAGAAAACTTTGTGGTGATTTATTATTTGAAATCATTAACGGACGTTTAGACAGTCCGAACGGTGAGTATGATTAATCATCTTGTATCCCAATACATAAAACACGAGACTTCATGCTGCAATTAATGCAGTTGCTTCTCGCACTAATTTTATGGAAAATTCCTGTTCTCAGAGATTTTGTCATACCTATTTAACTTTAAGAATTTTCATATTTTCCTTTAAAAAAAGCATGTACGAGTATATGCATGCAGAGATGCAGATATTCAATAATCCTTAACTATATCAGTTTTTCATTATGTTATCGTTATAATGTTATAAATAATGAATAATCGACCACCATAGCACGGACATCAGCCTAGCATGGTGGTCGAAAAATCCACTAATAATGTAACCATATTATGTATGCAATGAAAATGGAAAAAAAAGTTTATAAGATTATTATAACCTTTGGTCTTTGAAAACCAATGTAAATACATTAATAAACAAACAAACGATTTAACATGGTTAGTTTAAGATAGTTTCGGTTAGGCTTAGCCACCATAAGATATTGATTTAACTAACTAACTAACTAACATAATATATACAGAATCAGAAATAAAAATCCTACAAACAAACATCCCCCCATAGTAGTAACACTACAGAATAAGGAAACTAAAGATATAATTATCTCACAAAAGAGAAAATATGGTGTACTACATATCAAAGACATAAATTTCGTTGGAGACATCAATAACACAATTTACATAAACGAACAACTGACCCAACACAATAAACACTTGCTTTACCTGGCGAAATCATCAAGAACGGGATACAAGTTCATATGGGCTAAAAACGGAAGTGTCATGATGAGGAAAACCGAAACATCTCCAATAATCCAAATAAGAGAGCCAGAAGATATCCCCTCTGAATAAAGGACCATCATATAATCACCTAGCAACTATAAACAAACATCTTTCAACATGTCGGACGAAGATTTTTTACACCAAAACCATATATGTAAAAACACCATGGAACTCAATAGCCTTTTTAAAAATGTAAACTTCTCAATATTAAATTTCAATATAAGAAGTATAAGGAAACACTTTGATGAACTATGTGTCCTCCTTCATAATTTTGATTTTTCTCCTAGCGTAATTGTACTAACTGAAACCCAAATGAAAGATGTAATTCCATATAATTTACCTGATTATACTACAATTTCTGCTGCCTGTAAACATACTGGACATGATGGAGTGACTGTCTTTTGTCATAATACTTTAAAAAATATTGAGGCTGAGTTTATTGATTTTAAGACGGCTAATGTAATAAAATTAACTTTTTGTCAAAATAACTATAAATATCTCATAGTAGCCGTGTACAGACCCCCTTCTTTAAATGATTTTCTGTTTGTAGATGAACTAAAAACATTTGTTAGAAATCTTGACAGACATAACTTTACTTTCTCCTTACTAACGGGGGACATCAATATAAATATTAATGATAATACAAAAAATATTAATTGTCAAAACGAATATCTAGATTGTTTATCAATTTATGGATACCTTTCGTATATTAACTCACCAACAAGAGTAACCTTAATAAACTCCGCGTGTTTAGACCACATTTTTGTCAAGACACACAAAGATGTTAATATTATCTCCTCAATTCTAGAAACAAACATCACTGATCATTTTCCAACACTATATGGGCATAATTTCAAAAATTCATCTATAAAACAAAATTGTGAAACTCTTGAAAAAATAGACATTAATTATCATACATTAAATTCTTTACTTCATTTAGAAAGTTGGGAAAATGTTCTATCTTTAGTAAATCCACATTCAGCATTAGAAAATTTCTATAAAACTCTACAAGATAATATTCGAAAAAGTGAAAGTAAAATTGTTGTAACAAACAGAAAATATAAAAAAATCAAACCATGGATTACTGTTGGCTTAATTGTCTCAATTAGGCAAAGAGACAAATTATACAGAGAAATGTTAAAATATCAAATAGCTTGCCAAAATAATAATGTCAGAATAATTTCTTTTATGAAAACAAAATATTTAATGTACCGAAACTTACTCAATAGGCTGATTCGAAATTGTAAAAAGAAATACTACTGTGAACAAATTGAAAACGCTAAAAATGATAGTAAAAAAACATGGAATATTATAAATGAAATTATGAACAAAAAAAATATTTCTTCAAGTGTTGTAAATGAGGTTAAAATCAATAACAAATTAATAACTGACAAATCTACCATTGCCGAAAACTTCAATTACTTCTTTACGAATATAGTAGATGAGGTACTTAAATCATCCAGTATGAATGATAATAATACTTTCATAGAGACATCTTCGCAATCAATTGCAGATAATGAATCAATCAACCCTATAGAATATTTTTCACCTATCACAATAAATGAAATTGAAAATATATAGATAGCCTAAAACCATCTAATTCTAAGGGAACTGATGGATTATCTAGTAATACATTAAAAAAAATTAAAAAACATATTTTAACTCCTCTGAAACATATTTTCAATATGTGCCTTAAAGAGGGTCATTTTCCAAAACAGTTTAAAATCTCCACCATAATACCAATTCATAAATCTGGCGAAGCCCATAAATTAGATAATTATAGACCAATCTCACTTGTTTCAAACCTATCAAAAATATTAGAAAAATGCATTAAAAATAGAATCATAGAACACTTAGAAAAATATAATATTCTATCGCAAAACCAATATGGTTTTCGTAAAGATCTAAGCACTGAAGATGCAATATATGATTTAACAAAAAAATTATACACATCTATCGATAAAAATAAGAAATGTCTTGCTATATTCTTAGATTTAAGAAAAGCTTTCGATACTGTAAATCATAAATTACTAATTAAAAAAATAACTCAACTAGGTTTCAAAAAAGACACATTAAAAATACTGACAAACTATCTTACAGACAGAACACAAAAAACAAAAATTGGGAATTTTTATAGTTTAGAAGCACATATAAAAAATGGAGTTCCGCAAGGAACTGTCCTTGGGCCGATTCTATTTTTGATGTATATAAATGATTTATGTAATTTTGTGATCCCAGGAAAAATTATTTCTTACGCCGATGACACGGCAATAGTAGTAAACGGAAATTCTTGGATTGAAACTTTTTCTAAGGCAAACGAATGTATTGCACTTGTTTCAACATGGCTAAAATGTAACAAACTCATTCTAAACTACAGCAAAACATTTTATTTAACTTTTTATAAAAGCATTAAAAACAAACCTCACGATAACCTTAAAATTAGAATCCACAATACGAGTTGCAATCAAGAAACATGTTCACTGTGCAATGAACTTATCAATGTTGAAAATATTAAATATTTAGGTATATCTATTGATAGACATCTAAATTGGAAATCTCAAATTGATAAAACCACCTCGAAATTAAGATATCTTACTTACACATTTTATAGACTTAAGGAAGTACTCAATCTCGACAAATTAAAAATGATCTACTTTTCCTTGGTTCAATCTTCAATAATCTACGGCATTATAGGATGGGGTGGTGCGCTTGATGCATTTATTAAGCCTTTACAAACCACTCAAAAGCGCATTATTAAAGTTATGTATAATAGAAAAAAAACATTCTCAACAGAGTTATTATTCAAAGAGACAAAAATATTCAATATCCGTAAATTATTTATATTGCAGACTATGAAATATATATATAAAAATAAAAATTGCTTCGTAAAAAATGAAAATAGAATTAGCAAAAGAACTAATAATATGTTTTACTCCCCCCAAACCAATACTAAATTAATGCAAACACATAGCAGCTTTATTGGTCCTCGTACTTTTAATCTTCTACCAAAACACATTCAAATGGCAGATAAAATATCACTTTACGTAAAAGAATTAAAATTATGGTTGAATGATGCAGATGTTGGAACATTTTTTCTATAAATTATTTGAAAACTTCATGTTTCACTTTTCAATACAATTCTAACTTTATTTACTTTCTTTACTTTAACAAAAAATCAACAAAATTTATGTTTCACTATTTTATTTTATTTTACTATAATGTTTTCACAGATTACTATATTTCTAAACCTTTAGTTTAAAATTTACATTTTTTACATATACTTATTGATGTATATATAGCAATCTTGTTTATATTACCCACACACAGGCAGTGCCTTAGTGAGTTCCCATTACCTACTCTTTTCTATTATATATTTTACTTATTGCTAACTTTTACATTACTTGTACCTTATATTTACTCTTACTGTATTTATAAATTATGTAAAATTATTATTAGTATTTAGAAATTATGTAAAATGAAATTATAGAAATGAGGGAGCGGGCAGCGATCGGCAGAGACGGGGGACGATTGCAATGAAAAGGCGTCAGTCGATGTATGAGTCAGTCTTTATTGCTGCTACGTAGCGATGGTATATTGGTATGGAGTAACAGTGTAGACAGGAGCGATGATGATAAGGCTCGTAGGTGTTGAAGTGATGAAAGGTCGGTGATGCAGTGGTGTAGCAGAACTCGTGTCTGCATGTCGCCAGCATGTTGTTCCGTACCATGGTGGTGGAGAGGACCTTGACGTCCAGGATGGATGCTCGACGCGGTGTCGCGGAGATGGCTGCGGTGAACCTGAGGAGTTGCCGCTCACGTGACAAGAAGGCCCGCCGTGGGACTTGTCGTGGGCAATTGTGTCGCTTGTTGCGTTCTCGAAGGTTGATGATATGATGATGCACCGCCACAGGTCCGGCACGTCGCCGTGGACCTGGCGGTTACCGCACTGGATGTTATCACTCGATGCACTGTCTATGTGTGTTAGTGATGTTACTTGCACTAATGACTGGAACTGACTGACTGACTAGCGCGGTGTCGCTGCGCTTTATATAGCCGACCGTGTGAGTACCCGGAACGTCAAGTAATGTTGAGCCACCGCGCAAAGCGGAGAAGCCTCTGGAACATTCCGCGGCCGTAAGAATGTGACGGCTGTTGTGTCGAGGCCTTTCGCTGCGCTTCCCGAAATGTTTAGCCGTGAGCGGCGTGAAACACTACAACTGTAGGTAGTATGTACATTTCGAGAATGTGTTTGCTATATCAGTGGCGGCGCAAGGATTGTGGCAAAAGGGGGCGACCGTTCTGGTCGCCACAATTACTTTTGTATGTATGTAGATACAATGGGAAAAAATAAAGAAAAAAAAAAAAAAAAAAAAAAAAACCATCACGCCGTTTCCCCGCAGGGGTAGGCAGAGAGGACGGACCGCCACACAACTCGATCTTGGCACACACTCTTTGCCTCGTTCACATTCATACATCGTCTCATACATGCTCTTCTATTATTCCGACTCTTCACATGGCCCGACTCAAGTATCTGATTCACTTGGTCGTGCCATGTCTTCCTCGGGCGTCCCCGACTTCTTCTACCATTCACATTTGCATCATATATTCTCCTTACACTCCTTTCCTCGTTCATTCGCTCTACATGCCCAAACCATCGGAGAGTCCCTTTCTTAATCTTACACATCACGCTTACGTCAGCCTTGCATTCTTTGCGGATATCCACGTTTCTCTCACGATCGTACATGGTTTTACCACACATTCGCCTCAGGGATCTCATTTCTACAGCATTCAGTCTGCTTTCATCCTTCCTCTGCCAGTTCCATGCCTCACTGCCATACATCAGGGTAGGTACCAGCACTCCATTATGGACGGCTAGTTTCGCGTCTTTGGACAGTTTTTTTATTACCGCCAACGGCATTCAGTCCTCCATTAATGGAGTTATTATATTGATTTATCTTCTGCATAAAAACATACCTAACATATCTTGACCGATTTTTTAAAAAGAAAAATAAGCATTTTCTGGTAACGAATAACCTGACAATATTTGAAAATCTACTACTACCATCACGGTAAGCGGAAAATTTTGCTTGTGTCGTGATGGAGGACTTAAACAACTGAGGAATGCCTACTCGGCCACTGACCGATTTTATCCTAACCTAAGCTAGTTTCATTATTTTTTTTCTATTCGGTAGAACAGTATTAGGCGATGCAACTGGTGACGCAGTTATATTGTATACATCCCATAACATAACTTCAGAGGCCAATCCTATACAACCCGTGTCGCTGTTGGAGTATGATAATCTAATTTGTGTTGTAGGTTGGGGGGGGGGGAGTTGGTGGGTGCACGTAATGGAAAAGAATTAGCGGCCCTCGCGGGGCCTTAATACTAACTACGTTTGGTCCGGTCGCATCCCGAATCCCGACTGAGTTTCGGCCAATCAGCGGTTGATTTGTCGATCCCCTCCTCCCCCTCCACCCTCCCCCTCCCCCTACTCACTACTCGGGGATAAATAATGTTCATTTAGGCTGAGCGATAACGTCAATTGAAATGTTGGTAACATTGATTGCCCCCGTAAAGTAGGTAGTGAATAGCTGATTCCCCTATAGCGAAGGTCAAGTCTGAAAATGAAAGAAAAAACATGTTTTAACTGTATAAAAACTAATTGAATATGTAGGTATATTCTTTTTTATAATCCAACATCGTCATATTTTATAAAATTATGGCGTAACGCTATATTATTCATAACACAAGAGTATTTCAACATCATGATATAACTTAAATATTTATTTGTGCGGGAATTATAAAATAAAATATTGTATTCCGTATTCTGTATTCATGGCGATAAGCCATCGCTGACCAGAGTGTCCATTTATTTTATTTTTTTGACATTTCCCACAAGAGGCCTTGAAGAAAATAATTTCCCTCGGGACCTGCGTCAACTTTGGGGTTGCTGTGTGGAGGGTATTTTTAATTCGACCACCACAACACGGACGTGTGCCTAGCTTGGTGGTCGAAAAATCCCCAATTTATGTAATAAAAAATTTCAACGAATAAAGAGCACTTAAAAAAATAAAAAAATAAATGAAGGATTGGAAGTTCTGGTAAGTGAAAGGATATGGGGGTGTGAATCTGAGGTCAGGAGTGACGTATGAATCCATCCCTCCCACTGTGGTGTAAGGCGATGGGTCGAGAGAATCCGGCTGAAGAAGTCAAAAAGTGTCTCCCTCAACTGGCCTCACCAGATCCGGTCGATTTGGTAAAGTGACAGATCTCAGAAAGGACAGACAGATAATACAAATCTCACCCATGAACCTGGGCACCTCTGCTAAGTCATCAAACGTATCGAACCTCTTGGGGCGACTTCTTGCGGAGGTGTTGATTATCCAATAAATGGTTTCCGAGGTGGCGGTATCCAAACCCGCCTCCCAAATTGAATAATTACTCTGAATAACCTTAACACTTGTTTGTACCTACCTATCTTCCTAAATGTTAAGAATGTTAAAATATTTGTTTTGTTAACGGATGATAAATCTGTCCTCCAATCATTTCAATAAATAAAAAATATATTTTTTGTTGCTTTAATTATGCCACAAGAATTTAAGTTGAGTGGGTAAGGCAGATATTGTTTTTGCATTCGGTACAAAAATGAATTCCTCGTTTATTAATCAATAAATTGGCGACACTTGGAGTTTATGGTAGCTTATTAATTTGGTTTGTTAGTTATTTGTCCAAAAGAAGTCTTAGTGTGAAAATAAATGGCACACATTCGTACAAATTTATAGCAACAAGTGGAGTGCCGCAAGGCTCCCATTTAGGGCCCATTTTGTTCATTATATTTATAAATGATATTGTTGATATATTCACAAACATAAACGTGCTACTGTTTGCTGATGACATGAAACTTTATAAAGAGATCAACCACATTAATGATTGTATTACACTTCAAACTAATTTGATATATCTTTTTGAATGGTGCTCTATCAACAAACTAGCATTAAACATAAATAAATGTCAGTTCATTCATTTTTCCAAAATAAATAATCCTATATATTTTCAGTATTCATTAAATGATGAAAATTTAAATTGTGTTAATGAAATTATGGATCTAGGCATTATGTTCGACAGTAAACTCACCTTTGTATGTCATATTAATAATATTATCAACAAATCCCTAAAGACTCTTGGCTTTGTTTTAAGAGCTGCAAAAGATTTTAATGATTTAGGCACATTTATTATGTTATATAAAACCCTTGTCAGATGCCAACTTGAATATAACTCTACGTTATGGTCTCCCTTTTTCAATATTCATTCAGACAACATTGAAAAGATACAACGGAAGTTTCTAAGGTTCATAAACTATAAATTGCGTATTCCTATACTAAACATTGATTATAATTACCTCCTGGATAAATTTTCTCTGTTGAAACTTTCAGAAAGAAGAATAAGCACAGATTTAATACTGTTACATAAAATACTGCATTACAAAATTGACTGTCCAGAATTACTTCAATTTATCAATATCCATGTACCCAAAAAATCATGTCGACATTTATTACCCTTTTACTTCAATAACACCAGGACACTAGCTTATCAAAATTCTCCGTTTCCGAGACTTCACAGTCTCGGAAATAAATATTCTAATTTAGGTGATATATTTCATCTTAAAACCAATCAGTATAAATGTTGCATATTCTATCACTTTTATTCTTCTAGACACAAATAGATTTACATAATTTCTGCAGTTTTTTGTTTATATTGAATGTGAGACTTCTTATCATATTTTTACATATGTACTTTTTATTTTATTATGTGGTTTTGTTTTTATATTGTATTACGTATTTTCTTTTCTCATTGTATTATATTTTCTTCATTGTTTTTATACTCAACTTATAAACTTTAATGTAAAAGCCCATCAGGGCGTGTAATAAATAAATAAATAAATAAATTTATTTACTAGCTGGGTTACCCGGCTTCGCTCAGGACAATAAGATAGTGTTCTGGAATGTTGCACAATGATGTTTTTTTGGACTTTCTTTTATAATATATGCCATATTCAAATAAATAAAACGTTACTCCTCACATGTCCTTTCCCGTGCGTTCCCCTCCAGCGTTCCACTTCCACCTTCCCCACCACCGCTCTCCCGCTCTCCCGTCCCGCCAACCCCCCTGGCACTGCATTTCTTGACTCCTCTCCCGCCCGGCCCGTAGCCGAAACTTTTTTCTAATACTAACAATTTTAAACTCGTGATATCTTTCTAATTAAATATCCAAATTGAAAAATTCAAAAAGTTAAATAAAGGTATTGAAGCTGTCTTGAATATGAAGTAATTTATTTTGATAAGGATTACAACCAAGATACAAATAAAGAGCCTTTTCAAGCGGCGACATTTAAATTAAATTTTTAAAATAAAAGAATACTTATTGTGGCATAACCATAATAGTTAGACATATGCTGTGGCGATCTTTTTTGTAAATAATGATGTGTTCTATAAAGTCGTAGTACATTATTTTATTCTATCATCAATAGTTTTCGCAGCGCACGCGATTTAAAGAATATTTTAGGTAATTTTTTTACACCCTGGGTTACATTATTGAAGTTTTAGTAAGGATCCCTATTTTTTTTGGAAATATAATATAGCCTATGTCACCCGGGGATAGTGTAGCTTCCCAACAGTGAAAAAAATTTTCAAATCGGTTCAGTAGTTTCGGAGCCTATTCGATGCAAACAAACACACAAACAAACAAACAAACAAATCTTTCCTCTTTAAGAGCGCATAACCAGCCAGCGGACGAAAATCCACATTTCGTCGAAAGATGTTATTACGATCATACAGGGCGGTTCCAATGAGAAAGATAAGGTATTCTCCGTACCAGCTTTTTAAAATTATAACTCAATATCGATTTTACTTCATTCCAAAGTTGCTTTAATTTATACCTGCATCCAAAAATGCTGAAAGGCGTGACGATAAAACTATTAAAATTATGTACTTTTTGTAATTATTTTTTGATCATAAGTATTTATCATTTTTTAATAATGACTTAGCAAAATTAGAATGTAAAAAAAATCTGAAATATATATGTCGGTAAGTGCGCAAATAAATGCACAAACGGACCAATTTTCGTCAAGAAACACATGTACTTATATATTTTTTAATAATTTTATTTAAACTAAAATTAAAATTCTGTTACATACGTTTACCAGATAATATATTGATTTATTTTACTGCATGATTATATGATTTGAAATGGGTGTTGTATAATATATGTACTTTTTTGAAAATTTAACAAATCCGCCAACGACCTATGGTATGACTTTATTATACTAAAAATTATGATTTTTTCTGAAAATTTAAAACATAAGTTTACTAGATTAAAGAACCATCTTTCAAAACCAATTTATAATTTTTTGTGGAAAAGAGTCAATACGTCTAAACACTGATTTAAAAATGACATATTTCTGGTGTTCTCTGGTAATACACTCTTAAATAGTGTGTTAGATTAGATTAATTTCAACGCCCTGATGGGCTTTTCCATGAATATTGTATAATACAGAGACACTGTTTTTAAATAAAAAAAGATGATCTTGAAGAAATAAACACCTATGAATAAAAGATATATTTAAGTAAATATGAAAATAAAAATTATGACATGACTTATGACTCTTATAAGTTGTTATGAGTTACAAATTGATATTTTGTTGGAAGTAAAATCCAAATAAATGGAATATTTCTGAACCCATCCGAAAACTTAAAACTGCTTTTGAAAGGTGATGAACTAACTAAAATTACTGATAATGAAAAAATATAAAACAACCCACATATTTATGTTATTAATGTATTATAAACGTCTATTACTTTTTGTCGTGTTTTTTGTGTGTATTATAAACGTTAATTACTTTTTTGTCGTTTCATGCAAAAATAATTAGTAAAAAATTCTCAAATTTAAAAAAGAAAAAAAAAAAATTCAAAAAAATAATTTAATTGCGGCCGGAAAATTTGGTTTCATAAAGGTCTACATTTTAATTATTTAATGGTTAACTTTTAGATTTGAATATAAAGCGTGATGTTTTTTCTTTCTAACACCGTTAAGATCATATTTCTAACCATGATAATAAAGGAGAAACGATTTCTACGAGATCTATATGAATTGTTCCGAAAAGCGTACAAGTTAGTCTGAGGGGTTTATAATAATATTTAGACTTGTTGACTTTGCCAACTATTGTTTACCCAAAGTTTCCAAGTTCTCTCTTAAACACTAAACTTGCCACCGGTCGCGGTGCTTTCTTCTATTTCCGAGTCTAAATAGCGAGCAGTGTTGGAGTTTCGGGTCCAGATTTTGCGGGATTTTCCAGGTTTTTGTCGCAATGGATGGCCGCACTCAGTACTCAGTGAGCAGACGGCAGAGCAGTGAGCACTGTGAGCAGGGTCTAATGCCGCGGCCAGATTACCCGGAAATGCTCTTAGCGGGTCCGTGAAATGCTTATTTTATTACTACATTTTCGGATAAATCGCGACAAGTAAACGTGAGGGAGATTAATCCTCGAGGAGATTGGTTATTTGCGCTGCTGAAAACATCGCAGATGTGGTTTTTCTTTGATACACAGGGCGTCCCGGATTCTGCCGACATGTTTGTGATTTATTTGAGGATTTATATCTTTATATTCCAAAAAGGACCATACTACATGGCCATTAAAGTATAAAACCACCTTCCACATAACATTAAGCAAATACAAGATACACACAAATTCAAATCGTCACTGAACACTTTTTTTGTAAACAAATGTCATTTTATAATTAACTCCACACGGGAGGCCCCGAGGTAAACAATTTCCCTCCGGGCCTATGTCTAAACACCTTAAGTGAATACCTCACATAAATGAAACACCTATTTTTATTGGTACATTTGTATAAACATAATAATAATCTTATTTGTATAAACATTATAATGTAACATGTATGTGGTTAGCTGGAAGAATTGGGGTTAACCCATAAGCTACACCTTTAGTATTTTTTTTGTGTACAATAAATATTTTTTGATTTTAATAATAATTGGGCGAGTTGATTGAGGCGTTTTAACGGTAAAACAGAGATGCTGGGTTCGATTCCATATTGTTTCATTTAGATTTATAGGTGTTATATTCTTCTTCATTGATTAATACTACATTAATGGGTAAAACCTTCAAAGTTAAATAAAAAGTTATTCCAATAAAATTAAATATTCATTCTAGACTTGTAGAAAAAGTCAATAATTGTCTCCTGTTTATCCGAGACACTATTTAGGTTACAAATAAATTCGTTAGAACTTTGTAATCACTCAAAAAGATAGCAGCCAAAAATTGAAAAATTGGTTGAATTGTTAATTCTGAATTTATGTGTAATACTATGAGATCGACAAAAATGACCAACCATTTTCTTCAATTATAATTCACATTGATGCGTATAATCTTCAAAAGTTATTAAAAAGTAATTCTAATAAAATTGAATAACCCTTTCTTATCCGGATTTATGTCGGTGGATCTAAAATATTTGAAAATGGGGAAATGTATGACACGCGAGTGGACAGGATGTCGTGTGCGTCCATTGTGCACCCTATTAGTACAATAATTATGTGTACTGAATAGAAAACTTCTTCGCTTGTGTACTTTCTGTTAGTTAAGCGACAAAAAAATTTATTCGTTAGTGCCAACAAAAAAAATGACTTTGGAAAATCTCTCTTACTAAATCAATCGCGTCGGAACTGATAGACCGCCTCCATGATCGAGGGGTGAGGCTCTTGACTCGCAATTCGAAGGTCTCAAGATCAATTCCCGGCGGGGGCAAATAAATTGTATTTGATTTATTTGTGTTATTTCACAATTAATGAATTAAAGATAATATATAGTATATTTGAGGCATGTTCCAGAGTGGAAGATACTCTCAGTATCGCCCTGATGTAAGACCACCATTCAGAATTGAAACGATGCTTGAAATGGCTTTAGCCATGTTTGGTGACAGATCTGAATAGCTAGGTACTTCCCCATCCTCCTCTTCCTCTCCCCACTACCTTTAACCTCACAACATACCCCAATTGGGGATGCCATCGTCTCACTGGCTCCACAGTCCACACGGGAGCAGCTGGAACTACATTATTAGGTATTTACATTTAAAAATACAATAAAAAGTCGTATATTGGTTGCACTACTGTTTTTATGTTTAATTTGACTAGAGTTTTTATTGTAGCGAACACTATTTTTTTGCTTGTTTTGCGAAAATACCTCCTATATCTCTTGAATTTTCGATTAAATATCTATAAGCAACCTCAAAACATTTAAACTTCCTTAATTATTATTTCCCAACAACTTTTGTGTAAAGCCGCTTGAAATATTTACGATAAATATTTTCATAACTTATCACGTAAATGGCAAAAATGCGGCTTCTACCTTCACTCCACACATTATATAATATATTATATTCTTATTTTAAATAAATAAATAAATATATTCTCTTGCCGATGATTATATACGAGTATTATTACATTGGATGAAGATTGTTTACCAATTTATTGGCGTAAAAGGCATTGAATCTAAATTTTGATTTATACTCGTACGTTAGGTAAGATAGGCCACGATTTCATCAATCTAGACCACCTGAAATAGGTATTCGTAGAATTTTAATAAGGGAATACTAAAACTGATAGGCACTTCCAGCATTAACCCCCAGATTTATATAAATAGAGTTGTCCTCAATTTGCTGCCCCTATGGAATTAGCACCATACACGAGGCCCAGAGGAAAATAATTTCATTCAGGGCCTGTGTTATCTATGGGGATGCTCTGTGGAGGGCCTTTTAAAGCAAAGGAACGAGATGAAAAACTAGGAAGGAAAAAGTATGAGGAGTGGATAGGATTTGGGAATCAATGGGTCCAAGAGTGACAGCTGTGTGAATTCATCCCTCCCACGGAGGTGCAAGGCGATGCGTCGAGAGAGTCATATTGTAGATGCCAAATGGTCTTCCTCTACCAGCCTCTCCAGCCGATCCGGCCTGCCACCTAGTAAGTGCCAATAGTACACAACTGTTAATCTTTTGTTTGACAAGCCCCAAAGGGCTCACAAACTCCCAATGGCTCGGAGGGCTTCGAAGCAAAGAATGCACGGTTACCTCGAGAGTGTTTTCTCTTGGGGTAAAAATAATATCCTTGAAATCAACGTTTCAAAGACCGAATCTTGCCTGATTACGTCTAAAAGGGATCGAAATGAAAATCTAGTCTCCTTCAACGGAAGCAATCTTCCGAACAGGCTCTCCATTGATATGCTTGGGGTAATTCTAAGTGATCCTCAGATATGGAGGCTCCATCGAAACCAGAGTAAAGTTAGCCTTTCCAAAACTGGGCATACTATACATGGCACGCAGATATTTTATTATTAAACCACTGCTAACAGTGCACTAATCACAAGTGCGCCCCACAGTTGAATTTGGCAGCTACCTCTGGGCTGGAGCTCCAAAATATCTAAAAAAAACCCTTGACTCTGTACAGAAACGGGCGGTCCGTTTGATAGATTCTCCTATCTTAACAGAAGGATTGCAATCTTTAGAGCACAGGCGTCAGGTGGGAATGCTCTCCTTGTTCTACCGGTATTACATTAGAAGATGCTCCGAGGAACTAGCGTCATTGATCACATCGGCACCGGTGCATAGTCGGGAAACACGCGCCCAACATTTGTACACGGTTGATATTGGTCACATGGGAACGGGTCGTTTCTACGACTCGTTCTTGAGTTCAATAGCTCGGCTGTGGAACGAATTGCCAGCCTCTGTCTTTCCTCCCTCCTACAACTTCAAGACCCATGTTCACTCCGTCATTTCCTCAAAAAGACCCTTCACACAGCATCTTCAAAGATGACATAGGCCATGAGGGATATTATTTTCCTCAGGGCCTCCTGTGTGGATTTAATGTTAAAATAAAAAAAGTGGGTAGACACAATTAAACACACACACACACACACATCCGCTGCTAATACCTAGAAAAACTTCATCCCGTGAACCATCACCAAACTTAGTGAACCACTTGGGGTGACCTGTGGCAGAGGTGTTGGTTATCCAATAAATGATTCCCGGGCGGCGGTACCCATACCCGCCTCCCAAATTGAAAAACAAAGAAACACAGAAATAAAATAATATTCTGGCTTAATATAGAATTGAAATAAAATACCTGCAAAAAAATATTAATATTAAAATTATATATAAATAATTATTGCTTGTGTGAATTCCTAACACGTCAGTTCCAATTTTAAAAATTGACAATAAAAATTTAATATTATATTATAGACAAGTACTTCATCGCTTATCTGAATTTTTAACACAATCTGTTACAATTTTTAAAATAACAATTAAATTCAAAACAAATCCAAGTGAATTGAACGAGAGTCACAATAACTGAGACAGACACTAATATGTTTGATAATACTCGTAGGTACCTTCAGAGCTTTTACCTATTCAATCAAATTAAGTTTCTTTGTTTTTTATTCACACGAGATAATTATTGAGAGCTTCATGATATATATTTTTTATTTTGTTATCAGGCGGTGTTTGGTTCACGATATCGATAAATTCCTCACACTGTATAATTGTATATTGACAGTGTACGCCCCTCAACACATGGTTTGGTGTGATAGTCCAACTCCGGTACTTAATGTTTAGTTAAATATAAATAAATAGCCGGAGAAACTACGATAGCGGGAGATAAAGAGTGGAATGCATGTTCCACACAGTTGGGCGCCAGTTGGAGGGAGGGAGGAGGGAATATAGAATATGGAGAGGGAGAAGTGGAAGAAGGGACTTCTAGGCCATTAAGTCGACGACGTTCCGGTGGGTGTCGCTCCGGTGCTTTTAAACACCATTTATGTGAATATCGTACAAGAATCCCAAACTGCGCAGGGGGAACGGCAGCGCGGCCCTTTTCATACAAAATTCAAATTTGGATTTGAGACCAAAATACCCAACCAAACTGAATTTTTTTTTATCAAAATGTGTAGCAAACATATATTACGAATATGATATATTTGAAAAAACGACGCGCAGCCGTGCCTCTTAAATGTACAGATTTTTATTGTCGGAAATCTTTTTTTAAAAAAATTACGGTAATGACGAAATTTTAATTTTGATTTTGTATTTTCTGACAAATTATTTTAATATATACAATTTTTGATTTTCCGCCAAAACGACAATGTTTTTGTCCGTGAATTTGGCTGCTTTTATAAATCCCACGGCAACGTCTCGCGGTATCACATTTTTTTATACGATTGAGGGAGATGCAAGAAAATTATTACTTTTTAAGGGGAAGGGTAGAGGAAAGGGGGGGGGGGGCAATGCAAGTAATTCTAGACTATTACGTACATCATTTAAAGTTTTATACAGAAATATCAAATTTTTATATAGTGTTTTACCAGTCAGTAGAGTTTTCTACGCCATGACTTTATGGCCAGTTGGAACTGTTTAGGAATGTGCGGTTCTCGGTAGTTTTTTTCTAATAATTATGAATGAAAATATTAAAATCACACATTTTTAGAACGATGATCAGAATTAGAAAAATTAACTATAAATTTTCCATACATTTTTAACGGTAGATATCGATAGTTTGTGAAAATACCCCATTTGGGTTTGCAGTGAGGCTGAAGGGAGTGCGGAATGTAAAGAGATCGGGTAGAAAACTTGGCCATTCGGTTCTGGTTATCAATCACTGCTAAAGCCATTTCAAGCAACGTTTTGATTTTGAATGGTGGTCTTTCATCAGGGCGATTTACCGAAACCTTCATAACTTCCTAGGTAAAATATATGGTTCTGCCACTGAGAGCTCCGCTTTATCCTCTTTTTCTTAGGTTGCGACGTTTTTAAAAAAGATCGCTCGGTATGTAATGACATCGTTCGAATTCACACATTTTGATATCTTTTTTTTACCGACGCGTAAATCTTTTGCTGAATTTTCACATTTGGCTGGGATAAGAATACGAATGTACAAATATACAGTCCCAAACGGGTCCATATAGGTACATACCAACGAGTTGTTGACTTGCAAAACCCGCTCCAGAATTTTTCGGAACCCTGTAGATGTCACGAAAATCTGTTATTCTTTTAATATTTAGAGAAAAGCACT
Source organism: Limnephilus lunatus (assembly GCA_917563855.2). Taxonomy (NCBI): domain Eukaryota; kingdom Metazoa; phylum Arthropoda; class Insecta; order Trichoptera; family Limnephilidae; genus Limnephilus; species Limnephilus lunatus. The sequence goes on from OU830592.1 coordinate 50,416,790, forward strand.
TTTTGTGAATGTATCAGAACCAGCAGAAATTTCCAGGGCGTGTTTTTGCAAGCCGGGAGTTAGATTTGAGTCATTTTGCCCTCTTCTCTACCAGCCCCCTCCCCTACACATGACTGATGATCTTCTATCCTACATCTCCGAATGCGAATGCCTTTTATAAAATGCAAAATTCTGCCTTATCATATCTTGCTTTCGTATCCGGGATTCTATTATATATTTTGTGAATATTTCGTTTTATTTAACAAGGATTCGTTATGTAAGTTTAACATATTACTTTAAAAGCAGTTATAAAAAATCTGTACACCCACTGAGTGATTCCCCGGATAGTTGATCTCTTATACATTGATTTCCCCCGAAATTGATCCTCCGATCAATTGATGGATAAATAGGATGGGAGTTAACTTATAAAATGTAGACAAAATTATGGCTTTTCAGTGAAAATATGTGTATTTACATAATAATTTTAAAATATCACTTTTTCTTAACGATTTGGCAATAGGTATATTGAAATTATATTTAATTTAATTTCGCAAGAGAATAATATTTTCATAAATATCCTCTCACCGTTGTAAACTGTTTGTATTTTCCGTTTCCGCTTCAAGATGATGGTTTTCTTGGGTATTGCCATTTTATTCCGCCAGCTGTCAAATCGGAATAATCAATATTATGGTACAACTACCTATCTGCCAATTTCTTATTTGAAATAAAAAAAGTAACATAAAATATAATGTGGTTAATTAAGTAGGTAACATGGTCTATCAAGATATTTTAAGTAATTTAAGTACCTTTTTTTTATTTATTTATTTTTTATTTATTTTATATATTCAATAATTTTATTATTAAATTAATAAAAACAGTTTATTTATAAACAAGTTCTGCTGGTAATTATTATTACGCGTGACAGCTGTTTCGCCTTCTGAGGGCATTATCAAACTGTCCAACTGACAGTTTGATAATGCCCTCAGAAGGCGAAACAGCTGTCACGCGTAATAATAATTACCAGCAGAACTTCTTTATAAATAAACTGTTTTTATTAATTTAATAATAAAATTATTGAATATATAAAATAAATAAAAATTAAAATGGAGTTCTACAAATTAAACTTGATAACAATAAATAATTTAAGTACCTACTTAAGATTTTTTTGTTTGGGTGTATATGTATATGTGAGTATATTATGAGATGTCTATGTATTGCTATATTAAGCATATGAAATGTTTGAACCTTTAAAAATACCCCCGCGAAGGTTTCTCGATTATTACAACCACATAACTGGTGTGCCTCAGGGGTCCATTTTGGGTCCTTTGCTTTTCTCTATCTATATAAATGATATTACTACATGTTTTCACAACGCTCAAATTTTACTATTTGCCGACGATATGAAAATATACCTTCCTATAAGCTCCCATGACTGTTCTGTGCGTTTACAAGAAGATCTTGACCGACTGACGGATTACTGTCTCAGAAATAAGCTTTTTATCAATATTTCCAAATGTTGCAAAGTCACATTCACACGTAACCATAAAAAAATACTGCATGAATACACCATTTCTGGATCTCTGTTAACAAATAAAGATTATATACGTGACCTCGGGGTTATTTTGGACTCTAAACTTACTTTTGATAAACACATTGATAATATTGTCACCAAAGCAACAAAGAGTCTAGGCTTTGTACTGAGAACATGCAAATTTTTCAAAAATACTAAGACTTATCTGATTCTGTACAATTCACATGTTCGTCCTCACCTGGAATACTGTTCACAGGTTTGGAACCCGCGCTATATTGTTTATGTTAACAGGTTAGAAAGAGTTCAGGAGCGATTTCTCAAATTTCTCAATTTTAAATCATTCAACATATACAATTCTTACGACGAAATCGAGAAACATTTTCGAATCTCAAAACTGCTCAATAGGAGGCTTGTCGCTGATCAGATGCTCCTGTACAAAATTATTAACTCAAAAGTTGACTGCCCGGAGCTGCTAAATAAAATAAATTTCCACACGCCGACTCGATACAGCAGACAAAATACCCTTTTCTACATTGATAGATGCAACACTAATTCCAACCAAAATGAATTTATACAAAGGGCATGTAAATACTATAATAATAAACTTGCACATATAGACACACTTGCTGACATATTCACTGCTAGTTACTGTCGTTACAGAATTTCTTTATTACATTCTATGTAGGTGCGAATAACACATATTCATGACTAAATTCATTGTACCTAATATTATTATATTACTTGCGTGGCAACTTTCCCTTATCCCTCTCCTCCCCTTACCCGTCCCAACCCAAATACCTATTTCGCAGTCTATTTAAGTATTGTTTTAATTATTTTATTATTGTTTATAACATGTTTATCACTTGTTAACTTAACATCTGTATTATTATTTTTTTTTTAAATTGCTGCTAAGTTCTGTTTTTATTTTTTCTGTTTTTCTTAAATTTTCTAGTTTACATTCAGTTACTTTTATGTTTCTAAATACCTATCTGTGAACATTAATAATTGGTCTGTTTTTTTGCCATCCTCTTATGTATATTTTATTACTATGACTGTTTATGTTCCTTAAATAAATAAATAAATAAATAAATAAATAAATAACAATACCTACATCTGAAAAGCTTTTTTAATTATTACAAAAACTCTTGCTTCAAACGGTCAAAAATGTCAAAATTTGTGAATGATAATTTGCAAAACAATGATGTCAAATCAAAATTCAATTTTCGAAACTCTTTAAATTAATGAATTTATTTGAAGTACTCGCCTAAATTATAGATATTTTAAACAGGTACCTATGTTAGGTACCAAATGTGATTGATTGTGTAATTAATATATGAAAAATGAAATTTAAAAAGAAAATTATAATAGGTGGCACGCAAGCTGATTGAAAACTGAATGTGCTGGGACCTTCGATCAGCTGGGACTGATTATGTATATGAAACGCGGGAGGGGGGGTTGACGGGACGGGGGAGCGGGATAGTGGAGTGGCAAGGCGGCGAAGGTGGAAGGGGTACGTGTGAGGGACAGGGGACGCGGGGGGAGGGGGGGAACGGGGACGCACGGGAATGGACATGCAAGGAGAAACAATTTATTTCTTTGAATATGGCATTGCAACGCATGCCGGAAACCAGCTAGTATTTTATATTTATAACATTGCCAAATGCTGGTATTTACGATCAATATAGGATACTTACTTGAAGAAAATTTGATGAATTCTTTTATTTTTTTATTTTCGACTATCTATATTTCAACGCATTAACATCTAATATGAACCCCCAGCAATTGGATTTTCAAATTTGACCTAAATAATTCCAACTTTGGACTCGATTCACTGGAAAACGAAAGCTCAAAAAAAAGTTATACCATAAAATCGACTCCAAATGTGATGAAGATTCCCCAGTTTCCCAATTAGTGTGAATTATTTGATGTTTGTAATATGACGCACATATTAATGTAATAAGTATGTTTAACTTCCAGCCTTCGGCATCGGGTCTATGATCTACTCAGGCCTGGAGTTCGGGCAGTACTTTGAGCTGGAGCCGGACACCAACTGCCACAACGTGCTGCTAGCGCTCACTCCCGCCACGCGCATGGCCTTCATCTTCATTCAGATGTACTTCATCTTTCTTAACAACGAGGTGAGACTAACGTCTACATTACTCCACTAACTCAATCTCAATAAGGTCATATTCTATCCTAACTTTACCTATTATTTATTTTATTTTATTTTTTTTATTTTTGGTATCTGCAAAAGTTCTTATCCTAACGTATTATTATTTGTAAAAGCCTAACCTAACATTAGTAACTCTTTGTTCCTTTTCTAACTTATTATATTGTAGTATATTCATAATAACCTAGCCTAACTTATTTATATCTAAGTTAATAAATAATCATAAAGATTAGTGTGATCTTTCTCATCCCCTTTTCATACCCTTCTGCAATAAAACACTTAAAAAATAGAATCATGGTGCTAGCCTGTTCCATATTATTCCCATTGTGTGTTTGCAATACAATGATAAGGTTGTCAGTCTGTGGTTACTAGAGATGAACAGACCTCTGCTGCTATTCCTGCAAAATTATTACAGAAGTTTAACGGAACTTTCGAGAACAGTGGTTTCCAAAGTGGTCCATACGGATCCCCAGGAGTCCCCAAGATCATTCAGTGGGGTCCGTAGAAAATAAAAATTGATTTGGGGGTCCCTGACACAAAACAGTTTGGGAAAGGGGTCCATGGGCCAAAAGAGTTTGGGAACCACTGTTCTAGAATGAGTTCCTTAGCAACAGTGGCGGGGAATGTGTATCGTAAGATTGAGGACGGGGAGCGAGTTGCAAGGGCAACTGACAAGCGCCAATGTCTTGTGGGATATGTTTGTGATATCCGGAACTTACTTGCCACCTTAAATGTATAAGTACAGTATTATTTAAATAAATATCATCTGCTCTTGCCGATAGTTCGTCAGTTTTAATGTGCTCCTCTGAGTAGCGTGTATTCAATATTTAGTAGAGCTGGCTTGTTATTCTTAAGGACCACAGAAACAAATTCCTAGGTGAAAAAGCGGCTATTTTACTTTTTGTTTTCAACTCAGCATTATAAAATTTAGAGTTTTGAAATTAAAATATGTATATACCTAATTCACATCATCTAACAAAAGTTTTTATTAAACCAGTCCTCGTTGTATTTCTAATACTAATTACACACTCGTTTCTGGAAACAGAAATAATAATAACTACTTCGACGTCTGCTTCCGTTACATCTCTAATGGTTACCAACAACACACGTCAAAATAGTTCATCAGCTTCTACTACTCAATGAATATAACTCGTTTACCTACTATCATGAGCGAGATCCTATGAAAATAATCATTATCTGTTCTTCTTTGTGTGCCCTATCAGGTCCCCCCGACGTTGGCGATCACTCTTGAAAAGGTCTCTCTGTCTTGCGCTGCCCGGAATAGCTCCTCCCATTATCTCTCCTAAGTTTAAATGTAATTACATATTAATATAAAGCAATAATAATAATGTGTGTTTTGATCTATTCCAGCAAATGAAAGTGTACAAGCACAAGGTGGTGGCGCGCTTCGGGCTCATGCACATGGTGGGCACCAACCTCTCCGTGTGGCTCAACGTCCTCATCCAGGAGACCAAGCACGAGATCCTCACCTTCTACAACCCCGAGAATGACACTCTCGGCATATCACATCGGATAAGTATGTATTCTCTCACTTACTTACCAATCGCAACGCAATGTTGTTGACAGATCATTGAGTATTGTTAAATTTAAATGTGTTCGTAATTAATAAAATTAAGTCGGTTTATGAAAGAGATGAATTAATATTTTAGGTATTGTATGAAATATGAATTAAAATAGTATATAAAATGTTAAATTCTGGTGTATTTTTGCTATAGGAGACTTGGAACCTCTTTTCTCAATGGCAAATGGCTATTTTAGTACAGCGGTTTTACGTAGACCTTCATATTTTGGTAAAAGCGTGTATTTGTGTCACTTACAATCACATGAAATACACTGAACGAAAATTTTATACTGTCGTTTATGACAATATCAACCAGAACACTATATAAATTTCTTAATTTTTTCTAAAAAAATTATTCTCTCTTTTTCAGATTTAAAAAATACTTTCAGTATTTTGGGATCACCAGTTCCGTCAGACCACCCTTCGGCAGCACACCTGCGGGTGGCCAGAGGACTCAAGGGGCCGCATCACATCTTCGAGTGCCGAAGAAGCAACATCATGGGCACCCTCGTGCAGGACGCCTCCCCCTTCCTCTTCCCCTGCACCATTGAATACTCGCTCATATGTGCGGCCATCTTGTACGTCATGTGGAAGAACATTTCCAAATACCCTTCCAAAAACATGGCCGCAGTTTTAAGCAAGATGAAACTGGAAGGCCTGACTTATAAAAGATCTCCCCACCTTTATTCCGTGGACTGCGCCCGCGCTCATAAAGGCCTCTTTGTCGGAATCCTGATTCTGGTTTTGACCATTATATCTCTGATACTATTTTTTGTGCTCATTTCGAAGAAAGAGTTTGTAAACCTGGCTGTGATAGAAGTTAACATTTGTGAATTGACATTGTACGCTATGACGACTCTAGCGACGCTCATAGGAATGGTTCAAGTCCGCAATCTACGATACGACGGAAACAGGAATCTGGAATTGGATAACATTCTCCTGATCGGGGCGCAGACCGGCATGTTTATTTACAGCACATTCACCATTATAGGTGGCCACTTCACCATAGAGAAGAACACTATTCTGGTTCTGATAACAGCATTGTCGTCGCTGATTCAAACCACGTGTCAGACAATGTTTATATTGGATGCTAGTAAAAGATCGGTACACACTCCCGACCAGATGAGAAGAAAGCCGGGAAGAGAGATAGTGACGTTCCTGCTGGTGACAAACCTGGCCATGTGGGCTATCAACACCCTGGAGAAGAGCAGGGCGGAATCCCACCCGATTCAGCTTCACTTCTACGGACTGTGGGCGTGGACTATAATCACCCACGTGTCCATGCCACTGGCCATCTTCTACCGGTTCCACTCCACCGTGTGTTTGTGTGAGATCTGGAAGAGGGCCTATAAAACGAAGCCCACGTATATGTAGCAATTAAAACGGAGGTATTGAGCGATTATGAATCAGTATTGCGAAGCCTTTTCTGCTAACTAATGTTATGTTGTTATTATGATATTTGAATTTTCCATAATTTATATGATATTTATGAGCTGAGGATTTTGTCCCGGCAACTACCTTATTATCACGAATATAATGTGACCAGTAATTTAAAGCGTTAAAGATTTTTATTGGATTATTAATATTATAATCTTTCGAGTCTCTTTAGAACAAAAAATATTAAAAGAATTGCATTATATTCGGGTTAATACGGTAATAACTTTTCTGTTATGTTGATTATAAAGTTTCTTTTATACAACTTGTTAAGGTTTGAAGTTGAAATGTTAACTGTTTCACGTTGAATGTTACAGTGGTTGAGACGAGTCTAATTGACACTGGAAGTAATAAAATATTCTCCAAAATGATGTTGTTTTGTCAAATTGTCACATTTTTATAAACTGTTTATTTGAAACGCTCCAATTTTGTGGATTAACCCTTTTTTGCTTTCATTGTTTGAAAATCTGTCACAAAAATCGTAATCGCCCAAAATTTTACCTCCTCGTAACGACGTAGCTCTTACAGACGAAGAACCCACTTAGTTGGTCCCAAGTAGTTTAGAATGTGACTCGGAACGGTTTCTTTACGCTTCAAGTTTCCAGTGTCTCATATTAGAGAGGAACACAGTTGGGAAATAATCCCCGAGTGCAATAGTGCAAAGTGAATGGACACGTTTGTATATATCATATATGTATTTATTTAAGTATATTAGTATTATAGAACCTTTAGCTTTGTATCTATATGAAAATGTTATAATTATTACCCTTAACTATTTATTGTACGATATCCCACTGAAATATTACCCTATTTAATTAGATATTCATTTATAATAGACTTTATATATATGTAATTATTTTAACATACCCTACGTAAATTCTGCGCAAATCTCTTTCATTGCAGGAGTTAATTAAGACATCCGTAGATGGACTTTACTTGGGGGTCTTGTCAATATAAAAAGTTATCCTTTATTATTAGATTATGTTTGGAATGTTAGATGTTTTATTGTGTCGCTCGCATCGGCAGTGAAACCATTAATGTTTAGATATTGGGATTGAACGACGCAATCATTGCACATTATTTATTTGTTGTAACTTCTTTCAAGTCTTCCCACTCCTGTTTTGACTGTATAAAATAGCCATAACTTACCTCCTAATTCCTCGTGTATTATATACCTATTCCTTTATAAATAATCCAACCTTTGATTTTAGTCCCTTTACACATAAAAGTCTATTTAATGTTTTTATTTTGAAATAATATTAGAAACCTTTGTTGATTATTACTGCCATGTAAATTGGATTGCTCTGGAGTGCATTGGGTGTCTTTATCAAATAAATAATAAATTATACCTCACGACGGGGGATGAAATAAACACCAATAATAATACTGTTTTTTAATTTTTATTTAAAATATGATATTGATATAAAAGTTTGCTATATATGTGCCAAATGCATCTACATCATAGTGATTATTCTCGTATAAAATTAACTTCCTTTCATAAATATGACGCAATGTACAAATTTTATTTCTGTAAAGGCTTCATGAAAATCATGTGATATGCACTAATGATTAACCCCTTTTACTTATAAACGCGGTGTAAATATAATGCGGTGTATAAGGTGGGTGAAAAACTTAACTTATTACCACTGCGTTTGTTTGGTTAAAACGGCCTTATACTAAGTTTAAGGCCGGCTTTACCATACCAACATTTAACTGGCGTATAATTATCTAATTAGTAAGATGGATAATATTCTTATTTCAGCTGCTTTAAAGTTTAATGACGACGTCAAAGGAAGTTTGTACAACACCAACTATTCTTCACTAAAATATAATTACATTTAATCCTTACTCTTTAATTAATTTAGCTTTAAAATTATCTTGTAACTTGAATATTATCCTCTCTTTGTATCCGTTTTGCTACACATAATAAGGAACGTCTTATAAACCTCTCACGTGCGTATAAATCTACTTTAGTTAACCTTCGTTGTTTAAAGTTTAAATTGCACCTCACATTGACATTGAATTGACTGATTTATCGAATAGCTTTATTAATTCCTTGTCTACTGATTGTATTAGAAAACTAAGTCACCATCTTCTGCCAAAATCAATGTGTTTAGTTTAGGAATATTTTAACGTCAAATTCCTTCCTCCTCTCACAAAATATGCATAGTTATTATCGGTAAACTTTGTTTAAAATTCTGGGAACAATTTTATAGCAGAATAATTTGTTGTAAATCAAAAGAGTAATTAGATTATACGAACCTTTTTTTACTGTAGAATAAAAAGAACATATTTTTTCAAGGTGCCAAACTCTCTACAAATACGTAGAATTAATTAGTCATATACGTATTCTGGATTTTTATACTTTTGTAATAAATTTTAACCGTTTCTGAATATTTGTCATTTTTTGTGATAATGTATTGAAATTTATTTTGAATATTTTTATATCAATGAATGTACAAATAAAGCTCCCACCAACTTAAAAATAATATTTGATTGATTGTTTGCTCTTAAACCTAATATATTTCATGAAATGTGCTGTAAATGTGCGCTAATAGTTAAATGATTTTAAAATTTGATTCTGTTTTCAACTATTTCAGCTATTCTCATGATAGTTTTAAATTGAATTGCTACATGTTTTAAATCTGTTGCAGAAAATAAATTTATGTGCCAACATTTAAAATCTCGCTTAGCGGTAATATCCATTTGTGCAATAATATACCAAAGAATACTCTCTTTTTAAAATGTTTTTAACTTATTCTATGAAATTTGCTGATTGCCCTCATTATTTTTGATTTATTGAAATATATTCGGCGAGATTACAAAATGTATATTAATTAAATTCGTTTTAATTTCATAGTTTCATTATTTACCTGATAATAAAATGCTCAAAATGGGTTGGGTAGTATAAATATATATTTATTATTTAGGATAGAGCTACGAATGTACAAATTGTCATGTCTGTTTATAGTATCTGTTTTGTACATAAACCAAATGTGGTGAGAGTATTAAGAGGATGGTCATCTCATGCAAAAGCTGTTTCCTGTTTTCTCTATTCACTTAATAATGTGCGAAAAACACAAATTAAGTACAAAGTTGCAAATGCGCTAACCACTTGAGCATTCAGGTAGCTATTTGACGGCCGGCGTAGCGCAGCGGTAAGGCGCTTGACTCGCACACCGAAGGTCGCGGGATCTAATCCCGGTGTGGCAAATACATTTTATTTGATTAATTTGTGTTATTTCACAATTTATTCATTTAAAAAAATATATAGTATATTTGCGGTACGTTCCAGAGTGGAAGATACTCACAGTATCGCCCTGGTGTAAGACCACCATTCAGAATTGAAACGTTGCTTGAAATGGCATCAGCCGTGTTTGATGACCAGATCTGAATAGCCAGCTACTTCCCCACCTTCCTATTCCCTATCTCCTTCCCCTTTTCACTACCCTCAGCCTCACAACATACCCCAATTGGGGATGCCATAGTCTCACTGGCTTCAAACAGGGGCAGTTGGGACTCTTGTGCGGTATTCATATAAAAAAAGCCATAGGTAGATGATTTTTAAGAATTAAAATTTCAGCTAATATTATTTAGTTGCCAGCTCGAAAGCTTCTACCGAATTCCAAAAGATGTCACTAATATTTGTCTCATTGAATATACTAGATGAGTTTAGGCCCTCCGTTCATGGAGATACTTACAAACTACGTGATTATGACACAACCACAAGTACCCTGCAGATATACTACTCTTTAATGATAGTTTCCATACATGGCGCTACCCGAAATATACTGAACTTGATCATTTTTCACGTGCAGCCGTGGAGTTAACACGATGTCAAGCAATGTCAAAAGACTTTTTTTCCCAACATCAATCAATGCCTTCTCCACAAAATTTTTCTTACATATTCTGGTAAAGTATAGTTATATAGACACGCATTTTTTTCCACTTCCGGAACCAATCTAATATTACTTTCGTGTTCAGACGCCATTTCTGTCAAACGTCAAACGAATAGTAGTAGACACGAATGATGCAACGTGTAGCGTTCTACTAGCACCGTCGGTAGCGTGAAACTGACTCCAAACCGACAGCCGCCGCGTAGAGCCATGTACGAACACTAGCGAAATCGTACGATGTGTACTCACGAGCGACGCACATGCTACACGCATGAGGCTCGAGTAGCTTGTAAGTAGCGTCATGCACGGAGGCACTTAGTACCATGAAAACTGCTTACAGACGTCATTTTATATTGTTTTCTAGAAATGTAATATCTGTTTGTATGTTAAACATAGCTTTTTAAATATCTATGACTAAAGACATTTTCAGTAGACCATTGACGACATGTAGAAACAGTAATATGCAACATTACCCCAATAAATACAATATGACAAGTTTGCTAACTAACATGTGGAATTTAGCCATTTATAAATTTTAAGATATTTTTTATAAAGCCTAGAATGGAAAAAAAATGTATTCATTGTAAGCGGTTTATGCATTTTCATATTTATATTGGTAACGTACGATTTTTGCACTCGAGTGGCTAAAAGTTATTTGTGAAGTTTTTTTTTTACAAATCTACTACTATTTGATTGAACTTTAGTTTGGTAAATATTATTGTGTAATGGCGTGTAAACGGTGATTATATTTGGAAACAGCTTTTCCATGAGATAACTTCCATCTTATAATGAAGATAGGTTTTGTTGTAGATTTATAATTATTCTCGACTTTTAGCTTAAAATGTCCTGTGAATGTTTGGTCTTGCTGTAGCTTATTAAAATTCATTGTTAAATTTGTTCGCCTACTTGCAGCTATCTGAAATATGTTATTGTTTTTCTTTAATATTTATTATTGGTTAAGATGAGAGATTATTTATGCAGTTTGTAAAGTGTAAAGTAAGATTCTTGAAGAGGTCATTCTCATTTTTGCAATAATCAGAAAGAATTGATAAATTTAATGTTTGTTGCACAACCAGATCAGGTGTGATTTTTTAACTGCTTTCTACTGGTCATTATATAAGTGAATCACTTGTACTTTTAAATAAAATATAGTACTTGTAATCAGAAATTCTTTTATTATTTTTGTCTACCTACGTTCCTGCATATCCTTATTTTTATATTATTTTAAAATAAATTAAGTGAAAAATATATTTTACTTGTTAAAGAAGACGATCATTGCTAAAATAATTCAGTAGTGGTATGGCAAAGGGTTGTATCTGCTGTTGGCACAATTTTACAAGATAGAAAAAAAAGTTTTGAAATCGGTTGACGCTTGGACAGGATATTATCAAAGATAATTTTAAGTTTCATAAATTAAAATATGCATAAGTAGCATCAAAACACAGCCTATTTATTATTTTTCTCAATCGTATTGTGATTTGACATTTTACGCATACATATACATATTTTTGCCATATTATCTAAATTTTTCACAAGTCGCCTAATGTTACATTTTTCCACCACTTACATTTATTGGCCACATTAATAAAACACATTAAAATTAAATAATAAATCTTAGTTAAGTTTTCTACAAAATGTTTAGTATCTGTTGTGGCGAAAAGATATATTTGCAGGTTTGTTCTTTTGTTTTCGCATTAATACACTGCTTTCCGTACACTTCAAATAGCTGATAGTGAATTTCTACTGGAGTTTTGTTATTCGCACAAAAAATGTAATTATAGAGCGTAATTCACACCTGGCGGGTGGGGCGAGCGGAAGCTTCATCGCGAACGGCTGCCGCGCTGAGACTAAGTATCGCAGAGAGTGCAGATTTCTGGGAATTTGGCGTCGGGAAACCAGGCTACATGCCAGTTTTTCCGGATCTCGCGTAAAATTGTTCCTCACGACCACAGCACCTTGGAGACCACGGACAGCCCTCGTATATCGCCATCCCATTTTTTGAAATTCATAACGATGATGAAACGCAGTTTTGAATTAAAAGTTTAACACTCAATAAATTGGATCATGAAACACTCCCACATCGCATTTCTTGTGTTTTTCTTTAGTTTTTGACTACTATTTAAACATTTGTATCGGCCCCCTGATAGTATTAATATACAAGGGTCTGTACGATTGAAATTTAAGAACCCGACTTTGAGTACATCTCTGACGATGTGCGTGAAGTTTGTTACAAAGCTACTGTGCTATCGCCTGCCTCCCGCAGGTCCTAGCAGCAAAAAACCGCGGAGCGGTTTATTAACTACTTGTAGCTCATGATTGCTCTTCTTTCGCCTGAAACTGTTTTCTTGATTGACTTAAAAGAACTTAAAAGATTCTCGCTTTTTCATAATAAGTGATGCTAGTTGTCTGCAATCGGGTTTATTGTGAGATTCTTTCTCACTAGTTTATATGTTATGTCGAATTTAGTTTTTTATATTAGAAATACCTTATTACTCAATCTTTAAAAAGACGCGGTGCTCCGGAGCCACTTGGATTATGTCACTAAAAATTATGGAATGTTGTGCGATGAAAGGAAATGAGAACGGGGAGAGGCTGAAATGGGCTAATTTAACAATTGATGTTTTGTTTATGTACAGATTATTGAAAGACATACCTGACTTTAACAACTGATTCCTGAGCTTATTTGGAATAAATATGTGGATAGCATTTTGGTCTCCGGTAATGTTTTTTATTTCAACTTTTTTTTTTACATTAGCTCCACACAGGAGGTCCTGAGGAAAATATTTCTCCCCCAGAGTCATCCTTGGGGATGTTGTGTGGAGGTTCTTTTTAGGAAAGGAAGGAGAGGAAGGGAAGGAAAAGGGTATTAGGTGTTGGTAGGAATCTGGGTGTCACTCTGTCCAGGAGTGACAGACGTATGAATCCATCCCTCCCGCTGCGGTGCAAGGCGATATCCGAGAGAGTACGGCTGGAGAAGTCAAAGGGACTCCCATCCGCCCTGCCAGGCAGGCAGGTGGACAGATGCATTCGCCGCCAAGACCCGGACAAACCTCACCCATAAATGAAGACATAAATAAAGCAGTAAGTGTTGGACAGTTAGGGTTAGTTGTTGGGTTGTCCGGTTACTCGGCTGAGTGGTCAGTGAAATGTAACAGAATTTATAAAAAACTGAGAAACAACAAGAATTATCACCGGCGACCAAAATTTAATTAACATTTTTTTGCTCCAAATAATATCAGGAATCACTGGTTAAAGTAAATAAGGCAAGTCTCTTAACATCCTGTACCTATTTCGATTAAAAAAAAGTATACTATGAAGTTCGAAAATTTGGGGAGCTTTTATCTTAGATTTTCAGTGGTTTTTCAACTTCTAAAAGCTTGCCTTCATCAATCTGTCACTCTCATCAACAATAAAATAATGGGAAAGTTCATTGAAGCATACAACCTCATTGTGTCTCATAAATTCCTTATGAATTAAAATTTTCTTTGTCGGCATAATTTAAATTTCCTTTGATAGCCGGCGTAGTCCAGCGGTAAGGCTCTTGACTCGCACATCGAAGGTCGTGGGATCGAATCCTGGCGTGGCAAATAAATTTTATTTGATTAATTTGTGTTATTTCAAAATTTATTCATTTAAAATAATATCTAGTATAATAATAATGTGGCACATTCCAGAGTGGAAGATACTCTTAGGATCGCCCTGGTGTAAGACCACCATTCAGAAATGAAACGTTGCTTGAAATGGCGTTAGTCATGTTTGATGACCAGATCTGAATAGCCAGGTACTTCCCCACCTTCCTCTTCCCTGTCTGGATCCGCCCTTGACCCCAATTGGGGATGCCATAGTCTCATTGGCTTCAGACGGGAGCAGTTGGGACTCTTGTACGGTTTTCATATAAAAAAAAACTTCCGTTTTCTGATTTATTTGTGCAGCTAATGAGTAGGTAATTATGTTTGTTTTTAACTTTATGAGTAAAACCCATTGACTTACGATATCAAACCTCAAATTGTAATACCCAGGTATTTTAAATTAATAGGTGATATATGCATATCCCAGAGGAGCCAAAATCTTTATCTGATTTTTCTATTTTCAGATTTTCGATGGGGTTTCGCTAATATTGTCTTCATTTAATGGGTAAATATACCTATGTATATATATACAGTATTTACACCTAGACGCCTCAACGACCAATACAAACTCGAAATTATGAAATTATATGAATATATATTTAAAGAAAGACAAACATTCCCGGATTACGAAAAACCTGACAATATTTGAAAATCTCCTACACCACAGTAAACGGAAAATATTGCTTGTGTCGTGATGGAGGACTTAGCCAGCTGAGGAATTGATCTCACGACTCACGACACCCAAACGAAATGCCAACTCAGCCAATAATCGGTCAATAATATTATTATTCATTTATCACGGATAAAACCATACAAGTAGAAAACTATTTTTAGCAGAGGAAATAGGTACAAATTGCCTAGGTGCACTGTAGGTACCTACCTACATACACGGTGTTTAGCTGAAGCTGACAGCTCTTACATAATAATTATGAATAGATACTGATGTAATATTATTGAGTTATGCTCCAAGCCAGATATGGAGGTAAACAGTAATAGTGAACACGATCCATTTGTCAAGGCTGTGTCTTGTCACTTGTCACTGATCCTACTGCCACTGCCTCTCTCGCCTCCCACTGTTTAGTCAACGGTCATCTGGTAGCCGAGTCTGGGGCTGGGAGTGCAGTGAGGCGCGGTAATTACTTGATATGATCGACTTCTGTTTGTGCAACTGTCACATTAATAAATTGGACTCAATTTGATGATAACAATTCGTGAATTTAAACTGTAGGTCACAAAGGTTGCTTTATCCTGATATTGATTCTTAGAGGGTACCTACCTCCAAATCCTCTTGATAACTTATCAATAACATATACCTACCTATATGTTCGGTTTACGATTTATTTGTTTATAAAGTACCTACAAGTTTGATTTAGAACTCGAACCTACGAATAGTGGATATACCTACATCGGATAAGTTAGCTGAGTTTTCTTCGCGTTGTGAGTACCTATTTATGTATTTTTGAAGTAAAACTTCTTTACGCACGCTTCACTTGGGGAGTAAGCTGGTGAATGCGTGACGAGAGCGTTACTAAAAGTGTGATCGGGCGAGGCGAACGGAAGTTGAGAGGAAGATATAAGTTAATGAAGATAGAAAGAGAGAGAGTTACGTTTTGTATATTACCTACTGTAGGGGCAAGAGAGAGAGGTGCGAGCACACATTTTCTTTCTCTCTTTCTCTCATAGCCAATAACGTTTCGTATATCTAAGACACAGTGCAGGCCTATTGTCTGTATCACACTGTAGGAGCAAGAGAGAGCAGTGCGCGCGCACATTTTCTTTCTCTCTTCTTTTATAAGTTAGTGAAGTTTTACTTCAATCGTGTGGCCTAAAGTTCTAAAGGACACTCGTTTTTTTTTATTTTTATTTATTAGACAATTTGCTGTCATAATATGTTTACACAGAATTATTCATGATAAGCTTGAAACCACTGATTGTCTGAGCAATATAGGTATTCGCATTAGCTCCTAATAGACATAATAGAGTCGTAATATATTTCATCTTGAATAATTTGATAACAATATTACCCATTTCAATTCCTCGAATATGTCGTCTGTATAATAGGTGTGTAGGTACTATTAATTGAATGTGACTATATTGATATCTATGCAAAGAGTCTCGCATATTTTAAAAAGCAAATTAGCAATCTACTTACATGACATATCATGGAGATTAGTTATGTTTTTTAACTCAAGTAGAAAATAATAAGGCTATTTATTATTATCTTTTTACATCATTATTACGTGTTATTTTTTGTATCTCTCTTTATATTTTGGTTTATATATTATTATTTGTAATTATTTTTAACATCTCTATGTAAAGGAAAACAAATCTTAAAGTGCGCACTCTGTGAAAATTTTAAAGTGGATTATTAACGTTTACGCTTTTTACAATGTAAATCTTATAACTTTTCCTTTTTTACTCTGTAAATATTCCAAAATATTAAATAATAATAATAAATATACGTTATCCTACGGATAAGCTATCAATAGAATGGTCAAATAATACCCCTTAGTCTAAAGTCTAAATCTATA
The DNA here is from genome assembly GCA_917563855.2 of Limnephilus lunatus. NCBI lineage: Eukaryota > Metazoa > Arthropoda > Insecta > Trichoptera > Limnephilidae > Limnephilus > Limnephilus lunatus. Next base: position 50,433,542 of record OU830592.1, read on the forward strand.
TACACAGAGGTTTGTTTATTCAATAAAAACAAAAATTAATTGTCTAGGTCCCAAATTTAATCTAGGGTAGTGATGGGTGTGGTCGAAATATTTTATTTATTGTTTAAATAAAATCACCATCGTGACTTTCAAATCTAGCAGCTTCGATATTTTGGTGTACCTGTGCCTTTGTAATATGCAAAGTCATAGACACGGCGCGGTTAGTTTTAATTTATTGATCTTATTAAATGTTTGGAAAACTTGGGTATAACGCCAAACTTTAATAATAATAATAATAATAATGTGTATTTCAGCCGAACAGAGCGGTGGGTGCAATACTCTGTCAGCCATAAAAAAGTATACATTAAATAAAACGGATTTACCAGATAAAAAATCAAATAACATAAAAAAGATTAAAAAAAAAATATATACATCTACATATTTAGTACGTAATCGTATATCTACTACGGGGGCTTCAGATGTATTCTCCATGTTTGGTGAAGAGGCGCGCCCTGCCACTGGGCCACGGCCTGGACGAGATAATACCGGTCTGACGTTGATAAAGATTTTTTTTAAAGAAAGACCAACATTCCTGAGTTACTAATGATCTGACAATATTTGAAAATCTCTACTACCAACGCAGTAAGCGGAAAATGTTGCTTGTGAACAGGCGACGCCTGGGTGGGAACCAAACGCGATGTCAACTCAGCCACTGACCGGTCAGAAATCGTCTCAATTGGCGAGTTGAAGGTCAGAAAAGTGGCATGCCTCCACGCCTACGCCTGTCTCTGTCGCACGTATGTTTTTACGCATCTTTCTCTTTCGCTTACGTCCATTGTAAATTCAGTAACTACGCAAAGAAGATCGTATTATACCAAGTTCAGGCTAAAGTTTGGCGTGTACTTTATTTTGACTAAAAATTATAGTCACAATATCTGATATTCATAATAATTAATTAGGTACCCACCTAATAAGTAATCAAATTTTATTTCTTTTTTTCTTTTAGATTGTTTATGAAATATAGCAGACTGGGATTGCACTACCCTCCCAGTCCTGCTGCATTTAAAACTTAAATAAATAATAACTCTCATATCACAATTTGTAATTAAATGTCACTACCTATAATATAATCATTACTAATGGATGCATCGCAGTGATCGGAGCGCACAGGCAATTAAATACTTACTTGTAGGCAGGTAACTATCTATTTGTCTACGTATCAATAATTATCTAATCTTCCCATCTATATAAGTGTAACGCAATATATTAACTGAATAATTAATTTCATTTAAAGCAAACGACGTGTGTGGTTTGGTTTATTTATGCAAACGACAATCAGGATTGTATTTTTTTATTGAATCATCTTCAAAACTTATTTATAATGATTTATACGAACAAAAGTCCGATTCGTATCAAATTTAATCCCGCGACCTTTTCTATTGTAAAAAATGCGATATTGAAAATTCTTCGTCAGCTCTATCAGCTCCAACCACTCCATTCATACTTTTTTCAACTAACGAAATATGATTATTTTTAATTGATAAACTAACGTTTAAACAAGATTTTTATGCATAGCACAAAGGGTAGATAACAAATATTATAATCAATAATTATCATCCTGAAACACTCATCTACATTGAAAAATTCTTCCGAGAAAAGATACGGTTGTTTTCAGTTGGAAAAATGTAATAATAAGTAATTGTCGAATGAAACACTAGTATATATTGAATTATTTGGCGGGTATTTGATAAGCCGCCATAGCTCAGTGGTCAGAGCTGCTGACCGGCAATCAGATGGTCACGGGTTCAATTCCCGTTGGCGGCCAGTATCTTTTCTCGGAAGATTTTTTCAATGTAGATGAGTGTTTCAGGCTGATAATTATTGATTATAATATTTGTTATCTAACGAAATATGAGGTCAGCGATGTCAAACTAGAAAACAACTCACTCTCATTAAATTTAGTTGACGGACAAGCTACAAATTGTGTTCACTTTATCCATATTATCTATAATATGGAGTCCGATGTAAGGTTTATTTTTTTTTTTTTTAACGCCTTGAAGGCTTTAAAATGTAGAGATTATCATTGATTGTTCAGGAGTATAATACAAAGTGTATATTACATAACATAATAAACTGAAAATGAATGATATAAGTAGTTACAATACAAGTAGGTATCTATGTAGTTAGTTCAGCACGAATAGTCTATTGTAAGGCAAGTTTATAATGATAGCAACCTTTATTACTCCCTAAATTAATAAAAAAACATAATCTAGATAATCATAGATGCTATGAATAAATGTATATATGTAGATCCTAACTGTAACTAATCTTTAATTTATGTATTCGATACTGCCGCCATGGGTCGACCCACACTACCCTTCTAGACAATATCAAGGAGGATACGGTATTTATACTTATGTCAACAGAATAGCACTTATTCTTAAACATGGGAACACCTCAGCACAGGTTCGCCTAGTGAGTTGTTAACAAAATACTACCAGGTACTTACCTACTTACATACAGGTACCGATTTTAACATTTTTTTCATTTAACTAACTAACTAACTAACTAACCATCACGCCGTTTCCCCGCAGGGGTAGGCAGAGAGGACGGACCGCCAAACAACTCGGTCTTGGCACACAGTCTTTGCTTCACTCACATTCATACATCGTCTCATACATACTCTTCTATTATTCCGACTTTTGACATGGCCCGACTCAAGTATCTGATTCACTTGATCGTGCCATGTCTTCCTCGGGCGTCCCCTACTTCTTCTTCCATTCACATTTGCGTCATATATTCTTCTCACATTATTTTCTTCTTTCATTTAACCAATGTAATAATCTGTAAAATGTATGTTAAAGAATAGAAATAAATAAATAGATAAAAGTTGCCCATGAAAAAATATAGTTCTGTTACAAACATTCTAATAGACTGAATTTTACTCGTAGTTTGGACACTGATTGGTGGCGGTAAACATCGATGAAGCTGAACCAAGAACAAGACTGAGTTTCTCTAGGGCGGCGGCCACAAAACAAACGCCAATATTTCATAGACAATTCACCTATTTGCATTTCCGGCAACGATATTATTCCAAAGACAACAGTCACACTTCTTGGCTTTAATATAAATTCAGACTATTTGCTTAAAAGTCAAATAAATAGGACAGTAAGCACCGTTTTTTTTTTATCTAAGACAACTCAAGTCAGTTCGAAGAAACCTTCCCACAGAGGCGACAAAACTATTAATCAACTTTAATAATTTTTTTTGAAGAGTTTTAATTTCCAATGTACATTTGTTACTTAAATTTTAAATTTTCTGCGACCGGTTTCGAGACATCCGTGTCATTCACGAGCAAACTTAAAAGAAGGAACTTAAAAGAGACAGAACAATATATATGTTCCACTGGGACACGAACCCAGGGCCCTTTGCTGACATGGCAAGAGCTCTACCAACTGAGCTATGGAACCCATTTCCAATTCGGTCACTTTTAACTGTATCATACTTCTACTAAAAACATCCAACATTATCTTCATTTTCTTAACGCACATACTATTGGCTGCTATCTTTATATATGATTGCAAGATTCAACCCGAACTAAAAGCTATCTAGATAGTGTCTGGATAAATATTTATCCATTTTATTTTTCAGTGGAACCAATATCTTTTTCTGATATTTCTGTCTCCAGATTTTCGATTGAGTTTCGCTAATATTATCTTCATTTAATTAAATATTATAATTTGAGATTTTACTCATAAAGTTAAAAATAATAATATTAATCAACTCTTACTAGTCTCACTGCTCGATTATTGTAACGGCATCTACGCTAGTCTTCCGGAATATCAAACTGACAAACTTCAATCCGTGTGCTCATAAACGGGGTCTCTAAATATTCGCACATTTCAGAATACCTTCGTTACCTTCACTGGATCAAGTGCCCTGAAAGAATTCAGTACAAATTGTGCTGGATGGTGTTTAAATCAATCAACGAAATGGCCTCATCTTACATCTCTGAATTATGCGTCCCGGAAAATACCGGTCCGAGGCAATTAACCCTTAGATCAGAAACTTCATCTGCTATAGGCAGACTAATAGAACCTAAACGAAAGCCTGTTTGAAAGTTTGGAGATCGTGCTTTCGGAGTATCTGAGCCTAAGGCTTGGAATACACTCCCTCCGGAATTAAGATGCATAACAAGCCCAACAGAGTTTAGGTCCAAACTAAAAACCTACCTTTTTGGGCTCTAATACCCTTAAGTTAAATATACCTATCCGAGACTATCATACTTGTATTGCCTACGATATGTCTTAATCACACTTTTCTTACTGAATTAAAATTACTCGAATCCTTACACATCAATCTGTCTCTTGACGAATCACAGTTAGGAAGATCAAATCCTTGTACTACTGCACCGCCCACCATTAAATGTTACTTTCCAAAATACACTCATCAAAGAATATATTACATTTTAATATTAAAATATTTTTCAGGATTAAATAACATGTATTCACGAATATGTCCTCTGCGTGCGAAATCTATCTAAATTTCTTTACATAGACAATAAACAGTGTTAATTTCAAGCGACCTGTATTCATTCATTTTTAGGCAGCATCGCGTCCATTGGTCAAAACATTGTACATAAATATTTTGTATCGGTGATCAATGAACCGGTGAATGCAATTTTTAGCCATAAGTTGTTTTTAATTGTTTGTCTAGCTTGCAGTTTTTCTAGATTTTAGACATGTATTATAAGTTTGTACAGCCCCTTGAGGTGATTTTTCACAAAAACGGCGCTATATAAATCGTCCAAATAGTATTATTATTATTAACTATAAATATTTATTACCAAATCTGTGCAGCCTTTGAATTGGCGAATTTTTAGAACTTGATAAATTAACGTCGTTATTAAGCTCTTCTGCAGCAAACATACAAGATGAACCATACTAAATAATGCAAAATCATACAAAATTGTATATTTTTGTTTTGAAAATTTGACCGCTTAGAAGTATTATAGATGCTTCAATTAAATACTACGTGTAGAACATACCTTGGCCCTTAAAAAAATTGGTCATTTTTTAAATAAGTCTTTTAATAAGCTTAGAAAAAAATAAAGTATTAGGTCTATAAAAAAATTTTTTAAGTACAAACTCTCCTACTTATAAACACTTTTTCGGATATGGTTTTATTGCATAATGTGGCAAATTCAGTTTCTTATAAAATAATCGCAAAAAAAATTGAAATTTACGGCCGAACCTCAAAAAATAAAATATAATATGCATTTTCGCGTTGGTATTTTTGACATCACGGCGACAATACGGCAGTCGACGAATTTGTTATATCAAAGTCAACCTTATGCCGTCCACCGAAGAACGACTGGCAGCCGCCCCATTCTTCCGTCATTGTCATTACTCCTCCGAACGGAGCGGAGAAACAACGTGTTAGGGTCCGCGCTGCTTGTTTTCATGAAATCAATTTAAAAATTCCGTTTTATTACAATAAACAATGCATAAAAAATGAATTAATGTTTTTTACAGGCCTTTACGAAATCAACATGTAAAAAAAAAATCTCAAATATCTTTTACAACCTTTCCAAAAGCTTTTTCTCGAGTGTTTTTAAACTCCTCCCATAAAAGGACGTGAATTCCGATTTCGATTTTTTCCTGTACTAGTGGATCGCCTTAATCTCAAATCTCACTACTTCAAGGTTTTAATCTCGAAATGTTAAATCTAATTTGGCTAAGCCAGCAAAAACGTCCACGGTCCTCGAGTCAGGAATGTTTCCGTGAGGTTCGTTACATTTGAAGAGATAAGGAACCACTTGAAAAGAAACGAGAAACCTAACGAAATATTTTTTTAGCCTAGAACCTCTTCAAAACTCAACTAGGCAGGTACCCATATCTAAAATTAGTCCCAGCGAGAGCTCGCAACTTCTCTTTTGTTTGAAAACCAAAAAAAATCGGAGTGTGCAATTCACACACTGTAGAAGTGGAAAACTAAAGTACACAAGAGTGGGGAGACTACGAAGCACTTCTTTATCAATGTGAAGGATGATTTTTTTCCATATTTTGTCAACGAATTCCAGCTCACCTTTTCCTATACATTTATGGCCATCTTATTAGCATTTGTGTTTTCCTCTTCGGAGTCGCTAGATGTCGCTTTCTTTTGTGTTTTCTTTGTCTGTTCATTTTGGAGTGATTTGAAGATTGGGCATTGATTTTATAAAAATAAAAATATATTTATTTTTTTAGATTTCATAGGTTTCGATTCTTGGTCCGTTGAATGTCTGGCCGCTAAGGTTCGTCAGCCTTTTAAACCATTAGACTAAAAGAGAATTGCGTAGGATTCTGAATTTATCGTATTGTATTGGAATGCAACCCGTGAAATTAATAAACATTTTATTTCTTCAAATACAGCAAATTTATTTTGTGGCACCATTTTATTTCAAAATTAAAAGATTTCTTTGTTTTACACCACTTTGTTATAGTAGTTAAAACAAAGAAATCTTTTAATTTTTAGATATTTTATTGCTATCTCATTTTTTCGCAGGCTAAATTCTATAGATGTATGTGTCTGTCTCTTTTTAGTGTCGCTCGCTTCCGCTTCATCGAGTTTCAAATAACAACGGTGCTAAAGAAGTTTTCACTTAAAAAAACAGGAGATACTAGAACGATGACATCACTTACGATCTCTCGCTGGGACTAGTATAAAGTGTTTTGTTGAAGATTTCTCCCCATGGCACGTACGAGTATTGGCTATATTTTTTGCAAAGCCTTCGTGACAACCGACAGGGGGTTACTCTCCAAAAGCTTTACGGGTAGGTGAAAAATATCATTACATTCTATTTTACGAATTTCTAGGGTGGAAGATGTGCTCTACCGCCTCTACCGTCGTAGTAGGTAGGTTCTCTCCCACACCCCTCTTACATTTCTACACACTTACTTGGTACTTGGCAGGAATAAATGCGGCTTCAACTCTCCTCAATTCAACGTTTTTTGAGAGGTAATATTTTTTTCATATGATAAGAATTGGAGGAAGACATCCCTGGAAGATACGATAGAAGTAAATCAAATTCTTGACGCAAAGCACATGACGTTACCTGCCGAGTACCTGCCTATATTTGAAGGGGAATTCACGTGGAAGGAGCAAGGAGTTTTTACCTTTTTTTAATTCAGCGAAATGTTAGAATGACTTTGAGAACATTGTGTGAGGATGAGTTTTTGAACTTTCTTCGCATTCGAGGCGAATTGGAAGTGTAGGTAAACATAAACAATAACCCTCCTTTCTACGTTTTTCTAAACAGAAAGCATTAAACTTTGTTCAATGGTTCCGGGGGGGGGGGGGGGGGGGCGAGAAAAGGGCACTACGGGTGACAGACATGGGACCTATAGATGATTTATTACAATTTAATTTTGGCAGTTGATTTTACACCAAACATGCATCAATAATATCAGGTTGAAAAAGTAAACAGTCATGGTAGGAGGATCTTAGTATTGGCCGGTCAAAGGCTGAGTTGGCATCGCCTCTGAGTATCACCAAGGCGTCACGCGTCAGGAGTTCAATTCCTCGGCTAGTACTCCGACACAACACGAGCAAATTTTTCGCTTAATGTATTCGTAACCCGGGAATGTTTATCTTTTTTCAAAAACGATAAAAAAAGTCAACAAAAAGCGTGTATGAGAAAACGTTAGCAAATAATTTAGATATCGTTGATAAATAAATTAAAAAGAAGCGGGGCAAAAATGGGTCCTTGGGATACGCCGGAATTTGCGTCAATATTAGAAGATTCGAAGTTATTTATTCATATGTTAAGGTTACACACTAGTAACCTAATTTTCAATGTTCCGTATTCTGGAAAAAGTGATTGAACTTCAAGACATGTAACCATTTCGCTTCTGTATTTTAAAGTATAGACTCAATATTATGATTACGACCGGGACATAAAAGATATTGATTTTGGTTTGCAAAAACAGGTCGGTAAAAATAATTATAAGTAGGTACTTAATATTATTATGCCACGCCATGCCACTCTTTATTGTAACTTATCACGCCACATTTTGTCCACGCAGAGCTAACCAGAGGTGCTGCAACACCACAGTATTCTATTTCGAATTCACAGCACAGTAGAACAAATCTTTGTACCTACTGATTTTGTACTGTATTCTGTTCCTGGCTTGCGTGCATAAAGTAAGAAATGTCTCCCGTTTTGAAGGTCACCCAACTGTTGAAATGCATTAGCATGTAATAAAGAATAAAGTCACCCTCTTCCAATAAATATCATAAATTTGGAGATAGCATAGGGGATGGGGGATGGTGCATGGGGGTGTCGCTCTCGATGGGGGAACTGGAGACACATCAGCTGAGCTATTATACAAACTAAATCGGGAATATATCTTTTGTACCTAAATGCACCGAAAATATTTCCTCTAAAAATGCAATGTTCCAATGTTATTTATAGACACCAATTATATTTATGCAAGTAGATTTAAAAATTTTGGTAACAAATCCGACCTATCTGAAAACAGAGAAGACATATAACTTATGTCATTGGGTTGTACAATAAAATCTAGATTTATCCAATTATTCTAGAATACAATTATTTACCTAATAAGTCAAAATCCAAAACATTGGTACATTGATTTTTTCCTCTTTGACTTGCATCGAGAACAGTGGCGTAACTGCAGCCTGAATATATTATGGAACTCGTATGGGCTGGTGGCGCTTTTAAAAGTGATTTTTTTTTAAATTCACACCAAGTGCGCTCTAAAAATCCGGACGATAATACCTGAATGTTATTTAAAACTAATAGTTCTGTGAACAGTTTAGTCCTCATGTTCAAAAAAGTATGTTTCTAATTTTCTCTTATTAAATCAAAACCAAAATTTCCTCTGAAATCATAAGATCTGTAAGTAAATACTTACCTACTTAATTAATAAACCCGATAATTGAACTTACGACCATTTAATACCGCATTCCGAATTTTTACCGATTTATTTCATATTTCAATTGTTTGCTTTAAGTTTTTAAGCCCTAAAAATATGAGTTACTTATAAGATAATCTCTGTCTCTAATGCCTCTACATATATAGTTGTCGAGCCGAAAATGTAATTACATGAAATTCCCTCGATAAGTAAAAACCACAAAGTAGCTCAAAATGAGATATTTCTTGATTGATATTATGACATACGACTGTTCTGTTATTTGTACCTAGGTATGTTATTGGTATAAAAAAACCTAAGGGTCACTTTAAATTCCACTTTAAACATTTGTCGAAAGATTTTTGCTCTATTTGAAGTAAGTCATACTTTATTCAATATATTCGGTAACGCATAATTAATCAAAATTGTTTTTATTTTATTTATTACTGCGCTCCCTCTAACATTCGTACTAATATCCCTTTCAAACCATATTTTTCTTCTTTTAGTACTCTTTCTTTTGTTGGATCCACACAGGAGGGAAGAAAATAATTCCACTTAGGGCATATAAGATATTTGGGGTTGCCGTATGAAGGATATTTTTTAGGAAAGGAAGTTTTGGGAAGGAAAAAGGCATGAGAGTGGGTAGGAATCTGGGGGTCAGTGTGTCCAGGAGCGACGGAGATACGAATCCACTCACTCCACGAACTAAGGCACTCACTCCACGAACCAAGACACTCCTTCTAAGTCACCCAAAGTAGCGAACCACTTGTTTTTTGCAAAATTTTCTAATGTTTCGATTGATCTGATTCAATTTTTGTAATAACTTACTTGCTTTTTGCAAAATTATGTTTTTGTAAATAGCATTTCTTATTTATTTTATTCTTGCTCGACGTTCGACTGATATCGCCTCTTGTGTCAAGCTGCTCGAGCGTATGGAAGCAACGACGAGCACAGTTCCTAGTCATCACGTTAGATCGCGCCAAACCGTCGAGCATGCATATACTTGTGTACATAGCTTATCATAAGTAGTTTCAACAGAATAGTTACTTATAGGGAGTAAAATTGATCGTGCCTATAGGTGACTGCGGTGCACAACTGTTAAAACGGCTACCATATTTAAGCGGAACCGGAACGCAACAAACAATTTTACTAAAAAAAAAATGCAAAACGCTCGTGTAGTCCGAGTTACGCTCAGTCAAAAAAACGTTATATTTACAGATACGTTCGATCACGAGATTCGATCAGATTTTTGCTATAAACCACAAACTTTTAAGAAAGTAAAATTATAGAATGGCTTTTTTTACATGAGCTCCACACAGGAGGCCCCGAGGAAAATAATTTCCCTCAGGGCCTATGTCATCTTTGGGGATGCTGTGTGGAGGTTTTTTTAAAGGAAAGGAAGGACAGGAGAGTTCTGGGAAGGAAAAGGGTTTTAGGGGTGGGTAGGAATCTGGGGTTCCGAGTGTCATTGTCATCCGCCTCCAAGACCTAGACAAACCTCACCCCATGAACCCGGGCACCCCTGCTAAATCACCAAACGTAGCGAACCACTTGGGGTGACCTATGATAGAGGTGTTGGTTGTCCAATAAAGGTTCCCGGGGCGGCGGTACCCATTCCCGCCTTCCAAATTGGCAATTCCCTAGCTATAAGTAAAAACATCGAGTTGAGCTACCAAGCTTGCCCGGGACCAGACATTTTATTTACGCCTCTGATCGAAAACTACACACTAGGTACAAAGCTAAAATCTTGATTACAGCGTTCTGAAGCCCAGCTTGAGAACGGAAAATAAAGTTGACAATACACGACATCTTTTTTCAGCCCGATTCCCGAATAGAGACCAAAGACAAAATTTTTGGCTTTACGCGATCGCTATTTTCATCTCTATTTTCATATCTACGATCACAGTTGGCATCACAGCAAACAATTTGGTTCATGTATTGTTTGCTGTGATGCCAATTGAAATCGTAGATATGAAAATAGAGATGAAAATAACGATCACGTAAAGCGAAAAATTTAGTATTTGGTCTCTATATGGGAATCGGGCTGAAAAAAGATGTCGTGTAAAACGGCCATAACAATAGGATATTTTCAGATACCAAAACAACGCATTAACTGAAATAATATTTACCCAGTTAATTAGGAAGGCAATTGATACTTGCATGTTTTTAATGGAACTCTCCCGGTTTTCATCGTAAAATGGTTATAATAAAAGGTACCGATGCCAGATCAGCCCTGATTAATAAAAAGGTAACTAACTAACTAACTAACTAACCATCACGCCGTTTCCCCGCAGGGGTAGGCAGAGAGGACGGACCACCAAACAACTCGGTCTTGGCACACACTCTTTGCCTCACTCACATTCATACATCGTCTCATACATTCTCTTCTATTATTCTGACTTTTGACATGGCCCGACTCAAGTATCTGATTTACTTGATCGTGCCATGTCTTCCTCGGACGTCCACGAGTTCTTCTACCATTCACATTTGCGTCGTATATTCTTCTTAAAAAGGTAGGTAGGTACTCTAAATTCTACAGTCTACACTCGTGGCTTATATGTAGGTACAGCGCTTTTAAGTTAGGGAGAATCCTTTGTTGGGAAGTCATTAGCCGTGACTGAAGATTGACTTGTGAAAAAAAATCGCCGTCGGGACATTCAATTTTAAACATAATTAATATGGAACTTTTTAATGTTCAAAGTTTGCCACGAACACAAAACTATTATTACCTACTGCATCGGTGGACTGAATTTATTGTCATGTTGCTGTGCAAGTACAAAGAGACCCATAATAGTGATTAATTTATTAGTATGAATGAAAAAAGATTATAAGTTGATAGTTTTTTATTGTTATTATTTGAATCCTTATTTCAAAACTAACCCCTGGTTCCTAAATTATGTAAAATAGTATTTTCGACGAATAAAATTTATTCGTTGAAAATACTAAATGTTGTTCGTTTTTATATTTTAATTCTTGAAAATAATTTATCTTTCCATTGAATTGGCAATGATCTTATCCAACAAAAATGACTCTCACAGTTCATAAGCCCGTGAAAGATTGAGTAATTAGCATATTATTTAGACGCCATTAGTAGTTTTGTTTAAATTTGGTACTTATTGTTTTTTAAGGTTCTAATAGGTATTTAAATAAGTAGGTATATTAATATTAATGTAAAATCTTGTAATAATACTAATTTGATCATTTATGATGTGAACGAGGCAAGGAGTGTGTGCCAAGACCGAGTTGTTTGGCGGTCCGTCCTCTCTGCCTACCCCTGCGGGGAAACGGCGTGGTTAGTTAGTGAGATAGTTGATCATTTACATTTTTTACGAAAAAAAAACACCTCAAAGGGGGTTTATAAGCCTGAAGATGCATGTTGCAAGTTGCAAGGTGGAACCGATTAGGTCTAAAATAAATAAGTGGGTCTTATTAATAAGTTAGGTACTGAGTTGGCATCGCATCTGGGTTCCACCAAGGCGCCGTGAGATCAAGTCCTCCATCGCGACACAAGCACCTTTTTCCCCTTATTGGAATATTCTTAACCCGAAAATGCTTGACTTTCTCTAATAAAATACGTATATAAAGGTTTTTAAAATAATATAATATCAGTAATAGGTATCACCACGAATTACCTACTTAACAATTATTGCAAAATTTCATTCACACATTCGCGAATGTGTGGTAAAACCATGTACGATCGTGAGAGAAACGTGGATATCCGCAAATAATGCAAGGCTGACGTAAGCGTGATGTGTAAGATTAAGAAAGGGACTCTCCGATGGTTTGGGCATGTAGAGCGAATGAACGAGGAAAGGAGTGTAAGGAGAATATATGATGCAAATGTGAATGGTAGAAGAAGTCGGGGACGCCCGAGGAAGACATGGCACGACCAAGTGAATCAGATACTTGAGTCGGGCCATGTGAAGAGTCGGAATAATAGAAGAGCATGTATGAGACGATGTATGAATGTGAACGAGGCAAAGAGTGTGTGCCAAGATCGAGTTGTGTGGCGGTCCGTCCTCTCTGCCTACCCCTGCGGGGAAACGGCGTGATGGTTAGTTAGTTAGTTAGTTAGCAAAATTTCATATTTAAAAAATCAGAGTGTGCAATTCACACGCGATATAAGTGAAACTAGAAAGTAGCTAGATGTCGCTTTCTTTTCTTTGGCCTGTTTGTTTTAGGTGGTTTAAAGATTGGATATTGATTTCACAAAAATAAACATGTTTATTTTTTTTTTAATTTCGTAGGAATCGAACATCCGTTCGCTGGATGAGACTTCTTCTCTGGCCGCTGAGACTTGTCGAGCACCTTGCCCGCTGCGCTATCGGATTCACGCGCCGAAGCGCGTATTTACCGCATTATATTAGAACTGAGGACTCGCCAAATAATAAATTTCAGTGACGCATTTCCGTTTCGTCCGAATTTCAAATCACTAACGGGGCTAAAGAAGTTTCACTTCAAAAAAAATCTAATTAGATATTGGTAAAGAACTATGAGGTTAGTACCTACCTGTTCAAGTCCTGTTCAATGTACGCTAGTATTTTTAATAAATATTTGAATAAAATCGTATGCCTTCAATGTATGATAACAACGCGTGGTAACGTTTATCAAGATTTTTTGTGCTGCTAAAAATACTTTCAAACAAAACTGTCGACGTTCATACCAAAAATCGCTGCCTGGTGTCCTGTTGTTAATCACTCCAAATCAAACAAACAAAATTATTTGTTATTTATTCCCACCGCGTGCACTGCAGTGAGCAGTGTGAGCACGCCATGTAATGTTATTTTTTATAAACGTCGGCCCCATGTGCATGGTTGCAGCTACAAAAACTGGATGCACGTCCCCCCCTCAACTAAACTCTAAACTGGCCTACTACTTATAATCCCGATGCAACTCCCGTCACATATTCCTGCCTTCGCTTGAGGCTGAGTTCTTTTAATGGGTTCTTACTAACTTCACTGAGTCGTATCAGGTAATCTGGTATGGGTCTTTCTCCAATACCCCGAAGGCGGGTCTTATTCGACCCATTGTAAGCTGCCTCTGCCTACTGCTAGCTTCCAGCTGGTTGTATTGAACAGCGAACAGTGAACAGTGCAACGGGATTTATTTTTCAGTCCACCGCGGCAACTCCGTGAGGATTGTTTGGTTGCATAAAGCGTTTAACTCCGCGCTGACTTTTACCAACTTGAAGTCTTGAGTGTTGCCAGTAATGCCAGTCAAGATATTGGGTCGGAGAACGCGTCCCATTAGTGTTTTTTTATTTCTCTTTTGCGACCTATCAAATCCCGACATGAATAAATAATCGACCGCCGAATGTGAATTTAGATTTTGTTAGTTTACATTTCAGTATTTGAAGTTCGTTCCTCTCGCGCGTGCGTGCTTGGAGCGGAAGTATTCCGTGAATAATAAACATAATATTATAAACTAATAAACTTTTGAGTGACGTTTGATATTAAAACGATTCGTACGAATAATTTAACTGTTTTGCTGAGGAACTATAGAGTTGATCACTGGTGGAACGCGGTACGACAGTTTCATTGACTATCTGTTGTTATTATTATTTATTCCGACCGACACGGCATCAAAATGATTTCGTAAGTATTGTTATTGTTTTTTTTTAACACTCTCGAATAACTCATTTTATATTTTTTCGCATGTTGCTTTTGTTCTTTGGAATTTATGATTCGTGATGTAGGTATACAGAAATTAATACGAAATTCCTTTCATTTTTACAAGCGAAGAGTTAAAATGTTGTGAATATTGTATTAATTCATATTTTTGTAAAAATAACTAATAACAATGAAAACAAATATTTCATATCTAGTTCCATAGCAACGGTTGTAGGTAAAATCCATGTAAAATCATACATTTGTTTTGTACACTTGCTTGTGAACGATTTTATATTAAAAACTATTGATCGGTATCTAAAAAAAATATATGTTTATTTGAGAAGCTAATGCCATATAGATTTGTTTTGTAGGACAATCTTTGCCTCCCCAAACATCCCCAACATCTTCGAAATTATCCGTACTTTTCCAATTTTATTTTTCGAATAGAATGTAATAAATTATTTTAACAGTTCATTGGTATATTTTTTGATGAACTAAACATCACTTTACATTAATTTACCGTATTCATGTAGATGTGATAAATTTGAGTATATACACATGCAAAGATTAAGTATAGTTTTATCGTTTATACAATCATTAAAAAAAATCTTTTAATTTTTTTTTATTGCTTATAATTTTAATACTTACGACCAAAAAACACGTTAATATTTTGATATCCATTATCCTGATCAATTATTATAAATACATGTATTTAATGACTTAGCATGTAATCATAAATACTGGTTTGTGTACTATTATGTATGTAGGTGAGGAATTCTTCATCGATAATTTCAAGATCACGGATGGACCGTGAAACGTGTTATCCGAGACGAATCTCGGCTTACAGCTTACAGCTCATAGCTCAATGCTTCCAGCCATGCGCCAGGGCAGATGTTAGTTGGTACTATTTGTACCAAAGAGTCTGTATTCTGTTTAGTGGTTCATCTCACATTCACATCTCTTCTCCATTCTCCACGTCTCCCGCACCAGAGTTATATAGGGGGACTGTGGTTACACAGGGGGAAGTAAGCGGGAAGTAGACCCTGTTTATACTTGTTGTTTCTGATTATTGATGGTAGAATACAGGCGTATTCTCGATTACGCCCAATTTACGATACGACCAGTAGTCGATAATTTTTTATGTTGCATCACAATTTTAAGAATAATTTATTGAGGTATTAGTTACTAACTAACCATCACTGTAGGCAGAGTGGATGGACAACTAAACAACTCGGTTTTGGCACATATTCCTTACTTCATTCACATTCATACATCGATTCATACATACTACATACCCTCCTTTTATATTCAATTTATTGATCATACCATGCCTTCCTCGATCGTCTCTGACTTCTTCTATTTCATTACACATCAATGGATTGTTTAGATTATTTTATTATCCACATAGGTACTTTATGTTTCAATAAATTATAATAAAAAATTGCTAGCAATCAGGTTACTATTTACGTACTAGTAATCTTTTACTACCTGGACCCAGATGTCATTGTTGGGTTTTTATCCTGATAATATTTTTATTTTGATAGGATCAACGTACAAATGTAGTAGATATATTTATTTGCGCATTGTTCCATAGTAAAAAATGCCCTCAGAGTCGCGTTAGTGAAAGACGACCATTCAGCCGAGTTTTTTGATCAGATCTAAATAGTCAGGTACTTCCTCTTCCCCACCTCAACATTCTTCCCTGCTTAGCAACTTACCCCAATTGGTGATGCTATAGTCCCACTGGCTTCGGCAGTTTTTTTTTTAAATGATAGACGAACATTCCCGAGTTACGAATAACCTGACAATATTTGAAAATCTCCTGCTACCACCACAGTAGCGGAAAATGTTGCTTGTGTCATGACAAAGGACTTCTGGGGGAGACCCAAACGCGATGCCAACTCATCCACTGACCGGTAGTAACCCAGTTGTAGCTCTAAAGCGTTGTCCATATAGTAAAAATATATTAACCTCACAATAGGTACGATAAAATAATTCACAATGCATAATTTCACATTGTTTCTTTAGAGCTTCTGAATATTTTATAGTATTTCTGTATTATAATTTTTATATGTAGGTACATACCGTACATACTTATACATATTTTTATTTGGATTTAAATTTGTATTGCTGCATTACTGTATTACATATTATTTTGCATAGGTAAGATAAAAATGCTAAATGTAGAATAATCACAATTTGGACAAAAATTAACAAATAAATGACATACCACCGCATTTTGATGTAAAGCAATCTGAATGTAACGAAACTCGGGGTAATCCTCTACCACGATAGAATCAATCGGAGTTCGAAGCTAGTTATTTGTTCTACCACTATTATAATCCTTCCTGCCCTTTGTGGCGCTGCGTTGTACCACTATCCCACCGTGCTTTGTGCTTTGTCTGTGGGAAATCACTACAAAAGAACATGGCGTCAATGAACATTATTACACAAACTCTCCCGCTCTATTATTATATATACATACATTCATACATAAGGCTCCCCCACACGCACACTTCGGCGCGACCGAGTCCCGCGCCACTTCAGGCCGCCGCGCAGAAAAGTAAAGACCGATAGGTTTACAGCGCAGTTCACCGTGAAACTTTTCTGCGCGGCGGCCTGAAGTGGCGCGGGACTCGGTCGCTCCGAAGTGTGCGTGTGGGGGGCACTATACATCTTCTTCCTCTTGTCCTATTCGGGTCGGGGACTCATTGCATCGACAAGGCTCCTCGATAAGTCCCCGTCTTGTGCTGATTGTTCGGCCTCTGTCCATGGCAGACCCATCCTCTCCTCACACAGTTTCTGGAGTTGCCTCGCCCAACTGTGTCTGGGGCGGCTCACTGGACGTCTACCCTCTGGAATCGCACTCAGTATCTTCCTCGGAATTCGGTCATCAGACATTCTTAGTACATGCCCATGCGCTCTATTATTATTTTTGTAATATTTATTTCATTATTAGAAAATAATCTGCTTAAAATTACAACAAATAATGCTCTTACGGACTTAGAAACGGTGAACGTCTTTATAAACCTAGGCTCCTCTAAGTGACGACGGAGGTTCTGAGCTGTGAGCTGTGACAGGTGACACAGAAGTGAAAAGAAGAATTTGCGTTACAAAAAAAGGGAGGCGTCTACTAATATCTACAGGAATTCCAAAAACTGAACAAATCGGACTAATATCTATGAGCACCAAAGTGAGGACGAATATCTACAGCTCAAACTGCTGACAAATATCTATGAGAACCAAAGTGAGGACGAATATCTGCAGCTCAAACTGCTGACTATTATCTATGGTGATGTCGACGAATATCTACAGCTCAAACTGCTGACTAATTTTTTAATTTATTTTTTTTTCTTTTTTTGTAATTATTTTTTATTTTCATTCATATGTTTTACATGTTGCTAAGTGATAATTTTACATCTTAGGTTTTTTACTACTTTTCCATTTAAAGCATTTGCTTGTGTATGGAAAAGGAGTGTACATAAATGTGGTTATTACTTAGTACTTAAATAATTCATTTACATAAATATATGTGTCTTGTAATAGTATATAATAGTATATTTTTAAAGAAAAGAAATAATATTATGGAAAACTAAGGATATTTGTATACATTTAAATAAAAGAAATAATATTATGGAAAACTAAGGATATTTGTAAGGATAATTAAGTGGCATTAGTTTTTTTCTTTAGAATATTTTTAAAATGTCTCTTGACAGAGAGCAGTATTTGGGTTTTATCATTAATGCTTCTGATTTCTTCTGGTAGACGATTGAAAAAAGTTCTTCCCTGGTAAGTGTAATGATGTTGTGCAAAAGACGTATTTAGTTTTGGGCATATAAAAACATGTTTAAGTCGCGTTCTGTTTTCGTTTAGAAATTGGTATTTATCTTTTTCTTTGATAATTTGAATTAATGAATTTTTAATATATAAATCTTTAAATGTAGGTACTTGGAATTCATCAAATAGGCGTTCTGTTGGGTAGTCCAAGGATTTTTTTAATATAATTTTAATAATTGTTCTTTGTACAATTTCTATTGGAACAAGGTTACATTTATATGCGGATCCCCAACTAATGATAGCGTATTGTAAAGTGGATTGAACTAAGGCATAGTAGATTAAATATAAATTTTTTATCGACAAAAAATTTCTAATTCTTAAAAATATGTATATTAATTTTCTAATTTTGTTTACTACTTGACATATTTGTTCCTTCCATTTCAGATTTTTATCAATAATTACTCCTAGATATTTAATTTTATTTGTTATTTTTAATATTGTACAGTTTGATTTGCAGTAGTTTTGGCTGTGAATTTTAGTATTTTCATGAATGACAATGTTAAAATTTTTGAGAGCATCGTTTAAATGTATTGCAAATGGAATTACAAATGTCTTTTCACTATTTAGTGATAGTAAATTAGTGTCGAAAAAATTCTTAAGCGTGTTAATGTCTTCTATGGCCTTTAATTCTACATTTTCCCAAGTCTTTCCACTTATTATTAATACTGTATCGTCGGCGTATGATGTAATTTGACCATGTAAAGGTTGAAAAAAAATATCGTTTACATATATAGTAAATAGGATTGGTCCAAGCACTGTACCTTGGGGGATTCCAAAGCTTGAAAGCTCTTGATCGCTATTAACATGATTGATTTTTACCACTTGAGGGCGGTTTTTTAAGTAGTTGGTGATCCATTTAATCGCGTTGTCTTTTATGCCAATATTATTTAATTTTTTTAATAGCATCTCATGAGATATGCTATCGAATGCCTTTCTGAGGTCAATAAATATACCCGCACATTTTTTACCTTTATCTACTGTTTCGTAAATGTATGAAGTTACGTTAGCAATAGCATCTTGTGTGCTGAGTGATTTTATAAAACCAAACTGGTTTTTGTGTATTATTTTATTACTATCTAGGAAATTTACCAACTGTTTTTTTACTATTTTTTCAAAGATCTTTCCTATATTAGAAATAAGACAGATTGGGCGATAATTTGTTACTTGGTGTGGATCTCCAGATTTGTAAATAGGTGAGATTATTGTGTTTTTGTAGTTCATTGGAAATATTCCTTTTGTTAAACTTAAGTTTATTAAATGAGTGATGGGTTTTATTAAGTAAGGTTTCATAGATTTTAACATATGTGCCGTAATAGAATCAAAACTGGGAGACGAACCTCCTTTCATATTTTCTATTATTTTTAAGATTTCACATTCTGTTGTTGTTTCGAATGTTGAAAGTATATTACGTTTCTGTAAATTTTTATTTTTATGTTTTTCCGGGTCAGAAGGCTTATGAATATTTTTCGCAAGATTTTTTCCAACATTTGCAAAGAAGGAATTAAAAATGTTTGCACATTGTTTAGGTTGCATATTGGCATCTATAATTTTTTTATCGTGTTCAATGTACTTAATGTTTTGTGTTTTTTTTGTATTGTCTATGGCCAAATTTACTGTTTTCCACATTTGTTTATGGTTATTTTCTGAAGATAATATTTTATTTTTAAAAAACTCTTCTTTACTTTTTTTAATATAAGATGTTAATTTATTTTTATATTTTTTATAGAAAATATATGCTTTTTCATCGTGGGGATTTTTTAAAGTTGTTTTGTAAAGTTTTTCTTTGTTCCTGATAGATATTATAAGTCCTTTGGTAATCCAAGGCTTTAAACATCTTAATTTGGATTTTATGTGTGTTTTTTCAGTTGTCGAATTTTTAATGTGTTGTGACAGGATATTTTCAAAGTAAGTCGAACATATTTCGGTATCATCACTGCTCAAAACATTGTTCCAATCCTCCTTTTTTAGTTTTTCAGAGAGAATAGTCATATCTATCATTGATTTTTTGGTTATTAAATTATGTTATAACAAATAATATCTATATAACAGGTGGTGTCGGCGAATATCTATAGCACTGGCAGAGGTTGGATATGCAATTATTATTATTATTTTTATTATTATTATTATAGTGTAAATTTTTTTAATGCTATATTAAGAACTCATAACATAATATAGCATTAAAAAATGTACACTACTCTTCCAGACACAAGCTAATGCTTCTATGGAAGAGTGGTATTAACATTCGAACATGAACATGTATGCTAATTATAACATTATCTAAATGTATACTATAAATTATATGCTAATAAAAAAAAAAAAAAAAAAAAAATAAAATAAAAAAAATATATATTTATTAAATTATGTTATAACAAATAATATCTATATAACAGGTGGTGTCGGCGAATATCTATAGCACTGGCAGAGGTTGGATATGCAATTATTATTATTATTTTTATTATTATTATTATAGTGTAAATTTTTTTAATGCTATATTAAGAACTCATAACATAATATAGCATTAAAAAATGTACACTACTCTTCCAGACACAAGCTAATGCTTCTATGGAAGAGTGGTATTAACATTCGAACATGAACATGTATGCTAATTATAACATTATCTAAATGTATACTATAAATTATATGCTAATAAAAAAAAAAAAAAAAAAATAAAAAAATAAAAAAAATATATATATATATATATATATATATATATATATATATATTTATCTCCTCTCGTAAAACGTTGATCTTGCGCGACGGTACACCAGTTTTAAGTTGATCCGTTCGCACGTGTTGATCCATCCGGATATGCTGATCCATTAAACAAGCTGGCATACACATCCTGATCCATGTGGATCAATTTATACCATCAAGATTTCGCTGTAAGCCACGCCCATTGTTCGGTGTCTTATACATTTTACACGTTTTTTTTTGTTGATCCATATAAATGCCAAGTTTTGACCGCCAACAAAGGTGCCCGTCTGTCGTACTTTTTAGCTTCTTTTAGTAGGTACCTGTACGTTCTTATTTCAATTCGTTCTATTTCATTTCTTTTTTAATGTATTTTGGTTTAAGATTTAATTTTTATTTTGATTTTGTTTTTGATTTTGATTTGGATTTCGATTTTGATTTTGGATCGAGATTTTAATTTTGATTTTGGTTTGAGATTTTAATTTTGATTTTGATTTTAATTTTTATTTGCATTCTTATTTTGATTTTTATTTTGATTTTTACTTTCATTTTGATTTTGATATTGCTTTTGGTTTGAGATTTTGATATTGATTTTGGTTTTGATTTGAGATTTTAATTATGATTTTGACATTAATTTTGATTTTGGTTTTGGTTTGAGATTTTGAATTTGATTTTTGATTTTGTTTTTATTTTGATTTTTGATTTCGATTTCGATTTCGATTTTGATTTCGATTTCGATTTCGATTTCGATTTCGATTTCAATTTCGATTTTGATTTTGATTTTGTTTTCGTTTCCGCTTCTAAGACCCGCACAAACCTCACCCCATGAACCTGGGCACCCCGGTTAAGTCACCAAACATAGCGAACCACTTAAGGTATACCTTAATTTTGGGAGGCGGGTATGATTACCACCGCCCCGGGAACCATTTTTGGGTAATCAACACCTCTGTCATATGTCACTTTGCAGTGACATTCGTGACTTAGCAGGAGTGCCCGGTTCAAGGAGTGAGATTTGTCTAGGTCCGTGCGGCGAACGCGTTCGCTCACCTACTGCGTGGCAAGCCGGATTGGGAGAGACTGATTTTTTGTGACTTAGCAGGGCTGCTCGGGTTCAAGGGATGAGATTTGTCTAGGTCTTTGCGGTGAACGGGTTTGCCCACCTACTGCATTACGGACCGGATTGGGAGAGACTGGTTGAGGGAGACCTTATTTTTTTTACATTAGCTCCACACAGGAAGCTCTGAAGAAAATAAATCCCGTCAAGGCCTATGTCTTCTTTGGGGATGCAATGCATTATCGGGGAATACGTATGATTCCTCGATAATGCATTGCATTACGATCTCTACGAATTCGGAAGTCGCAAGAACAAATTGCATTACGATCAATACGAATTCGGAAGTCGCAAGAACAAATTGTTGCGTGCGAAAGTAAATATTATTTTGATTTAAATGTATAATTCAACGATATCTAAGGGGCATTGCGACCTTGACTACGAATTCGGGAGTCGCAAGTTCGAATTGTGGCGTGCAGAGGTAATTTTTATTTGATACGTTTGTATAATACAACAATAATGCAGTGCAGTGCGATCTTGACTACGAATTCGGATGTCGCAAGTTTAAATGGCATGCGCCAGTTAATTTTATTTTGATAAATACATATAATTCCTCGATAATGCACTGCCTCACTATCTTGGCTACGAATTCGGAAGTCGCCAGTTCGAATTGTGGCGTGCGGAGGTAATTTTTATTTGAAACGTTTGTATAATACAACAATAATGCAGTGCAGTGCGATCTTGACTACGAATTCGGATGTCGCAAGTTCGGATATTGATTTTGATTTTGGTTTTGGTTTGAGATTTTAATTTTGATTTGGACTTTGACTTTGATTTTGGTGTTAGTTTGAGATTTTGATTTTGATTTTGAATTTGATTTTGACTTTTGATTTTGTTTTCGTTTCCGCTTCTAAGACCCGCACAAACCTCACCCCATGAACCTGGGCACCCCGGTTAAGTCACCAAACATAGCGAACCACTTAAGGTATACCTTAATTTTGGGAGGCGGGTATGATTACCACCGCCCCGGGAACCATTTTTGGGTAATCAACACCTCTGTCATATGTCACTTTACAGTGACATTCGTGACATAGCAGGAGTGCCCGGTTCAAGGAGTGAGATTTGTCTAGGTCCGTGCGGCGAACGCGTTCGCTCACCTACTGCGTGGCAAGCCGGATTGGGAGAAACTGATTTTTTGTGACTTAGCAGGGCTGCTCGGGTTCAAGAGATGAGATTTGTCTAGGTCTTTGCGGTGAACGGGTTTTCCCACCTACTGCATTACGGACCGGATTGGGAGAGACTGGTTGAGGGAGACCTTATTTTTTTTACATTAGCTCCACACAGGAAGCTCTGAAGAAAATAAATCCCGTCAAGGCCTATGTCTTCTTTGGGGATGCAATGCATTATCGGGGAATACGTATGATTCCTCGATAATGCATTGCATTACGATCTCTACAAATTCGGAAGTCGCAAGAACAAATTGCATTACGATCAATACGAATTCGGAAGTCGCAAGAACAAATTGTTGCGTGCGAAAGTAAATATTATTTTGATTTAAATGTATAATTCAACGATATCTAAGGGGCATTGCGACCTTGACTATGAATTCGGGAGTCGCAAGTTCGAATTGTGGCGTGCAGAGGTAATTTTTATTTGATACGTTTGTATAATACAACAATAATGCAGTGCAGTGCGATCTTGACTACGAATTCGGATGTCGCAAGTTTAAATGGCATGCGCCAGTTAATTTTATTTTGATAAATACATATAATTCCTCGATAATGCACTGCCTCACTATCTTGGCTACGAATTCGGAAGTCGCCAGTTCGAATTGTGGCGTGCGGAGGTAATTTTTATTTGAAACGTTTGTATAATACAACAATAATGCAGTGCAGTGCGATCTTGACTACGAATTCGGATGTCGCAAGTTCGGATATTGATTTTGATTTTGGTTTTGGTTTGAGATTTTAATTTTGATTTGGTCTTTGACTTTGATTTTGGTGTTGGTTTGAGATTTTGATTTTGATTTTGAATTTGATTTTGACTTTTGATTTTGATTTCGATTTCGATTTAGATTTAGATTTTGACTTTTGATTTTGATTATAAAAGTGCAATATAAAATAACTCAATGTCTATTTTTAAATTATTATGGCATTGTAAATGAGGTTTTTTCGTAACTCAAATTCTCAATAGAAATCAACACAAACAGGCAATTCCGAAAGCGTTGTTAAAATCAATGAAATAGACGTAAGCTTCTATATTCATTTTAATTTTAAAATACTTACGTAATACAATGTTATTTTAACTAATTAATTATTTTGACAAATGCCTATTTATTTGATTGAAAATTAGTTACTGTTGTTGAATAATAATATTAATTATAAGACATTATAATATCTATGTATTTACAAATGACAGCAATTGGGATCAGTTTTTATTTTTATCGTTTTATTGTTCATTTTTCATATTATAATATCAAAATATATTATAATATGAAAAAAGTTTAACATTTTACTAACATTACTTTGCGAAACTAACATCAAAGATCATTTACTAACTGACCATAAACATATAACAAAAATACAATAAAATAAGGTATAAAGGTTGGTTTTATTTTTTATTGTAACTGCAAAATTTCATCGACGGAGGAATTAATGTTTGGGTAAGTCTCATTTTGAGCCTTTATTGACTGGCCTACAAGGCAGGGGCCGCCTCTGGTTACCGGCTATTTTAAAATTATGTTTTCATAGCTTTTAAGGCGATCCACTAGTACAGGAAAAAATCGAAATTTGAATTCACGCCCTTTTATGGGAGGAGTTTAAAAATACTTGAGAAAAAGCTTTTGGAAAGGTTGGAAAAGATATTTGAGAATTTTTTTTACATGTTGATTTCGTAAAGGCCTGTAAAAAACATTAATTCCTTTTTTATGCATTGTTTATTGTAATAAAACGGAATTTTTAAATTGATTTCACGAAAACAAGCAGCGCGGACCCTAACACGTTGTTTCTCCGCTATATAAGAAACTGAATTTGCCACATTATGCAATAAAACCATATCCGAAAAAGTGTTTATAAGTAGGAGAGTTTGCACTAAAAAATGTTTTTTATAGACCTAATACTTTATTTTTTCTAAGCTTATTAAAAGACATTAAAAAAATGACCGATATTTTTAAGGGCCAAGGTATGTTCTACACGAAGTATTTAATTGAAGCATTTATAATACGTCTAAGCGGTCAAATTTTCAAAACAAAAACATACGATTTTGTATGATTTTGCATTATTTAGTATGGCTTCATCTTAATGACCTGAATTATGAGTTGGTTTCTTTCTGAGTTTGCATGGAACCAATCTAACACTATTTAAAGAGGAAAGATTTGATTGTTTGTTTGTTTGCATTGAATAGGCTCCGAAACTACTGAACCGATTTGAAAAATTCTTTCATTGGTAGGAAGCTACACTATTCCCGGTTGACATAGGCTATATGATATTTTCAAAAAAAAATTAGGGATCGTTACTAAAACTCCAATAATGTAGCCCAAGGTGTAAAAAAAATACCTAAAATATTCTTTACATCGCGTGCGCTGCGAAAACTATTAACAATAGAATAAAATAATGTAGTACGACTTTGTAGAAAACATCATTATTTACAAAAAGTTTCACGACAGCATATGTCTAACTATTTTAGTTATGCCACAAAAAGTGTTTATTTATTTTAAAAATTTAATTAAAATGACGCCGCGTCAAATGGCTCTTTATTTGTATCTTGGTTTTAATCCTTATCAAAATAAATTACTTCATATTCAAGACTGCTTCAATACCTTTATTTAACTTTTTGAATTATTCAATTCGGACATTTTATTCTAAAGTTACCACGAGTTTAAAAATAGCCCCGTTTGGGGAAAGGGTTGAGAAAGTCTGATTGGAGAATTCATAATCCATCCGGTCCGCCACGCAGTTGGTGGGTAAACGCATTCTCCGCCAAGACTTAGACAAATCTCAACTTCTAAACCCAGGCACCCCTGCTAAGTCACCAAACGTTGTGAACCACTTGGAGTAACCTACGGCAAGGATGTTGGTTATCCGATAAATAGTTCCCGGGGCGGAGTTACACATATCCGCCTCCAAATTGATATTCCTTTGTTGGGAGACGGGTCGAGGGACTAATATAGGTATTTTATGAATGTACCGCACAATAGTCCCAGATGCTCTCTTCTATCTGGAGCTAATGAAACTAAAGACGGGTTGTTTCAAAAAATTTTACGGATTCATCAAATATTTGAAATTATTTTTTTACGACCTGTGTAAGTTCTATTCAAATTCTGTATTATTTCAGATTGATAGAGCAACTGGCCTATAATGATATAATGACGGAACTTGAATAGAACGTGAAAATTATCTTAAAATATTTGATTATATTACAAAATTACAATTTGAGGTTTTACTCATAGTTAAAAATAAATATTCCTCCTAGACTTGCAGAAAAGTCAATAGACGTCGCATATTAAATAAAAATTGATAACTTTATCCAAGACACTATCTAGATTATATTTAGTTCTGGTTGAATTTTGCAATCTTTCATACAGATAGCAGCCAATAAAATTTGCGTTACGAAAATGAAGATAATGTTGGTAGTTTCTAGTCGAAGTATGAAACGGTTAAAAATGACAGAATCGGATGGGGACTAATTAATTAGCTTAGCGCAATGGTTAGAGCTGCTGCCCGGAAAGCCGAAGGTCCTGGCTTGGAGTCCCTGATGTGACCGTACCTCTTTCTGATTTTTCTGTTTCAGATTTTGGATTGAGTTTCGCTAATATTGTCTTCATTTATTTAAATTTTACAATTTGAAGTTTAACTCATTGTTCTAAATAAAAATAAATATTCATCCTAGACTTGCAGAAAATTTAATGGCCGTCCTTAACCAGTCTCTCGATCTCGATCCGGCCCGCCACGCAGCAGGTGGGCAGAGGCATCCATCGCCAAGGCCTGGACAAATCTTACCCGAGGAATCGGGCACGCCCGCTAAGTCACCGAACAGAGAGAACCACTTGGGGTGACCTATGGCAGAGGTGTTGGTTATCCAATAAATGGTTCTCGGGGCGAAGATACACTTATCCACCTCCCATGTTATTCCCAGTTGAGAGGCGAGTTGAGGGAGTTCTAGGTTAGGACTCTTTCAATTAGTCTCTCCCAACCTGGCCCGCCACGCAGTAGGTGGGCAATCGCATTCGTCGCAAAGACCTGGACAAACCTCTCCCCTTAAAACCGGGAATCCCTGTTAAGTCACTAAACGTAGTGAGTTTCTTGCGGTGACCTATGGCGGAGGTGTTGGTTATCCAATAAATGGTTCCCGGGGCGATGGAACAAATCGGACTCTCTCAACCTCCCAAATTGGGTTGAGAGAGTCCAATAGAAGAGTTCTAGGTTAGGTCTCCTTCAATCAGTCTCTCCCGTTCTGGCCTGCCATGAAGTAAGTGGGCAAACACATTCTCCTCAAAGACCTAGACAAACCTCACCCCTTGAACCTGGGCACCCCTGCTAAGTCACTGAAAGTAGTGAACCGCTTGGTATGACCTATGGCAAAGGTTTGGTTAATCAATAAATGGTTCCCGGGGCGGTGGTGTGCGTAATCCTCTTCCCAATATACCTATAATATTAATGATAAGTTTTTAGATTTTCACGGCCAAAAGCATTTTCGTTGTTTGTTTTTTAGGTGTTATGCCGTGTTGCGCTACCTCCTTTTTTATCCGACGTTTTGGACAGCGTTGCAGTGTCCATCATCAGGGCAGATCCGGCAGATTGTCGCAGACATCGTCGGATCTGCTGGATCCGCCCTGACGATGAACACTGCAACGCTGTCCGAAACGTCTGCTAAAGAAGGAGGTAGCCAACACAAAACAAAAAACGAAAATATAATATTAATGTATGTAGGTTTGCTGAATTGCAGCCAAAAATATTTTAAAACATACATCATGTAACATGCATATTGCATATCTTCAATGGATTACAAATGTCAAATATTTCAAAACGGTTCACAGCAATGTATTTTCTTTACTTTTACGTAAAAATTAAACCAACTCGTTCGGTATCATTTTTTACGGAGTGCCTTGAAAATAGTTTCCATAGTGTGGATTATCATTGTGGGTGGTAGAGCCCGTTCACACTTCTGCCTAGGCATGAGTGCAGGTGTTCAAAACAAACTGGGTGTTTAAAAATGTTTGGAAGAAAATAATTATCGATTTTTTCTTTTTTAATTATTTTATTTATTTAGATGTTTTTATTATTTGGAATGGCTAAAAGCTTATCAACTTTGAACTTCAATGAAGAATGCCCGAAGTAAAAACCATTGAAATCCCGCTTTTTTAAATATTTAAAAACATCTAATCGCATATCCCATTACTAAAAATTGCGTTTTAACTGAGAAAAATGAAATTATGTGTGGTATATTTTTGTTTATCAGTTGTTTAAAAATTAAAGCACGTTTTAATAAGTAAGGACATTTTTTTCGAAAAGTAGTTCTTTAGAGTAGGTATTTAATATATGTTATTTTTTTGGGCAAAAAATTGTGTTACCTTTACATAGTATAAAATGAAGTCGCTTCCGCTGTCTGTGCGCTTAGATCTTTTAAACTAAGCAACAAATTTTCATGCGGTTTTCACCAATAGATAGAGTGATTCATGAGGAAGGTTTTAGAGTATATAATTTGTCAAGGTTTTGTGTTAATTGACTGAAATAGGGCTGGCAAGCAGGCAGCGGGCATCGGGCAGTCGGCAGCAAGCGGGCGGTGTCGATTTGATTTAACAGATGGCGTTGGTTATAAAGGTTGGGTAGTGGCGTGGCGTTGTGATGGCGTTATGTTTCTTTAGTCACAGCAACATGTGGCCTGGTCTGCTAGTTTTTAACTAAAAGTATACTATCTCGGGAATGACTAGCTTAATTAAAAAAAAAAAAAAATTATATCATTGTTTTTACCTTACTTAAGAAAATATTTTAGAAATCATAATTAATACTTTCTTACGACGGCGACGGCCAAGGAGCCGCCTT
The DNA here is from genome assembly GCA_917563855.2 of Limnephilus lunatus. NCBI lineage: Eukaryota > Metazoa > Arthropoda > Insecta > Trichoptera > Limnephilidae > Limnephilus > Limnephilus lunatus. The sequence continues at coordinate 50,462,664 of OU830592.1, forward strand.
TTTATATTAAAGTGATATTAAAAAGATTTCACAATCTACTCTTTCATAGATGGCGCAAGTTTAATTATTTTAGGGAACACGCTTTTTACAAGTAGTGCCTTATTAAGATGAATGAATTGTTAGCGCCCATTCATGCGTAATATGAATATGAATAAATAGTTTTTTTGGTTTAAATAAATCTTTCAAAAATGGCAAACAAATACCATATTGTATCGGTAATTCAATCCATTATTGTATTTGTACGCCTTTCTTGAAAGATTTATTCAAACCAAAAAAACTATTTATTCATATTCATATTGCAACTGTACGGGCGCAAACAATTAATTCATCTTAATATTTTAAAGCACAACTTAAAAAAAAAAGTTTTACGCTAAAATAATTAAACTCGCGCCATCTACATATAATATAGAGGCGTTCTTTTAAGGTAAAGTTATACGTGAAATCCTATTTAGATTAATCTTTATGACGAATTGGCTTACAGTATCAACATCAAAAAATATGCTACGGATAAATTGAAGCTTTTACTAGGTTTTTTATGTAATGGAATTAGAATAAAATTATTATTTACATAACAAAAACAAAATAAGCGTAAACCACTAAAAAAATGTTTTTTCATGACTTAACTATGAAGTAATACAAGAAACATTTTTATAAAAATACTCCTTTATGGGTAAGACCATTTTTGAGGTTTTCTATGTTCTAACTTTTTTTCACTCTTATAAAATTATGGACAAAATAAATAAAAACCACTTTTTCGCTTACTTGCCGCGCGCAAATAAGACGCTCGATTGCAAATTTTGCAGGCACGAGAATCGAAATACTTCTAGCGTTTATATTCCTCTTAAGTATCACATTTACTTGGAATTCTGAGTTTGTTTGAGTCTCAAAAGTCTAAAAAATCCACTTTCCGTCACATAATCGAGATGAAACTTGGTACACAGTCGATTCTTTCTGTCCCTGAAATTTTATGTTTATGTAATAAATAAAATTTGCCAATGCAGTTCGGCCCACATTTTCATTAATTAATACTAATGAGGCTACTGTGAAATAAGTTTTAACATAAAACATAATCGTAAAAATTGATTAATTTTTATTGAATTTGTTACCACACTGTAGATTTGCTAAAAATTTAAAATAATATTCAGATATATTTTTAAATAGCGGCAACATGAATATATCAAGTTACCGACATCCGGTCTTTAATACAATGGTTTTTAGAATATTTCAACCACTCGGATACGTAAGCGTGTTAATATATATAACAATAGCCGTAAAATAAGCGCGTTTTTTCGTGTGTTCCCACAGAAGTCGTTATAACTCTGTTATTGTTCTAGTGATAACCCTAAAACAAAAAGTAGAAGATCCATATTGAATGCTTCACATTTCTATTCAAAGTTGTCCATAGAAGTACATAAAAAATACTAATTTTGTAGAAACAGTTTTCACCCCCAAATCACCTACGCGCTGTTAGACATTATTAATTTTTTAAATATTCTTGTATGAAATGGTAAAAGGTAGGTGACAAAATTGTTTATTTATTCAATAGAATAAGTGTTATTTTTACATAATCAGTGATTTTAGTACCGTTTCCACATAAAAACATCGCGTGAGTCATTTTTACAATATTTTTATGTTTGCTTTCTAAATTTTAATATTTATAAATGTTAATATTTTTTTGTAATATAACAATTTGAAACCTTATTTCAAACAAACGTTTCAAGTTTTTAGTTTTTTTCTGTTATTTGTTTATGGGGTGTTATACCGTGTTGCGCTACCTCCTTCTTTGGCCGACGTTTCGGACAGCGTTGCAGTGTCCTTCATCAGGGCAGATCCGGCAGATGCGTGACAGTTTTTAGTATTCGGCTACGTTCAGATATGTTCCATTTATTGACCCTTAATTGTGAAGCGGAAATAACACAAAGTTTTATAAATCTGGCAGTTCGTTTAAGACAAAAAACTTGCATAATCGCAAAATACCTGAGTGGTTAAAATATTGTGATACATATTAATTTTAAAAGTAAACAAACGATTTCCGACCAGAGGTGACCATAATTTCTGTTGAACATTTACAGGAAATACAGTTTTCTACTCCAAAACTTATGGGAAAACTATAATATTAATCAATGTGAATAGTGTTATAATCACCGCCAGACTTGGCAATGTCTGTAATCATGACGTCTGTTTATCGTGTATATTAATTAGTGCATGATGCACATTCGAAATCAAATATGAAGTGTAGGTAATTTTTTTTTCTTCAAACTTCGCAAATAAACTTTGTGGCTTCATTATTGCTTCAATGAGAATAAGTAATTTTGTAAACACCACTATTTTATTAATATTATCGACATGTTTCAAAAACAATGTTATCTTCGTCAGCATAAAAGATTAATAATTTTAACAATTAATCATTATCCGGTTATTATCAATTGAACTACGGTGTCCCCATACAACATATTGCGTGGCTGAAAAACTTTATAAGTAAATGAATAATACTATGAAGTACACTCCCAAACCAGATCGTGTTTTAGATTTTTTGTGAAATTCTTTCTAAACTAAATGTAGCTTCGTTCTTTCAAAAAAATTAGAGTCCTTGCGAGAGCCTTGAAGGAGTAACCATCTGTTACTTATACCAGGGCGGGTAAGTGGTGGATAATAACCTCCAATGCTCGTAGCCAGTAGGACTATTGCATCCCTAATTGGGATATGTTGTGAGGCTGAAGGGTGTGAAAGCTCAACTGTTTGACTACCGGTGTGACTCCAAAGTTCATCAAATTATTGTAGATTACCGGTTTCACTTTAAACCAAAGTTCACCGGATAGTAGTTTACCGGTTTGACTTAAACCAAACCAATTTTTTAATGTAGTTCAAGTACCGTACCGATCAAAGTTCATAAGAATTGAGCTGTAGCTCAAATGTGTTGCTGTAGGCAAATCGCCGGTCAGCAGCTCTGACCACTGAGCTATGGCGGCTTATCTAATACCCGCCAAAGCCATAAGAGTCAGAGTCATACCCGTCAGAGCTGCTGACCGGCAATCAGATGGTCACGGGTTCAATTCCCGTTGGCGGCCAGTATCTTTTCTCGGAAGATTTTTTCAATGTAGATGAGTGTTTCAGGCTGATAATTATTGATTATAATATTTGGAATCTTATTTTAAATAATTACATTTTTACAGTACCCGTATTTGATTGTGTAACATTTAAAAAAAAAAATTATTATACTTTATACTTGATCGACGCTTTTATTGCACATTATTAATTATTTTATTGAGACTAAATTTGGTAAACTTCTTTTCAAGGGATTATTTCATAAAAAAATATTTTGCATTATGATAAACTAATAATTATTATCTACCTTAAAAACAAACTAAAACTACGAAACTAAAAACTTAGCTTTTAGTTTAGATTTAGTTTGTTTTTAGAGTAGATAATAATTATTAGTTTATCATAATGCAAAATAATTTTTTATGAAATAAACACTTGTGTTGTGCCTACTTATGTCTCTCATGCTCTGTTTATTATTTTATGTATTATGTACTTCTTATTATGCTATATACTTGTTATAATGCTCCTGTACAATTTAATCACATGTAAAATCCATCAAGTCGTAAACAAATAAATAAATAAAATAATATTATTATTTGTAATTAACTGTATTTCATTTACCCCGTCCCATATACATCGATTTAAAATTTCTCCCCATATTTAAAATTATTCCCCGTCCACATCGATTTTAAAAAAATGTCCTCCATATCCCAATTCATTTTGCCTCAGAATTACTAGCCTAAAGGTTGTTTAGTAATGTATTATAAAAAAAATGTAGAGAGGGAGTAAACTGGCATTCTACCAACGGTTTATCCATGGAACATGTTTTTTTATTCAAAAGTTGTGTGTTTTCGTACGCTTGAATACTATTTTATTTAAGTATCTACATTGTCTTGAAATTAAAAAAGATAGGTCTTCATAGATGACGATTTTTATCGGTGCTTTATTAGAAAAACCTTGGTAAAAAAAATTTGGTTTGAAGTATTATTGCATACCTATATCACACAAAAGCAATAAAAAAGAAAGATTTTATTAAATAATTCAAAAAGTTGTATACAGATATTGAAACAGTCTTGAATATGAAGTAATTTATTTTGATAAGGATTAAAACCAAGATACAAATAAATAGCCTTTTCAAGCGCGACATTTTAATAATTTTTTTAAAATAAAAGAATAATTATTGTGGCATAACCATAATAGTTAGACATATGCTGTCACGACCTTTTTTGTAAATAATGATGTGTTCTACAAAGTCGTTTTACATTATTTTATTCTATCATTAATAGTTTTCGCAGCGCACGCGATGTAAAGAATATTTTAGGTAATTTTTATACACCTTGGGTTACATTATTGGACTTTTAGTAACGATCCCTAATTTTTTTTGAAAATATCATATAGCCTATGTCAACCGGGGATAGTGTAGCTTCCCAACAGCGAAAGAATTTTTCAAATCGGTTCAGTAGTTTCGGAGCCTATTCAATGCAAACAAACAAACAAACAAACAAACAAATCTTACCTCTTTATAGTGTAGTAGATAGTAGAAGTGTGTTAGATTAGAATGATCGCCTTTCGGAACGGTGAACGGTGGAACAACTCATAATGAAACATACTGAGAAGCACTTCAGAAAACATAGGTTGAATAGGTTAAGTTAGGTTAGGGTTACCGGCTTTTTTAAAATTATATTTTCATAGCATTTAATGACCTTTCTAAGGAGGTTCTGAGTTATAATGAGTTGGTTTATTTCTGAGTTGACATGGAACCTTTCGGAACATCGCCTTGCAACGAAATGGGAGGGATGGATTCACACGTCCGTCACTCCTAGACATACTGACCCCCAGATTCCTACTCACACCTACTACCCCATTCCTTCCCTGAACATCCTCTTTTTCCTTTCCTAAAAATACGCTCCACACTGCATCCCTAAAGATGACATTGGCCTTGAGGGGATTTATTTTCTTCAGGGCTTCCTGTGTGGAGCTAATGTAAGAAAAAAGGTCTCCCTCAACCAGTCTCTCCCGATCCAGTCCGTAACGCAGTAGGTGGGCAAACCCGTTCGCCGCAAAGACCTAGACAAATCTCATCCCTTAAACCCGAGCATATACATATATTATCAAAATAAAATACAATATGAACTTACGACTGTATTGTAATGCGTTACCGAGGAATAAAACAAATTTATTAAATAAAATTTACTGGTGCACGCCAATTTTGAACTTGCGACATCCGAATTCGTAGTCAAAGATCATAATGCAACGCATTATTGAGGAATCATACATAGATATTTATCAAAATAAAATTTACTTGTGCACGCCAATTTTGTACTTGCGACCTCCGAATTCGTAGTCAAGGATCACAATGCAACGCATTATTGAGGAATCATGCATAGATATTTATCAACATAAAATTTACTTACGCACGCCAATTTTGAACTTGCGACTTCCGAATTTGTAGTCAAGATCGTACCGCAACGCATTATCGAGGAATTATATCTAAATATTTACCAACATAAAATTTATTATTTTTGAACTTGTGACTTCCGAAATCATAACCAAGATCGTAATGCAACGCGTTATCGAGGAATTATAAAAATTTAACAAAATAAAATTTACTTGCGCACGCCAATTTTGAACTTGCGACATCCGAATTCATAGTCAAGGATCATAATGCAACGCATTATTGAGGAATAATACATAGATATTTATCAAAATAAAATTTACTTGCGCACGCCAATTTTGAAATTGCGACATCCGAATTCGTAGTCAAGGATCATAATGCAACGCATTATTGAGGAATTATATATAGATATTTATCAAAATAAAATTTACTTGCGCACGCCAATTTTGAACTTGCGACATCCGAATTCGTAGTCAAGGTTCATAATGCAACGCATTATTGAGGAATCATACATAGACTTTTATCAAAATAAAATTTACTTGTGCACGCCAATTTTGTACTTGCGACATCCGAATTCGTAGTCAAGGATCATAATGCAACGCATTATTGAGTAATCATACGTAGATATTTATCAAAATTATATTTACTTGCGCACGCCAATTTTGAACTTGCGACTTCCGAATTCGTAGTCAAGATCGTACTGCATCGCATTATCGAGGAATTATATCTAAATATTTACCAACATAAAGTTTATTATTTTTGAACTTGTGACTTCCGAATTCATAACCAAGATCGTAATGCAACGCGTTATCGAGGAATTATACAAATTTAACAAAATAAAATTTACTTGCGCACGCCAATTTTGAACTTGCGACATCCGAATTCGTAGTCAAGGATCATAATGCAATGCATTATCGAGGAATCATATATATTTATCAAAGTAAAATTTATTGCGCACGCCAAAATTTGAACTTGCGACTTCCGAATTCGTAGCCAAGATCGTAATGCAACGCATTATCACCCCTCGAACCCGGGCACCCTTGCTAAGTCATCAAAAGTATCGAACCACTTGGGATGACGTATGACAGATGTGTTTATCCAATAAATGTTTCCCGGGCGGCGGAGCCTAGCAACAAAAACCCGCGGAAGTATATTATTAGAATTTTATAAAATACAGAAAGATATATTTTTCAAGTCGGTGCCGCGGCCGTTATAATATTACGTTTTGCAACTTCCATATCGGCTCAACCAATGAGCAGTAAAACCAGATATAGGTATATGTTTTTTTATGACCAATCAGAAGGCTTCGTTCATAACGCCATCTTCAACGCCATTCTGATTGGTCATTGTCAGATCAACAATTTTATAGTAAAAGCACATATAGGTACATAAGATATACGATTATGTGGATCAACAACGCATGGCAATTTGGGCGGATCATCAACGCATGGTAAATTGGGCGGATCAACAGTTACGAAGCGTATGATTTCCATACAAACATCGAAAATTTTATGTGTAGTATTTCGTTTACTTTTACTGGGAAACTGGCAACCTTGCTATTTAATGTAACGTTGTTGCAAATTCATACAGAAGTAATCCATTAAAGCCAAGTTATTCGGTGTTAAAGGTGGATCAACACTGTCAAATAACTTCTTACTGGATCAGCATATTACGAGAAAGGTCAATATATATATATATATATATATAAAATATATATTATTATATATATATATATATATATATATATATAAAATATATATATATATATAGGTCCCACTACACTTATTGCGTCCGTACGTAAATCCGTCTTTGGGCGTCCATCAGTTCTAGTTCTTTTTTTCAGATTTTTTTTGTGAATATTGCGTTATGTACTGCTCATACTAATCGCTGATATCATACTTTTTTAATATTGTAAAAAATACAAGAATTGATATTTAGTATACTCTCATAAATTTCTTGCGTCACGTACATACTCACGTCCGGGTGTATATTTTTTATATATTGTAGGTTTCTTCTAATATAGGTTTCACGTCCTTTCACTCTAATATAATTTTTACGTCTTCTGTGTATTGTTAACTGTTTTAATGAAGTTTTCGCGTCCGTACCGAATATATTATTTTGGCGTCCGAATGCATATACATTGTATGTTATAAACAGATATTTATGTAGTTTCTTATCCTTCCGCTCTTTTTAAATTTTACGTCTTTTGAATATTGCTAACTTACTTAATCTTCTGATAGGTACAGATATCAAACACTCCCATGCTGAATTTTTTTTCCGTGCGATATGTGTAGTTTGGATATCTTAAATGTGTATAAGTAATTATTGTTGAAGACGAATAACACGTAATAATAATCTTCCGGTAATAATAGTAATGATAATATGTCGATGTATGCTAACGAACTGTATTTTGATAGTAGTTAGAGTCGAAATAAATCATTTGTATACAAAAAGTACCTACTGGGCACAGGCCTGCAACAGTTTTTTTTTACAGCGATGCCCTTACTCAAAATGTATCGTTTCATAACACACCGCTTTGCGCCCTCGTAGTGTGTGGTTGGACATTTTTAGGCCAGAACATCATTTCACCGTCCACTGTAGAAAAAATCTTATAAGAATATCCACCCGCGGGTCGCTTCTTAGTTGTAAGTGGCACGCGGCATCGTTGTAAATAAACCCACTGTTGCCAAATCTAGAGATTTACTTTACCAAGAGCTCAAACAATACATAACAATATTTACTATCTACTCGTGAATGGCCACGAGGACGCAATACTGCCGTTGTTATGCACTAAAAGTAATATGAATGTGTAGACGCATACCATCGTCATGTCTTAAAAATAATATTGCTGCACGGACGCAAGAAGGACCAATTGTGTAGATGCAGAACGACCGTCGTTATGTCTTTAAAATAATATTGCTGCGTGGACGTAAAAAGGACCAACTGTGTAGATGCAGAACGACCGTCGTTATGTCTTAAAAATAATATTGCTGCGTGATAATAGCGTGATAATAGCGTGATGATAGCGTGATAGTAGCGTGATAATAGTGTGGACGCAAGAAGGATCAACTGTGTAGACGCAACACGACGGTTGTAATGTCTTAAAAATAATATTGCTGCGTGGACGCAAGAAGAACCAACTCTGTAGACGCAGAACGACCGTCGTTATGTCTTAAAAATAATATTGCTGCGTGATAATAGCGTGGACGCAAGAAGGACCAACTGTGAAGACGCAGCACGACCGTCGTTATGTCTTAAAAATATATATATTTCTGCGGGGACGCAGAAGGACCGCCATTATGTATAAAAATATACACTGATCGAAATATACTTCGTGTAGCGAACCTGGCGGCAAATCGTCAAACGTTCAATATTCGCTTCCAGACAATCTGATAGATTTTTTGCTTCCATGACAATTTTTGCCAATCGATTCTATATGGGGTGAGCGTCAATCTGGCCAATTTTGAAGTCAAAATATTGTTGCGTCCGTATATCGGACGCCGTAAGTCGGTGGACGCAGCAATGCTATGGAGATTCTAGGGGGTGGACGCAACAAATGTAGCAGGATATATATATTATTATATATATATATATATATATATTTTTTTTTTTATTTTTTTTTTTATTTTTTTTTTTTTTTATTAGCATATAATTTATAGTATACATTTAGATAATGTTATAATTAGCATACATGTTCATGTTCGAATGTTAATACCACTCTTCCATAGAAGCATTAGCTTGTGTCTGGAAGAGTAGTGTACATTTTTTAATGCTATATTATGTTATGAGTTCTTAAATTACTATGTGAATGTAAAAAACAATAAGTTGTAAGTTCGGTGATATGTAATTAAACGTATTTTTCTACTAATAAACAATTTTACTATTAGAATAAAGTATCTTGAGTTATTGTAATTAGTTGTTAAAAACAAAACAAAATTTACCTTATTTAAAAAACGGGGTATCACTTGGAAACTGAGTTATAAGTTGTTCTTGAGATTAGATTAGTCGGAAACTTTTTTTTTGAGATTATCTTTAAAAAAATTTTTAACAGAGTTTATTAATTGGATTTTATCATTAATTTTTCTAATTTCATCCGGTAATCGGTTGAAAATAAGTCTTCCTTGATAATTATAATAATTTTGTGCGAAGGAAGTGTTTAATTTAGGGCATGAAAAAATATATTTATGTCTATTGATACTTCTCTTTTTCTTTTATAATTTGAATCAATGCATTTCTATTGTACAGATCTTTGAAAGAAGGTACTTGGAATTCCTTAAATAATTTATCCGTTGGGTAGTCAGATGGTTTTTTTAATATGATTTTAATAATTAGCCTCTGCACAACTTCAATTGGGGAAAGATTAGTTTTGTATGCGGATCCCCAGCTAATGATAGCATATTGTAAAGTTGATTGAACCAAAGCGTAATATATTAGATATAAATTTTTTACAGATAAAAAATTTCTGATTCTTAAAAATATGTAAATCAATTTTCTAATTTTTTTTACAACTTGACAAATTTGTTCCTTCCATTTTAAATTTTTATCGATAATAACTCCTAAATATTTTATTGTGTTTGTTGTTTTTAATATTGTGCAGTTTTGGATACAATAATTTTTACTATGTGTTGTAGAATTATCATGGATGATGATATCAATGTTTTTAGGGGTATCATTTTTGTGTATTGCAAATGGAATGTATAGCATATTGGCATAACGTAATATTGCATACGCAGTTTAAACAACTTAATTTATTTATTTATTGACGCCCTATTGGGCTTTAACATATAAAATACAAATAACATTTATAACAACAGTACTTACATAACAAACTTAAAAAAGATTACAAAATATACAAATAAAGCATAAACTCAATAAAAAAAATAGGAGTACATACATCTAAAGCTAATTCCACTTGGATGACTTTAGAGAACTCGCAGATACAACAATTCATATACCTACGAACAACAAAAACATAAAAAAAATCAAAACACATTAATTTTTACTTAATTACTCATATGCTTTTGGAATAAGAACAATAAAAAAAACAACAAACAAAAGAAAATCGAAATAAAATAAAAATTTCTCATTCATTATTTACATCTAAAAAGTGTTCTAAATCTAAAAAGTATGTTAAGTTAGGTTAGGTTAGGTAAGGATAAGTTAGGTTAGGTTAGGTTATATATAACGCAATATTACGTTATGTCAATATGCTATACATAATTGCAAATCCAACCTCTGCCAGTGCTGTAGATATTTGTCGACATCACCTGTTCCATCGATATTAGTCAGAGGTTTGAGCTGTAGATATTCGTCCTCACTTTGGTTCTCATAGATATTAGTCAGCAGTTTGAGCTGTAGATATTCGTCCGAAATATAGGCTGAAGATATTAGTATCTGGAGTCCAAAAAGAGCCAAGAGTAAAATGAAAAAAAATATGGAGTGACAGAGGCACCAAGATGAAACTCTTCCGGGCGTTGATTTTCACCATATGGTATGAAAACATGGATAGACACCCTCGAAATGTGGCGCTGGTAAAATTGCTTTGGATTCCATGGATAGCCAGACGCACGAAAGTGTCCATTCTGGAAGAGCTTGGCATTCACAATAGGCTTTTAATAATCGTATTTTAAGACACTTTGGACACATTGCTCGCCAAACTGATGACTCCTACTTGGAGAAACTCATAGTTATTGGCAAAGTGTTTGGCAGAATGCCCGTGCCAGACATGTGTTCAAAGAAGTGTTCAAATAAGTGTTCACATGTGTGGCACGGGCATTTGACACTGTGTTCACTTGTTTGAGCACTTAAGTGCGCTTTGCCGTTCCGTGTCGGTTTCTTTAGCGCACATCAAAGGGATCAAAGTCCAAATGTCTGTATGCCTGCCACCTGCCACACTGCGCGAAGCCCAGTAGTCCAGTTGTCCAGTAGCGCAGTGTTACCGAAGCTCCCGATTTTACGGGAGATCTCCCGATTTTTCACTTCATCTCCCGATCTACCGGAATGGGCATCCAATCTCCCGATTTTTCGAAGTTCTCATCGATTTATCGTTTCTGGTCGATTCTTTGTTTATGGTCTGCTCATCAGGCAAATAATTGTCTATGGTATTTAAAAAAAAATTAAAAAATTCACCGGATTCGGGTATAATTACAAAATACTGCAATCTAAGCAAATCTCTATTATAGACACATACAAACCGATCATCTATGTATTGACCAGAATAATAAATTATAAAATGCTGCAATCTAAGCATATCTCTATTAAAGATTCATACACACCAATCATCTATGTATTATGAGCTGGAAATTATAATTTGTTACGAAACGCAGAGGTGTCAAACTGGGTTTTATGACGGGCCGTTTATGAGATGTAGCATGTGTAAGCGGGCCAAACAAAAAACTAAAACCATTACTCAATTGTTAAAATTGTTAAAAGGGAGGGTAAAATGGTAAATTATCTTGAGCCGGATGCCTGACTTATTTTGTTTTTAATAAGCTCATTGATGTCGGGTGTCATATTCGTGGTAGTTATTTTAAGAATCGAATAGAGTTGTTCATCCGTATGCCTTGAGCGATGTTTGTTCTTATTTATTTTCAAAACGGAAAACATCTGCTCGCGTAAATAGTTACCAAACAAACACAAGATAAGTGCTGTATGCTGTCTTTTATTTGGATGTACATAACAACACATTTACTGCAATTTTTTAAGGTTAAAATTTTGGCAAGGATTAAAATCAAACTTCCTTTAAAAAAGGGTTTTCTCCACTGTGAGACGGCTTGTGGATTTTTAAATGTTCCTTTAGAGAACATGAATATTTACAATCGGAACAAGAAATAGGTTTATTTCCACTGTGAGACGGCTTGTGAGTTTTAAATGTTCATTTTGAGAACATGAATAATTGCAGTCGGAACATGATAATGGTATTTCTCCACTACGAGTAAACTTATAAGTTCCTTGCTCTTATAAGTTCAAGTCCTTAACTTATAAGTTCGTGCTCCTTTCTAGCACAACCATTGCAATCGGAACATGCAAAAGGTTTTTCTCCATTGCGAGACGGCTTGTGGACTTTTTAATGTTCCTTTTGAGAACATGAATAGTTGCAGTCGAGACATAAAAAAGGTTTTTCTCCACAGTGAGTGGGCATCTAAATTTTATGTTGTCACTTCCAAGAACGTAAATAGTTGCATTCGGAACATGAAAAAGTTTTCTCCATTGTGAAACAGCTTGTGGGCTTTTAAATGTTCTTTTTGAGAACATGAATAGTTGCAGTCGGAACATAAAAAAGGTTTTTCTCCACAGTGAGTCAGCATGTGGATTTTAAATTGTGAATTTCGTGAACATGAATACTTGCAGTCGGAACATGAAAAAGGTTTTTCTTTACTGTGACACGGCTTGTAGACTTTTAAATGTTCCTTTTGAGAACATGAATAGTTGCAGATGGAACATGAAAATGGTTAAATTTTAATCAAATATAACTCGTTTAAGTAGCGGTAACAATTTCCATAATTTCATTAACAATTTTAATTTGGCCCATGGACTTTTTTTATGATTCTACTGATATTGTATTAGTGGGTATTTATTAATAAAGGATTACTAAAAAAAAAATTATTAAAAAAAAAAAAAAAAAAATTACTAATCAGTGTTCCGTTATCAAGGATCTGCCGCCAGGTGACAGGTGTTTTGAAAAAGCCCATGAGGTGGTTGTTTGATTCTTAAATAAAATGAAAAATATAAAAAAGGTTTCGTTTCATTAAATTGTACACATCCTAAGGACAAAGGTCGTCGCTCACTTTTAAAAGTCAGTAGGTAAAATGAATTTTGGCGTCTCGTAAAGTGACGGGTGATTTTACATCTGGCAACTCAGCACAAATTTTTGTGAAATTAAAAACCTTGCCAGACGTAAAATAAGTCCCCGTTAGGGAAAATTGCGTTATTCTATTATCTACAATAATCGTGTGTAACGGCGCTGCTTATGGGTTTTTTCGTTTGTTGTCAAGGTTCTGCTTCGGAATAATAAAAGGGAGTCGGATTATTGACAAGAGAGAAATTTAATTATAATAATTTAGGTCATCTCCCGATTTCTTCCAAATTCTCCCGTTTTCTCCCGATTTCTCCCGATTTTTAGGCGAAAATTCTCCCGATTTTGAAGTTTTGGGTTCGGGAACACTGCAGTAGCGCGAGCGTCGCCGTGGAGAGAAGACGTTCTCCAAAAATTACTGAAGTAACCCACTGGTCTAGGCATCATTCATCAACAATGGTTTTTAAATAAAAACGACTACAGGGAAAACATTATCTTAAAATTATTCTATATTCAATTTGGGAGGCGGGAATGGGTACCGCCGCCCCGGGAACCTTTATTGGATAACCAACACCTCTGCCATAGGTCACCCCAAGTGGTTCGCTACGTTTGGTGATTTAGCAGGGGTGCCCGGCTTCATGGGGTCAGGTTTGTCTAGGTCTTGGAGGCGGATGACCAGGATAAACTGAACCCCAGATTCCTACCCACCCTCAAACTCTCCTCTCCTTCCTTTCCTTTAAAAAGCAGCCACACAGCATCCCCAAAGATGACATAGGCCCTGAGGGAAATTATTTTCCTCAGGGTCTCCTGTGTGGAGCTCATGTAAAAAATATATATAAAAATACGGTGACTTATAATTTCCCTGATTTAATTTTGTAAGTGTTGTGCTAGCTGTAAAATAAAATTCACTTATACCTTATTCTATTACGATACATTTCAAACATCCATTCACGTCTTCGTTTTGGCTGTTTTTGTTTATTTATTTGCATGTGTAATAAATAATTACACGCACATAAATAATATAAGCAAACTGTGTCGACCAAATCGTCGTCCATGTTATGTGAGGTCTACTTGAAAACTGTGAGCTCAAAGAAGTGATCAAATCTTTGAACACATATCTGGCAGTGACACACATAAGTGACCAAATGTGTGAGCACAGTCTTTCAAATAAGTGCGCACTTATTTGAACTCGTGTCTGGCGCCGGCAGAAGAAGCAGAGGAAGGTCACCAATGCACTGGAGTGACCAAGTCATTGGCGTCCGGTACTAGGATGCACTTGGCTCTCCACGCAGTGCAGAACCGTGAGGAGTGAAGGAGATTTGTCCTCCATGGAATTTTTAGAGTAGGTGTCATGATCCCCAGCAATGAGGAACCAAATTATGAAGAAAAACAAATCATCTTATTTGAGAAGATACCTAAAGTAATTTCTTATATTTCAAGGACTTGAAGCAAACACCGATAGGTATTTTTTTTTTTTTTATTAGGTTTGTCAACAGTGTATAATATTAAAGCCAAAGAAACCATATTTCTATAAGTTATTTCAACATTTTATTATGCAGCTGCGTATTTATCATCATCAATCATCACCATACTGATTTTTGTTGTCGGTGAGTGAAATGTGAAATATTTCTGCATGATATTGTCTCGTTAAATGAAATGAAATTTAAATTTAAGTGTCACTTTCAGAATTGTGCGAAAATAATTCACACAAGCGATAAATTATGAATATCCCATTATTTTTTTCACGAGTCTGCGCTAGTATCACCTAACAAAAAAAAATCTGATATGATAAAAACGATAAAAAAAACAAGTGGGTTCGTAAGTACGTTGAAAGGCATTCTACGATTCAAACTTTTTTACAATCTTCAGCCAAAAATACGCATTACTTTTTTGCCAATCTCGAGGACGTCGGTAGATAGAATAACGAAGTATAATTTAATTTATTCTGCAACAAGAGATCAAATTGACACATGCATCGCGTCAAACTGACATTATGTTAATTTAATACGGCCGTCGTTAAAAAGTTAATCGCTGTCACATAATGAAGGTTAATAAGCTGACACCATAAAACCAGATGGATTGAATCTCTGATTGAACGTCTAAGAAATGGTATTTTATGGGAGAAAACGAAGAAATCGGAATAGTTTACTGACCTGAAGACTGAAGACTCGCTCCATGAAAGGAAACAGGAAAGTAGTAAAACACTCGTCCCACATAGAAACGTCTCAGACAACATTCGATCAAATTAACTTTATATAAATGGCTCGGAAATAATTGAAGGCTTGGTGATTGAACACTCGTTTTTTTCTCACTGTGTCGGTGTATTTTTAGGTCTGAAATCAGTCTCCACTTACCACAGAACATAGGATGTCCATTGGGGTAATCAGATCTTACAACCGCCTATTGTGGCAATCGATGTTACTGGGAAACAATGCATCCTGACTTTATTGTCCAACAAAACAATTTGCAATACAGCGCCTATTACTTTCAGCAATGTGGGCAGTATAATGTGCTGTGTTTTAAAGAAATAATGTCCATTTTATGGGGTCAATAGTAATCAAAAATCAAAAGCAGTGTGGAAATAATGCATAACTTGGTTTATAATATCTATTAATAAGAAGTAAATTAATTTACCTATTGTTTCACCGGACCTTGTCTACTACCTTCAGCAATGTGGGCAGTATAATGTGTTATGTTATAAAGAATTAAGGTTCAACAGTGATCAAAACTAATTCACTTGGTAAATTGCACACCTTTTTTTACAACATCTATCAATAATAAGTAAAATAATTTATGTAGCTATTGTTTTACTAAGCAAGACGTTCTGCAGGTAGGTACTTGCTTACGAAATAATTGTTTATTTTCGGAAGATTGTTTTAAAAATCAAATCCATATAAGTACATGATTTTATCATCATAAACAAGTAGATGTTGAAGCTAGTGCTAGCATTATTGCCGCGTTGCGGTAGAACCAGGTCAATCGCATGTTTTTTTTAAAGAAATTCTGCTTTGTGGGAGGAATCTTCAGCTATGGACTAAATGTCTTTATGAACGAAGATATAAATAAATAGAAACCTTTGCAATGTGAATTGTGTAGAAAAATTAGAAGTAAGATAGCATTGTAGAAAAATACTGTAAATTTGAAATTTGAATACTGTAAATCTGTAGTTAGAAATTAGAAGTAAGATAGCATTGTAGAAAAATACTGTAAATTTGAAAGGTCAAGGTGATTTTTCACAAAATCGGCGCTATACAAATCAACCAAATATTTTTACGGTGCTCCAGATTTTATGTCCGGGTTAAATCTTTCCCAGATGAAAGACTAAACCCTTCCACACACTTTTCCACAAATGTATATCTAGTAAATTCACGCAATGTATGTGCACTATATAAGTATAATAAATACAAAACAATACAAGAACAATACGTCAATCCACCAGAAACATAATGGGAAAATATTTCACTGACTCCAGATATTTTCATATCAGAGGGTTCGGCTCTGATGAAATCCTAACTGGTCCGATAAATCCTACTGATCCCTCAATATAAATATTTAAAAAATCTTTCGTAATCCTACATGTATTTAAAATGACCGACTTTTGCATTTTTATGTACAAATTTTTTGACAAATCTAATACGCCTAAATTTTGAATGAGAGAGCTAGGTATAATGCCAGTAGCCGAAATAACAAATGGTAATATTTTTATAGTCTGAGAATGCCAAATTCTCTTATTTTTTCAGAAACAGTTTACTGAATATTACAAGAATTTGGAATAGCGACATCAATGATATAAGTTATTTTTTTCATTTTGTCATATAAAACTATATCGGGTCTATTATGACTAAATGTTCTGTCTATTAGAATAGTTTTATCATAATAAATTTTATAAAATTCATTTTCTAAAAATGAATTTATTATTATTATTATTATATAATTTTGACATTTTAAAACGACATGTGTAAGATAAACTCCTTACTGGGAGATGTTGTGCTGAGGTGAACTTGGTTTTGGATGGACAGCGACTTGTACGAGAATTATAGTTTGAGTGTTTTAATATGAGTGTTTTTTAAAATACTATTTAGTTATTATTTAAGAATGTCCTTTTTCTATCAATGAAGAAGAAGATAATACTAATAAATCTAAACGAAAGCTGAAACAGAATCAGACCAGAAAAAAAAAGGTAACGGTCACAGTAAGTTCTTTTTCTGATAATTCCTGGACTTTAAATTTATTTTATTTAAGATTTTGTGGACTGAATTTAGTTAATAATTGATTTAATTTGTTGTATATTTTATAAGAGTTCAGCTAGGTCTGAACGACCTTTATAGTTCTTTAAACGCATCCGACATCCAACCAAATGGAGACCTCACATTTCCGTTTCCTTTCAAATTAATAATTAGCATTTCGTCCATAGACATGTATTAAGTACATGAATTACATCCCACACAACACACAACGTGAAATTGTTAATTAAAATTTCGTTGATTCCAGCGCCGGCGCCGGGTTGCCTTGTTTATGCGGCTCTAAGTTTGCCTCGGAAATAATATTTATTTAGTAACTTTACTGAATGAGTTCGCAAGTATCTTAACTAAATCCAGCATTATCGGCATCGGAGGTACGCTCAAATTCAAAATGTACATTAATTATTATCATATCGGGTGGATGCTAGAAAACAATCAAGTTAAACTGGTGTTAACACGTGTACATTATTTATATTCACACACTATGTCTTCCTGAAGAGATATAAGTTTAGTTCTAAATGGTTATTTCGGATAAAATTTAATTTTTATATGAATACCGCACAAGAGTCCCAACTGCTCCTAACCAACTGAAACCAGTGAGACTAAGGCATCCCCAATTGGGATATATTGTGAGACTGAAGGTAGTAGGAAGGAAACGGGAAGAAGAAGGTGGGGCAGTACTTTCAGATCGAGTCACCAAACACGGCTAAGGCCATTTCAAGCAACGTTTCAATTCTGAATGGTGGTCTTACACCAGGGTGATTATAAGACTATCTTCCACTCTACAACATGTATCTTATATTATTTAAAAATTGTGTAATGAAACAAATAAATCAAATAAAATGTACTAGCGCATGCTGGGATTTGAATCCGTGACCTCCGGATCGCTAGTCGAGAGCCTTACCCCTCGACTAAGGAGGCCGTAAAATGTAAAAGTAAAACGGAGTCATGGATAATGGTAACAGATACATAAAAATCTGAATATCCTCAAAAAAAAGGTAAGTATTTGAACTTTTCTCTTCAAAAGTTCAATATTTATATTATGTATCTAATGTTATCTATCTAACATTATCTACATAATGTTAGCATCATTAACATAACATAATTTTGTACCATTTTTACATGATTTATCTGACAAATATATTTGTGGCCACTCCTAGCGAGCGGGCTATGCGGAAATAAAATTCAAAACTATAAGTACTTTAAATTAACAAACTTTAGAAAGTTCAACTCGGTGCTTCAAAATTAAGGATATTCAATAAGTGGCTACTCTAAGTTCAAACCCGTAGTAAACTGCATAACATTAGAGCACCCTGCCATTATTTGGTTAATTATAAATTTAATTTCGTTTCTTCGCTTTTCGGCCCATACAAAAAGGACGCCCGGGAAAAAACACTTTTCTACATCGAAAATTACACAAAATCAATATATTTTTTTTATATTGCCTTCTAGAAAGTAGAAGCTATGTCGGTATGTTTTTGCATTTTCGATACGTTTCGTATTAACGTAAAAATTCACTATCAAACATATATAATTTATCGGAAAGTATTATTCAAGGTAAAAGTGCTGTTAACTCAATTATTATAAAGAATTACAAAATTATAAAAACATACCGACATAGCTTCTTCTTTTAAGAACATATTACAGTTTTCAAATTACAATTTCGCGAAAGTTTCGGTGTAGAAAAGTGTTTTCTCCCTGAACCCTTCTCCGAGCAATTTCTGTAGGTAAATTAGATAGTTTACTGCAGTTGTCTCATTCGCACGTTTTACATGTCGCGGCAAGGAGTGCATGGTCGGGGGGAGGGAGTCATCGTTTTCGATAATAGTGATGTTAAGACTATTTTATACAACAATAGTGATGGGGTTGATATATTTTTATTAATTAGTTCTGTTTAGTTTTACAATAATGTATTTTAGAGATTACGGTCTAACGCATTTTTAACAATACGTAATATAATATTTTTTCATATGACTATTTTATGATATTACATAATCAAACTTATTCCTGTGAACACATAATGTTACTTGCAAACTATATAAATGATGACGAGTTAAACACAAAAAATAATGTGAAATATTTTTGGACTTTCGTGAAATCCAAATAATCTTCCTCTGCTATACCTAATAACATGTTCCGTGGAAACTTTTCTTTTAGTGAATGGCAACAAATTTCCAATCTTTTTAATGTCTATTTTCAATCAATTTTTGTCCTTTCTCAAACTAAATACATACTCACAAATAATGACAATAATAATAATATGAGTTCAATAAATTTGAATTCGATTAACATTTAATACATCTTTAGTAAGTATTAAAATATCTGCAAAATGACAACACAAAAAAATGCTGGTTGTGACAAATTACATTCAACTTTTATTTTTAATTGTGCTGAACAACTTATTACCCCGGTGACATTGCTATTCACATATTCTCTCAAAGAAAACGTATTTCACACTACTTGGAAAAAAATCTTTTGTAACGTCTGTTTTTAAAAAGGGGGATAAACACAATATTTAGAATTATAAACCGATATCAAAGCTGTGCGTTTTCATGGAAAAAATCCTTACCGATAACTCTTCAATTTATGTAAAAACACAATTATTAACACCCAAAAACACTGTTTTTTTCACTGCAGATTTCACAGGCAGGTCTGTTGAGTCAAACTTGGGACAGTTCACCGACTTAGTTCTTAATTCTATTGGTTGGTTTCAAAAAAGACACACTAAAAATACTGACAAACTATCCTAAAGACAGAATACAAAAAAAATGGGAATTGCATAGTACAGAAGCATAGATAAAAAATGGAGTTCCGCAAGGTACAGTACTTGGGCTGATTCTATTTTTGATGAATATGAATGATTTATGTAATTTTGTAATCACAGGAAAAATTATTTCTTATTGTAACAACTCATTTTAAACTCATTTTAAACTACAGCAAAACAGTTTATTTAACTTTTTATAAAATTCATTAAAAACAAACCTCACGATAACCTTAAAATTAGAATCCACAATACAAGTTGCAATCAAGAAACACGTTCACTATGCACTTTATAAACCACTCAAAAGCGCATAATTAAAGTTATGTATAATAGAAATAAAACATTCTCCACCGAGTTATTATTCAAATAGAAAATAGACTAAAATATTCAATATCCGTTAATTTTTAAATTGCAGACTATGAAATATGTATTTAAAAACCAAATTTGTTTCTTAAAATAGTGTCTATAGATTTTTTTACTAAGATTACGAAAATGTTAGTAAATAAATTAGAAATGTAAAAATAAGTTTTTAGATTTTCACGGCCAAAAGCATCTTAGTTGTTAGTTTAGAAATGTAAAGTTTTTTTTTAAATAAATAAATCCATTATTTTGGCTCGTAAAGTCACTACATGAAAATGTTCCGTCTCCGATAATGTTCTATTAATTTTGTAAAATTCCACACTGATTTATTTTTTTATATGGTAACACTTTGATTTCAGGCGAATTTTTGAATAGGATATTTAACATTCACTAGATATTGTTTGTTCTCTGTAAACTTATCATTTGGTTTGACAGATGTTACGAAGGGAACTCCGTGCTTTTTATGCCTCTTGTACCTGTTTTAGAAGTGTAATGGTAATGGTGATGATTTTATAATATATTATTAGTATATTATATTGGATTTAGTCATATGTAGACGGTGAACATTATAAGATAGATCAAGGAAAAAAATATTTATGAGAAGTAATATTTTTGGCATGTCCCGTTATTCTCCTGCGCCATTCGCGTGGAAAACGTTATTTTTTAAAAATGATTTTCGGCTGTGTAATTATCGTTTTTTCGCGCCCATAAAAATATGTCCCGTCTTTCCGGTTTATAAAAAATGGTCGGATTTTTCGGATTGAAATTTTCAAAAAATCCGCCGGGGTTTCAAAACAACGATAAAAAAAAGGAATGTCTTAGAATATTTGCCTAAACCGGATTTTTTTTTAAAATGTGGTGCAAGTGGCCTATTAGCAAAAGTACTAATCAAGTCCATTTTTATTGGTCTTCGAAAATTTAATCTTCTACCAAAATACATTCAAATGACAGATAAAATATCACTTTACATTAAAAAAAAAATTTGGCTGAATGATACAGATGTTGAAACACTTTTCCTATAAATTTTTTGTATACCTTTATGTTTCACTATTTAATACAAATCTACGGTAACTTCAAGACTAACTTTATTTAATTTCTTAAAACTATAACAATCAACAAAAAAAATGTTTCACTATTTTTCACGACATTTTTTTCACTACATATTTTTCACAAATACCTAAATTTCTAAACATTTACTTTAAAATTAACATTTACTTTAAAATTAACATTTTTTTTTCTTGTACTTATTGATGTTATATGTATAACATTTTTGTTTATATTACCCACACTCAGGAAGTGCCGTAGTGGGTTCCCATTACCTAATTTTGTCTATTATATATTTACGTATTGCTAACTACGTATTACAATATTACTTGTACCTTATGTTTACATCTTACTGTATTTAGAAAATATTTAAAATAACTTTTGAAATGTAGATATAATGGAAAAAAATAAAGAATAAACAAAAACAAAAAAAGTGATTATTGGAGCCGATACCCTCTAAATATATTGATTGAGGAATCACTAAGTCACGCGAGATCAAAAATACTACGAAGAACAAATAATTATGCGGATTGCTTAGGTAGGTAGGTACATGCACGGCTCACGCACTTCAAGATCCGAACAGTAAAAATGCTAGACCCACAACACAGCTGCCAATCATAGCGGCGCGGGTGAGGTGTAGGGGCAGTGGTTCAAGGGGGATGGGGGGTGTCCGGCGGGCAGTTTGTCACTTAGTGTGTGTTCTCTTGTTTTGAATGTCGTAAGTGTGTGTGAGCTTATTTCGAGCGGGACAGAAGAGATTTAATGAAATACCTAAACGCTCCGCGTCGGTCGCGAAATCTAGCCTCTTAAAATTGCGGCACTGCCTTCATGCCTTGCAATCTATTGAAATAATCCAACGCATCATGCTCAACTATTTGGAATGGTGTTTACGAGTGACATAATCGGTATAAATACGAATTTATAAAGCCATAATGACAATTTGAACTTTAACGATCGATTCGTGCTGCAACCTACTTCACTAATGGTGATGAACTGGAGGCGGAGGTCGTTTCTCATCTGTGAATTCAGTTGGACCCAATTAATGACAGACGGAAATAATTGCAACACGACTCAAAAAAAATCTTCGTAATCGAATTTCTTTTTTATTGGATTTATTAAGCATGCAATTTCGTTTTACCAACTAATTAATGTCCATGAAAATTAATTATTTTATTCTTACTAATATTTCTATTTTGGGATTACTAATATTTCTATTTAAATTCGTGGTACATAGTATGGAGTTCAAACTCTGACCTTCTCTGTAAAATCAGACTTTTACGATCTGTGATCCTAAGTGGATTCTCTAGGTGTTTTTACAGATATTAGAAATTGGATCTTCTCAAAGAATCGGAGCACTAAATAAAACTTTCGATTTTTATCAGGCAGATATTTGCGTAAAATGCAGAATTCTTCCCTAATTCCATACCCTGAAACATAAGCACACCAAATTCCAACGTGGTAGTAACCCGACTTATTGAATACTTTAGGAATAGGTATCAATCGAAAAAATATCATTTTTATTTGTCTAGTCTAATTTTTTGACACTCCTGCTAGAGCTCCCCGTCTTAAACTTCTTGTTTTTCTGCTTTATAGCTAGAGTTATGCAGAATTTTTGATGATGTAAAAAAACAAAACCTGAAATTACCAAGTATTCATAAAAGCGTATACCTAATTCAAAAGAAAGGGAGTTTTTTTTAAAAGAGAAGCCACAGCAGATCTCAAACAAAGCATTATAACATATTCGCGATGTTATTTAAGACGCAAAACAAAACAAAGGGAGTTTGGCGCGCTTTTGTTGCGAAGTTCCGTGTTCCGTGGTGACAGCGGCAAAACGGGCGGGAAAGCGGGTGGGAAAGTGGGAGAAGTTCGATCGCGTCTGTTCCGGGGAACCCTTTGTCTGGGGGGTGTCCCCCACGCGGGGGTGCGGTAACTAAGGGTAACCACCACCACTGTGGAGGGTGGGTGTGCAAGAATCAACCCTCCGTGTGGGAGAGTGTGTGCATTCCGCTAGTTGGTTATTACGGTAGGTGCCTGATGTAGTAATAGGTACATAAAATAACCCCTTGCAATTAGTATAACATGCAGCCTTTTTTTCTGGAAAATGGTAGCACGCAAATAATTATCAACTTTGCATTTTTTCTTACGAGAGAAAAGTACCTATTTCCTATGTTAGCAAGTACAACATTTTATATTTCACTCAATATTATTACCAAAATTAGCAAGTACTACTTACCTATGTTAGCTAGTATAACATTTTATACTTCAGTCAATATGATTACCAAAGTTAGCAAGTACACCATTTTATATTCCAGTCAATATTATTACCTATGTTAGCAAGTAAAACATTTTATATTTCAGTCAGTATACCTATGCAAGTACATCATTTCATATTTCATTCAATATCAAAGTTTTGTACTGTTACACTAAATGTATTTTTTCGTTAATTTAATTAAATCAAATATATTAAGTGAGGGATTTATCGGTATTCTTCGGTTGTTTATCTGTATTATATGTTAATGAACTCTGGAACTCCGATTTAGTTTGAATTTGAGTGTCATTTTTAAAATCGAAACTGGTCGTGTAAATAAATTCAGACCTACCTATAAATTAAATACCGCCCTTGAGGGGATTTTTCACAAAAACGGCGCCATATAATATCATCCAAATATTATTATTAAATTAGAAAAATTTCGTGATTTTTTTTCTTCATTATTTTGCAGTAATTGTCCATATTCTGACGTGGCGTTGTTCTTTCCTACAATTACAATATCCCGTGATTTTTCACGGGTCTGCGTAAGAAATATTATATTTTGACAAGGAATTTTTGATTTCCTTTAAATAAATTTTACAGAAGTAAAAAAGAAAGTCAATAGAAATGTTTTCTCTTCTTAAATTTTGCCAGAAAATAATTTGAAGGAACCGTGTTATTATTTTTATTCGTAGATCGCATACTTTTCAATATAAGGGGGATTTTTCTTCTAGAAAAACATGTTTGTATTCTGGAAAGGATTTTGTTTGTCATCCAAATGGCGATATACGAATGTCTTAGAAAAAGTGAACTAACACGTTCTGTTGCCAGTGTTATTTCTGTTTTGCTGTTTTTAATGATTATAAAACATACTTCGCATAGTCACGTAGTTCAGTACCTGTTTTAATAAAAACAATTCCTTTTTTATCTAACAACTATCAACTTACAGTTTCAGCGCCTGCGGGGCTGGAATTTGGGTTTTGTTATTTCTTTATGATTATGTAATATATCTAGGTCGGCTAGTCAGTTGGAACATAACTTAGAAGATGACATAGGCCCTGACAGAAAGTGTTTTCCTCCGGGATTTCTGTGTGAAGTTAATATAAAAAAAACTAGTTTTACGTCTTAGTAGTAAGTTACTAGTTATCAATCGAAGTTGTAAGTCCAAGTAATTATAGACCAATCTTACTTGTTTCAAACCTTTCAAAAAAATTAGACAAATGCATCAAAAATAAAATCGTACAACACTTAGAAAATATAATATTCTATCGCAAAACCAATATTGTTTTCGTTAAGATCTAAGCATTGAAGATGCAATATATGATTTAACAAAAAATTTATACACATCTATCGATAAAAATAAGAAATGTCTTGCTATATTCTTAGATTTAAGATTTAAGAAAAGCTTTCGATACTGTAAATCATAACTTACTAATTAAAAAAATAGCTCAACTAGGTTTAAAAAAAGACACACTAAAAATGTCCTTGGACCGATTCTATTTTTCATGTATATAAATGATTTATGTAATTTTGTGATCCCAGGAAAAATTATTTCTTACGCCGATGACACGGCAATAGTAGTAAACGGAAATTCTTGGATTGAATTTTTTTCTAGGGCAAATGAATGTATTGCACTTGTAACAAACTCATTTTAAACTACAGCAAAATATTTTATTTAACATTTTATAAAAACAAACCTCACGATAACCTTAAAATTAGAATCCACGTATCCATTACGAGTTGCAATAAAGAAACATGTTCACTGTGCAATGAACTTGTCAAAGTTGAAAATATTAAATATTTAGGTATATTATCTATTGATACACATTTAAATTGGAAATCTCAAATTGATAAAACCACCTCGAAATTAAGATATCTTACATACACATTTTATAGACTTAAGGAAGTACTCGAATCTTGACAAATTGAAAATGATCTACTTTTTCCTGGTACAATCTTCAATAACCTACGGTATTATAGGATGGGGTGGTACGCTTGATGCATTTATTAAGCCTTTACAAACAACTTAAAAGCACATCATTAAAGTTGTTTATAATAGAAAAAAAAACATTCTCAACAGAGTTATTATTCAACTGGGGTCTCTAAATATTCGCACATTTCAGAACACCTTCGTAACCTTCACTGGCTCAAGTGCCCTGAAAGAATCCAATACAAATTGTGCTGGATGGTGTTTAAATCAATCAACGAAATGGCCCCACCTTACATCTCTGAATTATGCGTCCCGGAAAATACCGGTCCGATGCAATTAACCCTTAGATCAGCAACTTCATTTGCTATATGCAGACTAATATAATCTAAACGAAAGCCAAATACTAAGTTTGGATATCGTGCTTTCGGAGTATCTGGGCCTAAGGCTTGGAATAGACTCCATCCGGAATTAAGACGCATAACAAGCCCAACAGAGTGTAGGTCCAAACTAAAAACCTACCTTTTTGGGCTCTCTTACCCTTAATTTAAATATACCTATCTGAGAGTATCATACTTGTATTGCCTACGATATGTCTTAATCACACTTTTCTTACTGAATTAAAATTACTCGAATCCTTACACACCAATCTGTCTCTAGGAAGATCAAATCCTTGTACTACGGCACCGCCCACCATTAAATGTTGCTTTTACATTCCAAAATACACTCATTAAAGAATATATTACATATTAATATTAAAATATTTTTCAGGATTAAATATCATGCAATCACAATTATGTCCTCTGCGCGCGATCTCGATCTAAATTTCTTTAAATAGACAACAAACAGTGTTAATTTCAAGCGACCTGTATTCATTCATTTTTAGGCAGCATCACATTCATTGATCAAAATATATATGTTCGTATCGGCGATCAATGAGCCGGTGTATGCAATTTTAGCCATAAGTTGTTTTGAATTATTTGTCTAGCTTGTAGTTTTTCTAGATTTTAGGCTTGTATGGTAAGTTTGTACAGCGCCCTTGAGGTGATTTTTCACAAAAACGGCGCTATATAAATCGTCCAAATATTATTATTATTATTAATATATTGCAGACTATGAAATTTGTATTTAAAAATAAAAAAAATGTTTCGTAACAAATAAAAATAGGATTAGCAAAAGGACTAATAATATGTTTTACTCCCCCCAAACCAATGCTAAATTAATGCAAACACATAGCAGCTTAATTGGTCCTCGTACATTTAATCTTCTACCAAAACACATTCAAATGACAGATAAAATATCACTTTACATAAAAGAATTAAAATTATGGTTGAATGATGGTGACGTTGGAACACTTTTTCTATAAATTATTTGTAAACCTTCATGTTTCACTTTTCAATAACTTTATTTAATTTCTTGAAACAATAACAAAAAATAAACAAAATTTTATTTTCACTATTTTACTACAATGTTTTCACAGATTACTATATTTCTGAACCTTTACTTTAAAATTAACATTTTTTACCTGTACTTATTTATGTATATATAGCAATCTTGTTTATATTACCGACACACAGACAGTGCCTTAGTGGGTTCCCATTACCTACTCTTGTCTATTATATATTTTACTTATTGCTAACTAATCATAATCATCCACATTTGTATAACCTTGTTCCTTGTTTCTTTAGTTATTTTCTATTGTTGTTTGCTCACTCAACCGGTTTTTTTTGTTTATTTTTAGTCTATGTTGTATGTGAAACTTATATTCTTAATATCCATTTTCCAAGTAAAACTGTAACTATTTCCTTACACCCATGAATTTTCCTCCTGTCCTAAAATGAGTTCTGTAACTCATCGGGATTGCTCTAGCAAGTAATAAAAACAATAAAAAAAAAAAAAAACTTTTTCATTACTTTAGAAATTATGTAGAAAATCTTTTATATGTATGTAATGGGAAAAAATAAAGGAAATAATAAAAAATAAAAAAAGTGATAAGGTGCAGGTTAAATGTATTAATTAAGTCGTAAAGCGCCTTTGAGGTCATTTTCTTATGAAAACGGCGCTATGGAAATTATCCAAACATTATTATTACAAAGTCGGAATAATATGTACTAGTCCCAGAGAGAGGAAGTACATATTATTCCGCTTTCACAAGGCTTTCACACAAGACGTGTCAAAAATAAGGGGACAACCGGTGATGACGCATGTACGAGCTCTCTCTGGGACTACTTATTGAAGACCTCATGTGCTCATGGAAGTGCCCATCGTGATATGAAATGGCATGAAGGTTTCTTACTTATGTTGTTTAAAACATATTTCTCTTCAGGATTCCTTGAAATTACACTTATATCGGCTGTTCCCGGGTCGATTCGAAATTTTGGCTCAACGCTCCTCAAATGCACTAAAACGCTCTTCCCAACCGCAACTCTGCTACCAACAGGCGAATCTGGCGTTAAATCACCTAGCTGATCGGAGACTCAGATTGGTCGATCGAAGAGTTAGGAACAACGGTCGTAAATTAGTCAAAAGCAGAATTAAGATGTATAAGTGTCATAATACATAATACAGAATGAGCATAGGTGCACTTGCATTTGGCGCATGTTTGAAGCTGTTTAATGTAACTTAAATCTATGCTACAAGCTGAAAATAATTACATCACTTAAATACAAGCCATTCGTTACACAACCTTCTGCCTTACCTACTGCTGCTACTGCAGGGAAGGTAATGTTATCGCTGTCCCCCAATTGCATCACAGGCTTAAGTTTTGCACCCTTACTGTGTGCTTTCTTACTCCCTCCAAATTAAAGACTCACTCAGCAAAATGCTTGAACATACTAATAATCTTCACAATTAAATACGAACAAAGAACAGTTCCCTTTTCCGACGTGATTATATTTTAGTAGTTCGTTGGATTCGAGATTCGAAACCTCTAAGGATCAAGTAGTCTCAGAGAGGGTGAATATAGTGCATATTTAAAGCAGGAAGGGAAGTGTACGGAGCTGATAGGCTGGATAATATTCTGAAATTACGGGCGGTGACGTCATAGTTGCCTCGCTTTTGAGATAAGCGTCATCTTCAGAGAGCTTTACAGAAGGGGGGGGATGCGTGTACTAAATGAATCGAGGCCCGAAAGGCTCAAGTTTGAGCGGCTGATAGCGCGTGCTGTGATGATTGTTTTTCGGGCGTATTTTGTGTTTATTTGATACAACAGCGAATATCAACCTTGACGTTCGTAATAATATTTTTTTTATTGCCGTTAAGTATGATGTTACAGAAACAAGTCATAACGAAATATACTCCCAATGATTTACAATTAAAACATTTCAAGGGAAACAATATATTATATTTTTTGTAATATAAAAAATATGAGTTACATTTATACATAGATATATTTAATAAAATATTTAATACGGTGCTCCAGATTTTATGTCCGGGTTAAATCTTTCCCAAATGAAAGACTAAACCCTTCCACACACTTTTCCACAAATGAATATATAGTAAATTAACGCAATGTAAGTGCACTATATAAGTATAATAAATACAAAACAATACAAGAACAATACGTCAATCCACCAGAAACATAATGGGAAAATATTTCACCGACTCCAGGATATTTTCATATCAGAGGGTTCGGCTCTGATGAAATCCTAACTGGTCCGATAAATCCTACTGATCCCTCAATATAAATATTTAAAAAATCTTTCGTAATCCTACATATATTTAAAATGACCGACTTTTGCATTTTTATGTACAAATTTTTTGACAAATCTAATACGCCTAAATTTTGAATGAGAGAGCTAGGTATAATGCCAGTAGCCGAAATAACAAATGGTAATATTTTTATAGTCTGAGAATGCCAAATTCTTTAATCTCATTTCCTAAATCTGTATATTTTCTTTTTTTTCAGAAACAGTTTTCTGAATATTACAAGAATTTGGAATAGCGACATCAATGATATAAGTTATTTTTTTAATTTTGTCATGTAAAACTATATCGGGTCTATTATGACTAATTGTTCTGTCTGTTAGAATAGTTTTATCATAATAAATTTTATAAAATTCATTTTCTAAAAATGAATTTGGTTCATATTCATAATATGGCACATTACGGCAGTCAATCAAGTTATGTTTAATTACCAAACTTTGGTGAATTATTTTTAAAACTTGATTGTGCCTAAATGTATACTCGGAAGGCGCTAATACAGAACATCCCGATATAATATGTTCTATAGTTTCCGGAAAGGCCAAACATTTTCTACATAAATCATCAATTTGATTTGCATCTTTGATGATATGCTTCCTATAATTTTTAGTATTAATGACTCTATCTTGAATGGCAAGCATAAAGCCTTCTATTTCTGCGCTCAACTCTCCAATACTCAACCATTTGTTTGACGAAAATTTGTAAACATATGTTTGGTTGAGATAGTTGAAGTGTTTTGCGTGAAGAATTTTATTTGACCAGGAATCTAATAATTCCTGGTTGGTATTTATAAGAATGCTGGCATTCTCGTCGTATAAATTTAATGGCGAAATATTTCTATCTGCCTTGCAAATTATTTTGTGCATTTGCGAACTATCAGCTTTCCCATGGAAAAAATTTCTTAGCATTTCTACCTGATTATGTTTTAAAGATGTTATTTTGACTATACCTCTACCTCCTAAATTTCCAGGTAAATTAATTCGTTCTATAGCTGAATTTAAGAGTAGGTATTATTGTCATGTATACCTTATAAGAAACGAGGTGTATGACAAGGGAGGAACGATTCATCCTGAATTTGGATGCTAAATAATATTTCTGTTACTTTTAATCATAAATGTTTTTAATAAAGTATTATTATCAAATGTAATTTTGTTTTTAAATTCTGTAATTTTATTGAATTGTTCTCATTGGATAATAATCCACAATAATAATATTAAGCAAACATTTTAAATGTTAATTGCATTGTATAACTTTTTTTTACATTAACTCCACACAGGAGGCCCTGATGAAAAAAATTTCCTCAGGGCCTATGTCATCTGAGATGCTGTGTGGAGGGGTCTTTTTGAGGAAAGGAAGGAATGAACATTGGTCTTGAAGAGATGGATGTTGTAGGAAGGAGGAAACACAGAGGCCAGCAAATCGTTCCACAGCCGAGCTGATGAACACAAGAACGAGTCGAAGAAACGTTCCGTTCTCATGTGACAAATGTCAACCGTGTACATATGTTGAGCACGCGTTTGGCGTGTTTCCCGACTATGCACCGGTGCGGAAGGGATCAATGACGCTAGTTCCTCGGAGCATCTTCCATTGTAATACCGGTAGAATAAGGATAGCATTCCCACCTGACGCCTGCAATCCGTCTGTTAAGATGGGAGAATCTATCAAACGGACCGCCCGATTTTGAACAGAGTTGAGGGTATTTTCCAGGTATTTTGGAGCTCCAGACCAGAGGTGGCTGCCAAATTCAACCGCGGGGCGCACTTGTGATTTGTACAGGGTTAGCAGTTTTGTACTATTTAAGTATCTGCGGGCCCTGTACAGTACGCCCAGTTTTTGGGACGCTAACTTTACTATGGCTTCGATGGAGCCCCTATATCTGAGCTGGTTGGTCACTTAGGGTTACACCAAGCATATCAAAGGAGGGTCTGTTCGGCAGATGGCTTCCGTTGAAGGAGACTTGATTTTCATTTCGATCCCTTTTAGACGTAGACAAGATTGGATCTTTGAAACATTAAATTCGACGAGGTTTTTTTTCCCCAAGAGAAAACACTCTCGAGGAAACCGTCCATTCTTTGCTTCAAAGCCTTCCGAGCCGTTGGAGTTTGTGATTAACTAATCGATAAACTACATTCTTTGCGAATATCCACATTTTCCGCGATCACTGACGGTTTACTATACATGGATCTTATTTCTAGAGTATTTACTGTCTACTTTCATCTTTCCTCTGCCACTCCCATACCTCACTACCAAACATCAGGTTTGGTATCAAGACTCCATTGTGGACCGCTAGCTTCCCTTATTTGGTCAGTTTTTGGTACCTCATTACCCTACTTTCAATGTCTTTCGAACTTTCAAATAAAGAATTAATAAAAAACATGCTTCCCAAATAACTCCCAAATAACTCATCCACCCGCTCAAAGATTTCTTCATTCACAATTAAGTTGTGCACTGTTTTCGTATTTTCTCTTACAAACACCTTCGTTTAAATTACAAATAAATATAAAGGTTGTAAGTAGGGAAGGCAATCTCGTTCTCGCGAGATCTCGCGAGTTTAACGAGATTGCATTCGAGCATAAAAACGTCTTATTCGAAGACTGACATGGACGGAGTTGCGATCTGTCGGTTTCGTTCGGTTCCGCGTGAGGCGTGAGGCGTGAATCTTTCATCTGATTGGTATATTTTGTCAATTAATCTGTAACTTCTAATAGTCTGACTAATTGGTATATTTTGTTAATTAATCTGTAATATCTAATGGATCTACTGAGTAGATATAGTATAATTTAATCGATAATAATATCTCAGTTTAATAGTCAACTCAACTTAGATAATAAGTTTCATTTTTTTTGACTTCTCGTTGTTTTGTTTGTTATAAAAGAACTGTTTTATTACTAAAAGATTTTTGTTTGATATTAGGAGAGAAGACTGGTTGTTTCTTTCATTTGTTATTTGATAGATACGTACGTCAAAGTTTACTACTCGGAAGTTTATTAAAAAATTATAGACAAATACGTCAAACAATGTTTGATGCATGAAAATCTAATGAAAAATTCGTAAAAATAAATGTTTATCTTATAATACTTATAATTTTTATTATTTTTTTCATAATTTATTCAAATATTGTGATTATTTGCAAAAAACTGCCAAACTCGCGAGATCTCGAAATTGGTGAGATCTCGCACTATAGTTATTCATAAACTCGCGGAATCTCGCTTGAGCCCCAATCTCGCGAGATTTGCATTCCCTAGTTGTAAGTTTAGTTTTTAAAGAGCTTGTTTTTTTTACTTTTCAAAACTCTACCTTAAAAGGAATCCAACTCTTGTAATGTTTTATACCACAGATGGTGTAAACTACCTTTCGTTTTTACTTGTTCGTTCTAAATTCCACTCCCTTCTACAGTAATAAAAACTATCACTTGCCATTCCTATGGAAATTAACACGTTTCTACGATTTACTTGAATATTTACTAATTATGGAGTGAAGTAAAATTCTTCGCTTGACATGCGTTTTCAATATATTATAATATTATGTAGGTACTCTATTTATTGTTATTTATGGTACACTCGGCGTTATTATATCGACTTGATTATCTTCATGGTTTGATTAAATCAAAATACCATAAAGCACCTTCAAAATTTCTCTTTTTCATACAGGTCAATGAACGATTGCCAAAATTTAAGTTTTTACAGGAATCGTAGGTTGTAAAAGAGTTCAGATATGTGGTATCAACTTTCAGGAACGAAAAAATAAATAAAGCCAGCATCCTAACTTGCACAGAATCGTATTCAGAAAGGACGAACTTCGAACTTTCTGTTTAGCTTCTACCGATACGATAAAACTAAAATTTCAAGTTGTGAAAGGCAATTTCAGAAATGTACACATTAATGTATTAATAATACATTATACATCTATAAAACTTATTTCCACTTAATTTATTTGTGACCGTAACCGGTTTCAGCCTGTCAAGGCTATCTTTAGACTGGTATTAATATTCATGTATTAATTGCGCTTTACTAATTAATTTAGATTTAATTTATATGCATCGACGTCTCACACGTGCTGAAACTTACATCAAATTGAACGATGAATATTACAATCCCACACCCTTTTTAATGACCTCTTTTGTATGGGCCTGCATTGAAAATTAGGTACCTTAGTACCTTTCGAGGAGTTGAAAGATCTAGAGTAAAACAAAGCAACTCGCCCGTTCAGTTGGGTGCTCGAATATTAAAGTGTTCCTCCCTTCAGATGTAATTCATCTCCTGCACCATTCATTCATGCAGAACTCTCCTTCCCTCCCCGACACAGTGTTATCCAAGGGGCACGCGGCTGCCACCCCTGGAGACTATTCCCTTAACGAAGGTCTTAGGGCGCTGCAGATAAGGGAAGGAAAGTGACTGCTTGTGCAATGTGTCCAGTCACTTCGAAGGGAGTTGAAGCTACTTACAAGCGAAGTGATTCAAAGTAATTATTTTGGTAAAATGAAATCTCTTTGCGGTGCGACGCGACGGTGTTAAAAATTGAAAAACAGTGATTTTTTTTTACTCTGGTGATCATTACGTAATATTTTGACACCAATTGTATTTTTTGAACTTTTATTTATCATTAAGGGTTACGTAAAATAAATTTTAATGATTATTTCAAAAATGAAAATCCGTAAATATCAGATCTATTCATATTTAGCCCTGCTGACAAATTTCTTCCAACGCGAAGCCCAATAGGTTCATAAATCTTTATTTAAAATTTAGTTACCGTCTTGAGATTTTCACGCCCAAAACGATTATAGTGATTTCTTTTTGCTGTGATTTATTTCTGCGTTATGATAGGTTAGGTGTACAGTATCCATAATCAGGACAGATTTGAATCACAGATATTATGTTACAGTAGTGATTTTTATTTATTAATTAGATTCACATCAGCCCTGCTGCTGATGGACACTGTAATGCTGTCCGAAACGTTGGCCAAAGAAGGAGGAATCGCAACACGGCATAATACCACCCCAAAAAATCGTGATAATTAAGTTAATTAGTTTTTTAATCAAAAAAATTAATGGGAAATTGTTTCCAAATTTTTATTTTAGTACTTAGTCACTCATTTGGACTACTTTTTGATTTAAAAAAGCTGCCTATATTTTCCAGCAAAAATATTTTTTTGTTTTATTTAACTTCAATTTGTGTGTGAGTAATACGTGTCTAAGTCCAGATACGTTAAAAATAAAACCGGATAAATATGTTCTGGACAATCTGGACCATCATACAACATCGCGCTGAATGGAATATAATATTCTTAGTAATGCCCTCGTAAAAAATAGTATTTCGAATCGATTTTTTCTTGAAATGGCTTTAGTTGTGTTTAGTGATCTAATCCATCTAATCGGAATAACCAAGTGCTTACCCCTCCCCTCACCCCCCCTTCACCTGTGCCTCCGGTGGTTGCGATTGTGCCGTCTTATTAAAATCCAATTCTATAACTCATTTCATGACACAACAAAGTCAGTCACATAGTATACGTGGCAATAAATAAAAATAAATGAATCAGATAAAATGATGTTCAATTCGTTGACACCAAAATTCTTATTCTGTTAGTGTCGCCAAGATCCAATTACACGAAAATCCGCTCTTGCCTTCGTGCCACAGTTGTATGAAATAGTAAAAATCGTTTAAATGAGCTTAAAATCCACCCTACCAAACCCGCCCAGTCAAACAACCAAGCAGGGAAAACTATCGGCAGCAAATGTGGGTTGGTTTCCCGGGATGCATTCGAATAGAGGGTGTCGGCGTGTACTACTGCGCATGCGCGGAGCGTGCGCGAAAATGTCACATTTTCTTACGCGCCAAAATGGGTTTTCGCGCCGAAATGGCTCGATACGTCAACAATCGCACAGGTGGTTGGCGGCGCGCGGTCTGAGGAAATCACATCACGTCTCTACTCTCTACACACCCCAATACAGGCAAGGGGCGAACAAAAACCCTGCGTCTGTACACACTTTTACAGCCCTAAATGTTCACTAATACTGTAAGGGCAGCAGGCAATGGCCGGTCGTACTGAGCGCGCCCCATCGACCCACTGAAAATGTAAAGGCGTGTTTTCACCGTTGCACTATTCTTGATTTTAGATGTGTCGTTAAAGTAAAGTTTATACCCAAGTCTTGATTTCACGGAATAAACCCTGATTTTGGAACAACACAAGTATAATTGTCCTAGCTATTTTTTTGCAGATAACAAAATCAAGAGGCTAATAGCCTATTTCCATATTTCATAAACTATTCCAAAGTATCATAGTTTTTGGTGAAATTGAAAAATTTCTAAATTCTCTCTTGAACAGATAATCAACATCATTAGCCTATCTGTGGCCTAATAGTCGAAAGGTCTTATGCAAATGGCGACTAAACGTTTTCTTTCATCTGTGTACTGTGTAGGTCACACTAAGAGCAAATAATTTGTTCAGTGGTGACTGGTGAATGATTTATTTAATTATTTATTTACGAACAAGAAGTCCATTATTTACAATATAACAATAACACGAATAAGATACAGAGATGAAAGTGAAAGGAGAGTACATATGAATGAAGAGCATCGACAATATATAATATAAAAGTACATTTTATATAAGTTAACTACAAGTCAAGGCTTGAAGCTGGATTTAAAAGGCTTTAAAATTTGCACAATGCGAATTGACTGCCGAAAGTCATTTAGGCTTACACCAAAAAATTCAATGCTTTGACTTGCGTTGATAATGATGATGTTGATGATGATGGAAGAATTAAATAAAAATAAACATGGCAGACAGTTAGACCTGAAATAAAAATAAAAAAAAATTTCGGAAGGATAACTACAAAAACATTGAGTTTTCGCCTCCGAGAAAAATCAGAGGAAGAAAATCATTTTCCGATAATTAAATTCCGCGCGCTCGGAATACGGAAGCGACGTAAAACGACGGTAGTGTATTTTTACCTCTATTTCTCCCTCCCCTCTCGGAGCGGAAACCCGAAGCGGATTCGCGGACCGGCGGAAACTCACGAACGTGCCTAGTCCTAGTACTTTCCGCAGCGAGTAGCAAAGCTCGCCATGTCGCGTCGCTAAGCACAAGCGTTTTCCCAACGCTGGTTGCCGATCGACTCCCGTTTTGTCCGCGCACATACGAAAACACCGCGAAAATCAATGAAAATACATTAATCTACATATCAGTGACAATAATAATAAAAATATCATTAGTTTACACGTTTTTACTTCGTAATTTAAGACAATTTTCATTGAAAACCACCTTTTAAGGCGTTGTTTACAAACGTCAGTCGGGACATTTTCCCGCGTATTGGTTTTCAAGCAGACTGTGTGTAATTTTGAATTTAGAATTCAGCCTGTTCTGAAATTGGACGATGTTTTTTAAAGCATGGAAAACTTGAACTGGAAAATCGTGAGCCATATAATAAGGCGGGAAAAGCAAAAAAAAAATTGATGTATCCGCGGGTTTTGTTATATTGTTCTGAATGGAATCCACGATACGTGATTTGTAATTGGGTGTGTGCGTGAGGAAAGGGAAGGGAGGAGCCGTCTTTGTTGACGGTTGCCGTTTGTGCATTTTTCTGCGAAGGTGAGTGGCCCCCAAACATGCTATTTCACTAGGGGGAGTTCTCCACCCCAACCTGTTATATTTTCATTATTTTTGCAATACAATTTCCTGTCGTATGTCGTCTGAAAATCTGTTTTTATTTTAGTTATTCCACATATCGTTAAGTTTATAAAAGTTTAAAATACTTATTTTTTGTTTCATTTTACTAATGAAAAAACCACTGTATTTAAAATTTCAAAAAAATAATTTAAAATTGATGTAATGTAACTGACCTAAGTAGGTTCTGATAAAAGGGTGCGTCAACATTTCGTACGGTATCGTGTCTTTACCGAATTTCTACGAATTTGTTTAAATGAAATTGTGAAAATAAAATACCCACATTATTTTTTTGGAGTAGAACATCTGCTAAGTTCAAATATTGATTTCAAAACACCAACATTACAAATCTGACTTCCCACACTGTTTCTATTATCCAAATGTGGGTGTACTTCTATTATCACAAATAATTCGTATGGTCATATGGATACTGAATAATATCATCAGTTATATCTATAAAAAGTGCACAGATTACCTCACGTCTTCCAATTTTGATAATTATATTCATTATGTATCCTAATACCCCCATCACATCGGGGCGTATGGCGTATTTGCATTTTGCAATACACGTTTATTTTAATTAGAGTAATTATTCTTCGCATTTCCTTCCTCGCCTGTTTGTTGTCCCCATGTTACATTTATTACCATATCCAGATCACATTGCTTCAACCCCCAACCATTCTAAAACCCCTCTCCAACCTCCACTTCCCCCCTACCAATTCGGTTTTCCCTCCAATAATCCCCATGGAAAAGATAAATGGCGTATTAAAATGTAACTTCCCCAATTTCTTTACTATAATATATCCTGAAAACATTCCCATTCTACCTAAACTAAATGTTACCACACACAAAAACCTAATTTTTAAATGCTTTCGTGAAACACTGGGTCGAGGAAAACCTATAAAAATATTAAAATTCAAGAATCCAGTGAGTAAATAAAGTTAATGAGTCAGTTTCCATTTTCTCCAACAGATGCCAACGAGATTTAAGATAAAACAGAAAATATGCAAATATAAATACTTAGTTCGTGTGAGCAACTGCTAAAGTTTAAAGCTGTTTATTTTTATAATTGGACGTGTTTTGGGTGTGTCCATTCGCGCTGACTTTAAACGGAGCCGACATAAATAATAATTAAAAGATTTTTACGCGTACACAAATGAAACAGCTATTAAATTAATTTCGAGAAATCCTTTCAAGAAATACGCCGCTTCGGATACACGTATTGAAACATGGTTGCGAAGGAATGCATGACAGCCTTCTGAGATGTGATGCATAATTTACACTATACCGAACGGTTATTTATGTACATGACTAGAACTTATAAATATGCATAGTTGTTTAATTCCTTCTAATTAACTCTTAGATCAGCAACGTCATCAGCTATTAAAAGCTTGAAGGAGTCTAAGCGCAATCCAGACACTTAACTCGGAGATGGCGCTTTCAGGCTCTAATTATTCCTTTGATTAACCTACCAGAGTTAAAAGTTATGAATGTAATATTTTCTATTTACCCTTTCTAATAAATTTTAACAATCTGAACCTTTCCAGTGATGTCAATACGATATCAATACAACTATACGATGTTAATACATATGTATACAAATACACGTTTGTTTTTACCTCAAAAACCTCGTTTGACCTATTTGAAGTAATGTCATATTGAGTAGTTTTTATATTTGAGTTAATATTCCGCCAAACACGTGCCAGATTTTCTGACATCTATATTAAATAATTATTGAATACTCTTCACCTAAATTGGTATCAATCATCAGCAGATATTTAAAGTCTTCTAGAATGGGGACATCTACGGTTTGTGTATGTTGTTTATGAGTAGAATACATGATTTCAGTTCACCTTTTATGTGTGGAAAGTTTCGAAAAATACGCCTACCTCTTGTTCGATGTAGTCACAATAATTCACTTACAAGTCAATGCTCTGTCCGAAACGGGTACGATTGTTTCGATTTTGGCATTGTTATCTTTCAAACGTGCATAACAACCAACTCGACTTCGAATTCGAGTTTCATGGGCATATTAGGTATACTCGTATTATACATACTTACCTAAATTTCTCTATAGTAAATTGCAGCTATTCATCTTAATGAAATTCGTTTCGATCGAGGGACCACGAAGTCAGTAAAACTTGAGATAATAAACCACGATCAGACTCCACTTGTTAAAATTTATGTCCGAGGGGATCTTTATTATCACTGGTGTTTTCACATGTGTTTTGAATTCTTTGTAGCCATAACTCTCACTGGCCCCTCCAGAATGCCATTAATCAGGTTAATTGTGAACTCGCTAGTCAGTAACTAACCGTTTACCCTATTACTCTAATTAGCGGAGTCCTGCAAACAAATGAAGCAATACAATGCTTTGTAATCGTTCCACAAATTAGCAAAAACTTACGCCCGGTGGTGTTGCTCAACCATTCGGCTATTAGCATCTCAATAGAATCAGAACACTTGAGTCTTCTTAGGTGGATATTTGCATAATGGATAAATTAATGAACGTGTGTTGTGTGTACGAACGTGGTTTTTGTTACGCGGTTCATTATCTCTCCAGCTGTCGAAGCAGGCTATCAATTTACAGATGTGGTCACGCAGCTTCCATTTCAGCGAGAATATTTAACATTCCTACTAGATTTCATTTATGCATAATGACGCAAATATATTTTACAAATTTTTCAAAAGTAGATTGAATGCAGCAGAAATGAGGTACGTTGTGTTTTCTGAGGTGTATGTAAAACCATTAGAATTACTCAAACGCAATAATAAACCAAAATGTAATGTCGATAAAAGCGAAAAAACTATTAAATGTTTTGGTTTTTACAGTGGAGAAAGGAGACGGGGCCTTAGACGAAGAAGTGTCACTAATGAATGAAAACAATTATTATCCAAGTACTTGAATAATAGATCAGTATAATTGTATACCTAAGTGTGGCGTTCTATTCCGTCCATCGACTTGTGATCGTTTGTCAGTAAAGTAGGAAGTAAAATATATCAATCTCTCATACCTATACATAAATCTTACAATTTATTCGTTCTTGCATCCTTCGCCTCATTAAGAAATAATTGCTTATCTAGCAGCTTCAGCAGCGTCGTATTTTCTAAGCTCCTTGGTTTTCAATAAGATCGGATTAATTTAATCGAAGAGGGTAGTTTTGCAGCTTTTGTTTTCTTGCTGTTTTGTATTTTGTTCCCTTGTTCTATTTTATGATCGTAGAATCATCTGTCCCACTACTGTTAAGTAACAACATATATGTTTCAATACCTTTAATATGTTTTTAATTTGATTATTGTCCATTTTTAAGATTTTAATTTATGTAGGTACATTTAATATATTAAATATCTATTAAATCAGTACACATTGTAAATTGATGTGCGGAGGTTAGATAGGTTGTCATAATATGTATTAGGTAAAGGGAATCGTTAACACAATGCAGAACCATCAAGGCTATTCATCGTAGATTATTTATCAAACAGCAAACATTTACATTTGCACACATTGACCCATTTAATTTTTTCTTTTTGGAATATCACTAACACCTCCAAGAAAATGTTGCTGCTTTAATCCGCTCAGTTGATATTAGTAAAGTCTTTCTAATTTGTGAAATAGATGTCTAAATATTTTCAGCTGCAATATTATCAGCAGAATCAATATGGAGCCATTACACCTTTGATTAACTTCACGTATCTGCCAATAATAAACTCATTAAAAATCACGGTGGCATGAAATTGAAATTGCTGAAAATGATCTGAGAGAGACGTGATTGATGGCTTCGTTTTAATGGTATGAAAATGATGTATTATCCTACTTGCGGGGAGAGTTTCCAGTTTATAAGCGAAATACTTTTTTTTTACATTAACTCCACACAGGAGGCCCTGAGGAAAATAATTTCCCTCAGGGCCTATGTCATCTGAGATGCTGTGTGGAGGTTCTTTTTGAGGAGAGGAAGGAATGAACATTTCTCTTAAAGAGACCCATGTTGTAGGAAGGAGGAAACACAAAGGCCGGTAAATCGTTCCACAGCCGAACTGTTGAACACAAGAACGAGTCGAAGGAGCGTTCCGTTCTCATGTGACTAATGTCAACCGTGTACATATGTTGAGCACGCGTTTGGCGTGTTTCTCGACTATGCACCGGTGCCGAAGGGATCAATGACGCTAGTTCCTTGACGCTAGAGTCGAGGGTATTTTTTAGGTATTTTGGAGCTCCAGACCAGAGGTGGCTGTCAAATTCAACCGTGGTACTTGTGATTTGTACAGGGTTAGCAGCACTTCGATTCCTTTTTGACTTTATCTTATATGATTCAGTCTTTGAAACATTGAGATTATTTTTACCACAAGAGAAAACACTCTCGAGATAACCGTCCATTATTTGCTTCAAAGCCCTCCGAGCCGTTGGAGTTTATGAGCCCTTTGGGGGCCTGTCAAAAAGCTATCATGGATTTTACAGTCATCCGCGTAACAATGAATTGGTGCACATGACAAAAGGTCATTGAAGTGCAACAAAAACAAAGTCGGAGTCAGAACCGATCCCTGTGGGACGCCAGCATTTATCGAGTATGAGGAAGAGGTGAAACCATCGGCTACCGTCTGAATCGACCTCTCTCTCAAAAAGTTGGCAATCCACTTACACAAGGATTCGGCAAGTCCGTAAGAAGGCAGTTTGTTGACAATTCCTCGTTGCCAAACCCGGTAAGAGGCCTTAGAAATGTCCAGTGCAACCGTTTGGGTATCACTGAATCGTTCCGGCATCGCGCATCGTCCCCAAGCATGCGTCACATGCGCGAGAAGATCACCGCATGATGTTTGTTAGAAAAGGATCTTCATTTTTTTAATCTGATTGCAATGTTTAATTTCCTTTTTTTTTGTTTTGTTTTCGTTAATATAGCACTTTCAGCGTAAACAAACCTCTTCCCCCTTACTTATAATCGCGGTGTAAATATTACGCAGCGCATAGCGACTTAAACCAGAGGCTTGTGACCGGCTTAACTATACCAAAGCTGAACCGACACGTAAAAATGTAACAAGTAAGATGGATAAAGTTTTGAGTAATGATGAGTTCGTACAATGCTGCCAAAACAATATGTTTTCGTCAAATAAACTATGGTTTCTTCTTCAAATATCGCAAATTCACTGTGTGGCTTAATTTTTAATTAAATAAAAACGAATCACTTCGTGTACACCACTTATTTAATCAGTATTAAAACATGTTACGAAATCAATGTTTTCTTCGTCAGGAAAAATGATAACTTTTATTATAAATGGGTTTTCATTTTATCCTGACGAAGAAACCATTGGTTTCGAAATATGTTGTGGTTTTGATTAAATAAGTGGTGTAGACAAAGTGATTAGTTTTCATTTAAAAATGTACGGCTATTTCTTATATTTTTATAGTTGTTATTTCAAATCGAAATGAAACTTACGGTTGTTGGCTCCAAAAAGAAGCAGCATAGTGCGTAATCTCAAATCTAGACAAGATTGCGGTTGGCGTGACTTTGGCTTATGACTTGACAGGATTGGATGTGACTTTATGAGACGTGACATGATCGGGTTTCTTCGAATTACGGACCTTTTAGTTACTAATGTCTGTCAATATCTTTCACATAACATGTATGTTTCTGCCATATGCCTGCGGGATGTAAATATTTTACAGGTAACATTTTTTAAAGTAAATACCGTACAAGAGTTAAAACAGCTTCCAACCGGCAGAAGCAGTTAGACTATTCCAATTAGGGTATGCTGTGAGGCTGAATATAGTGAGAAGGGCAAGGAAATGGGGAAGAGAAATTTGGGGACGTACCTGGCTGTTCAGATCTGGTCACCAAACACGGCTAAAGCTTTCTTTTTCTTGTGCCCTGTCTGTTCAACGGACGTTGGCTATCATGTTGGCT
Organism: Limnephilus lunatus; assembly: GCA_917563855.2. Taxonomy (NCBI): domain Eukaryota; kingdom Metazoa; phylum Arthropoda; class Insecta; order Trichoptera; family Limnephilidae; genus Limnephilus; species Limnephilus lunatus. The sequence continues at coordinate 50,505,738 of OU830592.1, forward strand.
ATGCGGACTTTGTTTACGGACTTTGTTGGCTATGCGGCCCGGAACAACTTTACAGTTGACTAGCCAAACCACTGTCTCTGGTTTTTCAGCCATGATGTTCTCCTTCTTCCAGGGCCCCGTCTTCCGGAAATCTTTCCCTGCGTTATGCGATGCAAGATCTCGTACTTCTCTGGATGTCTCAACACATTGAAGTTTTCGGATTTTTATACGGCTAAAGCCAGAATGGGAAATTAATAACCGCTGAGCATTGATTTGTAATTTGTATAGCTACGCGCCGCTAAGCTACAGCAATATAGAACAATATTTTCAATTTGGGAGGCGGGCATGGGTACCGCTGCTCCGGGAACCATTTATTGGATAACCGACACACCTGTCATTGTTGTTTAATTTACCATACTTGGGCGGATATTAGTTGGATCAGCGTTCATGCACTTCACGAGTTAGATAAGATATTTCGCCGCACAAAAAGCTTTCGTTATTTTTTAGTTCGCAATTGTATATTATTAAATTATTATGTGGGGGCAAAAAGCATACTACGTCGATACTACAATTGAATGCCTCCATTCTCTCCACAACACATTTTTTTAAAAATTTTTTAAAATGCTTGGCTTGAATCTAAACGTGTAGGAGTATGTCGTCATTCCATTCTTTTTTTGTTTAGCTGTAGATAATAAGTACCCATTTACCTACATCTACTTGGATTATTTGGTATTGGGGGCTTGACTTTTTTTTCAATTTCGAGGTTTTCCAGAACAAAGTCGAAGTTTGAAATTCTTAAAATGAACAAAAAATGTCTGGTGGTTGAGATTATTTGTGATTAAATTATTTTTATTTCTTTTTATTTAAGTATACGTAAACATTTATGTTACCTTTTATTAATTAACCGCCGTCAGCGGTAGTGAGTGGACGTATTGTATTACTGAAATTTGTTACGTCCTAAGTATTTGGCGGGAGTAAAATGGCGATTTAAACGAAGAAATTGACATCTCTGAAATAGATTATGAATGCACGCGAAGTTTTGATAACTGGATTATCAAAAAACGTTTTTTAGGAAATAATAATTTATTTATTTAAGACCACCTAATTCAAATAAAAAAATATTTCTCGAAGAGTTGAACGTTATATTGGGAAACATCGAAATTAAATAATCTGTTATGGTACTCGGGGATACGAACATAAATTTATTAAATTATCAGGAATCAATTGTAATGCCAATTGTGATTATCAGGAATAGGAATCAATTGTAATTGTCAGGAATCAATTGTAATATGAAAACATTATGGCTAAATTTGGATTTTTTAAATGTATTTATGATGTGACCCATGAAGCCATAGTGACTAACTATATAACGGCTTCATGTCTAGATCATATCTTGATTAATTTGTTTTATTTCAAAATTTATTCATTTAAAAATAATATATAGTATATTTGCGGCACGTTCCAGAGTGGAAGATACTATCTGTATCGCCCTGGTGTAAGACCACCATTCAGAATTGAAACGTTGCTTGAAATGGCATTAGCCGTGTTTGGTGACCAGATCTGAATAGCCAGGTACTTCCCCACCTTCCTCCACCCCTCCCCACTACCCTCAGCCTCACAACAATTACCCGAATTGGGGATGCCATAGTCTCACAGGCTTCAGACGGGAGCAGTTGGGACTCTTGTGCGGTATTCATATCAGCTCATGCGTATGTGAAACAATAATAGCGGACCACTACCTTATCGCAACCACGATTCGTTTCTATACTTATGAGACAGGTACCTACAATAAATCACACCATACGAAATATACTGTAATATCGGAAAAAACTGGATCTACTGATTGAAATCACTGATTGGAATGAAATACTAAACATAACGGAACCTAACTAACTAACTAACCATCACGTCGTTTCTCCGCAGGGGTAGGCAGAGAGGACGGACCGCCAAACAACTCGATCTTGGCACACACTCCTTGCCTCGTTCACATTCATACTTCGTCTCATACATGCTCTTCTATTATTCCGACTCTTCACAAGGCCCGACTCAAGAATCTGATTCACTTGGTCGTGCCATGTCTTCCTCGGGCGTCCTCGTCTTCTTCTACCATTCACATTTGCGTCATATATTCTCCTTACCCTCCTTTCCTCGTTCATTCGCTCTACATGCCCAAACCTAACTTAATTTATGAAGAAATTAAATCTAAATTTAAATATATTTACGAAAAAAGTACAATAACAAAATCAAATACAAATAAACATCGTAATAACCAAAAAGGCTGGATAAATTATAATCTCATTGAAAATATACAACTACGAGACACACTATGGAGAAAATGGAAAAACACGCCGAACAATAAAATATTTGAAATCGAATACAAGAAATACAGAAATATAGGTACTAAATAAAAAATATATTAAACACAAAAAAATATATTATAATAATAAATTTAACAATTGCTTCAAGGACATTAAAAAACATGGAATGAAGTAAATTAAATATTGGTAAGGAAAAATAAATCCGATTGTGACGAAATTATATCTAAATAATAAATATTTCTTAAATTCTCAAACGGCGGATGTGGCGGTAGAAAAATTTGCACAATTTCTTTGACGAGGGTGTAAATCAGTTATTACACGAATGTAACGTTCAAGTGTCTGAGTATAAGCAAGAACATTTGCAACATTCGATGTACCTACCTACCAAGAGCTAGTGCAAAACAAACTGAATGCATTATCGGAAGAATGAAAAATTCCAAGACACCGGGCGTGGATCTCATTCGCATGTATGATCTAAAAAAACATGTAAAATTACTTAGTCCTATGACCTATTACCCACCTAATTAATAGAATTATTGACACAAGCATCATTCCAGCTGAACTAAAATGCAGCATCATAAGGCCCATTTATAAAAATGGAAATCACACCGTAATAAATAATTATACGCCTATTTCATTATTACCCGCATTAGAAAAAATCTTAGAAAAATACATATCGATAAATTTGGATAAATATTTAAATAAATTTGGCATTATTGATGAATGTCGGTATGGCTTCAAAAAAAAAGGTGTGATAAACTGCTCGAAAAATTTTCTAATTATATAAATTCACAGCTGAACTCTAGAAAACATGTACTGGTATTATTTATTGGTTTCTCAAAAGCTTTCGATACACTCAGCCACACACAATTAATCATGGTACTTGAAAGCATAGGAATACGTGGTAAACTCCTATCATTTTTCAAAAAAGAATGAAATGAGTAATTTTAGATTTATCAAATCAGGAGTACCACAAGGGTCAATTTTAGGGCCTAAATTATACATTATATATGTAATTGTTCTGTCTAAACTTTTTAAAATAGCCCGTAGATTCATTTTTGCAGATGATACTGCTCTAGTTGTATCAAACGAAAACCCGGAAATAGCTATTAAAGAATTACGAAGAGACTTTAACGAGTTACTTAAATGGTCTCATGATGTAGGACTAATTATTAATGTAAAAAAAACTAAGTGTATGCATATAAGATCACCGAGCTTGAAAATGTGGAATTTACCTAAAATAACTGCACATAATTTTGAATGTATTCATAGAAAAATTGCTAATATATGCTACTGTGAAAAAATTGATTTTACAAATGAATATACTTGCCTTGGCATAATCTTAGACAATAACTTTAAATGGGACAAAAAGATGATCAAAATTTGTAACCAGCTTCGATGTTTGGCGAGTAATTTTTATAAATTAAAATTTGTGTTGCCTCGATGCACTCTCAAACTTATATATCATTCTATGGTCGAATCCATACTAAGATATGGAATTCGAACTTGGGTACACTAGAGCATAATTAATATTAAATACATTCAAAATTTACAAACTGCTATAATTAAAAAAAATTGTTAAACTTAGCATTTACAAACATAGAAACAACTTAAAATTACTGTATGGGTCTGAGGGCCGACTTCCAATTAAAGGGCTTCTCTGGTACATTATAATTATGGATAATTCGGGAGAAAGCGCGTATAAAAAGTTATTGGTGCATAGTCACACAACAAGATTTACTGAAAACAAAGGCCTAAAAATACCACGAATATCAAATAAATACGGTAGCAGAACGCTCGAATATATGATACCTTTGATTTATAACATATTAAATGCAAACATTAATTTAAAAAAATAATGAAGAACCCTGCCCTAAACTGACAAAAAAGTGGTTAATAAATTAAGAACACATTTATCTATCCTAAATCTTATATCATGTATCAATATTGTAACTTAAGCTAATTTGTGTTATGTAATAATATTAAATGGTAGAACCTACAGACAAGCTGATTTGTCACAGCTTTGTGGGACTACCCATATCTTATATTGTATTATATGTTATTATATTCAAATTAAAAAATAAAATTTAAAAAAAAAAACCTATAATCCTTCAAAAATCTGTTTTTCTGATAAATAAGCAATACTTTGAATAATTGATTTAATTTCACAACGTATGCATCTGGAAACTCGATGCAAATGTAGTTGTAGATATATTTCCCGTACGCAATATTTTTAGAAATTCTGAAAATTATTGCATTTATATTCTTCGTTTCCCTCAAGTCCTGATTTATGGAGGGTTTTTGAGAAAATGAAGGAGTAAACTTAAGACTTCAAGAAACTCATTTTGTAGGAGTGAGAAAAACTAGGGAACGATTGATCATTGATTCTAATTCGTCAGAACACCTGCCAATAATTTACCATCTGGATAGGATAGGGGAATCTATCAAGCATAGTCAGTTTTTACAAGTCTCCAGACCATAGGTCTCTATGAAACAGCACGACAAGCAGCAGGGCGTAGGTACTTGCGACTTGCGATTAGTTTTATAGCGATAGATTGTGTGCAATTAGGGAATCTGCGGGCTCTGAATCTATTTCTCATGTTTCAGTCTTTTTTTATAAGATCAATATCACAAATCTTTCAAATTGCAAATCTAATAATAGACTAATGGCTGGAATTCTCAGAACACCTTGAAATTACCTTTAGAAATACAATAAATGGTGCCGTTTTGCATTATGCATTGATTTCAATGGGCACCACTTAGAAACAGGCAGATAAATGACTGCAAATAGTTGTTTTATCATTATTACATGTAATTTAAATTACAAAACAACATTAACGCCTTCCTCACTATACATTCTCGTTAATATCGTTATATTGTTATTTTAACGTTTCATCCCCAGGCAGACACTGCAAGTTGCAGGTTGCAGGTATACCAGAAATAGCACCATTTCACGTAAGAACCGATGCCGACTCTAATAATTATCACATGATTTAACCAAAAAAATATTTTTTATTTGAGGAAATTAACACTATCACGTAGTTTTTACATAAAATAATTGACTGGTTATAATTCCTAATATAACGGTACCTACCTACGGGCCTGAAGAAACTGTACAAAACAATATAATACTGTCATTGAGTGACGTTAATTTTGCCAAATTGTATAATTCCTTATTTAAATTAAATAAAATATATTCTTTATGATCTTTAGAGTTAAGAAGATATCTAATTTTACTTACGCATTTTATGCTTTCAAATGAAATTTTGGTTTTGATTTATTAAAAGTAAATTATTAACATATCTGGGTACTTTTTTGGATGCGTGATCTACAGTTTGTCAAATAAGAATAGAAAACATAGGAGGGCGCCACTGTTGTTCAAATGGCAATACTTAAAAAAAACTCATGGTGAAAATGTAAAGCTGTGTAACCTACATTCTTACCAAAAAAATTAAAAAGATACCTACTTATAGGTATATTATTATAAGGTATACCTTTGCAATTTTGTGTAAAGAAGAATAACGATATTGTTTTAAAATATAAAGGTAGTGATCAATAACTACCGACCAATTTTACTATCAACCGTCGTGGCGGGATTATTTGAAAAAATTTTATTCGTTTTTGTAACAGACCGTCTAAAAACAGAAGACAACCAGTTCGGATCCAAACCTGCACTGTCAACATCTATGGCAATATATTCCCTAAAAGAAACCATCAGTTATTATAAACTAAGGAAAACGCCAATCTATACCTGCTTTCTAGATCTAAGCAAGGCGTTTGACCGTGTACGTCATAATAAACTGTGGGAAAAACTAAGGAAAAGAGCAGTTCCGGAAGATATAATAGCGATTCTTTCAATTTGGCACACGCAACAAGAAAATATCAGGGGCGTGCACAGAGTTTTTGATCAGGGTAGGCAGTGGGAAAATACAACAATTTTCACAGTTTAAAATTTCCATATTTTATCAGGTAATTTCAGGATTAAAGAACGACAAACGTTTTTAAACCGACAATTAGTATTTATGAAAGACGACTATTTGATAGAAATACATAACAACAGATGTCACTGTCGTAACTGATCGCCATTTGCTAATTTTGTTCTAGAAAGCACTGCTTAATACTAACAAAAAAACCTCATAGAGCCAAATTCATAACGACAGTTCTACTCTATGCTTTGTGCATTTCGTAAACATTGAATTATATCTTGTATGAAGTTAGCTCTAGTCAGAAATAATTCCTGCTTAGGCCGCATCATAAATACACCAAACCACTCATGGCCGCATTTTAGTGAGGCAGTTGGACGGCGCGCGTGTAGTTTCTAGTTCCAATTTATGCCTTTTGATGTGGCGCTCGCGTAGTTTCGTTTGCTCAGCTTTTTTGCGCTTATTTTTGAAGTGTGTTTTTATTTTTAGCAATAATTTAATAAATTATATTATTATTTACATGCTTACGTTTTACAAATACGGCAGGGTAGGCAGTGCTTTTGTGCCTATATGGAGTGCACGCCTCTGGAAAATATTGTGAAATGGTCTGGGGAGCTTTCTAATCCATTATATTTGAAAAGTGGCGTAAGGCAAGGAGGAAGCATGTCTCCGGTTCTGTTCAATCTATATACCGATGATCTTATTCAAAAACTTTATGCCACGAAAATAGGTTGCCATATACATGGAGTGTGTGTGAACAACATTAATTACGCAGATAATATGGTTCTTCTTGCACCGTCACTAAGCGCATTACAGAAGTTACTAAAAATCTGTGAAAACTTTGCAAAAAACATAACCTGTTATATAATACTACCAAGTCAGTAGTTATGGTTTTTAAACACAAAAACGAAATCATCCAAACACCCTCAGTATGGTTAGATGAAAGGAAAATGAATGTTTATCACAGCGTTAAGTACCTGGGACACATCATCACAGACGACCTTAAGGATATCGAGGATATGGAAAGGCAGAGAAGAGCGATATCAGTTAGACAGGGTATGCTGTCAAGACGTTTTTACCTATGCAGCCTAAAAGTAAAAATAATATTGTTCAACGCTTTCTGTACCTCGCTGTACACATCAGAACTGTGGATTGACTACACTGCATCCCAATGGAACAACTTAAAGGTTGCTTACAACAACGCATACCGTCAACTTTTCCGCCTACCGAGATACTGCAGTGCTACGGAAATGTTCCTGGAGGGACGAGTGCACACTTTCCGAGCACTTCTCCGCCACCGCATGGGAAGTTTATGGCGCAGACTACGCCAATCGAAGAATGCAATCATCACCGCCATGACTGCCTGGATGAAGTCCCCCCTGATGGCCAGTACCGGATTATCCCTAAGGCAGAGTAGGCAACTGCCTAGGGGCCCCGCATCGGCTGGGGGCCCCGCGCCCCAAGAAAAAATAACTTGCGTCAACGGTTCGACTCACAATTAGTGAGCAACTCCGGCACACTTTTGGAAAAAGTCAGCTTTCAAGAATATTTAAATTTTTTATTACGAACATTTATAGGTTAATAACCTTACATGCATTAAATAAAACAACAAATTATAATAATTAGGTTATAACCCAATAACTGTTCACATCACGCACAAATAATAAATAAAAAGTCAATAATTAAAACAAATATTTAAACATAGTTTTATTTTACTTTACTTTCCTTCGTATCAATGGAGATATGATTATAGGTGCCGTGTGTGGTTAATATTGGCAATTGTTTTGTTTTTTTTGCTTTTATTTCTAATGTTTAAAATATAACGTTGTACTAGCTTTAGTGTGCACTACCTATCTGCTTGCTAAAATTCTTTGTTTCTCTTCATACCAAGGTTGTCTGGAATCACTTTAGTGATAAGACCGCTCATTGTACTATTGTATTCGTTTCATTTTTTTATTGAATGGGGGTGAAGGCGTACCTTCGAAATGTAGTAAAAAAACAGATTAATTATGAATAAAATTACGTTGTGGTAGAAAAAAAAAGGTTTGGGAGTTAGAATAGGGTATTGCAGTGGCGGACTAAGCCCGTCAGAGGCCCGGTGTGGAAAAGATGGATGACCCCCCCCCCCCCCCCCACACGGGCCTCTAACTCTTTGGGGCCTCCATGTTCCTTTGCTCAAATCCTAAACAAGGCTTTAATTAAGGCACCAGGCCACTGTAAAAAAAAAAGTCATTTTTAAAAATTGATTTTCTGAAGATGCATTTGTTAATAATGCTCTCACCAAATGTTTTAAGGAAATTCGTAAAATTGACGGAGATACCTACAGTATTTTATGTGAAACCATTTTAAAAACAGTTTGTATGTTGAATTAACGTTCAGCAAAACCTTGAACGCGTTTTTCTCGAAACTGCTTTTTTCAACACGGTTGACAACATATTAGAAAAACTATACGTCCGATTTACATGTACTAAATCTTAAACTGTAAGTAAATCCAGTCAGTATGGCACCACTCAGGGATTTTTTTTTATAATGGGCCCCCTTCTATTTTTTTTATGAAAAATGAAAATTTACCATATAAAATCGAAATTAAAATTCGTTGGTCCTCCATTTTTCCTTTTTTTTAAACAAAATTCACCTACGTGGTGAAATAGACACTAGATTTTCAAAAAGTTTTTTCAAATTTTCAAACCTGCAAATCGGATGCATAGAGGTTAAAAAATGTGTTAACAAAGTTTAGAGAAAAACACATTCAAAGTTTTGCTGAAGGATAATTCAACATTCAAACTGCCCTGAAGAACCTACGGTTGTAGTTAAACCCGGTCGGCATATAGTACCTATGTATAATAAAAGTGGTGTTTACTAAGTTATTGTTTCACATAAAATGCTGTATCTCCGTTAATTTTTCGAATATCTTTAAAACATTTGGTGAGAGCATTTTTAAGAAATGCGTCTTTCAGAAAATGAAATAAAAATAAAAAATTACAAAAAAAAATTTACCGTGTCCGCCTTAAGTGGGAATCACCAGACAAAACCGGAAATATGTCGTTTTTAAATCAAATTTTAGACGTATTGACTCTTTTTTACCCCAACATTATAAATTTATTTCGAAAGACTGTTCTTTTATCTAGTAAAGCTAAGTTTTAAATTTTGAGAAAATATGTTTATTTTTAGTACATTAAGGTTTTACCGTAGGGCGTTGGCAGATTTGTTAAATTTTTAAACAAAATTTTGTATTATACAACACACATTTCAAATAATATAATCATGGAGTAAAATAAATCAATAAATTATCTGGAAAAGATATGTTTCAGAATTTTAATTTTAGTTTAAATAAAATCGTTAAAAAAGATCCGCCCATATATAAAAAAAAAAAACATTTTTATTTTGTTTAGACATTATTGAAAAATTATAAATACGTTGTATCAAAAAATAATTAGAAAAAGTACACAATTTTAATAGTTTTATCATCACGAGTTTGAGCATTTTTGAATTTAGGTATTTATCAAAGCAAATATTGTGAATGAAATAATATCGATATTAATAATACCTATATATTAATAATATCGAGCTATTATGTTAAAATGCTGGTACGGACAATAATTAATCTTACTCATCGGAACCGCCCTGTACAGTTGCAAGGGTACGATCGCAAGATTATCGTTCAACGAAATTTAAATTCCCGGCTTCTGATTAATAATGGCATTCAAGCCTTGTTAAGGATTTGATAAAGGGGACATGGAGGCGTTTGAAGGCCCCCAAGGACCAGAGGCCCGGGGCGGGCCGCCCCCCCCCCCCCCCCCGTTAGTCCACCATTGGTAAAGGGGCCCCGAGACGTGCATTGCCTAAGGGCCCCGACATGGTTAATCCGGCCCTGCTGATGGCCCTCTGGAAACGGGAGACGACGATGAAATACCCTCCACAAACAGTTGCATGAATTCATTTTAGTGTTATTATTATTTCAGTTTCATTTATCATGTTTTTCATGCTTATTCGTTTTTATTTTTATTTATGTGCTGTTTATTTACTTTTAACCTTAACTTATTATTTGTCTAATTTCTTTTGTTTTTTCAAAATATGGAGTGTATTGCATTGCACTACCCCTGCATACATTCTGGAATAAAATATTTTACGGTGCTCCAGATTTTATGTCCGGGTTGAATCTTTCCCAAATGAAAGACTAAACCCTTCCACACACTTTTCCACAAATGAATATCTAGTAATTTCACGCAATGTAAGTGCACTATATAAGTATAATAAATACAAAACAATACAAGAACAATACGTCAATCCACCAGAAACATAATGGGAAAATATTTCACCGACTCCAGATATTTTCATATCAGAGGGTTCGGCTCTGATGAAATCCTAACTGGTCCGATAAATCCTACTGATCCCTCCATATAAATATTTAAAAAATCTTTCGTAATCCTACATGTATTTAAAATGACCGACTTTTGCATTTTTATGTACAAATTTTTTGACAAATCTAATACGCCTAAATTTTGAATGAGAGAGCTAGGTATAATGCCAGTAGCCGAAATAACAAATGTTAATATTTTTATAGTCTGAGAATGCCAAATTCTTTTAATCTTATTTCCTTAATCTGTATATTTTCTTATTTTTTCAGAAACAGTTTTCTGAATATTACAAGAATTTGGAATAGCGACATCAATGATATAAGTTATTTTCTTAATTTTGTCATGTAAAACTATATCGGGTCTATTATGACTAATTGTTCTGTTTGTTAGAATAGTTTTATAATAATAAATTTTATAAAATTCATTTTCTAAAAATGAATTTGGTTCATATTCATAATATGGTACATTACGGCAGTCAATCAAGTTATGTTTAATTACCAAACTTTGGTGAATTATTTTTAAAACTTGATTGTGCCTAAATGTATACTCGGACGGCGCTAATACAGAACATCCCGATATAATATGTTCTATAGTTTCCGGAAAAGCCAAACATTTTCTACATAAATCATCAATTTGATTTGCATCTTTGATGATATGCTTCCTATAATTTTTAGCATTAATGACTCTATCTTGAATGGCAAGCATAAAGCCTTCTATTTCTGCGCTCAACTATTATTATTATTATTTAAGCACAGTTTAGAAATTGCTCAAATTTATTCAAAACTAGCTTATGTACCTAGCTTTGCCCGCGCTTTAGATCATGGCTCTAATTTTAGAAATGAATAATTTTAACTCGTTCATATCAAAAAGTAGTCTAACTAAACTCACCACTAGTGATTCTTCCTTTCTACTTACCGTTAAATTCAAATTTATGTTAAATTAAATGAAAGCTAATCACTTTGTAAAACACCATTTAATCTAAGTCATTAAGTGGGTACCTTAACAACAGTGCTTCTTGATTTTCAGTTTTTTTTCTTTAAGAACAAAAAAATGTATTTTTAAATGTGTATTATAACAGTATACATATTTTGAGTGTCATTGCACTTTAAAGGAATATTTGACAGTTAATTTGGTGTTGCCAGCCTACAAATTATGTAGTTCCACTTTTTATATTTTCTTCTCTTATTTGACAGACTATAATTTACTGTTACAAAACCTACTATTTGAAACAAATGTCATTTTTTATTTTTTTACATTAATTCCACACAGGAGGCCCTGAGGAAATAATTCTCCTCAGGGCCTATGCCATCCGGGGAGGGTCTTTTTATGAAAGGATGGAGAGGAAGTTCTGGGAAGGAGAAGGGTGTTAGAAGTGGGTAGGAATCTGGGGTTAGTGTGTCCAGGAGTGACGACGTATGAATCCATTCCGACAGAGTACGACTGTAGATGTCAAAGGGACTTCCTCAACCACTCTCTCCCGATCCGGCCTGCCATGCAGCTAGTGGGTAGACGCATCCGCTTCTAAGACCCGGACATATCTCACCCAACGAACTCCATAATATTCTTTGAATTTAATATTCTTACAAAACTACTTACTCTACGCCATAAATAATGATTGGTGGTTCGTGCATCACAGATGCTGTACTTCTGTCATTTATGACTTCCCATCTGACAACTGTCTTAATAACTGCACCTCATAAGAAATGATGCGTCCATAAACTAGTTTCGTATGCAAATCTCTCGAGATTATCGTCGCGCGTCGCTAAGTGATAATCTCCATCTTGATTACACACTTCGCCGGATGACGAAGCGTTCAAAGCAGTAATTCTCCGGTGCTAATGTTACATCCGCAACAGAACTCGCAACTGCCAACTTCAACTTACCTGTTCCCCTAGGTAGAGATGATATAGAGTCGTCACTCCTATCACGTCTCGAAGGTTGTTAATTGAATTTATTGGGGATTCCCGTTCGAAGCACGGCCAAAATTTACGTGCAAAACGGCTGCTAATCTTCAGCAAATATAATTGTTGTTGGCTGAGTGCCCTTGGATTGGGTAATAAGACCAATAATAATAAGTAATTGCTTCTTTCAGGATATTATAAGAATTTAATTAGCCTCCGTGGTCGGTAAGGCTCTTGACTCACAATCTGAAGGTCGCGGGATCGAATCTAGGCGTGCATTAATAAATTTTATTTGATTCATTTGTGATATTTCCCGATTAATTAATTTAAACTAATATGTAGTATATTTGCGCCACGTCCATGTCCATTGTCTCACTAGCTCCAGATGAGAGCAGCTGGGACTCTAGTTAGGAATTCACATACAAAAAAGCATATGTAAATATTTGGGCATCATGCCTGTCTTATGTACCGAAATAAAAAAAATATGTGCATTTCATACGTGGTAGAAGTGAAACATCCAGAAAACCAAAGTAGACAAGAGTGAGGGAGCACCGCAAAAAGAGGAGACCGATTAGTTTATCTCGTTCTCTTGGAGGCTAAATCCCATAGATGTACGTGTTTGTCTCTTTTTAGTGTCGCTTTTTCGTTTCATCGAGTTTTAAATCAGCACGGTGATAAAGAAGATTACACTTAAAAAATAAATGCTTTTCTTGTTTGGTTAAAAAATACAACCGTAATTGAATGTAGCGAAGTTTTGTTTTATCTCGACCGTTTGGCGTTTCTTCTGTTTGTAAATTTGTTTGCACGTACCTGTTTCACCCTGTTGGCTGAAGGTATAATATTCTGAAAGAGAATATGTAAGTATTGTGTACTTAAACAAAAGAAATTCTGTCATGGATTGATAGTCCCAAATAAACTCGTGTAAACCAATATCTAATCGTACGTATCTCAAAATTGATTTGGAAAGTTTTCCGTAAAGGATTTCCTGTTAGCCAAATCCCCAAAAATATTTCCATAACATTCTACCAAATATGTTCCTATTCTTTAATCAACCACATCATCACATCAGCTCTGTGATCGAACCATCCAACCACCGAGCGTACAAACCTATCCTATTAGATGAAGCTCGTAATCATTGTTATTTAATTAAAACAGACACACCAACACCGCATTGCATCACAATGCAACGAACCAAATTTGATTCACACGTGCCCAGCGTGCGTACATTTTAACTGATAGATAAGTATTTAACCATTATAATGTAGGAGGCAGGAGGTAGGTGTGTATCGATTTCAGGCTCGGTTATGGGCGATTGTTCGGATAATGAAAAGAGACAAATGAATGACAATTGGTGGAACTGGTTTCCGTGCGGTTCCTCATGTACACAGTACACAGTGGTCAGTGGACATATTTATGGACACATCCGTACTGGTTAGTAGCTACTCCGTATTTGGCCACATGCTTGGTTATGTATGTACGAGTTTGTATGTGATTGGTACGTGATCATGCGAATAAATGTACACCCAATTCTTCCGCATAAGTCTGGTGTCCAGCTTTGGGCATGGGCCTACCTTAAATGTCTCCTTTTTAATTCTTTGCGTTTTTCACTCTTCTGATTCCGCCTTATGAATCTCTCTTTGGATCGTCGGTCCATGTAATCTGAACGGCCTGTTTCTGCCATCTAATATTATTTGGATTCCATCAGAAATCCGTTTGGAAAATTGAAGCGCCTCTGGCTTTTCGTGTTTTTTTTTCAAGTTTTAATAAGCCCATGACCTGTAGAGATGAATGTAAAACAGTTGGCCTGAAATTTCTCACGCAATTTCCTAAGGCAGTAACTTTGTTTTTAAATGTATGTATATATAATATACACGTGTGTATTTTTGTAAGGGTGTAAATGTGTGTATATGTATATTTTTTCATTCCTAAGGCTGAGAATACCAGAATAAGTCTGGTGCAACAATTGTTTTATGAATTACTAAACTTGTATTTGTTTAACGACATTTTTCCTAATTCATCCAAGGAAGGACACCTTCTTAGCCATTGTTTTGGCAATAAAATCGGCAGTTTCTTCAAGAGATATCTTTGAGTCTAGAATTACTCCAAAGTACTTTATCTCATTATCGTTTCCAAAGTGCTATTATTTAATGACATTTTTCGTACTTTCGCTTACCTTTATTATGCTAAATGCCTGTAAATTGTTCAATACATTTGTATCGGATTATTATTTTTATACGCGACCACGGCCGCTGTTCATTCGTATTCGGCTTCATTTGGCTTTGGTGCACAAAGGTAGAATCTCTATTAATCTGAATGAATGTAGGACTCGTTTTCGAATTCGGAGGCTCCTGCCGGAAATACGAGCGCTACCGGTCGCCGGATCTGCCGCTCAGAATACCGGAAATAAACAACGAATAAATATGAAAGGTACTTATATCGATGGCGATCGTTGCGAATGAAGAGCCAGCAATTAAAATGTCTACATTTCTCATTTGGCAACATGTTCTATCGCTGATTTGTATCATATTTAAAAACCGGAATTGTTGCTTTTGATAAACACTGAATATATTTATTAATAATACTTATATAGCGACATTTATAGATCTCTCGGATAAGTTTAGGTAATTTGGTGAAGTGAAATTTTTTTATAACTGGCAATTAACATCTCCGAGTTCATAGCGCGAAATTTGTCTTCTACAAGTGCTCTTCGCCGGTTCCTCTCTTTAGCCATTTTATTCCATTTATCGGATCTTCCTATCCTGTTCTCACTGCACTCTTCTAGTAGTTCGTCCACCTCTGCTGCTGATCATGGCATTTGGTGTCCTGTCATTTGAATTTCTTTCAGATTCTTACATTTTCGAGTTCACAGAGTATTTTTAACATAAATATCTTAACTCAACTGCAGCAGTGTTAAAATTTTTTTTTGATAAAACACCATTTATAAATTGAATCATTTATGAAGTTTGAGTAGGACTTGCTTGACCCATCATGTATAAGATAGGTAACTACCTGTTCTCAACCGCGTTGTTGATGACGAGATTGTGTTTGTCCTCAATTTTTACTTTGCTTCCCGGTTTGACATGTAAAATTGGTCGCTTTTTCTCAAACGCTTTGATCACATACTATCATTACCTATATGTCCAAATCATCCATTATGTGAATTCTTCTTACGTCTAAATTATAAACCAGTTTTCTCATATTTCTAAAGAAAGTGGGTCAATTGACATGCAACATCTTATTTGAGTCGTGTGACGAAATTCAAGCAAATTCCAACGTTTTTGTCGCTTCGCTGCGTTTCGAGGATTTCCCTACGAAATATGTTAATTTTGATTGACACAATAATGACTGCTATTATTGTTGGTTGTTTCCTTTATGACGTCCCCTTTCTGTAGCCCTAGCCCCTCTTGTCCCCTAGCCCCCCCTTGCCACCCCTTGTCCCCCTTGCCCCCCCTTTCCCCTGGCCATTGTGACACGCCACTCTAATACTATACTTGTCACTCTTGTCAGCATTCCTGATAAAAAAAAACTGATGTAAAAACCGAATATTGTTATTTTTTCATCATGCGATATTTTTTGTTAATCTGACAAACATAGTAATTCGCTTACCGTCAAACAATTGAAGATCGCCAAATAGAATTCACGTCGAAATAGACTTGTCCTAGACTAGACAATTGGTCCGAATTCATGTGGGGAATGCGAGAAAAATTCGGTTGATTTGAATTTCGACATATTTTAATTATTGAGTAATGTAGAATTTCCAAACAAGCTGAAACGATAGATGAAAAACCCCGGCAAAGACGATTTTTTGGGATGGAGAGAATAATTAGGTGGTTTTTTTTAAATTTTATTTTGTTTTCAGCAAGTTAGTTAATATCACAATTTGAATTATAATTATCGAATTTACGAACAGAATTTACATTATTAGGTACATATTCAAAAGAATCAGTTTTTTCTTTGCTTTAATTGATTCGAATGCGGTTTTAAAACTTTCCAACCTCTTGCAAGGAACTTTGGTATAGAATAGTATTCAATAAGCCATTATGTATTGATATCATATATGTATATTATAATATGTTAAATATTGCTTATTTTTATTACGTGTCTGCCAACTATTATAAGAAATCAGTATTTAATCACTATGATCTATGAAATTATTCTTGAAATCACCGCTCTGACATCATTCCCTACGATAGATATTTAAATATGCATTACACTTAGGTACTAAAAATACACGTGAAGAGTAGAATGACCAACCACATGTTGCGAATTGTGATGCTGCGGCCGGTGGTGTCATCTCCCGAGACCTGGAACTCTGCCAAACTACCAAACTGCCCAATACATCAAGTTTACTAAGCCTTGTGGATAACAGGAGAGAAATAAACAATCTAATTTGAAAGCTCTACACTTCTACACGATGCTTTTTTCATACCGGTCCACATATGGAAACTACATCGGAACTTGGAACCCATTTGAAAAATGAATTGATGCTCAGATAGTTAGGGTATGTAGAGTGAACAGAGAAAGGAGTGTAAGGAAAATATAAGACGCACATGTGAAACGTACAAGAAGTCGGGGACGCCCGAGAAGGACATCCCACGATCAAGTCAATCAGATCCTTGAGTCGGGCCATGTCAAGAATCAGAATAATAGAAGAGTAGGTATGAGATGCTGCATGAATGTGAATTACGCAAGTATTGTGTGCCAAGACCGAATTGTTTTGGCGTTCCGTCCGTGGCGGAAACTGCGTGAATTTTTATTTATTAATCTTATTAACTTTTTAGGGGTTTTTTACATATGAATAGTAAAAATTATACGGTATTTATCATACATAACTGAAGTGCCTCAGACACATCATTTTGTATTTGTTTAGCGATTAATTAAAGATGTCTACTGACTCGGTATAATTATTTATCATCGTCGATTGGTATTCTGGGCAAAGATGAATCTGATATGTAGTTAGTACCAGAATTTCTGCACTGAAATAAATTCTGACTTCTAGTACCTATTACGTAGTGAAATCCGAAAGCTTCAATATGTTATATAGAAAATCCAAGTCACTAAAAATCCTTCTGTCTCACAATTTAATTTAATTTCTAATTCCAATTTTAGTTAGTAAGTCATAAAAAAATCTTTGCCTTACATTTACACGATCATTATTTTCATTTTTAGGATTTCGTACAGGTAATTACCATTATTATATTTTTTTGGGATTGAGACAGTACTAAATCGTCAAAATAGCAACACTTTGGACATAACTATAAATCACGTAAAAGCCTCTGTCATTTGCCTTTTCTCGTTGCTGTAAAAAAATAATCAAAAAATATACGCGAAATTTACAACACCGTTCAGTAATAAACGTTCACTGTCAATAAACACATGGTACATACAGCCTTTCTTTAGCAATATTTTAAATATGAATCGAAATAAACGCGCAACAAAACAGACAGACGACATAATGTCAAATAATGCCCGCCATTTAACTGTAGGTACTAAAAACGGCCCAAAATAGAACACATACTTTTTTTTATCTCGTTTACATATAAAAATACGACCCTTGTGGATCCTGGATGAAAAAAAAAATCGATCGTCTAAAACTGTAAAATGTCCATAAGTCGTCAGTTGTTGAATCTTACCACTTTTTTTAGGCAAAAGTGTCGTGTTAGTGTTAGAAAAGCATGAGGTGAACTGGCCCATAATGGTATATAACATAACTTAAATAGGACTTTCAAAGAACTTTTAAATTAACTTCGAAATTTTTTGAATTGTTCAAAATTTTGTGAAACTGTCAGATGCTATGAAATATCTGAACATCTCAAAGATTAAAAAAAAACGCACAGGCTAACTAAAAACTCACCTTTTTTAATATTTTTTTATATGAATATCGCACAACAGTCCCAACTACTCCCGTCTGAAGCCAGTGAGAATATGGCATACCCAATTTGGGTATGTTGTGAGGCTGAGGGTAGTGGGGAGGGGAAGGAGATAGGGAGAGGAAGGTGGGGAAGTACTTGGCTATTCAGATCTGGTCACCAAACACGGCTATTGCCATTTTAAGCAACGTTTCAATTCTGAATGGTGGTCTTACACCAGGGCGATACAGGGAGTATCTTCCACTCTGGAACGTGCCGCAAATATACTAGATATATTTTAAGAAGAGGCGAAAAGATACAAGAAAAGGCAAGAAGAGCCAAGAAGAGACTAGAAGATTCTAGAAGAGACAAAAAGATCCTAGAAGAGCCAAGGAGAGCCAAGAAGAGCCTAGAAGAGACTAGAAGACACAAACAGATCCTAGAAGAGCCAAGAAGAGACAAGAGGCAAGACCCAAGAATAGGCAAGAAAAGCCAGAAATAGACAAGAAGATCCAAGAAGAGCCGAGAAGAGGCAAGAAGAAGGAAGACAAAAACAAAGGAAAAATAAATTATAACGCTCAATCCATTCCTTTATTCCTACCCATCCTAAATTCCAATATTGGCTTATTAGGTTGCCATGTATACCGGTCGATTAAACTCCAACTTCCTTCCCATCCATAGAGCACGTGCTCCTAGTCCTAACAAATCAGTGCCCCCTGGTGTACCGGGCTCACCGGGACCTGAGTGCTCCTGGCTGGGATGGTATAATCGTATCGTATCGTAATTTGAATACTATCGTTTTTGACAATCTCCCACAATAAAAAAACATTCAAGTTAAAATTCGGATTACCTACACATAGTATAATGCCTACACATCGAATTAATTTTTGGACTCCAGTATTTCCTGTATTGGTGTGTAGGTAATCTTAGATTGACGGGCTAATTTATTCTAGAAACCTGTGCTCAGTGCTCAGGTGCGATACTTGTGAGGTCATCCTGGCATAGGTAATTGCTTCAAACAAGTGTTTATTTTTCCAAACAGTGTGCAACGTTTACAAGTGCTATTGAGTGTTGTAAATAATTAGAAACATTGAAAAATAAGCAATCACGAGAGCTCTTCAACACTTAAATTGTTGAAATTAAATCTACCGACCATTTGGTATAATTACTAGAAATTATAAAAATAATTACTAAAAACTAATTGCTCCGATGTAAACTCTCCCTCTTCCCTGTAAACAATGTATCTATAAAAAGAGACAAACACATACAGCACCCTTGAGGTGATTTCTCAAAAATACGTCGCTCTACAATTATCCAATTATTTTTATTATTATCTGTAGAATTTAGCTTGCGAGAGATTGAGATAAGATTAAAAAATTATTTATTTCACGGGTAGATCGGTTCCAATATATATTCGAATCTACATGGCCAGACATTCAGCATACCAAGGATCGAATCCTAAGAAATCCAAAAAAAAAGTAGTTTTATTTTTTTAAATCAATATCCAATCTTCAAACAACTCCAAAATTAACAAGCAAAAGAAAACACAAAAGAAAGCGACACCTAGCGACTCCGAAAAATAAAACACAAATACTAAACAGCTAACCAAATGTATAGGAAAAGGTGCACTGGAATTCGACGACAAATATATGGAAAAAATCATTCTTCACATTGATAAAAAAAGTGCTTCGTAGTCTCCCCATTCTTGTCTACTTCTTTTTCTGAAGGTTTTACTTCTACCGCGTGTGAATTTCACATTCTGATTTTTTTATATAAATGTTATGACCTTGACGGTACCGTACTTAAACCATTTGTTGGTGACGACAATCTTTAAAATATTGATGACGGTTGACGGTAATCATCTGTTAACACACCTCGTCAAACTGCCACATGTTTCTCAAGGCGATGGCGATACATTGGCATTAGATGCGCCAGTTCACAAAGGGCGCGGTAGCATAACGCAATGACAAATAATACTGTTTTTATTTTACATCCGTGAAACGCGTTAAGTCATAGAAATCAATGTAATTAAATCATAGAAACATTAACCGTGACCACCGTCGCTATTCACTCAATGAACATTAAATTATTATAGTCGTTATTCATATTGGTATTTAACCCCCCCAGCCCTCTTCTCTTCTCAGAATTTGTGTCTGTTTCCGCTCTGCAATAAAATCCAAATAAATGTAAAACGCATACGATCAGCGATACACTGTTTTTGAAAGGTGATGAAATACGCTTTAAAATTTTTACGTTTTTCGTCTAAACACGACTAAAATTATTGGTGACGAAGAACAAAAAAAAAATAAAGAAAGACATTTTTTGAGATAAATATGTGTTATTGTCACCTAACTAAACACGACTAAAATTATTGGTGACGAACAACAACAAAAAACTAAAGAGAGACATTTTTTGAGGTAAATATGTGTTATTGTCACCTTATATGTGTTATGTCGATATATCTGCTATGAAAAAATGGAACACAAAAAAAATCTTTTTTTTTTCTCAAATTGCCGTCGAAACTTTTGATTTCACAGAGACGTACAATTTAATTATTCCGTGGTTAACTTCCAGATTCGAATATAAAGCTTGAGATTTTCTCTATCGATAGATGAATTAATTGTTTGTGTCCGTACATATGCAATATGAATAAATAGTTTTGTCCAAAAACAAACTCAAAACTTTCAAGAAAGGCTACAAATACAATGTTGGATTGAATCACCGGTGCAATATTGTATTTGTTCACATTCATATAGCTTATGTACGGGCGCTAACAATTAATTCATTTTAATGATATCTTTTGTCGTTTGGC
The DNA here is from genome assembly GCA_917563855.2 of Limnephilus lunatus. Classification (NCBI taxonomy): domain Eukaryota; kingdom Metazoa; phylum Arthropoda; class Insecta; order Trichoptera; family Limnephilidae; genus Limnephilus; species Limnephilus lunatus. The sequence goes on from OU830592.1 coordinate 50,526,878, forward strand.
CAAAATTGTAAGCATGATTAATTTTTGTGAGGTGTTATGCCGTATTGTTCTACCTCATTTTGCTGTCCTCAAAGTTGGGTTCTGGGAATATTGTGAAATATATAATATACTCGCAGAACAAGTGTGGATAATAATATATATAACACGTAAGTGGATGGAACAAGTAAAGCGTACCAAAATAGAGTTGTGGCGTTCCATGCTCTCTGCGTACCACAACAGAATCATTGCTCGGTGTTTAGTTATTTAAATTAGAGGTGTGTATGTTTATTAAATTAATCAATATTTTTTAGCAATTTTATATCGCGTTATACTTTAAAAGCACATCTATTAAAATCTATTAAATGATTAACGTATTTTTATTTTTTTTAATATCCTCGATTAGAAGTTAAATATAGGGTTACGTGGGCATGGTAGTTATAGACTTAAAGCCACAAATTAATCAACCATAATAACAACCTAAGTGCTTTTAATTCGGTAGGGTCCAATTTAATATAACAAAATTAGCTCTCTCATAGATTAGTACCTAAGTCTGGGTCATTAACACCTGCCCACTTTTAAACTTTGTGTACTTACTCTTAAATCAAGATGATTAATGATTCATCACGAAGTGAATTGAGTTTTAAGAATTCGAAATATCTTCCAAACTTTGTAAATTTTATTTTAATTGGAATATAACCCAATTTTTACTGTTGATTTGAATCAACATCTCATAAATTTACCTCAAGGAAACTGTAAACACTTACCATAGGTCCGTTATTTTTTAGGGTCTCTTGTTTTTTTGGACGATGTTGTCTTCAAAACTCTTTGAATATTTATTTAGCGCTTTGTCAATAATTGAATAAGTATTACTTAATGTAAAAGCAATCAATCGCAATCATCAACTATTTATATATTTACAATCATAAATCAATTTGTTTGAATGGCTCTTTGATAAAGGTTCGTAGGTCTAAGAGTGAAATTCGGTGGTTCAAAAGTAGCGTAATGGAAATCTCTTTTATACGTATTTATTTTTCAATATGTTCAACATGGAATTATTGAAGCATGGACAAAGGGATGTCCACGAAAATAGATATTTTAAATTATATAAGAATACATCAATAACCTTTTAAAGCGTCTTTATCTAAACCTTTTTTCCTTTCGAATAATACCTTCCCGCTAAATCTTATATTAGGTACTTTGAATGGATTCAAAACAATCCTATGAAATACATATTACGCCTTTATCATCGTGTTTTGGATAGCACGTATCAATAATAATAATAAATCTCAGATATAGGACGCTGTACAAATTTATAATATATTTCTACAATGCTATTTCTAACTACAAACTAGATAACAGCTTATGGCTAACAGATTGATTCCACCGATTCGTCGATCACTAATACAAAACTATTTGTACAATGTATTTGACCAATAAACTTAAACTTGGAGACACTGCTGACCTGCTGCATTCTAGGAGAAATCCTGAAGCAGTGACCTTTTCGTCAATAGAATCTATGAAAAAATGATAAAGTATGTAATATTGTAAAAAGATCTATTATAATAAACTTAAACTTGGAGACACTGCTGACCTGCTGCATTCTAGGAGAAATCCTGAAGCAGTGACCTTTTCGTCAATAGAATCTATGAAAAAATGATAAAGTATGTAATATTGTAAAAAGATCTATTAACGAATAAACGTTTTTTTTAATATTATTATTATTAAACGTGATGCTGCGATAAAATGTAGAAAATATACAGGACAATGCTTACCTGGGAATTCACTTGAGATTAACACTATTTGTAGTTTATTTACACTTTTACTGAACCAAACGGCCACCATCTTGAAACAGATTTGGAACGGATAAACCAAAGTACAGGCAGACGAAATGCAAAAGAGTCGAGTTAAACTGAGATTATTGATTCAATAACACAAGAAACACAAAGACTTTTATGAATGGAACATTGCACAATGTATTCGTATTGATTTTTTTTTGACCTGGCATCCTAGTAAATGTTGTGTTAATTTATTTGACAAAAATTGGGTTTCTTCTCTCAAAAAATCGCACTCTAAATAAATTTAAGTAGAAGAGTGAATGACAATAGCGTGAAATACCTTCGTAGCATTACGTGGTTCCATCAACAGAAATTCCAGCCTTGAGTACGTTCTCGAGTGTGCTGGCTTCAATATAGCCGTGATTCAAAGAAATTCTAATATAAAGGATGACACCGATTGCATTCTAATACACATTTGGAAACCATTCATTAAGTTAGTGACACATTTCTATTTGGACGGATTAATATTTTAATTTTCCCTACTAATATCCACTAAATTTATATTCAATGCATTGGTGCTTTTCTTTAGAAAACATTCCAGAAAAAACGGCAAAGTCATCGTCCTTTTTAAATAACGCAAATTCTAAGCAAAACTCCCATCATTTATTGTGCATCACACACTTTCAATACACAATTTGACATTTATAACTCTGCACGACACTCCTTAAGGTGATACTTACAAGAATTCATTATCTACTATGGCGCGAATTTAATTATTTTAGGGAAAAACTCTTTATAAGTTATGCTAAGATCAATTGTTGGCGACCGTAATACGCAACACGAATCTGAATAAATAGTTTAACCCATAACAAACTCAAATCTTTGAAAGAAAGGCTAACAAATACAATATTGTATTAAATCTAATATTTCAATTTGGGAGGAGGGTATGGGTATCGTCGCCCCGTGAACCATTTACTGGATAACCAACACCTCTGACGTAGGTCATCCCAAGTGGTTCGCTATGTTTGGTGAAGTGAGGGAAATTATTTTCCACAGGGCCTCCTTTGTGGAGCTAATGTAAAAAAAAATCACCGATACAATATTGTATTTGTTAGCCTTTCTTGAAAGATTAGATTTTTTTTTGACATAACAATTTATTCATATGGATTTTGCATATGTACACAATTCATTTATCTTAGCATAACTTGTACCTACAAAGTATTTTTCCCTAAAAGTAAATAAGCTCGTGCCGTCTATGATAGAGCAGATTTTTATTTCTTTTAAGTATCATATTAAAGTCACACAGGCGATCTCTCGATCCTTTATAAGAATTATAGAATTAGTATAATGCTACCCACCGTTCTATGATTTTTTTTTTTGTAATGCACATTATTATTAATATACTATATTTCAACTAGACCCCCCCCCCCCCCATTCTATTCTCTCCGTATTCCCTATTATCATCTTTCAGATATGTTGAAACTGGAAACCTTTACAATCGTCATATGGTATAATTTATGAAACTCAGATAATATTATGCTTTATTTTAATGTAAACTGTTGGTCTCCCAAATAAAAAATAAAAACCCCATAAAAAAATACCTATGTGGTCTTAGGTAAAATATGATGAGTTCAAAAGAGGCTCTTACCAGAAAAATGTTCTTTCAAATTTTAATGTTCCCGTACCTTTTCATGTTTTTGTTTTTTTGTGGGCCATTTGTGTTTTTGAGTTTTCAGTGTTACACGAAAGAGTTTCCAAAACTTGACACAATCATTATTGATCATAATTTTGTTATTTCAAATCTCGCGATGGAAGAGATCGAATTAACTTTTCATTTGCAAGAACGCATCGCAAAGTCAATTTCGTCCAAAATTCGGATATTGAAATCTATCCCCCCCCCCCGTCCGCTAATTCAGTTAAAATTGCAGTGAATTGAATCGCAGCTAACTGATTCGTCTAGAATTTGTGAACCGTCCCCATCCTTTCAGAGTGCAGACGCCACCCAGCGATAATGGGAATTCTGTCGAGATAAAGCGATGCCTCGAGCTGTTTGACTGAGGCACTCCGTTTAAAATGACATTTAATGTGCATCTTAAATTTTAAAGCGCCACTTCAAAACGATTCGTAAAGAGGTCAGTTGTGTTCATCACTGTATTTTGAATGCTTACAAACACTGTCTATTTCTGGAATAATTCTGGGTCGATTTTATTTACAATCGTGATGTGACCAGAATCATTATTCGATAAAGCAGTCTCATTTTAGTTTTCAGCTTATTACCAACTAGTTTATAGAGTCTTTCCTCTGGAGTTGTAGATTGAATGTAGTAGAAATGAGATCAAAATTCATGTTTCAAGTTTTCTTCAGGTAGGTAGGTACCATAATATTGAAAAGCTCAGGCAAAGTAAGACTGGCTTGAATAATAAAGTAGTAGCAGTAGATTTTTGAAACCGCAAACGGAACGGACCGTTGATATATATGGCTTGCAATTACATGTACAAAACTCGGTTATAAAAATAAGTATAGTTCTAAATCAAGACAACAATAATACCGCTGTACAGAAACACGCTGTGAAATTCGTTCCTGTTTAAAATTAAACAAGTAAATATTCTAAACGTATTTTAACAAAGAATAGTGCGCTAATAGATACGGAATTGCAATAAAAGTGTAGTAAAGAAGTGTCAAGCTGTACCAGAACATCTTGTAATAACCTAAATACGATTTAAAAAAAAAAACGAGTTTGCTTTCAAAGCAATTGATAAACAGCGATCACTTGGTACCGTACTCTGTGCTCGACCTACACACAAGTGTTGAACTCAGCTGTGTGTGTGTACGTGACTGTCAGTTCTCCACCCACCAACACCGTCCGCGCAGGGACGCTAAACCTTTTGTCGCTCTATATTTCGAAGCAGTACCATGGACTCCTGTGACACCTTCTCTTTCATCTCTGCGGCAAACAATATTATAAATTCCTTACAAAATACTATAATGGACCCAAGCAATAAGTTTACAAAAGAGCAAATGGGGAAATTATCACCAAAACTCACAGAACTGCTAGGGAATATAAGCCTTGTTGCTACCAAGATGGGATTGCTAGAGAATAACCAGCCTGCAAATACTGATATAAAAAAACAAAAAAACATTAAAAACAAGTATAGTATCCTAATCACTCCAAAAAATAAAGATACATCAACTGAACTTCAAAAAAAAATTCAAAGGCACTTTAAAACCAGCCAATTAGGAATATGCATAGAAGGCATAAAAAAAATCTCCCAAAATAGAATTATAATCGATTGTGTTAAAAAAGAAGATGCTAAAAAACTACAAACTTTAATTTCTAATGATCTTAATGATATTGATTGCAAAGAATTAACAAAAAAAAAACCAACAATGATATTCAAGGGAATTTTCAACGACTATATCAAAGAAGAATTCACTGACGATATCTTAGACAAAAATGAGGACATCAAAATTGTAACGCAAAAAACAGAAAAAAATTCTATATTTAACATAAAAGCAATAATTAAAAACAAATACAATGACACCGCTAACTATATAGTAGAAGTAGATAGCACAACCAGGAAGATCCTGTTAAATAAAGAAAAAATAAACATTGGCTACCAGCGAGTTACGGTTGACGACGCCACCCCAGTGGTACAATGCTACTACTGTCTACGCTACGGACATACATCAAGAAATTGCAACCAGAAAGAGAAAAACAACTTGCCTGTCTGCTCGCACTGTGGAGCTGCACACCACTACAAAGAATGTCCAGCTACAACAAATCAACCGAAGTGTGCAAACTGCACTTTTCAAAATGACAGATTTCAACTATCATTTCCTACTAATCATAATGCGACTGATAAAACCAACTGTATATATTATAAAAAAATGCTGGCATTCGCACAACAGAAAATTGAATACTAATTTGGATTCAAGGTATAGTTTTCATAGTGACTCGTGTTTATTATTGTCAATATATTATGTATGTACTTGCACAATCAAAAATCTAATAGCTAACAAAATTAGTAATGCTATGACATATGCTTTAAAAAAACATGTTGTTTCTTATCAATCTGCATTTTATAAAACAAGTATACTTACTATTAAAACTGAAAATCCTAAGATATATTCAAAAATTATACTAAAATTGTTTTTTGAAATGTCCATAATCAAACTAACTGTCAAAATTACAAAAAAATATTTGATCTTACGCAGCAAAATTTGGAATATTGTTATAAATTTTAAAGATCTCTTTAAAAATATCTCATGTCTGTTCTCAACGTCTTACATTTACGTATATATTTCGAAATATCCACAAGATATAAAAAATAATAATTCTATAGTCTACACATTAAAAAAACATCATATTTTTCATCATTCTACATACTATAAAATCAGTATATATATATATAAAACTAAAAAAATTAAATCATTTTATATATTGATGATAAAAAACCTGAATATTTTCTTCATGATAAAACATTTCTACTACATACTACATTATTATGTTTCTTTTTCCATTACATTACGTCTACATTCAACATTTCTATATTTCTACCTGAAAATAGATAATACAATACCAATACACAGTTGTGTTTACCGAAGGCTAGTAAATTATAGACTACTAAAGTCTAATTATAGATATATTACTTCAAAATTATTATTATATACATTACTAACCCATGTATCACGCTGCCAATATTCTATATGCAAATAAATCTCTACAGTATATGTTCACTTGTACTATTGATATATGTATGTATGTACTATGTTCTATTCTACTCAAGCAAGAATATTGCAGAACAAATTATGATGGTTTTACTGCTATTAATACCTATTGTACAAATTTTAAATTTTAACACATGCAATGAATAATATTAACTTAAACGAAATCGATAAAAACCTAAACATAGAAGAATATGTATGTGAAACAGCAATAGAATGCAGTAAAATATATAAAAATATAAAAAATCGATTAACAATCTTACACCTAAATATAAGAAGTGTAAATAAAAACATGGATGAATTTCTTGTATCACTAAATACCCTCTGTTCACAACCAGATTTTATAATATTATCCGAAGCCCATATACATTCGAACATAAACATACCAATTATTCCCAACTACAAGCAATATGTTACAAATTATCAGATTAATAAAAATAGTGGAATTGTAGTATATACTATTGACAAATTTACCGATATCAACGTTATCGAAATACCCATATGTAACGTAAACTGTCTGTCAATCAATTTTAATGTAAACAATAGGCCCTTTAATATAATCGCTATGTATCGCACACACAGTTCAAATGTACAACTATTTATAGAAGAGTTAAAAAAAATTCTCTGTAATAAGAATACTTTAAATTGTATATTAATAGGTGACATGAATATTAATATTGGCCCAAATAATCACTGTAAAAATAAAATTGAATATATAAACACGATGAATGAAATGAATTTTATGTCATGTATAAATAAGTTCACAAGAGAAATTGCAAAACAAGCACCATCGTGCCTAGATCATATTTGGACCAATATTAAAAACACAGATAAAATTAAATCTATCATATGGAAAAACGATATAACAGATCATCATACGAATATATTTGTTTATGATCTATGTAAAAACTCAGAAATTTATGATCCTGGAAAAAATATTAAAATCATTTCTAAACTGAACTACCATAAATTAAATAATAAATTACGCAATGAATCATGGACATCAATATTAAATTGCCAAAACCCTGATATATGTGCAAATTATTTTGAAGAAACATTAACTACTAATATCGCTGACTGTACCACCTATATTAATCTCCAAACTAATGCTAAATTAAGGAAAATTAAACCATGGATTACGCAAGGTCTAATCATATCCATCCGGAAAAAGGAAAAACTCTTCATTCAAACAAAAAAAAAAACCAAACAATAATCACATTAAAACTGAATATAAAATATTTCGAAATAAACTCACAAAAATTATTAAAGATACGAAAGAAAAATATTACAAAGAAAAAATAACCCTTACAAAGGAAAACACTAAAAAAACATGGAACACCATAAACGAAATTATGAATAAAAATAATAAAAATAAATCAGTTATAAATCTTATAAACAACAATGGAACCACATTAAATGCTATCCACGAATCAAAGAAGTGTGCAAATATTTTCAATAATTTTTTCGTAAACGTCGGACAAAAACTTGCTTACAAAATTGATCAAAATTATCAACCAGATGATATACATGAAGATAAACTAAGTGAAAACAATCTATCAGTTTTTAAATCGATTACGGAGGAAACTATTGAAAACATAATAAAATCACTAAAAAATGGTGCTGCACCTGGATATGATGGTGTAACTACAGAAATCCTAAAAAAATGTTCTAACTCACTAACTAAACCAATTACTCATATAATTAATGTAAGCATTGAAAATGGAATATTCCCATCAAATTACAAAAAAGCCATTGTAACACCTGTGTATAAATCCGGAGATTCGAAAGAAATAAACAATTACCGCCCAATATCGTTAATATCCAATGTAGCTAAAATATACGAAAGAGTAATAAAGAAACAAATTGTAGATTATGTGGAAAATAAAAAATGTATTAATCCTAGTCAATACGGTTTTAGAGAAAAAATGAGCACACAAGACGCAATAGCGGAATTAACTAGAGTTATTTATAAAGCATTGGATAAAGGGAAAAAATGCTTAAGTATATTCATTGACCTCCGTAAAGCTTTTGACAGTGTTTCACACTCAAAATTAATCAACAAACTAAATAATATAGGAATAACCGACAAAGCTAAATCGTGGATAAATAGTTATTTATATCAAAGAACACAGCAAGTGAAAATAAATAACGAGTTAAGTGATATAGAAAAAATTAATTTTGGAATCCCACAAGGAACTGTACTGGGCCCAATACTATTTCTATTATATGTAAATGAACTTTTTGAACTCCCAATCGTCGGAAAGATTATATCTTATGCGGATGATACAGTATTAACAATTGAAGAAAACTCTTGGAAAGAAGCCGAAATATCGGCAAATAATGCAATAAATATCATTAAACAATGGTTTGACAAAAACTTACTTTCTTTAAATGTTGAAAAAACTCATTTTCTACCTCTGAGCCTAACAGAACATATTTCAAATATAAATGTAAACATTAAAGTTCATGACAGAAACTGTCTACTTAAAATCACACCCTGTAACTCAAATTGTATACATATTAGCAGTAAAGAACAAATAAAATATCTTGGAATAATTATCGACAATAACATTAAATGGAAAAATCAAATAAACTCCACAATAGACAGAATGAGAAAACTAATATATATATTTTTCAGACTTAGAAATACTATCACATTAAAAATATTAAAAGAAATTTACTTTGCACTTGCGCACTCGGTATTACAATATGGAATCATAGCTTGGGGGGGTGCATATAAATCATCCCTTCTCCCACTCGAAACAATTCAAAAAATTCTTATAAAAATTATCCTAAAAAAACCGTATTACTACCCAACAATAAACGTATTCCAAGAATTCCCTGTTCCCCCAATTACAAAAATTTACGAAAAAATAGCACTACTTCAGCTACACAAAGATATATTTAAAAAAAATATTACCCCACTGCTAAATATTAGCATAAGGAATACTTCTATTGGTGGACTAACTATACCACCCATACGAACCACAACAGCACAGAATCACTATGTATATAAAGGAATAAAATTATTTAATCAATTACCCGCCGATATGCGAACAGAAAAAAATTACGACAAATATAAAAAAAAAATTAATTCATATTTTGGTAGTCCCACCATATAATTTTAACTTTTATTATATATGTTTTTGACTGTTTGTTATTCCAAAGGTTTTATGTACATCCTATATATTTTTTGTTTAATTACCCTTATAATCTTATATGTTATTAAGTCTAAATCTATTCATAAGTTAAGTTCTTAAGTTTGTTATAAGGTTTTGAAAAAAAAAAAAAAAAAGAAAGTTATTATCAAGTTGTCCTCTCCTAAACACAAGCACTAGCTTTATTAGGAGAGTATATAAAATATGTAATATTGTATTAAAATAAACTTATTTTAAAAAATTTACACAAAAAAAAAAAAAAAAAAAAAAAAAAAAAAAAATCACTAGTCATAGAAGTCTTAGTTGTAAGTCGTTAGTTATCAATCTTAGTTATAATATAAGCCACTTTTAGTATAAGGGTATAGATTAAATGTATAAATGAATTTATAAAGCGCCCTTGAGGTGATTTTCTCACGAAAATGGCGCTATAAAAATCATCCAATAATAATAATAATAATGGAGCGGACAGACAAATTTACAGACAAATAAAATGCCAAACGGTCTGTTTAAAACAGGACTTCGCTAAGCTCAATCAATGATACGAAAGTGAATGGTTGAAGAATTCAAAGAAGTCAAAGAAACATATGGATCGATAAAGTACCAACTTAAGTTGAATCTTTACAATACCTACTCTTACCAATAGAAAGAATATGAATGAAGCAAGGAATTTGTGACAAGACAGTGTTAAACGGCTTTCCGTCCTATCTGCCCCCTCCCATAAGGTTTTTATTGTAATATAAATAACATGAGTTCAATTTATACATATATATATATATCACAAAATATTATATTTTTTAAGGTCATCATTGATCATGTACCAATACCTTATCAGAAAAGAGGAGCCTAGTTAGGTAGTTAGTTAGCTTAGAGCGTGCAGACAGTATGATCAATTCTTAATCGATTCGTGAAAATTTGAACCATTATTGTAAAAACGTGCTAATTTTGCACCATGTTTGCTGAATATTGAAATAAAAATATAATACAATGTTGGTCGAAGTATCGTGTTCCAGTTTTGTTCAAGAATAGTTAAAGATATCGAACCTTGCGTATCAGGTAACGTGTGTCTTTTATCGGCAGAAGAAACAATTTCCTTCGAGAATAGCACTAGACAAGAATGCCAATAAAACACCGACAGTAAAGTTAAACGAACATTGCAGACAGAAAGTAAACTATACGCGGCGAGCTTTTGCTGAGCCGGACGAACAGATCTGAGCTTTCAGGGCTTGTGTACATACTGGCACTACATACTTGAAGACATTTTGATCGATTTCACTCTTTGAATGCACTAATATACAATAAGATAGTTTAAACAATTGATCTTTCGGGTGATAGCTTTTTTTCAACAAATTTGTTGAAATTTTTTTTAATTAGAACTTGCTATGGGCGTTAAAAAGTCTTGGTTTTGGTTACAGCTAGAAAATGTTAGTAAAAATATTTAAAATTACTTTACGAACACAAGTCTATTGATGTATTCGCAGCCTTATGAAATAAAAACGATTATTATTGGTACATATCAGTAGGTAGGTACATTTTAACGAATTTCCGGAGATGTGAAATGTTCGGACTTGTGGAATTAAACTGTCGAAATTAGCACAAGCGTCTAAAAATGGCTTTATTAATGAAATTAGGTAATGCGGGACAGCTATGAAAATAAGTTTTTTTTGTATTCATTCGCACGTGAATATAACAAAAACCATCTGTTTTTATAATATACAGAGGATTTATTCTGTGACTGGTAAGTTACTTATCTACCTACCTGTATTTGTAAAGAAACACGTTTTGTTCCGCTCGTTTTAAAATTTCACGTTATAAAACTATTTTTTTTTTAAATCACCCATTATTCCCATAAATCTGTTGCCACGCTTCAGTTGGTCGTTTTATACATTTTTTACAGATAAAAATGTGATCTCAGTATAAGGTGATACGTGACAGATTTACAGTAAACGCCTTGAAAGCAGCTTGCAAAAGCTATAATGGGAACGATTTATAAAACACAACCTGCTGCAATCTGCTGCACGGGACTGCATGGCGGCATGCACCAATTTGATGCATTAGAATTTAATTTTATTCTAAGACCAGTTATTTTCTAGAGTATAATATTCTATTTCGTCCCCAACCTCCCCAACCGCCCCCTCCAACTCTATGTATGCAGGTAATTTGGTTCTAGAACAATTCTTCAATGATACATCTGTTCTGATTTAATGAATATCTAATTTTATTGACGATCAAGACGAAGCTTGGTGCTAAACCACTATTTAAATGAAATATATCACTTATTAAATATCGGGGAAAATATTGTCCCTGAATACTGAAGGAATATCTCTCTCAAAGGTGGACCTTTTACTAAAAACACTGAACGACTAAAACATCGATATTCTGCTTCTCCAGGAGACCCATATCGCAGAAAACGACTCACCACGTTTAGATATCCCCGGCTAGCTGCAGTGCGGGGACACCCAAAACATGGCCTTGCGACCTACATTAGGCCGGAGCTGCAGAATATTACACGAAAAATCACGGATGGATTTCACACCATCGGGATTCAGGTTGGAAAACTTGCAATCTTTAACGTGTCGTGAAACCAAACCAAACCTCCAAATGAAGTATGGCAGACACCAACACTCCTTGCACATAATCACCCGGCGGTGTACGTGGGAGATTTCAACAGCCACCGCTTCCTGGGGCTACTCGACGACCGATAAAGCTGGAAAACAAATCACCGATTGGGCATCAGCACAGGATTGTCAACTTATTTACGATGCTAAGCAAAAGGGGACTTTCTTCTCTGCGCGATATCGTGAATACACGCCTGACTTGTGTTTTGTCTCTAAAACGCCGGACGGAAAACCTATGAGGGCCTCGAGAACTGCACTGAATAATTTCCCACATAGCCAACACAGGCCAGTCATGCTAAACATAGGTGTACAGGTTCCAATAATCTCCAGTAACCCGATGCCACGATGGAATTTAAGACGGGCAAAATGGCAAGAGTTTTCGGAATATGTTGACAGGGTTGTGGATAACATACCACCGAAGCCGATTTTCGAACCTTTTGTTTGTAGCCGCGAAGAAATTCATCCCTAGAGGCTACAGAAAAATGTATATCCCAACATGGAGCTCGGAAAGCAAACGCCTTCTAGCTAAATACGAGAGGAACAACGACCCAGACACTGCTTCTGATTTTCTCCAGTCTCTGGATGACGGGCGCATGAAAAGGTGGAACGAATTAATGGAAGAAATGAGTTTCGAACACTCGAGCAGAAAAGCATGGCAAACACTCAGGCGACTTGGAGCTGCAAATCAGCCAATTAAGACAACCCCCAAGGTGTCCCCAAATGCTGTTGCTCACCAACTACTCCGCAGTTCAAAAACGACAACAAGGTCTAACATAAGCCACCAGATCAAAAAATCTCTCAAAGCGGCGAAGCTAAAATGGCCGGTGAACCCTGACGATGTGGTCACCGTTACAGCTGATGATGTTGACATCTCCCTAACTTCAACAAAAGCTGGGAAAGCAGCTGGATGCGACGGAGTTCTTCCAGACTTTCTGAAACATGCTGGGCCACGTACAAAATTATGGATCGCAAAACTGTTTGCTGAAATTTTTAAAACTGTAGTAATTCCAAATATCTGGAAAAAAACTAAAGTTATTGCGATCCTCAAACCCAACAAGCCACCAGAAGATCCAAACAGCCCATCTCGCTTTTAAGTACCATGTACAAACTCCTAGAGCGAGTGGTGCTCCGCAGACTTACCCCAATTCTAGAGAAAGTGGTTCCACAAGAGCAAGCTGGCTTCAGACAAGGGACCTTGTCAATTTTGATTTTTAAATATTTACTTCAAGTGTTATGTTTATTGGTCGCTTGTTGGCGCGTTTGGTTCCTGCATGAGGTCTTTTGAATCGTTCCAAGAGATTATTATTACTCAAGTGGGTCTTTGATCATTGCATTTCAAAGGGTGTCCTTCATATTACGTACATGGAATTTGTGTGCACAGACAATTAATTTTAAAAATTAATTACAGGTATTTAATTAACTTTTATCTATATATATATATATATATATTATTTTTTTTTTGGTTGGGTTTTTATTTTATTTTAACAGAATGCATAAATATGGTGGTTGGTCCCGGAGTTCCTGCGCTGAAGAAGATCCCGACTTACAACATCAAGTGAAATCCGAATGCTTATCAATGCAAGCAATTCTGGATTTTCAACTACATCATTTAATATTTTATGTAGAAGTGCCAATCAATGAAAGTCTTTCAGTCTGACAATTCAAGCAAATGCATATCATTTTAAGACATAAATTATGTCTCGACGAACTTACCGACATGAATACGGCAAAATTCCTTCCACAAAAACATATTCAAAATCAAAAAAAAAGATATCTTCACATTAAAAATGATATTTCCCTAAAATAATTAACAAACTATTAAAACTTGTTTGCACAAAACAACAATAATTTTGAACACAAAAATAATCACAAGTAGTAAGTAGTTTCAGTTACTCTATGTTTGCACCAAATGCAATATATCGTACTTGATCTTGGATTGAATCTTACATTTATGCTTCGTTTTACAGTTTGTCCAACACTTGATGTCTTAAAGATAAATGTGGTCTTTAAAGTAGTTGATCCGGGGTTTTGATTCGCCATCTTGACAATTAAACTGGAAAAGTAAATAAAATGAAGAAAAAAAACATAAACTTACGTACGTAAAGTGGTGGGTCCCAGGGACTCGCGAAAATAGACTTTGTTCTTTCGCGATCTCGGTCAAATTGTAGGAAGATACTGAGATGCGCGGGGCTCAGTGGTGAACAGGAAGAAATAGGACGATAAGGGAGGCACGTCGAATGGAGAATGACGTCACTTAAGGGTTAATAAAGGCATCATTTCGGAGTCGGTTATTGATAAAAGCACACTGCGAGAGTGGACTGTACACTCGTACTGTAGAGTGGAGAGGACCGTAGTGCCATCACATAACACTTCAGCAGATATATGGGGCGTAGAATAGAGTGCAATCAATCCCCGAACAATGGTGGACCCATTGTATTTCAGGATCAATGGCCGGGCCTATTATAATTATAAAGCAAAGGCTGGCGAACCCTCGTCTTGTGCAATACCCAGTACCCACCTCAATATATACCAGTACAGGCAACTGGACTCATTTGCTGGTACTGCCGGCACACTTGTAAATAACATGCACATAGTACGGGTACATAATATTATATGTAGGCATATCGATTTGTGGAAAAATGCTGACTTGTTCAGTGTGAAGTGCACTATCTCTGTAAATTACGATCAAAAATATGCAAATCGATCGCCCAGTTGAATTAGTCAGACATCGTATCATATGATTTCATATAATTGAGCATAAAATCTCTCACCAAACACAAGAACCTTATCTCTTTATGGTGGGGAAAGGCTGTTTTGATATTCTATTATAACACTGTAGGTATAACATATAAAAGTTTATACTTATTGTAGAAAACATCCAAATATTAAATAAATAAAAATCTCGAAAAATCGAAATTTAGTTGAGTATGCAGTTATATGCAAAAGTGTAAGTGTTATCTGGTACACAATTCAGAGTACTCATAAACAGCACCAAATCAATTATAATGCATAAAAACTTTTCTTGAATTAAACAAAATTTTGATTTTTTTTGGGTCACTAGCAGGATATTTCAAAATGTCGTACCTTCTAATTTACCGGACCGTTTACTACACGGTGTTTTTTAATATGTAAAAAACAGACACGTGTAAATAATATTTAATTTATAGTGAGCATTCAAATATCGCTTGTCACAGTATCTCAAAACTTAGTAGGTCTGACGATAAATTTTCACCGTTTACTTAATAGTTCAGTTCACCTGCGGCACGCGGGGAATCAACATTCGTGCTATTACTGGCTCTCATATTGATCATGTATATAGAAAGAAACATAAAGCGTGCAAAAATCATTGAGAAAATCGGTATATAATTTTAAGCTTTAAACAAAGTTATGAAAAGTTTTATTTATTTTAGTTTTATTTAAGTAAGTAGTTTATTTTGAGGATGTGTTTATATTTCTCCTGGTTCCTTTTTCAAATCACTAGAGTTTTGTTCAATTAACAAATTTGAAATTTCTCATACGCATAGTAATCTACAAAATCTGTTACAGTTCGCGAAATAAATTTACCTCTTTCGGGTGGGAAATTATGTTTGTTTTTAGTTTGTGCTTTGAACAATAATCCAATCCCTTTGTTATTATTCAATCATACTCGTAACACAGACTGAAATGGACGCGTCCCGATAACTCAAGTGGTGGTAGTATTGCAGTAGGGTTTGAGTGAACTTCATAAAAAACAAGAGTGTTGTGTGATTTGTGAGTTATTTCATCAGTGGGTACTGGGACATAGCTTTAACCAAATGGCGTCTACATGATCACAAAGAAAAGAGAGATAATATCTTTTCAAATTATTTAAATAATCATTTGTTTACATTTCAGTCGAATATTTCCTTTTTACAAATGATGCGACCTCTCTATGGAGAGGTGCCGCATCTTAATAGTGAGCCGTCTATTATTATTTTGTTGGCGTCGCAGAGTTACTCCACTTACATAATTGTTTATGTTTTTGTTTTCAATTGGTTCTTTTCTTCATTTACGGATTTTATATAGGTACGGAAAAAATGTTTTGATTTAATAGTTTGGTTTTTGTCTTGTTTAGGTATTTGACGGATACTACAGAGGGAGATGGTTTGAGAAGAGATCTTTATGAGATGTTTATCTATAATATTTTGGTGTAACTCTAAGTGACCAGCTCAGGTATGGGGGCTCCATCGAAACCAGAGTTAAGTTAGCCTCTCAGAAACTGGGCGTATTGTACAGGGCCCGCAGATACTTTAATAGTACACAACTGCTAACCCTGTACAAATCGCAAGTGCGCCCCACGGTTGAATTTGGCAGCCACCTCTGGTCTGGAGCTCCAAAATACCTTAAAAAAACCCTTGACTCTGTGCAGAAACGGGCGGTCCGTTTGATAGATTCTCCTATCTTAACTGACGGATTGCAACCTTTAGAGCACAGGCGTCAGGTGGGAATGCTGTCCTTGTTCTACCAGTATTACAATGGAAGATGCTCCGAGGAACTAGCGTCATTGATCCCCTCGGCACCGGTGAATAGTCGGGAAACACGCCAAACACGTGCCCAACATTTGTACACTGTTGACATTAGTAGTTCAACAGCTCGGCTGTGGAACGATTTACCGGCCTCTGTGTTTTCCCCCTCCTACAACATGGGTCTCTTCAAGACCCATGTTCACTCCTTTCTTTCCTCAAAAATACCCTCCACACAGCATCCACAAAGATGACATAGGCCCTGAGGGAAATTATTTTCCTCAGAGCCTCCTGGAGTTAATGTAAAAAAAAAATCTTCGTTTTAATTTAATTTATTTATGTTCATTTGATTTATTTAACTGTTAATTCCAGAAGCTAGTTCTTTTTTCGTATACAGGGGTATTTAGATGAATGATAGGGGATTATGTGGGATTTAAATAGTGAGAGGAAAGTGCGAAACAAGACAAGCCAAGAAGAGACCAAAAGAGACTGGAAGAGACAATAATGGACAAGAAGGGTCGGTAAGCAGTTGAAAGATTCAAAAATAAACATGAGGAGACAAGACGAACCAAGAAGGGACAAGAAGATGAAAGATGCAATAAAAGGCAAGAAGATGAGACCGCCATTCGGAATTGAAGCGTTGCTTGAGGTGGCTTTGGCCGTGTTTGGTGACTAGATCTGAATACCTCTTTCCCCATCTCCTTCCCCTCCCGACTACCTTCAGCCCTCCTCACAACATGCCCCAATTGGGGATGCCATGGTCTCACTGGCTCCGGACGGGAGCAGTTGGTGACTCTTGTGCGGTATTCATATTAAAAAAAGAATATGCAAGAACAGGCAAGAGGATCCAAAAAGAAACAAGAAGAGCCAAGAGAGACAAGAAAAGCCAGAAATAGCCAATAGTAGCCGTTAAAAGATGATAAGATCCAAGGCGAGCCAAGAAGAGACGAGAAAAAACAAAAAAGAGGAGAAGAGACAAGAAGATTAAAGAAGAGATGAGAAGATTCAAGAAGAGGCAAGAAGATGTAAGACAAGCCAATGAGAGGCAAGAGGATCTAAGAATACAAAGGAAGAGTCAAGAAGAGACAATAATATCCCAATAATATACAGGAAGAGACAATACTGTCCCAGAAGAGACAATAAGAACCGAGAAGAGACGAGAGAATCCAATGAGAGGCAAAAGTATGCAAGTAGAGCCAAGAAAACACGAAAGGACCCAAGAAGATGCAAGAAAACCAAGAAGAGACAATAAGAGAGAAGAAGTTGCCAAACAAGGTCCAGAACAGATGAGAAAAATCAAGAAGAGGCAAGAAGACACAAGTTGTGAGTAGATCCAAGAGAGACAAGAGGAGCCAAGAAGAGACAATAAGAACCCAGAAGATAAGAAGCAAGAACAGCCAAAAAGAGACAGAAGAAAGAAGAAGAAGCAATAATATACAAGAAAAAAAACACGAAGAGCCAAGAAGAACCGAGAAGAGACGAGAAGGTTCAAGAAGGGACAATAAGAGATGAAAAGAGCAGAGAAGAGACGGGAGATCCAAGACGACGCAAGAAGAGACAAGTAGAAACGAGAAGATCTATGAAGAAGCATGAAAAGCCAAGAAAAAATATTAAGAGACGTTAAATAGCAAAAAGAGCCAAGAGAAGAGATGAGAAGAATCTAGAAGAGGCAAGAAGACACAAGTTGTGAGTAGATCCAAAAGAGATAAGAGGAGCCAAGAAGAGACAATAAGAACCCAGAAGAGAAAAAGCAAGAACAGCCAAGAAGAGACAGAAGAAAGAAGAGAAAAAGCAAGAACAGCCAAGAAGAGACAGAAGAAAGAAGAAGAAGCGAGAAGATACAAGAAAAAAAACATTAAGAGCCAAGAAGAACCGAGAAGAGACGAGAAGGTTCAAGAAGGGACAATAAGAGATGAAACGAGCAGAGAAGAGACGGGAGATCCAAAACGACCCAAGAAGAGACAAGTAGAGACGAGAAAATCTATGAAGAATTATAAAGAGCCAATAAAAAACATTAAGAGACGTTAAATAGCAAAAAGAGCCAAGAGAAGAGATGAGAAGAATCAAGACGAGGCTAGAAGAGACAAGAAGAAGTTAAAAAGGCCAAGGCCAAGTAGAAGCAAGAAGAGAAGAGACAAGAAAAGCCACGAGGGGGCAAGAAGAGCCAAGAAAAGCCGAGAAGAGACGAGAAGATTCAAGGAGTGCCAAGAAGAGACAAGAAAAGCCAGAAATAGACAAGTAGATCTAAGAAGAGATGAGAATAGGCAAGAAGAAGGAAGTCATAAAAGAAAGAAAAAATCAATCATCAAATCGCTCAATCCATTCCTTTATTCCTGCCCATCCTAAATTCAAATATTGGCCAATGTTGCAATGTATACCATTTGTGCGATGTTGCCGCTTCGTCTCACTGTTTTCGAGCCATTTCGCGGGTTAGTGTTACACATCAGGTGACTACGTACTTGCCTAAAGGTGATTATTTGACCTCTTACATTGTTTCACAGTCCGACAACCGACAACCCCCCCCCCCCTCCCCCCCCTCCCCGACAATTTTTTTTTGTTCACTGGCAACCCTGATCGTAAGTAGTTTATTTGATTAAGTTTTATTTATAATGCCATCGCAGACCCTGAGACAGTTACAGACCTGACAGAGTTAATGACGATATCTTGAAAAGCGTAGATCCTTAAAAAATCATGAAATCTGACTTTTTGTGTAGAAAGATGACACTTAGAAATTTAAACAGAATATATGCACATTTCAAATATACAATCAAAAAATGTTTCTGGTAAAAAAATGTTATCTGGAGGGAGGTACCTACTTTATTCTCAATTACTTAATTCTTAAGAAATGTCGAAATCAGTTTCAGATAAAATTAGAAACAAATCCGTTTTCATTGAACTAGAGTTACCACCAAACATACCAAAAACAGACAGACTAACGGACAGACCCACAGCCGAAATTAATATCTTTGAATTGAATTGAATGATTGATGATGATATTTAAAAAAATTAGATGCATTTAATTTTACAGTCTAACAATAATAAGTGACTTTAATCGACTTTATAGCAGTCCTGAAATAACAAGTTTCTTTGAATCGGTTCCGATTCTTTGTAATAACTTCGGAGACTTCCCCCACAACTTGACCTAGACTCCTTATTGTGTACATGCGTGTCGAGATATCGTAAAAACATGTTTTATTCAGTTACCCTTTGGCTGCGTGACGTCATAAATCATTCCCAATTACAAAAAAGCTTTCATTACGAGACTGAAAATTCTTTTCTTTCTTCATGAAAACAAAAAGTCTCCAGTTATTTTTTACGTTATTAGAACATGAAGGTTAAAAACGTTCTGCCTACGCATGTTTATTGATTTTGCTGCTTGACAACAATATTCTTTAGATAAATCAGGCCATCTTTGAATACCTAACTATTCTTATAATGCTTTATGCTATATTAAAATAATACACACTTGAGTACATATCTGATATAAAAAACAAGATAATCACAGCCTCTAGAAAGAAGAAATCAACTACCACAAAGGAAATCAATTTACCAGGGACTGACCAACGCTTTTTTATCAACGAGCACCTTACTATTGCAAATAAGGTGCTACTAAACAAAACAAAAATATACGCCAAAGAAAAGGGTTTTCGTTATGTATGGGTCCGGAACTGCAAAATTTTTCTTCGAAAAAACGATACATCTCCAGCGAAGCTAATCTCAAGCGATGCAGACCTTGGAAGGATGACATAGTTCTTGCATTTTTCTTTATTTTTTGTAGAATTTATTATAATCTAGATTTTAGCAAAACATTTATCTTTAAACTTAATGTATATCGCATCCCTCACTTTATCATCATAATGACATTTACATATATACATACTCTACTAAAACCCACACTAAATGTGATTCTAACCATCCTTATCTGTATCACCTATAATACTTACCGTCTTTACTGTCAACACATAAATACACAATTCGGCGTGTTACCAATTACACGGCCACTACATTTGCGACGGGGTTCTTCCTTATTTAGTCTAGTTAATATTAATATCAACACATTTTTAATGAATACTTTTTGTAAACCATGGAAAAAACTATTAATTTATTTTTTATCACTAATTAGGATAGTCTCGAGCTTATTTCTCTACACTCTATATAATTCGAATCCTCTTACTCATCATTATCATCTACATACTTATTTTATAAAATTGGTTAATATAATCCTCTAATGGCGTTCACTATTTACTATCAAAATGTAAGAGGATTGCGTACTAAAACTGACATCTTCTTTAAAAATATTGTGTGTAGTGACTATGATATAATAGGCATTACTGAAAGTTGGTTATTTTTTTTTTCTTAGTTTTTCTTTATGTTTAATTTAGCTTCTCTTAACTATTTTTTTCTTAGTTTTTCTTTATGTTTTTCTTGTCAGCGAAAAAAAAAAACAAATTTTATCAGCGAAAACATGTTTTTAGGCTTACTGTTTTATTTTAGCATTCTTTATTTTTATGCATCTTTGTAAAGCTGTTTGTTTTCCAAATAAAGATTATTATTATTATTATTATTATTAACGTTTGCTCTCAATCAACAGGTGAATTGGCGAACAATAATCTAAGCCTCTCTCTTCGTTGCTCAGTTTATATATTCTCACACTTCTTCTATCTGCTAAACATCCTTTCATGTTTCCTTAATGGCTTCCTGCTCTGACCTTTCAACCATCTATTTATAACTTTCGTTGCAAAGCCAAAACAATACTGTCTGTCTTCGCTTTCCTAAACGTTGGAATTCAGTAAGGGTATTAATATAAGGTATTTGTAAATTATTATGAAAATAGTCCAGTCAGTTAAGCTAAAAAAGGGGGATAATCCCCAAATGAAACGGAATAAGCTGAAAATTTGTAAAAACCTTTATTTTGATATTCTACATGTTGCCTCAAAAGTCTCATAAGGTCAAGTGTGCGCGTCTTTGGATATTCAAGGTCAAAGGTCACGAAAATCAGTTTTTTTGAAATTTCTCGCTTCCTATGCCTCCAATCGTATTTGCGTTCGATATAAAAGTTATAGAGTATAAAATTCTCTACAAATATTGTCTGATTTATTTTTTTATACGGTTAACCGTTTTTAAGATAAAGCCCGAAGAGTGTGGAGCGCTCAGCCGTATATGCCGTAGCGCAAAGTCAATAGCGAATCCCAGTTAATCGAACGGTTTTTTAACTTAATTATTCGTTAAATATTAGTTTATTAACTATTTAATATATTTTATTTATATGATATTTCTTATAAATCTTTAATTTATTAATTATTTTATTTATAAATATTTCTTATAAGTCATTTAATATTACTTGCCTTTTTCAAATAAACAATAAAGTTTTTTTTTAATGCTTCCGATTTTATGTCCGGCTTAAATCTTACCCCACAGGAAAAACTAAACCCTTCCACACACTTTTCCACAAATGATCATCCAGTCAATCCACGCTATGTAAGTGCACTATATAAGTATAATAAATACAAAACAATACAAGAACAACATGTCAATCTACCAGAGACCAAATGGGAAAATAATTCACCGACTCCGGATATTTTCATATCAGAGGGTTCGGCTCGGTAATTTATTTATTTTTAATGTTATATTTTAATTATAATCTCATAAGAACAAGTAGGAAAGAAATTAGGAATACATTTTTTAATAATATTTTTATTTAGCAATCATCTATCAATAAATTTGTCTAATCCAAGTTGAAGTTTTTAATGGGAAGATTTTTTCTTACTTTAATTATTAGTTAGCCGGTATGGGAGTTAGTTTTCTTCTTCTTCATCATCATCTTCTTCTTCCGGTCGCTCAAAGTCATTATCATCATCCTCCTCGTTATCAATGACATCCATCTCCAAACCTTCAAAAACTTCAGGGTCATATGCGATTTCTTCATCGAGATCATTTTGATACGATTAAGCGTTGAGACATGCATGTCCATTACATTGGCCACAAGCTAACGAACATTGCGACCCTGATTTCCGACATCCACAGCGAGCACCGCAACCATTCTTGCAGTTGCAGAATTTTGTGCTGAGCAGTTCATCTGGTGCAGGTGGTAATAATGTTTTTATCGGTTCCAGGGCTTCATTTTGCAGCACCCAACCCCATCCCTGGTATTCTAAATCATTGCCTAACCAAGTTTGAATTTGGTAGTAGACACGTTTTATATGCTGGTGAACTGCTGCACTCGTTGGTGGAAGAGTTGAGAACTGCACAGGCTTACTTAATTTAGTTGACTTAATGAACTATTTTGCTTCAGCAGCTATCAAGTCATGCTCATAAGATACACGATATTTTACTAACTCTTCTAAACAATCGCTTCGTTCTGCTGCTCTTTTAATAACATTGTATTTGAATTCGAGAGTGCTTACTTTACTAATAGTGCGTTTGTACTTCCCGTGTTTTTCACCTCTGCTCCTTCATCAGCTGCTTCGCCACAAAATAAGCACAATTCTTTAAAATCAAACACTTCATTTCTTTTCTTGCGAGGTACACTTGACGACGTTGAAGGTTCACTCTCTTCAAGGCGTTTTTTCGATGCTCTGATTGAATTTTTACTAATGTACACTTTTCGACACTCGGTATGAACATTCACAGAAGTTAAAGTGTTTAAATAGTTTATGTGTCCATCATTTCTTTCAACACTTGCTGCTTTTATGGTCTGTATACCGCGCACAGCAATTACAGCATTACCATCAGAAAGTGACTTATTACATATAAAACACAAATCAGCCATGAAAACTCTTATAATGCAAACAATGGAAAATTTGATGATGCATCTTGCAATTATAAAAAAGGTCGTTAAGTAGGAGTATGTTTTTACAGGAATACTCTTAATGGTGTTCTGCATTTCCAGATATACTCTATGTGTACGTAGACTCGGGTCTATGTACACATTTAAAACCAAAATACCTTATTTCTTTCCTACTTAAAATACAATTATTCTTAATGAGATTTTAATTACAATATGTTTCCAATAATTCACATAATTATTATTTGAAATAGGTAAGTAATATTAAATGACTATTTGATTTATAAGTAACATTTATAAATAAAATATTAAGTAGTTAATTTATAATATTTAACGAATATAGTTTAAAAAAACCGCACCATGAACTTAAATTCGCCATTGACCTTGCGCCATGGCATGTACGGCTGTGCGCTCCGCTCTCTTCGAGCTCAATCTTAAAAACGGTTAACCGTATAAAAAAATATAATAAACCAAATTTGTAGAGAATTTTATACTCTACAACTTTTGTATGAATGCAAATACGATTCGAGGCAAAGGAAGCGAGATATTTCCAAAAAAACTGATTTTCGTGACCTTTGACCTTGAATATCCAAAGACGCGCACACTTGACCTTATGAGACTTTTGAGGCAACATGTAGAATACCATAATAAAGGTTTATACAAAGTTTCAGCTTATTCCGTTTCATTTAGGAGTGAAATCCTTATTTGACTGGACTAAAATGCAACTACCTACCCAATTTAGTTCATGGTAGCAATATTTGGATCTTTTCATAACTAATTCCAAGATGGTTACATCTAATTTGTAGAAATAGATGCAGACGATAAAAATAATGACAAGTTTTCTGACTACTCATTAATCACACACACACACACATTACCAATTATTTGTATATATGTGTGCATACGAACTACACAATTAACTCATAAAATCCCATTGAGAATACCTCAATGTAAAATCCGAATTAATCTGGTCCTTTTAATACAACCAGGTGAGTCAAACGATCAATCCATTATCTATTAAATACAATGAAACCATTTAATGATACTTAAACATTAGTATCCACTCTAAGCGATCCAGAACCCGTGAAATAAACAATGCCGGTGGCGATGAGTGTTGACTAGTGGTGTAATGTTGTTGTATCAGGTGTGGTTGTTGAACGCTAAATCAAAGAAGCTTTGACCTTCTTCCATAGCTCTAAGTTTCTGAAACTTATCATATCTATTTTCAAATTTAACATCCTCTTTCCTATCTTCTTTGATTTTATTTATACATGGAGAGAAAATATTCTTCGGAGAATACCAATAAGAATGTGAAATCTTTTGAAGTGTAGGTACCTACTACTACAAAAGTAGTCTTAAAAACTTAAATTTTATTTAATACGACCAACAAATCCATTTTACTATTTAGTTTCACTTCGCTACCAAGCCATAACGGTTACATAAGGGGGTATATAATTATAAACGCATCGTCATATTTTTGTCCTTCCCACGCAGCATTTTACTTTGATTTGTGTAATAATCTGTAATAATCGTAACACGGTGCAATCGTCTGTTTCCTGTTTCGAGAACTTTTGTAATGTTTATAAGTTCCAGACGCATGTAATATTTGCCACTTATGCGAAGTAGGTTATAAACATTTTCTACAATCAAAATAGTTTCTCAAAACTTTATTTTCAATAACTTGGTTGGAAGTTGGAACAGACATTTAAATTGATTCGCCGTCGCCGGTTTGACGGCGAATGATGATTTTTTTCCGCATTTCACTGTGTTGAGATAATGAAAAAAAAACTAATAAATTAGTTGATTAGCGTGTTCGAGTTTTTTTAATTCGTCGATTATTTTTTTTCTATAAACACCTCGTGAGTAATTTTAGTGAATCCCTACTGTCGGGAGCCAGTGGAGCTATGACATTCCACTTTGAAGAATGTTGCGAGATTGAAGGAAGTAGTTTAACGAGGGAATGCAAGGAAGTCGAGAAACTTTTCAATCCTGGGTGGTTTTCTCTCGTCAAAGCGATATTGCGAGTGCCTTCCAATCTGAAACGTAATAATATCTAATAATTGGATAAATTTTTTAGAACTGTTTTAGTGAAATATCACCCCAATATTGACGGTCGGCGTGGTCTAGCGGTAAGGCTTTTACTCGCAATCCGATGGTCGCGGGATCGAATCCCGGCGTGAGCAAATAAATTTTATTTGATTAATTTGTGTTATTTTATTAAAATTCATTAAAAATAATATGTTGTATATTTGTGGCACGTTCCAGAGTGGAATATACTATAAGTATCGCCCTGGTGTAAGACCACCATTCAGAATTGAAAGATTGCTTGAAATGGCTTTAGCCTTGTTTGGTGAGCAGATCTGAATATCCAGGTACTTCCCCACCTTTATCTTCCCCACCTCCTTCCCCTCCCCGTTACCTTCAGCCCCACAACATACCCCAAGGAACAGCTGAGACTCTTGTAAAGTATTCTTTATAAAAAAAAGGGCGCTGCATACTTTTCCACGGCTCTTTCGTACTCCGTGTGTTTTTGAAATAAAACACATTGACCATGCAGGGTTTTTAATCAACAATCTCCAGATGGTCAAATAGAGATTTCTTTTGCTAGCAGAAAATGTACCTTTTGATATTTTTTAATGAGGAAACATTTCTTAATCAGTAATGTATTCACAAAATGTATAACTTCTTTGTACTTCCCATGCAACAGTGTATTTAAATAAACCGTCTATGACAACATCACCACTCGATATTTGACGTTGGGTGCTGTTCGTAAGATCAGTGTCAAGTTACTCTCACGACATGAAGGGCATAATGTTGTAATTCCTTTTAAAAGGACTCCAAGTCCTTGTGAGGATTAAAGATTACGAAGCTATATAAAACAGATCTCGTAGATAACGTGACAATTTAGCTGACTTCGAAAAAACCCAATTTGAATTATTAGTCTTTGGAATTTAAGTGTGTATTGTCATTACCTACTCATGAAAGTGTACACGATTTATGCATATATGTGTATTATTAAATCATTTATGTACAACAAATAAAATTGGACCCAATACCATAGACGTATGAATATATGATGATATATGACTATGACCCAATACCGATTCTTTACATTTCTTTTTAATTTCCACACAGGAATCTGAGGAAAGTATTTTCCCTCAGGGCGCATGTCATCTTTGGGAATGCTGTGTGGAGGGTCTTTTTTTAGGAAAGGAAGGATAGGAAGCTTTGGGCAGGAAAAAAAGTTATTTAGGATGTGTAGGAACCTGTTGGTCAGCGTGTCCAGGAGTGGCGGACGTATGAATGTGAGTCCTGCTGGATAGGTCAAAAGATCTCTCTAATTCAGTGTCTCCCGATCCAACCTGCCATGCACTTGGTGAGCAGATGCATCCGCTGCCAAGACACGTACAAAAATCTCACCATGTACCCGGGCACCCCTGCTAAGTCACCAAACGTAGTGAACCACCGGGGATAACCTATGTCAGAGTTATCGGTACAATCCAATAAATGGTTTCCGGGGCGGCGGTACCTATTCACGCACAAATTAAATTTCCGTTGGTTCCTATATTGAGAAACGGTTATAATTGCAGTACCTAATTATTAGTGATAATTTTGCATTCACAAAATACCTTCGTATCAATTTAACTGCATTTATTGTTCCCCGCTTGTTACATTTCACAATTCTTATTACCCCTGGCGCAGGCGTCGGTCGGAATGACCAATAAAATTTCACTAACGTCCAGTTCACTTTATCACTGTTATGACTGCGCTAGTTTTACTGTACATTCTATAAATACGAGTATGTGAATGGTAATGAAATATGAAACTGGAACATTCCAGGCAAAACATAACAGGAATTTTGACATGCAGTAAAAACTTTGTGGTACTTATACAAAATTATAATAAATATAATAAAATAACTTCATCTATACTCAAGGTGTCTAAACAGCGTACATAGGATTTTCAGAATTTGTAAATTCTATTGCCATTTAGGCATTACCAACGCAATCCGGGGTCAGATGTTTCATTTGCTACAACATAGATAAAAGAAATATTCGGGTATTATAGAATACATGTACGGCGTATAAATTGGATGGGCCTCTGTAATGGTAATATAGAAGCGTCTGAGATAATAAAAAAATATTTAAAATAAATAAAACCATCGTATTAAATAAACAATTAGATTTATCAAATAGCCCAATTTTAAAAATACTCCCCTTCCCGACACCTACTTTTACATCCACTCTCTCAACTACCTCCCACTCGCCCCCCCCCCCCCCCTTCCCCAAAAGTTGATGTTCTCTCTCCCTCTTCTATGTTACTTATAAATACACTCTATTTTTTTAATACATTTAATATGTTTATACGTAACCCTGATGAAGGTTCAGATTGAATCGAAACCGGTTAATTTTGTGTATTAAAGCGTATACAACAAAGTGGTATTCAAACTAACACTGCGTAGAGTTTAAATCATATTTATCAACATAGTAAGAGAGATACAACGATTTCTATGAAACCTATATGAGTTGTTACCAAAAGCAAACAAATTGCCTGAGGGTTTACATTCCGGCATAAATGTTTGTAGGTATATACTCAAATGCATTACATAGTACCCGAATTCTAGGTATTAAAACAGATAGACATTGATGACATTGGTAGTACGACATAATATTGTTCCAATTAAAAATAATTTTAAAATTTCTTGTACTGAATATCACAGACAGTTGATTAATAATGTAAATTATTTTGCAGCTCGTGTAGCAACTTTTCATCATGCAGCGGTGTCCCTACATCCACGAGATGAAGGAGAGACTGCTGGGACCCGTACAGCCGATGGAGATGGTTCCCCTGGAGCAACTGGACTCCAGCAGGGAGGTGCTAGAGGTCTGCCAGGACCCGCAAGTCGGGACCATAGTTAAGGTGAGCCATCATTCTGCAGGATCCCACTCCTAAATACCATATTTCCCAAATGAGATAACATAACCCGCGAGGAATACCTCAAAGTTTTCCATATGGCGCATTTTTATTTACAAAAAAACTTCAATTTCAATAGGCGTTTCGCCAAACCATGCGATCTTCATGGCTGAACTTTAAGATCCCTGAATACTGATCGAAAGGTTGCGGGTTTCAGACGCGGTGTGCGCAAATAAAATTGATTTATCAACACAATGTTATTTCACATAAAATTCATATAAAATAATATGATGTAGTTGCTGCAAGTTTCTGAATGGTAGATATTCTCAATACAGCCTTGATGAAGGACCAGCATTAAAAATCGAAACATTCTTTTAAATCGCTTTAGCTATGTTTGGTGACCAGATTTGGAGAGACAAGTACTTCCTCACCTCCCTCCTTCCCCGTCAATTTCTTCTCCACTCCCTCAACCTTACAACAAACCCCAAATGGTGATGCCTTGGTTCCTCTGGTTCCGGGCAGTTAGGACTCTTGTGCGGTATGGGTAACTAAATTTTTTAAACACTTCTGTTTTCTTTTCCACTATATTATTAGTAATTTAATTATTCGGTAAACACTGATACATAAACATTGTATATTTCAAACAATTCTTCTATTAGAGTCATTTACCGGTGCATTAAATATTTGAGCTAGTATTTCTGTTTTTCCTACTTCTAATCAAAAATGGATTTCTTACACCGATACACACTAGAGTCTTCTTTGCCTTATAAGCCTTTCTTGTCTTGTTAGTGTGTTCCAAGAACTGCTTCCATTATTTATGATTTGTAATATTCTTTTCATGAATAAATATTTATACCATTCTGTCAATATTTATGGCGATGTAACCCGCGCCATACGTTGTATTATAAAGTAGAAAAGTGTTGTTTAAAAACGTTTCCAGAAAATTGATGATGATGACGAAGCATTTATCGGGCTTAAAGTACCTTTCAATGAAGACGGGGGAATATGGCTTTGTTGCCAAATCAAAAATTTAATAATGCAATCAATCTTATTGAATTTCAGTTAAAAGTACTTGAAAATAGAGACTCCGGGATATAATGTGTCGTCTGCTTTATATCATGTTTGGTATCGTAATTCCAAAATTATCGAATTTTATTTCAAATTTTATTATTTTTTATTAAAAATAACTCCAACGAGTTTGTCGATCTCCTCCAATACGCATTATTACGTGCATTAATAAATGTTTAATAGATGGTTTTATATATCTTTATGTCTAAAAAATATTCAAATATCCATGAAAATTTTAATAACAAGGTTTTTCCCAATTTCATTCTAATAATTATCCTACTTTTACCCACATTCCTTTTATGTTTAAAAAAACTTAAGAAATCCTAACTTTTTTGTATGTCAAGGTGAGCCATCATTCAGCAGGACTGGACCCCTAAATACCTACCTGAAAAACTCTCTTTCCCAAAGATGAGACATAACCCCTGAGGAATACCCCAAGGCCCTCCATATGGAGCATTTTTATTTTTAAAAAAGTCATTTAATTTTAAGATTTCAATGGACGTTTCGCCAAACCACACAATCTTCATGGCTGAATTAGATCCCTGAATACTGATCGAAAGGTTTGCTGGTTCGAAACACGGTGTGCGCAAATAAAATAGATTTATCACCAATATGTTATTTTACATATTACACACATATTGTTGATTACACCACACAACGATCCTACTGCGAGGTATCGTTTAGGGGGAAGGGTTATGTAAGTGAAGAGAGAAAGATTGGAAAGGTTTAGATCTGGTTACCAAAGAATGAAAAAAAAAATCGAATTAAATTAAAATTACTAATTTCGAATTTGAATGAAACGAAATGTGAGTAACGTACTTTTAAAAAATACTTAATTCTGTACGAAAACCACACATCAAATAATGATTTCGCAATTCAACGGGTTTCGAAACTGCAAACAACGCTACAGAACTCGTCACACCTAAAACGGTTAGTATTTTTGCTTGATTTCCTTGATCATTTTATTATCTACCCTGATGTATGGCAGTGAAACTGGCAGATGAAGGATTAAAGTAGACTGAATGCTGTAGAAATGAGATCCCTGAGGCGTATTATGTCTGATAAAACCATGTACGATCGTGTGAAAAACATGGTGGTCCGCAAGAATGCAAGGCTCATGTTAGCGTAATGAGGGAGATTAAAAAAAGGACGCTCAGATGGTTTGGGTGCGAAGAGTGAATAAACGAAGAAAGGAGTGAAAGGAGAATATATGACGCAAATGTGAATGGTAGAAGAAGTCGGGGATGCCCGAGGAAGTCGTGGCACGATCAAGAGAATCAGATTCTTGAGTCGGGCCATGTCAAGAGTCAGAATAATAGAGGAGTAGAATTGTATAAAGATGATGTATGAATGTGAATAAGGCAAGGAGTGTGTGAGTGAGTTGTTCGGCGGCCAGTCCCGTCTGGATAACCTTGCGTTGAAACGACGTGATGGTTAGTTAATTTGTTAGTTTTTATTCTTATGAATAGGTGGAAAAATTATTTTATTTTCCAGTAGAGTCCAATTGGCACAAAAGGTTGGGTCTGCACAAGTGTGTCGGAAGCCATTCTGCTCAACGATCAATGTTTCTCCAAAGTCCACCCGAACGAACCTAATGCGAATTTACGCGTGGAGACTTCAGCTGGAAAATAGCGCTACAAAATATAGGATTAACATCTACACTCTACTTTTACACGATACTGTTCTCTTAGGGTCTTGCGATAGTTCACTGCGCTTTGTATTTTTAAAATAAATCAATAAATTGCTATCCGAACACCCACGTAAGCGTTTTCAGTTTTTAAATAAACCTTTTAGTAATGATGCGTTCTTACAAAGCCTTCACCGTCAGTCAAGGTGATGAATATATATTTGTGCAAACCTAACCTAACCTACATGTCTATGGACTTTGTATTATTTTGATCTTGAGATTGGAAGATACATGCATCATGGTAGCAAAGTTTGGTCCAATGCAGTCAAGGTCTAAGCTATAGCTTAGGATAGGTTAGGTCACAAATATATGCGTTCCAGACAGTTAATACTGTGCGGAAGTCATTTAAAAAATATATAGAGAAAGGTTTGGAATATCACACTAAACTGACTGAACTCTTAAAAGTTTTATTTAAATTAAGTTAAGCTAATTTAGTTTTTTCAAGTTTATCGACTTCTACCTCTTTTCCAAGTGCCAGAAATTTGACCTAGGTGTCATAGCCACTTTAGTTGCTTGTAAAGCGTGTGTAAATGAGCCACTGTTCTACTTGACACAAGCGATCCATCTCACTGTTTACATAGACAAGCTTATCGACTTTAACAAATGCTTTGACCTGGACCAATGCGTTTTTTGTGGCCACGCTTAATATTTACAGACTTCCTCAGACGCCATAAAGTAGGCCGCACATCGGTATTGTCTTTACTAGATTGGCCTTAACCATGCCACGAGTCGAAACTTAAACGAAAACAATTTCAATCGTATCCGCAACTCTTCTATATATTTTTTTCTTCATTTAAGACAACTAAAGAGGTAAATCTATAGAGTTGTATTGCGGGCCCACCAGTGTTCCCTTATCAAGCTCAATTTCTTCCTACTTCTGGTGAAATCAAACATTTTCGTTTTAAATTTTTTCTTGAGCAATCAATTTAATTATCAAGATGACTAGAGTTTTCTTTGAAATTGGTATATTTAGATCAGGGGGATCATGTGTGAGTCGCGATCACGGCTTGACGCGTTTTTCGAGCCCTTCGGTTTTTAGTGAATAACTCCGTTAGATTTGATTCAATCGGGCTAAAAATTTGTCAGAATACGTATTTTAATTAATGGATTCAGTTTTCAATCTTGAAATTGTGCTTTTTTGTGTAATTGACCTGCAATTTGCAATTGTTTAAAAGTTTTAAACCGATTAAATTGGACCTTGGTTTGCAAGTGTTTCCATAGGACACAAAGGATAGTCGAAGACCGAAGACATCTATTAAGATAAGATTCACTCAAATTACAATTTTATTTATGGCTTTTACAATCTGTTTATTTTATCCTAATTATGTTTCCATCTTTAGCGGTCTGTTACAGCGGTGTTCAACTACAGGCCCACTTGATTTAAGGTGGTACGATCATGGGATGTACATTAGGTT
The DNA here is from genome assembly GCA_917563855.2 of Limnephilus lunatus. Lineage (NCBI taxonomy): Eukaryota > Metazoa > Arthropoda > Insecta > Trichoptera > Limnephilidae > Limnephilus > Limnephilus lunatus. The sequence continues at coordinate 50,559,479 of OU830592.1, forward strand.
GCTATTTAAAAAGGTAGGGAGTCACTGAATCTTCGATTTGAGGCGTTGACAGATATCGGTCATGTTCGTTTCATTTAATGACTGTTTTTGTTTCAGAATTACAAAGGGACCTTGTCAATTTTGATTTTTAAATATTTACTCCAACTGTTTATGTTATTGGTAGCTTGTTGGCGCATTTCGTTCCAGCATGGGGTCTTTTGAATCGTTCCAAGAGATTATTATTACTCAAGTGGGTCTTTGGTCATTGCATTTCAAAGGGTGTCCTTCATATTATGTACATGGAATTTGTGTGCACAGACAATTAATTTTAAAAATTAATTACAGGTATTTAATTAACTTTTTTCTATATACATATATATGTATATATATATTTTTTTTTTTTGGTTGGGTTTTTATTTTATTTTAACAGAATGCATAAATATGGTGGTTGGTCCCGGAGTTCCTGCGCTGAAGAAGATCCCGACTTACAACATCAAGTGAAATCCGAATGCTTATCAATGCAAGCAATTCTGGATGAAGTGCCAATCAATGAAAGTCTTTCGGTCTGACAATTCAAGCAAATGCATATCATTTTAAGATATAAATTATGTCTCGACGAACTTACCGACATGAATACGATAAATGGAGGGAAAAAGTCGGAGAGAGGAATTTTATTTGATGATCTGATTTGAATATTCAAGAATAAAAAAGAAGAAATAAGTTGTGACAGGAAACCCCAAGAAGAGCCACGAAGCAAGAATAGGCAAGGGAAAGTATAAAGAACCAAGAAAAAATAAGATGCAAGAAGAGACGAGAAAGGCCACGATAAGAAAAAAAGGCCGAGAGGATCCAAGAAGTTTGCAAAAGGATGCAAGCTGAGATTAGAAGATCCAAGAAGAGGCAGAAAAAAGCAATATAACGACAGAAGAACCAAGAAGAGTAAGAAAAAAAAATTGCTAGTGGAAGCAGGATAAAGCAAGAAGTGGAAAAAAAAATAAAAAAGTCAGGAAAGAAAAAATAAGAGCCACGACAAAAAAACAATAATAATAATAAGCAAGAAGAGACCGGTAGAGGCGCAAAATTGAACAAGGGAGTGGTTGGAAGCAGAATGGGAAGCATAAAGAGGTGGGAAGCGAGTAAACAACTTTTAATCATCTCCTTGATTCTTTCATCTACGTACTTGTCGATTAAACTCCGCAAGAAAACGCAAAAAAAAAACAGACAAGGCGAACCAAGATGGGAGAATAAAATGCAATAAGAGTTGAATCGAGCCAAGGAGAGACAGGAGGAGACAAGAATAGACAAGAAAAGTCGGTTAGAAAATATTCGTGAAGAGCAAAGAGGAGACAAGAAGGGACGAGAAGAGGCAAAAAGAAGTATAGGAGTCAAGAAGAGATTATGGAGTCCAAGAGGATCCAAGAAGAGGCAAGAAGAGACAAGAAGAGCCAAGAAGGGGTAAGTGGAGACGAGAAGAAGCAAGAAGAGCCAAGAAGAGTCGAGAAGAGACAAGATGATTCAAGAAGAGGTAAGAAGAGACAAGCCAAGCCAAAAAAGGGCTAGAACATCCAAGAAGAAGTAAGAAGAGCCAAGGAAAGCCACAAAGAGCTAACAAGACCTAAGAAGAGACAGAAGATTCAAGAAGCGACAATAAGAGACAAGACGAACCAAGCAGAGGCGAAAAAAACCAAGAAGATACAAGAAGAGTCAAAACGAGACCATAAGATCCCAGAAAAGACGAGAAGATTTAAGAAGAGGCAAGAAGAGCCAGGAAGAGTCGAGAAGATCCAAGAAGAGGCGAAAGGAGCCATGAAGTGACAATAAGAACCCAGAAGAGAAGAAGGCCAAGAAGAGACAACAAAAACCCTGCTATTGCAAGCGTATGGCGGAAAACATAAATAACGGGAAGCAGGAAACGAGAAGCTAGAAGCAGCAGGAGGCAACAACCAAAAAATACTTATATACGCGGGAAGTGGGAAGATGACAACGGAAAGCAATAAGCTGGAAGCGAGAAGAAACCGGAAACAAAATAAGCGAAAGGCGAGAAACGATATTTTTATATATATGGCTCAATCATTTCCTTTATTCCTGCCCATCCTATATTCCAATATTGGCTCCAGGTTGCCATGTATGCCGGTCGATTAAACTCCAACCTCCTTCCTATCCTCAGAGCACGTGTTCCAGTCCTAACAAACAGTGCCCCCTGGTGTACCGGTCGCACCGGGACAGGAGTGCTCCTGGCTGGGGTGGTACAATCGTATCGTATCGTATCGTATCGTAAATTGGTATATTTAGATCATGCTTCTAGGATTATTTTTTCTGTTCAGTGTTTGAGACACATTTCCAATTGGAGTCTGAACTTTCAGCATCAGCGCGGTATACCTATTTTTTCTTTGATTTCAGTTTAGGCAAATTTGATAGCCCAGCGATTTTTTATATCCAATGACAACAGTTACTAAAATGCGACCATCACCACCAGCCGGTACAGTTTGCATGAATCGAATAAAGCCGGTATTAAACCACCATAAAGAGTTAGCAAGAAATAATAAATTAGGCAAATCTTATAAACTAAACCCGTTGTATATAGTAATTAAGGCCGGAAACTAATTTGTGGGCGTTTTTCGTAAATCGAGGACCAATCTATTATATTTTAAGTAGGTGACCATGAATAATCACAGAGTCCATTCAGTTTGTAAAATGGAATATTGTGATCTGTGTAATTTTTGCTCACAAACACGTGTGAGCGAGTAAATAATACTATTTTTCTTCACCTCGCTGCTGTATTTCGACAAAGACATTAACTTATATCCATCGATGAGATCACAACCATTCGATTCTTCACGATATTGTAAATAGATTTACATCTTTCTTGGCGCAGTGCCAGATTTCAAGAAATCCGATTAGATTTAACACATTATCCGGTAGCGAATTTAGTAACCGTAACTTTCATCAAAATAACACCTCCGAGGTTGTGGTTCTTATTAAAGGGGATATATTTTACAATTACCACCTCTGCACTAATTCTGAAAAGTAAATTAGAACGCTCCCTTGAATTTAGACCGTTGAGAGGTTTTTCTGGAAAAAATTGAATCAATTCGTGCCTACACATCTCACGCCCCTCCGCCAATATTCACTCCTACAACGCTGGAAGAAAAAAAAATCAAGTTCGTCAAATAAGCAGCGCAGTTTTGATCTGATACCTAGTTAATAAAAAATGTGCCACTGTCCTACCTGCATTCCTATTTCATGTTTATAATAAATCTCTCAGCATAGGTGATTTGTCTAAGCCACTAAAGTCAGCTATAGTTACACCGATATACGCCGATAACCCGGGTAATTATCGACCCGTTTCAAATTTACCTTTCCTATAAAAATCCTGGAGAAACTTGCTGCAGCACAAATAACCTGTCTCCCGAATTCAAATAAATTATTAACAAATCGACAATCCGCATATAGAAGGTTTCACTCAACAGAAACTGGACTTCTTCGTTTGCTGTCAGATATTACTCTTGCCATAGAGTTAGATGTAAGATGTTAGAAATATATAATAAACTTGTACAGCGCCCTTGAGGTGATTTTTCACAAAAACGGCGCTTTACAAATCATTCAAATATTTAGACACACGAATACTTTTAGTATTATTATTGTGTTTTAACGGTCGCTATCGTCAATCAAAGTGAGTGACGCATAATTTCGACTTCACCAACGCAGTTCAGCGTATGTGATGTTCGCTCAGCAGAAGTTAATCCATAAAAAAAATCTATTTATGGATTAACCCTCGCTTGAACTGTTATTAGTGACTTCGACGTCAAGTGAACATCATATATTTATTTTTAGAAAAAATGTGATAAAAATAATAACAAAATTTTTATATAAAAAAAACATGAACGGCCGTTGTTGCCAATCGATCAATCTGAGTCTCCAAACAGCAAAGCGATTTGTTTAGTAACGTTGGATTCGCCTGTTGGTCGGAGAGTTGCGTCGGGAAGAGCGTACTTTTGCATTTGAGGAGCGTTGAGCCAAAATTTCGGCTAAACAGTTGATCAGTAGGATTGGGAACAACGGCCGTAACTATTTGGAAAACTTAGGATCACTGGAGTCAATTTTACAGAGGTGCAAAATAGACAAGCGTTGGGCGTGTAATACTAAACACCTTTATTTCATGTTCTCTAGTCAAAGTATTACACTGACAAGTTTTATCAGATTTTCGTGAACTTTCTGTTTAAACTGATTTAAGAGCAATGCGTAAAAACGACTCATTCTCTTTGGAAAATATCAACCATGTAGGTACAATTTTATCCCGGTTGTGCCCTTGTGCTGAAGAGATCTGTGAGGCTAGTTCTTCAGAACACCTTCTTATCTTATGTATTTGTTCTAAACACGCAATCCTTTCTTGGTTAAGAAAAATATTAAGGAATTCTCCACTTAAACTTCCTATAAGGGTTCCTTTTGATTTAACTTACCATTCGCTCTATATGAATGTTGGTCTTATGCCTTGGTGATTCCTCGGCAAATCTTGTTGTTTTAAGAGACACCCCTACTGGCGACTGGCGATGGATGAATAAAACTAGCTCTTCCTTCTTTTACGTGAATACCGCACAATAATCCAAAAAGATCCAAACTGTCTCTAGTCAGTCGGACTATTACATCCCCGATTGGGATTAATTCTGGGGCTGAAGAGGGTGAGGAAGGGATGTAAATGGATAGGAGGAAGATTGGGAAGTAATTGGCTATTCAGAAATGCTCACCAAACACGTCTAAAACCATATCAAGTAATATCGTGATTAATTTTTGGGTTATTGTGCCGTCTCAGACACAGTGCCGTACAACCGTCCAACTTAGCCCGGCGTCTCTCTTAATATTGATGTGGTTTTTGTGGATTTCAGTAGCCTCTGTAATTAGGTATGCTCGATGCGTTTTCGGTATTTTCAAGTCTTCAGGAACAAATCCAAAGTAACGGTCGGTTTCGATAAGTGATCGGCAATTGCCGATTTGTCCGGATGGTCGAATTTGCAGGCTCGAATTGTTCTATTTGAGATGGTCCGTTCTGTCTGAAACGCGCCACATATGGCATAATAACCCAAAACACTTTTGACCGTGAAAATGTCAAATCACGTCAAGTAACGTTTCGATTATGAATGCTGACCTTTCATCGGGTATCTAGCTACTATAGTACAAAGATAACTATTCCTTGTTAGGCCGCCTCAGGTGCGATGATGTTTTTCGGTATTTTAAAATTTTTCCTTTTGTTTTTCCAGCTGAACTCCGACGGATACGGGTCGCACACGAGCCCGGCCCACGCACACCAGTGCACCCCGCTGGTGCTGCACGAGCCTCGGGAGTGTGGGAGGGAGGGCGGGCCTGGTAGGGCGGCGCTGGTCTACCACTCCCCCTCCCCCGCCCCGTGCTCCCCAGCCTGCTGCCAGGGTAACCACCATGGACCCAAGAATGCCAAGTCAGTACTCATTCACTAACACTGTATTGTTCAATTCACACAATAGATGTAATATGGTGTCTGCAGTTCACACAGTATATGATGTGGTACTACCGCCGAAAGATCCGTTGAGACTTCATGTTACATACAGTAGGCTTACTTTTAAAACCTTCTCATAAACTTACTAACCCTTTAGGCAATTTTGGGAGATGTTCTTCATAGACAACGAACAACCATAGTCTTCTTGTGAGATATATCTCCCAGCCTGACTCGGTCTGATTCAAGTTACGCTATCTCATTTTGTATTACGGTGAGAAATATGATATAAACATTGTTAGAAAAATTGGAAATTCGCACTTCAAGTTTGCCTTAAAAAAATCATAAACGCTCACGAATTTTTTTAAATAATTCTATGAAAAAGCATTTATGTAGCTTTCGAAAAATATTTGTCAAGGTTTGCAATTTTTTTAATAAATATTTTTATATTGAACGAAAAAAGTGAAATGATATAACTTTTACGATACTTTTGTCTAATTAATTAAATATGTTAGTTTCTTGTAAAGTATTAATTGCAGTTTACGCGAGAAAACCATCGGTAAACGACTTTAAAAACCTTATGTTTGTTTTTGTTCAAATTGTTCACATTTTTAATTGCATATAGCGATTTTAAATATGAAAATCTGAAACACTCTTGCAACACTGTTTCAAGATTAGTATTTTATTTTGAAATGCGTTCAATAGCAGCGAATTTATCTGAAATCGAATGAAACGCGAACATATTTTCCGAGCAAACTGTATTCTGACAGTTCACGTAATATGAGAAGTTCATTCCAAAGTATGAGAGACATTAGGGGGGTTCACTTAACTTCCCACCATCGATAGTTTTCCATCCCAATTTATAAAATTTCCAGATTACAAAAAAAAATTCAAAACTCATAAACTCCTACATTTCAATGTTTTTAAATCGTGCAGAGCCAAAAATAATCATAAATTAGCGTAATATTTCGGATGGCGTTTTATTTTGATATCAACATTTTTTTTTGAGATCTTTTGTTCTTGAATCTCGTATAATGATTTTTTAAGGTTTTACTAGTAAGTCGACGATATATACGAAGTTTGTGAAAATAATAAAGAGGTCACAACGAAACTCTCGACGGTATGCTAGTATTAGATTTTGATGTTTAATAGAAATTGCGACAGAATCAACATCAAACACAAGACTTAGGAATACTCGACAAATTCTTAGATAAATTGTTTACAAGGAATTTCATAGAGACTTTGTGCTGCGGCTAAACCACTGTAAGAGATTCTTCGGGCTGGGGTTCGCATTCTTCCCGCAATTCTTTGCCGCGAATCTTTCCCTGCATTACTCGGATATTATGCTGAAGCGTTTCTTTTATGTTTTATTCTTCTTTACATTTTTGTCTTGGCCTCTACTACAGTCGTTACTCGGTGTGTTTGTGGAATTATCAGCATTCGTCGTGCATCTGCATTGTCAGACTTCAAAGTTTATTTCTCGAACGTTTTTGTAAGTGTCCACTTTACTATTCCATCCTCGGATTGTCAAGAAAATATAAAATCTGTCCGTCCGTAATAGGAGTTGATTGATTCTCCTGCTGCACAATACTATCTTTTTCATATATCTGCAAAAGTAGTTTCGCCATTATAAGATCCTTTACTAATACTGTTACGGAGGCCGTGTCTTAAACCCACGCTTTAATTCATAGGCTGGACGATAGCTGTCGGTAGTTCCATCGGCCGCATTTTGACCAAAACTACAAGAAGTTCACCAAGTAATATGTTTTCGTTAATTGTTATCATGGTATGCAGAAACTAAAGAAAACAAATATAGGCAAATCGAACCAGCTTTTGGACAGCATAGAAGATCATTTTTAATTTACAAAATGACTTTTGTGATCAATGTGACTGAACAAGGAGAATTATCTTCCAACTACTGCAGAGAAACAGATTTATGATTATTTAAAAATGATGCATGTACGAAGACCGTATGCGGCCCACGAGGCGTCTTGGTGCGCCTCTTAAGATTCAACATAAGGGAGCGAGGGGGGAGCTATTTGCGAATCAACGTGGTAGGTTTTGCTATGTAATACCAAACTTAAAATGGTTTTTAAGGAAAAAACCAACTTGGTGGATTTCAATGGGAGTTTGCATTCTGAAAATTACAAGAAGTTAAAAAAGTTTGCCCCAGCAAATAATTACTAGATATGTTTGGTAGTACATATATTTGTGAGCAAACTTTTTCAATCCTGAATTATCGAAAAAACATTTAGGTGCAATACTACGCGTCTCTACTTCAAAATTAAATTAAGTCAAATGCAACTTCAACAATCTCATTGATTTTATTAACTATAAGAATTGTCGTAAAAATATAAAATAAGTGTTTTATGTATTAAACTAAAATATTTGTACATAAATATTGTAGTACTGGGGTCACATTTCATTTGGCGCTTTTACAATAAACAAACCATATATCACAAATTGATTGCGAGTTTACCCTCGATTTAACCAGAATTTTTTAATCACATTATTTTTGTATCATCGATTCTCGTGCATACGTGATTTCGAAAATGTTCTCCATTTGATTAGACAAATGTGATTAGTCTGGTTGAGTGGAGTATGGGCAGGGAGATAGTAATGGCATACCAAATACCATCGGACACATTCTTCACACTAGCCACTAGCCACCTTCCACCAGCCAACAGCCACTGAGCCACAATTGTCAGACGCCTCGGCCCGTTACACAATGCGAATTTACGATCTCGATTTTCCACAATAGAGTTTATTATTGGCCATGCCCAACAGCCCAACACAGGGATCGGTCACAACACAACGCACATGAAAACACACGGCTTTTAGTTAGTTGGAAATTGGAAATCGAGCTGGTTTCTCGCCGCACACCAATAGTTCCGTTCGACCAACACATTTAACCGAATTTAAAGATAATTTAACCGATTATCACAATAATTTTAATAAATATAAAAATAATTTAATGGTATATAATATTAACCTTACCGATTCACTTAAACAAACCAATAGTTCCGTGCGACCAAAACATATAACCGATTTTAACGATAATTTAACCGATTTTAACAGTATTAATTTAACCAAATATAATAGTAGGGGAGGAATTAACGCTAAATGGGTAGTTACTCGAGCGTTGTGGGGACCTATTGGATTGCAAAGATAAGATGCTAAAAAGAAAAAAAGTTTATGTGATGTATGCACTTTCAGTGGTGGGGAGAGCGAGTATAAATTATCAAAAATGTAAAAAAAAATCGTCACATTGACTTACTCGAGCGCGTCAGATATTAATAGCGTATACGCCCTACGTGTTTCTGGTAACGGAAATATATTAATCTGACGACTTCAGTGGTGGGGGTGGCCGTATGAAGAGGCAGAAAATTGAAAAAAAATGGATTTATTCGAGCGTGTCAGATTAAGGTAATGTACGTTAATTACATGCAGAAAAGCTTACATTTCAATAATCTGACGATTTGGACGTAACCTAAACTCGTGGCTGTTTCTTGAAAATGTAAAAAAAATCGTGACCTTGACTTACTCGAGCGCGTCAGATATTTATACAGACGGTTCGGCTTGATATCCTGGTTGTGCTGACCTATAATCTGACAATTATGTGGAGGGGTTTTCTTAATCTGACAGTTTTAAGTTTATTTTTTTATTTTTTATTACTGAATAGAATTACAATGAACAAAAAAGAATATATACCCATTATAACGATTAAAATAAAATCGCTTAATTAAACTTCTTAAAAATTTCACTTATCAAATTTCTTTACACAATGAATAAACCAAAGCGTTGTACACGAACGCGCGGCCTAAGGGCCTCCGGCTCTGCGACAGAATATAAATAGCAAGCGCCCGTCAACGTACTACTCGACCATAGACATATGAATATTACTAGACCTGCTAAAATTATCAAATAAAATTATTTGATAATAATTATCTAATATTATTATATGATTATATCAAATAAAATTTATTATAAAAAAAAAATATTTTTCGGTATGCGAGTCACGATCCTTACCGCTGGACTACGCCGGCCGGTATCTGCGGACCCTGTACAGTACGCCCAGTTTCTGAGAGGCTAACTTAACATTGATGGAGCCCCCTACCTGAGCTGGTTACTTTTAAGAGTTACACCAAGCATATCAATGGAGGGTTTGTGCGGAAGATTGCTTCCTTAGTTAGGTACTCGAAGAATTAGATAAGCAAAGGTGTATTTGTTCTTATTTCAAAATTAGATGTCAAATGTGTAAAGTGAATGAATGTCTGTTGTTTTAGAATTAGATTTTATCCCTATTTAGCCAGTCTAGTTTGTAAATTCAGGCCGCCGCGCAGAAAAATCTCACAGTGAACTGCCCTGTAACCGATATCTCACTTTCGATCTTTACCTTTCTGCGCGGTGGCCAGAAGTGGTGCGCTCGAAGTGCCCGTGTGGGGATTCATAACTGCGCTGCCTCACCAGCGTATGTTGCTTCCAGATTTCTGGACACGTAACAAATCCGTTACTGAACTACCTTGCGCGACTGATGTCTCAGCATATGCCCACCCTAACCGTTTTGCGGCACGTTCGTGTTCGTAGATTTGCAACGCTTTGGTTTATTCGTTATGTAAAGAAGATTAATAAGTGAAATACATATATCGATATAACCGCTCTTTTTAAGAAGCTAGGTCTACTCTTTTCACAAGCGCTACCAGCTCTGCATGCGCTAACAGGATGTGATTACAATCCAGCTTTTTACAGACGAGGCAAAAAAAAGCCTTTCGATATTTGGGATCTGTACTTTTTCAACAAGCATTTGCAAATTTGGGATCCGAAGCTTACAGTGTTGATGAATTATTTATCACTATGGAATCTTTTATCTGCCATTTGTATGGTTTAAAAAAATTGGCTGATGTCAACCGAGCTAGGATAGAAATCTTTAATAAAACATATCAGGTATCAGATACATTTGCCTTTCTCATTAAAAGTTCGCAATTACGATGCTTGTAATTTACCACCTTGCCAATCGGAGCTACGGCAGCATTTATTACGAACGCAATACATCGCACGCTTGTGGAGGAATGCCCACTGTCGAGTCGTCACTGAGATGCCAGCAACAGATTTCGGGTGGAAAAATGAGGATGGAAAGTTGGAGATGACTTGGTTCGTTGGCAACCAACTACCAGACGCATATCAAGATATTGTCACGACACCTGACACTCTAGGGGATACTCCAGATTCAGGTATGTTTTATTTTTAATGTGATAATAATATCATGAAATAAATAAACGTTGTTAAGTTTCGTAACCATTTTTTGATTACAGATACGCAAGACGTTGATGAAAGTGACCAAATCGATTCGAATTTGCAGTACGAAGACGATTCCACTGATGATGACGACGATTAAAACTCATTCTCAACCTTTTTTTTCACTAAGAGATTTTCTTTTTATCATTATACCTATATTATTTTTTGTTCATTGTATTTCTATTCAATAATAAAAACAAATATATATATATATTTTTTTAAACAAATTTTCTTCGGTCTTCGGCATAGGGCAGGTCTAGTAATATTCATATGTCTATGGACTCAACAGTTAGTGGGCAGTTCTCATAGCCGTCAGCCACTGTACGCTCCACATTCAATGATGATTTTAGCTTCTTCGACATGTTGAAATCGTCAGATTATACTATTTCCGTGATCCTTACATTATTTCCTTCAAAATAAAAGAAAAATGAACCGCGCTCGAGTAAATCCACGTGACGTTTTTTTTTTGCAACTTTGTGACTCGCTAATTTTCTTACGTCACGTTCAAATCGTCAGATTATTAAAATGTAAACTTTTCTGTATGTAATTAACTCACAATACCTTAATCTGACACGCTCGAGTAACTACAGGGATCGATTTTTTTTTACTAATCTGATCGGTTCTCCTAGCCGTACCCACCAATATTATGGGTTCATGTATGGTGGTAGTCCATAACAGGGTCGGGAGGTATCTCCCCTTAGTTAATCTGACGCGCTCGAGTAAATCCCAAAATCCGTGCTTCGCCTCCCGTACTATAACAATAACTTAATGGAATAGAATATTAACCTTACCGATTCATCTAAACCTCATAATAACACTATTGACATTAAATTTATGTAGCTAAATTTAGTGATAATATTTTGAGTGCGCTTTACTCTAAATTGCTTCACATAATGACAATGGTGTAAGTACTACAATTTATTCTAAGGAAATTTAAATTAATTTATATGGTAGTTTAATTATTTCCGTAGTGGTGTTTAGTTTACATACTTAATATTTCGGTTACGGGTGTGTCTGTGAGTAATTGATTAAAATAATTTTCATTTAAATAATATAATTGGTGGGTACTTCATCGCCTGTCTGAATTTATGGCACAATTCTTTCCAATTTTTAATATGGCAATTAAATTCAAAGCAAAACCGAGTTCATTGAGCCAGACTTATAACCTACTTATCAATCACTTACAGACAGACCCACTACCGAAATTAGTATGTTTGTTAAAAGTATTATAAGAAATCGCTCTACACATCGAAAATCATATCAGATCATTTCGTAATTCACAGAATCTTTGGGATTACATATTGTTTATTTCCTCTTTCGAAATTGCATTATTTACAACAGCCTAGAGAAGTTTAGTTAAAGCAGCGATAGTTAGAAGCTATAAAAATCATTGCATGTACTCTTCATGTACTCGTATTTGCGCCTACTTATTGTTACTTGCGGAAGAGGGACAACAAGTGTGTAGTGCTCGCAATGTCTCCTATTCGCAACTGTTCCAGTTCGATCGGTGCTTATTATTGCGAGTGTAATAAACTCAGTTTTCATTATTTTAAGTTCGCATCGTTATATTTCTGTGTCAGTTTTCCTTTCACAATTTGTTTATTTTACTTTCCATCTCATTTATTAATTGGACCACGTTTACTCTTAATAAAGAATACAGACAATGGCGGAAGCTGTTAATACTTGCACATTGCACAAATCTATCAATGTGTATGGGGCTTACTCCACTCAATACTAAAAAGTATCTAGTATGTCAAATGTGTAAATCGTTCAGGAATGAAGATTGTTTCTTGGAATTCTTGGCGTAAAAAATGCCAAAAACAATTTTTTATTTCTAAATTAGATAACGTACAATTGCATAAATCGAGCACCGGATATGGGTATTCATAGCACCCAAATAAGGAATGATTTAGTTTTTTAATGAAATTTTCAAAAACTGCCACATGCATTCACCCCCGGATTCAAGCATTAACCCCCCTTCAAGCATTAGCCCCCGGATATATATTTCACTCCGGATTATCGCAGTAAACTATTGTAATAACCTTCAGTATTAATAACAATGAAATTAAAAAATATTCGGCCAGTCAAAAAACATTATATTTAAGCGACTGAATTCTATCTAAGCGAATGACTGAATGAAAAAATCGTCTTTGATGAATTGTATTCGTCTATTTCGACAAAAATTATGCCGAATCAGCACGGATTTATGAAAGGTAGGTCTACAAAATTCAACCTTGCCCTTTTCATTAACTTCTTGCATAGCAAGATGGACGATAAGGAGCAAGTTGATACTATGTATGCAGACTTCTCTAAACCCTTTGACCGTGTAATTCACTCAATTCTTTTGAAGAAACTCATCCTACTTGGTATACATGGCGACCTATTTAGATGGATTAAGTCCTACATTAGTAATCGCAATCAGGTAATATTAATCAACGGTGTCTACTCAAAGTCTATAGAGGTAATTTCCGGTGTCCCGCAAGGTTTCCACCTAGGTCCACTATTCTTCAAGATTTATATAAACGACATTGGATCATGCTTTCAAAATTCCGAATATGTGCTTTACGCTGATGACATGAAAATATTCAAAGTTGTGCATTCTCTCTCTGACTGTGAAGCGTTACAAAGTGACCTAGATAGGCTTTGCAAATATTGCAAAGTTAACTGTTTAGATATCAATGTTTCCAAATGTCATACTATGACATTCACCAGAAATAAACATGTAATTAAGTACTCTTATTCACTCAACGATGAACCTGTCATCTCTAAAAGATCTTGGTTTTTACCTTGATAGCAAACTTATATTTAACTAGCTGGGTTACCCGGCTTCGCTCAGGACAATAAGATAGTGTTCTGGAATGTTGTGCAATGATGTTCCCGATTTCCTATTCCTGATCATTCCACGACATACTCCGCCACTCCTTCCACAACTTTCTACAGCTCTATGGAACCTTCTAGAACTTTCCGGAAGACTGTTCTAGAAATTTCAAGAGGGCGAAATTTTCAGCCCTTATATCTTTAAAAGCACGGCCTTTAGATAAAAACGGATACCCTTATTCCCTAGGGGGGATAGAGATCTACCACACCATATAACTCCCTTGATCGAACCGGGACTCGTTTCTGAGTTTTTGCGAGCTGCACGTTTTTTTGGACTTTCTTTTATAATACATGCCATATTCAAATAAATAAAATGTTACTCCTTACATGTCCTTTCCCGTGCGTTCCCCTCCAGCGTTCTACTTCCACCTTCCCCGCCACCGCTCTCCCGCTCCCCCGTCCCGCAAACCCCCCTGGCACTGCATTTCTTGACTCCTCTCCCGCGCGGCCCGTAGCCGAAACTTTTTTCTAATACTAACATTTTTAAACTCGTGATATCTTTCTAATTAAATATCCGAATTGAAAAATTCAAAAAGTTAAATAAAGGTATTTGTTACTGTCTTGAATATGAAGTAATTTATTTTGATAAGTATTAAAACCAAGATACAAATAAAGAGCCTTTTCAAGCGGCGACATATTAATTAAAATTTTAAAATAAAAGCATACTTATTGTGGCATAACCATAATAGTTAGACATATGCTGTCCCGATCTTTTTTGTAAATAATGATGTGTTCTATAAAGTCGTAGTACATTATTTTATTCTATCATCAATAGTTTTCGCAGCGCACGCGATTTAAAGAATATTTTAGGTAATTTTTTTACACCCTGGGTTACATTATTGAAGTTTTAGTAAGGATGCCTATTTAAAAAAAATATATAATATAGCCTTTGTCACCCAGGGATAGTGTAGCTTCCCAACAGCGAAAGAATTTTTCAAATCGGTTCAGTAGTTTCGGAGCCTATTCGATGCAAACAAACAAATATTACCTCTTTATTTATATATATAGAGTGTGTTAGATTAGATAATCACATCGACTCAATCGTTCACAGGTCATATAAAATGCTTGGTTTTATTCTTCGTATAAGTAAAGTGTTCAGTAACCCGCGTACAGTAGTTATGTTATATTTTGCTTTAGTCAGAAGTATACTGGAATATGCCTCGCCAATTTGGAACCCGCAGTACAAAGTATACATAGATAGCATAGATCATATTCAAAACAAATTTATAATATATCTAACCTTCAAATTCAACAATAACAATGAATGCACATTTTAAACTGTGTAACAAAGACGAGTAATTGCTGATTTGACATTTATACACAAAATTTTAAATAATTACATTAACTTCTTTCCCTAATTAATTTTAACATACCAATAAGACGTACACGCCATACAGAACTATTCCATACGCTTAATTACAAGACAAATGCAGCAACTAATTCGCCAATCAACGTGCTCTCCCTATATTCAATAATATTATCTAAATTCTAACATCGACATTTTCTCTGATTCACTGCCCAAATTTAAAATGAGCATCATGTCAATCATATAAATTGTTTAATGCGCATACTTACAAACATACATACACACATATTCACACACACACACACACCTTCCCACTAGACTAGACACATTACCCGGTAATTACTTAATATGCACACCATAAATAAGACACTACAATGAAACACATCATAGGTACCCACCATGAACTGTTTTTATTAATTGTAAATTTTCACCAATGGATAATATAATGTACTGTTTGTTTCTGTTTATAAATAAAATAAAATGACGGCTTCGAACTCTGAATTGTGAAATAAGCAATTTGGGAAGCGGGTATGAGTACCGCCGCCCCGGGAACCATTAATTGGATTACCAACACCTCTGTTATATTTGGTGACTTGCGGGGGTGCCCGGGTTCATGGGGTGAGGTTTGTTCGCATCTTGGCGGCTGATGCGCCTACCCACCAACTCCGTGGCAGGCTGGATCGGGAGAGACTGATTGAGGAAGACCTGTACACAGGACTCTCGGAACATCGCCTTACCCGCAGTTCCCGGACACGATATCTAATAGAAAGTATCGATACTGTACTCATGAGTAGTATCGGAAAAAAGCATTGTACTCGTAATAGTATTAAAACAAAAGTATCGATACTTCAAAGTATCGAGTACATTTCATAGGGCCTGATTTACAGCTCTGACCGGGCTAACTACGTATCAAACCTCCCTCCCCCCCCCAGGATCAAATTTACAAATTCAAGTATCTATTTTAGTTAGAAAAACGTCAATGTCAGTGAAATTAAAAAAGAAGCAATCAAATTTATGTATATAATTAATAATTAAAAAGGACCTGTAAATTCAAAAATTGCATAGTATATAATCAACCGCAAAACTAAACGTGTGTAATTAAATAAATAATGAAGCACAGCTGCCCTGTTAAAACACGAAATAAAAAGTAAAACAAAATCCTTCCATGACACACTAGATTTCTTGTGCTTGCAATTATACCAACGCAATGGAATTTTTTTTAGAAGGTTTGCTATGATTGAACTAGATGGCATTGCCATAAACATGAGCCGCCTAGCCAAATTTTAAAGGTATCGATACTTGCCAAAAAGTACTCATTGTGTAAAAGTATCGAATACAAAGTATAGAGTACAAAAGTAACGGTATAGAAAGGAAAAGTACTCGATACCTCAAAGTATCGATACTTTTTTCGTGTCCCTACCCGCAGTTGGAGGGATTGATTCATACGTCCGTCACTCCTGGACACATTGACCTCCAGATTCCTACCCACCCCTCTTACCTTTTTCCTTCCCACTACTTCCTATCCATAAAACCCTCCACACAGCATCCCCAAAGATGGCATAGACCCCGAGGGGTATTATTTTCCCCAGGGCCTCCTGTGTGGAGCTAATGTAATAAAAACTGTTATTATTTTTAAATTTCTAAATGAAACATGCTGTACGTTAGTTATGCATCTGTTTGAGTATTGTGATGAAGTCAACAACTAAGGATAATGGACCTATACCTACATATAACCTCCATGTTTATTTCCCGTAAAATTCAGTGGATTATTATTATTATTGGTATAAAAACTAAAATCCATGTGGCGCGTGTTTATAGCCGCTCGACTCGGTCCGTTTGGATTCATATCCCGGAAATGTTTGCATTTCGAGATGATTGATTTCGTGTTCCGACCAACACCAACCACTGTTATATACTCGTAGTATTGCCCTAATATTTCCATCCGCTGTTCCCAGTGTAAATATTGTAATTATAACATAGTTTATAGTTTTGTTAATGCTGTCGATAGTTAAATTCTCGGTTAATTCATTTGGAGGCTTGTAAACGAGTGATGGGCAAGGCACGGCGTTATGAAATGTTATATTTTTAGTAAATATACCAAGGCTTTACACGATTAATAAGATGAAAGAGATCTCGCCCAGTCAGCTGACGAGACCACCAGTGGTTTAATTTTATATATCAGATACGCTGTGATAAAATGGAAGGTTACGAATCCACGTCTATCGTTGTGTACGATAGCGACATAGCGTTTTAATATATATTATATCGCATGTGGTTATCTATTTTAAATCTCAGATCTACGAGTATGTTGAATCGTCCATGATGAATGTGGGAAGAATTCAAATCTCCATTTTCAAAAGATTTTCTCAATTGTAGCAGAAAACTTCCACAACACTCGGCTAGCATTTTCATAGAGTAGTGAGTGCTTTTGATCTGGATCCAGTTGAGGAGTAGAGGTAAAGAGTTCAAGCCAAAGCAATACGAAAAATATAAAAATAAATTCGGTACACGGTTTTCTTCATACTAAATATATTTGCACTTCGTTCCGAATACCATCCCTTATTATTGTTTTTGTGTTTAGTTCGTAGAAATCTATTTAATTTTTAAAAAAATATATTATTATTGTATAAAAATTTGCATATAATTAGAATTTCTTACCCGTTAAGCTACTGCAAGTAGCTTGTCAGTAGGAGATTAGTTCCGCAGATTAGTTACAACTACAAATAAAATAATCATAAACGCGTTAGCGTACCAACAACATACACAAATACACATATAACATACCTACCAACATTGTGATACAGAATAGGAAAAATATTTATTTATATATAAATATATATAATTTTTTTTTTTAATACATATCATGAAACAGTTGAAAAACAGCAATACATTAATCACAAACTTGAAATTTAATGCATGGTAAGAAATGTTATTATTAAGTTCTGTAAGTATTTTAGTTTTTATTATTGTTAGGGCTGTTTCGGCTTACACGGCCATATACAAACTGTGGTCAAATCACTTTGATATCACTTATTTATATATTTTTTTCTTAATTCATTTTTTTTTACATTAACTCCACACAGGAGGCCGGTTTTGAGGATCTTTGATGATAATGTGTGGAGGGTCTTTTTGAAGAAAGGAAGGAGTGAACATGGGTCTTGAAGACACCCATGTTGTAGGAGGGAGGAAATACAGCTGCCGGTAAATCGTTCCACAGCCGAGCTGTTGAACTCAAGAAAGAGTCGTAAAAACGACCCGTTCTCATGTGACTAATGTCAACCGTGTACAAATGTTGGGCGCGTGTTTCTCGACTATGCACCGGTGCCGAGGGGATCAATGACGCTAGTTCCTCGGAGCATCTTCCATTGTAATACCGGTAGAACAAGGACAGCATTCCCACCTGACGCCTGTGCTCTAAAGATTGCAATCCGTCTGTTAAGATGGGAGAATCTATAAAAACGGACCACCCGTTTCTGCACAGAGTCAAGGGTTTTTTTTAGGTATTTTGGAGCTCCAGACCAGAGGTGGCTGCCAAATTCAACCGTGGGGCGCACTTGCGATTTGTACAGGGCTAGCAGTTGTGTACTATTAAAGTATCTGCGGGCCCTGTACAGTACGCCCAGTTTCTGAAAGGCTAACTTAACTCTGGTTTTAATGGAGCCCCCATACCTGAGCTGGTCACTTAGAGTTACACCAAGCATATCAATGGATGACCTGTTCGGAAGAATGCTTTCGTTGAGAGAGACTAGATTATCATTTCGATCTCTTTTAGACATTATCAAACATGATTGGGTCTTTGAAACATTAAATTCGACGAGGTTATTCTTACCCCAAGAGAAAACACTCTCGAGGTAACCATCCATTCTTTGCTTCAAAGCCCTCCGAGCTATTGGGGTTTGTGTGCTCTTTGGAGGCTTGTCAAACAAAAAGCTATCATGGACTGTACTGTCATCCGCGTTACAATGAATCGGTGCACATGACAAGAGGTCGTTGATGTGCAACAGAAACAAAGTCGGAGACAGAACCGATCCCTGTGAGACGCCAGCATTTATCGAATGGAAGAGGTGAAACCGTCAGCAACCGCCTGAATCGACCTCCCCCTCAAAAAGTCGGCAATCCACGTACACACGGATGCGGGAAGTCCGTAAGACAAGCGCTCGATGCCAAACCCGGTCAAAGGCCTTGGAAATGTCCAGTGCAACCGTTTGGGTCTCACCAAAACTTTCCATGTACCATCCCCAAATATGCGTCACATAAGCGAGAAGATCACCGCACGAGCGGTTCCGCCGGAATCCGTATTGACGGTCGTTTATAATTTTGTTCTTCTCGAGGTATGTGAGCAGTTTGTCATTGATCACACGTTCCATCACTTTTGACAGAACAGATGTGATCGCTATGGGGCGGTAGTTGGCTGGGTTGGAGCGGTCACCCTTCTTTGGAATGGGGTGAATGATCGCTTTTTTCCAACCAGAGGGCACAGAGCCAGACTTCAGGGACATTTTGAAAAGCTTCGTCAAAATTGGAGCTATTTCTACAGCGCACCTCTGCAATACCAGGGCAGGTATTCCGTCAGGCCCTCTAGCTTTATTAACATCAAGCCCTCGTAAGACTTGGTGTAACCGACGTGTTACGTACCCTCAAAAGTTCTTTCAACGAAAAACATCCTTGGCGGTATCCTCTACAGTTCAGTGGTCATTTTTTGAGATTTCGCTCGAAATCCAAAAATCCGCTTGCCCACTGAGCTCGTTAGTACCGTACCGCCAGCGATCTTTTTCGTTGAAAATATTTTTATGTTTGTTTTCCCAATTAGAATTTAAAGTTATTCTAATTGCAATATTGTATTAATAAAATACTTTCATTTTTCTATGTACAATGCCCCCGGTGCAACAAATAAACGCTATCATGCTCAGGTTGCCACCAGGGACATTTTTCAATTTATAATTTCAAACGTATTTTTTATGTTTCCTTTTTTTTGACATATTGTTAAATATTTTAACTTACGATCCTTGTAGGATAATGAAACTAAGAAATTTCATTCCGCAGTCCTACAAGGCATCGAGGGAAAGAGAGCCTGAGTCTCTAGCCCTTAAATTACTCAAACTAGGGCAATAAATGACCCTCAAAAAACACTTAGAAAATTTTCGGTAAAAATTCGTTTTTCCGATTTTAAAAATCCAGGTGCCCCGTAAGATGGTGAAACAAACAGGTTTCATTAACACATCTTACGGGGGACCTCGTAAAAATAACACTGTACCTGTAAATAATCAGATATTCAGCCAAACGGCAAATCAATTTATATTTTATGCGATTTGGCTCAAAAATGAGCTAAACAACTCTAACTAAAAATCTAGCAATAGACAATTGGTTTATTTCATGATTACTGTATAATAACGAACACATATGTACACAATTAACTCTGTAGAATTATTATAAAAAACACATTTTAAGCGACCGCCTTCAACGGTAACACCGGCAAAATAGGGTGCCCACATAATGACCGCCCTATTTATACCATTTGGTCTGAGGACGAAAACCCCTCCACTTTTTGTATAAAACACTGTCCGAACGCTGTCGGGTACAAGTACCCCTTATATACCATGCCAATTTCCAAAATAAATATGTTGTGTTCAGTTCAAGTTCAATTCTACTCTTCTTGTTTTACTACTTCCTACCACTGGAAGTCCTGCCTCCTGCTGAAGTTCTGCCTGGACGAGTGCCTGGTGCCTGCCGCTACAGCCGGCCCTAACTCTGGGTACTCCCAAGGCAACCAGGCCCAGGCAGAAACTAGGCGAATCCAGGGCCACTACCCACTGGATGTAGGGAGGCCAGCATCATCATCATCATTGGCGCACAAAAGGGAAGGCGTGCACAGCCACCGGTGCCCTCATAAATTTACAGTCTTGTAAGGACGACAACACGTCCGTTACAAGTGGTCCTTCGAGCCGGATCAGCTGCACCCCACGCCCACGCCTGATGCTACGCCTGACGCCACGCCTGGATGCCATGCCTGAGCCTTCGCCTGACGTATCGTCTGAATGCCATGCTTGACGCCACGTTTGCGTGCCACGCCTGATGACATATCACGCCTGAAGCCACGCCTACGTGCCACGCCTGACATCACGCCTAAAGCCACGCCTGATGCCACGCCTCATGCCAGGGCTAATGCCACGTCTGATGTCACGCCTCATGCCAGGGCTAATGCCACGCCTAGATGCCACGCCTGAGCCTTCGCCTGACGTATCGTCTGAATGCCATGCTTGACGCCACGCCTACGTGCCACGCCTGACATCACGCCTAAATGCCACGCCTGATGCCACGCCTCATGCCAGGGCTAATGCCACGTATGATGTCACGCCTCATGCCAGGGCTAATGCCACGTCTGATGCCACGCCTACATGCCATGCCTGACGTATCGTCTGAATGCCATGCTTGACGCCACGCCTACGTGCCACGCCTGAGGTCACGCCTGATGCCACGCCTCATGCCAGGGTTAATGCCACGCCTGAGCCACAACTACGTGCCACGCCTGACATCACGCCTCATGCCACGCCTGATGTCACATCACGCCTGAAGCTACGCCTCACGCCACGCCTGACGTCACGCCCGAATGCCACGCCTGACGTCACGCCCGAGGTCACACCTGCTACGTGGATTACGTGCCATGCCTGACGTATCGTCTAATGCCACGCCTGATGCCACGCCTGATGCCACGCCTGATGCCACGCCTGATGCCACGCCTCATGCTAGGGCTAATGCCACGCCTGATGCCATGCCTACATGCCACGCTTGACGTCACGCCTAGATGCCACGCCTGATACCATGTCACGCCTGATGCCGCGTCTCATGCCAGGGCTGACACCACACCTATTGCCACGAGTGCCCACGCTCGTGCCCCCGCCAAGCTCTACTACTGAGATGGCACGCTCCACAGAAGAGAGCAACAATGAGCGAACACCACCCTCTACATCTATTGAGGACACGCTGCGCCAGCTGCAACGACAGCTGCGCAGCCAACAAAAACGTATTGATTGGCTGAATGCAGCCCTTCAACTACAAACCCGTGTAGGGCCGGCACAAGATGCGACAGGGCCTGCACAACCCCGTGCTGGGATCCTGCCGGCAATAGATTCGACAGGGCCCGCACAACCCGGCGCCGCAGGGCTGGCACAACCCAGTACTACAGGGCTGGCACAACCCGGTGCCGCAGGGCTGGCACAACTCGTCGCAGCGAGTACTGCCTCGGAGCCAACCAGCCATGGACATCCGAACCAAGGAGAACCTTGGCAACTACAAGCATCATGGATGCAACCTGGACCTTCCGGCCCCGTACCGCCCTTGCCTCTGCACAATTCAAGGCAACAAGAAGCTGTACGAGAGATGCCCGTTGGACCTGTGCCTCTGATAAACCAGAGGCACCCCTCACCGGCGCAGCCAGGGCCTGGAGGCCCCGCGCCGCAGCCCCTTCATTACAATGGGAGCTTTGGATGGCTGCAACCTGGACCTTCCGGCCCCGTACCGCTCTTGCCTCTGCACAATTCAAGGCAACAAGAAGCCGTACGAGAGATGCCCGTCGGACCTGTGCTTCTGGTAAACCAGAGGTACGCATCACCGGCGCAGCCAGGGCCTGGAGGCCCCGCGCCGCAGCCCCTTCATTACAATGGGAGCTTTGGATGGCTGCAACCTGGACCTTCCGGCCCCGTACCGCCCTTGCCTCTGCACAATACAAGGCAACCAGAAGCTGTACGTGAAATGCCTGTTGGACCTGTACCTCTGGAAAACCAGAAGTACGCATCACCAGAAGCCGCAACTACAGCGCCTTCCAACCCTGATGCAATCCTGGAGTCAACTGGCCACAAAGATCCAGGCCAAGAAGAAGCTTGGCGACTCCAGGGAAGATGTATGCAGCCTGGACCTTCCAGCCCCGTGCCGCCCGTACCTCTGCTCAACCTGAGGCAACGAGAAGCCGTACGCGATGAGCTGGTTGGACCTGTACCTCTGATGGACCAGAGGTACGCATCACCAGCGCAGCCAGGGCCAGGAGGCCCTGCGCCACCGGCCCCTCACTACAAAGGGGACCCAACCACGATGCCGCCTGGACCTTCTAGTTCCGTGCCGCCCTTGCCTCTGCTCCACCAGAGGCAGCCAGCCGACCAGCAGAAAACAGCTGCCGGATCCGCTCCGCTGCCAGAGCAGTGGTCCTCACTGCCGCCCAGACCTTCAGGTCCCGTGCCGCCCTTACCTCTGCTCCACCAGAGGCAGCCAGCCGACCAGCAGAAAACAGCTGCCGGATCCGCTCCGCTGCCAGAGCAGTGGTCCTCACTGCCGCCCGGACCTTCTGGTCCCGGGCCGCCCTCACCTCTGCTCCACCAGAGGCAGCCAGCCGACCAGCAGACAACAGCTGCCGGATCCGCTCCGCTGCCAGAGCATTGGTCCTCACTGCCGCCTGGACCTTCTGGTCCCGGGCCGCCCTCACCTCTGCTCCATCAAAGGCAGCCAGCCGATCAGCAGAGAACAGCTGCCGGATCCGCTCCGCTGCCAGAGCAGTGGTCCTTACTGCCGCCAGGACCTTCTGGTCCCGGGCCGCCCTCACCTCTGCTCCACCAGAGGCAGCCAGCTGACCAGCAGAGAACTGCTGCTGGATCCGCTCCACTGCTTGGACAAAGGTACCAAGCGCCAGCACAGATGGATGACCAACCACATCCCGCAGCAACGACGAGCCCGCCCTGCCCCAGCAGTGCCACTGTCAAAGACGTGGTGCTCCTCAACGGCGCAGCGAAGACGAGCCCGTCCTGCTTCAGCAGTACCACCGTCAAGGACGTGGTACTCCTCATCGGCGCAGTGAAGATGAGCCCGCCCTGCCCCAGCAGTGCCACTGTCAATGACGTGGTGCTCCTCAATGGCGCAGTGAAGACGAGCCCGTCCTGCCCCAGCAGTGCCACTGTCAAGGACGTGGTACTCCTCAATGGCGCAGTGAAGACGAGCCCGCCCTGCCCCAGCAGTGCCACTGTCATAGACGTGGTGCTCCTCAATGGCGCAGTGAATACGAGCCCGTCCTGCCCCAGCAGTGCCACTGTCAAGGACGTGGTACTCCTCAATGGCGCAGTGAAGACGAGCCCGTCCTGCCCCAGCAGTACCACTGTCATAGACGTGGTACTCCTCATCGGCGCAGCAAAGACGAGCCCGTCCTGCCCCAGCAGTGCCACTATCAAGGAAGTGGCGCTCCTCACACGGGGGGAGTCCGTCAACCTCATCATGGTTGTCATAGACCCCGTGTCATGGTTGTCATGGACCCACATCAGCCGGACACACGGCCGAGTCCTTGACACCATCCCTGCTGAAGACGACCAAGTAAGGACCGCCGGGACCCAGACGAGAACCAGAGTCTACGTTCGACCTGCCGAGAACCAGAGTCTACGTCCGACCTGCCGTGAAGGTCGCTGTGATCCTGCCGCCCGCGTCTACCGATGCAGCTTCACCTACTCATCCTACTACACGTCGTGATGACTAGTACAGCATAGCTGCACGGGGGGAGTGTAACCGACGTGTTACGTACCCTCAAAAGTTCTTTCAACGAAAAACATCCTTGGCGGTATCCTCTACAGTTCAGTGGTCATTTTTTGAGATTTCGCTCGAAATCCAAAAATCCGCTTGCCCACTGAGCTCGTTAGTACCGTACCGCCAGCGATCTTTTTCGTTGAAAATATTTTTATGTTTGTTTTCCCAATTAGAATTTAAAGTTATTCTAATTGCAATATTGTATTAATAAAATACTTTCATTTTTCTATGTACAATGCCCCCGGTGCAACAAATAAACGCTATCATGCTCAGGTTGCCACCAGGGACATTTTTCAATTTATAATTTCAAACGTATTTTTTATGTTTCCTTTTTTTTGACATATTGTTAAATATTTTAACTTACGATCCTTGTAGGATAATGAAACTAAGAAATTTCATTCCGCAGTCCTACAAGGCATCGAGGGAAAGAGAGCCTGAGTCTCTAGCCCTTAAATTACTCAAACTAGGGCAATAAATGACCCTCAAAAAACACTTAGAAAATTTTCGGTAAAAATTCGTTTTTCCGATTTTAAAAATCCAGGTGCCCCGTAAGATGGTGAAACAAACAGGTTTCATTAACACATCTTACGGGGGACCTCGTAAAAATAACACTGTACCTGTAAATAATCAGATATTCAGCCAAACGGCAAATCAATTTATATTTTATGCGATTTGGCTCAAAAATGAGCTAAACAACTCTAACTAAAAATCTAGCAATAGACAATTGGTTTATTTCATGATTACTGTATAATAACGAACACATATGTACACAATTAACTCTGTAGAATTATTATAAAAAACACATTTTAAGCGACCGCCTTCAACGGTAACACCGGCAAAATAGGGTGCCCACATAATGACCGCCCTATTTATACCATTTGGTCTGAGGACGAAAACCCCTCCACTTTTTGTATAAAACACTGTCCGAACGCTGTCGGGTACAAGTACCCCTTATATACCATGCCAATTTCCAAAATAAATATGTTGTGTTCAGTTCAAGTTCAATTCTACTCTTCTTGTTTTACTACTTCCTACCACTGGAAGTCCTGCCTCCTGCTGAAGTTCTGCCTGGACGAGTGCCTGGTGCCTGCCGCTACAGCCGGCCCTAACTCTGGGTACTCCCAAGGCAACCAGGCCCAGGCAGAAACTAGGCGAATCCAGGGCCACTACCCACTGGATGTAGGGAGGCCAGCATCATCATCATCATTGGCGCACAAAAGGGAAGGCGTGCACAGCCACCGGTGCCCTCATAAATTTACAGTCTTGTAAGGACGACAACACGTCCGTTACACTTGGAGTACATCCCGATGCCGGATCCTCAGCTTTTTCATATGAAAACTGCAATGAGGAACCGACGGCGGGGTAACACCTTGATCATCGAGGGTCGAGTTTTCCGCGAACATTTTGCCTAATAAGTTAGCCTTTTCGGCGGCGGTATTTGCTAGAGAACCGTCAAATCTGGTAAGAGGTGGCACACTGGGTTTGCAGAAATTATGACCTATTGAGCCCGCAAGCGACCAGAATGCTCTGATGCCGTGCGGGCAGACAGCCAGCTTTCTGCTGACCTGCAGTTCGTGCTCGAATTTTGACCTGTTAATTATCCTCTTGCATTACTTTGCCATTTTGTTATATACTATTCTGTTTTCGGACGTTCGAGATGTGTTGTAGGCTCGGTAAGCCGCGTTTTTTCGTTGCACTGCTTCAGAGCATTGTCGACTGAACCACGGCTTTGAGCCCACAACAGTTTCTTTAACAGTGGATTGGGTGAAGCCATCCATCGCGGACGTGATGACTTCACCAATTTCCTGGGCACATCTTGAGGGATCCGAAGTCCGAAAACAGACAGCTGACCACGGGAAAGCATTGAAATGATCCCGCAGACCAAACCAATATAACTATAGTGCCACACTTTTCTCTTCAGCCGCTCGTTTGGCGGTCTGAAGGTTACGGGATTGATGTCGTCACCCGGCAGTGGTTGGACGATCCTAGAGGCGCTGTGACTTCAATGAACCCTTGTAGGCTCCTGAACCATTGCTTTTATGGTTACATAATTCGGGGATTTTTCGACCATCATGCTGCGCACATGCCCATGCTATGGTGGTCGATGATGAGGTATGATTATATATATGATTCTAAATTTAAATTTTGAAATTGTCCAAATTGCTTTATTACCGGTTAAACTAATTTGCTGAGAAAATAATTTGAACAATAGATTCTCTATTATGTGGGGTACGTTGAAATCTATTTTCCCCGCTCTAAATGTTAATGTGGTCCGAATTATTTTTGAATAATAACGTTATTGCTATGATTTATTGGAATGTGTTAATTGTTTGGGTTTTTTTAAAACATACTAAGAAGTAATACGATAATAATAACATTATTAGATTAAATTTAAATAAAAATAAATTCATGAAGGTCTGAATGTAGATGTGAAATGTTTTAATGATAGTTTCATGGTTTTTACATTTTAAAAGGCGAGCATGGGTACCACCGCCCTGGAAACCATTGGTCTTTTTAAGGAAATCTTTCAAATATGATATAGGCTCCCTGAGATTTTTTTTTCGTCAGGGCCTCCTGTGCGGAGTTATTGTAAAAAAGCCGCCTTATCTTGTCAGGGTTCCTACCAGTGAGAAGCTTGACAATCGTACGAGTATTTCGATAACTATTTCGACATGTTTTTTTGTAAAATATCTCTCAAAGCGAGCACTGAAATACTGGCCCTGTAGAACTGAATAGTCTGTTAGGTATCTACCAATAAGCTTCCTGATTTACTATTTTCCTCCATATAATTCTCGTAAATAAATAAGGGCTTCAAATATCGTAATGGCCGTACTCTTTCTAGCTCAGGACATAAACTTGACACTAACATTGTGGTTATTATATTTTCCACTCCTTAGTTTGTTGAATTCTGCATGCATGGATATCTTCCTCTCTCGGCTGCTCAGTGTGCTCAGTGAATCGGCGATAACTCGATTTGTGCAGGAAAATGTTTGTCAACAATTTTCCCTTTGATTTTTGACGCCGCTAGGAAATCATCGCTCTAAAGCTGCTGTATTTGAATGTAATAGAAGCCTATTTTTTTGTTTAAATATGTGTTCAGCACTTGAAGAAACAGCCTCATTAGCGCTGCGAAATAACATCCCACAGAGAAACCTTTGTTGTTCATTTTTATACTTCGTCCTTATTATTTTTAGATTAACCTTTAAGCTTAATCGAAGGGTGATGTTTATTTTTAGGATGTTTAAAAATAAACTTATTAATTAAATAACCATCACATTCGCGGCAGAACGTATAGACCGCGATATAACTTTATTTCGACATACACCCCTTGCATCATTCACATTCATATGTCATCTGGTACCCTTATCGCCCTCCTGTTCTGTTTTCCTGACACAAGAATTCTTGTGAAAGTGAAAGATTCACTTGATCGTGCCATGCCTTCTGTCATTAAATTCAGCGTTATATATTTTGGTTTCAAGTCAAGTACTTGCCCAAACCATGGTGTAATATTTACAGAAAATAAAGATACCTACTGTCAATACACACTAAGAAACACTTTGAAGTAATTCGATAATAATGTAATAATTTCACTTTCAGAAATGGAAAATAGTGCATTTTAATAGTTATTTCGTTGGAATTAAAATTGATTTTTAATCGGCGGCCATTGTTATCGATGTGAAAGTTTTCGTTTTTTTTTCTCTTTTATAGCCCAAAATATGAACATGATATGATCCGAAAATTGGTTCTTAGTTTTAGTTTAATTTTAAAGAAAATATAAAAATAACCTAAAAAACCTATATTTGTAAAACTCATTAACTTTGTGGTTCGCTTGGGGGGGGGGAGGAGAGCGGGAGGGGAATGGGGCGCATGGGATAGGACACGCAGGGGAGGGGCGGTGGAGGACGAAGGAGAGATAGAGGAAGGGATTGCAAAGGAGACATAGTAGCGGCAAGAGATATCAGGGAGTAAATTTGAAAAATCCATGCTTCTCACACGGAGCTATATGTGGCAGAAAACTTTCAGATTTATTCGTGTCCGCACCAGGCTGAAGAAACAAAAAAAAAATATCCAAAAGCACTCCAATAAACGGAATTAAAACACAAACGCTTTCTTTCTTTGAGTAGCTTTGCAACGCATGCCGGGTGCTCGCTGGTTACTTTATAAAATTATTAACCTCAACATAGGCTTGTCCTATTGAGAGTAAAAATTACATACCATGACGTATCGTACCATGAAAAGAAACAATACATAAATTTGATTTTGTGAGTCACAATTTTGAAATTGGTTTGAGCATATTCAAGATC
Source organism: Limnephilus lunatus (assembly GCA_917563855.2). Lineage (NCBI taxonomy): Eukaryota > Metazoa > Arthropoda > Insecta > Trichoptera > Limnephilidae > Limnephilus > Limnephilus lunatus. The sequence goes on from OU830592.1 coordinate 50,588,262, forward strand.
TTTCCCCAAAAACATGTCATCCAGAGACGAAACTCCTTTAGTATGCGCGTGTATTTAATACTTTCCTGCTCTGCATCCCCCATTATATTTTATAAACCGGTTCGCTGGAGCAATGAAGCTCGGGAACATCTGGTATCAGAAATCAGACGTGAATCGATAAGAAAAAATAATGAGATAAGAGAGCGGCCGATTTTGGTGGAGATTGCTGAACCTGGCTCAATTTACCTGTCATTCTGGTCGCCAATGCTTCATGGAAAGAAACTGCACCGAAATACTGGAATGGCAATTCTTTCAGACCAACTTTAGAAGATACATTTATTTGTACTCACTTTGTAGTTTACCGGCAAACCATGGTTGAGGCAATGAAAGAGAATATATTTATCTGCTAGTTTACTTGTGCACTTAAAACCACTCGGGCCAAGTACTGCTACATCTTCTGTCACCAAATGATTAAATAAAACTAAACTTGTACATAGTCGGTATATGGTATTTAACTTCAAGTGCGTTTTACCATAAACAAACATACAAATAAAGATTTTTTAAAAAGTGGATTATGGTTAGTCACATTCCAGAATTATATTTGCATGTAAAAGTTTAATTATACGGGCTTGTTTAATTTGAAAAATTCTATAAAACAGAAAACCGCTAAAGCAACTTTTAGGTATGATAAATAATAAAAATAAATGGGCGTAGGAACTACAATAATTGCCAGCTTCAAATCCCGACTTACTTCAGCCAACCTAACATAGAGCTTAAAACTAGCGACTTGAAGAAGTTGATAAATTCAAATTCCTCGTTCTATTGAATCGTTATACATTTAATGATGAATAACTTATACTTAAAGTAATTTCTTTCAATAGTGTATTTACACCGTTTTTTCTCGAATAAAATTATAAAATTACGATGGTGAACGCATTTTCTTTAATCATACTATTCCTTTGACGAATAAATTTTCTATAAAGCGCCATGCTTTCAGCATGTCGCTCGCCATGCATTTCCATTGGGAATGTACGGCGAGCGGTGTGTCTAAATACGCCAATCCAAATAACGCTGACGCTTTTATAGCTGAGTCTGTCCCTAGCCTTACGATTTCAATAATCCATTTTTGATTTGCCTTATCAGCCAGTAGCATTTTCTACGTCATAATGACGTTCTAGTCAGTTGCAATCGTTTCGGAAAGTGCGGTTTTAGATGGTTTTCAAAATCGATAATAATTATAAATGAAAATATCAAAATTACTCATTTTTAATCCGAAGCTCAGAATTAGAAAATAAACTTTTCGTCTTCCGCACAATTTTGAACGGTTTTCAACGTATGATTGCATTTCTCCTTTAGCGGAAGCAGACATACGCACTTAGTTTGTCTCACTCTATTTAGTGTGTAAGAAAGCTTTACAGCATTATTGTGTCATCAGGGGAATATTAACAGCGCTCATTGTTATGGTGAGCTTTCTGCAAATTCCTTAATTAATTGCCATAGTTTTTGTAATCAATCTTAACCAGAGTAATTATTTCATCTAAATATACAGAACAGTGGATTCTATTGTCAGTTTCTCAGCTGCAAGTTCGCCGCTTCTATTCCTGACGTCTGATTGACCCTGATAAGCATTGAAACAACACAAGAGGAGTTGAAGAAACCAGATTATGTGTCCGATCCCATCAATCCTGTTGTGACTTAATAGATTCATGTCTGTCTCACATCCGGCTGACAATAAATAACAATTTTATTTGTCTTCGGTGTGATTTAAAGCATTGAACGCCGTATCCGGTATGGCCTACTATACCCTAAGGGCTCGTACACATAAACACGATACGACGTTGCATCGTGCCACGACGCGGCATCGTTTCACGATGCGACGTTGTATCGTGGGAATCTACGACGAGCAAGCGACACGACATCGCAACATGCCACGGTTTCATCGTGTGGTCGGTCGCAGTTATATCGAAAAATGGACCGCACTAGACGTGTTCTCCTCATGCTGATATTAAAAAGACGCAGAAACAGATACACAGAAGATACTGCATACATACGCCTAGTGCGGTCCATTTTTCGAGATAACTGCGACCGACCACACGACGAAACCATAGCGCGTTGCGATGTCGTGTCGCTTGCTCGTCGTAGATTCCCACGATACGACGTCGCATCGTGAAACGATACCGCGTCGTAGCACGATGCGACGTCGTATCGTGTTTATGTGTACGAGCCCTAACCTACCGACTTGCTCGTACTTACATGAGAAGGGCATTCAGAGATCTGTTATCATTAAATGACATGGGCCTGGGAACTGGGAACCACGATGTTACGCTATTGTGCTTTTAATGGAATTTTATAATGCGCGCATACAAAATTGTATTGGATTGTGGATTGTCAATACCATGCCTCCTGTCCTGTGCACATATACCAAAACAGTTTAAAAGATTCCATACTGGCTTTAATAATATCAGGCATGAAATTTTTTATTATATTTAGTAGACGATAGGCAAAACTCGATTATTTAAATGAAAATAACGGCAGACAATAACATTGACCTATTTTTTGAGGAATGAAACTGTCTTGTTATCAGAATTATCATTTTATCGAATTTAATTTAATTTTACAGAATTATCATTTCACCAAATTATTATCAGAATCGTCCAAAGAATCGATTATTCATTCGAATGAATTGTAATCGGTTTTAAAATCTAGTAATTTTGGAGGCGTGCCCGTGCTCATGGATGAGGTTTGTCCGGGTCTTGGCGGCGGATGCGTCTGCCCACCACATGGCAGGCCGGATCGGGAGAGAATGGTTGAGAGAGTCCCTTTGACTTCTCCCGTACTCTCTCAGAACATCGCCTTGCACGGCAGTGGGAGGGATGGATTCATGGACACACTGACCCACACCCTGCCCTTTTTCTTCCCAGTACTTCCTCTCCTTTAGTACTTTCTAAAAAGACCCTCAAAAAGCATGTATTACAATATTATTGAAATAATCGTTTGTGAGTTTGATACAAAGTCATGAATAATGTAAATAAATACTTGAATGCAAACTTTGTATTGCAATGTTATTGTGGCTATTTTGTACCGCTCATAGACATCTATTTGTATGTCCATGATACCGCTTTAATTTAACTACCGTTCCAACTTGGCTAAGGTAGTCGCACTCTTTACATAGTATAAAGCAAAGTCGCTCCCGCTGTCTGTACGCTTAGATCTTTTAAACTACGCAACGGATTTTCATGCGGTTTTCACCAATAGAAAGAGTGATTCTTGAGGAAGGTTTACTAATGTAATTTGTCAAGGTTTTGTGTAAATTGATTGAAATATATAATATATAAAGGGAGCGGGCTGGCAAGAGGGCGGTGTGGATTTGCTATGTATGCAAGTTAACAGATGGCGTTGGTTATTAAGGTTGGGTAATGGAATTGTGTTTCGTTAGCCACAACAACGTGTGGCCGGGTCTGCTAGTACCATATAAAGAAGATTCTATTCGAAATTCGAGCCAAACGTGGATATTTACTTTTCTCGTTTGAAAAAACTGGATCACTCGCCCCCATTTATATGCCAACCAGAACTTTTTTTATAGATATTTTTGACAGATGAAATAATATGAGTGTAGAGGTACTTGATTATTCGATACGGAAATTGTAATTGCGTTGTCTATGATTATAAATAACTATCGGTCCGCCCCGGCTTCGCACGGGTAGATACGAAGGGGACTTATGATATCACCAAAGATTCGGTTGACTTTTTGGATCGGAGTTATACCCGCCTGGCCGCGTGGAACTTATTTTCTTGACTCCCCTCCCTCCCGGCCCGTAGCCAAGCGGGATGGCAACCACAGAACTTTTTTCTAATACTAACATTTTTAAACTCGTGATATCTTTCGAATGGAATGTCCAAATTGAATAATTCAAAAGGTTAAATAAAGATATTGAAACATTCTTAATTATATGGTGTAATTTATTTTGATAATGATTAAAACCCAGATACAAATAAAGAGCCTTTTCAAGCGGTGACATTTTAATTAAATTTTTAAAATAAAAGAACACTTATTGTGGCATAACTATAATAGTAAGACATATGCTGTCGCGGCACTTTTTGTAAATAATGATATGTTCTGGAAAGTTGTGGTACATTATTTTATTCAATCATCAATAGTTTTCGCAGCGCACGCGATGTAAAGAATATTATAGGTAATTTTTTACACCTTGGGTTATATTATTGGAGTTTAAGTAAGGATCCCTATTTTTTTAAAAATATAATATAGCCTATGTCACCCGGGGATAGTGTAGCTTCCCAATAGTGAAAGAATTTTTCAAATCGGTTCAGTAGTTTCGGAGCCTGTTCAATGCAAACAAACAAAAGAACAAACAATCAAATCTTTCCTCTGTATAGTGTGTTAGATTTATAATAATAGAGGCATGATTTAAATATGGAGAAAACAGCTTGGTAAAATTGGCACCCCGCGGCTGAATTTGGAAGAATCTGAATGGAACAAGTTTTTTACGTCCATATTGTGTGATTGGTAATAAAATAAAGTTGTATGTTTTCTAGACCAGTGGGTTTAATGGTTTTGATATAATCAGCGCATCTCGCCCACACGAGTTGATTCTAATTTCTAATCTTAAGATTTATGACTTTGATAACATTAATAGATCAATTATTTAGTTTGAGATAAGTACCTACCTCATCTCACCTTTGCGAGTTGATTCCTGCGCTGGCGTTGCGTGTAGTGATTAACATGGAGTTCAAAATATATAATAATTTTAATTACAATCGCTTTATTGCATTTCCTAGAATTTTACTATCCCAACACCACTCAGAGGCAAACTAGTAAAAATACGCAGAGATATTATTGAATAGATCAGTGGTTTTCAACCTGTGGTACGCGTACCCCTTGGAGTACGCGAAGCCAAGTTGGGGGTACGTAATATCGTGGCACGCATGTAGAGTCACTGGTTAAAAATACCCGAAGTCGTGTTACACTCCGTATAAAATTGCATTACTTAATTGTATTTGTGACTTGATTGTTAAATGCATGTAATAATGAGAGTATTATTATTAAACCACTTATTGCATCACAAAAAAAATCCTAAAATGGTTACATAAACATTTCAATACGTGGTTACTACACAAAAATAGGGCAAGCATCGCCAAGTTACTAGTAATCTCATCTTAGTCTTAACCCTCACTTTTTATTTACATTGTACGTGTTAGTTACTTTTATAAGAGAGAAAAAATTCTTATCTACCTTTTTCAGAAATTTATTATTATAATTCCTACCTTTACCAGAAATTTATTCTTACCTATAAATACTGCTTTTGTTTTACGAATGCTTATATTTGTATTACCTCATATGTATACTTATATTATTTTGTTGAAATTTAATAGTTCTAGGCTTAGATTCTACATGTATCTGATGAATTTTTAGTTTTATGAAAATATGTCAATTCCATGATAACTTTATAACAAATCCCAATAATTCTCGTTTGATTATATGTACTTATGTTTTATACGTATCTATGTGTGTGATTATATACCATGTATGCGAATACCTGTATGTATGTATGTGTATATATTACACATATATATATATATATATATGTATGTGTAAGTTGTATGCGTAAATATATAAATATGTACCCGTCTCGGAACAGACTTAGTCTAGTGAGGCGGGTTAAAGATATTATTATTACAATAAACGCCCAGGTTGCCGGCATTTAAAAAAATAAATAAAAATGAATGAAACACATATTTAATTACACGTGTACACAAGATAGATAGAGGGTACGAGAAACAACAAATTTGTAGTAAGAGTCTAGGGGTGTGGGAGGCTTTTTAACCTTTCCAGCCCCACTCTCTCGACACATCGCCTTGCACCGCAGTTGGAGGAATGGATTCATACGTCCGTCACTCCTATACACACTAACCCCCAGATTCCTACCCACCCCTCCTACCTTTTTCCTTCCCAGAATTAGGAACTTCCCTTCCTTAAAAAGACCCTCAACACAGCATCCCCTAAGATGTCATAGGTCCTGAGGGAAATTATTTTTCTCAGGGCCTCCTGTGTGGAGCTAATGTAAAAAAAACGGGTACACAGGCTCAAAAAGGTTGACAACATTACAATACTTAAATTTGAATTTAAGACAAAAATTATGGCTAATTTAGTTATTGGTTTTTTTAATTATAAAATAAATGCCATTAAGGAACTCATTTTTTCATGATTTTAGATAAAAATTTGACATTTTTTGTGAGATAATTAATTAATTTAAAAAAATCATCTTACCCAACCTACTATGTAAATATAATGAAATATGAATTTAAAAAATTAAACATCCTAAAAAAGCGTTTTTAGGGCCAAAATTTTAAATTTATTCTTACAGGGCAAAATTGTCTTCTAATATTCATCGGTCGTTTGTAATTTAAATTAAAGTCCATTAAAATGCTTTTTAATATTCTTGATTTTATATTTCATAATATGTACCTACACAGTAATTGGGGAAAAAGTTAATTTTTATTTTTATAATTATGATTAACTCACAAATAATTGCCAAAGTGACCTAAAATAATCAGTTTCTATATTTTAATGGCCTATATATTATAATTAGAAACATAAATGAATAAAGTAGCATATTTAAATACGAGTTATTTGCTACACCTTTTGTTAAAAAATAGAATTATTCGGATTGTTTGGGTATTTTGGCCTCAAATCCAAATTAAACTTTTGTATGAAAAAGGCCGCACAGTCGTTCCCCGCTAAAGACCGACATTCTCTACAATGATAATAATATGATTTGCGCATCCCAGGCAGATTATTCCTGCATTTAAAATAGATATCGTGAAAAGGGGAAGTTGTAAAGCCGAGAATGATATAGAAGAAAAAACAAATAATTTTAACTTGGGAAATTACATGACATCTTAAATCTCATAAGTAATAATTATTATCCTGAAACACTCATCTAGATTGAAAAAATCCCCCGAGAAAAGATACATGCCGCCGACGGGACTCGAACCCGCGTCCTTCTGATTTCCGGTCAAGTGCTCTAACCACTGAGCTACGTCGGCTTATCTCCTGCCCGTCAAATAATTCAATATATAGATACTAGTGTTTCATTCAACAATTACTGCTTATTAAATTTTTCCACCTGCGAACAACCAACTTTAATTTATTTATTTATTTATTCGGAATTTCACGCCCGGCTGGGCTTTTACATACATTATTTTTAAAACATATATGAGAAAGGTATTGTAAGTGTTAAATCTCCCACTAGGTGAGTGTTTCAGGCTAATAATTATTACTTATAATAAATTGTACCCTTTGTGCTTTGCATAAAAATCTTGTCTTAAACATTAGTTTATCAATTAAAAGTAATAATCTTAAATCTCATTCCCATCGTAATGCGGAAAGTTTCCGCTTTGGCCCAGTTCGGCCCTGGAATATATCGGCGCCACCAGGTCTGGCTCGGAATGATAATTATCTGTGGCCTATTTATCGGCTGGTTTGCATACTCCCCCGACAACAAAGGTGGGGCAATGGAATACACATAACTCCCTCACATTGTGTCAACGCCATTTGCTTGTTATGTCATGACCCGGTTTACTGGAAAATGCACTGGACTAATCATGTTTGCTGAACACACTCATTAGTAGTTGATTACCCTATTCCCTATTTTTTTTTACGTGAATTAAAACAGCCGAAGAAATTTTCCTCGTCACTTCCGAATGGTCCTTCACTAATAAACTGTTCATGTTTGCACTTGACTAGACAAACGATGTTCTATTTTTTAAATAGGTTTCCCGACGTGTTTCCTGTCTAAATATACATGAATTTAAAAGTCCCAGCTGTCTGGAGCAAGTAGTTTTACGGCATCCCAATTGAATGTTGCGAGGCTGATGGGGAGGGAGGGGAAGGAGATGGGAGGAGGATGGTTGGGTTAGAACCATCCTTTCGTTGCTTGATACCATTATCAAATACTCGGCCTATTGCCAAAATAATATTGTTAAAAATGGTATCAAGCGTAACGAACGGATGGTTATAAAACTGGCCCTTCAAGTAATTAAAACAACGATTCGTTTCTGAATGGTAGTCTTTCGCCGCAAATTTATTAAGTATTAAATAAAATAATATATTTGCGCACGTCGGATTCCGAACCCGCGGCCTCTGGATCCATGCGGGCCATCGACAGACGTAACATAATTCAAAGCGGTAATACAATATTCTAACTATGTACATTTGAAGAGAGTTACTAAGTAAGTTCTGCCAGAACTGTTCCTGGCAGAACTCAAATAACACGCTAGCCTTGGTCAGTAGGTAGATATTCTCACATTCCCTGAAGCAATTTGCTTACACATGTCGTGTCCGAAGTCTTGCTGTACGACGTACGTCGATACGTGTTCACTTTGATTGTAGTACCTACCCACAGTACCCACGTCTATTAAGGGAGATGGTTCAAAATATGAACTCAATTATCCATCTAAATATGGATGATGGCTCCAAATCATCTGTTTCCTGCGGCTGTTATTGAAGACATAGAAAACGTATTACCAATCAAAACCAGAGCCTGAACTCTGTTGAGAGTGATGAGCTTTAATGCCAATGGACTCTCGTTCTTTCAGGGATAAGAGTTTCCGAAAAGTAACAGCTTTTTATTTAATTATTTCCGAGAATGTACTCGTAGATAAAATTATTCAAAATTCTGCCTTATTTCTAGGACAGTCTTGAGTCCCTTGAGCCCGAAAAGAAATTGACAAATGAATTTATATATTTATATAAATGAGGTTGTCAGTGTGTTTGTGGCGAGCAGGTGCTCCGGATTTGATTTGAAATTGTAGATTAGTATAAAAAGCTAAAGCTAAAAGCAGTACCTAATAGCAAAAAATCAAACTAATGAATATCGATATTTTAAATTTATTCAGGGCCAGTTGTTTCACAGAACTTAATTCAACAACAACTTGTGCCCAAAACAAACAATTGATGAATTTACTGAAGACTTGGCTTACGGAAAGAATTAATTTGTATTAGCTTACAATGACATATTATTCTAAAGACTTTAAAAATGTTATTTATGTTTTCAAAAATTTATTTTTATCTATATTTCTGTAAAAAAAAAAATATTTTATATAATTGTAAAAATGTAACTATTAAATCACTATAATAAGATCTTTAACGTAAAGAACCCGTTAGACAAACTGCTAAAAAGTAGTTTATCGGGACTTTTTGTCTTGTATTTGTAAAGTGTTTAAAATAAATAAATAAAACATATTTCAAAGAGAATATATTTAAGTACCATGAAAGTTTTGTTCAATTTAATTTAATTTAATTTTTATTTTAATGATTTATTCATTTCAAGAATTTTGTTTTTACATAAAAATCTAACATATGCAAGGTTGAACAATAATTCATTTTTTATTACTACTATATAAGTTGAGCTCTAGGAGCTCGTGTTTGTGGGTGTTTATTTACATGCAAAAAAAATTGTGTTTTAATAAATTGTTTAAACAATGATCAAAGAACTTATGAAATAAATACAAACATTCTTCGACATAGGTACATAATTTAGAAAAAATAGTTATAAAAGAACAATAACTATATATATATACTTTTGTAATTATCGAAAAAACGACGCGGAACGATATTACCAACGCAGCCAATCAAGACATGAAAGTTATAAAAAATGGTTCGATAACAATTTATTATCACTCAACACAGAAAAACTTATTATATTCCATTCTCTCTACAAGAAGATGTGCCAAGTAATTTAATTAACATAATAATTCATTCCAAAAACTGTGCAAATGACGGTATTCTATCTGCAAGTAAGATATATATATATACCGTCATTTGCACAGTTTTTGGAATGAATTGTTATGTTAATTAATTAAAATTACTTGGCACATCTTCTTGTAGAGAGAATGGAATATAATAAGTTTTTCTGTGTTGAGTGATAATAAATTGTTATCGAACCATTTTTTATAACCTTCATGTCTTGATTGGCTGCGTTGGTAATATCGTTCCGCGTAGTTTTTTCGATAATTATTGCAGTGTCGTCAGCAAAAGATATAAGTTTACCATGAAGCGATAATTTAAATATTTGGTTATGTTTTTATTCCGTTCCAGTTGTTTCACAGTACTTGAATAATAACTTGAATATGGAATTTTAATAAATTTAAAGAATTGTTTGAACTCTGTGAAGCAACTAACCCTTATGCCTACAATACACGACATCTTTTTTCAGCCCGATTCCAATTAGAGACCAAAGTCAACATTTTTAGCTTTACGCGATCGCATTTTTATGTCTACGATTTCAATTGTCATCACTGCAAACAACACATGAACCATGCTGTTTGCTGTGATGCCAACTGAAATCGTAGAAATGAAAATAGAGATGAAAATAGCGACCGCGTAAAGCGAAAAATGTTAACTTTGGTCTCTTATTGGAATCGGGCTGAAAAAAGATGTCGTGTATTGTACGCATTAGTTTTTTGTCAATTTGTTTTACCTAAGTAAAAGTACATATAACCTATACGTGATGGCTGTTTCATTCTATTGGCAGACGATAAAATGTTAACGTTTAAAATGTTTATTTTTATTGTTGCATGTCCAAAGACTATATCGGGTCGCTTTTAATTAAATCAGTTTTTAATGATATCTATCTTAATTTCCCCTGATCTTATAGTGCCTACTCATAAAGGCTCACAATCCATTATTTTTCATTCCACTTTATTACTAAACTCACTTACTCACTTACTTGCTCTTATGTACCTTCGAGACACAATAATCATTAAAAAAATATTGTTTTTTAGGTATGTCAAACAAAATATATCATGTAATAGTTTTCCTCGAATTTCAAACCTACTTCGCTAACTAGGCTTCGTCTCTATAGCTTTCATGATTCTGCGAATCGATACAGTTCCTTTGGTCCTGTGTGAAAAGCACAAACAACCAAAACATGCAAGTTAAATAGTACTACCGAGTCAAAAGCTCTGAAAAAGCTTTCAATGCTCCCTTTAGGTAATATTTCAAACGAAAGACACCGTTTGACTGATTCTCACAACTTTCGACACGAATCCTGATTGTCATCCCATCCTCTCTTGCGTTTAGTAAATTTCGCCGTCTCCCTTTGTTTTCCCATCCTATTTGATTTCATAATGTAATTATCGAATAATATATTTGATTAGTTTCGTTTTTAATGTACATGTGTTATCTTATTAGAAGCATCACTTGTTCTAATTTCAACTCTGAATATAAAAATATCATATTATGGATTTTCTTTCGGAAACCCAACTTGAAGTTGTTAGTCTACGCTAGTCCAATGAGAATACAACAAGATGCCGTTTGGGCGTGTTTCGTGATCAAAATTTTTACCAAATCGAGGTTTAAATTTCCAATACAAAACTATTTTTACGAAATTAAAATCGGATGGATATCTACTATGTCAGGCGAGTGTAAGTTAGAAAGTGCGATAGATGCAAACAAGCACGTTTTAGAGTTGCCCTTATATAATGAAGTATTGCATCGTCCTTGCAAAATGACACCAACCCCACTTGCCCCCCGCCCCTTCACCCCACCTCCCAACATCTTACGTAAGGTACCCGAACCAGCTACCCGTGCGCGCTACCACCCGCTGCACTCCGTACAACGACCCCTAATATGGATACAGCGGGACAGTCCACCCTCAAACTAAAAATTAAACTTTGGCCACTGAATAAAAAGATTCATTTAAAATACTTTCAAAATATATTTTGAAAAACGCACACATTTTTGTTAGTTTCTGCATATTAATCTTGGTAGGTGGATTTTATAAATATAATATGTCATTAATCGGTAAATAGCCTTAAAAAGCCGTATGTTGCAAGTGATGAAGGTAAAGGCATTACGTATTTATAAAAAGCTGAATCGTATTTTTTTATCTATAGTATTTCCGCCGATCTCTCAATTTTTCGTATACACTATATAATGTTACAGAAAAGATCTTAGGTACTTAAAGAACTGCAAGGATCGGCAAACAGGGATAACAATAACAATAGAAAAATTAGCATTTTTTGTAAGCTAACCTTAATATAACCTGATTACATCTGTCGTGGCTGTATGTTACTCTTAAAAATGATAGAATGTGTATATTATCATCAGCCTCGTGAATATTGAAGTCCTTGTTGAAGCCAGTGGCGTGTGGTGCTGGGCGGGAGGGGTGGGGCTGGGTCAGTGGGTCGGCCGCACGCCCCTGCCACCCCGTCATCCATCCCACAGCCCCACCCCCACAGGCTGCTCGCGCCAACACTGGCTGGGGAGCTGTATCGACCAATCGCGGATGCTGGGAAAGGTTTTATGGAAACGCCAGTGGCTGCCGGTGGAGCAAAATAAAAATACAAAACAACCACAAAGCTCAAGTATACGTAGTAAACGTCGAAAAAGAAGAAGAAGATGGTTAGAAAGGGAGATATGTAAATACGAATGTTAGAGGGATCAGGCTAATATTAAAAAAGATAATAAATGTGATTATATTTAAAAAAACACGACTCGTTTAAAGTAGGGCAAAACTCTCTCTACAAATGCTTTACGTTTCATTTAAAGAAACACTTTGTTAAATAACGGAACAAAATGTGTTTTTAATAATTTTAAAAGCATACTTTGCGATTTTTTTCTATCGAGGGAATTCCTTGTAATTACCGTTTAGACTTTACTATATTTTCTTAAAAATTACATATATTATTAAGAAACTTAAAAACTTAAAGTGTTCAAGAGAAATGTGTTGTGCATTGGTGAAAATTCGGAACGCGAGGACTTAACACAGAAAAAATTGTTCATATGAAGCAGATACTTTGTGATGTGACATTATAGTATAAAAAATAATGGCGGTGTTTACAAACTTGTTGTTTTATTTCAAAACACAGAATTTTTTTTTTCAAACTCTTTCGAGCATAATCTGCATAATAATTATGTATGAAAGTATGTAGGTACTCGGTTATCAACATGCTGCATTTCACGTCAGACTTTTAGCCATACCCTCAATTTCTTTGTTTTTGGATTCATACCTTTCTACAAAAAAATGGTATTTATTAAAATTTGGTACATTTACTAATCATAAAGGCAATCCGCTGCGAATTCTCTGCTAAACTACGTAATTTAATAAATGCGTCGTTTAAGAGAAGAGAAAGTGCGGTTGCAACGGAACTCTCCGCGGCAGGTATAATAATGCCAACATCGAGTCAATGACTCTTGTAAAAGATAAAACAATAGAGCTCTCAGCGGCAGGTCGCGCGCCGCCCCTGGTGTCACGTGACCGTCCCGCCCCCAGCCTCCAGGGAGCATGCGCAGAGCGCACTGCCACTTCCCCCTCACACCCTTCTCTCCTTCTGTTCCGCCAGGCGTCGTTTCCCCGGCGTCGAGACGATCGAGCGTCGATCCTTCCCCAACCAAACTAGTGATCATCAGCGTCCAGGTAAAGCTTTGTGTTGATCTCTGTGTGCATCACGGCGCCAAGTCATCACTCATCACTGATCACCTGGCACTAGATCACCTGGCTGCTCAGACCAAGTCTACAAGTGAATATCAGTGATCGCGCCCTCGGACTGTTGTATCGAACTTGTTCTTGTTCATCTAATTCAATCGCAATCGGGAGTGGTTACCCTATATTGCTTTGTTTTTACTATATTGCGCGTTAACTGCCTTGCAATCCTCGTTTTTATAACAAAAACGTTTATTTATCTTTTTTAAATATGTATTTTTTAAATATGTATTTTTTAAATTATTAATTTTTTTTTAAATTTAAAATTATCGATTCTGAATTTTTTTAATTGCTTTCAGTTAAAACATACGAAGAATATAAAATCAGTTTTTTCTTGTTATTTCAGCTCAATTTAAACAAAATGTAATAAACAAACAACGAAAATAATCAAAGAATACGTCCTAAATAATATTTAATAAAAAAAAGTGATAATAACTCGGTGAATAAATAAAAACAGTGCTGTAAAAAGAACTATTTTCTTTACTCTGCCATGAAAAGTGGTTGGTAATTTCGCGCCGGGATTTAGAAAAGTCGGTAAGATGGGAAAGGAGAAGCATCCTGATCACCAGCAGGAAGTGAAGGTGGCCACGGTGGATGTGGAGGCTATAGACAACATGGCGACACTTCCGGTGCACCGTCAGCAGCAGTCCGGAAGTGACATCGCCATCGCGGAGAAGAACAACTCGGCCAACAAAGAAATGGAGCTGAAGGGGGTACAGCCCAAGCCGGCCAAAAGGTTACCATTTTCAAAATAAATAAATAAACATTTTTCGAAATTTAAAAATAAATCGGATTTAATTTTTGTTTTTGGGGTTGAATTATATATAATGGGAGAAGAATACAATTTGATTGGACCTTCTAATATGCCGTTGCTATCACAAAATTTTGAAATTCCTACCATTTCTGCAAATGTTGTTTGCCATTCTGAATATTTCTTGTAGATTATTATATCCGTTGGTACAGTGTTTCAATTTAAGACCTAAATGGATAAAATTGAATCGTTAAAACATTTTTTTTAATTGTGTGCCAACTATGAACCCTACCAAAACACTATAATTTGGCGATGTTCGGATTTTTTTCAAAGAAATCTTGAATAAAAAATGTCGTCATTAACGACACCCTGGTGAACCCTATTATAAAATCTCATCCCCATTCCTGGGGTTGAACACTTTCGTAACAGAGGACAGAGGTAACTGCTTTCCCCTCCCACTGACACTAGCAGGGTTGCCTATTTCTCTCGTCGTCAGCATTTTTTAAAACCGCAAAGTGTGACGCTCCTATTCGCTTTCGTTATTTGCAAGGTTATATCTAAGAAAGAAAAAAAATCCTATCAAATATTTTGAAGGAAATTTATGTGCTTCGCCCGTTCCGCGCACACTGGTGCTTGCCCAACCCCTTTCATATCGAACGACGATGGCGAATCGAAAAATATCTTTCCGAAACAGTTGAACAAAAAATTGTGTTGATGTTGATTCTGTTGAACTAACAGGATATGATTAATTTAAGATTCTCACGGCTGTAGTACCTACTCGTATGTTGAATTTTGGGATTTTGAGCCGTGTCGAACTTTGTCCTTCCTATAACTATAAATCATTACATACACTACTTAAATAAACTTAAATATTTCTACACTCTACACATCTGCCACGATAATGAATACTGCAAGGCTGTCCAAAACGTGCTCCTGAGGTGGAAGCATTTCACGACTCATGTCTCAAAAGTTAAACACGCAAATTAAATATTGACGATTAATAGAAATTAAAACAGTTATGGTAAAATATTGATGGTTCTGAAATAAGTGTCACGATATACAATTAAGTTGCTTATATTGGTGATACTCATTAAACATTACAGCAGTAACATTCGTTTGTGCTAGTAACTTCTATCTTAATTTTATACAAGCACCTTACCAAGATCAGACATAGGATAACCTTTTTAGTGGAAGCATCGTAGAAAATACTATGATCTATTTTACATATCACACTCGATAGGAGATACCACTATCGTAGACTTTCCTAAAACTAGTGACCAGCAATTCACATGCTTGGTAATATATTTCAGCCAATACCACAAAATGATAATGACTCTCACGGAACAGCGCAAAAGAGACAAGCCAGGAGGCAGATTCCCGTTCTTTATACTCGTACTTAGTTAAGGAGTTAGGGACATAATATTCTGGTGTACCTTTCCCACTCGTTTTGGATTTGGCCTAAACTGGAGCCGAGTGGCGATCGCTACGCGGCTATCTCGCTCGCTCTGG
This sequence comes from Limnephilus lunatus, assembly GCA_917563855.2. NCBI lineage: Eukaryota > Metazoa > Arthropoda > Insecta > Trichoptera > Limnephilidae > Limnephilus > Limnephilus lunatus. Next base: position 50,604,006 of record OU830592.1, read on the forward strand.
TCTGTGCCAAGGCTGAAATGAAAGTGATGGGTATATTAAAGACATATCCTTGGCTAGTGATGGAGAAGGGGTATCCGCCTTCAGTGTCCTCTCAGAGAACTACAGATTCCAAAGATCTCTGGGAAGTGTATAAAGTGCTTGGGAGAGATAGTATATCGCATGGTAGAACCCTGCCTCACACGTCCGTAATTTTCATACTTTTCCGTTGTTGGATTTCAGAACATCGCTCTTCATCATCATGAGTTTCATCTACGCCAAGCTTTTAGTAGTCATCTGCATTGCTTACGTCATCAGTGACGTCATCACGCACAACCTGCCCCTGTATTATTATGAAGGATTTTTCACCTACCTCTATGGCATGAGCATATTGTTTTTGCTATACGTCTTCTGTTTCCTGCTCCAAGGTTAGTATACTAGTATCCTCCATACATGTATTCAAATAAATTTTCATTTCTCACTATTTTACAATATTTCAAAGATCCATTGTAATCGAAATCAGGTTGCTATTTTAGCACATTTTGACATTTTACTATTAGAACTTTATTTGCCACGTTCGATAATTTCATTGGCATAGATATGGTCAAAAATCTCACCAAAAGTTTTCTCTCTCACCGGAAAACTTTCCGTTAAAACAACATTTTTATCATATAAATCTTGCTTTGTTTATATTTGATAATGTTTTATTTATTTTTTATTTAACAAATTAACAGGTTATTTCCACAATATTTATTTCGTGGAATCAACGAACTAGAGTGGCAACCCTATGTTCTGAAATCCCATTAGTCTGTTTTGCCCTTCACTACCTACGGCAATATAAGTTTTTAGTTAAGCTTTTAGTGTTGTAGCAAAATAGATTTTCAGAAAATTAAGCACTTCTACAAAAGAGTTTTGTTTCATTATCTTGATCTGCGGAAACCCCAGAAAGCACTTGCTGCAGCGGAAGTCCCCCAAAGCCAAAACCTCCTCCGCCAGAGAAGAAACCGAAGAAGGAGAAGGAAAAGAAGAACAAGGACAAGGAGAAGGACGCCAAGAAGGACGGGAAGAAGGACGGCAAGGATAAGGAGAAAGACAAGGACTCCAAGGAGAAGCCCGCCAAAGAATCCAAGAAACAAAGCCAGTTTCAGGTACACTTTTTCCCTGACCCACATTCATGAATACTTTATGAGCTTTTGAATAGAACGTTGATGTGCTACTTAATCTTTTCAACTCTTCGCCGTACAGCTCAGGGAACTTCTATGTGTTAGTGTTGTAGTTACAGCTCACCGCTGGTTTACAAACTTCGTCATCATGTTCGTTCATTCAGAGCAGCCTCACTATATTGACACTGCCAGTTTCTCATTTTCCAAAATGATCAGTTTCGTTGATTTATATGAAAGCTTAGTGTCCATACGTTGCGGCTGCTCATTTATCATTTGACTCATCGTTGTTTAAACACACTGTATGTAGGTACCTACTGCTAGTTACTGCAATTATTAGTTTTTCAGCTCAACTTGAAATATTATTTTTTATTAGGATGGCTTTTTAAACGCAAGTAGTTATTCTTTTACGAATTATGTCTTGACTTGATGATTTACAAAAAAAAAGAAGGAAGGAACACAATTCCGCCATCTTGATATTATTTATTTATGCTATTTTTAGTAGTATTATCATTAAGTCGATAGATTTTATGGACAATAATATTTTGCGTGCCCCCAGCGAGTAGTACCTTGGATTTCTACTTACTAGCACATGAATGCCCTTTTAATTCTCAGTGTATTCATTTTGTACTATTTTTAATTTGCGATTATCTGCATGCAACTTTTGGTTATCGGTCGCCATGTCTTATTATTTGGGCAGGAGGTGTACCCTCGTAAGATGCGTGACATAGTGCGCGAACAGCAACTGCGCACTGCGCCCCTTTGCGAGCCCGAACAGGTGAGAAGCATCTTGGTACCGCAGGAGTGTCTTCTGGCTTCTGTTATCTGATCTGTCTCGTGCTTACCATCAGGACACGGATTGCTTGCTTTGTTGTTTATTGACGGGCCAACTCTAATCCCGGGAGCTGAAATCCAGGCTTAACTAAATTCCGAAAGAAACTGAAATTCATGGAATACAAAATACAAAATTCTAACAACGAGTAACTCACGGCAGCCGATAGCCAACGGATTATTTTTGCTTCCGGAACCGTAACGGACAAAAAAGAAATAAAAATATTCCTCTGCACTAAGTTGATATGAATGTAGTCAGCGGTCAGCGCGCGATAATGGACCTATGACGAGTAATAAATCGAGGTAGCTGTAATATTTGTTCACATTGTTTCGGAATTAGTCGAGATTTCGGCTGTCGAGACGACAGTTCCGTTCGTAGATTTGCGCGATTTTTGGTTTACCGCTTTTCGGTATAGGTGGGGTCGGTTTGGAGCAGGTGCGACGTGCGACGCGTTTAATTTGATACAGGAAATTTAATAGAATAACATTTAGGGGTAGTTTCATAAAAGATGGAAGAGGAGAAATAATGGATAAAGTTTTTTTTATATTATGTATTTTGTTACAAAAGTTGGGTAGTTTGGAATAGCTTTTAATTATTTTCTACTTTGTTTTGTTAGAGACTTTTCGGGACTTGTTTGCTCATAAATAAATAATGACTTTGAAAAACTTAATAATAATATTGTTTTCTCGACAAAAATAACTTTGTGCACCTTGCTTTGTTTGAGTTTGTTTTTAATACGCGTCGATTGCACTTGTATTGATTTGTGACTAGACCGACCCCGCGTTGCTGTATATAAAATATTGCTTTAAAATGCATTTACGTGGCAATTCAAATATTTAATTTTGCACGCCGTAAAAATGCACGCGCATGCTACCTATTTTCAAATGGAGACACGAAGAAACGTATACATTTTTAATCTTACACTTACATTGTCGGAAAATAAGGCAAATTATTCGGAAAACACCTAAATATACAAATAAAAGTAAATCGTCAATTACTTTTTTTTCAAATTCATCGCTACAATAAAAAAAAAAATTCTTAGTTTTTTTTTTATAAAGCATTTACATTCACAAATACGTACCTAGTAGCTACTGTAAGTATTTTATGTAATACGTATGTAACAAAATAAAGCATTTACATTCACATATACGTACCTAGTAGCTACTGTAAGTATTTTATGTAATATATATGTAACAAAATAAAGCCCACATCAGTGGTCCCTCCTGCCTAAATAATAATTACATAACATTAACCAAATTTTCACAGGTTTTCGTGACTTCTTTAATGCTTGTGTCAGACCACGCTATACTTTCGTGTCTTGGCTTAATTCTACATATCGCTCGCCGTACATTCCCATTGCGTTACTTTATATAGCGTAGTCTGACAGCATAATGAAGGTTTTATTTTGTATTCAACTCAATATCGCTTCAAACAAAGACTTAACAAAACTGTGTTTTTTCGTTTTATAAAACATGCATTATCGCAATACTGTAATATAATAAGCCACTTGCATGGATTTCATAACGACTTGGAAAAAACCGTGTGGATAATTTTGTTTACTAAGATTACGAAAATGTTAGTAAATTTCTTTAGAAATGTATAGTTTTTTTTTTTTTTTAATAAATAAATCCATTATTTGAGCTCGTGACGTCACTACATGAAAATGTCCCGTCTCCGATTATGTTCCCTTAATTTTGTAAAATTCCACACTGATTAATTTTTTTAATATATGGCAACACTTTGATTTCCGGCGAATTTTTGAATTTGTGTTTAACGTTCACTAGATTTATTGTTTGTTCCCGATATACAGAATATATACAGAATACAGAATGTCTTAGAATATTTGCCTAAACCGGAAAAATAATTTTTAAAAATGTAATGCAAGTGGCCTATTATGCTTTTTATTTGTTTTAAGGAGTGTATTGTAGGATATATAAATGTCTGTGATTATTGATTAGTTGGAATTTAGAATGCTTTTTGGTTTGCACAATTATTTGGTACAATTATTTCATCATTTATATTATTTATTTGCATGACTTGCTGATTTCTTAGCTAAATATTTTATGAAAACAAAAATTTAAATAAGCTTTAGTTTAATAATAAAAATGGTCTTCTTTCACTAAATCGGATCTTTTTTTTTTCGTTATTTGTTTTTGGGGTGTTATGCCGTCTTGCGCTACGTCCTTCTTTAGCCAACTTTCCGGACATCGTTACAGCGTCCATCAGCAGGGCAGCTGGACATTGTAACGCTGTCCGTGACGTTGGCTAATGAAGGGGGTAGGGCAACACGGCGTTCACCCCAAAAACAAATAACGAAAATACTTTTGGCCGTGGAAATCTAAAACATATCTACATCAGATCTTTTCGTATTTTACCCCTCAGGTTAATTTGTTCGCTTTTGGGAACAACTCATATAGGTCTCATAGAAATCGTTGTAACTCCCTTACTATCATGGTGAGAAATATGATCATAACGGCATTAGAAAGAAAACACCACGCTTTGTATTCAAATCTAAAAGTTACTCACAAATTAATTCAAATGTACACATTTATGAAACCAAAGATTCCGACCGCAATTTGAAAAAAAATCATGAAACTTTGGATATTTTTTGTTAATTATTTCACGTGAAACGACAAGTAAAGTGACGATAATGCTTACTATAAATTTGTCTAATAAAATAAGTGCGTGTTTTTATTTTTTTCGGTATCAGGAATTTTAGTTAGAAAAACTAAAAATGAGTTATTTTAAAACGTTTTTATGTTTGCTTTTAAAAATTTTATATTTTAAAAATTATAATTTATATTCGAATTATAAATTTTTAAAGTGTATTTCATCACATATCTAAAACAGTTTTTTTCTGAAACGTTCAGAAATATTCCATTTATTTAGATTTTATTTTTAAGCGGCAATATTTTAACCTTCTGACAAAATATGCCTGAGGCTTGAGGGGTTAAGCAATTTTTTCCTTTGTTTAAATTGTGAAAATTGTTTTTTTTTTTAATATCCAATTTAATCGAAAAATCAGTTATACACCTCACAGCTATACACCTCACTGTTATACACCTCACTGTTATACACCCCACTTTTATACACCCCACTTTTATACACCCCACTGTTATACACCTCACTGTTATACACCTCACTGTTATAAACCTCACTGTTATACACCTCACTGGTATACACCTCACTGTTATACGAGTAGTACTCAAGACGAAAATACTCGTATTAACAAATCTCAATGAAACATGAAATAGAAAAGATTGCCAGATGTTCCCGTTACCTATTTGTTTTTTGTGACTTTTTCTGTTTCATCTTTTATTGAGATTTGCTTGTATTACCTTCTTTAGTTGAAGAAAATATTTGTCAGAATCGAAGTAGAAAATGAAATAATAAAATGATGTATGTGTATGTGTATGTGTGTAGGATGTTGTGGAAGTGGAATCAGGAATTCCCCAGAGAATCAACCGCCGGCGCAAGACTTCTCAGAATGATCACAGCCACGGAAGCTTTTTCCTCCGCATCGGTGCTATTGGTGAGTGCATTTATTACTATGTGTATCATTCACTCTGCTATAGGTCACCCCGAGTGGTTTACTACAGTCGTTAACTTAGCAGTGGTGCTCGGGATCAGGTCTTCACGGTGGATGCGTCTGCCCACCAACTGCGTGACGGGCCAGATCGGGAAAGGTCTAGACGCAATTACCCCTTAGATTCCGACCCACCCTCGTACCTTTTCCTTCCCAGGACTTCTTCTTGTACCTTTCCTTAAAAGTACCTTCCACACAACATCCCCAAGGATGACCTTCTGTGTAGAGCTAATGTAAAATGTATATGTATATTATCAGTGGCGGCTCGTGACTGGTGTGCTAGATTGCTAATACATAGTGCAATTAATTAGCTGAATAGATAATAACCGTATATAATATATAATATCCATAGCTTTTGGACTGGGCACCATGATCTACAACGGATTGGAGTTCGGAGCCTTCTTCGAGGTTCCCTTCACCTCCCCGTGCTACCAGATTCTGCGCGGAGTCAACCCCGTGCTGCAGATGGTGTTCACCTTCATGCAGATGTACTTCATCTTTATGAACTCCAGGGTAAGAATTGATTATTATTAACTGCCACCTTTCAACTGATTATTATTTTGTCAACGCGAAACAAATTTTGCCACTCATTGATCTTACTGTCAACTAAATAGTACTCGTACTTAACTCATTGCATTATTTATTTTGATATCTGGACTATTGTGTCAGTAATGCTTTTCCTGATTAGTCAAGAATCCATCTTTCCTCTCTGCTTGTGATGTCTGTTGACTGCGATACTTGAATTGGACCCATTTTCATGTGATTTTAAACTTTAATTTTGGTGCAGACGTCAAGAATAGCGTTACTGAAGACAGAGGTAGGCACTGATTACTATATTTTGGACACACATTGCAAGTCCCATTTTGTTTGTGTATATCACATTTATTTTATTTCGCAACCAACTAAAGCAGCATCATAGACAATTATGTATTATTTTGCCGGCGTACTGGGACAATTCGCTAAAAATCAGTCGGTCATAGATGTGATATAAACTTCGATACTTAGAAATTGGTTGGAAATTTAGAAAAATCGTTTAGGAGTAAAAAGTATCAGCGGATAGAGGAAATTTTTGGCAGTACATAGGTACCTACCTAATTTAAATTTTGACAGTGCTTTGCCTCAATACACCGACATAATATGTATACGATATATGCATTTTGTTAATTCATTGGAATGCTTTGCAAAAATCACATGGAATGAACTCAATCAGCTATTTTGTATCATTATTTTCAATGCTACGTATTCATTTTTGTTTTAAAATAGCAATTCTTATACTTCTTAAAACATCAGTAGGTATTATTTATTATTTTATCTGTAACTCTCTATCTTTTATATTAATGCAACTATGTGTGCTTTGCACGTATCAGTAATTTATGTCAATGAAGAATATAAAATGAGTGCACTTGAAAAGAAAGCCTGGACCTTTTGTAAAAAAAAATATTAACTTACAAAAATCATATTCTGCAAAGCTACTGGATACTGTTTTTAGAAATTTCCTTAATATTTTGTTTTACAAGAATTTAATTATGAAATGATTATTTTACTCTAATATCCTGCCATTGAGGAGCCCGTTATAACCTCACATTTAGTTATATTATTTGCTACAGTGAAAGTCTTTGATTGCAGCTGAACATTCATCGATTCAAAGTGATTGCCCGGTTCGGACTGATGCACGTGGTGGCCACCAACCTGTGTGTGTGGATCCGCACCCTGGTGCTAGAGTCCCTCAAGGAGATCACCGCCTACCACATGAAGAGAGGTGACAACCCGGAGGATGGGATCATTCTAGGTAAACGTCTCAACAATTCAACCAACAAACTAGACTCACTTGTCCAGTCCAGGGGCACACGACCAACTTTAGTTGCGGTGACAGTTGGCATTTTAAATTTCAAAATCAACACAAATTCAAAAAAGTCTCCCTAGTGTCGCATGGTAGCATGTGCGCACCTCTGTACACCATAATGGATTTATATACAGCGACACAACTGTTGCCAGTTGCCTGCAACATGCCCATTTTTCAACAACTGTTAATAATTATAATAAACTAGCTGACCTGGAAAAAGTTGTTGTGCTATATAAATTATTTTAACGACTTAAATATATATTTATTTTTTTGTTCATATGAAGCAGTTACTTTGTGGTGTGGCATTATAATTTAAAATAAAACAATAACTTTGTAAACACCACTTTTATGGTGGTGTTTACAAAGTTAAGTTAAGTTATTGTTTTATTTTAAATTTATAATGCCACACCACAAAGTAACTGCTTCATATGAACAAAAAAAATAAATATATATTTATGTTGTTAAAATAATTTAACCACCACCATAAAAATGGTGTTTACAAAGTTATTGTTTTATTTTAAAATAAATAATTTCATTCTCTTTGAAATAGGAATGAAACGTAAAATTTTTTAATACAAAAATCGCGATTAAAAAATGGGAGGGTGGGGGTAGGAGAGAGAAAATTCGGGATAATAGGTACAGGTAGAAAATAGGTATTTTTTAATGAAAAAAAAATACGGAAAAATAAAATTGTCACAAAACAGAAAAAAAAATATTGATAGGGACACCCTAATCACCTAGCGGTATGAAATATACTTTTAAGATCTATTCTTATACTTACCAAATATACATAAAAAATTTCATAAAAATCGGTCTAGCTGTTTCGGAGGAGTTCAACCACAAACACCGTGACACGAGATTTTTATATACGTATATAGACAAGGGGTACTGGCGAAATACTCAAAAATAAAAAGTAAATCAAAGACTTAGTAAAGAAAAAAGCCATACCTCTCTTGACTTTGAAACTTACATGACTGGTAGAAGTACAATTCCCAATAGCTCATAATGGCCTTTGCCCACTGGGACCGTTCCGAGCTGCCGGTATGGTCATAGAACGCGACTTCAGAATGGATCGCTGGATTGGTTTGTACTTTTCTTTACGCTGGTTACGACGCTGAAGGCGATACAAGATTTTAAGATTTCATCGTCGACAAATATGCATGTGAAACTCAGGTGGAAACTCGTACACAAACATGAGTTAAGATACTTTAGATGATAGATTTTGTTTGTTATTATTAATTGGTTCTAAAAAAACCAAAAGATCTGGGTTCATGACAGAAAAAATAAATCTACTAGGCGAATACCATCACTTACATAATGATGATCTGATAATGATCTACAAGACTGTTTTTATACCAACTTTCGAATGATTGGAGACAATTTTGTAGAATTATATTGCCTTCTCGAGGCGATCTCTGTCTTCCGAGGTAGACACCGACTGAACGGTAAGCGATCCCGGGAACGCGTGCGATCAAATGCTCGGGAGAGGGGAGATCTTACCAGGCGAGCATTGTTTACAGGGATGCACGCGTTCGTGTTTTGTATTGGCGGCACAGATCGGTCTCAGTGGGTAAAGGTCTAAGGAAAAAGTAAAAGGACAATTTCCATTAGCCTACAAGGCACATACTTATGTGGAAATAAATGAAAATGTTAAAATATATACCTTTTGTCCAGAGAGCATTCGCCAGCACACCCTCCTGAACGCGGGAGCCGTGATGGGCGTGGAGACAGGCGGAGTCAAGGTCATCACCTCCACGGCCGCCCCCATAACCACGCTCAAGGAGGTGGCCTACAAGGCCATCACCTTTGCCACCACACCCAGCACCACCACCGATATCCCCAGTGAGCCATGTCACTTATCATTATCTATCATCAGCAAACAATAACTTATTGCATGATCTGTTTTAATCAAAAACATATATTTCATTATAACCTATCACTAACAAAAACTAACTTTATTTCTTAACTTTCTATCATCATCCGATTCACTACTATTTTGAGATATCCGATTCACTACCATTGATAATATGGTCTTGCCGCTGAAAGCTCCTTTGTGATCTCCCTTTTTATTACATGCTTCGTTATGAGAAAGATGGAGAGATCTTAATGGAGTTAGCAGCGGTGTGCCTTTTTGACATGATGCGAAAATATCATACTGTGCTTGTTTAACCACTGGAGCGATTTTTGCCATAAATTGGCGCCATTTTAAATGTCTCCAATTGCTTTTCGGAAAAAATAGGCAATAAGGAAGTTGAGTGAAAAATATTTTGACTTATAAAAAATATGTTCATGTAGATCAAAAAATATCGATTCTAAATATATAAATATATTTCTATATTGTTATTCTTAGAATTAATTAAACCTTCTTAAAAATCCATCAAAAAGCTACGAACTAAAAACGCTTCATGAATGGTCGAAAGAATTCTGACGTCATTGGAACCTCAGTTTGTATAAAGAGCGGATCACCGAAATGTCTACGGTGCATCTCTTTCTATTACACGAGAGATGGTTTGTGTATGATGAGAGAGGTGTATAGGCCAAACGTCGTTTACTTATGGGCCAAACGGTTTTGCATTCTATCCCCTAAAAGTATTTTTAAGTTTAGTAATGGGTGGTTTGGTATATTTAATGGTTTAGTAAACAAAGTTTATGTAATGCAAAATCTGTTTAAAAAACCACATACCATGTCAGAAATCGGATATATTCAAGGCCAGTCCGACTACCTACAAATCGTTGATTCTGACATGTTGATTTTATATTTAAAATAGATAATACTGACCACATAAGTGCTGAAATTTGTGGAGTTAAAGCTTCCAAGTAAATACATCAAATTATTAATTGTGTTCATTTGTATGTTACAATAAGTATAATACTTTTTTTCAGTATAAATAATAATCATTACGTATTCTCTACTCATCTGACATCTGATGTTTCGCCGTAAACCTCACTAGTTTTGTGCAAGTATATTAAATTTATTGATTGCGCAGAAAAGTCTCACAGTGAACTGCGCTGTAAACCGTTATCTTACTTTCGGTCTTTACTTTTTTGCGCGGCGGCCTGTGATACTTCAACCAACGGCGATCGGCCAGCGATGGTAATACCGTGTTTGTGAAGAGTTTTGGCGCGAGAAACAAAAATTCTACCTTTAAATATTAATTTAACCATGAAAACTTGATCAATTTTCTTTTTTTTAAATAACATCAATTCTGATAGACGGTTAACATTGATAAAAAAAATTACTGGAATTCCTTATTGAAGAATTTAAAAAATCTCCATACAAAATGCCCAAGCGACGGAGTTTTCTCAGTTTAAATGACGTCACACCCACACCCCGCTTCTTACCGCTCGGATCCGCTCGTTTTGGCGGGCTTAATAAAATTTAAACTTTGAGAATTAATTTTACTATGAAAACGAACTTTAAAAAAAAAAAAAAAAATACCAGTATTTAAGTTTGAATGCGAACATTGATAAAAAAAAATAAAAAAAATGGACTCAACTTCCTTATTATCTCTTGATTCGGCAAAATTTAAAAAATATATATTTGTAGCCCTACGTTTGTTATTTTGGACTTAAAAGAAGCTATTAAAATGCTTTATCTATTTTGACCATAGATGTCACAAATCCGAACTTTGTAGACTATTTTATAACGATGTTAAAAATAAATTTTAAAAATATTTTCTTTACGCAGAATTTCAGAGCAGCCGTTTACGGTTAAAATTAAATCCTTTTTCCATAGATATGCACCTTTCATTATCAAGTATACCACAGACAATTTACAGAAATCGAAAATATTCTATGTTGACTCGAATAAGTACCTCTCACGGCAGTTTCAAAGTAACAAACACGCAGGATTCGCGCGGTTATAAATTTTTTTTGTAAATTGTATGAAAACGGTAAAATAAATAAAATACATGATAATTCATTGGATATATAGCACTATAATAAGTTTTTATGTCTCCGTGTTAAAATTCGAAGGCCTGATTTTTTTCAACGTTGGTGAAATTTTTTTAAAATGATCTTCTGAAAATCTCCAGCAAACGGAGAAAAAAGTTTTAAAATGCGCTGTCTCTCCAGTGGTTAAGCTGAATTTAAACATCGCAGCTGTATGTAAACGTGACTAACAAAAATAAAATTAACTTTCCCTTGCAGCTACAACGAGTACCTTTTATCCCCCGTATATCATGCGTACTCCCGCGTCGGCATTGATGAAAAAAATAAAGGCGACCATTCCAACCACTCCCGATCCCTGGTTCAATGCCCAGCCCGACCCCATCGACCCCTGGGCCAATGACGACCCCTGGACCACCCCTCCCACCAACCCCACAACCACTTCTGCCCCTCTGACCACCATTACCACTCAAGCCACCACCGCTATCGCTTCAGCTGGTAATTGGCTGTACCGAACTGTTGTCCCCATCTTTACCACTACCTCCTCCAACATTGCCGGCTCCGAAGATAATAACCTTTGGAATTCCAATAATAATAACTACTATGAAGTTAGTAACGGAGTCCCGCCCTATGCAGGTTGGTCCTCTCATTTCATCTTTCATTCTTCTCCTTATCATTGCGTAGTGTTTTAATCAATTTTAGTGGATGATAGAAAAAAATGGCTAAGAAGTGTCATGAAGACTTTATTAATAATGCTGAAGAGAATATCGCCAAAGATCCCAAGGCATTCTGGTCATATGTTAAATCAAAAAAACTATCAGCATCTATTCCTAGCGTATTAAATCTTAAGAATTTAACAGCCGAGGGTGGCCAGGCAGTCTGTGATTTATTTGCTGAATATTTTCATTCCGTCTATGAACCGGCTGACCCTCTGGGGACTTCCTGCCACGACTCCGTTGTTAATCAGGTTTGTGAGATAGGATCAGTTTTTATCGATGCTGATCTTGTATCTAAATATTTAAAACGGCTCGATTCCAGCAAGGGTGCTGGGCCAGATGGTATCCCACCACTGTTCATTACGGAGTGTGCAAATCATTTGTCAATTCCGCTATCAATACTGTATAATATATCGCTTAAGACTGGTACATTTCCAGATATATGGAAAAGAGCCTACATCACACCAATTCATAAATCGGGAACTAAGTGCGAAGCAGATAATTATAGACCCATTTCCAAGCTCTGCATTTTTTCAAAGGTGTTCGAAAACATAGTCTATGACCAGTTATTCCCTGTGGTAAAGAATTCGATCAACGAATTTCAGCATGGATTCTTTGCAGGTCGCTCTGTTGCTACAAATCTTATAACATTTTTAAATTTCTTGTCTGCCTCTATGGATAAACGTGTGCAAGTTGATACAATTTATACTGATTATAGCAAAGCCTTTGACAAGATCAACCACAGGATCCTGCTTAGAAAACTTGCTAATCATGGTATTCATGGAGATCTCCTTCGTTGGTTATCTTCATACATAACAAACAGGTCCCAGGCTGTGACAGTAGGTGGATTTTCTTCCATCTGGAAAATCATTACTTCTGGTGTGCCTCAGGGGTCCATTTTGGGTCCTTTGCTTTTCTCTATCTATATAAATGATATTACTACATGTTTTCACAATGCTCAAATTTTACTATTTGCCGACGATATGAAAATATACCTTCCTATAAGCTCCCATGACTGTTCTGTGCGTTTACAAGAAGATCTTGACCGACTGACGGATTACTGTCTCAGAAATAAGCTTTTTATCAATATTTCCAAATGTTGCAAAGTCACATTCACACGTAACCATAAAAAAATACTGCATGAATACACCATTTCTGGATCTCTGTTAACAAATAAAGATTATATACGTGACCTCGGGGTTATTTTGGACTCTAAACTTACTTTTGATAAACACATTGATAATATTGTCACCAAAGCAACAAAGAGTCTAGGCTTTGTACTGAGAACATGCAAATTTTTCAAAAATACTAAGACTTATCTGATTCTGTACAATTCACATGTTCGTCCTCACCTGGAATACTGTTCACAGGTTTGGAACCCGCGCTATATTGTTTATGTTAACAGGTTAGAAAGAGTTCAGGAGCGATTTCTCAAATTTCTCAATTTTAAATCATTCAACATATACAATTCTTACGACGAAATCGAGAAACATTTTCGAATCTCGAAACTGCTCAATAGGAGGCTTGTCGCTGATCAGATGCTCCTGTACAAAATTATTAACTCAAAAGTTGACTGCCCGGAGCTGCTAAATAAAATAAATTTCCACACGCCGACTAGATACAGCAGACAAAATACCCTTTTCTACATTGATAGATGCAACACTAATTCCAACCAAAATGAATTTATACAAAGGGCATGTAAATACTATAATAATAAACTTGCACATATAGACACACTTGCTGACATATTCACTGCTAGTTACTGTCGTTACAGAATTTCTTTATTACATTCTATGTAGGTGCGAATAACACATTTTCATGACTAAATTCATTGTACCTAATATTATTATATTACTTGCGTGGCAACTTTCCCTTATCCCTCTCCTCCCCTTACCCGTCCCAACCCAAATACCTATTTCGCAGTCTATTTAAGTATTGTTTTAATTATTTTATTATTGTTTATAACATGTTTATCACTTGTTGACTTAACATCTGTATTATTATTTTTTTTTAAATTGCTGCTTAGTTCTGTTTTTATTTTTTCTGTTTTTCTTAAATTTTCTAGTTTACATTCAGTTACTTTTATGTTTCTAAATACCTATCTGTGAACATTAATAATTGGTCTGTTTTTTTGCCATCCTCTTATGTATATTTTATTACTATGACTGTTTATGTTCCTTAAATAAATAAATAAATAAATAAATAAATAAATAAATAAATATGCCAAATACATATGTTGCCAATAATTCGTGCCAAAGAATATTGCAAGTATATTCCCAGAAAGGAAAAAAATGACACTTGGTGCATTATTCACTGAGAATCTACAATTACTGATCAATAGTTTTGTTATGTTTCATTCTATGCTTATATCTGCTGTGACAGTTGAAAAAAAAAAGTAATTTGTCATGATAATATGCAGTCCCATTTCTACAGCATGGAGTATTACATATAAGAACTCTTTCATCTAACAAATTTGTTAAATCATAATAGAGTACCTACCATCGATGTTGTAAACCGTAGCATTATTGATTGACACATCTCATGACTATTTATATTTCCATCTTACGGTTTTAGGTTTCCTTGACAATGCAACGACCATTGAGAGCCTGGACAGTCTTTCTCCATCTGCGCTAGTCTCCAACAACAGTTGTGGGCGAGTCAACATTATGGGTACCATAGTGCAGGACTCCGCCCCCTACCTGTACCCCTTCATCATTGAATACTCACTCATCGGAGCTGCTGTCATCTACATCATGTGGAAGCATATTGGACGTCATTCACGGTAACAAATTCATTGCTGACTTATCGCCTGTTTTCATCAAAACTCATTAAAATATTGAAAATCAAAGTTCAGGATATTAGTAGATACTTCTGATATTATCTTTAAATTGTATTATTTTACTTCATTTTCACAACAATAAATTGATTATCCATCGATCTGCCAAAATAACTCTTTTTACTTTTGTTGAGTTGTTAAACTTCAACTAGTTCAAGTAGTTCTGAGACCAGTAAACCTCGAGTTCAAAAAAATACTAAGTAACTAATTTTCTAAAAATAAAACAAAACCAAAATTTCCTAAGATTTGTAAGAAATTAAAATATAAATAGTAAATTAAAATAAATTAAAAAAAAAATAAATAATAAATTAAAATATAAATCATAAACCTTTTATGAAGGAAACTATTTTAATTTCAATTAAAGAATTATACACTTTGACCAAAGAAATGTCAATACCTCAGTGACAATTCTTTTTTCAAATTTTTTCTTTCGCTTTGACAGTTCGTAGTAGAATCCACGCTTATGCAAACTCTTGCGGAATAAAATGGTAGTATTCAACACAGCCACCATCTTGAACTTATTATGCGGAAGTTCTTATACATTTGGTCACTCAGGTACATGACGGAAGAGGACCTGGAGCATCGTCTGGAAGTCATGCTCTCCCGCCGTGCCGTGGCCATGGCCCATGCCCAACAGACCGGCCGAGTGGACTGCGTGGGAGCCTCCAAAGGTCTCTTCTTCGGGCTGCTGCTCCTCGTCGGATCCCTGATCTGCCTCATCCTGTTCTTCGTGCTCATCCGCCACCCTGAACTTGGACTCCTAGCCATTTACCTGGCCGATGTCTCCCACTGCGTTCTGATGGTCTTGTCCATTTTTGCTATTATCATTGGATTTATAAGGTATGCTATTTATGCTTTGAACAGAATCACATAAGAACACTGAAAAACTATCGAACTCAGCACCTTTTCACTTGCAACCAAATTGGTCAAGAGCTATGAGAGAACATTGACGGAACTCGAGTATTTTCGTTATTTATTTTTGGAGTTTATACTGTGCTACGCTACCTCCTTCTTTAGCCAACGATTCAGACAGCGTTATTGTGTCCATCATCAGGGCCAGTGCATTAGTGTGATACACTGGCCCTGATACACTGATACACTAGCCCTGATGATGGAGACTGTAACGCTTTCCGAAACGTTGGCTAAAGAAGGATGGAGCGCAACATGGCATAACACTCCAAAAATACTTTTGCCGTAAAATCTAAAATCATATCAAAACTAGAGTCTGTTTATTCTCTTTGAAATTATTTTTAAAGCTAATTTTTTGTTCAGAAATCTTTTTTAATTTTATACAAAACACTTATTACTTTCCTCATTTTTAAGACTTAAATAAAAAATTTAAAAAAATGGATTTTTGGTAACGCTTTATAATTCGGCAATAGACAAAAATTGCCCCATTAAAAAAGATATGCCTTGATTATTGATATGTTTTGATTAATGATTGTTAATAATACAATATGTATTATGTCTTGATGTTTTGTATGCTTTTTGAATCTAGAAAAATGTTTTTAATAATTTGTGTTATTTTACATCATGTTACAATAACATAATTATTTTTGTTTTTAATTTTTAACTTTTTGTTTTATGTTTTCGTTTTCACATTGAGTTTGTTTTATTTTTTATTTAAATCCTCTACCATTTCCCTATCCTCTTCTCCACAAATATGAATTATTACTCCATTAATTTTGTTCTAAAAATGGTTGGATCCATCTTAATTTTGGTTTCTTTTGACATTAATGATTTGCTTGCCTAAAATGTTGCACATCATTAAAACAACATTCTCGTGGCTACTTTAAAACTAAAAATATTAAACAATACTGATTCACATCCACACTTAATCATAACGATTCATCAACTGTCTCTTAAACGATGAACACTGTTCAATACAATGTCATTTTACATGATGTTTCATTACACTGTCACAATCAATAATGCGGTGCTTTTCATCGCAAAGAGCCTCGCAAATGTCCTGGACCTACAGATCTCCTTCCCATGTCCACCCACTCAGGGTCCAGCAGCTGAAGTTCCGCTCCGAGGAGCAGTCCGACCTGAATGACATTTTGCTGCGCGTGTCTGCCTTCGGCCTGTTTGTGTATGCTGTGTTCAGCATCATCGCTGGCAGCCTGGGCGCCTTCACTAACGAACCCAATCTTCTAGTTATGATTACCGGAATCCTGAGCGTTCTACAGGTACATTTTATTTATATATTACATAATCATTTTATTTATTAGCTAAGGTCAACTTGTTGCATTCTTCTTCATATAAGTACGTACACACATATCTTAGAATATGGGATGTCTTCATCAAACTGGATGTAGAGAAAAAATTCAGAGTAGCAGATTCTACTCTGTTATGTTTACCAAATCCAACATGATGATAAACAACACAAGTATGTGAGAAAGGTTGGTTCAGAAATTAAATACAATACATAATTGCAATTGGGTTTCACACTATGTAGGGTGGAGCGGTCTAGTATGGAGAATTTTTTTTTTCGTAATATTGAATTCGGCATACACGGGATTGGTGCTCCGTTATGAACTTATCTTAAATAAAAAATAAATATTTATAATTAGGACATCGCCACCGCTTTCAATTTTTCATAAAAATATTGAAAACACAAAAATGTTCTCCAGATTCTTAGAAATGCTTGTATTTAAGTAAAAAGAGAAATTGTATTTATTTATTCTCCTTTGATATAATTATAAATAAACACCGTAGCAACAGTTAAACTTTTCTCTGCAGAGACTAAATCCTTCGACCCCTAACGTGTTTCAAACACAGTGATTTGATCTAGATGAATTTTCCATCATATCTAGCGGATTGGGCTTCCCTCTAAACCAGTCGTTCCTGACCCTTTTTTGACCAGGGACCACCATGATATTTATTTGTTCTTATAGGGACCACATGGTACAAAAATGAGCTCTTCTTGGACTTCTTCAGCTACCTCTCCAACACTAATAACAAAAGGGTTACGAATCAGCTTTAGAACACCTTACGATTCGGTTTTGAAGTAAAATGAACGAATTTTTCGCTGACCACATTTTAGATCTCGCGGACCACCTGTGTTCCATGGACCATGGTTGGTTGGGAACCACTGAAGGAACTCAGAGAATTGTTGTGTTTATTGGGGGTATGTGTTAGGCCTTCGTCTGTTTGATGATTTTCGTTTATCAAAGTGTGCGTCAGTCGAGTTACAGTTTACGTAGTATTTTTTATTGTGTGCTGCATTAGAATATTCAAATATTTTTCGATAGGCTACATAGGGGTTTATATAAACTGTTCTTTGAACTTTGAACATTATGGCAATGTGACATCTGGATGAGAATTACCTTTGAATGTTATGCCTACTTGCGAAGATGTATTACGAGGTTTTTTGTAAATGAAGCATAACGAAAAAATATTCAGCATCATGCTGACCATGCTGCAGTGAAAGCCTTCCCTGTTGTAGCCAGAACGTAAGGCAGATATTTTTTCAGCTGTATTTATTACAAGATGTTTACTCAATTTCAAAGAACGATACATGTTGTGTATAGGAGTAATATTTGTCGATATAGTTTGTTGCAATTGGATGCGATGGAACTGCAGTCAACACGGGCTACAAAAGAGTTGTGATTTGGTGTCTTGAATCACTTCTCAAAAGGCCTTTACAGTGGATCAGTTACACGCAAACGAGCTCATTTTGCGACTTCTTTTTAACTGCATCAACAAAAGCACGACTGGACCCCAGAGTTTCACTGGAATTATTGGAAAATCCTTAAATAAGTATGAACAACTTCCTGTCCTGAAATTTAATGTCATTCAATGTTCTTTGGCAAGTGTGAGAAATGAACAGGATTTAAGTACAGATCAGCTGTATATATGGAAAATATATAAAACCATTGACTGATGAGATTGATGATTCCAGATTCCGCAATGAAAACTTGTCAAAAAAAACCTGATAAAATTGTGCATTCCAGGTGGCTCACTAAAACGAAGTGGGTTCTTCGGCTTAACAATTTTACATTTCTACCCTAAAACCCTCCGAAAATTTGTTAACTTTAACGACAGTTTACGCACCTATGTGGTTCAACGTTCAAGACCAAACCAATATGTATTTCCGGTGTTAGACATTTGCATGAAACAATATTGCTTTCACGATATTGTCTAGTGATTTTAAATATATTATTAACTAGCTTCTACACACAGCTTCGCTCGCATAGTATTAGTGGGAAATTACTTGCATAATTATTGGCATGATTGTTATTATTCTTGCTATTTTGTCTAATAGAAAATAATTATTGTTTTAGAAAATTTAAAAATTTGAGAATGACATTTCGTAATAGAAATTTATTTTAAGTACCTACTCCCTTTATTAGTATTTTATTCATATTTGAATCCAGAGTAACCTTAAAAAAATAAGAAAATGACAGTCCACTTCAAACGCTATGCTTTATAGCAACGTTATGCTTTTTGTTCGGAGAATAAACATTTTTAGAGATGTGTAGATATTAACTACGATGCCAAAAAAGTACTCTTTTTAATCACAACAAAGCACTCTTTTTAAGCCTAAAATTTAAAAAAAAACATTGTTTCCAAGGTAACAGTTTGTTTGACGTTTGCAATAACTCGATTTTGTTAGGGACGGAAAATGTATGATACATAATTTCATAACGCCACAGCTCATTCATATCGCCAGAGCTTACCAATATGTAAGGAGAAATCTACCAACAGAAGCGACTAAATTACTAGTCAATTCGTATGTTGTTTCACGTTTAGATTATTGCAACGGAATATATGCAAGTCTTCCAAAATATCAAATCAACAAATTACAATCCGTTTTCAACGCTGCGGCAAGACTTATCACCGGCGTATCTAAATATTCCCATATTTCAGAGCATCTCAAAAATCTTCACTGGCTCAAATGTCCTGAAAGAATCCAGTTCAAGCTCTGCTGGATGGTATTGGTCCGGCATACTTATCGGAATTGTGTATTCCAGAAAATTCAAATTCTCGACAGTCAACCCTAAGGTCAGCAGCGTCATCAGCTGTTGGAAGGTTAAAGGAACCAAAGCGCACACCAGATACTAAGTTCGGTGAGCGCGCTTTCGGAGTGTCGGGACCTAAAGCCTGGAATGGACTGCCACATGACTTAAGAACGATCACAGACTCGGCAGAATTTAGAGCTAAACTTAAAACCCACCTTTTCAGACAGTCGTATCCATAAACTCAAATTCTTTCACCTTCACATTCAATGCCCGCGACACTGAAAATAACTAACCTAAAAATGTAGAGAAAAAAAAAAAAAAAAAAAAAAAAGTTAAAAAAATAACTATTTGTAAGCGATTTTAAAGGTCATTTCAGTAACATTCTCCAGCACTAAAGAGTCCTAAATTCTCCAATCTTTTAAAATACATATTTTGATATTATCAACTCCACTTTTGCCACTAATCTTTTAAAATGTAATACTTATAGTGATGGGGGTAGCAATGCAATGTCCAGTGTTTTAAATATAATACCCTCCGCGTGCAAAACCGTATCTTCTCCAAGCACAAACTTTCTAATTAAAGTGTTTATCGGAAGTGACCTGCAGGTAAGTATGTTTCTGTATCCATTTGTAAATATTAAAATTAGATAGAACCTAAGAATTATGAATAAATTGTACAGCACCCTTGAGGTGATTTTTCACAAAAACGGCGCTCTATAAATTATCCAATTATTAATTATTATTATTATTATAAAGCCGTTGTTACTCGCAAATAATGTAGCTTTCGATTAGTGAAAGAATTTTTAAATTCCATTCGATATTTATTGCGTGAAAGAGTAAGGACCATCCAACCAACCATCCAACCATCCAACCAACCATCCATACAAACTTTCGCTTTTATAATATTAGTAAGATATAGTAATCCAGCGCAATGGTTTTTTGGGTATCACAAAAACATATTGTTAGCCATCTTACCCGACAAACGAAAATGGTTAAGAGAGTTGGCGTTAAGAAGAATATTGGAAGCCCGGCTAATGAAAACGCGATTAGACGTTATTTGTACCTTCAAAGTGCCTGTTTTTGATTTTTCGGTAGATAATTATATTGGTGTTATGGTGAAGTTATGTTATGAGATAATGTAACCGAGTAACTGCTCATCAAATTTGTTAGGGACGAGACAATTTGACAAGCCATTATCGATCACACGATAATTGACGATGTCATAGTAAAGAATTTTCCTTGCCCACTCAAGGCACAGAGGGATGTGTGAAAATTGTAACAGAAGCCTCAGCTGCTGTCAGTGAACCCTTGAGACGAGATGACTTAATAAAAACAAGGTTATAGTCATGAAACCGTATGCCACTCTTTGACACCAAAATGCAGAACCGTTCATAGCAACTTTTGCAATTTTCAAGTTTTTCAATGCGGTAAATAATGTGTAGATTTTTTTATTGCCACTATTTGTTTTATCTACCAATCTATGAATGTATTATCTGTAAAATAAATGGTAAAATACAAATTTTATGTGTGTTTTATTTCGCGTATATGAGCTATAAATACTTAGGTAAAATCGTGAAAATCATAAAATATATAGCTTTGGCGATGTCCAGGTTTTGAACATATATTTTTTTAATTATTTTAGTTGTAATTGTTAATATATGGAGCATCTTTCCCAACTATGCTGATTTTGAAATTCTAAAAATAAAATTCACTCCATGCTATTACACACCCCAAAAACACAAGCAGCATGAAGTTAGATTAGGTACATTAATTTATATCTAATATTCAAAAGATACAGAATGACAGAGGTATAACGAAGACAACTAAGCAGAGACTCCTTTGGGCAATGATTTTACCCCTTTTTCTGTACGGTATGGAAACATGGCACTAAGAGCCAGCCAAAGAAAATGGTTAGTTGCCCTCAAAATGTGGTGCCGGAGAAAAATGCTCAGGATTCCATGGGGGGCCAGACGCACACTGGAAGGGTCTTTCAATTATCTGCCTTCAACGTATCTTAAGATACTTTGAACACATTGCTCGCCAACTTGGAGGACTCCAACTTGCAGAAACTCATATTCACTGGAAAGTGTTTGGCAAAAGAAGCAGAGGAAGATCACCAATGCTCTGGAGTGACCTAGTATCTAGTATATGGCGTCTGGTACGTTGGTATCTGCAGCTCTCCACATAGCGTTGAATGAAGGAGCCTTGTTCAACATGGAGGGGTCACAACCTCAGCAATGAGGAACCGACTAGTATGAATATTTATTATTTTGGAAACTGTGCTGCACTGTGCTAACTAGCTTATACTAACGAATGTATGTGTGTGTCGCGCAGGTGGTGCTGCAGCTGTTGTTCATTGCGGACGTGTCTAGGCGCCGCGTGCATTTGCCGGAACAGGACCGCAGCAAGCCGGCGCGCCAGGTCGTCACCTTCCTGCTCATCTGCAACGTCACCATGTGGCTCATCTACACCTTCGAGACGCAAAAAGTCGTGGCCAACCCCGTAAATATAACATTCTAGTCTTAACCCAACAACATTTCCCTTCTGGAAAAATCCCCCAAAAGTAGAAGAATCTGATGTAATGGATGCTATTCCAACAAGTCTGATTTAATCTAATATTTGTTTTGTAAAAGTGAAATAATTCATTTGAATGTGTGTAGGTGCAACTGGACTTCTACGGCTTTCTGGCCTGGGCTATCGTGCAGCGTGTGACATTGCCGCTGTGCATCTTCCACCGCTTCCACTCTGCCGTGACTCTGGCCGAGATCTGGAAGACCAGTTACAAGGCGCGCCTGGAGTGAACAGAACCCATCCCCATCGAGATGGTAAACCACTGAAGGATCAAATGAATCTGGTTTCTCAAACCATCCTCATCATTGAGAAACGTTTGATGATTGTGTTCAAAGTTGAAAGAGTTGATGACAACAGACTTTCGGCAGTTTTGGTTGCAAATTATATTACGTAATTCGTCACTTTAAAAAGTCCAAAACCCTTTTCTAAGCATCATTGAGATGCAATTTTGTGTTGTGTCAAATTTGTCCAATTTTTGTGAATAACGGAATTAAATTTCTTAACTTGTATGCTCAATTTTGAAATAGATCATTAAAAGTCCATCAATTATCAAAAATCCGATAAAATGTTAACTGTTTCGATTGCTTTGTTTGCTTTTGCGCAAATTTGAAATAAGTAAAGTGTGATTAGAATATAAAGAATAATCAGCCATACTGTATGTTAATTCATCTCTATCACTACTTACGAGTATCTTGTATTGTACGAGTATTTCTATCACTAAACTAACTTTCATTCCAAAGTGTGGTTGAGTGCAGTTTCAAATAATCTAGTTGTATTATGACTAACTGATAATTCACTATGTGTATTCTGATAAGTGTTTCAATTTCATATACATACCTACAATTACAATGTACTTGTTAAGATTTGACAATTTATACGCATGTAAGTGTACTGTAGGTTTATATATTAACTATAATCCTGTGGAGATATCAACCAATCTAATAGATTCCGAGCATCTTATATGACGAAGAATGATTACTCGAGCCAATAACGAAATTGTTAGAATTTCCGGCGCAAGTGGAAACCTTGTTTCCTACTATATATATTATTATACCCAAACTCGTATTGTATGTCTAGTGTAGAGGCATCCATAGCGATCATTCAAATATTGAATATTTATCCTACACGATACATATATCTAAAAATAAATTATTGTATTCATACTCGTTGTAATCTATTTCATAATTTTAACCGTATTTAATTAGAATATCGTAATGAAAAATTGTCTTTACAACAATTGGAAAGATTTACAAATGGTGGTCATTTTAAAACTATTGTAAAATTTATGCAGAAAACAATGTGAGGAAATTATAAAGTTTTCTTACTTAGATACTTTTATAAATGTTTGACAAATAAAATTAAGGGTATCTTCCTACATACAGAATTCTCTCTTGCTCATGAACCATTCTCGTACATAATATTATAATGCTTTTATGAATGAAAGTTCAAGAAGACCACATAATGAGTTATAGTAACATAATAATATTACTCTTAGGGCCATTGTCACTAACATTACAGGATCAACTTACCAAGTAAGTTTAATGAACATGGCCATATTAGTCTTTAGAATGTGATCTAAGCTTATTCTAATAACTTTGTAAGCAGGTTGCTCTTCACAGTTCCCATTATCTCAAGATTATCATTATTAGAGGAATCATTAACAGCTGTATCCTGTGCCATGAGACGAATTAATATAATTTGATCATTATACTTTTAATATTGTTTGCATATTTTGTAAATGTTAGGTTTTCTTTGACTGAGCGGTAATACTGAACCGAAGATCTTTGTGCCATTTTCCATTGATCTATGAATACTATTGAAGAATCAATTCAGTGTACTTAATAGTCTGAAGTAACAAAACAAAGTATGACAAGCAACAGATACATACATATTCATGCGTAGTAATTATTGGTACAAATATTTTTGTTAGATTTCTAAATTTTATGTAAACATTTTATTGTTACATCATACATGAAGGCTCATGTTTTGTGTCCAACAAATGCAGATATGTAGTTTGATAAGGTAAAAATTATATTCCAAAAAAAATGATTCGCTTCATACCAAATAATATATTTAATAACTGTAATTTTCGAAAGAGGGAGCCATAAAAATATTTTGATTTATATTTTAAAATAATCTTTATATATATGTATACACATAAATAGAGTGTCTATTATAATATTATTTAAATGTGTATTTGTAAGCTAGCATGGAGCAAGACGTGTATGTTTTAATTTTTTATCTTGTTAGTTTTACGATGTGAGATTTGTTCTGCCAACAAGTCTACAAGATATCATCCCTGTTCTGGCAGACAATGTTAACTTGTTAACTCTAACAAGTTGACATGTTAGCTCTGTTATGGGGAAGAATGTAAATATGTTGTCTTTTATTTATTGAAGTCCTGCATTTTCATTTAGCAAAAATATAATTTTCTTGTGAAAGTTAAATTTGTTTTGAATTTTATACTTGATTTCTATTCGTAATCAACTTTACAAAATATTTTCAATCTTTGTGTCACCTTTATATTGAAAATAAATATTAGAGATGTAAAACAATTGTTTTGTTTTGATGATATCCTCCATTTGAAAATTGATAAGAGACGGCCGTGTAAGAGACGGCAGTGTTAAGCTCCAGGGTGCTCTAGTGCTCCTGGCTCTGCAGATACCCAAAGGATACTTTTAGTCCATGCATAGAAACTGCAGACACGGATCTGCATAAGCTCCCAGATTTTAATTCTCTTGATGGGGTAGTTATTATACTAGTGTTCTGAAAGTGCATCCTCTAAGTGAAAAATCACAATTGTTGTACATATAGGGTAAATTTTTATAGATATGACAGTTTTAAATATTGAAAGTAAGATTTTTATTAAAATAAACTTTTAACAGACATAGTTTCTCAGTGCAGTGTGGTTTCACAGACGTATGCCACATGTTTTTCTGCGGGGGTGCTCCGATGACCGATACAAGGTTTAAACAAGGTTAAGACTAGCTGACCCGGCAAACTTCGTACCGCCACAGAATCAATAACTGTTCAACTTATTAGCTGAATTAAATTCAGTTTTTTTTATCAAGTTAAAAATTACACAATTAAGCAATTATATTTGCGCAATGGAAGCAAGAAGAAGCAAGTAGAGGTTATTAGAGGTAAAAAGAGGCAAGTAAAAGCAAATTGAAGAAAGTAGAGGCAAGCAGAGGGAAGTTTAGACAAGTGTGAAAAATCGCCCATAAAACTATGAAAATTTGGTACCTACTAAGATTTTTAAAATTCTACTTTTGGAAGATTTTTTTGATTGATTTGTGTACAGGCAAGTAGAGGAAGTAAAGGCAAGTATAGGCAAGTAGAAGCGAGTAGAGGCAAGATGAAGAAAGTAGAAGTAAAAAGAGGCAAGTAGAGGTTATTAGAGGCAAGAAGAAGCAAATAGAAGAAAGTAGAGGCAAGTCAGTGCCATAGGGCCTAAGTAACTAACTAACCATCACGTTGTTTCTCCACAAGGGTGGGCAGAGAAGACGGACGGCCAAACAACTCGGTCTTGGCACTCACTCTTTGCCTCACTCACATTCATACATTGTCTCATACATTCTCTTCTATTACTATGACTTTTGACATTTTTTTTATATGAATACCACAGAAGAGTCCCAACTGCTCCCGTCTGAAGCCAGTGAGACTATGGCATCCCCAATTGGAGTATGTTGTGAGTCTGAAGGTAGTGGGGAGGGGAAGTAGATAGGGAAGAGGAAGGTGGGGAAGTACCTGGCTATTCAGATCTGGTCACCAAATACGGCTATTGCCATTTCAAGCAACGTTTCAATTCTGAATGGTGGTCGAACACCAGGGGGATACTAAGAGTATCTTCCACTCTGGAACGTGCCGCAAATACACTATAAGTTTATTATTTTTTAAATGAATAAATTGTGAAATAACACAAATTAATCAAATAAAATTTATTTGCCACGCCGGGATTCGATCCTGCGACCTTCGGTGTGCGAGTAAAGAGCCTTACCGTTGGACTACGCCGGCCGTCGATTCGGCCCAACTCAAGTATCTGATTCACTTGATCGTGCCATGTCTTCCTCGGGCGTCCCCGAATTCTTCTACCATTCACATTTGCGTCGTATATTCTTCTTACACTACTTTCTTCGTTCATTCGCTCTACATGCCCAAACCATCTGAGGGTCCCTTTCTTAATCTTACTCATTATGCTTATAGACCAGGAGACGAGCTAGGTAAACCCTACGTCATCGAGTACACGGATGAAACTACTTTTTAGTGATAATGGACACTTAAAAAACCTTTAAAAAGTTGGTCTGCCGGTGCGCCTCTTGGCAGGAGCCGCGCTGCGCTGCAAGTTTTTAAAACCATATTGAAATAAAAATAATAATAAAGATATTGAAAAAAAAATATTAAAAAAAAAAAAAAAAATTAAGACTTTAAAAACTCGTACACAAAAAACTGCAAGGCTGCTGGTCGGCAGACCAAAGAAATTGTGAATTAAATAATCTAGACTATAGTTTTTCGTTAGTTTCGATCTTTTTTTCGATGTAATCGGTGCAGCAGGGCAAGCGAAACCGATATGAAACTGACGGGGTTTCGGAAATTTCCGTCGTTTTACGGACAAACGCAGCTCTTACAGCGACGGTGCGTTGGTTTTTCGAACTTTTAACTACTATGGACTATTAGGCAATCTTAAAAGGACTATTAATATTATAAATTTGTTCAATAATATTTACACGCGACAGTGGTGAGGGGCACCGCGGCAGGTTTCGTAAGTGGTTTGGCGTCGAACGGCTCACCTGACGGATGGGTACACTCGGAACTCTCAAATAAATTTTTTTATCATTATCGCTTTGAAATAAAAATAAAAATAAAGATAAACGAAAAATAAAAAAATAAATAAAAAAACTTTAAAAAATCGTACACAAAAATTTGCCAGGCTGCTGGTCGGCAGACCAAGAAATTCTTAAATGGAATGATCTGGACTTTAGTTATTCATTAGTTTCATTCGTGTACTCGATGACGTAAAATTTACTATTTTTTACCCCATTTTGACGCCGGCTGCCTGCGAACTTGCCAGGCTGCCGGTTGGCAGCCATGCTTTTTTCTCATTTTCTAATCAACCTTTATCATATGAAACCATTCCCGTTCGTGTACTCGATGACGTAATTTTTTCGACAAAAATCGCTGACTATTTCCATGGCAGCTCATGCCAAAAGGCGCACCGGCAGACCAACTTTTTAAAGGTTTTTTAAGTGTCCATTATCACTAAAAAGTAGTTTCATCCTTGTACTCGATGACATAGGGTTTATGTGACACGATCATACATTGTTTTACCACGCATACGCCTCAGGTATCTCATTTCAACAGCATTCAGTCTACTTCATTCTTCCTCTGCCAGTTCCATGCCTCACTGCCATACATCAGGGTAGGTACCAGGACTCCATTGTGGACTGCTAGCTTAGCTTATTTTGCCAGTTTTTTATTAGCGCCAACGGCATTAAGTCCTCCATTAATGGAGTTACCGACATTCACCCTTCTTTCAATATCTCTATCAGTCTTCCCATCTCTCGTTAAAATACTACCCAGATACACAAACTCATCCACCTGCTCCAAATATTCATCATTCACAACTATATTGCATACTGTTTTCGTACTCTCTCTTTCAAATACCATGACTTTAGACATACTTACATTCATCATCAAACAACAAAAAGCATTGAATTTATAAGTGCTCAATACGATGAATTGCTAAAAAAATGGATGTTACAAATAACTTAAACCAAGTTATACAAACTGATTTCGAAACTTTTAAAAAGGACCTGAAAGAAAAAAATAATAGGTACCATAAAAAAACTTAAAATCAGATTGGCAGAAATTGAAACCATTTCAAAGTGTAACAATTTGGAAATAGCAGGCATTCCCCAAAAATAAGAGAACAGCCGATTGAAATTATAAAGAAAGTTGCTGCAGCAGCTGGGATAACTATTAAACATTCGGATATTACTGAAGTCATCCGAGTCTCAGACAGACGCAATGGAGCTCCATCCAAACTTCTTGTCACCTTCTCTGAGAAAAGAGAAAGAGATTCCCTCCTTGATAAAAATAAAGAAATAAACTATGAAGAAATCAAGGACCTGACGATCTCTCCAATCTTCATCGGGGAAGAACTAAGCTCGTATGCTCGTATCATAAAGAAAACAAAACACTTAGCCATAGAAAAAAAATACTAATATTTGGGGTACAAACATAAATGAACTAATACCCAAGGTAAAGTTACGTAAAGACGAAAAAACCTCGTGTTTCGTGATTTATTATGGGAATCACGAATATACTTGGAGCACAAGGTCACTTAAATACCCACAATAGATTTCCAAATTCCCCAAAAGCTCCTTTACCTCCAAAATGAAACCACATTCTATTGATATTAGCATTTATTTCTTAATATTTAGTCATTTTCGGATTTGTTGACATCTTGGACCCAAATCAAAAGTCATGTTTTTTCTCCATCACTCGTGCGTAAATTATGCAATGCGTTTAGAAACAAAACGATGTTTATTTAAATTGTATTTATGGTATCTGTCTACCTAGCCGTAAACAAAACATCAGTCGCTGTCGGACCGTGATATGCGTGATATGATAATATTGATAATCGAGTGATTTATTCCTTTATTTTTGTAATGAATTGTATGACGCGTGTCGCTCAGACTTACTCACCAGAGAAACCAGAAATATGTTGACTCGTTTCCTCAAAAAATTATAAATTGATTTCGAAAGATTGTTCTTTTATCTAATAAACGTATGTTTTAAATTTTGAGAAAAAATGTTTTATTTTTTATTTTTATTTATTTATTTTTTATACAATTTACAAATACAAGACAAAAAGTCCCGATAAACTACTTTTTAGCAGTTTGTCTAACGGGTTCTTTACGTTAAAGATCTTATTATAGTGATTTAATAGTTACATTTTTACAATTATATAAAATAAAATTTAATTTTTTACAGAAATATGGATAAAAATAAATTTTTGAAGTATAATAAGGTTATACCATAGTTCGTTGGCAGATTTGTTATATTTTCAAAAAAGTACATGTATTATACCAACACCCATTTCAAATCATATAATCATGCAGTAAAATAAATCAATACATTATCTGATAAACGTATGTTTTAGAATTTTAATTTTAGTTTAAATAAAATCATAAAAAAATATATACGTACATGTGTTTCTTGACGTAAATTGGCCAGTTTGTGTATTTATTTGCGCACTTACAAACTAATATATTTCAAGATTTTTTTACATACTTCTTTTGCTAAGACATTATTGACAAGTCATAAAAATTTTGATCGAAAAATAATCACAAGATGTAATTATTATTAATTAATTTACAGCTCGCGTTTTACCATTTTTCTTACAGCTCGACGACATAGAATTGAGAATGTCACTCTGCCGGTCTGCCCGCAATCGCGGCAGCCGGCGGTTGTCTCCGCGGCGCTCTGATATCGTAACATTTTGAAATGACGAATTTAAAACGAAACCAAATAATACGATTTCATTGTTTCATGTTTGTAAAAACTACAGGGTTTACCGAACGCAAAAATTCATGTTCATTGAATATTTTTATGCAATTTTTTTAATAATAAATTATTCTTATGTGATAAACATAAAATAGTATTTTGAATATTTTTTATTGTAAATTATTCTTATGTGAATACCGCACAAGAGTCTTCAAAATATGTTTTTTGAAGTAAAACTTCTTTACGCACGCTCGACACATGGGGGGTAAGCTGGTAAATGCGTTACAAAAAGTGATGATTGTTACGAAAAATGTCCTGCGAACGGTAATCAATGCGAACGGTGATCGATTGCTAGGAGGGTCGGGTAAATAAATAAGTTAATTATATACAGTGGGTACCCGACATGTGTTGCAAGACCAATGTAACCTCGGGGTTAACTAAACTGTAATGGTTCCATCCCAAGCAGCGTTGCCAAGTCTACGTCTTTTTACGTAGATCTACGTATTTTAGGTCCTACCTGAACATCTACTAACTTCAGTCCAGAATCTACGTATTTTTTGTCAAATTGTACTAATTTGAAAAATAACATAACTCATTAGGCTGAAGAAGCATATTTTCCGTTACTTTACGGTGGCGCCCCCGTCTGTGGGGCAAATTATGTGGCGCGGACTCCAACAAACGTTTCGTTTCATACTAGAGTCCGCGCCGGGGTTAGTATGCCTAGGGAAATTACCCTAGATCTAGGGGAGAAAAATAAATTTAGGCAAAAGGAAAATCACAAATGTAGGAAAATTTCGAACTATTACCATTAATTTTTTTGTTGTTAGAGGTGTAATCTTTTACTTCCCGGTAAAATACACAATTTCAGACAAAGGCATCGCTAAGTTATTTATTGCTAGTATTTGACATTGACTGTTTACTCCATATTCATATTTTTTTTCCTAAATATTGCCTATTACCCCACATTTGCATAATTACAAAAACTATATTTCGTTTCATTTAAACCTTAGGTTCTCAACGTGGGCAATAAATAACGCCCCCTTGTGGACGTTTGAGACTTTCAGGGGGCAGTAAAAGACCCAAAGAGAGGGCGTTGAGGTGGCACAGTGATGGCGAGGGCAGGTAAAAAATATAGTCTAAAAAGACAAAAAAAAAC
Source organism: Limnephilus lunatus (assembly GCA_917563855.2). Classification (NCBI taxonomy): domain Eukaryota; kingdom Metazoa; phylum Arthropoda; class Insecta; order Trichoptera; family Limnephilidae; genus Limnephilus; species Limnephilus lunatus. Next base: position 50,635,042 of record OU830592.1, read on the forward strand.
ACGATCATCACGTACTAATAAAGCAAAATAAACTTTAATATTGGTTAATTTTTGTTATTTTATGTATTGTAATCATTTTTATCACGTGTGCAAAAATTTACATGTTTCGGTAGTTGAGGAAGTGGAAGAAAATTGAATCCATTAACCCCCCCCCCCCCCCCAAAAGAAAAAAGGGGGTCTCTAAAAAAAAAATCTCAAAGTGGGCGGTGGGCAAAATTGAGAACCAAGAGTAAGAGGCAAGGTTGAGAACCTATGATAAATAATAAAAAAAAAATTTTTTTTGCAAAAAATGCATTAAAAATAATGGATACATTTCAACTTAATTACTACAAGAAATAACTAATTACGTTCACCTACCCTAACTTCTATATTTCACTCAGAAAAAAAAGTACGTAGATCTACTAACTTTTCATAATCCAAATTATACGATTCTACGTAATTTTCTAGTCCGATCTACGTCTTTTTCAAAAAATGGGTTGGCAACACTGATCCCAAGTCCCGGGAAACTACATTATAAGCGCCTGCACTATATAACATTATATACAGCGGGTACCCGGCATGCGTTGCAAGGCCACTGTAACCTCGGGGTCAACTAAACTGTAATGATTCCATCCCAAGCAGTGGCGTACCGTGGGGGGGGGGGCGGCCCGCCCCGGGCGGCACTTTTGGGGGGGCGGCAAAATTTCACAATCAATAATCATCTTGTAAAAATTTGGATTGGGGAAGTCGCGGGTTCTATTCTCGCGTCAGGACTTAAAAGTTTTTTCTAGTTTATAGCTCCTTAACATCTTTCTTAAGTTTTATATACTGTTAAAATCAAAATATTAATGACAGACGTTTTGTTTTTATTTCTAACACATACATTATTTTTAAATAAAAATGTAAATGGCAACAGTATCATTTTAGCTCTAATTGATAGTCGATTTGTGTTTTATATTCGTGAAGCTTTGTGCGCCCTGCTGAAAGCGCACAAAAAATACACTTATACGGTTTTCTTCCACGTATATATCACGGTGATATATTTTAAATTTATTATCACAGAAAAGTTAAATAGCTGACAGGTGTGTGCATACTTATTCGAATTGCAGTTATAAAATTCTAGATGCACACTATCTATGTGCTGCCAGAATCAAAGAAAAACCATTTTTATGTTCTGAGTGAAGTTTTAATTCACCGCATACATATTTAATTAAAAGCAGTTTTGTGTTCAAAATGTATAATTCCAGTTGTGGATTCATCTGACGACACATTTCGAAGGAAAACATTATATTATTTAAAGTGCTTTATAAAATTCTTGCAGACAATTTATGTGCCGCCAGAATCAAAGAAAAAACATTTTCATGTTCCGAGTTTAGTCTTAATTCACCGCTTAGAGATTTAATTAAAACCCCTTTTGTGTTCAGAATGTAAAATTCCAGTTGTGAATTCATCCGACGACACATTTCGAAGAAAAAACTTATTTGAAGTGCTTAATAAAATTCTTCCAGACAACTTATGTGCCGCCAGAGTCAAATAAAAACCTTTTTCATGTTCTGAGTGTAGTTTTAATTCACCGCATACAGATAAAATTTAAGCCAGTTTTATTGTTCAGAATGTAAAATTCCAATTGTGTATTCATCTGCTGACATATTTCGAAGGAAAACATAACTTTTTCGAAGTGCAAATATAAAATTCTAGTTGCAGACAATTTATGTGCTGCCAGAACCAAAGGAAAACCGTTTTCACGTTCTGAGTGTAGTTTTAATTCACCGCATACAGATTTAATTAATAAATATATTAAAAAAAAGGATCACTACCCTAATATATATATTAAAAAGAATATAACAAATTGTTTATTCATGTAGGTATCTACTTAATACCTACTGGGTTTACGCATTTTACTTTTATCTATTTATGTTTATGCACTTCGATATACAAATTACAGATAACTACTAATTAAAATTCTGGAAGCGAGAATTTAACATCTTCATCTGACCCATTCTGTAGCGTCTATAGTCCTAGCTGTGCATGAGCTAGTAGATACTCGAAACCAAGCTTGGAGCGGAACGAAATCTAGTTCTAAAAACGCCCGCTAGCGAGTTATGTGTGGAGTGCTGACGTCGGAATCTGAATTTAAATTTGCTGGTTATACGCTCTTAATTAGTTTTTATTCGGCGCATGGTTTTAACTTCACGATTGATGTAGGTGCATTTAAAAATATATATTTGAGTGAAACTTATTCCAGGTGACCGATCGGATATACGAAAGCGCGATAATAGTATGTTTTTTATGTGAATACCGCAAGTCCCAACTGCTCCCGTCTGGAGCTAATGAATGAGACTATGGCATCCCCAATTGGGATATTTTGTGAGGCTGAAGTTATTGGGAAGTTTAGATCATGTGAAGTAGAACAATTTTAAGTTTAATAAATAAAATAAAATTAGTGAAACTTTAGGGTGAACCACAAAAACTGTTTAATTTTAATATTTAATTGTTAGCCTAATATAAATACGTCAATTTTTTTTTTTTGCAAAATAATATTATCTTAGTACACATTAAAATATTTCATTAACCCCGTCGCGCTTCGTTTTTAGTACCTACAATTTTTCAGAACGGCATAATTTTTTTTTTTTTTTGTTATAAGTTTTTATTCCAGTAAAAAAGAAAATAACATTTTCACTTACTTAACTAGAATATTGAATTTATACATAGTTTGTACATTTCATAACCTTAAATTACATTAGATTGCAGTACTAACATTTACATAACATTATATTACTATATGATATTATTCACTTTCACTACTTTGTTTTTTGTGAATAAACATGAATAATTTTTTTTTTGAATTTGCACATACGTTTTTCGTTTTTGATATCATCTGGAAGGCAATTATATAAGTTGGCCCCCTCTTGACTAATTGATTGCTTACCGTAGTTAGTATGAATGGTGTTTAAACGTTTGTTATCGTGTTGTCGTGTAAAATGTTTGTGTACTTGGGACGTTTTTATGAATTCTGTGTTTGTATGTATGAGTTTATTATTTATTTTGTATTTAAGGAGACATATATTGTACTCGTATAGTTTTCTTAATGTTAGCAGTTTTGTTTCCAAATATAATTTTTTTGTGGATGTTTTGGATTCATAGTGAAATAGTTTTTTGATTAGCTTATTTTGAATAACCTGTAATTCATTGATGTATGTTTCATACGCATTTCCCCAGATTTCAATCAGGTAATTTAGGTGTGAGTGTACGAGACTATAATATAAACTTTTTTTTAATTTAATTGGTAATAGATATGATAACCGGCTAAAAACGCTAATTAAGGGTGTGATTTTATCTTTTACATCTTGTATGTGTTGTTTAAAAGTTAAATGCTTGTCGATGCACAGCCCAAGATATTTTTCCTGTATCAGGATTTGCAAATCGTTATTTTCAATTTTTAAAGGTACATGAGGAGGAATTATTTTACGGTTTGAGCTTAAAATCATGTATCCTGTTTTTTTTAATATTCATTGTTAGGATATTTGATTGGAGCCAACTGCAAATTCTTTCTAGGTCACTTTGTGCATTTTCTAGTAGTATGTTTAGATCTTTACCCCAGTAGAATATTGCAGTATCATCTGCGTATAAAAAAATTTCACCGTTTAATTCTAATTGCGAAATATCATTGATATAAATTTGGAACAGTAGTGGCCCTAGTATGGATCCTTGCGGAACTCCATAGTTTATTGGAAGGTGCTTACTATTTTGATTGTTAATGCTTACGAATTGCTTTCTATTGCTAAGATATGATTTGAATAGATTAAGAGCAGGACCAACTACACCAAGTTTCTCGAGTTTCTTGAGAAGTATATCATGGCTTACTGTATCAAAGGCTTTTTGAAGGTCAACTAGTATAGATAAAATATAATTTCCACCATCAATACCACTCCTAAGTTTACTGATTAAGTCGTTTATTGCCGCAAGTGTGTTCGATTTTTTCCTAAAGCCATATTGTTTTTTATAAAAGAATGATTTTTTTAACAGAAAATTGTTTAATCTTTCGTAGATTACACGTTCAAAAATTTTTGATAAGATTGGTAAGATTGAGATGGGTCTGTAGTTTGAGGTATTTGTTTTGGACCCACCTTTGTGAATTGGTATCACTTTGGCAATTTTACAGCTGTCTGGAAAGGTTCCCTCTTTAAAACATTGATTAATCAATTTTGATAATATAGGAACCAATTCCGTTGAGAGACTTAGCACTCGCATTTGATTTCAATGATTTTAATATTTTGCTTATTTCTAATTCTGTTGTTGGTTGAAGATATAAAGATTCTATACTATCATGTGCTAATGTTATTTCATTGGGCGGTTTGTGTACGATTTTGTTACGTATATTATTAGCTAAGGAGGAGCCAATGTTGCAAAAGAAATTGTTAAAGTGGTCGCATATCTCTACATTGTTAGTGACTATTTCATCATTAATTATTAATTTAGTACAAAAATTATTCGAAGTATTAGACTGATTTTTAAGAATATTATTCATTAACTTCCAAGTTTTTTTACTGTTATTTTCGCATTTTTTAAAAAGATCATTGTAGTGTCTTTGTTTTAAGTTTCGTTTTTCTGTAGTGATGTTATTTCTTACTTTTAGGAATTCTGCTTTCAATAATGTGTTATTGGGTTGTCTTTTTAATTTCAGATGCAATTTATTTCTTTTGTTGATCAATTTTATAAGGTCTTTGGTTATCCAGTCTGGGTTATTTATATTTTTTATTTTAATTTTAGTGGTTCTATTAGAAATAATTTTATTTGTGAGGTAGTTTACAAGATTATCATAATTTAATACCGAGTCATTATTCATATTAAGATTAAAAGGATTTTGGATGACATCATTCTTTAGATTATCAAGATTAATATGTGTATATTTTTGGGACGATTTTAATGATGTCTTCTTAACATATGTGTGAATTACATCAAGGAGTAGTATATTGTGATCTGATATAGAATTATTATTAGTGAGTATATTGTGATCTGATATAGAATTATAGTTAGTGAGTATGATAGTTTTGTATCGGTAAGTATATGATCTATTATTGTGTTCGTATTTTCTGTAATGCGTGTGGCGTGTTTTTTGTATATTTTGTTCAAAATAGTGTAATTGTACAATCTAATTGTATTTGTGTATTTACAAGTTTGTGCATTGGTTGGGTCGAGCAGATTTACGTTGAAGTCTCCAAATACAATACCTCTTTTGTACGATTCTAGATGAGAGGATAGTGTCTCCAGGAAGTCTTTGAAAACCGTGTTTGGTTTTTTATACACTAAGCCTATTTTTATATTAAGTTTGTTTAAATGAAGCCATAGAAAATTATTGTCGAAGTCGCACGTGTTATTAATTACATCGTATTCTAAGGAATCTTTTATGAAAATGGAGACTCCGCCACCAGCTCATGGATCACCAGGATGCTTCATGTTTGTATCCTTTTAAGTTGATGTACTTCAGGTCCGCTTCTTTGAGCCAGGTCTCACTCAAGAGGATGATGTTGAAGTTTGAGATTGTAGATTTCAGCAGGCATTTAATATCATCGAGTTTACCTTTCAAGCTTCTCACATTTAGGTACATAAAAGAGAGTGAAGTTTGTCCTTTTGATGTAGTTGGATGTTTGTGGCATGATATTTTTTTAATTCTGATGATTTTCAGTTTTTCTGAAGAAATATTTTTATGAACAGAAAAGGTCTCGATGGAAGGTTGTTTACTTATTGTATTATTCATAAAAAAATTCTTTGATTTTCCAGATATAGTGGGTTCCTGTCTTTGATCTGATTGAGATTAGGACCATTTTCCCAGTATTTTCGTTTCATCATATCGATTATATTTAGTCTTACTAATCCCATAGATTTTGAAATATTATAATTATTCATTCGGTCATAAAATATTGGCCCAATGAATTCACAGTTAGTTTTAAATAGAGCAGTATTTGATTGTATTTCAGTGTTAAGTTTATAAACATTCAAGTGATTATTTTTTGGTACAGAGTGTACAATAACATTTGTATTTTGGAGATTATGTAGAAGGTAGTACAGATGGCTAATTATGTTGTTTGGTGATTTTTCATTACTGCCAGTAAAAATAATAACTACCTACATCTTTTTTAGTAAAGTTTTTACAAGATTGTATTATGGTTTAAGTGTATTTGTCTATTGTGGCACCCGGATATATGTAGCTATGGCATTCTACATTATTGGTGCTTCTTTCAATGGTTCTTCGCATTTGCCTCGCTCCTTCCTCCCCGTCTCCAAATATGAGCACTTTAGGTTTTTTTTCCGGTGATGGTGTATTATTCAGAATATTTTCATTGTTTAATGGAAGTGATTTATTTCCAGGATCCGATGTTTGCTGGAGTAAGTTCATATTTTCAGGTGATGGCTGCTTCGGTTGGTTTAGTACTTCAGCGTACGGTTTTGATTCCATTTTAGTTTTAAAATCTTCAATGTTTTGATCAATTTTGGATAACGATTGATAAACCTTTTCTAGTCCATCGCCCTTCTTAAATTCTTTGACCATGACCTCAAGATGTTTTAACATTTCGCCCATTGCCTCAGTAAGGGAGGTCTTTTGTTCTTTGGATAAAATATTTGAGGTGAGTGTTTTGTTGAAATTTTTTACCAGATCTTTTGCGATCTTCAGCCTTTCTTCTGGTAATATTGAAGCCATTTTAATTTTTTACAATGAAAAATAATTATTTTATTGTTTATGAAAACTATTTCCAGATAATAAGAGATTTTTCGAATGTATGGAATTTTCTTTTACAGATTATGTATTCACTACCACCATCTATTGTCTAGTAGCGTAACTCGTTATTAATTTTTCATTTAATGACTGCAGGCATTTATCGCCATCTATGGACAGGTAGCGAAAAGTATTCCTTAAAATTTTGTTTAATCAATATAGGTTAATATTCACTGCCATCTATGAAGAAGTAGCATAAGTAAACTAAATGTAGGTAGTAACTTCAATTTTGTTAAAATCTTCGTTGTTTGTCTTTTTTTTAAATGAGTTTCTTGTTTAAAATAGTTCAGTACATACAAAATTTTCTTGCTCCAGAGTTATGATGCCATTCTTACACACGTTTGTATGGATTAAATAAATAATTCACCCTAATAAGAAGATTGCTATTATGGTGATTTATTTTGACTTTTTATTTATTTATTTATTTATTTATTTATTTAAGGAACATAAACAGTCATAGTAATAAAATATACATAAGAGGATGGCAAAAAAACAGACCAATTATTAATGTTCACAGATAGGTATTTAGAAACATAAAAGTAACTGAATGTAAACTAGAAAATTTAAGAAAAACAGAAAAAATAAAAACAGAACTAAGCAGCAATTTAAAAAAAAATAATAATACAGATGTTAAGTCAACAAGTGATAAACATGTTATAAACAATAATAAAATAATTAAAACAATACTTAAATAGACTGCGAAATAGGTATTTGGGTTGGGACGGGTAAGGGGAGGAGAGGGATAAGGGAAAGTTGCCACGCAAGTAATATAATAATATTAGGTACAATGAATTTAGTCATGAATATGTGTTATTCGCACCTACATAGAATGTAATAAAGAAATTCTGTAACGACAGTAACTAGCAGTGAATATGTCAGCAAGTGTGTCTATATGTGCAAGTTTATTATTATAGTATTTACATGCCCTTTGTATAAATTCATTTTGGTTGGAATTAGTGTTGCATCTATCAATGTAGAAAAGGGTATTTTGTCTGCTGTATCTAGTCGGCGTGTGGAAATTTATTTTATTTAGCAGCTCCGGGCAGTCAACTTTTGAGTTAATAATTTTGTACAGGAGCATCTGATCAGCGACAAGCCTCCTATTGAGCAGTTTCGAGATTCGAAAATGTTTCTCGATTTCGTCGTAAGAATTGTATATGTTGAATGATTTAAAATTGAGAAATTTGAGAAATCGCTCCTGAACTCTTTCTAACCTGTTAACATAAACAATATAGCGCGGGTTCCAAACCTGTGAACAGTATTCCAGGTGAGGACGAACATGTGAATTGTACAGAATCAGATAAGTCTTAGTATTTTTGAAAAATTTGCATGTTCTCAGTACAAAGCCTAGACACTTTGTTGCTTTGGTGACAATATTATCAATGTGTTTATCAAAAGTAAGTTTAGAGTCCAAAATAACCCCGAGGTCACGTATATAATCTTTATTTGTTAACAGAGATCCAGAAATGGTGTATTCATGCAGTATTTTTTTATGGTTACGTGTGAATGTGACTTTGCAACATTTGGAAATATTGATAAAAAGCTTATTTCTGAGACAGTAATCCGTCAGTCGGTCAAGATCTTCTTGTAAACGCACAGAACAGTCATGGGAGCTTATAGGAAGGTATATTTTCATATCGTCGGCAAATAGTAAAATTTGAGCATTGTGAAAACATGTAGTAATATCATTTATATAGATAGAGAAAAGCAAAGGACCCAAAATGGACCCCTGAGGCACACCAGAAGTAATGATTTTCCAGATGGAAGAAAATCCACCTACTGTCACAGCCTGGGACCTGTTTGTTATGTATGAAGATAACCAACGAAGGAGATCTCCATGAATACCATGATTAGCAAGTTTTCTAAGCAGGATCCTGTGGTTGATCTTGTCAAAGGCTTTGCTATAATCAGTATAAATTGTATCAACTTGCACACGTTTATCCATAGAGGCAGACAAGAAATTTAAAAATGTTATAAGATTTGTAGCAACAGAGCGACCTGCAAAGAATCCATGCTGAAATTCGTTGATCGAATTCTTTACCACAGGGAATAACTGGTCATAGACTATGTTTTCGAACACCTTTGAAAAAATGCAGAGCTTGGAAATGGGTCTATAATTATCTGCTTCGCACTTAGTTCCCGATTTATGAATTGGTGTGATGTAGGCTCTTTTCCATATATCTGGAAATGTACCAGTCTTAAGCGATATATTATACAGTATTGATAGCGGAATTGACAAATGATTTGCACACTCCGTAATGAACAGTGGTGGGATACCATCTGGCCCAGCACCCTTGCTGGAATCGAGCCGTTTTAAATATTTAGATACAAGATCAGCATCGATAAAAACTGATCCTATCTCACAAACCTGATTAACAACGGAGTCGTGGCAGGAAGTCCCCAGAGGGTCAGCCGGTTCATAGACGGAATGAAAATATTCAGCAAATAAATCACAGACTGCCTGGCCACCCTCGGCTGTTAAATTCTTAAGATTTAATACGCTAGGAATAGATGCTGATAGTTTTTTTGATTTAACATATGACCAGAATGCCTTGGGATCTTTGGCGATATTCTCTTCAGCATTATTAATAAAGTCTTCATGACACTTCTTAGCCATTTTTTTCTGTCTGGTGCGTAGCCTAGAAAAAGTAATGTAATCGGAAGGGTTCTTATAAGTAGTATATAATCTGTGAAATTTCTGCTTTTCGCGAATAAGTTTTATTAATGATGAGCTATACCACGGGGGATAGGAATGTTTACCAGAACGCCTCAATGGAACCTTATCAGAGATCAAATTATTAATAATATTATAAAAATGTGATAGTGCAGGATTGACGGAATCGGTTAAGTTAAGTGTGTTCCAATCTACTTGCGCCAGGCTGTCTCTTATGTCATCGTAGTTAGCTTTGTGGAATGAAGGCCTTTTAATTGAGTTTTCCTTTATGACCGGGGGTTCAACAAACTCAGCAGTGATAATGATAGATTTATGGTGAGTATCCTCAGGAACAAACGGGTCGTTCGCGGGAGCAACGCGTACCGAGAAATTACAGAGAACGAGATCAAGAATTCTTCCTAACGTATTTTGAACACCATTATATTGGTGGAGGTTACAGTAATTAATATTATCGATAAATGTTGAACTTATTGTAGAAGTATAGTTGCAAGGAATCATGTTTACCTCATCCACAGGAAGAGACCAGGTAATATCAGAAAGGTTAAAATCTCCCATAATAAGAAACTTGTCGTTAGGTTGATTCAAAAGCTTAAAACCTAGATCATTCGAAAAGGCGGAGATTCGAGCATTGAAATTGATTGTTGCTTGTTGTGATTAAGGTTAAACGTCACGTACGTTATAATCTACGCATTCACAGATGGCGCCAATCAAATTATTTTAGGTTTTTAGTGCTTTTTACACGTTACAATTTAAAATATTAAAGTAAATTAATTGTTCGCGATCGTACATACTTAATTAGAATATAAATAAATAGTTTTGTCCATAAAAAAATCAAAATCTTTCAAGAAAGGCTGAAAAATTCAATTTTGTATCAGGGACTCAATCCAATATTGTATTTTTCAGCCTTTCTTGAAAGATTTGGGTTTGTTTATGGATAAAACTATTTATTTAAATTCTAATTAAATATGTACGATCGCGAACAATTAATTTACTTTAATATTTTAAATTGTAACGTGTAAAAAGCACTAAAAACCTAAAATAATTTGATTGGCGCCATCTGTGAATGCGTAGATTATAACGTACGTGACGTTTAACCTTAAGGCTAAACGTCACGTACGTTATAATCTACGCATTCACAGATGGCACCAATCAAATTATTTTGGGTTTTTAATGCTTTTTACACGTTATGCTTTAAAATATTAAGGTAAATTAATTGTTCGCGCCCGTTCATATTTAATTAGAATATAAATAAATAGTTTTGTCCGTAAACAAACCCAAATCTTTCAAGAAAATTCAATCTTGTATCGGTGACTCAATCCAAAATTGTATTATTCAGCCTTTCTTGAAAGATTTCGGTTTGCTTATGGACAAAACTATTTATTTATATTCTAATTAAATATGTACAGGCGCGAACAATTAATTTATCTTAATTTTTTAAAGCGTAACATGCAAAAAGCATTAAAAACCTAAAATAATTTGATTGGCGCCATCTGTGAATGCGTAGATTATAACGTACGTGACGGTTAACTCGTATAACTTCAAAAGTTGGAGTTCCTTGTCTTTGAAACCCATTTTTTCTAAATTTTTAAAAAGTATTTTGTGGCAGATTTTTGTGGCTTCATCTAAATCTAGATACATATATCGCTGCATACAAGTAGTTATTCATAGTAGGTATTAGATTTATATGGGTACCTACGAAGATGTTTTAGTTTTTATTTGTGAGTAGTATAATAATTTATTTATTTATTTCAACGCCATAAAATGGATTTTACAATCTGGTGATACATGATATACAGTGGTACACAGGAGGGTAATTTGATAACAAAATAATAATGTACATTAAACCAAGTACAAATGTACGTATGATAACAATTAGTATATTGTTATAGGATTCAATTACGTTTTAAATTAAAAAAAAGGATATGAGCTCGTATAGAGAATACACATTTTATGCAGAATACAAATAAGTAAATAAAGTTGACTTCTTAGAAAATTTGTCAACATCAAGTATAATATACTTTACTTCTATTTGTACATATCGTTGGATTCTAGGAATTGGCTAAAATGGAGTACATGATATTATTGTTACCTTCAGTTTGAAATGACTGCAGTTTGAAATGACTGCAGTTTGAAATGACTACAGGTACTGCTAATTAGTTCTGTTTTTCAGGGCTGTCAGATAGAGATTCAATAATAATTTTGTTTAAAAATAATTATTTTGAAAAAAATTATACATTTATTAACTATGACTTAACTATAATAATAATAATATTTGGCTAATTTATATAGCGCCGTTTTCGTGAAAAATCACCTCAAGGGCGCTGTACAAATAAATATATAAAATATAAGTAGGATGTGGGATTGTTCCAAGAGATATCGTGGTATTATTAATTGTTTATATATGAAGACATTCAAAAACAATTTTTTTTAATTTTAAGGCTTCCCAGTTGCCCAAATTGGTTTGCAGTGGGGATGGGCATGCTTCTCAATAATATTTTTCTGAACAACATTCCGGATGCCGCAGGATAAGTTTCTGTAAAACAACCAAATTAATACATAATAAAATATTATAAAAATCATTGACACTTTTTTAAATAATGCTATTTCACCTTTATAAGCGTCCTATAAATGCCGTCTTCTCTCAAATAGTTACTAAGTTACACACTCCTTGGCGTGCTCTAATTGTTAAATTTGAACATGATCTTTTTTGATTAATTTGTAGGGATATTGATTATTTTTTAATGAAATTTATTTATTTATTGATCTATATAAGGGATGTTTACATTATATTATTCGATGCCTGTCTCACTAGGGTATACTTGTTTTGAGACAGGCGTTAAATTTTAGTTTTCAATTGTTTAAAGGTTTTTACTAAATCTGTTTTAATTGACATTTAAAGCTTAAATGGCTAAGAATCATTGATAACAAGAAATTTGTATACGTAGTTAACTTTTTTTTTTTTCATTACGTGGACATGATTTCATTGTCACCTCGGCATTTCTAACGGGATTTGTGCGTCTGCCTACCTCTCTTATTCTACGGTCCATAATATTCAGCTAGAAGTTCAGCCTCCACCTTGGAGTATGAAAGGGGCTCTATATATGAAAGATAGAAACATTGGTGTTAGTGTGATAATGTTCATCTTAAAATCATATAAAAATAACAGTAGCCTTGTAACAAGTGGGGAGTGTTGTTTGACATTTGGGTGGTCGATAGCCTAGTGGCAGTGGGATAGGATGCTAGATTAGCTAGCATTTGTGAAAATGGTTTTTGGACACTCACAGCGGGGGTCAACTTCTCCATTTTCAGGACAAGTTAATGTTGTTATATGTTGTGTTGTCCTATATCAAATATTTAAATTAATTTATCACTTTAAATTTTATCATTTTTTTTTACTTCCATGTATATATAGCCTCTTTTACTCGTGTATCAATCACCTTTTACTAAGTATTTCGATGCATTTTTCGTCTACGGCGTCTACGCGCTCCTTTGTCTGTGGCCATGTGACAGTTTTCTCCTTTTCATGTTATAAAATACCCAGTACAAAACACAAGTGTTTTAACTTACAAGGGATACATCTAACCTCAAATCATAACCTCTCTGTACGGAACCCCTTGGATTTGGAAACGAAAGAAGTCAACAAAGCTGCTCAACTTACACCTGACGGTAGACTGTCCGGAGACCAGACCTTGGGACCCTGCAAATGTTACTATGCTCAGTGAATCGGTATGTGCTATAAATTTTACCACAGGTGAAATAATTGTGTATTGTGGGGTCATAAGCACATGGGCTGCGTAGTTATGATCCCCTCCACCTTTTTATTCTTATATGCTCATGGCTTACCCCTTTTGCCGCGTTGTTTGTTGCAATCATTCCTGGTGCAGGCAAAGTCCGTCCCGTCTCTGGTGCAAAGGCAAATGTTGCAGTCCAGCCGGAATTCATCGTCCGGCCTGCATTTTCTAATAAATGGCTGCTTGCGCTGGAAAATGATGTTATCGATAAATTGGATGATTCCCTGTCTCATCAAATGCCCAAAAAATTCAAACCGTTATAAATGAGTTCACAATATGAAAAAAATACACATATATATTTTTTTTACATTAACTCCACACAGGAGGCCCTGACGAAAACAATTACCTTCCCGTCCTCCTCCTCGGGGCCTGTGTCATCTTTGGGGATGCTGTGGTGGAGAGTTTTTTTTAGCGAAAAAATGGTGAGGAAGTTCTGGGATGGAAAAGGGTGTGAGAGGTGGATAGGAATCTGGGGGTTAATGTGTCCAACGGACGTATGAACCCATCTCTACCACAGCAAGCCGATGGATCGAGAGAGTCCGGCTGGAGAGATCTAGGTTAGGTCTCCCAAAACCATTCTCTCCCGATCCGACCCGTCACGCAGAAGGTGGGCAATCGCATTCGCGCCTAGATCTAGACAAACCTTACCCCATGAACCCGGACACCCCAGTTAAATCACCAAACGTAGCGAGCCACTTAGGGTGACGTACGGTAGGGGTGTTGGTTTTCCAATAAATGGTTCCCGGGACGGCGGTACCCATAATAGCCTCCCAAATTAAAATAGTTTCAATAATATCACTTTGCGTACAAATCGCTTCAAAAATGTGTCATGCGAGATAACTGGTAATTTCCCCTCATCCTAGATTTCCCCTCATCAATCTTTGATGCAAAATCGCACCAATGCTATGTAGGGCTTTTTTAAATTCACGCTACCGCCAACGCCAAATTTTAAGATGTTTATACATTTTCAATTGATGGCAAGCAAATAAATTTGTTGTCCATTAGAATTGAAATTAAAAAAAACTTTTTCACTTTGTTCCACTTATGTATTTTCACCAGGACCGGTTTCATCCTACTACGGACATTCTCAGACTGGTAGTTGAAACTCTTTTGCTACGGAATTTATACAAACTTAGGCAGGGGTACACAACATTGTCTCTATATAATGAATGTTTTTATTTTGTTAATTTAAGGTATTATAAGTTATTTGTTAATTTAGGGTACATATAGGTAATAAAGTTTATTATTAAAATTATGAATGATATTACATGGAAAATAGATATTTTTAATTCACCTGAATATACATGAATTTATATAATTTCAAAGATTTGTGATTACTGATATTTTATTTTGGTAATGTTCAGATATTCCCTCCTTGTTGCTTAGGGCTTAATTGTCAAATGTTGTCCATTGTTGTCTATTATTGTCGACTGTTGTCTATTATTGTCTATTGTTGTCTATGCTTATGTAATGCAACATTTATGTAATGCTATGTGTTTTCCTAAAGTTCGGTCTCCTGTGACCGAAAACATGAACATTTGCTTAAACATAAGCAAATGTTCATGTTTTAGTAGTTCATAAGCAAATGTTCATTTTTTCGGTCGGAGGAGACCCTACGAAACCAATAATACAGTGTCCATACTAGAGATGCCACGAATATTCGGATACTATTCGGTATTCGGCCTATTTGGCTACTTTTTTTACTATTCGGTATTTGGCCGAATATTGTGAACTATTCGGCCGAATACCGAATACCAAATGATAAAAAAATGCATATAAATTTAATATTTAACATTTATCTTCTTCACTTCAAATTTCATAAGATTCCTAAATTGGTGATTTTTCATTAAAAGGTGCCTTTTCATAAAGCTTTTCGCGAACAAGCAGACGTGTTACACACTATAAGTAACACAATTTGATGTAACAATCAACAAATAATGCGTGTTGTGCCACAACCTACTCGCAAATGAAACAAATACGTAGTTACCACACGCACTTCAATGATGCAGATCGGAACCTGTCACCCGCAAAATGTAGGTACTAAGTGTCGCCGAATATTCGGTTGCTGAATATTCGGTATTCGGCAAAATCACTATTCGTGGCATCTCTAGTCCATACTTTATTGGACAATAGTAATAAAAAATATGCTTAATACCTATAAAACCAGTATTAATCTCGCACCACAGGTTACCGCACCATGTGACCATTAGCCAGCCGGTGATGTTATTATTTCGAGCATCCTAAATGCTAAATTCGTCTTCGGGTGGACATCCTCGTGAGGTGATGAGGCATGCATAGTCAATGACGAGCTCTTTTGTTATATACCCACCTGAATTTTTTAACCTGCACATAATACACAATAACACAATTTGGGAGGCGAGTATGGGTACCGCCGCCCCGGGAACCATTTATTGGATAACCGACAGCTCTGCTATAGTAAGTGTAATAATAAGTGGTTCGCTACGTTTGGTGACTTAGCAGGGGTGCCCGGGTTCATGGGGTGAGGTTTGTCCAGGTCTTAGCGGCGGATACATATGCCCACCTGCTGCATGGCGGGCCGGATCAAGAGAGACTGGTTGAGGGAGGCCTTTTTACCTTTCAAGCCAGACTCTCGACCCATCGCCTTGCACCGCACTTGGAGGGATGGATTGATAAGTCCGTCACTCCTGGATACACTGCCCCCAGATTCCTAACCAGCCCTCATACTTTTCCTTCCCAGAACTTCTTATCCTTCCCTTCCTTAAAAATACCCTCCAAACAGCATGGCCTAAGATGACATAGGCCCTTAGGGAAATTATTTTCTCAGCGCCTCCTGTATGGAGCTAATGTAAAAAAAGTGGTTTTCCTGGCACTTTTTTTATTAAGGAGAAAATACAGATATCAATTTACAAGAATAATATGCAAAACAACAACTAGAGAACTCACCTGCATCCAAACTATTTCTCACGAATTGACTTAAACAGCAGATAAAAACATAAACACACTATTTTACAAATAGGGAGATGAGGGATATGCGCAATATCCTTATAAAACTATAAAAAGTTAATTTTTTTTAAAGAAATATAAAAGAAAAGTTCTTAAAATTATAAACGAAGTAATAAGTTGTTGTAATTTGCAGGAAAACAGCCTTCAATTTTCTACTAAAAGTACTGCGTGAATCAAAAAGTAAGTCGAAATCATTGAGGTTTTGATTTAGATTGAATTATTCACACATTCTTTTGATCGGATCCCTGACACCAGCATTTGTACGCGTCCGGCTAATGTGGAATTAGTCGTTAAGCCTTGTTAATTTGGGTGGTATTTTGAAGTTTATTAGTTTCAGTAGGTCAGGACAGTCAATAACGTTGCAGATTTTATACAGGTTTTACCACCTAAATGTCAAATTCCTTATCTTCTCCGTCACCCTCATATAATATTTCCTCATTTTTTTTTTTTTTTTTTTTTTTTGGCTTTTCACCCCAAAGGAGTGTTCTGGCCAGTGTCAAGTGAATGATTTTTGTGTGTAATTTTGTAAGTGTATTTTTGGTCAATATTTACAATTTTGGTATAAAGAACATATCTACATTATATAATAATACTATACAAATAATAATAATAATACGCTAAATTCTTGCAACACGAGATGATTTTGATTATTTACATATGTATAACAAGTGGAAGTAACAGGAAAATAATAAATATGCTTATGTAATTTATTATACATAAAAAATAAACTAAATAATGAAAATTTTTGAACTAAACTTACAATTACAAATTGATGCTGTTAATATTCAGGAAATTAGCCAATACTCTATAAACGCGTTTGTTTTGAGAAGATAACAGACATGCAATGTTGTAGGGAGGCATTATGCCCGTACTGATAAGGTGAGGGATGAAAGTTATGTATGAATTATTTATAGGGCAACTGAAAAAAATATGATTGAGGTCCTCTTCACCCAGACGACATTCACACATCGCAGAATTCTTAACATGAATATTTGTCAAGTGAACATTGTGGCAGCAATGCCCTATCCGCATGCGGCAAATCGAGGATGTTGAGAATTTGTTCAAAGAGAGTCTAGAAAACCACGGTTTTGAAGGAATCGTTGGCTGAATTATGAAAAAGTTATATCCTTTTGTTTTACTAGACTCATCCCAATGATTCTGCCATGTGGAAATCATGTTTTCTTTCAATTTAATGAAAATGTCATCGGGGTTTAAAAAATTATATAAAATATCCCCCGAAATAATGGCATCTTTCGCCAATGAATCTGCCTTTTCATTTCCAGGGATACCGCAGTGACTAGGTATCCAAGCCAACACGATTTCTTTGCCAGAGTCGGTTAATTTATAAATTAAAGTGCGGATTCCAACACAGAAATCGTCTTCTGGGTAATGGAAGGGGGAAGAGTTCAATTTTTGAAGTGCACTCAGGGAATCTGAGAGAATTAAAAAGTTTCCAATGTGATCATTGTCAATGTATTTGAGGGATTCAAAAATGGCTATACATTCAGCAGTGAAAACGGAAGCCTCTTTTGGAAGTTTGATTTTTCTATTGACTTGATCTGATGGGCAATGGAATGCTGCTCCCACATGGTTTGATAAGGAAGACTTGGAACCATCTGTGTAAATAATTTTCCAGTTGGAGTATTTAGAATTTAAAATTTCGATAAGCTTTCTTGGAGCTTCGTGATTGTTAATTATGCCGAGAGAAAGAAGAATATTTGGTTTACGTAAATGAATACGAAAGGAGTTAGCATATAAAGGAAGTCTATCAGATGGATTTATGAGGGGTTTATACGCACTGTACGTATGGAGACTTTTAACAAGAAGAGGGATTGACTTGTTCCTCCAATAAGGAAGTGATTTCACTTGAGCAGTGAGTGCAGTAATTTTGTCTATCAGTGGGTGATTAGAGAGTCTTAAGCATTTAAATAAAAACTTGTCTGCCAAGAACTGTCTTCTGAAATGAAGAGGAGCCTCCACAGCTTCCACTTGTAAAGCGTTAATTGGGGAAGAACGCATTGCACCGATAATCAATCTTAAACTTTGAAATTGGATACGGTCCAACCTCGCGAGGTTCTTTTTAGATGTGGGTTCAATGAGGAATGACGCATAATCCAAATGACTCCTAACATATGCGTTATAAAAAAGTTTTTGGGTGAATGGGTGACTTCCCCACCAAACCCGTGAAACGGCACGTAAAATGTTGAGACCAGCTTGACATTTGTTAATGATAAAATTAACATACGGGTTCCATGTTAACTTAGAGTCTAAAATTACCCCAAGGAATCTTATCTGTACCTGCATAGGGAGAATTGAATTATTTATTTGGACTGTTATACGCGGAGGAACACGTTTTCTAGAAAAAACGATAACATTGCTTTTGGACGGAGAAATTTCTAAGCCGTGATTCGTTAACCAGGTGTCAAGGTTTTTCATGCAAATGTAAATTATTTCCTCCAGAATAGTAATAATTCGTCCTGAAATGTATATGAAAAGATCATCCGCATACTGAAGTATTTTACAAGATGGATGCAAACTCCCATGCAGGTCAAAGGTGTATATATTAAAAAGGATAGGACTAAGGACGGAGCCCTGAGGCAAACCCTTGTTTACTATTCTTTCCAGTGGAGGAGAATCCAGCACCTGGATTTGAATTTTCCTGGTAAGAAGGAGGTTAATTATAAAACTGGAAAGCTTACGAGGGATGCCAATTTTTAATAATTTATTAAATAAAACATCTAATAAAACGTTGTCAAAAGCTCCGCACACATCAAGGCAAACACCGACAAGGGATTCATTATCGGCCAGGGCCAACTGGATATCAGAAGTCAGGATGGACACACTTTCGATCGTACTTTTTCTTTTTCGAAAGCCAAACTGAGAACTGGGAAGAATTTTCTCATTTTCTACATACCAGTCTAGGCGTCTTTTAATCATATGTTCAGCTATTTTAACTAAGGAAGATGACAGAGCTATAGGTCTGTAAGAAAGTCCAGAGTTAGGGTCTTTCTGGGGTTTCAGAATGGGGACAATTATTTGAGTTTTCCATGCTGATGGAATTTTGCCGGAGTCAAAGATCAAATTTATAACTGAAAGAAAATAGTTTAATGTGGTAACGTCGCAGTTTTTAATAAAGCTATACGGAATTCCATCTACACCGGGAGATGAGTCTGTGAGATCGTTTAAGACCTCCCTAAGTTCTGTCAAATTGAAGTGGGTGTCCATCCAACCCCGTGTTTTAAATGAGTATGTGAATTCTGTTTCATTAAAATTACTTGCAGTTTGAGGAGCTAGTTTATCGGCAAATTCCTTCACCCACTGTGAAGAGAGTGGTCGAGTCACTGATGGGACGTGAGAACCCTTAAACCGACGAATTGAATTCCAAACAACTGAAAGAGGAACTTCGGGAGATAATGATGAGCAAAATTTTTTCCAGCCTTGACGTTTTTTGTTTTTTAGAAGACGTTTGGTCTTAGCTTCAATCTGTTTATACTGAAGGAAGTTCTCCATATTCATATTTGTTGAATAAATTTTCGCATATTTTTTCCTCTTATCTACTGCATCTGAGCATTCAATATCCCACCAAGGAGCTGGGGGAGGTTTCCCTTTGTTACGTGTCGTTTTAATGGGGATAAATTTTTCTGCGGACGTAATGATTGCAGACACCAATAAATCGTAACATTCCGTAACATTTTCTGTAGTTGGAGAGGGTAGACTTTGCACGGAGAACTTTGTATGATTTGAATAATCATTCCAGTTTTCCCTGGCCGTTAAGAACCTTGGTTTTCGACTACTGGACTTGACAATTTTATTGGAATGATAAATATTTGAGGATTCAATGAGGATGGGGTAATGATCACTCCCATGAGGGTCATCCAAAACCTTCCATAACAGGGATGCGGCAATGCTGGAATTGCAAATAGTAAGATCAACCATGCTGGGACGCTGACCAGGCACCTGAAGACGGGTAGGAGAACCATCATTGATGATACAAAAGTCTAGTTCGTCGAGTAGATCAACAATATCTCTGCCCATTCTGTCACAATTGTGAGCTCCCCATAATCCGTGATGGGCATTAAAATCTCCCAGAATAAGAGAAGGGGAAGTGACCTTGGAAAACATTGCTTTCAGGATTGATTTTGAAGGTTTGTTAGATGGTGATATATACAAAGAAATGATTGTAGTGTCAAAAACCTTTGCGGCCGTCACTTGAAAAGGACAACCAATTGGTTTTACATCTACTGGGGAGAATGGTAATGATTTTTTAATGAAAAGAGCGGAGCCGCCCTTTCCATCTTGACGGTCGTCTCGAAGACAGTGGTATCCCCTGACTCTGAAATCAGAATCCGGTTCCAGCCATGTCTCCGAGATGGCAGCCACTGCAATTGAGTTTGAGTGTAATGTGTTTAAAAATTCGTCAGACTTATTTCTAAGACTATGACAATTCCACTGAAGAATCCTCATCAGAGGAGCCATTTCTAGTTGAGTTGATAATATTAGTAATTTGTTTAGCAACGTGGGACGGTATTTGGATGTTGTTTTTATTTAAAGTTTGTAAAATATGTAAAAATGAGGTGATTAGTGTAGAGTTAATGTCTATATTATAATTTTGTTCTTTACTAGATGACTTTAGGTAAGTATTGAAATTTGAACTGGAAGGAAGTTGTCCATTAGGGAACCACAGAAGGGATTCGTGATTAGTATTATTTTTTTTTGTTAGAATTCTAGGTTTCACAACCCGTTCAACAGTTTTTCTAAATGAAGAAGATGAAGGTTGAGAAGGGGTGGAATTTTTAGAATTTTTCGAAGTTACTTCAGAATAAGATGGAATGGATTTGTTAAACATTCTTGATGCTTCCGCATAAGAAATGCTCTTCTCGGCCATTGTGTGTTTAATATTGCGCTGCCTTGACAGCTCAGGGCAAGTTTTGCTGATGGACATGTGAATTCCGGAGCAGTTTAAACATTTATAATTTTCCTCAGTTTTATCGCAGGAATCGCCACTATGGGATGAACTGCACTTGAAGCAACGGGGTTCTGATCTGCAGAGGTTCTTTGTGTGTCCAAATCTACAGCACTTGTAGCACTGCACAGTTGGGAACACATAGAGCTCTACTGGTAGAGAGACGTTAAACATAGTAACATTTTGTGGAAGGTCTTTGCTGTCAAAGGTTAGGACAACGGATTGGGAGGGTCTCCATTCCACAGAGTTTCCCGTATTAAACCTGTAATTTAGACGACGCGCTTTTAAAACTTTTCCGAAACCTTGAGGAACAGTAATGTTCTCCAGGATGTCCTCTATCGACCAGTGCGGTGGGATCCCTTTTGTGACACCTAGCCTTGTAACCTGATATGTAGGTATAAAAACGTTGTACGAGTTTTTTTGGCAACATCAGATTTTACAAAGCTATTGGCCTCAGCTGCTGTCCTGAATTCAACAGAAAGACGGTTACGGCCAACAGATTTAACTCCATTCCAGACAGGATGGATTTTATTTTTAAACATAAAATGTCCAAAGTCCACATCATATAAATTTGTTTGTTTTTCATCCTTTGAAATTTTAGTCACGTGTGTTATGTAAGGAGGTCTATCCAGATTATTATATAAACGTGACAAAGGAATAGAGGGTACCAGTGGGGCAGCTGTAGTGAGTGTGGTGGAAGGGTTAGGTGGACTTGGGTTTGAGATCGAGGAAGAAGTGCACGGAATTACATCCTGTAAAACAGAAGAATTATTTTGAATGGAGTCGTTTTGCGTGGAGGGTATTTTACGATGTATCTGTTCAAAATCTGTTGCATTTCTATTATCTGTTGGTTTAGCCATTTTTCTTTTTTTGGACGTAACCGTTACGAAGTCCGAAGCCTCCGGAATATTAACAGCGATCATTTTTTTCGTAACACCCGAGGATTCAGATAGCAAACCACCGTCATCTGGGGGATCAGGTGGTTTTTCTTGGACCATTTTTCAACAAATCTAAATGACACAAAACAAAAAAAAGTCTTACCTTTACTGCTCCGAAGAACCAATTACACAACACAAATACTTACTGTGAAAACAAATATACAAGTTAAAACTATATTACACTAATTTACAATACTATTATAAAGCTATTATCTATTTAAAATGAATAATTTTGTAAAGAGGAATGAAATGACACTGGCACAGTTAGACGGTAGCCTTTGTTTTTTTTCTATTTCCTCATTTAAATTGCGATCTTTCCTATGTGGTTCCACTACACATAAAAAAAAATTGTACAAACAAATAATTTACGCGTGTATTCCAAAACCACTTTATTTAAATTTAATTTGATTAATTTGTTAATTGTTAATTAAAATATTTTTTTTAAACTTGTGAATATAATGACAGAAATTATTATTACAGTTAAGTATATCTCCCTAAATTACTAGTTTTTAATAATAATAATTAAAAAAAAACTAGTAATTTAGGGAGGTTGGTACCTACTTGGCTAAATTCATAAGAGTTATTCGTGGGTGCGAGTTTTATGTTTTATGATAGGTACCTCTAAATTCAAAGAACTACGGTTCATTAAGTGAATTTCTTTCATACTTTTTCTCCTTCTAAGTCAACTTTTTGAGTTTTTGTTTGTTTTGTTTTTGAATATTTATTTAGATGTATGCAAAAAAAAATTTCATACATCTAGTAAGAAAATATATACAAATACAATTTAATAAAAATACATTTTGAGAATAATATGTGACAATAATGTTGGTACGATTGTTATAAATCAAAAAACATTCATATAATGCACACATCCTACGAAAAGTGCTAAGACTTGAGGCTTCCTTTACGGCATTCGGCAGGCTGTTAAAAAGTTTTTGTCCTTTATAAAACGCGCTATTTTGTGTGCACGAAAGTTTAGTTTTGGGAAGCCTAAAGTCTCCGCGTCTTCTCGTAGGATAGTTGTGAACATTTTCGTGAAAAATAATGTTACTCTTAAGATAATTTGGTAGTATATTGTTTTTCAGTTTGTAAATCATTGTTAATGCATTATATTATGTTATATTTTGTTTTGTCGTCATCATATTTAGATTTTGTAACATAATTTTGACTCTAGTAAACATATTGTATTTTAAAATCATCCTCATCCCCCTATTTTGTATAACCTGTAGTTTATTATTTTGGGCTTCGTTACATAGGAATAAAACACTAGAACAATAATTTAAATGCGGAGTTACAATAGAATTGTAAACAAGGCGCGTTGTCTTGAGATCCAGGTTATTTCTGATCCTTTTTAAGAATCCAACTTTTTTAGCAGTTTTTTGTTTGTTATGTATTCTAAGTGTTCGTCGAATTTTAATTTATCATACAATATTACACCCAGATATTTAATACTGCTAACCCTTTCTATGTTTTCGTTATTGATTTTTAGTATTGCCTGCTCGTTTCCACCTAGGCTATCCACAATTAAAAACTTTGTTTTCGTAACATTCAATTTTAGCCTTTGTAGCGAAGGTACTTCATCAGTTTAGAAAAAAAGATATAATTTCAACGGCACCAACTCAACACTTCTCGATATCTATCTTTGATAGCAGAGCCCAACTGGTGTTCCACCCAGGGCCGGATTAACCATGTCGGGGCCCCTAGGCAATGCACAACTCGGGGCCCCTTTACCAATGGTGGACTAAAGAAGGGGGGGGGGGGGGGGGCCTTTGGTCCTCGGGGGCCTTCAAACGCCTCCATGTCCCCTTTATCAAATCCTTAACAAGGCTTTAATGCCATTTTTATTTATTATTTATAATGTATTACAAAAACATGGTAAGTAACACATTATTCCCAATGAGTTGAGAAAAAAAACTCATTACGGGAAGCTCATTACATTTAATCAGCGGCCGAGAATTTAAATTTGACGATGATCTTGCGATCGTACCCTTGCAACAAAAAAACTCATTACGGGAAGCTCATTACATTTAATCAGCGGCCGAGAATTTAAATTTAACGATGATCTTGCGATCGTACCCTTGCAACTGTACAGGGCGGTTCCGATGAGTAAGTTTAATTATTCTCCATACCAGCATTTTAACATAATAGCTCAATATCGATATTATTTCATTCAAAATATTTGCTTTGATAAATACCTAAATTCAAAAATGCTCAAACTCATGATGATAAAACTATTCAAATTATGTACTTTTTCTAATTATTTTTTGATCATACGTCTTCGACCAAGATCATACGTCAATGTCATACGTATTTATAATTTTTAAATAATGTCTAAGCAAAATAAAAATGTTATGTTATTTTTTTTAAATATATGCGCGGATCTTTTTTTAATGATTTTATTTAAACTAAAATTAAAATTCTGAAACATATCTTTCCCAGATAATTTATTGATTTATTTTACTCCATGATTATATAATTTGAAATGTGTTTTGTATAATACAAAATTTTGTTTGAAAATTTAACAAATCTGCCAACGCCCTACGGTAAAACCTTAAGGTACTAAAAATAAACATATTTTCTAAAAATTTTAAACTTAGCTTTACTAGATAAAAGAACAGTCTTTCGAAATCAATTTATAATTTTGTGGTGAAAAAGAGTCAATACGTCTAAAATTTGATTTAAAAACGACATATTTCCGGTTTTGTCTGGTGATTCCCACTTAAGGCGGACACTGTAAAATTTTTTTTTTTTGTAATTTTATTTTTTTATTTCATTTTCTGAAAGACGCATTTGTTAAAAATGCTCTCATTAAATTTTTAAAAGATATTCGAAAAATTGACGGAGATACAGCATTTTATGTGAAACAATAACTTAGTAAACACCACTTATATTATACATACTTATGCCGACCGGGTTTCGCTTCAACCGTAGGTTTTTCAGGGCAGTTTGTATGTTGAATTATCCTTCAGCAAAACTTTGACTCTGTTTTTCTCTAAACTTTGTTAACACATTTTTTAACCTCCATACATCCGATTTGCAGGTCTTAAACTGATTATAAATCTAGTGTCTATTTCACCACGTAGGTGAATTTTGTTTAAAAATAAGGAAAAATGGCGGACCAACGAATTTTAATTTCGATTTTTTATGGAAAATTTTCATTGTTCATAAAAAAATAGAAGGGGGCCCATTATAAAAAAAAATCCGTAAGTGGTGCCATACTGACTGGATTTACTAACAGTTCAAGATTTAGTACATGCAAATCGGACGTACAGTTTTTCTAATATGTTGTCAACCGTGTTGTAAAAAAGCAGTTTCGATAAAAACGCGTTCAAAGTTTTGCTGAACGTTAATTCAACATACAAACTGTTTAAAATGGTTTCATATAATATGCTGTAGGTATCTCCGTCAATTTTGCGAATTTCCTTAAAACATTTGGTGAGAGCATTATTAACAAATGCATCTTCTCAAAATTAATTTTGAAAAATGACATTTTTTTTTTACAGTGGCCTGGTGCCTTAAAGCCTTGTTTAGGATTTGATCAAAGGAACATGGAGGCGTTTGGAGGCCCCCCAGAGTCAGAAGCCCGTGTGAATTGAAGAAAAAGCTTGTAAAATTACATCAACTTCTTAAACTAGGGGGGGAGGGGGAGCGGTTCATCCAGCTTTTCCACCCAGGGCCTCTGACGGGCTTAGCCCGCCACAGCACTTTACCCTTTTCTAACTTCCAAACTTTTTTTTTCTACCACAACGAAATTTTATTCATAATTAATCTGTTTTTTACTACATTTCGAAGGTATGCCTTCACCCCCATTCAATAAAAAAAATTAAACGAATACAATAGTACAATGAGCGGCCTTATCACTAAAGTGATCTCTTCCAGACAACCTTGGTATGAAGAGAAACAAAGAATTTTAGCAAGCAGATAGGTAGTGCACACTAAAGCTTGTACAACATTTATATTTTAAACATTAGAAATAAAAGCAAAAAAAAAAAACAAAACAAATAATGCCAATATAAACCACACACGGCACCTATATCTAATCATATCCCCATTGATACGAAGGAAAGTAAAGTAAAATACAACTATGTTTAAATATTTGTTTTAATTATTGACTTTTTATTTATTATTTGTGCGTGATGTGAACAGTTATTGGGTTATAACCTAATTATTATAATTTGTTGTTTGGTTTAATGCATGTAATGTTATTAACCTATAAATGTTCGTAACAAAAAAATAAAATATTTAGAACATCTTGAAAGCTGACTTTTCCAAAAGTGTGCCGTAGTTGCTCACTAATTGTGAGTCGAACCGTTGACGAAAGTTATTATTTCTTGGGGCGCGGGGCCCCTAGCTGATGCGGGGCCCCTAGGCAGTTGCCTACTCTGCCTTAGGGATAATCCGGTACTGGTTCCACCAGTGACCAACATACGTTTCTCTACACTCTACACATTTGTTTTGATGGTGGACACTGCAAGGCTGATGGAAACGTCTCAAACGTTAAGAGGAAACGTCTCAAACATTAGGAGAGGATTAAGAAGAAGTAATAAAAAAAAAAACTTAAATCATACCTACATTGTTTGGCTGCGAAATTAATATTATTAAATGTTGTGAATGTTCAAAGTATGTTTCTGGTAATAAAATGTAAACTCAAATACGTATATTTTACTAGGTAATATATTCTTTCAAACACAGTATTATAATAATTGCAATTTTTAACCACTACAATTCCTATTGGTGCAAGTATATCTAGTACCAAGCAGGTTACATGTGCAAAGGTTGCATCCTTCCATGAACACCTTAAGGGGACGACACTTTTTGGATGAAGGATTTGTTAGAGCACCACCATCTCCAGTCAGAGCGCCACCATCTCCACCGTTATTGAAATTGTGTGTGCAGTCTTTTCTGGTGCACAGTTTGTCGCTTTCAACAGGAGTAAGAGCACCACCATCTCCAGTCAGAGCACCACCATCTCCAGTCAGGGCGCCACCATCTCCACCATTATTGAAATTATGTGTGCAGTCTTTTCTGGTGCACAGTTTGTCGCCTCCAATAGGAGTAAGAGCACCACCATCTCCAGTCAGGGCACCACCATCGCCGTGATAAGGAGCGTTTCTACACACTCTTCTAGAGCAGGCCAATTCTGTTCCAGCCCGATTGCAAACACATGTGTTGCATTGAACTCTCGTAGTCTGGCCTGGTGAACAAACCTTTGTCAAGACACCACCGTCTCCAGTCAAAGCGCCACCATCTCCGTTAGTCAAAGCGCCACCATCTCCGTTGGTCAAAGCACCGCCATCTCCGTTTGTCAAAGCGCCGCCATCTCCGTTGGTTAAAGCGCCACCATCTCCGTTGGTCAAAGCGCCACCATCTCCGTTGGTCAAAGCACCACCATCTCCAGTCAGAGCACCACCATCACCGTGGTAAGGAGTGTTTCTACACACCCTTCTAGAGCAGGCCAATTCCGTTCCAGCCCGATTGCAAAAGCATGTGTTGCATTGAACTCTCGTAGTCTGGCCTGGTGAACAAACCTTTGTCAAGGCACCACCGTCTCCAGTCAAAGCGCCACCATCTCCGTTAGTCAAAGCTCCACCATCTCCGTTAGTCAAAGCGCCACCATCTCCGTTGGTTAAAGCGCCATCTCCATTACTCAAAGCTCCACCATCTCCATTAGTCAAAGCGCCGCCATCTCCGTTGGCCAAAGCGCCAACATCTCCGTTGGTCAAAGCGCCGCCGTCTCCAGTCAATGCACCACTATCTCCAGATAAAGAACCGCCAATACCACCTGTGCAGACTTTTCGTGTACACAGGTAGTCGGAACCTCTCGCATTGCAAACACAGACGTTGCAATCATCGTGGAAGGCAAAACCAGGAGCGCAAACGAGGTCAGAAGATGATATGTCTGATCCGGGACAGTTTCTTCCACCGCAAAGGAAGTCATTCCCTTCTTCTGTACAAGTGCAAGTATTGCAGTCTAGCTGGAATTGCTGTCCTGGATCGCACCTCTTCTTGAGTCTTTGACGAACATCAGTAAGGTCTTCAACCTAAAACGAGAATAACGAAAGAGTAGTTTATTACCATCCGTGACACCGCTTTAATATTATTAATTAAGTACCTACCACGTACTCGTACATGGAAGAAAACCAATAAACGTTGTATCGATCTCCATGCTAAACTTGACAAATCTTATCTACTTATAAGGCAGAAAATGTGTTTCATCGAAATGTGAAGTCTTACATAAAAAAATATGCGTATCTTTTTATTTTAAATTTCGTTCAAAATTTTCAGCTCATCCTTTTATTCGAAAGATTTCGAGGTTAGAAATGTTCATAGAAAAGGCATAACGGTATATAATAAAATAAGAAAATTAAAATGAAAATGAGTTAAAAATTCGGATGAAGCCGGGTAGCATCTACTAGTTCAATAAGGTAAGATAAATTTAGTTTTTTGGTTCACAATACAAATTTGAAAATAACATTTTTGTTAATTTTGTAGACATTGTACAGTGAATGGAAGTATGTTAGATATTACAATTTCTAAGAGTAGTAAATTACAAGAAAGTTAAGTTGAGCCGCATTCAGAGGGGAGTAAAAAAGCAGTCGGTATTAGTAGCAGTCCAATTAGGTACCTACAGCCAGAAAAGATGTCACCAAGAAATACTCCCCGCTACTTTTTACCCTTCTCTGACTTCGGCCACGTTAAAGTGGGATCCATGACAACTCAGAATCAACTCAACTTAACACCTCTTTGAAAAGTCATTGTCATTAAAAGCTATGAAATAAAATAATTGAAAAATAGCCCATAACCTAACCTAACGACTAACGTAACTTAATACTACTTTTTATGCACTTTTTCGTCACTTTTAATGACTTTTCAAAGGAGGTGTTGGGTTGAGTTCATTCTGAGTTGTCCGGTCACCGTTAAAGTGAAATAAAAATTAGGTACTTACCTAATATGGATTCCACATTTGAATCACCAAAACCACGAAAGAATACCATACACTTGCAAACAATTGGTTAAGAGCGAAGAAAGGAACGGATCACTTGTAAAAGCACGATTATTTCTTGTAATGTATCATGGCAGGTTGACATTACCGCTTTGGACTTATCCACCGACCACCAAATTAGTTAAATAAAAATTAGTTTTGTTATAAAAGCATTAGTTTAATATAGAGATATTTTTACAAAATAAATAAGAAATATGTTTACCTGCGGCAGTTCGTATTTAGAACCCAACTGTCTTACCCGACTGTCGAACCCAGCTCGAGCTGGAAAGAAGAAGAGTTAATTAATATACATAAACTAGTATTTCTGTGAACAGTAGGCCTCGCGTACATCTTATGTCTACAGCTTAATTAAAAAACTATTTTTTCATTTTGTTTTTTACATTAGCTCCACACATGAGGACCGAAGGACAGAAGGAGAGGAAGTTCTAGGAAGGAAATAGGTTGAGGGGTGGGTAGGCATTTGGGGGTCAGTCGGTCAGTGTGTCCAGTAGTGACGGGTGTATGAATCCAACTCTCCAACCGAGGTGCAAGGCGATGGCTCGAGCAATTCCAGCTGGAGGGGTCAACCAACCTCTCTCGATCCTGTCCACCGCACGGCAGGTGAGCAGACGCATCGGCCACCAAGACCTGGACTAATTTCACGGCCATGAACCCGGCGTCACCAAACCCGAAGTCACCAAACGGCGGCGGTACCAATACTCGCCTCACATATTGAAAAGTAGACAAATAGTAGGCACAACAAACAGTTAATAAGTTGAAATGTATACGTAGCAGCAGTGGCGTAGCAAGGGGGGGCGGACCGCCCCGGGGTGCCACCCGAGGGGGGGTGGGGGGAGGGTGACACTCGAACGTGGAGAAAAACTTACAAATGTTCAAAATTGATGAAAAAAATATTTTACCCGTGAACACTGACTGTTTTTTAGCTCTATGGCTTGGTTGGTAGGGGATTCCCAAAAAAAAATTATTTTTTTTTTCGCTCGGTCGGTGATTTTCCTGAAGTATTCCTTGTGTCATTCTAATTTCGTTCGTATATTGTGATTGACGTAAACTCGTGAAGTGAAGAGTTAAGAGTGAGTCTGTGTTAGAATCCAAAAGCTTGAATAAAAGTTACACATGGAACAAGCAAATGGTTTTCCTCCGAATTTTGGAGAGTACGGTATACAACTCAAATTTAAAGCTCATCTCAAAACTGGTTTCCATTTAAGATTGAATCTGTATTCGGTAACTCGTTTTAATTTAAACTACACCCATAACATGAAAATGGTTTTCCTCCGATATTTGCAGCACATAGTCCAAAACTTTTATTTCTTGCAACTCGAGGAATATCTTGCAATAGTGGAACTCGGGAATGGTTTCCATCGAAATAGGTCCGCAGATAAATAGAGTTTCAAATGAAATTTCAAAGGAAACCATTTCCGAGGTCCACGTGCAAGATTTGAAAGTTGCAGAATATGTACTACAAAGATCGGAGCAAAACCATTTTTGTAAAAAGCATTAACTTTGTGGCTCGCCATAATTTACAATAAATACACATATAAATTTGTTGTAGACCACTTTTATTGCGTTATTAAAGTGGTCTACAACAAATTTATATGTGTATTTATTGCAGGAAAATAATTTGCTGTAGTGAAAATATAATTTTAACAATTCATTCTTAAAAACCAGTTTTGTGTTCAGGGTGTAACGATAAAATTCCAATTGTGAGATAGTAAAGGTGTGAGTCCTCAGCTTTAATTGTTATTAATGCATGCAGTACACGAAAATGGTTTTGCAATAAATACACATATAAATTTGTTGTAGACCACTTTTATTGCGTTATTAAAGTGGTCTACAACAAATTTATATGTGTATTTATTGCAAAACCATTTTCGTGTACTGCGTGCATTAATAATAATTAAAGCTGAGGACTCACACCTTTACTAACTCTCAATTGGAATTTTATCGTTACACCCTGAACACAAAACTGGTTTTTAAGAATGAATTGTTAAAATTATATTTTCACTCCAGCAAATTATTTTCCTCAGAATTTTGCAGCATATTAGAATAATTGAAGACTCAACGCGGAACTTTACAACGGTTTCGAACTTTATCCCGCATTTGGAGAAAAAAACTGCTTTTAACTTTCTGTGTACATTTTCCCAGGTTCAAAACTGCATCCAGAACTCAAAAATGGTTTTCCTCAGATTTTTGCACCACATAGTATGCAACTGGATTTCTTTAACTGAACTTGGAAAATCAGAATGGTTTCCTTCAAAATGAGTCAGCACATGTATCCAAATCTGTATTTTTTTTGAAATTCTGAACACGAGACTTGTTTTAACTTAAGAATTAATCTGGTAAGAGCCCACCGGCTTAAATTAAAACTGAACCTTATTACTTATTTTAAAACTGGTTTAAATTTAAGAATAAATCTGTATTAGGTAACTTGTTTTCATTAAAACCACCAATGACATGAAAATGGTTTTCCTTCGATATTTGCAGAATGTAGTCTGAAACTTTCATATCTTACAACTCGGGTAATATCTTGCAATAGTGAAACTCGGGAATGGTTTCATTCGAAATGAGTCCGCAGATGAACAGATTTTCAATTGAAATTTCAAAGGAAACCATTTTCGAGTTCCACGTGCAAGATTTGAAAGTTGCAGACTATGTGCTGCAAAGAACGGAGGAAAATCATTTTCGTGTACTGCGTACATTAATAATTAAAACTGGGGACTTACACCTCTACTATTATTTTACAATTGAAATTTTATCGTTACACTTCGAACACAAAATTGGTTTTAACTTAAGTATGGATTGTTAAAATTATGTTTTCATGCCAGCAAATGATTTTCTTCAGAATTTTGCAGCATATTAGAATTGAAGACTCCACTCGAAACTCAGTTATTTGTTGCTCTATGGCTCGGTCGGTGGGATTCCCCAAAAATTTTCTTGTTTTATATTCGTTCCTAGCTCTTACTATTGCTTTGTGGGGGATTCCCCTGAATATTCCTCGCTTATCACCTGTGTAATTCTCATTTCTTTCGTACATTGTGGTTGACGGGAACTCGTGAAGGAAATTATTACCTATTGATAGTTGAAAAAGTTGTTATTCTGTTAGTGTTTTTTAAGTCTTTTAATTTTAAGGATTGCGAAATTTTGTTTCACATTTGACTAGCTACTAATGTTTTTATATTTGAGGAGGTTGAAATTTGCGTTTTGAATTTCTCAAAGTAAACTTTAATTGAGGGGGGGGGGTGACACCACGTTTTCCCGCCCCGGGTGCCACCCATGCTAGCTACGCCACTGCGTAGCAGCATTCCTTTTTTGTTATTATATGTGAAATTACCCAAGCTAATAAAATAATACAGGTTTTGAACCCACAACTTCTGGGATCGGAACCAATGAGCTTTCCTCTTGTGCCACGAATAGTTTTCCCAATTATGTTACTAAAATATCGCCTCCAGGTTCTGCTGAAATATTATTATTATTTTAAAAAGAGCACAAATCCCCAGGTTACGAATAATCTGACAATCTTTTCAAATCTCCTACTACCACCACAGTAAACGGAAAATGTTTCTTGTGTCGTGATGGAGGACTTAGCCACAGGGCCATAGCTAGGGGGGGGGGGCATTATGGGGCAATGCCCTACCTTAAAATACCTGTGCCCTTCCTTAAGAAATACCATCGACTATGATAATATAGTAGTAAACTGTTTGTTCATAGTTTGATATGATTGAAAAAAAAATACTGTCTATTAATATGACATCTAACTAAATAGCTACGAAATAACCAAGGAATAATATCATACTAATTCTTTATTCTGCCCATAGATGGCATTGAAGTAAGTGGTGGGAGGCTGTGCTCGTATTGCTATCACTGCTTACGGGGAATTCCCAAATAGTTTGGGGCGGTTGACTTAACTTTGCACCTTGTATCAAAGACGTCGCGTGCAACGAGGTACAAACTACGAATCGTTTTTTGACGGATAACAATTAGAAAAATTAGGTTTACTTAAAAAGTTTTAACTGTCATATATTGGTACGCATAATCAAGGTTTACTCGACAGGAAAATTGAAGTAGATTTCGAGATTTGAATTTGTCTGTGGTGTTGATTGGTTAGTGTCGTGTAGTAAGAATAGTATTTCGTGAATTGTAATACGTGCCCGTGATTTTGCGATGGATATACGAGTTTTCTTTGGCAAAAAACGGAAAATCGAAGAGGAAATTGATAACGAAAAACATCATTCCTCAAAACAAATGAAAGGACAATGTACAACTACTCCTAATCCTATGGCATTTGTTTCTCTTATCTGTGTCCTATGGAAAATGGTTTGGTGAATTATGATAGCTATGGTATTCCTTCCGATATTGCTCAAATTGGAGAACCGATAAAGCAAGTGATTTTAAACACTTTTTTTTTAAATCCTAAAGAAAGTAATAGTAATAGGGCATTTGTAGCAGACTGGTTCAAGCGGTATAAATGGTTGGTAGTATTCTGCCCAGAAATATGCTGCGTTTTGATATCCTTATCAGCAATTCTTACCTCATGGAAGCAGTGGCGGATGCAGAAAAAACTCAAAGGGGGCGCGCTAAAGATTAAGAAAACTAAAAAGTAGACAACAGTGGGGATAATGCGAAGCACCGCACAAAGAGGAGACCAACTATACTATCTCATTCTCTCGCAGGCTAAAACATACAGATGTATGCGTTTGTCAAATCAAAACGGTGCTAAAGAAGTTTTCACTTCAATAAATAAATAAAAGATTGTCGGAGCGCACATTTAAAACTTGGCTGGCCACAGGGAGCAGTAGGGCTACATTACACGATAAAGGGAATCAAATACTTGAGTCGGGCCATGTTAAGGGTACCTTTACATGAAACGACGAATGTGAATGAAGCAAAAGCTTAAATTTAGGAGACGAGTGTGGGAACCGCAGCCACGTGAATTATTTATTGGATAAACAACACCTCTGCTATAAGTCATCCCAAGTGGATCGCTAAGTTTGGTGACTTACCAGGGATGCCTGAGTACACGGGATGTGGTTTTTTAAGGTGGCGGTGGATGCGTTTGCCCACGTACTGCGTGGCGAGCTGGAAAGGACTGGTTGAGGGAGACCATTTAACTTCTCCAACAGGAATCTCACAACCCATAGCCTTGCATCGCAGTGGGAGGAAAAGGTTCATCCGTCCATCTCTCCTGGACACACTAACCCAGATAGTCCTAACCGCCTATTTCCTTCCACTATTTCCTTTCCCTAAAATGACCCTTCACATAGCATCTCCAAAGACAATTTGTAATAGTTACCCAAAAATGACAGTGGATGAGTTTGTGTATTGGGAAGTATGTTTACGAGAGATGGGAAGGCTGATAGAGATATTGAAAGAAGGGTACATGCAGGTAAAAAAGAATGTAAGGCTGATGCAAGCGTAATAAGTAAGATTAAGAAAGGGACGCTTAGATGGTTTAGAAATGTAGAGCGAATGATTTAAGAAAGATTTTGTTATTCTTATATTTTCACGGGTTTCTGAAACAGTTTCTGAAAAAATTCCACTGATTCTAAAACAGGTTTTCCAAAACAAAACAAACGAAAAGTCCAATTCTCATACACATATACACAAGCCGTGGCTATGTGGCAGGTCAAATTATATAGAATATCAACAACTAGCATATATGAAAGATACATGAAACATGAAAAGATATTTGAAAAAAAAAAGATATTACGTGAAGTCTATTATTGAAGTAATACAATTTCAAACGAAACGAACGTAAATCAAATTGGATGGATGATTACGTGATGTATGACCCTTCGTGTTCGTCAGCAAGACAAAATATAGAAGACCACAGAAGGCTCAGACCTTTAAATCTGAGTATTTCGAAACGTTGGCCATACTAATTGCTGAATTACAAAGAAGGTTTTCGGACAACGACGATCTTCTGAATTCCATAGCGAGTCTTGATGAGCTGGATGTAGACAAAATGGTACCTTTGAAAAATTTAGGTAAGTTTAAAAAAACTTAAACAAAACTGTATTTTTTTAACATGAGCCCCACAAAGGAGGCCCTGAGGAAGATAATTTCCCTCAGGGCCTATATCATCTTTGGAGATGCTGTGTGGAGGGGTTTGTTTAGGGAAAGGAAGAAGAGGAAAGTTCTGGGAAGGAAAAGGGTTTAAGGGGTGTGTAGGAATCTGGGGTTTAGTGTGTCCTGGTCATCCACCTCCAGGACCTATTCAAACCTCACCCAATGAACCCGTGCACCCCTGCTAAATCACCAAACGTAGCGAACCACTTGGGGTGACCTATGTTAGTTATTCAATAAAGCTTCCCGGAACCCATTCCCGCCTCCCAAAAAAATGCCTGCTGCCTGTAATTTATTAATCTCCAATGCACAATTTCAAAAAAATTTTCAGGTCTAACAATTCCATCTCTAGAAGAGGCTGCTGTGGTCAAAGCTTATTTGAGTCGTTGCGAGGATAAAACGGAAAGCACGGTGCAAATAACATCAAACTACTTTAAGAGATATAGAAACATTTGGAACGTCATAAGATAAGCAAAAGAAATTTACTACACAGAAAAAATTAAAGAAAGTAACAACAATCCCAAAAAATTATGGGAAATACTAAGAGAACCCACAAACTCACAAACTACAAAAGAGAAATAGAGCATAAATAAACTTGTTTTGTTGAAACCACAAAAAATATCAAACTCGTTGCTGATCATATAAACATTTTTTTTATTAATATTGGTTCAAATCTTGCTTCTCAAAATCCCCAGAGTGGAATCACACATTCTACCGATTCAGAGGATCAAGCAAATAACAAAAATATAAAATTTCTCTTCCAAACTGTATCAAAGGAAGAAAATCTCAGAACAATTAAATCTCTAAAAAACACCCCCACTGGACCAGATGAAATTACAACCAAAGTCCTTAAAATGCTGTCTTCGGAGATTACATTTCCACTGGAATACTTAATTAACTTGAGCATTACACAGGGCTACTTCCCCTCTAACCTTAAACAAAATGTCGTTATTCCCATCTACAAATCTGGAAACAAGACAGATACCAACGACTATAGACCAATTACTCTACTAAATAGCTTGTCAAAAGTTTTTGAAAATACTCATTAACGCACAACTTTTAAAATTCGTCGAGAGCCATAAAAAACTTTTAAAAAACCAATACTGCAGATGCCAATGCCAGTGTGACAGACTTCATTGTAAAAAGCCTTTATAAAGGAAATAAACGTATCTCTATCTTTTTAGACCTTTATAAGGATTTTGACACAATATCACACATTAAACTAATTTAAAAACTAGAGAAAATCGCATGGACGCCAGCAACAGGTTGAAATACAGAATTTACTCAGTAATCAGCGCCAAACTGACTATGAAATTCCACAAGGAAGCGTTTTGGGACCGACTCTGTCAACTTTTGCAACCTGGAAATTCAGGCACACATTGTTGGCTTTGCAGACGATACTGTATTATTATTAGAAGATAATAATTGGTCAGCTGTGTTTAAAAAAGCTGAATAAAATATTAACTTTGTTAAAAAATGGTTAGATATCAACACGCTTACCCTTAACACGAAGTAACTTCAAGCATCAATACTACAGCGCCCTTGAGGTGATTTTCTCACGAAAATGGCGCTATAAAAATCATCCAATTATTATTACAGGCCAACCTAATGATGATTACTCTATAAAAATACATAGCTGTACGAATTCCAATGTATGTAGTGAGTGCCCCAGTATAGAGCGCACCTCACAGATGAAGTACCTCGGCCTCACCATTGACCCATATCTCAAATGGAATCTATACACTCAAATCATTGCAAATAAAATTAGAAAAACAATACACTTCTTCAGATCCATAAGGAACTTTCTTAACTTACTACTCCTAAAAACGATTTATTTTGCAATCACCCAATCTATCATTGAGTATGATATCATTGCATGGGGAGGAGGCACTTCATCAGCTCTAGATCCTGTCGAAAAGGCACAGAAAACAATTATGAAAGTTATTCTCAAACTTCCTCTAACTGCAAATAGTGACCTAATATTCAAAATAATGAGAGTATTTCATGTTCGACAGATCTATGTAAAAACTATCCTAATACATCTCTTTAAAAACAAACATTTTTACGAAAAAAAAATAAACTTAAGATTTGCACGAAATTCGAACAAAGACACATTGCGAGTTCCAGCACTCTCTTCCACCTTTGGTCAACGTAGCTTTAGATAATTTGCCACAAAAATATACAACATGCTCCCAGAAAACATCACACTGAGTCAAACACAGAAATAGTTAAAAGAATATGTTAAAATTTTGATATATTCTAATGATCGAGCCTACACAGCCAAACGCCTTGTCATTGACAGTTGTCATTGTAGTAATAACCTTGCAGTTTTCGTATTGAGTATATGCAATCAATAATGTAAACTAAAATAAAGTTTTGCTGTATAGAAACCGACATTATACGTTTATAAAAAAACATATATAAAATACGAGAAACAATTCAAAAAAAATTCTACCTCAATACAGGTTCACCTAGTGAGGCAGGCTATGCACAACCAAAAAGTGCTACTTCTATATAACCGTTCTTACATTACTTTTATGTTTGTTAATTTTTTTGTACTGTTGTAATCTATTTGTAAACTACATTGAACATGTACTTTTTTAGTTATAATGTTGCCCACTTCATTGAATAAAGAATTTTATTTATTATTTAAGTTTTGTACAGGCAGCGAGAGTCGGTTTTGCATCTGTGGCGACAATAATAGGCTGCAGAATGTCCATGGCTGCAGCATTGCTGTGTGCGAATCTACGTTTTCAACATTGGCTGCAATCAATAGGCCTCAGAAACTGTCAATGGGTCACATGCCTGTCATGGCAGGCATGGTGTTTCTAGTCTTTGAAAACAAAAGAACTTAGTCAGTTATTAGATTATATGAGGAATTCAATTGTAACACATTTTTTCCTTCTTTAAATAATATGTTATATACTTAAACAATGTAAAAAAAAATTTATGATATGAACTAAATTTGTCAATTTGACTGGCCTAAAACAGGATCCATTCCTAGTTGGCTAGTCAAAGTTTCCACATATGTTTAATTGTATAATTTTTATCTGAAATAAATTTATTATTATTATTA
The DNA here is from genome assembly GCA_917563855.2 of Limnephilus lunatus. Classification (NCBI taxonomy): domain Eukaryota; kingdom Metazoa; phylum Arthropoda; class Insecta; order Trichoptera; family Limnephilidae; genus Limnephilus; species Limnephilus lunatus. The sequence goes on from OU830592.1 coordinate 50,673,286, forward strand.
TTAGTTGATATAAATGGAAGTCGTATTTTTAATTATAGATATGTCGAATGGAAGAATTCGATTATTTTGAGGAAGGACTATTTATTATTTTTAATTTTGTTTTTATTCTGTTATTTCAAATTATGTTTGGTACCTAATATAAACTTTAATAAATGAAAAGCCATTGATGCTGCAGTTACTTTTCTGAAGTTCATTGTTAGCAATGGTCAAGAATTACCTTGTGTACAAATACTTATTATCTACCTGGTGAAAGAACACAAGGTAATCCTTTAACATTGTTAAATAACTGAATCATCCGATTAAGGTATTGCCTCACACATGTACGACGAAAATCGATTCACCAGATCAGATCAAGTTACATTTTTGCTTACGCCCTACCTGTAATTACCGCTACCCTATCTTAAATTTAACTCTGGCTACGGCCCTGCTTAGCCAGCCGAGGAATTGAATTCTCACACCTGGGTGATACCCAAACGCGATGCCAACTCAGCCACTGACCGGTTTCCAAATATCTCTAATTAAATTAAATACCTACCTAATTAGAAGGAAATTCGGTACCTACTCGTAATATTACAGTCAATTTTACCTAAATACTTCTGAATGTCGGTACCTACCTGATTTTTTCTATTTATTACCAATGAATTAGCGTAAGGCGACGCAATACCGAATCGTATTACATGTTTACTTTGTTCTCCGTGTTTCCTTGAAATTAATACCGTGAGGATGACCTCTGTACTCCGTATGGGCAAAATCTAATTAATATTGACCGAGTGCCCACAACATTATAAAGAAAGCCGACATCGTGAGGTACCTACTACTCATCGAGATTTAGTAAATTGTTTGACTGATGTTGTTGACAGACCATTTGTTGGAATAATATTTATTCAGGAATACGTGTCAATGTGTTGTTCAATAATCACGTAGTAACTTACAGGTATAAGTGGTTAATTAATGTAGAGATATTATCAATATGGTGTATTTTTGGTATTTGGCTGCTATACAGGCGCAAAATGCCATCAAAACTGAATGTGCAAGATATTGTGCACATTCCCTACTTAACTAAACCTAACCCAACCAAAAATTAAGTTGAAATCGGATCCGTATATCTCTCTAATCGCAGAATAAGCCATCTAAAGTATAATGACAAAAATGTTATAAAATATCAATAGGCCAAGTAGGTAATCGATGAAAATATCCTTTCAGTTTACATATGGGTATGATTTCGGTTATAAGAATAATTGGTTTTTAAAAATCAGTTTTAGAAAATAGGCAACACCAGATTGTGCAATTCACACGCGGAGAAGTGAAACCTTCAGAAAACTAAAGTAGACAACAGCAACGCAAAAATAGAAGACCATTACACTGTTCTCTAGCAGGCTATATCTTATAGAATCTATAATCATTAATTCAAAAAAGAAAGGTAAAAGTAAGTCTGGGTTAATCCTATAAAGGGTATAAGTATAATATTACAAATGAACAAAAATAGATGTAAAAAAAATATATATGCATATATGTAAGTTAAATTTGACAGGTTTACATTATTTTATTTAGATTTGGTTGTATGTAAATTCATAAATAATTGCGATTTGTTAATAATAATTTGAGATAAATAAACTAATAATGAAAACAAGAATAATCAAAATGAACAGATTATACGCAGATACGTTTTAAGATTTACACGGCCAAAAGCTGGACACTGCAACGCTGTCCGAAACGTCGGCTAAAGAAGGAGGTAGCGCAACACGGCATAACACCCCAAAAACAAATAACGAAGATTGTATGCATTACAATAAATAAAATGTAAAATATAGGAATAAAAATAGTTGTAAAAATAAATAATTTTAAAAGAATTACATAATTAGAATAATTGAAAGAATTATGAAAGGACATTGAAATGAAAAATGGAATGTATTAAAACTAGATGTATTAAATCCTTCAGCAAGGATTGAAGGATTTGAAGGATTAAAATTGTTACAAAAAGAATTATTTTTACATTAGCTCCACACAGGAGGCCCTAAGGAAAATAATTTCCCAGTGGCGGTTCTTCACAGGGGGACAATGGGGACAGTCCCCACCAGTTACACTCAAAACCTACTAAAGGAAATAACATTTGCAGAAACAAAATACCAACAATTATTCCGAATGATTTTAATAAGACCCTACGCGCGTAGATACATCGAACAATGTACGGCACAAAAAACAGCAGATCTATTTCTCAGTGCGCAGAATCTAACGCGCACTTCGGGGACAATCCGAACTATCCCTATCATTGACGACTTAATTGATCGAAGATCCCTATACTTTCCTTGCGTTGTTTCGCGATCGTATGCAACTGCGCAATTGCGCATGCGCGGTAGTATGTGAATTCAAGTAGATACCTGCGGGGACAATCCTTTGGATCCCCATAGAACCATTTGTTTGCGAAGTTACGGGCGGGAATCGCTCACGTTCAAATTAGTTTGATAATAATATTGCAAGATAAAGCTTTATTTTTATTATACTATATTGTAAATTGGCATATATCCATAGACATTTTATATTATTTCGTGTTAAATATATCCGACTAGCATGATTAGACAATCAAAAACTTTTTTTGAGAAATTTTATATTATATTCTACCGGTGGTGAGATTACGGTACAGTGTACAGTACGTAAAAAATGTCGATCCCCACCACTAAAGAAGTGCTCGAGCCGCCACTGTAATTTCCCTAAGGGCCTATGTCATCTTAGGGGGTGCTGTGTAAATAGTATTTTTAAGGAAGAGAAGGATAAAAAGTTCTGGGAAGGAAAAAGGTATGAGGGGTGGGTAGGAATCTTGGGGTCAATGTATACAAGAATGACGGACGTATTAATCTATCCCTTCAACTGCGGTGCAAGGCGATGGGTCAAGAGTCCGGCTGGAATGGTCAAAAGGCCTACATCAACCTGTCTCTTGATCCGGCCCGCCATGCAGCAGGTGGACAGTCGCATCCGTCGCAAGACCTGGACAAACCTCTAAAACCTAAGTCACCAAACGTAGCGAACCACTTGGGGTGAACTACGGCAGAGGTGTTGGTTATCCAATAAATAATCCCCGAGGCGGCGGTACACATACCCGCCTTCCAAACTATGAATGTTTAAATAACTTAAATAATAAAAACATTTAGAATAAATAGTGTAAATGAAATCATTTAAAGTAAAAATATATATAATTTATAATATAATATATATATATATATATATATATTTATCTATAATTTAGAAATTTTAGAAATTTGAAAAAGCATTAATAGTAAATTAAATATTATAAATAACCAAACATTTTTTAAAAATAGCCATCTTTTAAATTTATGTTCTTATTAATACTTACAATAATTATAATTATTTATTTTTGGATTTAGACTAATTATTTTAATCATTTGTTCTTAAAAGTTTTTTTTATTATCTAAATGCAATTTTATTTTTCCTAAAATAATTTTTACATTTAATTTTGTATAACAATTTTTTTAATTCATAATTTTTTTCAACGCGTTCGAGAAAACTCAAATAAATATAAAATATAAGCATATAAAATTGATAATAATAAAATAAATAAACCAATAAATAAACAAAATATTACTCCCCTTAAACTTCGCTTATTCGGCACAGCCGCTTATTTGGAATAAAAGTTTGTATCCCAATAAAGCGGAATCGCTGTACCTACTCGGATTTGTTTTTCTTTGTGTTCTCTTTGCGACGTAGATTCACCGATTCTATGACCGTTGATCCGTTAACAGTTGGCCCCTCGGCATATTTATATACAATATGCAGCAGGTTTAGGGAAAACGGTATACCCAATTACACAAAATATAACTGTGTAACATAAATAACTGTCGGGTCACCAGATTCACTAGTTTCCGCATGTGCTACGAGTTTCCGGACACCATTTGTAATTAGATAGGTACAACATTTAAATTTTTTTTTTAAATTTTTAAGTCCATCTGTACAGTTATTTTACGTGTAACAGCTGTATCGCCTTCCGAATGCATTGTCAAACAGTTTTACGATTTTTGGCAATATTACAATGCATTTGAAACAGTCGTTGCACGTAAAAATATGTAACTATAGGTACCTACAAAAACATAATTAAAGTGTTTTTGTTGTTAGTTTTTGGGGTATTACCCCAAAAACTAACAACAAAAATGGTTTTGGCCGTGAAAATCTAAAAACTTATAATTAAAGTGGATTTTTTTTTAAATAATGGAAGTAAGAAATTTCCACGGTACCTATAAACATACAATCACAGCTTCAGAAACGGCATTTCAATCGTTTTTGGAAATGATGTCAGTCGGTTACGTCAGGTTTTCTACCAGAGAGCAACTTGTCTTAAATAATATATCTCGTAGCGAGCTTAGAGCAACTGCAATTTCGTACTTTAATGAGTGATTTAAGTATAATTCAAAAATCGTCAGGATTGTCAGATCCTTCGTAACCCGGAAATAAATAATAGAAAATAGCTGATTATTTTCCGAAAGGCACTTGTTTGTTAATTGATCAGTAGATACCTGTATTATTATATACCTAAGATTGGCGGCTAATATAACGAGACTTTCAATTAAAGTAATTTATTGATTTTATAACTCGGTAACATACCTATTTGCAAGAAATAAAAGGCCTTTTATTTTATTTATTTATTATATTGATTTTATTAGATTTCCATATGATAAAAATATATATATATATTGAGGAGTCAAGAGTCACCCGCAGGGCCTATCAGCAGAACCAGCGACAGAAAGTTGGTTATTGGTTAGGTAATTACCTTTTAATAACTATTAATCATGACATCTGTAGGTACTTGTACTCTTTTACGAAGCGTAATTAGGTTAAAAAGATAATCAACAAATATATAATGAGCAACTCGTATATCGTTTGTACAAATCCCCTAATAAATTGGCGTTTGATACTCATTACTATACATATATACCGGCATTGCCATTACGGTTCGGCTTATTTGTTTAGAGACGGAAAACGATAAACTAGTAATAATATTTTTTATATGAAAACGAGATAACTTCCGACTTCTAATTTATGTGACCACAATCTCCCTATATTATCAACTATTAACGATAAACATTTTAACAACTTGTAACTGGCAGTTTTAATTACATCTAAAAACGATGGGAATTATTCATTTCAGAATGAAAAGAATAATTTATAACAAAATTAAAACAAATCACTTTTTGTACACCACTTATTTAGTCGAAATTATCAACATGTTTTGAAACTAGTGGTTTTTTCGTCAATTTAGTACCGTCAGAAATCATTGGTTTCGAAACATTTTGATTAAATAAGTGGTGTGTACAAAGTGGTTTGTTTTCGCGCCACAAAGTGAATTTGCGATTATTGAAGAAGGAATAATGTGTAACTTAAATTACCAAAATCTTAATTGAGACAGCGCTACGTGTAATTCATACTTAAATCAAATTGCTACTATTCATGATCATTATTTGTCTGGTTGTTTAAAAGGTCGCTCCTCAATTAGAATATTCTCATGCCGCCCTTATAGTCGCACTGATGCTACCGACATTATAAATATTATTGTGCTCCTACTATTGTATAACTCATGAAAACACTTACTAGGCTAAAAAGGGCTAAAGCGGCCTACTGGGCTAATACTACCCACTTACTAGCCGTCACCAGCAATACAAGGCAATCAAACTTTAGGGAATAGGTGCCGTGCATTTTACAATGCAAACATATTCAATAATTATTATATTTTCCTAGACGAAAATGCCTTCACCTTAACATTTTTTTTTATAAAAACGCGAATCTGTTTTTGATATTTGATTTTATTTTATTTATTGATTAACGCCACGGACGTACAAAATATAATGTCTATGATTAACGCCCTTTTTCGGGGCTTTTACATATGAAGGTTAAGAAATATGCAGTATTTATTGAATAAACTGTTGATAAACTGCCTCAGTAACAATATTTTATATTTGTTAATAGATAAATTGCAGATGTCTACTACTGACTTTATAGTATAATTGTTTACCTTTATTAGTATTCTGGGCAAAGAGGAATACGTATGGTAGTTAGTCCCAGAAGTTCTGCACTTAAATAAATCCTGGCTTCTAGTAGGTATTGCGTAGTGATATCCGAAAGTTTATCAATTCAAGTAATACCGGACTATTAACTGAATCATTTAGAATTTTATATAGAAATACCAAGTTAGTGAAATTCTTCGGTCTGACAATTTGAGCATATTCATATTATTTAACAGAGTGTGAGTTTAACATAATTGCTGGATTAATTTGTTTTGTATTCTTTCAACACCTTATACAACATGTATATTATAATGTGGGTTCCAGACGGGAGAACTGTACTCCAGTTGACTTCTTTCATAGGCAAAATATAACAGTTTAATACACTTTATATTGTTAAAATTGCTAGTTAACCTAGTTATAAATCCCAACATTTTTAAGCCCTTATTACAGATAGGCATACATTAGAAAAATTACGGTATCTGACTTACCCAGGTAAGCGTGGTCCTGTTTATTTTCAGCCTGCACAGAGTATGAATAAAACAATATATGTACCTACATTTTTAAGCAGCATTGCGTCAATTAGTCCACTCAGTGTTCAGTGGTGTCAGTTTTCGATTAACCGATGGATGCAAATTTAAGAAATGTGTTATTAAAATTTTTTGTCTAGTTTGTAGTTGGAACTAGGATTAAAAAAAAATATTATGCGTGTTCATATTATATTATAAATATACTCAGCTCCCTTGAGGTGATTTTTCACCAAAACGGCGCTATACAAATCATCCAAATATTATTGTTATTACGATGGCTTAATATTTTAAACTTTCAGATTCCGTTATACTTTAGTCAGTATTTTGGTCATGTAGGTACCGAGGGTGTCACGTAATTAAATTAATGTTGCTCAAGCTCCACAAATACTAAACTTGATAAACAATAACAATCTGCAGGTCTCGTAAAGATTCCTCGTAATTTTCATGTTTCTGTTCAACTTCAACCAATGAAGCAAATCGCTGGCTCTTACAGAAGTGATTTCTAGTTTTACCCAAAAAACACAAAAGATATATATAAATATAACCAAAACATTTTGGGTACAGAGGATAGTAGATAGAGATATAAAACAAACATTAAAACAATAAGTTTTATAATTTAAATTATGAACTACTTGACCGATGAGTTTTGTCCCAAAAAAGGCAGTGAACTTGGAACAGTCAAGCCGATTAAATCTATTATTTAGAAAACTGAACAAGGCCAATAGTAACTACTGTGGAATATTTAACTATCGTAGTAGGTATTTGACTGCGTTAATTTTGGGACCCCAAAAATATTCACGGCGACTTTAAAAGCGTTTAAATTTTATTTTGAAGACTACTGAAGATTTTTTTGTTCCGCATTTTTTTCCAACCATTAAATTTTTTCCGGAACATCGAAAAGAATAACAACTTTCTCAAACTATGAAATTATTTTTATTGAAATATGTCATTTTTTTAACATCACTTCTCTAAAATTCAAGTGCTTCTTTAAATATTAAAAATTTAGATCTCACCTTCTATTTGAATCATTCCCAAACAACCGAAACACAAAAATCCAGTCAAAAAAGAGAAGTTCATTTTGAAAAAGTCTTTTTCACAAATCTGCACTAAACGAAGATTTCAACTTCTGGCCCGTTTTCCGAAGACTCGAAGTGTAGCGAAGGAAATGCCGTCCGTATGTGGGAAGCTGTACGTATCCCTGCTGTACTCAATACTGACTACTGACGCTACTGACTGCGGGAAGAGATACGCACTGGTTTTATATAAACTCTATGGCTATTTGGTAGAGGTCGATCCATACGGAGCGAGGTATTCAATTCCTTGTAACGAGTGAGTCAATGATGAATTCCAGTGAAAAATAATATTATGACTTTAACTATTTATATTTACATAGATTATAAAACAACATACATTAATTCTCAATATGTGAGTTTTAGTTTGTATTTTTATTCGTGCAATTAATAAATCTCTTCTTGAATGGTAGATACTTTACGGTATTAATGAAAGACCATCAATAAGAAACAAAACGTGACTTTAAATGACTTTAACCGTGTTAGGTGACCAGATCTGAAGAGCCAGGTACTTCTCAACTTTCCTCCTCCCCATCTCTTTCACCTCCCCACTCCGTTTAGCCTTGCAACATACCCGGTATGTTGCAAGGCTAAACGGAGTGGTTCATGGTGTGTTTTTTTTAAACATTGTAATAAATATGTAACTTTATAACTTCAGCCAAATTTAAAACTCTTACTTTAAAGACAATAAGAAGTCAATGTCGGATACCCGTCAACCAATTTAATCAATCAAATAATCTTCAATATATCACGCTTGAGGTGTAGGTACTCGTAATATTACATCAAAAACGTGAAAAAATTAAATTTTCTCAGCGCTTACGACATCAACACGGGGGGATGACCGCCGTCGCCATGCCGTCGCCGTACTAAAGGCATGGGGTGCGGTGGGGGCACATATGGACGAATTATCATGATCGTAGCAGGTTTGGACAATGCAATATAGCGAAAACTCCATCTTGCCCCCCATCCCGAGTTGCCCCGCCCTCGCATAAAATAAATAAAAGTGTTGAGATCAAATTATTGACAACCTTCACTGTTCATTAGAATAGTTATGATAACTTACATAGTTATAAAACTTGTGCTTTTGCGATAAAACCGTCCATTCATTGTTTTCCATTTTTCCCTGCCATGCCACCAGCCAGTACCAGTTGACCAGTTGTCAGTATGCCTCCCATATGACATAAGACATGCTGATCACGTGAATAGAAATTTCACGAAAGTCGTTAAAATAAACAACAGATCGTAAGTCAATTAGCGAATCCTCTTATTGGCATTGGTTTTTACCCATCGCCTTCCCGCAAAGACTAATATTTATTTATTTGGCAATAATATTATGTTTGCGCTAAACCTACAGAGTAGGCACTCGCACAGTTTCAAGAAATCATTACAGAAATGCCTAATGTTCCTACTTCGAGGAAGACAACGCTTTTTATTTGCCAACTACCTACTATATTATTTATTTATTTATTTGTAAGAAACAAACAGCTTTTACATAATACATATACAGTGATAAATATATAACTAAACTGGAGTCAAGCCACAGAAGTTTCTTATGCTAAAGTACCTATATCGGAAATTAAGTTTTATTATATTATAATTAATTTTGGGTTATTGGAAAGGGAGAGGAAGAGGAATATAGGAAAAGGATAGGAGATGCTCACGGTATATTCTATATTCTCATATTAATAATCGATCGTACGCGTTACTTCATATCGATATTTCTTTAGGTTATTACTTAAAATGTCAATGCTGTGAAATTTTGTATTAATTTAATTATTTTTTGTGCACATACACGAGGAATTGGGGAGTTTTTTCTAATGTTTGCAGCAAAATACAAAACCAACAACACGGATTTCTTAAACTTGGTAAATTTTACGGAATATTTAACGAGCAATATGGACAATAGAAACCATACATACATACATCTTCTTCCCCTTGTCCTATTCGGGTCGGGGACCCATTGCATCGACAAGGCTCCAAGTAGATGTAATCAACACTGATTAGTAATGAAGTATTGATTACTCTAAGGCCTTCGATAAGGTAAACCATTTCATCCTTATTCAAAAATTAAAACAATTAGGCATCCATGGTGACTTACTCCGGTGGCTCACTTCATACCTTTGGAGTAGACTTCAAAGCGTCTCAATTGAGGGAACAAAGTCAACAAAGTCCAGCTTCTTTTCTTCTCCGGTGTACCTCAAGGTTCTCATTTAGGCCCATTATTATTTAATGTATATATATATGACATTCACAAATGTTTTTTACATGCTAATTACCTAGCATATGCTGATGATAAAAAAATATACTTAGTTATTAAATCAATCAATGACTGCATTAAACTCCAAGAAGACCTCAATCGTCTTTTTGTCTATTGCGAATTAAACAAACTTGTTATTAACATCTCAAAATGCAATAAATTAACATTTACACGTAATAAAAATAAAATTCCCTTTGTATACACATTGAACGGCACACATATCAATGAAGTAAAGTAGAAATCGAGACGAAAACATATGTCAACGTGTGTGAGTTATGTGTTTCTGGGTAAGAACGGGATGGAATACGAAGGCGTTTTTGGACAAAGTAATTAACCTGACAGCTATTCCAGGGTCAAATTGGGATTATCTTCTATAAAGAATGCGAAAAATGACGTATTAATTAATTATAAATAGAAAATTAAATTCTCCAAGAGGCAGCAAACATCAAAAGACGATATGGGGGTAAAGAATAAAATAACGAAAATTAAAAGATGATTCCGTAGAGAAAACTCAGGAAAATTCCAATTTATCGATGAAAACAATAAATTCGGCTTGGAAAATAATTAATTATATAGTTATAGAAAATGACATAAGAGTAAAGAAGGAAATTCATAGAAAGGGCGTCGTTAATAAAATAAAATTAAAGGAAAAGAGGAAAATTCAAATCTACGACGTAAATAGAGATAATACAGTTTAAACGAAGTGATTCATTTAGGTGGCAGGAAAATGTAGAGGAATTAAGTATAATGAAAATTGGAAAATGCATAATAAAGATTTCGACATGAGTTTGTTCGTGTTCTGTCGGCGATAAACAGAATTGAGAGTTATATGCAGTTTATTGGGGACGTACCTATTATATATTGAAAAAAAAGAACCCAAAAATCATGATATTTAGATTCATTTATACGTTCGGAGAAACAAAGGAGAGAGTGGGCTAAACAAATAAACTTTCTGATTCGGACCCTATAGGTGTGATAAAATGAGGCAGAAGATCGGGACCATATCAACAGATGTTACATAAGGTCATATGTCGATGCGGACAAATATGCGAGAAAAATTATATAAAATTTCGAGTTGATAAAGATTGAATTACAAACCAATAAAAGTACGGATGAGCCTTTTTTATTCTATAAGGGGGTATAAAAGACGATGGTTTTGCTTATTTTCTGGGTCAATCGTCGGTTTTTGGAAGGTATATCTGCGTGTCGTGACGCGATGAACGTTATTAGTTGAATAAGTTTATAAGTGTTTGGAATTTTGGGGACTTATAAAATAAATTCATTTAGAATCAAAAGTGGTAGTTTTTCAATATCAGAGTCTTAGATAATTTTCTAATGGATCCAATAGAATACTTAATATTTTTAGTTTAAATTCAGTTTAAAAATAGTGCGACTAATAATAGCTAATTTCAATCAGTGTTGCGTTATAATTTGTTGAACAATTAAACAAAGAGTTTTATATTGTTTTATAATAAATATACTTTGCCTTTAAACGGAAATGTTCTAATATCAATACAGTTTAATAATAATAATGCAATTAATTCAAACCAGTGAAGTGTTGTTTTATAATTTGTTGTGCACTTAAAAAAGTGTTTTATAGTGTTTATAGCGAATTTAAAACCAGTGTTTAATAGATTTTATCGAACTTAGTGAGAATGATAAAAATATCCTCAGAAAAATTTCATTAAATAACGTAGTTTCACGAAAAATTCCCATCACAAGATTAATCTATTATTAGATAATAAAATAATAATCCACTACACTATATAAAGAGGTAATATTTGTTTGTTTGTGTGTTTGTTTGCATCGAATAGGCTCCGAAACTACTGAACCGATTTGAAAAATTCTTTCGCTGTTGGGAAGCTACACTATCCCTGGGTGACATAGGCTATATAATATTAAAAAAAAAAATAGGCATCCTTACTAAAACATCAATAATGTAACCCAGGGTGTAAAAAAATTACCTAAAATATTCTTTAAATCGCGTGCGCTGCGAAAACTATTGGTGATAGAATAAAATAATGTACAACGACTTTATAGAACACATCATTATTTACAAAAAAGGTTGCGACAGCATATGTATAACTATTATGGTTATGCCACAATAAGTATTCTTTTATTTTAAAAATTTAATTTAAATGTCGCTGCTTCAAAAGGCTCTTTATTTATATCTTGGTTTTAATCCTAATCAAAATAAATTACTTCATATTCAAGACAGCTTCAATACATTTATTTAACTTTTTGAATTTTTCAATTCGGATATTTAATTAGAAAGATATCACGAGTTTAAAATTGTTAGTATTAGAAAAAAGTTTCGGCTACGGGCCGGGTGGGAGAGGAGTCAGTGTGGTAGTGGTGTGAAAAAGTGTGGTAGATCTCTATGCCCCCTAGGGAACAAGGGTATCCGTTTTTACCTAAAGGGCGTGCTTTTAAAGATATAAGGGCTGAAAGTTTCGCCCGGAAAGTTCTAGAAGGTTCCATAGAACTGTAGAAAGTTGTGGAAGGAGTGGTGGAGTATGTCGTGGAATGATCAGGAATAGGGAATCGGGAACATCATTGTGCAACATTCCAGAACACTATCTTATTGTCCTGAGCGAAGCCGGGTAACCCAGCTAGTAATAATAATAAATCTGGAATTTAAAATAAATAATACAAACTATTAATTTGTTGTTAAATGAGAGTGTGATAATATAATAATACTTATTATTCCGGAAATTTTAAATAAATAGTACAATATATTATGTAATTGTTAAATTAAGTGAAGAAAAAAGTAATAGCATTAAATCGGTTAAATAACGTACGAGTTGAACGTAAGGTTACAGAGATAGAATTCGTTTTTCACTTACACCAATACGGCTTAGAATTATAATACTTTAATAAATTGTCTGCATATTATTAGATTAAAATTCGCTGATAAAGATAAATAAAATAGTGAGATTAAAAATTCGAAAATAATCGTGAAGTAACTATTGTTTAAAATTTGATTTAAGCAAGGTGTTGCTTAACCAACGAGTTTTGAAGATAAAATATATTTTGATTGATAGAGATTAGGCGTCAATTACCTAATTCAGTTTAGATTAAACAAAACTAAAAATATAGTTGGATAAATATTCGAAAAGGATTTAATTAAATTTAGTTTGAACAATAAATATATTAGGTAGTAAAAACAAAAGGTTATCGTGTACCTCCCGATATTGGAAAAACCTTTGGAGGTAAGTTTTCTTTACTATAAGACATTTTCAGATACTTGAAGAGAATGCTGCAGAAAGGCGCTATATACACCGGTAAATTTAATTTCATTAAATTTTATGACAAAATAATTATGTGACACTTATAAAATTGTATCTATGAATATTAATATATTATGTAATTATATATAAACAACCTTTATAGTGGATTTGGATGGTATCGATCCAGATACCTACCTTCAAATATATCTATTCTTATGAGATTAAGATTAAGGGTGTACTTGATAGTCCAGTGGATTCTTGTAACGTTTCCAGGCACGAAAAAAATTAACTTTAATTTTTCTTTCGTTATATTAATTAAAGCCCCCGAATACCATGATGGAAATTTTGTTGATCTAGTTACTTTCTTTGGAATCAAATCATCTATTAGGGTATCAATGATTCTATAAAAATGGTGTACTGCAGTGTCAACGTCTTGCGCATTTACTATCATTGATTACTACATAGTTAGCTTTGTTAAACAATTTGATTATCTGTGGTTTTAGGTTAACAGAGAAGGGAGAGGAATATTGAGTTCAACTAAGAGAGATTTATGATGTGCATCTTCAAATACCAGTGGTGAGTTGGCAGCGTAGACGACTGTAGACGGTTGGGTTGGAGGTTGGGTTGGAGGTTGGGTTGGAGGTTGGGTTTGAGGTTGGGTTGGAGGTTGAGTTGAAGGTTGGGTTTGAGGTTGGGTTGGAGGTTGGGTTGGAGGTTTAGTTGAGTTGAGTTGAGTTGAGTTGAGTTGAGTTGAGTTGAGATGAGTTGAGTTGATGGGGATGTTGAGGGGATGGGGATATTTTTATTCCTGTTATTGTTATATTGTTAATGGACGGCATAAGTTTGTGTAGTTTTACTTTAGTCGTGTGGTCTAAAGCACACTCGTTTTTTTTAAAAGTAAAACTTCTTTACGCACGCTCGACACTTGGGGGGGGGGGGGGGGGTAAAATGATGAATACGTTACGAAAAAATATGAACCGTTACGAAAAATGATGATATGAAACGCTAATCAATGTGAAACGTTAATCGATGCGAACGCTAATTAATGAGTTGTCATGAGTTGTTTCGAGTTGTTATGAGTTGTTATGAGTGAGTTGTTTTGAGTTGTTATGAGTGAGTTGTTTTGAGTTGTTATGAGTTGTTATGAGTTGTTATGAGTTGTTATGAGTTGTTATGAGTTGTTATGAGTTGTTATGAGTTGTTCGGAGTTGTTATGAAGTGTTATGAGTTGTTATGAGTTGTTATGAGCTGAGTTGAGTTGAGTTGAGTTGAGTTGAGTTGTTATGAGTTGATTTGAGTCGAGTTGAGTTGAGTTGAATGGAGTTGAGTTGAGTTGAGTTGAGTTGAGTTGAGTTAAGTTAAGTTAAGTTAAGTTTAGTTAAGTTAAGTTAAGTTAAGTTGAGTTAAGTTAAGTTTAATTGAGTTGAGTTGATGGGGATGTTGAAGGTATAGGGATATTTTTATTTTTGTTATTGTTATATTGTTAATGGACGGCATAAGTTTGTGAAGTTTTACTTCAGTCGTGTGGTCTAAAGCACACTCGTTTTCTTTTTTACTATATAGGTCTAGACCACCCTACCCCTCCCCCCCCCCCCCTACCAAAAATCACATGTATTTTTTTAGTACAATGTATATTGAAATTTTCAGAATATTATCTTTAAATACAGGTAAAATCTGATTAAATTTTGGAAAATTAAGCATCGTGATAAAAATTTCCAGAGATACATTAAGGTTGCTGGTTGTTTTTGACTGGCATTTGGTTTAGAAATCATGCGTTCAACGACAAATAAATACACGTGATATCTCATTATATCTCCCCCCCCCCTCCTCGTGATATTTCGTGATTTCCCCCCCCCCCCTTTCGAGCCTCACGTGATTAATGGACGACCCCTAAGATATTTTGAATGTCTGTAATTCCTTTAACTACCTACCAGACCTACCTATAGAGTACAATGAAGTATATCGTTGCATAAACAACGAACCAAAAACGCTGTCAATAAACAATTACCAATTTACTCAAACTGTTACCATTGAATTTTATTTAACACAACTAATGGACTATAATGTACAAGTTTATCAATAAAAACACCCCAAATATCGGGGTATTTGGTGATTTTTTAATTGAAAACTTATTTAACACTGTTGTGATTTGGAACCCGATGAAACGAAAAGAGCGACACTAAAAAGATACAACACATACATCTATAAGATTTAGCCTGCGAGAGAATGAGATATATTAATCGGTTTCCTCTTTATGCGGTACTTCGTAAAATAAGATGTTAAATAGCTTTTAAACTTGGTAATAATATTATTAAAAAAAAAATAAAACGCTACATTAACGCTACTGTTAATGATTGGAAATTGACGGATGAAGATATTTGGATCACTATTCGGGTGCCCTCAGTATATGTATATTCCTAGAAATCTTCGATTTCATTCTCAATTACGCAATTTCTACAATTACAATTACAAAAATGTTGTCGTTGCCGGCTGATAAATTCATAATTCTTGGTGATTTTAACTTGTGATGAAATACGTTTAATCAACAGTGAGTTGTTATGAGTTGTTATAGCATAATTTTTCACCTTGCGGTGTAAGAAAAAAAGAACACGTCTGCAACACCTATCGGATCTAATTTGATTGAACCGTGGTGACCGTAGAAATCTGTAATGTTTGAAGTTGTGTCAGGTTTTATAAATAAAAGACAGATGTTGTCAGGATCGATAATAATAATAAAGTTAAATTAGAGGGGAACCCCTTTTTTAGGCCTAAAAATAAACAGAGAAATTAACTCAACCAATCAGAGGAAACAGGGAGGGAACCTATTGAAAACGAAGATCTAAACTTTCGACTGAGTAATTAAGGGAATAATTAATATCTTAAACGTTCTCACCAAATCGAGGGGTCAATATACGATATTATCAACAAGTTCACACGGTTGAAAGACGAGTGCGTCGAACCGAGGAATAACGTAAACATTAAGGACTTTTATGGTATTGGAAACATTAGATTGCGAAGAAATAAAAGTGGTGCTAAATAATAACAATGTAAGATGATAGGTAGGAAAAAAAAGAAAAACTTAAAAGAAGCTATTGAAGAAATTTTAAATTGTAAATCGATTACGTATAACAACAAGGGAGGCCAGATTCGGGGAAAAGCGTACTTAGGATGTATAAAAGAGAAAAAGAACACTGAAAATTAGGATCATCACTTTCAGATGAAGCAATAATGTCAGGAAAAACGATTTGGAAAGAAAATCTAATAAAAAATGGACGTTTTGACGGGAGCGTCGACCGAACACAGATAAGGTTCAAACTTATTAGCGCGATCTCAGATGATTTTAAATGGATATCGTTATGTACCTAAAATGGAGTGGCCATTCTAGACATATTACGTTAGATTGATTCAACAGAAGGAATCGTTTTACGTCATTTGTTATGAGTAGACATCGGATTATATGCATTTGCATATTTGCATATGCAAATGCATATAACTCTCTAATTACGGCGTTAATGCATATTTTAGCCTTTTTTCCCAATCGTGCATATTTAGCATTTGAAGACGCATCCATTAAACAGAATATCGCCCTCATCTTAACACATTTCCACAAGTTACCAGATGCCATATGAAAAATTGGAAACAAAAAACCTTCCTCTATTTAAATCAATAGAAATACTGGAAACAATGATTGAACTCGCCAACGCCCTTCCCAATTCAATATTAGAAAAGATTCGTGAAAAGTTAGACGCTATTTTGTTTAAAAATCCGAGCTTTGAAGACATGGAGAACTTTAATGCCTACATCAACGGCACAGCTCATACATACCCTGCCTCAGCAGGTATCTCCAGAAATGGCGGAAATTTTTTTAAATTTTGTCGGATGACGTCAGTTGACGTAGAGAAGTCGTTTTCGGCATTTTGGGTGACAAACATCAAAAATTTTTGCCCGAAAATTTGGAAAAATACTTAATTATATATTGTCACAAAAACATTGCATAATTTTAAGAATATTTCGCTGTTTTTGTATCGTCTTTAATTAAAATATACAAAAATAAAAATGGTATTTTGATTTTGCATTGTGCATATTTTAGGCATATCAAGAGTTTTTAGTGCATATTTCGGCCTTTTTTAGTGCATATTTGCATGCATATTTTGGCACTTTGTTAGTGCATATAATCCGATGTATAGTTATGAGTAATGTACTATGGATGATAAAACAAATTGTTAACGACATTGGCGCGAGAAAGGTTGCCGATCCCACACATAATTTTTATTGATAAACAATAAAAAACGGACATGCTTTTAGGCGATTAAAACAGTCTTTATGGAATAAAAGACGATAAAAATTAATATGGATCTTATGAGATTTTTTTTTTTTAAAAATCTGTTAAATTTTATCACTTAGGGATAAAATCTTATTTATGACGAGGTAGATAGAAATCGAGACGTAAACATATGCCAACGTGTGTGACTTATGTGTTTCTGGGTAAGAACGGGATGGAATACGAGGGCGTTTTTGGACAAAGTAATTAACCTGACAGCTATTCCAGGGTCAAATTGGGATTATTTAAAAAAAAATTATCAGCGAAAACACGTTTTTAGGCTTACTGTTTTATTTTAGCACTCTTTCTTTTTTATGTATCTTTGTAAAGCTGTTTGTTTTCCAAATATAGATATTATTATTATTATAAATAATCCAACTCCTGATACTCTTCGTATTCGTATTCGTCTCATTCTCTCGAAGTTTAGTTTTCTGATGGTTTCACTTCTACCGCGTGTGAACTGCACACGTGTTTTTTAATGATTTTTTTTTAATTTTTGATATTTTTGTTATTTGTTTTGAGGGTGTTATACCGTGTTGAGGTACCTCCTTCTTTGGCCAGCGTTTCGGACAGCGTTACAGTGTCCATCATCAGGGTAGATGTGATATTTGAATAAGTTTCAGTTTCGGTTTAGGCCGAAACTAGAATAGAAGCCGAAATTTAATTTCGGTTTTGGCTGAAAATCTAGTTTCGGTCCGTAACTAAAGTCTTAACAATAATTTTGCCTTGGCAGAAAATAATACAATTTTTTTAAATTTTATTATATGTTATATTGTGGCTAAAGAATATGCTTATCTTAACTCTGTGCCTACCCTAAAGGATAAACCACATAAGTCCACAGCTATGTGTGGTTTATCCTTTCTGTAAGGCGCGCTAACCGGCCTCAAAAAGAAGAAGATTGAGAGATAAGAAATTACGAATGTTAGAGGAAACGCGCTAACATTTACAGCGATAAAATCGATGCGAAAATTGTGAAAATCTTTAATAAAACACGACTCGTTTAAAATAGAGCAAAAATCTCACGAGGGTTTCACAGCATTTAAAGAAACACTGTGAATTTTTTCATACATATAACTTCTAAAATAACTGAAACAAACGTGTTTATAATAATTTTTGGATCACACTTGCGATTTTATAGTGTTTAAGGGAGATATGTAAGAAATCGATAGAAATTCGGGTTGCGGAGGTTTAAGGTACAGAACTAATATTTATAGATAGGAAATTGTTTTTGTATTGTTTGTTTATCCTTCTCTCGTCCAACGGAGTGACTGATTGACGTGATTTTTGCCTAGGGGTAGTTGGAAGACTGGGAAGTGACAGGTTGCTTTCATTCCGGTTAAACATTTCAAGAATTTTACACTGGAATGATGGTAAAATTCTTTGTACAGTAATTTCTCCATTATACCTGTCTTGATGTACTTGTCTTACTTTAACAAGTGAATCCTGACATAATTTGGAGTAAAAAATGTTAATAAAATTTTGGTCTCCGGTGACTTTTTTGTGTTTTTTTCTTAAAAACCAAACAACAAATCACTGGACACTGAATCGAGTAACTGCCCAGCCCGTGTACTCGATGACGTAATTTTTTTGAAATCTGATATTATTTTTTTTGTATTATTATCACTTATATTTTTTAAATATAGCAATCTAAGTTTTTAAAAATATAACGAAATAAAAATAACAATAAAGATAAACGAAAAATTAAAAATAAAAAAACTTAAAAAATCGTACACAAAAATTTGTCAGGCTGCTGGTCGGCAGACCAAGAAATTCTTAAATGGAATGATCTGGAATATAGTTATTCATTAGTTTCATTCGTGTACTCTTCGTGTAAAATTTACTATTTTTTACCCCACTTTGACGCCGGCTGCCTGCGATCTTGCCAGGCTGCCGGTTGGCAGCCCTGCTTTTATCTCATTTTCTAATTGACCTTTATCACATGAAACCATTCCCGTTCGTGTACTCGATGACGTAATTTTTTTGAAAAAATCGCTGACTCTCTCCATGGCAGCGCGGCTCTTGCCAAGAGGCGCACCGGCAGACCAGCTTTTTAAAGGTTTTCTAAGTATCCATTATCACTACAAAGTAGTTTCATCCGTGTACTCGATGACGTAGGGTTTACCTATCTCGTCTCCTGGTCTACAATGTATAAAATTAAGAGTAGTTACACACAACTAAGCTCATAAAAGCGATATTATAATGTATGCGATGACTCAAAAAAATAATACTAAATACAGAAAACTGCTAGTAAGACAATTCACCCATAAATTCAGCAATTGAGTCAAAGTAGCAGATAACGTTACGTATTTTTGAATAAATTAAAAACAATAAAAATACCTATTTTTTGTTTTCCGTTTGATGAGATTGAATGTTGGCTCGCATTTTTAATAAATTCACCCGTTTTCTCTAAAATATCTATGGAAACTTAGAAAGTCGTCTATGGCCTAGCTTGCTCACCGATTTTTGTCTATGACATTTATTTGACATTGACAGTTGTTGTCGCGACTATTTTAGGTTATAGTAAACTACCTACAAATAAGTAATGTAATATTTATCTCTGCTATTAAAATACAGCACATTTTGCTACGCATAAGATTTTTGCCTTATTATTGTCTTCAGAGTATTTTGTGCAATTAGAATTCAGGTACCTATTGAAATGTTAATGTTCATGAATAACTTTGCGGATGAGTTTAATAAATTTCTAACGATACCTGTGTAATATGTATTGCAGAATGGGCGGCTGGAAGTTAGAAGTGTTCAGGATGTCCCTCTACATGACCTTCCCAGTGGCACTCTTTTACTACTTCAACCAGCCCGAGTATTTCGAAGATTGGGTCACCAAAACTCGCCGGGAGATATTTCCACCCGAAAACTTAGAACAAGCGCAATTATTTCAAAATGCTATTAGAGAAGTCGAAAAGAGGAACAACCTAGAACTTCTGGCGGCTATTGAAGCCAACGACAAGAAAAATTAAACATAAAATTATATTATTTATCTTGTTTTAAGTTATTATGTAAATATTTAGACCCGACAACATTTATTGTTATGTATAATGGCATAGTTAAATCCATTCTATCATTCTTCGATTTTTTAATTATATTCCTATAAACATAAACCGATGAGTGTGACCTTATCCGAAATGACAAGTACATAATTCCAACAATCGGGTCTTATGGGTAGGTGTGTTGTTGAAGGCAAATACATGCTACCGGATGATTTATATCTCTGTGTTTTGTAGACGCGGCTCTCGGCTTCGTTGTGGGGAGATATGGTTCAATTATTGTATATGGTTAGTTGATTGCTCCTGCCTTTGGAACAGACCAGAGCTGTTGATTATAACATTGATATTTGAACACATAATATGTTTACATATGATGGCGGTGGCATTAGCTTCATAATGATGTAAAGAATCTGGCCACATTGACTTTAGTCTACGTTTTGTTCAGAGAATATATTCTGATAAGAAAACATTTTGGAATGTTTGCCGCATTCTAACAAAATTCTGCATTTGTGGTGAAATCATTTGATATGATAATGATCTTATTTTTTACTCCGTTCATGATATGAAGCATTTAGCGTTTGTACTCTACTTATTTTCCGATTCCCTCCGTACATTATTGAAGTATTCCATAATAAAGTATTTCAGGAAACTCATCTACTTATTAATGTAATACAAACTAAAAAAGTAAAGAATGTAATTGAGAGTAAGATTCTCAACACTTTTCAAGTCGTTCTGACGACATCTATAACTAGTAACTGTAGGGTCTCCCTCTCCCAGCCCAGTTCTACACTCATCCGAGTCCCTTGCAGTGGCAATGTATTGGGTCGGCCAACCAACCAACTAAGCCACAACCACGCACACAACCAACCCTCAGCCGCCCAGATACACAACACACCTGCCACCTGGAAAGTGGCAGCAAACTTCTTTAAGAGGAATATAAACGTTAGAAATATTTCGATTCTCGTGCCTGGAAAATTTAAAATCGAGCGTCGTATTTGCGCGAGGCAAGTAAGCAAAAAAGTGGTTTTTATTTATTCTGTGCATAATTTTATAAGAATGAAAACAGTTAGAACATAGAAAACCTCAAAAAGAGTCTTAGCCATAAAGGGGTGTTTTTTAAAAATTGTTTCTTGTATTACTTCATAGTAAAGTCTTGAAAAAAGACTTTTTTTAGTGGTTTATGCTTATATTTTTTGTTACGTAAATAATAATATTATTGTAATTCCGATACATAGAAAAGCTAGTAAAAGCTTCAATTTATCCGTGGCATATTTTTTGATGTTCATACTGCAAGCCAATTCGTCGTAAAGATTAATCTAAATAGTATCTAAATAGGATTTCACGTACATGTAACTTCACCTTAAACTAAAACATTTTCCGATTTTACCCGATTTAGCTAAATAAACGGTAAAAAGGGTGGAAACTAATAATGTATGAAGGGTACACAAGACTCAGTTAATTGAACACCTATTAGTTAAATGCCTAAAAGTAGCATGTGCCTGCGTGTAATGTTATTTTGTATTTTTACTTAGTTTCTCTTTTTTTTCATGTAAAAGCTTAAAATAATTTCCCTCAGGGATTTTGTCATCTTTGGGGATGTAAAATGGAGGGTCTTTTTAAGGAGCTGAAGTTCTGGGAAGGGTTGGGTAGAAATTTAGAGTTCAGTGTTTCCAGGAGTGACGGATATATGAATCCATCCCTCCCGCTGAGGTGCAAGGCGACGGGTAGAGAGAGATAAGCTAGAGAGGTCAAAGGGTCTCCCCAAACTGGCCTCTCCCAATCTAGCCCGCCATGCAGCTGGTGGGCAACCAAATCCACCAAGACCTGAACACACCTCCCGTGATGAACCCGGGCAACCCTGCAAAGTTGCCAAACGCAGCGAACCACTTGGGGTGACCTATGGCAGAGGTGGAGAGAAGAGAGACAAACATTCCAGTTTACTTTTATAAACTTACAATATTTGATAATCTCATACTGCCACCACAGTAGGCAGAAAATGTTGCTTGTATCATGATGGAGGACTTAAGAGGCGGTTCTCCGAATTTCAACCGATTTCTTGCAAACTTCCCTTAAACATTTGAAGTTTTTAAGCTCTTAAATAAATATATGTTATTTTTGAAGATAATATCTAGACATTTATCGCGCCGAAACGCAAATTATATAAAATTCCCTCGATAGAAAAAAATCGCAAGATATGCTCCAAAAATGATTATAAACACGTTTGTTTCGGTTATTTTACAAGTTATATGTATGAAAAAATTCACAGCGTTTCTTTAAATAAAATGAAAGACAATTATCGCGAGATTTTTGCTCTATTTTTAACGAGTCGTGTTTTATTAAAGATTTTCATGATTTTTGCATCAATTTTATCGCTGTAAATGTTAGCACGCTCTTCTAACATTCGTAATTTCATATCTCTCCATCTTCTTCTTTTTGGGGCCGGGAACTGAGCCTTAACCAGCCTAGGGATTGAACTCACGACGTCTAGGTGGGACAAGCGATGCCAAATCAGTCACTGACTGGTCATTGTAGGGGACCCACCATTTTCCAATGGCTTTGTGAAGGCCTGTACCCACTTCTGTACGTCCAAAAAAAAACTGTACGTCAGACCCCTGTTCACATATCCTTTAAAAAAGCGGAACAATAAAATAATTGATGTTAACGCAGACGTTGCATGCGTGCTTCCTTGCAACTGGGAGCGGG
The DNA here is from genome assembly GCA_917563855.2 of Limnephilus lunatus. Taxonomy (NCBI): domain Eukaryota; kingdom Metazoa; phylum Arthropoda; class Insecta; order Trichoptera; family Limnephilidae; genus Limnephilus; species Limnephilus lunatus. Next base: position 50,696,404 of record OU830592.1, read on the forward strand.
TGGTTTGAGGGGTCGGGGTGTAGTGGGGCTCACGCCGGAACGAAAAGGCGGCAAGTGTGAACAACTTCCTTGACGAAAGGCGTGGTTCAGCGGTAAGGTTTTTGATTCGAAATCCGAAGGTTGCGGGATCGCATCCCGGCGTGGACAAATAAATTTTATTTGATTAATTTGTGTTATTTCACAATTAATTCATTTAAAAAAAAAATATATATATATAGTATATTTGCGGCACGTTCCAGAGTGGGAGATACTCTCTGTATCTCCCTATTGTAAGACCATCATTCAGAATTGAAACGTTGCTTGAAATGGCATTAGCCGTGTTTGGTGACCAGATCTGAATAGCCAGGTACCTCCCCACCTTACTCTTCCCCATCTCCTTCGCCTCCCCACTACCTCCAGCCTTACAACATACCCCAATTGGGGATGACATAATGACTCTAGTGCGGTATTCATGCAAAAAAAAAAAGAATATACATATATATAAACCTTTGAGCGGGGGAGTTACGACACGAATTTTAAGCAGACATGATGCCCCTCCATTCATCGGACAAAACGTACCGGACCCTTTTTTGATCATGTCGGACATGTGTGAACAGCTCCACATATCGTCTACAGCCACTAGAGCTTCTGATTTTTACCAGAAAGATGACTGATTTTTAAATAAAAGTGTGGACGAGCCCTGAGGAAACTGATTGTTTAAGCTGTTTAGTCGCACACGTCAGAACTCTATTTATTTTTGTAAAAAAGAAGCTCCATTTATTTTTTAAATGATTCTAGATCCTTCAATGTCCCTGTATGCATGATTTTTAGAAAGAAAGAAAAATGAAAGCATACTTACATTATTTATAGTAATTCAAGATAAAGGAAATCAGAGATGTGTTCGCCTGATGGTTCAACATCTAATTAGGGTAGATTAATTAAAAAAGAAAACAATTTTCACAGGTGTAAGTATGATTAAAATCAAAGAACATGTATAAAAAGAAAAATACTGATACCGCAGTTTGTCCCACTATCATGGGGCAGTCCCGGGGAGAAAGAGCGCGGCGAGCGACCTGGCCGCAACGAGCCCAAGCACCCGCGACCCTTACCCGGTATTCCGAGAGTACCCTTGAAGAAGTGTGTGTGGAGGGGGAGGGGGGGAGATACTCCAAAGACCCTGGGGATTGAAGCGAGCCCGATGGAAGGAAACCTGACTCGCGCAAACATTCCTCAGACCCGCTCAGACAGTGCACCGGAATTCTGCCACCTGACTGGACGCGGGGACCGGGTCTACCCCCCACAATACAAATGATGGAAAAATCACTGACCAGTCAGTTACAATTAAATCTTTTATTTAGATTGTATTAAATTAAATAAATGAGAACTTAAATAAATAGAACTTGGACTGATCCGCCGCCCACAGTCAGCTTTCAAAATAAAAATAGTTATTAATCTGCGACTTTACTCCATTCCATTGGGAATTAAGCAGAACTATGGCAGGCACCAATTCGCCAACTAGTACTGATTTGATAAGTTTTGGTAAAATAGGTTAAGTTCATAAATATGATTCCTCTGATTATATAATCTTACAAAGCAATCATTTATCCCTATCCAATGTGAAAAATTCAAAATGACAATAATCGTGGATTAAATTGAGATGAGGGTTGAGACAACCGGTACTTACCAAGAGTTTAATTTATTATTCAAGAACTAAAGGCGCAAGAAAACTGAAATTATAATATTTATGCTAGTTAAGTATCGTCCCTGAGAACTTTCTCCTCTGAAATACTTTATTCCACATAATTGACCTTTGAGGTGGAATATAAAGTACACTTTCTCCGTGAATGCGATATATGACTAATGTGGCAGTTCCTCCCACTATAAATGGGACCTCTCCATTTGTCGGTACTCTGTCCCATTGTTTTCCCAAGTTTTCCGTGGGATTCCAAAATTCCATAAACTTCATCAAATTGAGATCAAAGTATTCTCGAGTTAGGAGCCATATTGGCAAAGGGTAACGAGGCTATACTCCTGTGGCCACCATGTTTTATAACACAATGGTTATTCTGCTATTTTATTTTTATTCCAAAAAAAAAGTTGTTTTATTTAATAGACATTATCTTCTTTTTGATTAATGCGAGACAATAAGAATTTGATAAATTCGGTTTTAATTTTTTATATTGTTATAAATAATACAAAATAATAGAATAGAAAACTTCCTTGGTTTATTATTCCTCTCACGGAGGCCTTGAGGTTCCCTTTTTGAGGTTAGGTCAACTTCATCATCCTCCGTCATATTTGGTGATTATGTCTTGAGGCTCTTTTTAAGTAAAGGTATGGAAAACCTAGGTCTCGATGAGACCCGTGTTGTGGGAGAGAAACACAGAGAAGGTGACTTCATTATTCCGCAGCCGAGTTGTGGATTTTTAGTGAACACTTTGAAATATTTATAATCATACTTAAATTTCTGTATAATACAGCCACTGACCGGTCTACAATTTAATAATTATAGACCTGTCAGTGGCTCAGTTGGCATCGCATTTGGGCCTCACCCAGGCGCTCCGTGTTCGATTCTTCGGCTGGCTAATTCGTCCGTCAGGGCACAAGCAACATTTTTCGCTTACTGTGGTGGTAGTAGGAGATTTTCAAATATTAAAGGTTATTCGTAACTTGGGAATGTTTGTCTTTCTTTAGAATTAAAAAAAAATTCTTTATTAATAAATGAATTATTTTAATTAAAAATTTTATTTTTATTTTTTATTATTTATTTAATACAAGAAAAAACATTTTTTAAATACAAGTTTTATGCAGTCCCACAAAGCTGTCACACATGACGGCTTGTCTGTAGGTTCTACAAAATAATATATATAATTTTTTTAATTTTTAATACATGTATAACACAATATTATACAATAAACAATATCACAAAATAATATATCTCAATGTACCTACCTATTTACAAATTATTTAGGCAGGTACGTTGATATGTTCAGGGATACATCAATAATAGTGTTCAGAGATACATTGATTCGTCGCTTATTAGCCAACGCTTAGTGTTTTTGGGGCAGGGTCTCTCATTATTCTGAGGTTTAAAAAAATACAACTTTGTAAACATCACTTTTATTTTTTATACTTTATGCTGACCGGGTTTCGCTACAACCGTAGCTTCTTCAGGGCAGTATAATATTCTACTAACATTAAGTTACATGTGTTAGAGATAATATATGATTTACAAAATGGGCTGGACTCCTCAAGTGAAGGAGGAAGAAGGAATAAGTGTTGATGGAGAATTGGGAAGGGAACGGGCGTGTTCTTTGTCAATAGGGAACAATCTTAGTATGAGACTTTTATTTCAATTTAGTTGGTTATTAACTACCTTACTATTAGTGGTTATGGATTTCCTTAGTTCAAGTGCCTCTAAATTGTCTAATCTTATACCTATGTTGTTTTAATGGATTAGGGTGAGGCCAGAGTTTCTATCAAATTTATGATCTGTTTCGATCAAGTGGTTTGCAAATTCCGAAAATCCAGAGCTGTGTAAACATCTAAAATGTTCTTTGACACGGGTGTTTACGTTGCGTGCTGTTTTGCCTACGTAAAAAAAGGGGCAGTCGCTGCATTGGAGTGAATAAATTCCTGAGTGAGATAGACTATCTTTTTTGTCCTTACCGTTCATCAAAAGCTTACCTATACTATTATTAGTGTAAAATGCTGGTTTGATATCTGATGGGAGATTTTTCACGCTTTTTTGAGAAAAATTATTGATGTACAAGATTCTATGCCATTGATAAGGTTGATTATTATTACTTAGTATATTATTATTATGAGGTGGACTGTTGTATAAAAATCTACTTCTTTTACTTTTTTATTGAGAATGTTGCTGACTATATCTGGATTGTAACCATTATTTATTGCGATTTGTTTGATCGTAGATAGTTCTATTGCAAAGTTGGTATTTGATAAAGGCACTGTAAACAATCTGTGAATCATGGTATGAAAAGCTGAATGTTTATGGGGGTTAGGGTGGTTAGAGGAATTGAAAATTGTTATATCAGTGAACGTCGGTTTGCGGTAGATTTTAAATTCAATTTTATTATTCATGATTGATAATGTAAGATCTAAAAAGTTTAAGGTAGAATTGGTTCCTATTTCTATGGTGAATTTAATTTGTTTAAGGAAGGAGTTTATTAGTAACAGGAAGGAATTGAGTTGTCTCTTGGTTCCTAACCAAACACAGCACACATCGTCAACGTACGTCTTCCATACAAGCACGTTTTTTAATAATGGTGATTTACAGTTAAAAATATTATTCCCTTAACCCATTGGCCACAAACCCCGGCAGCCTGTCGGTTGTGCAACTCAGGTACTTAACCACAAACCCCGGCACGCTGACGGGCTAGAGTAGGTCCGCCAAAAAACCGTCAACGAGCACGACAGTGACATTTTTTAATAAAATTTTGAATGCCGAACGCTCTGTAGGTAATTAATCAATCATTTCATTGAATTGGAAATAATATGTTTCTTATGTTTTTTCCATTATATTTGTGTTCCAAATTTTATATGCAGCCAGCCGCCATTTAATTTCTCCAAAATTGCGAGCGGTTCTAGACCCCGTGAGTTAGTGACCCTGAACGTCCCTGATTGCTTTGAGGACTATTATACCAAATTATTTAGGTATAAAATTGTTGAAAAAAACTTACGAAAAAAGAGAAGATTATATTTGTATCCTTATTTACACATATTTTAATATTTTTTTAATCTTTATTTTTATGATTTTTTTTACCTTAATCTAATATGTACATAAATTTAAAGAAATTAATTCATTTGAATGTACGGTTCAAAAGTTACAATAGATTTAGTACACCAAGGCAGGTTTCAATTATTGGTGCAAAATTAATTCAGTGGTGAAGGCCCATTTTTTAGCTCAATAATTATGTGGCCAATGGGTTAATTGTCCATGAATGAGGCGATGTCGTTGCCCCTATAGCCAGTCATTCTTTTTATTAATAAAAACATTCATTGTATTGGAAATAGTTTCGGTTCAGACACATATTAAATAGGTGAGATAATTCCTTAGAGAAATTATTTGGTAACTTTGAATTTTGTAGTAATTTAGACAATATATTTTTACTTTCGGCTACGGGAATATTTGGAAAAAGGATAACGACATCAAAGGAGACTAATTTTGCACTATTGGGGATATGTAAGTTTTCAAGATCATCAATCAAGTCAAAGGAATTTCTAATGGTGTATTTGGAGCAAAAACTTTTGAGTTATTGAATACATTAGTGATAAATGATGCTATTTTAAAATTTGGGGAATTGCAACTTGATACGACCGGCCTGATTGGTTTGGCAAGTTTATGGAGTTTTAAGAAACCATATAAGTTAGGGGCTTTTGGATTTTTTGTAAAAAAAATTACTTGTTGATACGAGTTGTCTTGGAAGATTGCGGATTTACGTGATCTTAGAGCACTTTTAATATTTTCTTGGAATTTAGTAGTAGGGTCCTTAGGTAGAATGTCAAATTTGTCCGTATTAAGAGTGTCTTACCAGCTAATCATTATTCTGATTCCTGCGCCAGCGCTCTCATATCAGAGCTTGTTAGCGGAAGTTTTTGGAATTAGATTACGTTCCGCTGAAACTGGATTTTGTGTATCGCGCGGAGCTAGGGCGGCTACATTGTTACGGTATGCTTATATTCTCGCGTCCAGAATTTTAATTAGTAGTAGTTATTTGTAATTTGTATATCGAAGTGCATAAACATAAACAGTAAAATGCGTAAACACAGTAGGTATTAAATAGATACCTACATGAATAAACAATGTGTTAAATTCTTTTTAATATTTTGGGTTTTTTGTTTTTTAATTTTATTTTACGGCCATTAGAGCGAAAGATATCTCAGTATCGCCCTGGTGTAAGACCACCATTAAGATTTGAAACGTTGCTTGAAATGTCTTTAGCCGTGTTTGGTGACCAGATCTGAATAGCCAGGTACTTCCCCACCTTCCTCTTCCCTATATTTTTACCCTCCCCACTACCTTCAGTCTTACAACATACCCCGATTGGGGATGCCATAGTCCCACTGGCTCCAGACAGGAGCAGTTGGGACTCTTGTGCGATATACTTATGAAAAAAGTGTAATATTCAGTTGGATTGTAAAAAATGTCTCATTTTGAAATATTTATTCGTATGCACAATTTTTTATTTTATATTTATCTGAATACCGCACAAGAGACCCAAATGCTCCTACTGGAGCCAGTGAGACTATGACGTGACTATGGGGTATATTGCGAGGCTGAAGGTGGTGGGGGAAGAGGAAGGCGAGGAATTACCTGGCTATTCAGATCTGGTCACTAAACAACGTTTCAATTCTGAATGGTGGTCTTACACCAGGGCGATACTGAAAGTATCTTTTACTCTAAAACGTGACGCAAATATATTATTTTTAAATTAAATAATTGTGAAATAACCCAAATTAGTAAAATAAAATTTATTTGCCTATGCCGGGATTCGATCCCACGACCTTCAGATTGCTAGTCAAGAGCCTTACCCCTTGACCACGCCGGCCGTCAATAGGTAGTATCAGTAATTTGGAAGGTACATCCACGTACTACATGGAAGGCCGGATCGGGAGAGACCGTTTTTTTTACACTCGCTCGACACACTGCTTATCTCTTCTTTGGGAATGCTGTGTGGAGGGTCGTTTTAGGGAAAGGAAGAAGAGGAAATTCGGAGAAGGAAAGGGATATTAGGGGTGAGTAGAAATCTGGGGGTCAGCGTGTCCAGGAGTGCGGATGTATGAATCCATCCCTCCCACTGCGGTGCAAGGCGATGTTCCGAGAGAGTAAGGCTGGAGAAGTCAAAGGGACTCCCTTAACTTTTCCAGATCCGACCTGCCATGCAGCTGGTGGGCAGACGCATCCGCCGCCAAGACCTAAACAAACCTCACCCCCTTGAACCTAGGCACCCCTGCTAGTCACCAAATGTTATGAACCACTTGGTATGACCTATGGCAGACGTGTTTATTATCTAATAATTGGTTCCCGGGGCGGTGGTACCCATACCCGATTCTCGTGTTTATTATTTTTCCATTAAAATTATTTATGATTTGTCAATAATGTCTTAGTAAAATAAGTATGTAATAAAATCTGAAATATATTAGTTTGTAAGTGTGCAAATAAATAAACAAACGGACCAATTTTCGTCAAGAAACACATGTACGTATATATTTTTAAATAATTTAATTTATCTATTTATTTACGCAAAAATAGTCTATTAACAATAAAACAATAACACGAATAACAAGCGTGCGTAAAGGCACGACCCACCTAGCAATCGATCACCGTTCGCATCGATTGCCGTTCGAAGGAAATTTTTCGTAACAATCACCGCTTTTCGTAACACATTTACCAGCTTACCCCCCAAGTGTCGAGCGTGCGTAAAGAAGTTTTACTTGAAAATAAATATTTTGGAGCAGTTGGGACTCTTGTGCGGTATTCACATAAGAATAATTTACAATAAAAAAAATTTCAAAATTATAAAAATTTTATCATAAAAATATTCAATGAACATGAAATTTTGCGTTGGGGCAACCCTATAAATTTTACAAACATGAAATCCTATTTATTTTGCTTCGTTATTCGTTTGAAAATGTTGCGATGTAGAGCGCCGCGAAGACAACCGCCAGTGGCCGCAGTTGCGGTCTGAATGAGCGCTCTCGATTCGTGTTGTCGGTGATAAGAAAAATTGTGAAACGCGAAGCTGTAAATTAATTAATATTAAATACACCCTTAAATTATTTTTCCATTAAAATTATTTATGATTTGTCAATAATGTCTTAGCAAAATAAGTATGTAAAAAAATCTGAAATATATTAGTTAGTAAGTGCGCAAATAAATAAACAAACGGACCAATTTTCGTCAAGAAACACATGTACGCATATATTTTTTAATAATTTTATTTAAACTTAAATTAAAATTCTGACAAATAATTTTACCAGATAATGTATTGATTTATTTTACTGCATGATTATATGATTTGAAATTGGTGTTGTATAATACATGTACTTTTTTGAAAATATAACAAATCTGCCAACGACCTATGGTATAACCTTATTATACTTAAAATAAACATTTTTTCTCAAAATTTTATCCATACCTTTACTAGATAAAAGAACAATCTTTCAAAATCAATTTATAATTTTTTGTGGAAACGAGTCAATAAGTCTAAACACTGATTTAAAAATGACATATTTCTGGTTTCTCTGGTAATGTCCTCTTAATAAGTTCTTGCACTTTAGAATTATAATCACTTTTATTTAATATAATGACAGTATTGCCTTTGTCTGCTTTAGTAAGTATTAGTTGTAAATTTTTAAATTTATTACGAATGTTTATCATAGTGGAAGTTTCACAACTAGCTTTTTTATTGTTTCTGAATTATTTTATGTTATTTGGTTTCTTACTTCTGTTAATTTTTTCTCACGAGGAGGAAATATATTTTTGGTGTTTATAGTATAACGTGATTTTTTTTAAAAATTCAACTGTGTTGATTTCCCAAAGTTTAATATATTTTTAAAAATAAACAAAGAAGTTTGTGGAGCTATTTCAGTTTAATAAAATAATAAACATACATTAGTAAATTAATCAGGTACATCCTGTACAGGGTCCGAAGTAGTTAAAGGTTGGAGGGAAGAAATAAATAAATACATGATCACTCGTTCCTCTCCTCAAAAAGGCCCTCCACACAAAATCTTCACAGATGTCAGATGGCCCTGAAGGAAATTATTTTCTTTTCTGGAGTGGAGTTAACGTAAAAAAATAAATAAAAATAATACATAAATTTATTCAACTTCAATAAACTTTTAATTTTCAAAAATGTAACTTATAAAAAATATTTATGTAACTGATAAGGTATTTTTTATAAAACATTATTTTTGGTAATGTGAGCCTCACTGGGTGCGTACACGTGCTGAGCCTGCTGAGGCCCCCCTTTTGTAATTTTATAAATACAAAATTGAATATGTATGTATGTACGTAGCTATACAAAATGGATTGTAATCAAATTAAATTAAATTCAGAAGAATTTAAATGAAATATGAAGAAAAATGAGAAATAGAATCATAATGTAATAAAGTAGTAAAAAAAATAATAAAGGCAAGTACTTACATAATAAAACTTTTTGCAATATTGTTGTCTATTATAAGATTTGTACTATGTTTGTGTTCTTTTTTTTTTATAATAACTAAAAAAAAAATTTTTAAAAAATCAGTATGTTTTTCTCCATATTTTTAATTTTATTTTTATAATAGCTGAAAAAAACCTGTTTCACTTATTCTACTTATGTAATACTAACTTTTTAACTTTTTATACAAACTTAATATTTTATATGTTTTTTTTAAAGTCTATTTTATACTTTGGGTACTTGGAAATATAGTATTTTGTTTTAATATTACCCACACTCAGGCAGTGCCTTAATGGGTTTTCATTTCTTGTTCACACTAATTGTTACTATATATTATGTTATTATATAATATTTGCTATTATACATTATATGTACAAAGAAATGGGAATAAATAAAGTTTAAAAAAATATATATATTCTATCAAGATAATTTTTTTTATAATATCGGCTATTTAGTTCTTCCGTATCTTAAATTTGTTTGTGAAATGTTTTTTTTTCTTTCTAATATGTCTTTGTTCAAAGCTCGCTGGTGGAATTTTTATGTTTTGTGTACGCTTGTCTAACTAATCTATTAATGTTAGTTTGTGGCTGTTGAAATTTTTGGTAAAACTGGTAGTGCACTTTGGTAGTGGAATAATATTAATTAATCAGATAAACATCATTTTATTAAAAAGGTTAAGCTTGGAGAAGATACGACTTAGAGTAGTACGTAGATTTAGAGTTCCTATTTTATCATATATTTTTATTATTGATATTATTACATTTATTAGATCTCTCTAATTTGTCAATTAAATTACAAAGAAAATTGACAATATTTATTTATAAATGTTGGCCTCAGCACGGGTAAAGTTGTAAAGTTGGGTTTATATTTGTCTGACGTGTCGTGTCGTGACGTGTCAGAACTATATCAGTTTCATACATTTAGTATCGAAGCAACACAAGTCATTGCGACACACTAATATAAATCTCACCATACTAATTGTATGGAACAAATAGGTACTGTTTTGGTGAGGACAACATTGCTGGATTATGCTATAAAAAGTGAAATATTGTACCAAAATAAAAATAAAAACCAAAGAGATTCACAAATCCTACAAATATAATATCTTGTGATTTCACATTTGACAAGGGTTCTTGATTTGAAAATATTATTTTCTTGTACAATGGGTAAAATTATTCTTACCGAGCTTTCAATTTTCAAAATTGGAACTGATAAGTATAAATTATATCAGAGAAGCGATAAAGTCGGTACAAAAATTATTTTATCAATTACGTAGCTGAAGTCGGGCATTGCCCGGGATTCACACTAGTTTTTCGTAGATTTGTACGAATATATCCCGCCCATTGTCCGTCCGCCCGCCATCCACAAACACACGTATACTCTTCTCTATATACCTAAATAGATAATTATTTATTAATTTGAAATATGTGTTTGTTTTGATTAAATGTTTGACGGATGCTTAGATGAATAAATAGAATGACGATGCGTCACTGAGACAATGCGCGTAGATTAACTGAACTAGTTGGGTTGTTCATAAAGCTATTTCATTCTTATCATATATTCTGAATGGCTCCCCTTTCCATTGACGCCCATTTTAATCGCTTAGAAAATATTATTATTACGCATTAATAGGCGTAGGAGGGCGGTCATAATAGATAATTATATAATTAACAACAGCGGAGCGGGTATGGCTACGAATGTGGCAGCTCTGCGAAAATAGCAAACAATGCAGGGTGTCGCGTCGGCAGGGGGGCACCAATCAGACAAATCGGTGAACAAAAAGATATCAAAGAAAAAAAAAAGTTTATAACTGGCACCTGAACTACAAATCTGTTATTTTTTTATAATAAATATAACAAGTTTAGTGCCAGATACAGACGTAACGCGTCGTCTCGATCAGGGGTGGACTTCCGCCTAGGCTCGAGAGGCTCCATCCTAGGCCCCAACCTCGGAGTGGGGGTCCCGGCTAGACATCGATTTTTAGTTTATATTTTAACATTAGCTCTACACATGTCAAATCACATTTAAAAACTTTTTTTTTTTCATGACATAAATTTATTTAAAAGGTGTTTTACAAAGCGATTTGCTTTAATTTAATTCAATATAAATTTGAATTTAACAATAGATTGCAAGGAAGAATCCCAAATGGTGTGTTTAGTTACACTACTTTTAGATCTGAATGAGTTAAATATATTCAGATCTAAAATTAGAGACACGATCCAAAGCCCAGGCAACGTAAGGTACTTAATCTAGTATTAAATAAATGTGAGCAATTTCTAAACTGTGCTTTATATTTTATTACATTATCGTTATTCCTCATTATGTTAACACAAAATTGCAAAGGTATAATAATATACATATATGCAATTCTAATTTTGAGATCAGTGCGGTATCTATACTCCAATGAAAAAAATTTTTTTTTCCACTTTTAAACCTTTTTAATTTTTTATAAAAATGTAAATTACGCAGCTTTACTTTAACACCATGAGTTATGTGTTTAGTATTGCCATTTGATCAACAGTGGCGCCCTCCCATGTTTTGTACTCTGTTGCTAATATTGTAATGTTAGTTACATTTATACATTACATATTTTACAAAATATAATATTTAAGGTCATCATTGGTCATGTGAATAGGAGCTCTTCTGCCTGATAAGGGAGCCACGATACTTACTTAGGTTGTTTGTATAATTTTTTATTTTTTGTGTAGTTTTTTTTTTTTAATTGTTTATTTTTATTTATTTGTTCTGAATGTTAATGATACAGCACAATTCAGAAAAGAGGTTATCATAGTTTTTTATGGCTTGGCAAATTTAATGGTTTTGCATTTGAGTTGTTTTAAAATTAGTTTTTTTAATATTAATATTTTCATCCTTAAATTTTGTAGTAAAATTTAATATCGTAAAATAGAGGAGTGGCATAGCACTGTCTTGCACAAGCCTCCTCAATAAAATTTAAAAAAAAGTGGTTGATTGTTTTTCTGCAAGTTAACGACTATCAAAAAGGGCCCCTAAGCCCAAGCTCAATTGCCCATGTGCATCTTAATGGCAAGACGGCCCTGTTCATAACCCGGACAACACCGGATGGTGCACGTTAACTTGTATCTGACTAACTCCTCATTTTTCTCCTGTAAAATCTATAAAAAAAATTAAAATTATAAAAATTTTATAGGGCTTATTTTTTTTTTTCAAATTGCGTTCGGAAACTTTGGTTTCATAAAGGTGTACATTTTTATTATTTTCTGGTTAATTTTTAGATTTGAATACAAAGCCAGGTGTTTTTTCTTTCTAAAAGCATTAAGATCATATTTCTAACACGATAGTAAGGGAGACAACGATTTCTACGAGACCTGTGTGAGTTGTTCCGAAAAGCGAACAAATTAGCCTGAGGGATTAAAAAAAATAAAAATGTGTCTTAGTAGGCCTATACGAAGTGAGAGTGTTATCGCAGTGATGGAGTGATGGGCCCGTCCAGTCCTCCCTCCTCCCTCCTCTACTCCCGTCGCATGTTATTAACCTTATCAGTGACGTCACACATACAGTTCAGTATTCACTTTACATTCGGGCTGTTGTTCAGTCAATTCAGTGTGTAGAGTGTTACCGTGGTGTGATTGTGTCGGTTTTGGCGATAAAACACAAGACATGGCGAGCGTTCTCTGCAAGTTCCGAGTTCTTCTCCACAGAAGTTTGACTATAAATCAGATTGAGAATGTCACTAGATCGATGTCACAGTTTACTTACAAGCCAGAGACATGCGATTCCAGCCTCGGTGGGTACACTTTACTCTTCATTTCTGCACTTCAATCACTATCGCCGTAGTATTATCCAGATTTTATAATTTTATTGTTGACACATACATCGTGAGATTCTTTTTACGTAACTATTTATGTAAAAAAATTAAAACATCTGCAATTGGGACCATTTGAAGTACCTACATATTTATTTTATTATTATTCACAATTTTATCTATGTTACTTATTTACTTTCCATTATCGCAGCCATAACGGTGTTAATTCAATAAATTGTATATTTACGTTTCTTTAAATTCGTTTTGAAATTAAAGATACGACTTCCGATAATCATCAAAATATTGATTTTACACAGCGTTCAATAAATAATATTTCAACGAAGGTTTTTCTGGAATACGGCGCGGTGGGCATCGCGCTTACCAGAATAGCAATTTGGATATGTCGCGAGGCTGGAGAAAAGGGAAAAGAGGAAGATTTGATAGTTACTGGCTATTCAGATCTGGTCACTAAATATGATCAGATATCTAATGCTAATTTCTCATATTAATGGGAGTATCTTATATCTTCTGTTTATTTAGAGATATACGTCTAGCGAGCGGGCGGATTTTTATGCAAATCTACAGATCTTTTCTTTATGAATGTAGTATTTTTTGTTATGTAATTTTACACGTGTAACGTATTTGCAGTGCCTATACAATTTTCTGTATACTTTTTTTTATTCCAAGATTGATGAAATTTTGCAGACTTGACTTTGAAAACAAGATGTAGGTCACTGTCTACATCATGGGTCGGCAACCTTTTGTTGTAAAAGGGCCAAATATTTTATGTGGGGATTAGTGCGGGCCGCACTTGGGTCACATGTCATTACAGTGTACCTGATATTTGGTGACTTAGCAGGGGTGCCCGGGTTCATGGCCTTCATGGGGTATGTCCAGGTTTGGCGGCGCATGCGTCTGCCCACCTGCTGGGTGGCGGGCCGGATCGAGAAAGACTGGTTGAGGGAGACCTTTTGACCTTTCCAGCCGGACTCTCTCGGCTCATCGTCTTGCAGTGCAGTCGGAAGGATTGATTCATACCTACATCTGTCCTCCTGGACACACTGATACCCAGATTCCTTCCCACCCGTCATACCTTTTTGAATTTAAACTTCTTTACGCACGCTTGACTTGGGGAGTAAGCTGGTGAATGCGTTACGAAAAGTGTGATGCGAACGGAGATCGGACGAGGCGAACGGTCGGGCCTTTACGCACGCTTGACTTGGGGAGTAAGCTGGTGAATGCGTGACGAGAGCGTTATGAAAAGTGTGGTCAGGCGAGGCGAACGGAAATTGAAAGGGAGATATAAGTTAGTGAAATATTCTTAAAGTGGGCGGTGGGCAAAAAAAGGTTGAGAATCTACGCCCTAACCTAACGTAACCTATTTAAACTTTTTTTTTTCATCCCTTTTCTGAGTTGATTTCATACTGAGTTGTCCGGTCACCGCGAAGTAGAAAGGATAGGAATTGATATCACGGAAGATTTAATAGTAACTGTCAAGAAATAATACATACACTATACAGGTATATGAGATTGATAAAAAGGCAGTAAGTAAATGGGTACCACTTCCCCATAGAGGGAAGGTTCCGACTTCGAGTCGTGGTCGCAATATGACCTTTTTACAAAATTAATAGATTTCTTTGTTTTAACCACGTGTATTGTTTTTAAAAAACTATTTAGGTTTTTTTATAAAAATAAACGCGATTGAACTAAGAAATCCATTATTTTTTAATTGTTTTAAATGGTGCCACAAAATAAGTTTGAAGAAATCATCTTTATATTATAACAATATTATATGAATATTATTTATATTATAACATAGTGAATTTTGAAGATATCATAGATAAAAAAAAAATGGTGATTGAAAACACTTTTTGGGGACAATCTTGAAGCGATTAAAATGTAACTTTTTTATGTAACCATCTTGACATAGTCGTGGGTCAAACTTGACCCTGTTTGAAGTAATTTAAATGGTGATAATTTTTTGGTTGATTTTGAAAATATTTCCTTTATTTGTTTTTGGGGTGTTATGCCGTGTTGCGCTACCTCCTTCTTTAGCCGACGTTTCGGACAGCGTTGTGGTGTCCATCATCAGGTCAGATCCGACAAAAAATGCTTTTGTACGTGAAAATCTAAAAACGTATCTGGCTCGTAATATTGCTTATTTTTTATGTAATATCGCACATCCCATAGAAAAGTGTCGTACGTCAAAATTTTCTATTTTACGTTTTATCTCTGAAAAGTTAGTGTTGTGATTAATCTATGTCCCACGAAAACCGTATTTAAGTTATATCACTCCACCTTCACAAGAGGCCGCTTCTATCTGTTTTCGTCTAGATTAAAATAAAGAATAAATTATGCCTTACCTGGGTCCTCTAGGACACCAACATGTAGAAAATAGGTAATAATTATTTTAGTAAAAGGTTGCAAAATGTCAGCTGCAGGTACACGTATGTGCGGGAAGTTTGTTTGTTTAAACTTTACTCAAATTGAATATATAATTTTAGTATTTATTTATATTGATTTTTGAGGACTTCGGAGTCCTGTGTGTGTCGTGATTGTAGATTATTATTATCTATGTGTACTAACTTCACTTTGTTTATACTTAGTTTTGAAAATGATTATTAAAAATATACCAATGAAAATTTTAAACTTGAATGTACCTAGCTCGTGGTTTGATAGTTCAGGAATCAAATTCAAATAAACATTTTATACAAAATATGTGATAACCTAAAAATGGACAGTAAAAACTAATAACAACGTAATTAAAGAATCAATTTAATTAAAATTCACCTATTCTGGTATATTTTTTTCTTTATACGTAATTTTACAAAACTTGTTGTCCTATCCCTTTCCATATAAATTCAATCTATTGCATTGGATAGTTCTTAAATATCTAACATCCTATAATTTGTAGATTAGTTTTTTAAGGTTTTAATTTTCTCGTAGGTACATTTTGTTATTTTTGTTTTGGTTACTATTGTTTAACTATTGTTTTAATTATGTAATACCAGTGGCAGACTAAAGGGGGGGGGGGGGGGGGGGGGGGGCAAATGCCTCCGCGTTCCCTTGCTCAAATTCTGAACAGGCAACACTGTAAACAAAAAAGTTTTTTTAATGGATGCACTGGTTAAGAATGCTCTCACCGAATTTGTTAATGAAATTCGAAAAATTGACGGAGCTACAACATTTTATGTGAAACCGTTTGAAACAGTGTGTGTATGTATGTTGAATTATCCTTAAGAACGTATAACCAGCAAATTTAAATTCAGATTCCGACGTCAGCGCTCCACACATCAGAACTCGTTAGCGGGCGTTTTTAGAACTAGATTTCATTCCGCTCCAAGCTTGGTTGCGAGTATCTACTAGCTCACGCACAGCTAGGACTATAGACGCTACAGTATGGGTCAGATGAAGATGTTAAATTCTCGCTTCCAGAATTTTAATTAGTAGTAGTTATTTGTAATTTGTATATCGAAGTGCATAAACATTAATAGATACAAGTAACATGCGTAAACCCAGTAGGTATTAGGTACATGAATAAACAATTTGTTATATTCTTTTTAATATTTTGTTTTTAATTGTGTTTTACGGCCATTAGAGTGAAAGATATCTCAGTATCGCCCTGATGTAAGACCACCATTAAGAATTGAAACGTTGCTTGAAATGGCTTTAGCCGTGTTTAGTGACCAGATCTGAATAGCCAGGTACTTCCCCACCTTCCTCTTCCCTATATCCTTCCCCTCCCCACTACCTTCAGTCTTACAACATATCCCAATTGGGAATGCCATTGTCCCAGTGGCTCCAGACGGGAGCAGTTGGGACTCTTGTGCGGTATTAATGAAAAAAAAGAGTAATATTCAGTTGGATTGTAAAAAATGTCTCATTTTGAAATATTTATTCGTGTGCATAATTTTTTTATTTTATATTTATGCGAATGCCGCACAAGAGACCCAAATGCTCCCGTCTAGAGCCGGTGAGACTATGAGGTGACTATGGGGTATATTATGAGGCTGAAGGTGGTGGGGAGGGGAAGGAGATGGGGAAGAGGAAGGCGAGGAATTACCTGGCTATTCAGATCTGGTCACTAAACACGGCCATAGCCATTTCTAGCAAGTTTCAATTCTGAATGGTGGTCTTACACCACCCAGGGCGATACTGAAAATATCTTCCACTGTGGAACGTGACGCAAATATATTATTTTTAATTTAAATAATTGTGAAATAACCCAAATTATTCAAATAAAATTTAATTGCCCACGCCGGGATTCGATCCCACGACTTCGGATTGCGAGTCAAGAGCCTTACCCCTTGACCACGCCGGCCGTCAATAGGTATTATCAGTAATTTGGAAAGCGGGTATGGGTACCGCCGCCCCGGGAACTATGTATTGGATTATCAACACCTCTGCTATAGGTCACCCCAAGTGACTTAGCAGGGGAGCCCGGGTTCATGGGGCGAGGTTTGTCAGGATCTCGCCCTCGCGGCAGTTGCGTCTGCCCACCAACCACATGGAAGGTCGGATCAGGAGAGACCGTTTTTTTACAATCGCTCGACACACTGCCTATCTCTACTTTGGGAATGCTGTGTGGAGGGTCGTTTTAAGGAAAGGAAGGAGAGGAACTTCGGAGAAGGAAAAGGGTATTAGGGGTGGGTAGATATCTGGGGGTCAGCGTGTCCAGGAGAGCGGATGTATGAGGCCATCCCTCCCACTGCGGTGCAAGGCAATGTTCTGAGAGGGTAAGGCTGGATCTCTAGATCCGACCTGCCATGCAGCTGGTGGGCAGACGCATCCGCCGCCAAGACCTGAACAAACATCACCCCCACGAACCCCGGCACCCCTGCTAGTCACCAAACGTTGCGAACCACTTGGGATGACCTACGGCAGACGTGTTGGTTATCTAATAAATGGTTCCCGGGGCAGTGATACCCATACCCGATTCTCGTGTTTGTTATTTTTGTAATACGTCTCAACTCTCCTCCAACCTCCCTCCCTTGGGAGCTGTTGGACTCTTATGCGGTATTACATAACAATATTTTTTTTTGAGCATTTGGGACTCTCGTGCGGTAAACTTAAAACGGTAAATTAAAAAAAAAATCGTGTTTCTCAAACGGACAGCTGTATGCGACCCGCGGACGTATCGGACGAAAACACAAAAATATATGTGAACCTATCCAAAAGCACTTCAACAAACATAATTAAAGCGCACAAACCCTTTCTTTCTTTGAGTGGCCTTGTAACGCCCGCCGGGTGCCCGCTATATATAATGTTATATAGTGCAGGCGCTTGCATTATAATGCAGTTTTCCGGGACTTGGGATGGAATCATTACAGTTTAGTTGACCCCGAGGTTACAGTGGCCTTGCATCGCATGCCGGGTACCCGTTGTGTATAATGTTATATAGTGCAGGCACTTGCATTATAATGTAGTTTCCCGGGACTTGGGATGGTACCATAACAGTTTAGTTAACCCCGAGGTTACATTGGTCTTGCAACGCATGCCGGGTACCCACTGTATATAATTTATTTATTTATTTACGGAAAAATAGTCCATTAACAATAATACGAATAAGATGCGTTCGTTAAGGCCCGACCCTCCTAGCAATCGATCACCGTTCGCATCGATTACCGTTCGCAGGACATTTTTCGTAACAATCATCACTTTTCGTAACGCATTTACCAGCTTACCCCCCATGTGTCGAGCGTGCGTAAAGAAATTTATTTTAATTTTCCGGTATTCACATGAGAATAATTTACAATAAAAAATATTCAAAATTATAAAAATATTCAATAAACATGAACTTTTGCTTTCGGTAAACCCTGTAGTTTTTACAAACATGAATCAATGAAATCGTATTACTTGGTTTCGTTTTAAATTCGTCATTTCAAAATGTTACGATACAGAGCGCCGCGGAGTGAACCACCGGCTGCCGCGTTTGCGGGCAGGGGCAGAGTGACTTCTCAATTCAATGTCGTCGAGCTATAAGAAAAATGGTAAAACGCGAGCTGTAAATTAATTAATATTAATTACTTCTTATGATTATTTTTATTTTATCCTTATTTATTTTGTCATCTGGGGTTTCTTCATCATATACATTTTTGAAGAAGTCTGAAAAAAGGTTTACAATGTCCTGTGTATTTTTTGCACTGGTTCCATTCATTTGCATTATTGGCGGGTAGTCTGTGTTTTCATTGTTTAGTTTTTTTAAAATTTCCAAAAATTTTTGGATTTAAAGACAGTGTCCTCGATAGAGATTATATACATTTTGTAACATTGTTTGGAAAGATCTTTACATTTTTTCCTGGTTTCGCTAAAGATTTTATTTTATTTTATTTTATTTATAAACAGAAACAAACAGTACATTATATTATCCATTGATGAAAATTTACAATTAATAAATATTTAACATGGTGGGTAACTATTATGTGTTTCATTGTAGTGTCTTATTTATGGTGTGCATATTAAGTAATTACCGGGTCATGTGTGTAGTGGGAAGGTGTGTGTGTGTGTGTGAATATGTGTGTATGTTAGTATGCGCATTAAACCATTTATATGATTGACATGATGCTCTTTTTAAATTTGGGCAGTGAATCGGAGAAAATGTCGATTTTAGAATTTAGATCAATATTGTTGAATATATGAAGAGCACGATTGATTGGCGAATAATTAGTTGCTGCATTTGTCTTGTAATTAAGCGTGTGGAATAGGTCTGTATGGCGTGTACGTCTTAGTGGTATGTTAAAATTAACTATGGAAAGAAGTTCGGTACAGTCAATGTTATTATTTAAAATTTTGTCTATAAATGTCAAATCAGCAATTACTCATCTTTGTTACAAAGTTTGAAATGTGCATTCATAGTTATTGTTGAATTTGAAGGCAAGATATTTTATAAATTTGTTTTGAATATGTTCTATGCTATCTATGTATACTTTGCACTGCGGGTTCCAAATTGGCGAGGCATATTCCAGTATACTTTGACAAATGCAAAATAAAACATAACTACTGTGCGCTGGTTATTTATGGATAATATACCTATAATAAAAGAGCTTTTAATGTTTTCGTTTCATGTTGGTACCCGTACCTTATTTTTGTGCACCAATTGTTTACCTGTGCTACTTACTCCAAGTCAAACAACAAAATTTGTAAAAAATGATAAAATATTTTCATTTAAAAATTATTAAGAATTCAAATCTACCATATTTCAAAAATACTTTTCTTAGTTCTACAATAATCTGAAAAGTTAATGAAAAAATTATAAAAATACTTCATTTTAAAAACACATTTTCCGCGCTTCAGATAATTTTTCACTACCTTAGCCTTAATTATTATTTTTAATTAATATACTAATGTTCAAGACAAGACTTTTATGCATAGCACAAAGGGTAACAATTATTATAAGTAATAAATTATTAGCCTGAAACAAATGTAGACATAATTTGTCTCGATGCCACCTACTGGGAGATTTAGCACTTACAATGGCTTTCTCATATAAAATAAAGTTGGTTGCTTGCAGGTGGAAAAATGTAATAAACAGTAATTGTTGAATGAAACTATAGTATTATATTGAATTATTTGGCGGGCAGGAGATAAGCCGATGTAGCTCAGTGGATAAGAGCAGTTGACCAGAAATCAGAAGGACGCGGGTTCGAGTCCCGTCAGTGACATGTATCTTTTCTCGGGAGATTTTTTCAATGTAGATGAGTGTTTCAGGCTAATAATTATTACTTTGTTACCTTAAGGCGTAATTTACGCGAACCGAAATAATATTTCGGGGCGGGGAGCATGAGGTAAGCTGGAACGGGGAATTCGCTGCGCGCACGGGCGAAGGCAGAGCAGCAAAGAAATCTAGACTAGATGGTACTAGATTGAGTGAGCTTTGAACATGAAACGTTTAATAAATAATGGGCATCTATCAAATTATGTTTATTAAGTTGAATGTGCATGTTTTAGGTAAATTTAGATAGAAACATTACCTATTGCAGAAGGAGCTCATGATTTTATGACTCTTTCGATCGGATTTCGATCAAACTTGTTTGATAAATTATTCGATACAATCAACTACACTGCTAGATGGTAGTCAGTAGCTTATGACTCGTAACGGACACATTCCTCATTGACAGATGTCAAAACAATACGGTATTCCATTACCTACGCACTATTTTCATAATATGTGATCATAATTAGGTATATCTGAATATATTGAAAAGATAAATAAAATATCGGCAATCATAACAATTAATTATTTATTTATTTTTTATGAATTAACGCCGATTAACGGCTTTTTACATGGGAATGACAATAATTTGAAATGGTACAGAATATACATGGTTAAGAAAAAATATTCATGTGACAAAAAATTAAAAAGTTCATATCGAAGTGACAGCATAAAGTACAAATAGTAAGCTATTATAAATACAAATATGAAGAAAAGTAAAACCTCATATAACATGTATATTAGATATTTTGAAAAAAAAATTCGTAAAGGAAGTAATAAAAATAAATTTTAATATTCCAGGAGTAAACATTGATGAAGAGTACAAACATTCAAAGTATATTTGATTATAATCGAACTGAGAAGCACTGACCAACAGCTTTAATCAAATAAAGTTTGTATATTGATAATCTTTCAATATTTATCACATAATCAACTACATATTTATTACCAACTATATGCAGGTGATTTATTATGAAATATTATTCAGCATTAGATCCTGTATTGTTACAATGGTAAGGTAATTTGTGACGAACTGATCTACTTAAATCAGTTATTACTTGTTCCTAATTTTTCTCAGGCCACATCGATCCTTCCGACAATATTTCAGTATTTTCCTGATGAAAAAAAAATATTAGAAAAATTATTTTAATTCATTTTTCTATAAAATTTTGGCATTGGACACGCGAGTGTATAAGTACATAAAGACGGTATATACAAGTGTATAAATTACCTGCTGTAATAATTGTAGAGGTGGTAAAGTATCGCTGAATCCAGAAGCACGCATTAATAGCACATTTTTTCTGCGTTCTTTATTTTTCCTTTTGATTTTTTTCACCCTGCTTACTAGAGGATACCTGTTCTTCTTGTCTTTGTTGCCCATTCTAAACAATTAGTGTCCTCTGAAAAAAAGATTTAGGGATTATATTTTGGTTTTGGTATTAATTAGATGATGATGAACGTACCTACATGTTAGAAGTAACTAAACTAATCATTGTTACGTTAAAAAAAAACGCGACAACGAAACATATCAAAAAAGTTTAACTATCGCGAAAATCAAACGCGATTTTATTAGCGACGGTGTTATCCACAAACTCCATTGTGATCTTGCCTAGTCAAACCAATTTAAAAGGCTTATAACTGAAATAACAGAAATTTTGGAGTGCCACGAAAATTCCGATTTCCGAGGCGGATACTAAATAAGAGTTACATCCCAATATTTGCCCTTGATATTAAAGCCTAGGAAACTACAAAAATATTTCATACATTCCATAGTTCTCATTAAAAACCTGCGGCAGGAATGTGAACTAACATTTTCGTTATTTGTTTTGGTGTGTTATGCCGTGTTGCGCTACCTCATTTAGCCGACGTTTCGGACAGCGTTGCAGTGACCGGATCTGCCCTAATGATGGACACTGCAACGCTGTCCGAAACGTTGGCTAAAGAAGGAGGTAGCGCAACACGGCATAACACCCCAAAAACAAACAACGAAAATGCTTTTGACCGTGAGAATCTAAAAACGTATGTGAACTAACATGTTTCAATATGAAATAGCACAATTTGTTGTTCGTTTTAATTATTGCTGCAAGGTACGTTAGATTCGTACTGGGAGATTTATGGTGAGGATCGTTTCGTGTTTTTATGAAACTTTTTGCCTACTATTTTC
The DNA here is from genome assembly GCA_917563855.2 of Limnephilus lunatus. Classification (NCBI taxonomy): domain Eukaryota; kingdom Metazoa; phylum Arthropoda; class Insecta; order Trichoptera; family Limnephilidae; genus Limnephilus; species Limnephilus lunatus. The sequence continues at coordinate 50,719,227 of OU830592.1, forward strand.
AATTATTATCTCTTGTGCAATAAAAAATACTAATAAACCTTCTTTACCTAATAAAAAAGAAGTTTCACTTCTGTAGTGCGTGGACTCCACGCTCATAATTTTTATGGTTTATTTTATTTTCGCATTTTATGTATAAAATAGGTTTCAATATTTTTTTTCGTTAATCCTATATTTAATTTTCAGGAGTGTGTCGGCTTCTTTTTGTTTGTTTGCCACCTTTATAATCTATTTTACAATTTTCTTACTTTTTATAACTTTGTAACTCATTTATTTTACCATAATTTATTAGATATACCAATGTTACTACACTACAACTAACATAACTGTATAATTAGAAATTTATGTAAAAGCCCAGTAGGGCGCAAATGAATAAAACTAGTAATACGATTCTGGTGACGGCGCACTCTAAATATTCTATGCCGCTGGTTGTAGACAGCCGGCCGAGAAATGGAATTTCTAGTAAAAAAGTCAACTTGGTTCTGAAATAATACACAATAATATTACGACTAACCTTTAGTGTGACCACTTTTACGTATTTATTTTTCGTAAAATTTGCGTCGTCTCACTCTCAAAGCATCTCGCGTAATCTCAATTTCAATAATTTCAACCAGTAAGATGAACTGGTTGGTAAACCTAGATAGTGTCTCGGATAAATTAGTCGAAGATAATATATTATTATAATTCTGAATTTGAAATATGAAATTGACAATATGACTTAAAAATTGGAATTAGGCAAATTGGTTATGGCGTTCGTACCGGTGAGACGAGAGATCTTGGGTTCGAGTCCCAATTGCAACCGTTAGCTTTTTATTTTTCTGTTTAGATTTATTAGTATTATCTTCTTCTTCAATAATATATTGCATTGATGTAAATAACCATCCAAAGATATTATAAAAGAGAGTTATTTTAATAAATACAAATAAAAGTATTGTTTTATAATACATGAGTGTAGGACAATAATATGCAATGCATACACAAGTTACCCATATGTTTTAATCTTCTTAATTTCTCTTACCTACACGTTATTAAGTACCTATATACCTTTTTTAAAATTAATATTTTCTTAATAACTATGCTAAGCGAATAACAGTTACTATGTTTTAAATTTTTTTATTTTATTTTGTATTCTTTCTGTTTTTTTTATTTCCTCAATTTTTTTTCTTTTTTAAACGACTTTGAAAAGGAGGAGGTTATCAATTTGACGGTATTTTTAATACAAAACATGTTCCATTATGTTCATACCCATCCTAATTTGACTGTCCTAAACCGGGAATCCTCCTAGAGGATTTAAACGGGCCGTCAACTTTTTTTTTATAAATTATGTATAATCTTGTAGATACTATATAAATAAAATAGGCGTCCCGTGAAAGCTATAATTTTTTTAAACTTTATCTCTCTTAGAAATGAGGCGCTTAGAAACGGAATTTGCGGTAAGGTTAAATCGGGCTTAAGGCCGGCTTAATTCTACCAACGCTAAACCTGCAAGTAAGAGACTTTGTCATGAAGACGGGGAGATAGACACAGTCCGCTGTGTCTAATCTTATTGTTGTGCTCGGGAGAACAGTAAACTGGGTACGATCAACTTTTCCCCATAGCTATTTGGCAGATAAAAATGCACAATGTATTTTTTCGGTAGGAGAGACCGCTAAGATGAACATGATGCAGGCCATCAACAGTGCCCTGGGGGCGGCGCTCGCCTCGGACCCTCGCGCGGTCATCTTCGGCGAGGATGTCGGTTTCGGGGGCGTGTTCCGCTGCACAATGGGGCTACAGGTACACTATACAACTCACTATTCTACCAACTTTGAATAGGGTATCTGTTGGATCGGCTCAATACAATAAATGTGTATATTTTGGCGTGATTTCAGGAGAAGTTCGGGCGCGAGCGGGTGTTCAACACGCCCCTCAGCGAGCAAGGCATCGCCGGCTTCGGTATCGGGCTCGCGGCTGCGGGCAGCACGGCAATTGCAGAAATACAGTTTGCTGATTACATCTTCCCGGCTTTTGATCAAGTACGTCTTCTTAATCCAAAACAGTCCTGAAATTATGAATACATTAATAGGTGTGTGTTTGTTTGGGTTTCGGATTGCAATGTTGTACAAATGTGGTTATACTAATTTCAGTTGGTGAACGAAGCGGCCAAATATCGCTACCGCAGCGGAGGCACTTGGAACTGCGGCGGGCTCACCGTGCGGAGCCCCTGCGGCGCCGTGGGGCACGGGGCGGTCTACCACTCGCAGAGCCCCGAAGCCTACTTCTCCCATACTCCGGGGCTCAAGGTATAACTGGCTGTTGATTGTACTTGATTACACATGACCACTGTCCGTATAGAAGATGATCTTAATGCAATTTGTGTTTGCGCGAAGGTGGTGGTTCCCCGCGGACCTACGAAGGCCAAAGGACTGCTGCTGGCCTGCATCAGAGACCAGGACCCCTGCGTGTTCCTGGAGCCCAAGGTGCTGTACCGGGGTGCCGTGGAGGAAGTGCCCTCTGGAGACTACGTACTCCCTCTGGGAAAGGCGGACATCATCAGAGAAGGTAATTCAATGTGGTCTCAGGTTAGTCACCTCGAAACTTAAAGTGTTCCTAATTGATTTGTTCTTCCAGGGAGCGACGTGACCCTGGTGGGTTGGGGGACTCAGGTGCAGGTGCTGCAGCAGGTAGCCGATCTGGCCAAGGAGAAACTGGGAGTCAATTGCGAGGTCATCGACCTGGTCAGCATTTTGCCGTGGGATGTTGAAACTATTTGCAATGTAAGAACATTATTAAATAGTATTGATGATGGTAAATTCTGAAAAATGATCCGCCCAGACTAGCTGTTAGACATTTAACTATATTATTGTTTCAGTCCGTGAAGAAGACCGGCAGAGTGATGGTGGCGCACGAAGCGCCCCTGACGAGCGGCTTCGGCTCCGAGATAGCTGCCACCATACAAGTACACTTATTTTAGCATCTTTATCCATTTATTCAAAAAGACGATTCTCGTGAAACTCTCACTTGTCTATTGGTTATTGTTTAAAAGAGATATTTAGTTGTTTGTTTGATGGTTGCAGAGCGAGTGCTTCCTCCACCTCGAGGCCCCCGTGCAGAGGGTGGCTGGCTGGGACACCCCCTTCCCGCACGTGTTCGAGCCCTTCTACCTGCCCGATACCTGGCGGTGTCTGGAGGCTGTCCGCACTCTCATTAACTATTAATTCAATACCTACCTCTCCATTCTTACAGCTAATATACATGTTTATCTAGAAAACGATAAATAATCTCCACAAGAAAGGACAAATCGTAATATTAAATTGTACAGTTAAAGTTTGTGAGAAGTATTCATTAATTGATGTTATTTTGTTTAGTAAGAATTATTATTTGATAAGAGCGTGTTTTATGTTTTATTATTGGAATAAACATTATTTTCTAATATACATACATAGGTATATATCATTCAGTGTAATAATAAGGTGCTTCTGGTGTTTTTTGGTATTTTAGGAGAATTTGTGAAAATATTGTCACGTTCAAACGTTTTTTATTATTTCTGTAGACATTTTTCTGTCTAGTCATTTTTCTGCACTTGTATTAAGTCAACAAAACACAAATAGAGTTATTTTTTATAAACGCCAGAAATCGCTATTTTTCATACATATGTCTTCCGGATAATACGCATGTCATTTGAGTTAATTCTTAAATTGGATTTCCCCAGAGCACAATTGGACATTATGTTTTTTTTATTTTTTATTGAGTACCTACAAATAGTACTAAACGGCCTCCGTGGTCGAGGGGCAAGGATTTCGGCTTGAATCCGGGTTCAAATCCCGACGTTCACAAATAAATTTTATTTGATTATTTTGTGCTCTTTCACAATTTTATTCGCTTACAATAATATTATAGCATTTTAGCGGAACATTCCAGAGTGGAAGATATATACAAGACATAAGTATCGCCCTAGTGTAAGGCCACCATTCAGAATTGAAACGTTGCTTGAATTCATTTTAGCCGTCTTTGGTAACCAGATCTGACCCAACTTCCTCTTCAACATCTCCTTCCCTTCTCCGCTACCTTCAGCCTCATAACATAGCCCAATTGGGGTGCCATAGGCTCAGTGACTCCAGACGGGAGCAATTGGGACCCTTGTAAGGTATTCACATGAAAAATATATAAAAACTAAAAAAAATAAACAATGAACAGAGATTGCTGATAACATGTTCATGTTATTTCCCAATGAATCTCTTAAAAAAATATTGTAATTTTCTGTTGTGGCTTGAAATGTGAAATGAAATAACACTTGCGAATATTTATATGAAATTAAATATTAACTTTTTTGAAAACTTTTGGTTTTTGTCTCTATGTAATCTAACTGGTATCTTAATGTATGGTATGTTAAATTAAATTAAAGCAAATCATTTTGTAAAAGACCAATTAATCAAATATATATGTCATTAAGTGGAATAAAAAAATGTTTTTTTTTAAATGTGTATATAGTGTTCTATATTTTCAGTGTCATTGCACTTTAAAGGAATATTTGACAGTTAATTTGGTGTTGCCAGCCTAAAAATTATGAAGTTCCATTTTTTATATTTTCTACTCTTTTTTGACAGACTATATGTGCACCGCACCAAATATCACCGTCCCCACTTTTTACACTGAAGGATGAACATATTTTTATAAAACCAATAACCTACTACTTTATTTTTAATTTCAATTCTAATGTGTGTTGCCGGGGATGAGGTGGCAACTGGCAATAATGTATATATTACTGATTCTAATATTTTGAGCAAGATGGATTCATATGGCAAATGTAAGGAATAGGTTCTAGTTTTAGAAAGAAAAGAAGATATTATAAATACCAAAGTAAGTCAAAAAATAAAAGGACATCTTAATAAAAGGACGTTTTCTGGCTTAAAGGGCTTGCTTAGGTTAATACGTTCATAATGATACCGTTGTGAGTAGAAATGACGCTGAAGTGTAGCATGACGAAATCTCCTCCTCTTGTGAAACGAATCTCACATCGTGAGAATAGCAGGACTGCAGAGAATTGGCTCCCAGCCAAAAGCACCCCCAAGAAACAGGACAGGCGGATGACTCTGGATGCCAATAATCCCTCCCGGATGATTCCCAGTCAGCTCCCAAGATGGTGAGAATCATGTCCAAGGTTCAAGATAACACTCGTAGCGATTTTCAAAATGGTTCGTCGTGTTTTAGTCGAGAGGACCGGCCAAAGCTCTGGGCTGCTACACAAAGAAATCAAAGAATGGCCGCTTTCTTTTCGAATCTGCTGATTTGAGTCTCCTGCAGAATCGACAACTGTTCCATTCCATAATATAAAGGCGATGTTCCGAGAGATTACGGCTGGAGAAGTCGAAGGGACTCCCTCACCCCTTTTTTCCGATCCGGCCTTCCAAGAAGCTGGTGGACAATCCTCACCCCTTGAACCCGGGCACCCCTTCTAAGTCACCAAACGCAACGAACCACTTGGGGTGACCTATGGCAGAGGTGTCGGTTATCCAATAAATTTTTCCCAAGGTGGCGGTACCCGTACTCGCCTCCCAAGTTGTATATACTTCTATACTTGTATATAGAACTATAAGTGTCTTCCATACAAATTTGTTCGGAAACCAATGTTTCATTTAGATATTTAGAATAACTGCCCTGCGTTCAGTCTCACTCGCCTGAAATCATGATTTCCATCTCATTTCAAATTCCAAAACACAGTCTTATATGAAAATATTGGCCCAATTGGGCAAATATTTGGATCACGAACACGCCCAAAGGCACTTCTGCATAGTACAGTAGCAAATAAAATGAAGTACAGAAAGAAAGAAAGTTATTAAAAATTATATGATTTATTATGTAAATAACTAACTAACTAACTAACCATCACGCCGTTTCCCCGCAGGGGTAGGCAGAGAGGACGGACCGCCAAACAACTCGGTCTTGGCATACACCCTTTGCCTCATTCACATTCATAAATCGTCTCATACATTCTCTTCTATTATTCTGACTTTTGACATAGCCCGACTCAAGTATCTGATTCACTTGATCGTGCCATGTCTTTCTCGGACGCTTCGTATATCACTGTAGGAGCAAGAGAGAGCAGTACCGGCGCACATTTTTTTTCTCTCTTCCTATCATATAGACGGAGCAGAAGTTTAACTTCAGTTGTGTGGTTTAAAGCAAGGGTGGCCAACTCGCGGCCCGCCGGGTGTTAAAAAGAGTGATTGATTTGAAGCAAGAAATACAATCATTCTTCGCAAGCAAGTCAAAAAGTATCCTAGAATTTGAAGACAAGGAGTGGGTTAGCTACTTTGCATTTCTGGTCGATATAGTTAACCACCTAAATGTTGTTAATGAAAATGTCTACAAGGGAAAGATCAACTAATTAATAACATGTATGATCTTATTTCCGCATTCCAAATGAAACTTGGGCTTTGGGAACAACGGTTAAGGACAAAAATCTTTATTCACTTTCCTATATTGTTATTGCAGCCAGATGTCACACAAATTTCATAACCGATTACAAGATTTTAAAAATCATCGTGTACTTTGTGCTGCATTTGCAACGCCATTCTCAGTAGACGTGAATTTATTGCCAGGAATTTTACCAATGGAACATTATGAAAAGTGTTGATACGCACAGTTAAAGGAAAAATTCAATCAGGTTGATTTGGAAGAGTTTTACAAAACATATTTGGACAAGGATATCCTGGATTTTAAAAACATTCTCTAACGATGATTTCGCTATATGGATACACTTACATGTATTGTGTAAACAGCTTTTTAGTAGAATGAAGCATATTAAATCTCAAATGAAAACATGAATCACTGATGAGCATTTGGAAAACTGTTTGCGTTTAGCAACAACATCAATCGTTATCAACATTGATACACTTAGTTCTGACAAACAAAATCAGACGTCTTACCAAAATGTATTGTATTTTGTTTATTTTTTATTATTATTTTTTGTATTGCCTAACTATTATCTAATAAATATGTTTGATTCTCATTTTTGCTACATCTTCTTAAAAAAACAATATATTTCTTGTTTGCTTTGAATAATAAAAGAAATTTTGTTGTGCGACCGGATAGGAAATCTCCTTTCTAAAATCTGGCCCGGCTGCTGAAAGGTTTACCACCCATGGTCTAAAGCACACTCGTTTTTTCATTTTACTTCTCTTCTCCTTTAGTGTTCTACCAATAGAGAAAAATATATTCTATGTAATTAAAAATCTTCACAATTTGATATTACGTACACATAAAACAATGATTACTTTCTTAGAACAGGAACTCCCTAGTTATAAAACTAATGTTGACTGGGCCATAAGTATTCACGCATATATTACAGCTTATCCTCGACGTACATTGTACTAATCATTTTATTGTATATACATTGGGCGTGTATTCAATATTAATGTCTAATTATTTGACTTAATACGTTTACTCTGTAATCATCTATATCAAATGTACAATAAATAAATAAAAACAATATACATTACTACAAAGTAATTTATGTGGGGAAATACATTTAGGACTAGGTTTCTTTAATTATTTTCATGATTTTTTTGGCGTGGAAGAAATGTATATAATTTATTATGTGTTTAATTGATCATTTTATTCTGTGTTTAAGAAAATATTGTGAATTTTTTAAAGATTTCTTCGGAAAATATGAAAATTATCAACTGCTACTCATCGAACATCACCATCAGGTGTAGCTATTTGTGTGCATTCTGGAGGCCACAGTTTTCATATCAAAACAAGAGAGTTTTGAATTTAGTTTAAGAACGTATGTCACCTCTATATGAACCTAACTTTTCCCAAAAAAAATGAAAATTTAATTCTTTACAGGTGTGTAAACAGGAAACCTTGATTTTTGTCTTTTTTTAAAGTTATAGGTACTAACAATTTATGAAATAATTTTCTTTTTTTTGAGTCTTTTAAATGTATTTCCCTCCTTAATTCAAAGAAAAATAAAACAAAAAACCTGCTATGCTGTGGCCTCTTTAAAATATGCACTGCTGAAATATTTGAGAAACCACTGGAATTAAAGGCAGTATCTACCCAAAAATATTCTCGAAGGCATTTCAGAACAAAAAATAAACATTTAAATATGACGAAAGGCAGCACTGGCACCAGCGTCATTGTGTCAACAAGAAGTTCCTCCCTACATCCACCTTCTGGTCCACTGAAGATCTGGAGTAAAAAAATTTTTTGTATCGTCAAAACAGAATATCAAAAAAAGTGCGAGAACATCAAAGTTGTTAAAATAAAAACGCCCTTTCTAAATTTACAAATCTCCTAACTGAAACGAATCATTTTTACAACACAACCTCATTGCGTGATTTAAAAGCCCTAGAAATCAAGAGAGAGACCTGTTTTCTTCCAAAGTATAAATTTGGATTTCAAGCCAAACAAACTGAATAATATTTTTTTAAATCAAGTATAACCAGTGGCGGACTAACGGGGGCGGAAGGGGCGACCAGCCCCGTTCCTCTGGCCCTCGGGAAGCCTCCAAACGCCTCCGTGTTCCCTTGGTCAAATCGTAAACAAGGCTTTAACTTTAAGACACCACGCTGTAAAAAAACCTGCCTTTTTTTTCAATTTTTGTCATTTTCTGAAAGATGCATTTGTTCATAATGCTCTCACCAAATGTTTTCAGGAAATTCGTAAAATTGATCGAGGTGCAGCATTTTATTTGGAACCTTTTTAAACAGTTTGTATGTTGTTTTCCTTGTTTTTCAGCAAAACGTTGAATGCTATTTTCTTATATTTTGCCATGGTGACTGGATTTTCGAACATTTTAAGACTTGATGCTTTCAAATCGGATGTATAGTTTTTTGTAATATGTTGTCAACCAGATTGAAATACATGTTAAATTTTTTTCGAGAAAATCGCATTCAAAGTTTTTCTTTTTTTATATCACACAAGCTGAATCCGTTGCAAGTTGCAATCGGTTGCAATGTTCGTTTATGTTATATTGGAGCATATGATTAGGAACAAACACAAAGAAAAATTGCCTTGATCGAAAAAATCGATGCAGTGGGTCCGCGACCTGAATAGGATAAGGGTAAAAAGACGATTATGATGTTATTTGTTTCAGATAAGTGGGTACTCTTTTTTCGTTACCGGACGGATTTGTAAATTATAAATTTGAAATGCCTTTGTATTTCGAAGATGTCATTTTTTCCGCTGTTTTTCTCTTTCTCTCTGCGGCTTCGAAATATTTCTAGGAAAATAAGAGCGTTTTTTACGACATTTTATTTCTGAAAAATTAAAAATAAATTAAATATTGCTATAAATAATATTTACAAAAAAGGTAAAATATTGTAATAGATCTATTCAATGTTATTTTAGGTTAAAAATTCATAAATATATGTCTACTAGCTGACCCGGAACTCCGTACCGCCTCAGAATCAATAACTGTTGTTTTAACTTATTAGCTGAATTACATTCAGTCTTTTTATTACCTTAAAAATTACACAACGAAGTAATTATTGATACACAACTGACCATGTTTTGTTTTTGTCGGTATCAGAGATGGAGTTGTGTACGGATTTATATTTTTTGTGAGTTTCTTACTTTTCCAGTTGCTTACGGGAATTGCGTTTCATTTTCTTTACACGTGTGCGGGAGATTTATTATAATTATTGTATTTTTCCTTTGGAGGGATGCAGACATACGTTCACCGTTTGTCTCATTTTCGACTATTATTGAAATTTAGTGTGTAAGAAAGAGGGGCAGCATTATATGTTTAAGAATAGAAGCAAAACGATCAGCGCATTGACATTTGACGTTTTTGAATATTAGGAATTCACCCAATATTCAATATTATATTTATCACAATATTGCTGCAGCTCTTTAAAAAGATGAGAATTCGTTCCAAACAAAATGTATGAGGAAAAGAATTTTATTTATAATTTTTTTGTCGTGAATTTTTCCAATGCTTTAATTTTTTAATATCTATTATGCTATTCGGGGCGGAGATAACCCCAACAAATCAAAGATCATAAAAATCGGTCCAGCCGTTCTATAAATGGTGTAACCCGACTTTGTTTTATATATGAAGAAGATAAAAACAGAAGATAAGTATAAAATTTTAAACATAAAAAAGATTAAAAGTATAACATTTTAAACATAAAAAAGATTAAACATAAAAAAAATCTCTTCGCCCTCCTGAACAATTCATTTTGCATACAAAAAATTACAGCATTTCAAATTTCCGTGATCGATATGTATCGCTTATATAGTCTGTTATGTCAAAGAGGATGACAAATCACTGGACGAATGAAAACATATTTTCACTAAGTTACAAACTCCCATTAACAATGAAATGTACAGCCAATCAGAAGAAATTAAAACAGATTAGACATGAAATTCGAGTTTCTCCTCCTATAGCAATTTTTAATTAACTCGGTTTGAAAGTTCTACAATTTCAAGATTAGCATTTATAGATAATACATATGTTCATTTTAGATTTTTTTTTGTTTATTTATTGATTTATATTTATCTATATATTTATTAATTTATTTAATTATTTATTTATTTTTTTATTTTATTTTTTGTTTTTTTTTTTTATTTTTTTTTATTTTTATTATTATTATTAATTTTATTTATCTATTGGTGAGAAATATACAGCTTTTACATAATATACAGTGATGAATATACAAATGAACTGAAGTGAAGCCACAGAAGTTTCTTATGCTAAAGTACATCGGAAATGAAGTTTTAATATCTTAAAATTAATTTTTGGTTATTGGAAGGTGAGAGGAAGAGGAATATAGGAAAATGATAGGAGATACTCCCGATACATTCTATACTCTCATATTATTAAGTGGTCTTGCGCGTTACTTCATATCGATATTTTTTTTTTTTTTAAATCATGTATATTATCGAGGCTTCTGACTCACACAATGTTGTCATTTTTTGCCTCATCTGTTTTTAAATTATAATATTATCTATAATCTCTAATGATCTTTAAAAGGTGCTTAGTCCTTTTATATTCATTTTGTATAAAAAATCACTTTCAAATATTTTCCAGTTTACATGATCTAATAAATTTCATTATTCTCGATATGGCATGAAACTCGGTTGAGGCTATTAAATTCTGAACTTCCGATGGGTTCGAGGTCATTAATATTGTCACTCTCTGTCGTTCATATTTAATGCACTTTGATAATGTGTGCTCCACATCTTCAATTTGTTCACATATCGAGCACATTGGAGAATCAGAGAGGCCTATCAAACACAATATTCTTCCCATTAGTGCATGTCCGGATCTTAATCTAAAAATGATTCTCATTTCTGATCTTTTCAGATTAACCTCAGTGAACCATGGTCTTTTAAACGGTTCATTTTGGAGCTTTCTGTACCATATTCCCTTATTGGTAGACAAAGTTTCAAAATGATTATTCCACATATTATTATATATGGAATTTATCTTTTGGGAGTAATCTTCAGCGTCTGGCGTCCAGTCGTAGATGCTTCCATTCACACATGCTTCGTTTGCCAACAAATCCGCCTCTTCATTCCCATGTATTCCTACATGAGATGGAATCCATTGCAAACATATGGACACATCTTTCTGCTGTAGCCGCCTTATTTTTTCAACAATATTGTAGCCTATTTTCCTACAGGGAACTCCTTTCGGAATACTTTTAATATGTTGAAGTGCACTTTTAGAATCGCTTAATATTACAACTTGTTTCCACTTATTTTTAATTGCATATTCTACTGCTTCTTTGATTGCTATCAATTCTGCATTCATAATAGTGCAATTTGTATTCAATTTTATTTGATGGGAAAAATTGTTTGGCATTGAAATGAAAGCTGCTCCAACTTGGTCTGATTTTTTTGATCCATCAGTGAAGATCTGGCTGAATCCAGAATATTTTTTAGTTAGCATATCGCTTACCATATTACTAATTTCATTTGGTAAGAGTAGTCTTTTGGGGGAATTAAAATTGTCAATCTCAACTGAAATACATTCCAAATTAAGTGCTCCTACCCAGGTTTCAAAGGAGTACATATCTAGACATTTATTTTTATTTATTTTCCAATCAATTGTTTCCGAACAAATTTTAATCAACATTGGTAATTTTTTATTGTTCCAGAATCTGTTTTGTATCAAGGATTTAAGTTTGAGAACCTCTAAAACTAGTGGATTATTTTCAATGGATACAGCTCTAAGCCAAAATTTTGCAGCTAGTTTCCAAGTTCTTATATGCAAAGGAGGGGCACTCATTTCACTTTGTAAAACATGCACTGGAGTTGAGTTCAGGAAACCTCCACATATTCTTAAAGCTCGTGATTGTATTCTCTCTAATTTTTCGAGATTGCTTTTGGCAGAGTTGTAAAAAAGTATACTGCCATAGTCTAATCGACTTCTTATAAGAGAAGTATACAATCTTCTCATGTGAAGAGGATGAATTCCCCAGCTTTTTCCTGACAACACTTTCAAAATATTCATTGGCTGATTCATTTTTAAACAGGTGTTATTTATATGTTTATTCCAAGCGAGTCTGTAATCCAACCATACCCCGAGGAACTTATGTTCATCTACTCGTTCTATAAGTACATCATTTATTTTTATATTCAGGATATTTCGTCGCTTTCCTTTTGCAAATATACATATTTTTGTCTTATTTTCCGATATTTCAAGACCTTTTATTTTAAGAGCATTCTGTAATTCCAACAGAGCTTTTTGAATAATGTTTTCGCATGTTTTTACTTTTGAGCTTGAATAATAAATACCAAAATCGTCAATGTACTGTACGCGTTTCACTTGGGGATAGTTTCCTATACCAGAAGTTCCAATATTGAATAAGAGGGCAGACATGGGATCTCCTTGTGGTAGTCCTCTCGTGCACATTTGTTCAGCGAATATGTTAGGTTCCTTAATAATAATCATTCTTTGTTTCAAATATTCCCAGATATATTTTATAACTTTCCCTTTGATACCTTTGGAAATAAGAACTTTAATGACCTCTTCGATCTTTATATTATTGTATGCATCTTTAATGTCTACAAAAGCAGCAAGGGTAACGGCGTTGGTTGTTTGGGCAACTTGGATCTCTGTAACCATTCTTCCCAGATTATCCATTGTTGACAGTTTTCTTCTAGATCCTATTGTAGACTTATCAAATAAGAAATTATTTTCTAAATACCACTCCAATCGCCTTGTAATTATAGTGTTGAAAGTTTTGCAAAGACATGAAATTAATGAAATTGGTCTTATAGAGGTCATGAGCTTTGGATCTCTTCCGGGTTTAATTATAGGAATAATTTGTACCTGTTTCCATTGTATTGGTATAGTGAAAGTTCGCAAAATTAGATTAAATATATCTACAATAATTAATTGGCAAGAAGTAGGTAAATTTTTTATCATTGAGTAGGATATCAGATCTATTCCTGGGGAGGTATCTTTGGATTTTAATACTGATTTTAATTCAGAAGCTGTTATCGGTTTGTGAATACCAGTAGTCTCCGAGGTTTCTTCTTCGGTCCACACATGTTCGATTAAATTTTCGTTTGGAGCTAGATATTGTAGATATTGTAGCGCCGATTCGCTGTTCTCAAAGATATTTGGACGAGAAGATCCTATTCCCTTATACCATTTCATTTTCTTCCACATATCAGAATAGGTTGTATTAGTATCGACAGAATCACAAAATTTTTGCCATCCTTCCCTTTTTGCTTTTCTTACTATTCGTCTGGTACTGGATTCCTTGCGCTTTAATTCTATATAATTGTCAATATTAACATTTTTCCGTAAATGAGTCAGCGCTAATCTTCTTTCAGCTATAGCTTTAGAGACTTCTTGATTCCACCATGGTTTTGGTTTGAATGCTTTATTTTTAGATTTCTTAAAGAATGGAATACTTTCATCTGCACTTTTGTTCAGAACATCTTCTAATTTGTTATAATATTCTTGAACTGACAATTTTTCTTCAGGAAAATTTTGTATGAATTTATCTACAGTGGATTTGTATTTGTTCCAGTCAGCTTTTTTGAAATTTCTTTTCATAATTGGTTCATAATTACAATCGGTTTTTTCTAAAGTGATAATAATTGGTAAATGATCACTACCCATCGTATCTGTGTCTATCCTCCAATTACAAGTTAGTACAAGCTCAGAAGATACCAGGGTAATATCCGGGCTCGAACTCCTTTGTCCGGGATGTCCTATTCTTGTTACGTCACCGTTATTGACAATAATAAGGTTTGAATCTTGGCAGGCTTCTGCAATAAGATCTCCCCTCAAATCTCGTATAGCTCTATCCCATAGTGGATTATGGGCATTGAAATCACCGCCTAGTAGGGCTCCTGGTCCCATCTGGTCAAAAACTTTCCTCCATGTTTGAATTGTGATATTTATATTACTAGGACAATATATCACATTGACAGATTTCAGATTTCCGGCATTTAATAGTTTAACACTGCACAATTCTAATTCACAGGTCGTGGTGATGTCTAGGGTTCGTTCAATTGATTGTAAACTTTTATGGATTAAGATTGCAACTCCTCCATATCCATCGGCTCTGTCTCGTCTATATGTTGTATAGTCTTTAAATCTTAAAATGTAAGGAAATTGAAGCCACGTTTCGGAGATAAGTGCAATTTTGATATGTTGCTTTTGTAAATATATTTCTAAATCGGGTTTTTTAAAGTGCAAACTCCGAGCATTCCATTGTAATATATTAATATTATTCTTATCCATTGTTCGTCGTAAAGATTGATTTTAAAATTTCATTTAAGCCGCCTTCCTTAATAATTCCCATGATGGTGTCTATAAGTCTATTAACTGCTAATTTCACAAGACTTTCCCAATTTTCTCCATTCATAAATGTTGTTAATATTTCTCGAGCAATGTTAACATTAATGTTGTCTTTAGGATTAATCTGAGTTTCACCAGTGTTAGTCTTATTTCCTTTAAGTTTTTCAGCATAACTGCTTTCTCCACTTGATTTCGACACATTTTCTTTATCTGAATTAGTCTTCTTTCCTGTTTTTACATTTTCTTTTTCTTTTAAGTTAGGTTTTTTCTTATCTACAAGTATTTTCGCTTGTTTATATGTAACTTTTTTTTTTGCCATTTTTTGGGTTATCTCTTTCTCGTTCTTCCACTTTGGACAATTAATATCGTTAGCCGGATGATCTCCTCCGCAGTTGACACACTTAGCTGCCTTGTCACAGGTCTCATGTTGTTCATCACACTTAGGGCACAACTTTTTTTCTTTTTTACCACAGTTTTGAGCAATATGCCCATATCTCCAACAACTATAACATTGCATAACTCTAAATATATAGGGTTCTACTCCAAATTTGACCCCATATATAGAGACATACGATGGGATCTCTTTCCCAACAAATTTTAGACTCACAGTTGTAGTAAGCGTGAGTTGTCCTTCTTTTCCTTTTTTAGAGAGCCGCTTTATGCTAACCACATTGTTATCACTTTTAATCACTTCCATGATCTCCTCATTAGTGACATCAAGATCTAAACGTCTGATGACACCAAAAGTATATTCAATGTTCTTTTTTATTGTCACTTCCCATTTCTTTAGAATAAAAATCGAATTTTTTATGGCCTTTTCAGCTTCCAAATTATTTGGGAACGTAATTTCAATTTTAGTTCCGGATATTACTTTAATTTTTTCAATTTTCATTCCGGATTTAAAAAGAATTTTAGCCATACCCAATTTACCAGGTAAGTTTTCTCCTTGAATTATAACAATTCCTTTCTTTTCTTTAATTTCTTCATTTTTTGTTTCACTTGTCTCCGAGTTCATCCTTGATCTTTTACCGGATCGTGTAACGGTTTGCCACACCCCAGCAGACTCATCATTTGGAGCACTTGCTATTTCCATTTCTTCATTTATCACTATTTTGGGCGATAGTGGGTACGCCATTTTAATAATGGAACCAGCGCCGTCTGGTCCTGTTCTATCCTTTATTTTACAATAATTAACACGTATAAACACATATAAACACAAATAAACTGTAAATTAGATGGGAGCAAATCTCGAAAATGTGCTGTCAAAACTGATGTTATTGTTGCAATCGATATTGATATTTCTTTAGGTTATTACTAAAAATGTAAATGCTGTGAAATTTTGTATTATATTGTGCACATAAACGAGGAATTGCGGATTTTTTTCTAATATTTGCTCTACAAGATGGTAAATAAAATAAATCGGATTGTCAGGTTGATCTTGAGGGAATATGAAAATTTATTTATCTGGGCATTATTTAGAATTTTAAGCAATAGGATTTGATCAAAAATTAGACGGCGTATTTGGAGGGATTTGAAATTGAGAAATTTAATGGATTCAGAATAATTTGAGAAGGGTAAGTTTAGTTTATAATTTTTATGTTTAAAAATGTTTTTAATTCTTTCTACTCTTTCAATATGGGCTTGGTATAAAGGAGTCCAGATCGGTGTACAATGTTCTAAGTGCGGGCGAATATATGAGGTGTAAAGGGAATATAGAGTGTTTATGTTGTGGAAGGGTTTTGCTATACGAATTATAAATCCCATAATTTTATTGGCTTTGTTAATGACTTCATCAGTGTGTTGGATAAAGTTTAATTTGACATCCATTATTACCCCAAGGTCCCTGATATATTTTAATTCATTGATATGTGTGCCGTTCAATGTGTATACAAAAGATTTTATTTTTATTACGTGTAAATGTTAATTTATTGCATTTTGAGATGTTAATAACAAGTTTGTTTAATTCGCAAGACAAAACGACTTTTGAGGTCTTCTTGGAGTTTAATGCAGTCATTGATTGATTTAATAACTAAATATATTTTTTATCATCTGCATATGCTAGGTAATTAGCACGTAAAAAACATTTGTGAATATCATATATATACACATACATTTATTAGATACATTTTATTGTTCATAAACCCAACCAAAGGCCCAACTCAAATTTTCGAATTTTGTAAAAGCCAAAAGGAACCGATTCCAAAAATGTCTGTTTTCTTGGAAATATAATATCGGGCGATCCAGTATTTGATTTCGGAAATTTTTGATATGAAATAATTTCTTCTGAAAAAATCGGAAAATTGGTCGAAAACCGCTTAGGATTTTTTGAAAATAATCAATGTAATAATAGACAAGTTAATTTGCCATGCTAAGAAATTTATTAAACCGGTCAAAATATATATTTCTAAAAAATCAGATTTGATGGGAATTTTCATTTAAAATTTTTTATTTCACTAAAATAATTCTTCCGGGGAATTTGGAAATTAGGAAAATTTCAGTTAAGTAAATTGTCGGAAAAAAGGTTTTGGAAAACATTTATCTTTTTGATGTTGTTTGTGAAGTTTATAAACTTTTCGTGTTTGGAAATTTTTTTTTTCGGTTTGGAAAAATTGCATTTTTTTACTAGGAAAATTTGTAGCAAAATGAGTAGATAGACCTAAGGATATTTTAATAAAAATATCTATCTTTTTGATTTTGTTGTGCGATTTTTATTTTAAACATTTCAAAAAATTCTTCCAAAAAAGTTAGAAATTGGGAAAGAAATTGCTCGGAAAATGGTTCGGGAAATTATATTAAAGTTTTTGACAATATGGAAGGCAATGTGGAAAGTTTTCAAGAGGAATGATTCTACGATATGGTTATTTATACTTTTGAAAAAAAAATGAAGTCATTTTCATCACGACAAATAAAAATGAAGGCGAAGGAGAGTGTGATAAATTGCAGAAAATTAGGATTGTAATAGGAGCCGGAGGTTGCACTTATGATGAGTGAACATATCAAACTATACACAAAAT
The DNA here is from genome assembly GCA_917563855.2 of Limnephilus lunatus. Classification (NCBI taxonomy): domain Eukaryota; kingdom Metazoa; phylum Arthropoda; class Insecta; order Trichoptera; family Limnephilidae; genus Limnephilus; species Limnephilus lunatus. The sequence goes on from OU830592.1 coordinate 50,736,993, forward strand.
AAAAAATCAGATACTTAGTAGGTACCTACTAATGTATTATTTTTAACTCTAAATTTTAACTTGTAATAAATAAGTGAAGACTTACCTAACTAGGCCATATTATTAAAAGTAGGTACCCCCCAATTGAAATTTAAAAAAAATCTCTGCTTTCTACGAACCTTGGGTATGTTTCTTTGTTTAAATTCCTCATTATGATTTACGTTTTATTCTGTAAATTAACGCTATTTATGTCAATCGTATACTTTTATTACTTTAATTTATCTTTACTGTTCATAGAAATACTAGTATTTCTGTGAACGGCATTAGACCTCGTTGAACAAAAAGTGTGTTTCTAAATTTCTCTTATTTAATAAATTAAAACTAGAAATTTCAACTGATATCATAATAGCTTAAACACCTACCTAAATTGTTAAACAGATATTTTATATGTCATTTTTTTTTTAAATTTAAATATCGCGATAAAAAATATTTTTTCAAACTTTCTTCAGGCAGGAAGGTATGATAACATTGAAAAAATGCGAATAACAATTCAAAATAAACACAACGAGACAGTTCCACATTTGAATAATCTTTACCGAACATTCCCGGTTCAGCTCTATTACAGTTAGAAATGTGTTACTTCTTATAATATTGTATTGCCGCACAAATTATTATTTTAACTTTTCAAACAAACAACTGTTATGTAAACGGCAGAGCCGTAAGTAGGTACCTTCCTAGTACCTACATATACACACTAGGTACATAAGGTAGGCGGGTACTTCATTTATATGTTTTCTTTATTGATTACCAGTATGTTATACACACGTACCTAGAAGTAGTTAGTAAGTTCTGCGGGCTGGCGGGCATGTAAATATGTATGTTAGGGGGCAGGTGGGAAGCTGTTACATGTCAATAACGAAGCGTACCAAATTTAAAGACATTTAGAACGGCGCACTTTTGTTAGTTTGTTATCAGAAACACAAGGTGGCGGGAAATGGAAAAGTTCCGGGGTTTCCCGCGCAGCGCTGGCGGCGGCGAGAGTCGCGATTCGGCGGTAGGTCTAACGGCATCTCAGTTCTCAGTCGCAATCGCAGCGCCACTCGGTTAGTCGGTACTCCGCGCACCGTGCACACTCTGTACAGCGTACTAATCCGTACCCCGCGAGCCACTCTGCCCCCGAACCTCGAATCCTGCCCCCGGAGCACCCCAGGCGCGCAGCCCGACTTTCCGCAGCCCCCGAGGTGGCCGGCCCGCCAGAGGCCCCGATCCCAACACTGTACGTTGTTTTCTCGCAAACATATGTTGAGTTATGCCTTTGTTTACAACGAGTTTTTTCAGTGAAAATAACTAATTAAGCGGTTATTTAAAGAGTTTATTGTTTTCCGCACTCGGATACATCAACCTTCTCTACCTCTCGAGGTCGTGCGAGCTTCGGGAAGTCAGGGAGGACTGTCATCCCGCCAACATATGGCAGGCGAGGCAAGGTGGAACTTGTTACGCGAGTCCTTCTGCAGGCTTGGTGCGGTCAAGTGGTGAGTGGTGACTGTTGGACAAGAGTTTCAGTGCTGCCTGCCCCGGGGCTCCCTGCCCCGGCCCCCGCCCCCTGACACCCAGCCCCCCATATCGAGGATCCATATGCGTACTTTGCCCAGATTTCCTGCAAATTCTCTGCGAACATATAAATTAGTTAAATCAAAATCGTTTTAATAGCTGACTTCTTTTACCTAAAAATAAAATTAATATCAGCAGCAATCTAAATTAGTTGTTCTTGTGCGATAGCGTACAAATAATTTTACTCATCACTTTGGAATTTACAGATAATGTCTAAAGAGGATCTCCGATAATTATATTGGACAATATGATAATTTAAGGGACCTATGTATGCTAATAATTCCCACCCACCAACGAGGAGAGCCACTTCTCCCGGGTTGGTGTAATACTTATTAATTAGTAGGTCGTTAGTTGCTAGTTAAATGGTAAGTAGATGGCATTAGCTGGAAGAGAAGTTAGAATTTAAAAAAAAGTATTCTAACAGTGTTCAGCTGTAGATATGTGCACAGGTAGGTATGTGCACACTTTCCTTATCAATATATAATCCTAGATATTATACGTTGAGCGTATTGTTTCCGATACATGTTTCTCTGTGAACTCAAACGTTTTTAATTGCTGACTTTCATAATTCCGTCGACTGAATAACCTCAGGAATCCCACTGTGACCTCCGCCAACTCTCCACCATAGAAGAAGAACACGCTCCATTACCGATTACTCTTAAAACACTTTTTTTTTCTTTACACACAAACGTAATATAACATGTAAATCAAAATAATAAACAAATTCGAGATTATATTATTCCTATGCTTTTACGCCGGTTTGATTTAAATGAATTTGCCTCCATAAGCATTTATTATCGATGCAAGTAAGCAATTAAGTATATGGGGCAACTTTATGCTTACAGAGCGGCGTTGCATCAGGCCACCGCATTCCGGCAGACTGCAGACCGGAGAGTGCTGACATCGGCCGGGCTAGCAGCCACAGCTGGCACCCAGCAACTAGCAACTAGCAACTCAAGTGCGCACCAGGTCACCACTAGTCCATGTCGACACGTGAACCCGTGACAAGTGTGCTCCAGTGCATTCCATTCCTACAAGTCGAGTAAGATGAGTACGGTCGTGCAAGAGTCCGCAGTGAGCAGACTGGAGAAGGCGCTCGGCGTGGAGCACGAGGAGTGCTGCAGCGACACGAGCAGCGTCACCATCTCCGGCGCCAGCACCAGCAGTAGCACCAGCGGGGACGAGTGCCCCGTGGTGTCGGCCAACGACGCGGTGGCCTACTATGACGTGCTGCCCCCGAGAGGCCGCAGCCCGAGGGCCCCGCGCCCCCAGCGCCCCGTCATCGCCTCCAAACTGGACAACGCCGCTATAGAATTCCACCCTAGCGAGCAGCCCCAGGTGAGTGACTACTCCGGTTTCCTATTAACTGATGAGGAATACCATCCTCTACTCACCATGATCCCTATTTGAAACTGTGGAGTCTAGAGGTCGCGAGCCCAAAATTCAAATCTGATAAGGACAAATAAATCACATTATACTGAAGGGGTCTCCACACGGTGCTGCCGCAGTAACAACTGCCGAAGAACTGACTAAAAATCGTTCTAAACTAAACTTCTAACTAAAGTTCTGCAGCAGTTGGTGCTGCGGCAGCACCGTGTGGAGACCGTCTTAGAATATAAATAACATCGAACAGATGTACGTCGTACCTTAAGCCCCATAAAATTTCCCGAAAAAAATAAATTAGGTACATAGTTTTACTGGCTCTTTAGCGACATCACATAAAAAATGTAAAAATTCTACGTTTTTATTAGATACCTAAACCGATTATCCGATAAACAAACTTCTGTCCATTAATAGAATTGATGTTTTATTTAGTTACCTTGTAATCAAAGACGTCAAAACATCAACATTACCGGGTAGTAACATACACTCATTTTAGCATTCACATTATTATCAAGAGGTGCAGATCAAATATTAAAAATAAATACAACGGAAACGTAGGATTATATTCGCATAAAGATTAAAACCCAACTAAACCATAGATTTAGTAAGCCAATCGTACAATGGTTAAGTTTAAACATATCCTGCTGAAATGCTTCTTCTCAAATGAACGTATCCTAGCTCTAAGTATTCCGACACCAATATTATATGGAATCTGCAATATGCCTGACGACAAAAGTATTTAGAGAGGATTGGGGCGAGTTGTGAGTGAGTACTATTATGCCAGCAGACACACTCAGCCTGCTTCCCTGCTACAAGCTACGAGCTACGAGCTACGACAAAGCGCAATACATGTTTTCAGTTGTTATTGTTATTAGTTGATATCATCGCAATCATTATAATATTACTAGTATCTGTGACAAATCACGGGATATTATAATTGTAGATTTGTGAAGATTTATTTTTATTTTTTATCGATTTTCCCTACTTGCTACGCCTAGCTTGGGCTGTGTTGTAGTCTACTTCATTTTGTATTAGATAAAAATTGTAATTAGACATATATTTTATAATGTTTATTGATACACGAAGATTAACATCTCACTTGCATAATGTTTATGATGATTATTTTAGCATATTAAATATTTATTTACGGATCCAAACAAAAACAAAATTTGAAAATTTTCTATAATTATGATAATTTTTATTGCGCCGTTTTGTGAAAAAAAAACTCAAGGGCGCTGTACAAATAAACACACAATAAAATAAATATAACTGGCTTGCGTCAAAAATTTATAATTATAACTGATGACTTACAAATGTACATCTAAAACGTACCTATAGCTAATGACTTACGACTACAACATAACTAATGACTTAATGACATATATATTTACAACCTGTGGCTTAACGTAAGAGACTCACTACTAACATTGGTACTTACATTTAAAAATATAGTGTTTTAGTTTATCTGGATTTAAAGAAAATTAAAATTCGCTTAAGCGAATGAATGAAATTAATCGTCAGTCTTTACCGCATTTAGATTATTCAACGCGCAACGTTATATCTAATTATAATTTTACGTTAACCTTCCTTGAAAATGTGAAAAACGCAGACCATTGAAAAATCAGAAAATCTGTCAATTTTTTTATCGGAATTTCTTTCATACTTTAAAATTCAGGCATTTCAATTATACTCGTATAAAATATTAATTAATTAAAATAGAATAATTTTCTTATTATAGGTAAGTTCCTACTTTTTTGCTTATCTAAATTCTTCCAACAATCACTTCCAATTTGAAAATGATAAGTAAGTTTAATGCCAATTGAGTTCATTGAACCATATTTCACATTTCACGTAGAAATAACTTACGCTCGTCACAGACAAATTATTGAGTTTGATGATATTATAATACATCATATCCCCGTGCATTAAAAAAAGCAACGCGTGGTGAATCGAATGACCTCACTTTAGTTGGGTGTTTACCTATTATATTTTAGATTGACATATGTAATAACACTAATGACTAATAACTAAATTCCTGTTGTTGAAATCCTTGGAAATTTATTCAAAACTTTTCATTATGAATTCATTAAAAATAATGAAAATTTTACATTAGTTATGTAGGTAAATGAAAATTCATGCGGTTCGGAACTATTAATATTTTTTTATTGTTCCATATCGTTCCATATTGACAGGCCGTACCTAGTTACTCTCGATCAAACAACGGAATGACGGTCATTGAGTAGGCCCTTAGAAAGCCCTTAGAAATAAAATTTTTTAATGCCCTTCCATATAAAATCAAATCTGAAGAAAATTATAAAGCCTTTAAATCACAAATAAAACAACTACTAGATCAACCCAACACAAATTATAAATTTTAATTTCACAGAACGAATTTGTACCGATTAGTAGTAATTGATCAAGTCTTAATTATGATATTTGATACTTTAGTTCAAAATTAATCATTTAATTCCTTCATTAATTAACAAAAAAAAAATATATAAATTAATGTATTCTTCTCATTTGCACATATCCTCTTAAAATATTTCATCAGCATTTGAACTGAAATGTAGCGATTATTGTTGTAACTTAACATTATGTACCTACTCCTGCAATTATTATCAGCTAATCCAATTGTTAGAATCAACTATATGTACTTACCATCTAACACCTACCTATTACGAGAAATGTAATAATAATATTTTTACTTTTAATTATCTATACTACATGTATCATGTATATCTATTTTAGTAACTGCTATGTCAGTAAATTTATTAATCAATATTTGTTATCATTCATAAGATTATTTTCTTAATTTAAAAAAAAAGATTATATATTTGTATATTATTTTTTCTTTATCTTTTTCTATAATAGCACAACTCCCCAATTCAAACACGAGAAATGTTTTCTCTTTTAAATTGGGTAGATTCATTAACAAGAAATAACTTTATCTGTAATTAGTTTTTTTATGAACCAAATATTTTCTTTCTGTAAATCTGTTATATATATGTATATTTCAAATAAAAAAAATAAAAAAAAAGCGGAAACTCAAAACTAACTTCAGTCGTACAAACTGTTATTAAATGTACGTACTGAGCATAGGTAAATTGTTTGTTTTATAAATAATAATAAAATAAGACTATTATTTACTAAAAGATCGCTATTTATATTTGACTGAATATCCATTAATACGAACAAGGGTAGATTGTAAATAGATGATATACAGTGTGTATTTTCACAGTCCGTAGGCACTACCGGACACATTCATAATGTACTTAAATCAGGGGCAACTCATAGGAGGTGATAGATTGCCAGATAGCTGTATATTTAACGTCACTCTGGGGATCGTTTTATAATTAGAAATGCTACATAGTGAGCAGAGTAGATATATAGGTTGGCTAGGGGCTGACAGAAGGGGAGAAGTCTCTGCGCGTGGGCGCCGCGTGACGTCATTCGGCGCCGTCAACCCTTTATTACAAGTTAATGCATATTAATCACGGCAACAAGAAGCAACAAGATGCCGCTGAACACTGGCAAGGTACTATGTGGGTAGTGGTAGTAGGTAAGAGGACTCTGATGGAGTTTCTATGTGGTTGTGGACAGCTCGGTTCCTTGGCACATGTCATATGGTACATTTGTGTGTTTACTCGCGCAATATAAAATAATGGAGATATTATGCACACTTTCTTTTCATATAAAAGTGGTATTACCTCGGCGGAATATCGCATGTAACACGTGGCGCGTCACGGTTCGTTAGATAAATAATAATGAGTATTTTATTAAATTAAAACAACGTGTTTGGGGTACAGTAAAGTGTCGGTGGAAGTTCGTGAGAGAGTTCAGCGAGTGGAGGTAGTACCGGTTCCATAGTAAAGTTCAACACCCGGAAAGCCACTTTCCCGCACTTGTCGAGTTGGTTGGTTAGTTTCCCTGTTGGCTTCGTGTCAGCTTCCTCCGTCGCATGCGGGCTCTTCATCAGCATTCTGGATGCTTCCCGCAGTACGTGTACACTGTACAACCATTACCTGCTCCTAGCTCCTAGCACTTATCACCCACGGGTTGCCTTCTCGTTGCGAGTTTTTATTTAGTAGATTTTCCTCCTAATGTGCCCCAAGTGCATCTCCTGACAACTAAAGTTTATTCTCTTCATTGCCTTAGAATGCAATTATTCCACAATTTAGTCACCATTAACTAAAACATATCAATTAAAAAATATTCACAAAATTAAACACAAATTTTTAACAATTATTATAAGCAATAATTATCTGCCTGAAACACTCATCTGCATTGAAAAAATCTTCCGAGAAAAGATAATGGCCGCCAACGTAGCGGCCAGTATCTTTTCTCGGAAGATTTTTTCAATGTAGATGAGTGTTTCAGGCTGATAATTATTGCTTATAATAATTGTTATCTACCTTTGTGCTATGCATAAAAATCTTGTCTTAAACGTTAGTTTATCAATTAAAAATAATAGCAAATTTTTAAGTTTCATTAACTTCCAACTATCTACTACGGTCAAACCCAAAAAAATTATGTTTTCAAAGACATTTTAAAAGTTGACAGTAGTTTAAGAGCCACTCCCTAAGGGAAAAGGTTCAATCCTCAGTCAAACCCAATTTTTTTTATTTAAAATTGGCTGCTAGCCGGCCCAGGAGACGGTGCAAGTAGGTCGAAAATTGAAAAAAAAACTTTTCTATTGTTTGCGGTACATAATGTCAATATGGGTAACATTGCATTGCACCATGCACATTTTGCAAATCCCATGCATCAAACCATTGTCAGACGTAGCTAGGAATTAAACCATAATTTTTTTTGTTATGTCAATTTTATAAATTAAAAAAAAAAGTTTATTTCTATAAAATCATTAGCCGCTCATCTCACATCTCAATCCCCGAGGGTGTAAAGAAAATAAAAATAAAATAATGTAGTTGAGAGAGAGGATGAGAGCGAGGCGTAACCGAGTGAGGGAGGGGGGGGGGGGAGGCAAGTGCGCTGACCGGAGTTAGTAAAGTGAAGGAGTGATTAGATACTGCGACGGAGGTCACCCCTCGACGGACCTAGAATTTCATTATTTTTGGAACTTGTTTTGGATTTGATAACGAATCAATATTGCTATCATTCGACAATTAAGTTGTTTAAATATTCGTTAATATATCACCTCAATAACAAGAAAGCAACGCGATTGTCCCCTTTATCCGATTAAAGTAATTGCCTTTAGCTACTCGTTCTTGCTATTCACCATGTTTCGTGTTCGCATTCAAATACTCGTTAAACAGGTAACATTCATGATTAACAACACATTCAAAGGGGATTTGATACCGAACTATTTAAATGTCTGCTTATAATAAATACACCAACAAGTACCTACCCATCAGAGTTGGTTATTTATTTACTTAAATTTGGATTTGAAGCCACAATTGGTCAAATGAGTTAAAGGCTTTCAGTATCTACACTTAGTTCAGAATACCAAGTTCTGTTCAACTCAGCTTTTGCACCATGCGCTCAGTGCTGGAGGTTATGGGTTATATGGACGTGATCCGCTCGGGACTAGAGGTTGGAGTTGAGGGCTTTAAGTGCACTTAGTTCGGAAGACCAAGTTCTGTTCAACTCAGCTTTTACGCCATGCTTTATATAGGCGTGAGCCGATAGGGTCTAGCTAGAGGTTGGAGTTGAAGGCTTTCAGTACACTTAGTTCGGAAGACCAAGTTCTGTTCAACTCAGCTTTTACACAATGCGTTATATAGGCGTGAGCCGCTAGGGCCTAGAGGTTGAAGTTGAAGGCTTTCAGTACACTTAGTTCGGAAGACCAAGTTCTGTTCAACTCAGCTTTTACACAATGCGTTATATAGGCGTGAGCCGCTAGGGCCTAGAGGTTGAAGTTGAAGGCTTTCAGTACACTTAGTTCAGAAGACCAAGTTGACTAAGTTCTGTTCAACTCAATTGAATCTATTTATAAAAATAAGAGTTTCTGTGACCTATGGCAGGCGAGCGGCATGGATTCGATTTTTATACAATATTTACAGGTTTATTTTTTTTTTCATTTCGGGACTGTTCAAATTTTGAACACCTGACCTTCTAAACAAGACCAAGACTACATTAAATTTCGAAAACTCTGTGCAAAGCCCGGACAACGCCGGGACTTCATCTAGTAGGTTACATAAGCGAGAGGCGCTGGAGACTAGCGGCTAGAAGCTAGAATAATTGCAGACTTTCGTATTAGTTTGACTCGGTGAAATGAGGTTATTTAAAATTTAAGAGTTGCTCTTTGCTAGACTTCATTAAGCTACGCAACTAATAAAGACGCTGACTCTATGAAGGTTGTTTATATTGCATTTCGTTGACCCGGGATATCGGACGGCGTTCTCTGAAAAACATTTTCATAAATAGTCAGGTATTTTACCTGAAAAATTAATATTTTGCACTTTTGAGAAACACGGAAAATTTACGATAATTCGTATCATATTTAATTAGGAACCCAGATTTATACTACGAAGCACTGCAAGTAGATACCCACGCTTTAGTTAGTAGCAGTTGCTTCTAATAAATTAACACATTGAGTTATTGTTTCATTATTAGATAGTGCAAGAATAGCCCTAATTTACTATTCTAATTGCATATTATTAATATTGCTCTTCGTACTGATCACGTTGACGAACGTAATTAATTATGTATCTACCATATGCATACATATTCAAATGATATTATGTGTATGTATCATTTAGCAATGGATGTTAGTCTGAGCGTCGTGAATCAACAATCAGATGTTTGATTAAATCATCTACACCGCGAGTTCAATTGTTCAGTAGGTAGAAATTAATTATTATTACTTCACGCAAAAAGAGAATATATGCCATAATGATTACCTACACTAATTCACTAGGCTGTTCTGTCCACTACATTATGGGCAGTGGACAGCACTGATAGTTACTGAGCAGACCTCCATAACGATCCATGAACGATCGATAAAACCCTATATCAATACGATATTGACTAAATCCGTAATTTATGGTCAGTTACCAATATTTACGAGCAAGGTCAACGATTGTTAACAGATAATTCAACCGACGATTGATAAATTTTAGTGCGGTTTCCATAGTATCAGATAAGTTTTGTTTAATTATCAATGTACTCATATTTTTTAATAATATCGTTCGTTACTTTTTAATTATGACGAAATATTTAATGAACGGAATGATCTAGTGAAGCTCTTAGAAATGAAAGAAGTCGTGTATGCGGTCCATTCGATCTTTGAGAAACGAAAATGGTCGAAATTTGAATCATTAACTAATTTTATTTTATTTTATTTATTCATACCTATATGTATATATATTACAATGCATTACAAAATGATACTTTGTCTGTCCAATTGGGAAGGATACCCGTTTCAGGACAGCCAAATTGTATATTTAGTTCATAATATTCTTAACAAAGGAATGGTTTCGTTCAAGATATCACAGGAATAAGCTTCTGTCAAGACAACTTTTGAGAACATTAAAAATTGTATTCGGAACGAAGGGATGGTTTCTTTATGTCTTTGAAATAATGGCAAATGTGATTTTTTTTTCAAGGATTATTTTGGAGAACATTAATTATTGCATTCAGAGCGAAAGAGTGGTTTCTTTAGTGAGATCACAAGTAGGAGATTCTTTCCAGGCCATTTTAGAGAACATTTACAAATGTATAATTAGAATTTACACGTTTATAAACCAATATATGACATATGGATTCCCCTTGAATTTATGGCTTTTATAAAGTACTTTGATTAATGTACTATATTTTTAAAATTTCTTAAGTAGTAGAATTTACACATTTATGAGCCAAAATATTTCATCTTAGGGGATGCTGGGTGGAGGGTATTTTTAAGAGGAGTAAGAAAAAAGGTATGAGGGGTGGGTAGGAATATGGGGGTCAGTGTCCAGGAGTGACAAACGTTTGAATGCATCCCCCAATTGCGGTGCAAGGCTGTGGGTTGAGAGTCCGGTTGGAGAAGGCTTCTTTCAACCAGTTTCTCTCGATCCGGTCCACCACGCAGCAGGTGGGCAGACGCATCTGCCGCCAAGACCCGGAAAAACTTCATCACATGAACCCTAGCAATCCTTCTAACTCACCAAACGTAGCGAACCACTTAAGGTGACCTATGGCAGAGGTGTTGGTTATCCAATAAATGTTTCCCGGGACAGCGGTACCCACACCCGCCTCCCAAATTAATGATTGGTTTTTTTTTACATGAGCTCCACACAGGAGGCCCTGAGGAAAATAATTTCCCTCAGGGCCTATGTCATCTTTGGGGATACTATGTGGAGGGTCTTTTTTTAGGAAGAAGGAGAGGAAAGTTCTGGGGAGGAAAAGGTTTAAGGGGTGGGTAGGAATCTGGGGTTCAGTGTGTCCTGGTCATCCGCCTCCAAGATCTAGACAAACCTCACCCCATGAACCCGGGCACCCCTGCTAAATCACCAGCTAGATGCTGCCAGCGAATATCGATTTCTTATTTATTCCCTGCCAATATCGGTTCGGTTGTCACCAGTGAAACCGTGCTCGGTATATCGATATAAAATCGTCGGAAGTTACGCCTATTGATCCGATATTGTAACCCTGGCCTGGTAACAGGTAACAGTTGACAGGTAAGAGTGTCCCGCAGTCACCCTGACCGCGTCCCATCCACTCATCCACTGGCAGGTTACAAGTTACAAGTGAGCAGGCTACACTAAACTTGTTGATTGTATGTCTCAATAACACAATTCAATTAATGGTCAACAATAAGCCACTATCCAACCCAACTATCAGTTCTTTGTCATTAAATTTGATTTAAAAACGCTCAGCAACAAGCAATTCAAGAAACCTTATCGTCTTTTTTCATTGCCAAGTGTAATAAAATAATGAATTGATAATAATATAAACCTCAGCTTTAGCAGCTGACGGTCATAACAGAGTTGCCGGGCGCCGGTTATCTCGGCTATATCAAAACCACTTTAACCCAGGCCAGGGCACTAAATGAAGTTGGCCCGCTATTTTTATATCTATCCTGTCAAAAAATTAATAATTTATCAACAGAAAATATTTTTCAATGTCTTAATTATATATCAATTATATAGGAGGATCTTGTAAAATAAATAGCAGCCCAAATTGATTCAGGGTCCAGGCCTTGGTTGAGGTGGTTTTAGCTATATTCCTATCCACTAACTCTGAACTCCGCGTATTGTGCTACATGTAGTACAGTAGATATGTATGATATTGGTATATTAGCTACTTGAACAGTGAACAACATATTATTGCGTTATTTTTATTCTCGATTCGAGCCTTTAGACTGCACCTGGTCCAGTACCTGTAGCTTGCAGCTTGACCTTTGAAGGTCTGCTCACATTGGTCACTTGTGGGTTCTATTCGGGATGTTACCATAACTATGTTGAATATGAACGATAGTGAACTTTATCCATGCTGCCGCGACCGCTTCAGGTGCTACTGCCACCTACAACAGAGTAAACCAGTCATGTATTGTACATGTCATGTACTGTACTACAAAGTTAACTGACTGCATGTAATGTACTGTACTACACAGTTGACTGACTGCATGTCATTTAAGTACTACATGTAATGTACAGTAGTACTACATGCCATTTAATCTCTACTACAAGTCATGTACTGATATACTACAGAGTTAACTGACTGTCATGTACTGTATCACATGACATGTTCTGTGCTACCTGCTGTACATTGTACTACCGTGTACTGTACTACAAAGTTAACTGACTGCATGTCATGTACTGTACTATATGTCATGTATAGTAATGCACGTCATTGGAGTTGCGAGCTGTCAACTGCGGTGAACTTGACAGTTGTTGACAGTTGACATGTCCACTAATCTGCCGGGCTGAGGGTATAACAAGATAATAATATTATGTATTAACTTTATGTTCATGAATCGTTTACTTCCGCCTTTTCTTACATGTGTTTCATAACGAGCATAATGCCAAGCGTCACGTGACAACGTGACGGTATCTAGGTACATAATTGTAATAAGAAATTACTGTGTTTTTAAATGCATGCAATAAAATTTGCTATAACAATATTTCGACACCAAATGAACAGTACAACACATCTATAATAGCAGTTCCGTATCAGTAGGCAGTACGTAAACCACGAGACCAATAAATACGAGTATGTTTCTAATTAAACGACTTCGAAAAGGAGGAGGTTATTTTTCTAATCAATCACATTCAAAACTTCCACTGAAATCGTAAGATTTGTAAGTGCAGGTATTTAAATACCTAAAAAAATTCATGTAAGGAATCGTTTAATTTCTCCAAAGAAACTTCACTATCTCAATGACAATTCTTTTTTACCTTTTTTAAGACAAGTAATCGTAATATTGAAAAATGGCAATAAGGAGGTCCAAATAACCACGACGATTAGGTACATATTTAAAAAAGAATTTTCACTCCAGTAATAAAACGGAAAGGAAACATACAAAACAAATTAACAGACAAGACGAAATGCAAAACGGTCGAGTTAAAGCAAGATTTGCTAAGCTCAGTCAACAAAAAATGTATAATGTACCTATCTACTGGCATTCTGTTATTTCTGTTTTGGGTTTTGTTTAATGGGCAAATTGCTCCAAATTACGGTTATTAATTATTGCTTTATTAGGCTATTAATCCCAAACCTCCCCCTCCCCCCCTCTTCCCCCCAGATCAATGGTTGTTATGTATTAAGATTGGGAACCGACGAGTTATAATATTAAATTGGTTGACTTCTGACTTATTCCATCTTCCTTGGAGAATGTAATATTGAATTGCCAATAAATATTACGATATTATTATTTCTGATTAAATGTTGATTCCTAATAAATAACTCATGGCATTTATATGACAGTCACATCTGCTTCAAAATAACGATGACTTTAATTTAATTTTTGAATGAATTTCCAATACTTCTGCACATTCCGCCGGTAGTTCCGTTGTACGATGCGCATAACGTGTGCAGAACTCTCTGTGGCTTGGTCAATCTTCTGTTTTAAAGATTTTGAAGTGAAAAATTCTTCAGCACCGTTGTGATGTGAAACTCGGTGAAACGGAAACGAGCGACACTAATAAGAGACAAACACATACTTCTATAGGAGGTAGCCTGCGAGTGAATGAGATAGCAATTAAATAAATCTTTAATTCACGGGTACTCTGTTCCAATATAATATGCGATAAATCCACAGTCCCACGCAAGTCTCCTTTGGCGTAGTGGTATAAAGTGCCTGATGAACCGCTGCAGACATTTAGCGGACCAAGAATCAGATCTTCCGAAATAAAATAAAAATATATAATATATATATATATATTGACCGGTCAGTGGTTGAGCGGGCATAGCGCTTGGTTCCCACCCGGGCGTCGCACGTTCGATTCCTCTGCTGTCCTCCATCACAACATAAGCAACATTTTCTGCTTTCTGTGGTGGTAATAGGAGATTTTCAAACATTGTTGGGTAACCCGGGAATGTTTGTGTAAAAAATATATATAAAATCAACATCCAATTTTCAAACCACTCCAAAATGAATAGTCAAAAGAAAACACAAAATAAAGCGACATCCAGCGATACCGAAGAACAAAACACTAGTACTAATAAGATGACCAAAAAATGTACCTATGGGAAAAGGTGCACTGGGATTCGACAACAAATTCGATGGAAAAAAATCATCGGTCATATTGATAAAAAAAGTGCTTCGTAGTTTCTCCACTGTTGACCATTTTAGTTTTCAGAAGGTTTCATTCTACCGCGTGTGAATTGCACATTGCGGTGAGGTTTATTCGAGTTTTGAGTATTCTTGTTCTCAACACCTTGGCCATTTTTTTCAGAGGCGATAGATAAATCTTTATTAGATTATGTATTACGTTATATTACGTTGAATGCGAGTCTGTGTTGTCTGCCCGTGTTGTCAAAATTAAACACGAGGAATACATAAATTTTATTTTTATTTTAAAAAATACGACCATTCCCTAATGACAAATAAATTGGCTACATTTGAATTCCTCCAACATACAAAATGATGCTTGTTGCTTGTGTACCTGACGCTTTCGACTCCTCGACTAATTAACGGACGTTTATTATGGAAATACGGGTGTTTTTTTGTATATTAAGCATTATGTTTTTTTTAAGGATTGTTTATTCTAAAATCCATTTTCATACGTTTTTTACTTACGAAAAAATGTTTTTTTTGCTATTTTTTTCAATTAACTCCACACAGGAGGCCCTTGGGTAAAAAATTCCCTCAAAACGTATGTCATCTTCGGGGATGCTGTGTGTGTGGAGGTATTTTTAGGGAAAGGAAGATAAATATGTTCTGGGAAGGAAAAATATATGTGAGGGGTGGATAGGAATTTGGGAGTCAATCTGTCTAGGAACTTATGAACCCATCTCTCCCACTTCGGTGCATGACAATGGCTGGAGAGGTATAGGTTAAGTCTCCCTCAACCAATCTCTCCTGGTTCGGCCCGCCACGTGGTAAGTGGGCAAACGCATTGGCCGCCAAGACCTAGACAAACCTAGACAAACCTCAACCAGCCCGGCAGCTCTGCTAAGTCATCAAACATGGGGTGACCTATGGTAGTTGGTTATCCAATAAATGGTTCTCGGATCGGCAGTACCCATATTCGCCTCCCAAATTGAAACATTTACTCTTACTGATTATTCATAACTACCTTTTTTATGAATCTCACACAAGAAGTCCCAACTGCCGCCTGCTAACCGGAGAGAGGGTATGTTGTGAAATCACAGGGAACAGGAAGGGGAAAGAGATGGGAAAGAGGTGGAGATCGGGAAGAGGAAGGTGGAGAATTACCTGTCTATTCAGATCTGGTCACCAAACGCCGATAAAGTCATTTCATTTTGAGTAATGGTCTTTCACCAGGACGATACTGAGAATACCTACCTATCTAGCACTCTGCGACCTACTCACATAGTTGCCAATAAATACATGTTCCGGCAGAAAACACTACGAATGGCAAGGAAATTGATATTTCGCACACGAATTCGCGTCACCGAACTGAAGTGATCGATTCTCCACTTTTCGGCCATGTCCAATGTCCATAAAATAAGAGGGTGAATAAATCTGTGTAACTGTTGCGTCCGAACACTTCCGCTATCATCGAGACCTTCCGCCGCGCCGAGTCCGTGTGTACAGGGTGAATAGGGGGAGGGGAGGGGGGGAGTGAGGTCAAGGTCAGCCCGAGGTGACGGCTGACCTCTACCCCACCCCTCCCCCGCCCACCGTGCCCGTAGCTTCCTACACTCTACCTTCTGCCAGCAATGTAAGCACAATAACTTCTTCCGTATTTATATTGACGCTCGCTATACTTGAGTACGATGCACGTTATGCACGTAGCAGGAGCTCTCTGATGTTGGTTGATGTGTTAGTTACACCATACGGTCGATTTCAGAACTGATTTCAGCAATGGCCTGCAAGCAAGATTCATTAAAGGGAGCGTTCGCTCCACACAAACACTGCTCGGGTTAACACTTTAATATTATCAATCAACGGGGGAGTTAGGTTAGGTTGGGTTAGGTTAGGTAAGGGTCAAGTTTTGAATTTGCACGGAGTGAAGTTAATAATAATAATATATCTTTATTAACTTACCTCTATAAACTTACTCATTTGGCATAATTAAATGGTCTGATACAGATTTACCTAGAAATTTAGGAGCTAGAGGTATAGTCAAAATAACATCTTTAAAACATATACAGGTCTTAAAATTTTACACACTAACACTACAGGCATATAATTGGATAATTTAGAAATTTTAGAAATTAGAAAAAGCATTAATAGTAATTTAAATATTATAAATAACCAAACATTTTTTTAAAAATAGCCATCTTTTAAATTTATTTTCTGATAAATACTTAAATTATTTATTTTTTGATTTAGACTAATTATTTTAATTATTTGTTCTTAAAAGTTTTTTTATTATCTAAATGCAATTTTATTTTTCTTTAAATAATTTTGTATAACTATTTTGAGATTTTTAAGCAATTAATCACATCTACTTTTTAATATTTCGTCTATGTTATAGTTTATTCTAATTTGTCTATACTTGTTTGTCTTTTATTTTTCTTTATATTAACATATCCTGAAGAAGATAACATTGTTATTGAAACATGTCGATATTGTTTATTAAAAAAGTGGTTTATACAAAGTTATCTCTTATTAATTAAATAATAAATAATGCCACAAAGTTATTTTGCAAAGATTGAAGAAGCAATTTATATTTCTAATTAACATACCTACACTTGTATTAAAATATAATCATACAATAGATTGGTTGCATTATCAATAAAATTTGAATAATAACAATCAGTACATTGGTTTATTTTCGAATTTGGGTGAGCGCGCCGGTAAAGGCCCTATCATTATTTTGATATTTATTATGTGATCATTATTTTAATGTGTGATTTAAGTGTTGATAATCAGCATCCGAACTAGTCTTTCAGTCTGTACAGCACTTATTAGGGTAGGAAGTAGGGACACATATTAGTAGTCCTTGTCTAAAATGTTGTTACGATACGCCCCTGAAGCGAGTAAATACGAGAGCACAGAACGCAGCACAAGTCCACACGGCTCGGCCGCCGCCTCTCCCCGCCCCGTATCCTGTTTCTCCTTGCCTCTCCCCCGTGCCCTGCCACTCGGCATTCCCGCTGCGCTCGCCACAGAAGAGATCTGAGCGCCTTTGAGAACGCACGCTCGCGGCTCACTTGCAGCCGGCGGACCCAATTCAATGGGGCCGCGATGTATTATTGAAATACTTTTGAGTAGAATCAGTCTTTTGCCACTATAGTTCGGTCTATTTAGACTACGAAAGTGCCTGATGAAGCTGCCACATGAGACGAGGTTCCTGCCAACCTACATGTAAGCTGTATCTTGATTTCCTCCTTAAATGTTGTCCGTAATTCAGTGAAATGTAGGGCCCCCGCGGAAATCACGACTCGGAGAGTTTCGTTTTGAGAGAGAGTCAGAGAGAGTTAAACACTTTAGCTAGGTTTGTGTAATTTGCATTTCTTGTAATTGAATTGTACTGTAGAAACCTATGTATGTGTTTGAGTTTACAATACATGTCTAAATGATTTAACATTGTTATTATTCTGCTACGGCGGGAGGATTGTTGGCCAGTGAGGATCCCGTGGGTCACTGGAGGATGGAGAGAAGTTCCCTAGCCTTGAGCTGCCCACCCCCCTGAATAGAGAGTACCATAGTCCCGCTGAGAGCTAGTCAGGGACGTGTTTTGGGCCCTGGTGTTGGTTTAGAAGCCGACATCGAGGCACTCTAACAATTGGCGCATCAACGTGGAGCCTGGAATTTTTTTTCTCTCTATCCCGGTCGCTTTGCGGGACCTTCCTTTGTCGAAATCCTTCCCGCATAACAACTATTTTGTAAACATTAATTATGCCTTGTTATTCTACAGTGAATCCTGTGAAAAAACCACAGAAACCAATATGTAAATTAGATCCATAACGGATCTGACTGGAATTATAAATTGCATCGCAAGTTGAAACAACGGCCATTTTGAGTACCCGAAACGCCGCGAATCTGATTGCGCACGCGTCACCAAACAGCGAGCGCGTAGCAACAGCAATCCGCGCCAAATCCAACGGCCTTTGTTTCACGCGATATTCCGGATTGTGCGCGCAAATGCCTTGTTCCCGCCGATATCCTAACCGACTGTTGCTAGGCTGCGTTTTAAATCCAAACCGTTTTTTATGACTGAACCGGGATACCAACGGAAATCATTGATTCTGGAACCCCAGTTATTTTGCGAATTCCTTAATGAAAATTTCGGACTTACGTATTTTTATTATTTCTGCACAATATACCAATTGGCCCACTTGTGTCTGTCAAATTAGTACAATTTAATGTTTCTCCAAATGGACAAAATAATGACTTTCTTTCCCCATTGTACATTATAGGTACTGTTTTTTTTCAGCATAAGTGAAAGTGAATTGTGTTTTTTCCCTTACATAAGTGAAAAGTGGAATAATAATAAAGCCAATGACTGATTCCATGAATAAATAAAACAATTTTAATATGGTTGGATGCAATAAACCCCATATTCAGTCATTTTCATCCGGAAGTTTGTCCTTTATTTGCCAGAAATGTGCCTTTTGTGAACTTTAGTGCCTTTCTCAGTGCAAAGTGTTTTGTGAAAATAAAAAACCTGTTTTCTAAAGGTCAGTCCTGGCAAAATTTTTCTAAAATAAATAAATACTTGTGAATTTCACAGTTTTCTCAAAAGTGGTCAGTGAAATACAAAAACCTTTACCACTAAGGTCTTTCCACGCAAAATTTTTTCTCGTCTGCCTCTCCTTGACAAGAATTCTGGTGTCATGTATACAAAACACATTTGGAAGTGCCAACAGTGATCACCAAGTGAAAAGTGCCTCACAAAAATTAATTTTTGCGCTTTCTAAAGGAAACCCCTGGCCAATTTTTTTCTTCTCCTCACCACCCAGGAAACTCGCAATGGAGGACAAGCAAGCTATTACACCATCCAACTTGGGTACCATTCCCAATGTGCATAGTTTATCCAAAGCCCACTTACAAGCTGCTTTAAGGGATAGAGGACTCTCGCCATCAAGCAAATCTAAATCTACATTGAAGGCATATGCACTTTTATTCAACAAAAAGTACATTAGGAGAATAAATCTCGCCCCCTCCAACGAAAATAATTCATGTTGGGCTACGCAAGTTTTGGATAATCTTGACAAAGAACCTACGCCGCATGTAATGATAAAACAGGACGTCGCACCCATCTTGACACAAGATAAAACTTACGATTTATCCTCTTGGAAAGTCAAATATAATGGCGTCTCCGATGTGCTGGATTTCATTGACCGTATTGAAGAAACGGCTACAATCAAAAACATCCCATTCGAGATTCTACGGAGAAACTTTATAGAACTCATCTCCCCAGAATTAATTCCGTGGCACCGCATCCAAAAGACTAAATGCAAAGATTGGAATAAACTCAGAGCTGCCCTAATCTCTAGCTTTGGAAAAAAGGAGGCCCAGCACCGGATCAAACTATCTCTACTATCTATTAAACAACTAGTAGATGAACCTGTGGCTACATTCATAGAAAGGGCTGAATCCATCAACATCAAGCTTTCACATCCTGTTCCGGAAGCTGAACTATTACCAGTCATAACTGATGGCCTTTTAAGCAAATACGAGAACATCATCACCTCACAGAAAATTGCATCCCTGGCCCAGCTAAACGAAGTCTGCCTCCTCCTGGAATCGTACCAGGATAGGAAAAACATAAAGAATGTGTCGAATAATGTGGTTGTGCCAAGCCGTTCGTCTGGTTTAAAGCCAGAATTCGACAACAAAAAAGTGTGCTCCTTTTGCAAAAAAGTAGGCCACCTGGCCGCTACTTGTTTCAAGCAAGCAAGACTTCTGGAATCCAAGGAACCCCGAACCTCCAAGAGACACCACTCTAGGGACCGCTCTCCTCCACGCGACGAACTGCGCAACATTTTCAAGAAATCAAGGCACAATGCAGAAAGGTTACAAAACCCAAGCGATGTCAGACCTCAGGTGGATTTCTCCAAGCCCCCACCAAATTTCTACATGAAGAGGCCAAAAAACTAAATAATAACCTCTCAGGTACCCATTCTGAACCAAGGTCTAAAGAATGGACTGATTGGTTATCACACATTAAGTATTTTAACCAGACCTTAAATGTTTCCTCGGTTTGTTGCAAACAAGCTAAAGATGGGAGACCCTATGCTCTTTTCTCTGTTAACAATGTGCCCTTTTCCGGATTACTTGATAGCGGTGCATCTGTCAGCTGTCTTGGCAACAATGCTCACCTGCCTTTTGTTAACAGTGATTTTAAAATTTCGCCACAAACAACACACCTGACGACTGCGGATAATGTTTCCCAGCCGGTCATCGGTACCCTTGCACTGCCAATTAATTGTAACAATAAAATAATTACAATCAATTTTCTAATAGTGCCCTCTATATCCCAGAATTTCATCCTTGGCGTTGACTTCTGGAAGGCTTTTAACGTTGCTCCCCAAGTATTTAATACTCTTGGCGAAACCTCCACTGCTGCTCAAATTAGTGAGATCCGCACAATAATACCTCACGAAAATTTAAGCACGGACCAAGCTCTCCAACTAAAGGAAATGGTCAATAAATTCGAATCAATATCTTTCGAAAAATGTGGATTGGGTTTGACAAATTTGGTAGAACACCACATTAAAACCAATGGCCCACCCATAAAGCAACGTTATTACAACTTAGCCCCCCAAAAGCTTAAACTTTTGGAAAAAGAACTTGATGAAATGTTAAAAATGGGTGTGGTGGTTCCCAGCAGAAGTGCATGGACCAACCCAACTCTTTTGGTTTCTAAAAAAGATGGCTCCGCACGTTTCTGTCTCGACAGTAGACGTTTAAATTCTTGTACGGAAGCTGACGCATACCCCTTACCTTACGTCCACGCGACCTTAGACAAACTGCGCAACGCCAAGTTCATCTCCTCTGTTGAACTAAGCAAAGCTTTTTGGCAAATACCTTTGGACGCAGAATCGTGTGAAAAAACTGCTTTCGTTGTACCTGGTAGGGGAATGTTCCATTTTAAAAGATTACCCTTTGGTCTAAAGAACAGCCCCGCCGAATTACAAAGACTGATGGACAAGCTCTTCGGTCCTGAAGTCGATAACAGCCTGTTTTGTTACCTTGACGACCTCATCATCGTCAGCGACACCTTTGAAAAACACCTATTAATGTTGGAAAAGGTTTTTCAACAACTCAAGTTCGCTGGTTTAACCATCAACTTGAAGAAGTCTGAATTCTGTAAGTCCCGTTTACGTTATTTGGGATTCATTGTCGACGAAAAAGGTCTAAGAACAGACCCCGCTAAGGTGGAAGCCATGGCAAATTTCCCCCGACCCAAAAACGCGAAAGAAGTCAAAGGTTTCCTTGGACTTGCAGGTTACTACAGAAGATTCATCAAAGACTTTTCCACAATTGCAGCCCCCTTAAATAAAATTACCGGCACCCGTAAAGGTGTCAGCAACTTCCGATGGTCTGCTGAAACTGAAGAAGCGTTTACAACTTTAAAAAATGCCCTTCAAAAAGCCCCCGTTCTGAATTGCCCGGATTTTGCACTCTCTTTTACCCTCCACACGGATGCCTCCAACGTAGGAATCGGTGGAGTCCTAACTCAAGAATTCCCAGATGGCGAACACCCTGTAGCGTATTTTTCCCGTACACTAAATAAACACGAGAAAAACTACGGAATTACCGAAAAGGAGTTATTGGCTGTATTGGATTCTGTTCACCATTTCCGCGGTTACATAGACGGTAGCAAATTTACTGTAGTCACAGACCATAGTAGTTTGAAATGGTTGATCTCTTTAAGTAATCCCTCCGGTAGACTCGCTCGTTGGGCCTCCCGTTTGTCTCAATTCAATTTTGATGTTGTACACCGTAAAGGCGCGGACAATATTGTTCCTGACGCTCTTTCAAGAATTGAATTGGCTTCATTAAATGTTGACACAATTGCCCCCCCTCCACCCACAAAAGATGAATGGTACTTGAAAATCTTCGAAGGTTGTAAAAATAATCAACAAAAGTTTCCTAATTTTATCATAAAAGAAGGACAACTATACCGTAATTGCAAGGTACCACTATCCATCCTCGAAGATTACTCTTGGAAACTTGTCGTTCCCCTCGAAGGAAGAGAACAAATAATAATTGACAATCATAGTGCTCCCGACTCTATACACCCAGGAACTTTCAAGACGTATAAAAAGATTTCCTTGAAGTATTACTGGCCTGGTCTCTTCAAACAAATTCGCAATTACATCTCTAAATGTGAAACTTGTAAAGCCTATAAACATAGCACGGCAGCACCTGCCGGCCTAATGGGTAACCCCAAACGCGCCGACAGACCCCTACAGTCATTGTCAATGAACCTCGTCGGACCTTTTCCTCGAAGTTATGCCGGACACATGCACATACTTAGTGTAGTGGATGTTTTCACCAAATTCTGTTGGATCTTCCCTTTAAAAAGAGCCAACGCGTCCGCCATCATCAAACTTCTGGAAAAACACATTTTTATACCTTACGGAACACCCAGAACCGTAATTGTTGATAACGGAAAACAGTTTATTGCCCAGGAATTCAAAGAATTTCTTGCCAAATACGGAATCAAGGACATTTATTATAACACCTTGTACACTCCCCAAAACAACACTGTCGAACGTTACAACCAAACAATCAACACAGCTCTAGCTATTCTAGTTGATAAAGACCAACGCACTTGGTGTAAAAACCTAGATAAAATTCAGGCCGCTATGAACAACACTGTTAACCTGGCCACTGGTTACACACCTTTCTTCTTAAAACACGGTATGGAACAAGTCGTCCATGGTTCTCTACATAGGGACACAAACTTTCCTACGTCATCTGCCACCACAAGCAACCCTACCGCAGACTATGCCCATCGCTTGGAAGAACTGTCGGCCATTTACAGTGAAGTCACTGATGCTTTGCTCCTGGCTCACCA
The DNA here is from genome assembly GCA_917563855.2 of Limnephilus lunatus. Taxonomy (NCBI): domain Eukaryota; kingdom Metazoa; phylum Arthropoda; class Insecta; order Trichoptera; family Limnephilidae; genus Limnephilus; species Limnephilus lunatus. Next base: position 50,760,515 of record OU830592.1, read on the forward strand.
AAAGAGTGCGGACAGATATAACTTACGTAGAAAACATGTCACCTTCAATACAGGAGACATAGTTTGGAGAAAGAACAACACACTTTCCCAAGGAGCCATGTATTTCTCTGCTAAGCTGGCACCACGTTTCGTGAAGGCCAAAGTCCTAAGGAAAATATCAGACCTAGTGTACTCCTTGTCTGACTCATCTGGAAAGCACATTGGTAATTACCACATTAAGGACATTGTAAAGTCTGGAAGTGAGGAGTCAAGTAAAACTGCCCCCACTATCTCAGCAAACGTAAAATGATCCAGTATACATTATACATTTTTTTGTAAGCTTACAGAGTCTTACTACGTCAGGCGTGTATTGTGTCAATCACATGCCCATCGTTTCGTAAATGAAACAAGTTGTAAATTATTTTGTAAATTAATGCGTACTCTCCTTGAAGTTACTTTCAAATGTTGTTTTTGCACTGTTTTTTCTTTCCCTCACGGCAATTTTTTTTTTATTTTTTTTTCACCTGTTCTAAAACTGATCACTTTGGAACGGAGACACTTTTCGAGTTTCAATGTTTGGGAAGTCGCGAGCCCATTTATTGTATCAACACGTACACTACGCAATGTTCATGCCATGTCATACCCTGCCTTGTCATGTAATTTTGTAATTTTTTTATTTATTTTTTTGTTGCATTTTTGTCGTGTGGAAAGGAACTTTCTCACCTGTTTATTTTGTTCATGTAAAGTAGTTGACAATTGCCCATCGGCGTGTCGTTCTAGAAGTCGGGTTTTGTAAATTCCAAAGTGTTAAATTCCGACTCAGAACCAGTTAACTATTTTTACAATTTTTCCTTTTATCTTGTTCATCATGAGTTGTAAAACCTTCCGAGGTATCTCTAGCATGAAAATCAAACAGTGGTTACTTACATAGTCGCCCCTCGTGTATATAAGTTTTTTTCAATTTTTTCCTCTTAAATTAAAAATTGATGGCGTCCTACCCAAATTCATGCTCTTGTACCAAAATTGGATATCGACACGTCCATTTTGGAACTTGTATTTATAAAACCAATGATTGGTCTTTATAACCCTGTATATAAATCAATTTGGCTCGTTTCAACTAAAGTACGTAAAACCGAATCATCCGGTCTTTGGTTGTTATAACAAAGCCACTGCCTTTTGTTATTTTATTTTTTTTGCTTGTACGTTACGTATGTCTTATATGACACGTTTCAACCCTACGAGACAGGTTAAATAAAACCTTATGGTCATCCTGATTTTGGAATTCACAACTTTTAGGTGTTCATTTAACCAAGTATTTGCAACCCAAATTGCACATAACCTGGTATGTTTGTAACTGCACAAAGGGTATGTAAAACCGTAATTGGTCCCTTTTCTTTGGTCTTCCTCACTGCAGGTTGCCACAACAGACAGTATGTAAAACCATTATAGGTCTGTCTTTGTTTTAAATACTTGGTGTAAGTAGAATTATACTCTGCCATCACCCTTGTATTTTGTAACACATGAAGTAGCATCAAATTGTCTATCTTCTCTGTCGTACGCTCTTGGGCTACGGAGTTAGTTAATCTAACGAATCTTTATAAACTGTGTTAAAATCAAGCATCGTTAACGTTTATTGTGTTGTATTTAAACGTAACCCTGTTACATTATAGGAGAGATCCTTAGAACATCCACCGTCATAGGAGAGATCCTTAGAATACCCACCGTTATAGGAGGGATCCTTAAAATACCTGCCACGATACGAGAAGTTCGTCATAATTACTTTTGCTCATAGCTAAATGTTATTGAGTTGGTCGTGTGACATATTTGTAATGAGTACCACCCTTTCTGTACAATCTATTTTGGTCGTGTGTCATTCATTTGTCATGAGTACCGTTTTTGTATTTTGGTCGTGTGTCATTCATTTGTCATGAGTACCGCTTGTATGTATAATTGTGTACAACCCTTGTACACGAGACGTGGAGACGTTAAAACACTTACCGTGATTCGTGCGAACGACATAATATCGGCCTTGCCATCTTCTTTAAGAGGCATTGTATAAACTCTTGACTTCTGTCTATAATTGAGTTTTATCTTGTATGTACTTACATGTTTTTGTACACTATACGTGGAGACGTTAAAACACTTACCATGAGTCGTGCGAACGAAATAATATCAAACCTTTTGTGTGCGATCTACGAAATGTAGTCCACAACCCTTTGTTGTCATTCAACGCCAATGCCCGTGGACCTCCTGTTTTTTTTACTTCTTTGCAAAAAGGAAAGAAGCCCAGGAGTATCTACTATCCCAAAAGGACTAGTTTGTAGCTTCACTGCTAACTATGGGGCATAGTGCTGTGGGAGTTAATCGATTGAGCACAAAACCACCCAACTCGTTGTCTGGGGAACGGATAAGAAAACCCCCAGGTTTGTGAAATTGGAGCAAGGGTCTGTCTTTTCTCACAATCACGCAGGAGTTTTTAAAATGACCCCTAATCTTTTGCCCAATACACGCAAAAGATTAGTCTCTTTGTTAATGTGTATTCAAATTTCTCCTCATCCTTTTAACAATTGTAAAGAGTCAGGAAATCTGCTGGTTGATCATGTTTCATTCTCACATGGAGTTTGAAGTGGAAATTAGTCCAGTCTCTAGCAAGTTTCGTCACTCAACTCCTTTCCTTTTCCTTTCCTTTCTCCTCACCATCATGTTCTCAGGTATATGTTATGAAGAGGAAAATCTGTTGTTAACCATAATTCGCCCTCACTGGGAGTGCGAATCGGTAAACTAACCAATTATCAGCAGGCTTTCTCCCTCACTCTCTGCATATGTCTCACCTTTTGTTCTTTTTCTCAATTTTACGAAACACATTCATGAATGTTGGATATGTACGATATGCACTTGGCGTACCGTCTGTCTCCTTTTGACAACCTTTATTCATGAATTGGTTTCTCTGCTTTTACCGTGACTCATTCACGACTTCTTTGTCTTGTTCGTTGAAATTCTACAAAAATGTTACCACCTTTATGTTAACATAGGCCATGGAAGGCCGGTTGTTTTTTTAACCAAGACATATTGTCACTCGGCAAACGCCAAGTCATCCTGGTAAAGGAAAATGTTCATGTAATCACAATTTAGTTAGAAAACTCTCTCTTCGTCACTCTCTGGGTCGGTGGTTAAAACTTCGTTTATTTCATTATCTGGACACATTTTGTTTCTCTCCAAACCTTTTCTTCATTGGTCCCTAGGCAGGTAAACTTCAAGAATTTTGCTCTAATAATAATTTCTCCCGGATTAAAAAGAAGCCCAGGCGGATGTCATCACCAACAGCCAAGCTGAGCTCCACTTCCTGACAGCACGCGCTGTGGTTACTAGGTCCCTCCTGCTGCCATTTTTCTACGCATTTGTTCCTGAAAGCACAGACCATACCGCCCATATGTATGTTGTTTTGTCGTGCCACAGCAAGTTGAGTTGTCCCACTATACATTATGACACTCTGAACCACCTTTTGGGCACGCTAGCTCCTAGGTTTGTTCTTACTCTTGCTATCAATGCCAACCATGTCGTCTCTTGCGCTATCATGCAGTGACGCATATATCGTCATGTGTAAACCATCATTACCTTGACTTCCAGTATTCGCTGAATGCGTACCAATACAAGTTATGTTGAGCTACATTATGCTTCAATAACCATTATATACGATCCGTGTTTACCTTAATAACACTTTAGGATTCGTACTGGTATGTCTGCAGACACTGGATTCTCCTCCTCAATGACCTCTGTAACCATAGTCGCGGCACAGCAACCACAGTCTCCACTTCATGAACTTCGACGTCTTCGACAAAACCAAGTGTTTTCTAAGGCCCAAGTGTACTTTTGAGTGTTATCTCAAAGGGGTCTGATTACAGTGATAATGTAATCCTTAGAATCTGTGAAACCACGTCCTCCTCTTCGAAATTCTCCGAAACCAAACAAATCCACGCTTCGCAAACTTAGCTCCCAGACCAATGAAACTTTAGAATCACACAGGCATTTTTGTTCTTGTTTTTTTTGTTCTTCGATTGTACAAATATGTATTGTTATTTTTCAATTGCATAACTATGAATTGTTATTTTTCAATTGCATAACCATGTATTGTTATTTTGTTCAATTGCATAACCATGTATTGTCATCTTTCAATTGCATAATCTTGTATGTTGTTTCACACCATGTACTTTCACCAAAACCGTTCTTTTCCAAACATTGTATGTACCCCTCACCCATTCCCTACAAACATTGTGACCTAAACTATAACATAAATTGCATGTTCTAGCTAGGCATCTCTCAAGCAACGAATCTCTCAAAAACCCCAATGAAAGTTTAAGAGGATTTTTTTTTCCTACAGCTCCATTGCCACGTCGCTTTTTTTCCAAGCGCGGGGGGAAGTGTTACGATACGCCCCTGAAGCGAGTAAATACGAGAGCACAGAACGCAGCACAAGTCCACACGGCTCGGCCGCCGCCTCTCCCCGCCCCGTATCCTGTTTCTCCTTGCCTCTCCCCCGTGCCCTGCCACTCGGCATTCCCGCTGCGCTCGCCACAGAAGAGATCTGAGCGCCTTTGAGAACGCACGCTCGCGGCTCACTTGCAGCCGGCGGACCCAATTCAATGGGGCCGCGATGTATTATTGAAATACTTTTGAGTAGAATCAGTCTTTTGCCACTATAGTTCGGTCTATTTAGACTACGAAAGTGCCTGATGAAGCTGCCACATGAGACGAGGTTCCTGCCAACCTACATGTAAGCTGTATCTTGATTTCCTCCTTAAATGTTGTCCGTAATTCAGTGAAATGTAGGGCCCCCGCGGAAATCACGACTCGGAGAGTTTCGTTTTGAGAGAGAGTCAGAGAGAGTTAAACACTTTAGCTAGGTTTGTGTAATTTGCATTTCTTGTAATTGAATTGTACTGTAGAAACCTTTGTATGTGTTTGAGTTTACAATACATGTCTAAATGATTTAACATTGTTATTATTCTGCTACGGCGGGAGGATTGTTGGCCAGTGAGGATCCCGTGGGTCACCGGAGGATGGAGAGAAGTTCCCTAGCCTTGAGCTGCCCACCCCCCTGAATAGAGAGTACCATAGTCCCGCTGAGAGCTAGTCAGGGACGTGTTTTGGGCCCTGGTGTTGGTTTAGAAGCCGACATCGAGGCACCCTAACAATGTCTAACCATCAAATATCCATGTTGAAGCGCTTTAATCTTGTTGATAACACTGCTGCATCTAGCATTTGTAAGAGGTTTCTAGAAAACCTACTTATCATATAATATTTCTTAGAAAACCACTGAGGTAATTTTTTAAAGTTACCTAATATTTATTTCATTTTATTTATTTATTAGCTGGTTCCCGGCATGCGTTGTAATGCCATATTCAAGAAATAAATTGTTTCTCCCTGCATGTCCTTTCCCGTGCGTCCCCGTTTCCCTCCCGCATCCTCTACCCTCCCGCGTTCCCCTTCCACCTTCCCCGCCTACCCAATCCTCTCTCCCGTTCACCCCACTCCCGCGTTCCATATATTCAGTCCCAGAACATTCAGTTTTCGAACAGCTCGCGTGCCACCTATTTTTACCATATTTACTATTTTTTATTAAAATTTTCATTTTTCGTATTTTACAAATAATATTAATTTTTGTATATTATAAGAACAATCAATCAAATTTGGTACCTAACACAGGTATCTATTTAAAATATCTCTAATTTAAAAAATCCATAGACAATTCTAATAATACAAAAAAAACAGCTGCCTTTCTTATTTTTTCTTTCCGTAAGAACCTTCTACAAAGTATTAGAAAACTTTAAAAAAAAGATAAATGAAATAGGTAATAGGCAAAGTGGTCCGCTAGGTTTGGTGATTTAGCAAGGGTGCCCGGGTTTATGGGGTGAGGTTTGTCTAGGTATTGGAGGCGGATGACCTGGACAGACAACCCAAATTCCTACCCACCCCTTAAACCCTTTTCCTTCCCAGGACTCTCCTCTTCTTCATTTCCTTAAAAACCCTCCACACAGCATCTCCAAAGATGACATAGGCCCTGAGGGTAATTATTTTCCTCAGGGCCTCCTGTGTGGAGCTCATGTAAAAAAAAAAAAAACGTAGACCCATTTAAAAATCAATATTTGTTTGTTCGTATTTTATGCGCTGCAATAGATACCTTTCATCCGAATGCGCTGAAACTTTTGTGATTTGTTGTGCGCAAACCCGTGAAGGTTTCTATATTATAATGGTAAGCTCTGGCGTTAAGAAAATGTGTGTATTTCATATGTTTTAGAGGCAGGGAGGGAAGAAAGGAGAGGAAGGTAACGAAAGAGGGAGTTCGCAGGAGGGGGAAGGCGGGGAAGGTGGAAGGGGAACGCGGGAGGGGAAAGGGACGCGAGAGGGGAACAGGGACGCATGGGAAAGGAAAAGAAGGGAGAAAAAATGGATTTATTTAAATGGCATTGCAAGGCATGCCGGGTACCAGCTAGTATTATAATAATAATCTTTTTTATACTGTTGTAATAATCTTTTATACATACTGTAATATTTATATCTCTTATATGACGTAATAATAATCTTTTATGTACTGTAATAATAATCTTTTCTGTACCGTAATAATAATCTTTTATATACTAGAATAATAATGTTTTATATACTGTAATAGTAATCTTTTATACACTGTAATAATAATCTTATTTGTGCTGTTATAATAAACTTTTATATACTTTCATTATATTCTTTAGTAAAAATACTCTTATGTAATAATATAATAATATAATAATAAATTAAATCATTGATGTCGCTATTCCAACTTTCTGTAATATTCAGAAAGCTGTTTCTGAAAAAAAAAGAATATATACAGATTTAGGAAATGAGATTAAAAGAATTTGGCATTCTCAGAATATAAAAATATTACCATTTGTTATTTCGGCTACTGGCATTATACCTAGCTCTCTCATTCAAAATTTAGGTGTATTAGATTCATCAAGAGTTTATATATAAAAATTGCAAAAGTCAGTAATTTTAAATACATGTAGGATTACGAAAGATTTTTTAAATATTTATATTGATGGATCAGTAGGATTTATCGGTCCAGTTAGGAGTTCCATCGAGCCGAACCCCCTGATATGAAAATATCTGGAGTAAATATCTGGTGAATATTTTCCCCATTTGGTCTCTGGTAGATTGAAGCATTGTTCTTGTTTTGTTTTGTATTTATTATACTTATATAGTACACTTACATAGCGTGGATTGACTAGATAAACATTTGTGGAAAAGTGTGTGAAAGGGTTAAGTTTTTCCTGTGGGGAAGATTTAACCCGGACATAAAATCTGGAGCTCAGAACCGTTAAAATTATTTATTTTATTTGTTATATATATATATATTTTTTTTTTTGCTGTCATAATAATCTTTTATATACGTTAATAATAATCTTTTAAATGCCGCATTAATAATAAAATTAGTCTAAAATAAATCCGCCAAAGAACACAAATATTCAGATTACTTCACCAATCTTTAAGTAAATCAAAAAGTATTCGTTTTTACATAGTACTTAGATACATAATAATTTTGATTCTCATTTCCAGAAAACGGGGAGTAGTAGAACTTAGTATCGTATTGTTATATGAACCTACAGGGCAGAAAGTTTCTTTAGTAACAATAAATAGACGAAAATAAGAAACATAATATAAATATAGTATGTTGTGTACGTCTACTAGTCTATTTTTAGACCCAAAATTTATTCAGTATGGATTCAGAATATAATTTTGGCGTATTTCAGGAGATGGGAAAGGGGGGCGAGAGGGGGGAAGGAGTGGGGGCGTGTGACGTCACTGGGAAAGAAGGAACTCGCCGACTAATATAATATTCTCTACCTACATCATGAACTTGCAGGCGCCATACTTCCGGTAGATAATGCGCAGCTGTTGCTATATTCTACTAATTAGCAATATTATTATATATATTATATTAGTATCTACGATTAACAAAGATTGAATGAGATTTTATATAAATTAATTGATGAATATCACTCCAGTCTGACAATGCATTCAGAAGGCAAAACAGCTATCTAACAAAACTATATTGGTCGTTATTTCTTGGAAGATCTTCACCGTTCTCAGTAAAGAGTTCTGTGATTTTTACTTCTTTCGAAAGGGAAATCTTTCAATAGGTGTAGATACTTTTGTTTGTATTTTAATCTTAATTTCTAATATCCTTTGAATGTTTTTATAACTATATTCTTTACAATATCTGTTTTTATCATTCAATTTATTTTTTCGTTTTTATATGTTTGTGTGTATTTTTCAAATGTTTTATTTTGTTATTTCTACGTTTATTATTCTTTTAATTACGATATAATATATTTAATACAACCTACATACGAGTCCCATAATACGGGCATGAGCCTAGCATGGTAGTCGAGAAAATATATTAAAAAAATTGTAGGTAAAGTGAAATTTATATTTAATTAAAAATTAACATCTCACGAGAGCGCCCCTGTCCGTACGGTGTCAAGATAGGGAACAATAACGCCACCCGGTTAGGCAGAATTGTGAGGCGGGATAACGTAGTACAGCCCGGGAAGATATTTATTAATTCGGTCAAATGCGACAATGTGACCATTAAACATGTCATAAACAACACCTTTATCGTATATTCTGAACATAGTTTTTAACAATTTAATTGTTTTTTTTCTAACCTCTTTAAAAGATTTTTTTAAATTCTTCTGTTTATTTTTAATTTTCATATAAGTATTTAGTTTTATTTTTCCATTAGTTAATTATGTGTTTTCTTCTTTTCTTCCTTTTCGTGTTTTATTATTAGTTTGTGCAAGATATTATTTTTCTAATTCTTACATTATAATTTCAATTATATATGATAATCATAATGCGGACATGAGCCTAGAAAAATCACAAAATTCATAATTTATAATTTATAAAAAAATGGGCCACGGTTATATGAAGGAGGATAAACATATACCGGTAACTCAAAACGAGTTAGCAATCGGTTCTTCAACGAATATTTACAAAAAAATACTATGTATTATGTTTTAATTAAATTATATTTTAGGTCTAGCCGAATAGAAATCTAGTGTTGTGTCTGAATATAGATTGCATTGACGTGATGATGTAGCGGGTAATGATTGGTGCGGGGTGTGGGGTGCGGGGGGGGGGGGGGGGGGGGTCAGGAAGATGCTGACGTCACGGTAGGGAAGGTTCTAGAAGAGAGGTGGTGACGTCAGAGCTCAGCCCGGGGGTATCGATCCTGTGAGGGGGTAGGGGGGAGGGGGGTGGCGCCTGTTGCTGCTCCCCCTCCCACCCCCCATACATATCCAGCCAGTAACAAGTGTCCACCATCATGGAACTAAACTACTTTACTAATTCCTCTTTTCTTTTAACTTAAAGTTCCTCAACCAAGTTTATCGCAGCCTCCCTTCTCTGGCAGCTTGACTAGACTCGCATCATCTTACTTCGCGTTTAAAGACTTCTGCTTATTTTTTTCTTCTTATGCAGATTTTTTAGTTTACTACTTTACTAGTAAAAAAAGTATTCCTTTTTTACAGTCCGGAAAGTTGAGAGTTCCTAACACAGATAAGATAAAGTGTAAGAAAAAAAGTAAAAAAAACCATCGTCAAATAAATAAGATAAAGATAAAGTGTAAGAAAAAAAAGTTAAAAAAACCATCGTCAAATAATAAATCAAAATTACTGAAATAATAAATCAAACGTATGTTATCAACTTGTCTTACGTTTTATAATGTAGGTCACTAAAAATATAACCCGCGGCATACTTTAATATTTGATTTTATTGAGAGAAATATTATAGAGAAGGTAAAAAGACGGACATTTTCAAAACAATTCTACAAGACAAGAAAAGTTTATATAATTCTTTTGAAAATGGTGAACAAATTGTTGGTAGCAACCGAATATAATCTTAATTGACATACTCAAACAAGTTATAAAGAATTTGACAAGAGGTTTAAGGGAGAGCTTTGCAAACAAAAATTCTCAGCAAATTTTTTTTAGATAACTGTTAATAAAATTTATGTTTATTTATTAATATTACATAATTGCAATGAAGTCTTATTAAACTGCTAGATAAATTCACGGTCTGAACATATTATTATATCGGTTTGCCTACGCAGATTTTTTTCTGTCTGCGGTGCTTTTCTACGGTCCATAATCTCTTCTGATTTTTTCCCAATTTTAAAATCCATAGCATTTACTGTTTAGCTTTGAACCTACCAGCAAAATATAATTATATTATAATTTGGAAATGCTGTCTAATTCTTTTTTCTAATGTATAATACGTCATTTTAATTATACAATTACGGAATTCGCCATTGTAGTTTCTTATTAAACAATCAAGTTCATCTTTATGAGTAGGATCCCCGAATAGTTAAAACCACCCCTGTGGAAAGTTTGTCTATCTCTGGAGGAAAATGGCATTATGATTAGTTGATCAATAGTTCTTTACTCGACTGTTGTACATCTGACATAACAATATACGGTGTCTGGACAGAGCAGGAAACTGGTGAATCAACATCACATAGAAAACCCAAATAACTGACCTACGCTTCGACAATTTTTACAATAGAACGCTGAAATTAACACTGCAGCGACCGTTTTTTGCAATTGTAAATGAAAGTCAAATAATTTTTTTTACACAAATACGACCACAAATGTGTAAATTAACCAGTTTTCCACTTGCTCTACAAATTTCCGGAAAGCATGTATAATTTAAACCCGTACAGTGTACTCTTACTGCTTTGGCAAGATTGATGATAAGCTAACGATGAGTATCTCTGCCCCGATCTCTAACTCTTTCTCCCACCGAGATTATCAGCAAGTGTCATGTCAAGATAGTCCAATGGCCGTAGGAAATAAATAGGTATGTCAATATGCAAAGTGTCGAGGAAATTTTCCTCTTTTCCTCAAATACCGCGGGAGTAGTCCACTCGGCGCGGCGTCCAGGACTGTGACCACCTTCGACTGTTCAGTATATACTGTCCACTGTCCACATCACACTAGTGACCAGTGACCATGCGAGCATGCCTGTAATGTGTATCCGCGTTCGCTTTATTAACTTGCAGTAGCACTTCACATTTAAATGTGCGGCGAATTTTAATCCAACCAGCCATCTTCAAACATTTAATCCATACTGAGTAATATCGTGACAGAGCCATTACCTACATCAGGTAACAGACACGCTTACGGCCGTTTCTTCGAGCTGCCAATAAATCAATTGAATTCATCCATCTAGTCATGTTTATGTACTGTCACCGTGTGCTCTGCGCTCACGCATTACTGACTACAACTCGGAGGCGGACATTGCGCCATACGTGTCCGATGTTTTCATATCGGAATCGTTGTTAGGCAGGTTTTCACATTCAGATTATTTTGCCCTGTAGTCTATTGAATAAAATATATATTGAATCGTTGAATGAATTAGCTGCAAACTAGTCCTACGAGTTATGATCGAATTTATAGAAATGTGCTCGGGATTATCTGACCCCGGGGACGGACGTGGACTGAACTTTTAACACTCAAATAAACAGTAAACATAGAACAGAACAGCTGAAATAGTTTGCAAAACCCAAAAAGAGTGCGGTTGTTGCCAAAGTTGTGAATGTTAATATTTAGTACCTACGTAGCTTTACTATAATTGAAAGGTCAATATCATTAATTTGGTTTATGCGTTACCTTAACCCCACATGCTAATTTGTTCGCCTATCGGAACAACTCATAAGTCTCGTTGTGTCTCCTTACTATCATGGTTAGAAATATGATCTAAACGGTGTAAGTTAGTTGTTAAAAATACCACGATTTTAATTCAAATCTAAAAGTAAACCACAAAATAAATAAAATGTACACCTTGTGAAGCCACTGTTTCGGACCTCAATTTGAAAAAAAGTTATGAAACCTTGGAAATTTTCAATTAATTATTTTTACATGAAACGACAAAAAAGTAAGTTGACGATAACGTTTACTATACATTTGCCTATTAAAATATATGTGTTGTTATTTTTTTCGTTATCAGTAACTTTAATTAGAAAAAAATTAGGTGAGCCATTTTTAAAACCTTTTTTTAATGTTTGTAGTTTAAAAAATATTTCAGTAATTATATGTTTATTTAGAAATATAAAATTTGAAAGCGTATTACACCACCTTTCAAAAACAGTTTTTCGTTTTCGGATACTTTGAAAAATGTTCAATTTATTTGATTTTTTTAAAATATTTTGATGTCATAATCGTTTGACGACAAAATACGCCCGAGGCCTGAGGGGTTAATAAACAAAGAACATTAAAATGCTTAAAGCAGTAGGTACTAGTATGAATTAATTCACTTTCCTATGGACTTAAAGGAGTTTATTCTGCAGCGATCCAACTTTATATTGTTTTATTTTAGATTTTGAGGTATTTGTTTACAGGCAAACTAAAAGTTATGCACAACATAAAGAAGTCATACATCTCTTTTGTTTCCACAGAAGACCCTGAGGAAAATAATTTCCATCAGGGCCAATATCATCTTTGAAGATGCTGTGTGGAGGGTATTTTTGAGGAGAGAAGGGAGTGAACATACGTCTTGAAGAGACCCAGGGAGGAAACACAGAGGCCGGCAAATTGTTCCACAGCCGAGCTGTTGAACTCAAGAACGAGTCATAGAAGCGACCAGATCTCATGAAACAAATGTAAACCGTGTATTTTGGGCGAGCGTTCGGCGTACGGCGCTAGTACCTCGGAGCGTCTTCCAATGTTCTTCCTTGTAATACCGATAGAACAAGGACAGCATACCTACTGAAGCATGTGCTCTAAAGATTGCAATCTGATTTCATTACAATAATATTTTGATAAATGCTAAAATAAAATAATCAGATGAAAAGGAAATGGCATTCACCGGGATTTATACAAATACAACAGCTGTTTAAAGTAGTCGGCAGATTGGCAGATCGGCAGGTTTAGCAGAGATTGAAGAATGCATTTGAGTGGCGACACAATGCGGCACATGTTTGTTGTTCGCTGGAGTTTTAAGAATTGTAGAGGTTGAATAATAATATTTTGGTGTGAATCAATACCTGGAAGTGGCGGGCCTCTGGTATTTCAGCGGCGGAGCGCGCAACTGTCAGCGGTGATGGATCGTACTCCGGTCTGTATCACCACCAGCACTAGCTACTGTACTATGTACTCTATACTCTCTAGGCTATACTGTATGCTGTGTGTGCACTGGCTTGCTGCCACTGCCGCTGAGAGGAATATTCATGAGCGCGAGAAGACAGAAGGCAGACTGCTTGGCTGCGCTTATTGTTAAATAGGTACACCTTCCTCGCATTCGATAAATACTGGCGTTCCACAGGGATCGGTTCTGTCTCCGACTTTGTTTTCGTTGCACATCATTTTGTTGTGTGCACCAATTCATTGTTACACGGGTGACTGTACCTAAAGTCCATGGTATCTTTATTCCATCTTTAGTCCATGGTATCTGCTAAACCTGTATAAATCGCAAGTGCACCCCACGGTTTGGCAGCCACCTCTCATCTGGAGCCCCAAAAGAAACGGGCGGTTCGTATTTCGTATGGTAGATTCTCTTATCTTAACAAACGGATTGCAATTTTTAGAGCTATTTCAATGACAGGTGTTCTGAGATTGTTTCCTTCAGCACCGGTGCAGTGGGTCTCTTGTGCGGTGTTAATGTAAAAAAAAAAACATCGACGTGGTTGTCGTCAAAAGGTAGTGCACAGTCTATATACCGTTAGATATAGTCTCTTCTACTACTTTACTTCCTCTTCGATGTAACTGGGGTAAAGGGTTTTTATTGCAACTTTTCATGCCTCTACCGGAAAATCTCTGTATCTTCGGTCCCTCGCGTTCCTTCAATCCGATGCAGTTACGGTGGTAAAACGAGGCACACAGTACTCCACATTGTGTGTACATGTACACTGTACAGGCTCAAACCATGGAGGAAATTGTTGGGGGGTGACAGCTCTACCGGTTCCCCGGAGGCATGTCGGGTGCCATTGAATTGCTGAATAACTTGAGCATCCCTTTGTAACCGCACAAATACGAAGAAATTTATCGTTCTAAAACACTGCTTTGTTCTTCAATTTAAAGTCATTACAGAATAATAATATATCTTACGAATATGACTAAATTACAGGGTGTCACTATTGAGTAGTAGATTTGTGGGTGTAGCGACATGCAACAGGAATTACCAAGCGATCACGATGGTCGGAGTCGGATACCGCTGCGAAAAGAGGAATTTTCGGGGGAGGTTTTACTGACATGTTAAACTATTACATGTCATATGATATAGTGATGCAATAGATGGGTACAATGTTTTTTTAAGGTTATACTAATTACACCATTTTCTGTGTAATTGTTATGCATGTCGAAGCCTTTTGTTTTAATTTTACTGAAGACTCACTAACCAATTATGCATTGCCATAACCCCCCAGAAATCAGGATTGTGGATTTTTGTTTTTGTATCCAAATAAACTTGCTCGGTCAGCATTGCTTTTCTCTGTACACGCTACAACGCATGAATATATTTTATAACAAATTTAAAGCGTTTATGTGTGAATTTAGAGGTTGTTAGCTAATCGTGTAATCAATTATGTGTAAGACAAGGAAGCATAATACTATCAGTAGAGATAATGATGCAAATAAACAACGTGCTGGTGTTGCTAAAGTGTTCTTTCTCTGGAAGGACGAATCTGCGCGCTACAATTTTTTTAAACATCGCACAGGTTCTCACGGATGTATCAGTTATGAACAAATAAACCTCCATACGAACATACTTCCACACGAATTAAATATAAACTGCCATTCGTCAAAATTGTAGTTGTTACTATTAACATTAAGAAGCTATAAACTATATGAACTAGGTACAGTACCGATCTTCTCGTTTAGGCATTAAGGCATAATTTGTTCTGAAGAGATGTACAATAAATAACGTAAGTCATAGAGATCTATCTGATCGACTCGACTTTTAGTTGCTAGCCTCCCACCCACAGGGCTCCTCACCTCCGACCACCTCATTTTAATAAAAATCGGTTATTTTTATTTGTACATTATAAATTGTTCGATTATTTAAGGAAAAGGTGTTTTATAATGAATATAGGTAATAATTAAAATCCTTATCACATCCAGGAATCTCACTTCTAAATCAAAGAGTATGTCTTCCTATATTTTTCGCACAAACTATATTTTTTAAAGTATGTGAAGATTGTAGCGTGTTGGACTACATTAATTTAATCTAATTCTGTACAAGTCATAGGTAATAAATACCTGAAAATTAAGCGTTTGCGAATTTTTATGCGAAAATGGTAATTTTTATGCCAATAACGTGAATTTAGCTAATTTCAGGAAGATCACTATTTTCGGACGAAACGCAATTTTCTGGAATTTATAAAAAATAAATTAATATTACACTTGTGTAATATGAATTTATAAAAAATAAATTAATATTACACAAAGTAATATAATGAACGCCACTAACTTGACGTCGAAAACGTCGACGTCGAAAACCTCACCGACTTTTCGAAAAAATCGATGAGGTACACGACTTTTTGCTCCAAAATACCAAAAACTTGATACAAGATCACTTTGGTTACAAAATACCACTTCTCAAATTACCCAAAAAATGAATTTCGTCAAAATATAACGAAAAAAAACGCGAGTTTTTTAAGAATACTAAAGATTATAAACTTAATAAAAGTTGATTATTGAGTAATGCAATAGTTTGTTTTAACACAAATAATTGATATTCATGTAATTTGTTGATGACTGGAGTTTGCATGATAATGTGTGACAATGAGCGCATGCCGCGGCAGCTTAATGGGTTCATTTGTCCGGCGGAGGATCTCTGCGGAATTGGAATCCTGGTCAGTGATCGGACTCCGGAGCCCGACGCATTCAGGGACCCCTTCAACTCCAACTTCAACTATCCACTCATACTCATCGTCATTGATCAATCACTGCAATGGGTCGGCTTCTTGTCACCTGTCACCTGTAGGCTCAAGGTTATTTCATCATCAAGAAAGCCATCGAAAAGCACTACACCCACAAGGTGAAAGCAATGCACAATGTTTGTTTAACTAAATAAGTAACACGAAAATGAAGAATAATGTAAATTGTAAGTAAAGAATGGTATGTGGATAAAGCAAAGATAAAATTCAGAAATAATAATATAAAAAAATAAAATTGACAAGTCAAGACAAGACCTCGCTAGAATTATCATATTTGTTCATTTGCTTAGTGACAGACAGCGTTTAGAATTATACCAATAAATCAAGGTCTTGTCTTGTTTTGAGTTGATATTCTTGACAATAGTATCCGTGGTGTTCTTTAATCCCTCTGACTAAGATTACTTGAATTGTTTTTCGAAATCTCCAAGTAATCCCCCCATTACACGTATCAGTATTCGCATCAGTAAATACTGATGCGAATTACTGACGACAACCGTCAGTATTTGTGAGCCATTACACGTGTCAGTATTACTGACGTCAGTATCGTTGCGAATCCTTGCGGGACAGACGCTTTTAAAGTGATGGATCCGAAAAGAAAGGCCTGTGTTGCTATAATTTTGGCGAACGATGGGTGAAGGACTGGCTTCTCAAAAAAGAAAAATTCTCACACTTGAATTTAATGCATGAAATTTTGCTGACTGATCATTTATTTATTTTTAAGCCATCAACAAGGTGCAATACCAAGATTCATTTACATTTTAGCCACTGGAGCGATTACAGAAATAAAAAAAACATACTCCTTGATTTCTCAACATTCCTGCGCGATCATTTTTAAAAAAAATTTTCCAACATTGAAAAAAAATTATACTTCCGAATTTGAATATGGAGACATACAAAACTGATTATTGTGCTATATAGCCATTATTTTACATTAGCACATATTTTGGGATTTGTAAAAAAAAATAAAAATCGTTAACTTTATTATTTTTGTACGGAATTTAGGTATATTTGGCTTCTCAAAGCCACAAACTATGTATGAAATCAGTATTCTAGTTAAGTAAGTGAAAATTTTATTTTCTTTTTTACTGGAATAAAAAATTATAGAAAAAAAATCAATCCGAGACTTTACCACTGGATTGCTTTTGGTTCGATTCGGACCGATTATATTTTTCTGCGATTGCTTTCGGTCCAAAATCGGACGACATTTTCCTACCATTCGTAAAAAATTTATTGTACCTCATTATTTAAAACATATTCATGGCATTGGCAGAGGAAGGATTAAAGTAGACTGCATGCTGTAGAAATGAGATCCCTAAGGCGTATGTGTGGTAAAACCATGTATGATCGTGTGAGAAACGCGGAGATCCGCAAAGAATGCCAGGTTGATGTAAGCGTAATGAGTAAGATCAAGAAAGGAACGCTCCGATGGTTTGGGAATGTAAAGCGAATGAACGAGGAAAGGAGTGTAAGGAGAATATATGACGCAAATGTGAATGGTAGAAGAAGTCGGGGACGCCCGAGAAAGACATGGCACGACCAAGTGAATCAGATACTTGAGTCGGGCCATGTTAACTGTCAGAATAATAGAAGAGAATGTATGAGATGATGTATGAATGTGAACGAGGCAAGGAGTGTGTGCCAAGACCGAGTTATATGGCGGTCCGTCTTCTCTGCCTACCCCTGCGGGCAAGCGGCGTGATGGTTAGTTAGTTAGTTTTTATTCATAGCCAGCAATTTATTCTATCAAATAGTTGTTAAAATAGACTATAAGTCTATGACCTTAACGATTGTCTTTGAATTGTTCTAGAACGAATTTTGACAGTTTAAAACTCAGTTACGCACTCAAATTCTACAAAATAATTTTCAAATCAAATTGCTGTTAACATATGAAAAAATGGATTTCTAATAAATATTTGCATTTGAGGTTATCAAACAGGCAATAGGGAACATAACAACGTAGAACATATTCAATACATATATTAAAAATATCCACTGGCGGCAATTTTTAAACACCAAAGCACAAATTTCGCGCATTTATAAAGTTGAAGATATTTTAATATTTTTTCTCTCAATTTTAAAAACATAAGATAATTAGTAAAATATAGGTGAATTCATTGGCTGTATAGCACTATAATTTTTTTATATGTTTACATACACAAATGTGGAGTAATAATGTTTTTAATGTGGTAGCTAGAGGCGATAAGACAGCACCGTCCTCCACGCGCGCAAGAAATACTGACGTACTGATGCGGCGAGCCCTTACACGCATCAGTACAGCATCAGTATCCCCCGCCACTTTTCGGCCACGCCCCAATACTGATGAGACCGATCCAAATATCTAGATGCGCGTCAGTAATTTTGTCGATGCGTCAGTATTAGCCATTACACGTAACAGTATTCGCATCAGTACTTAAATACTGATGCGAATACTGATACGTGTAATGGGGGGATAAGACCGAGATTCGCTGATATTACAAGTTGCTTTATTTATGTTTATCGAAATGTTTACTACGAATATCTAGCTGGACCAGACGTCCTTTCCAAAGGAGGCTGTAAGTTATCGTAAAAAGCAAACTTCAATTTCTCGTGTAATAAATTTCATAAATAAATGTAGGCAATAGACTTTGGAAAACTAAATAAATTATGTGTTTGCATATTAAACAAATTATATGCTTGCATATTTGCTAATTAGTATTACCGATGCGGCCTTTCAGACAATAAGATCCCAGAGGAGACAAGAAGAATTATGAAGAGATAAAAAAAAAAACCATGAAGAGTCAAGAAGAGCTGAGAAGAGACGAGCAGGTCCAAGAAGAGAAAAGAAGAGCCAACAAGAGTTGATAAGATCCCAGAAGAGACAAGAAGAAATATGAAGAGACATTGAAGGTTATCCACCACTTACCCGCCCTGGTATAAGTAACAGATAGTTACTCCTTCAACGCTCTCGCAAGATTTCTAATTTTTTTAACGAACGAATCTACATTTAATTTTGAACGAATCTAGACCTCCAGTGTCCCTGCATACATGCCTGTTAGTAAGCAGTATGGAAGTGCTTAGCGGGAAAGCAAGATACAATAAGTGTTAGTATGACTATAGACAGATTGGTGATAGGCCACGAGGAGGCAAGCGCTGGGTTATTGTATCCAGCGTATCCTGCAAGCACTTGTAGGGAGGAAGACACAGTACATAAATAATAAAAGTATAGCGCTGGAAAACGGATGGGATTGGCAGTCCCAGCCAGAATTCGCATGACGTTCGATCTAGCCATAAACTACACTCCGTGTCTGCGTTTCTTAGCCGGTTCCTCGGTTGTGCCTTAAAGGGGGAAATGCCCAACGACCCTAAGGAATTCGGCGTCGAGAAGCCGGAGGCAGGGCGAAGGAGAACCGAGGTCGCCCGACCAAACCTCATGCCTGTTGCTGGGGGTGGCGCAAATGATTTTAGAGGGCACCGTGCCACCGTCGTTCGACTCCTGTCGATGCGACAATATCTAGCGCACCCCCAAATGGGGAAATATGAAAAGACAGGAATAAATATGAAGAGACAAGAAGAGACAAGAAAATCCATGAAGAGAAAGGAAGATTCAAGAAGAGACAAGGAAAGGCGAGAAGATCCAAGAAGAGCCAAGAAGAGACAAGGAGAAGCTAGAAGAGATAAGAAAAGCCGAGAATAGGCAAGTAGGGGAAAGGCTTAAGAAAGGGAGAAAAAACGCTCAATCCATTCCTTTATTCTTAGAATTCGGCCTTCCATTCCTTTATTATTTCCTCGATCGACCGTTTGAGCATCCCTGACCTAGAGCTCACAGCCCATAGCCCACAAGGTGGTTAATAACAATAACTAATAACATATAGTGAAATGACTCACCAGGACAACAATACTGGGTCTGGGTACATCCTGAAGAGTCGTTGAACGAGACAAACCGGAGTTGGTGAAAAGCAAATCATCTCATCTCTTATTTAACTTACGTGCTACTCTGATCGTATTACACACTACACATACCTGCCCACGCAGCTGTCGGCATTTTCTAAGAATTAGCTCACCGTGTTGAACGCATATTAAATTAAATGACTACTTACTTAATGAAAAAAACCCATAGTTTTTTACGAAATGGAAATAGATAGGTAGGTAGGTACCTAAATTTTACAAAAAACTTCGTTAAAGGAAGTATGTTTTTATGAAAATAGAAACGCTTTTTTGGCCATTCCCTTCTCAATCTGATAGTATTAATAGCCTACAATAATGTACCTACTAGAGTGAGTTTGTTGGAGTGAGTCTAACAATAGACTCACTCTACCGTTCTACTATAATAACACACATACATTATCACATTATTAGTCACCAATCAGTCGATTACACATTTTGGGAAATGAACATGCTAACTTCGGCGACATTTATTTCTTAAAATTAGCGCAATATAAACATGCACTCAAAAATTATTTTTCCAAAATGTAACTTTATATACGCAATATGGACATGTTGAAATGAAATGATGATATTTCTCATTGTTCTTTTTTGTTGTGATTCACAAAATGATTGTATGTTATTTTAAAATTTAAAACTACTATTATGAAATGATATTATTTTTCTTACTGTTGTACTCTATTATATGTTTATTTATAAAAGGCAGTATAGCCGTTTATGTATTTAAAATAAAAAATAAAATAAAACAATCTGCGTGTGATTGAATTCCAGAACCCGACTTCCATTGCATGTCCGACGTCACGCCTTATACGCCGCGCCACAAATAACATCCGTGTTCGTGAAATTTCAAGCAAAACTACCGTTGTAATTCGGGTTTTAGTTCAAGAATCTGCCAAAAGTTGTCGCTACTTCCTTCAGCAGCTCGCATATTGACAAATATAATCTAGGTATAAGTACTAGGATTTATAGGCGGCTATAAGCTATATGCTTTAAATGCAATATACGAGTATATTACATATATTATGGCGTCATTGCGTGTCTCGGTTACTTTGTCACGTTTACTTTGTCTCGGTGACTAGCTGTCACTACTCACTGGATCACAGTCAGTGTTGCCAACTTAGTGGATTTTCCACTAAAACTGGTGGTTTTCATACTTCATTTAGTGGCGAAATATTTCTTTTAGTGGCTGGTGGATTTTTTAGTGGTTTCCAAATTTTTTGTTTAATTACTAAAACACAATCACTCAGCCACTAATCCACTTCTATTTTTAATCTTGTTCATCCTTATTCGTTCTACTTTCTTTAATTTTAAATGGGATTTACGTTTACTGTGTAGGCAACACCAGTGGCGTCAAATTCATTAATTGAAATGGAGTGAGATGAGACATGGATGAGACGAAAAGCACAAAAAAAATTTGGAACGAAGTATTCAATTTTAAAGATGCTCAAGGAGGGCTGAGGTTTAAGGAATTAGCGACTTTTGCGATTAGTCTCCTAATACTGCCTCATTCTAATGCCGATTTTGAGAGACTATTTAGCAGTATGAATATAATAAGAAACAAACAGAGGAATAGAATGAAGTTAGGTAAATCATTTAACTGCTATATTGAGAGTACGCTGTGGTTTGAGGTTGGAAAGAAAATGCTGCAATGATTATAAAATTCCAGTAGCGGTTGTAAATCAAATCGGTACCATATATCGGTCATATCAATATGAAACCGACTATTTTGGTGCAGGTAAAAATGGTTCGTCTGAAGAAGACGACTTAATTTAGAATTAGTCTTAATTGAATAATTTTAAAATGTTGATTGAAAATGCGAAGCCGAAGGAAAAGCCGCCCGCAGGGCCTAGCAGCAAAAACGTGCGGAGCGGGTTTTTAACTGCTAGTTTATAATAATAATATATATCTACATTTTGGTTCCACGACAACTCATGCAACTTCAACACCCCTTTGAAAAGAAATTAAAAATAATCCATAACCAGGGTTCGGCAGATTGTCACACTGTGGTAAATGTAATGGAACCATTGACGTATGACTTGGTCGAAGGATGGAACGATAATTACGATTTGCTTCGAGTTATGTATGTACATTCTTATTGTAATATTACACTTAAATGTTTGTATAAACAGACTCGCACATAGATTCTTTTTTAAATTAAAACCAGTTTTGTTTTTTAGGAATGCAAAAAAAAATAATTACAGTTGCGGATTCATTGTCTCCATCTCATAAGGCAGGTTGAGTAGAGGTGAAATTGGAATTGATGTCTGAAGAGCCGCAGACGCCTATGCAAAGAGCCGCGAATTCCGACCCCTGACCTAACCTAACGTTACCTACTCGTATTTAACCAATTTTTTGTGTATTTTTTCATCACTTTTAATGACTTTTCAAATGAGGTATTGAAGTTTCATGATTCTGAATTGTCCCGTCACCGTACATTTTACATGAAACTAATTGCATAGCAAAATCAAAGAGAAAGTCAAATTCAAAGTACTTCCATTGCAATTAAATATTTCCTTTAGTTATTCTTGTTCCCCGCTTGTACTCAATTAGATCATATTTAGTAGTCCCAGAGAGAGGTGGTACATCGTTCTAATAACTTCCGTCTTTTCATTTTCCTACAAGACATAAAAGAAGAAAGAGGACGATCATCAATGACTTACGTAAAACCTCTCTCTGGGACTAATCTAATGTGTTGATCCCTTCTAAAAGCAGCATTGCATAATACACGCGCGGGTATTTAAAAAACTGTTGGCTATTTTAACATGGAATGTTTTCCTTTATTGTGTTTTCAATATTACGAATATATTATTGTCTTGTATGTTACGAGTATTTAACACTGCGTATTTTATATTGTAACACTCTGAATTTCATTGAAATTTTCTTAGGACAGTTACCTAATTGTATGGAGAGCGATATGATGATACAGACCACGCTCAAAAATATCCATTGAGAGTAAAGCTACGTGTGAGCTTAGCAAATTGTGAATTCGGAAAATGCATTCAGAATATTTGTTGGACTGCCTCGCTATTGTAGCGCCTCTACGATATTTGCCAAATACCACGTAAAAACATTAAAACATATTATTATAGAAGTAACACCAGCTCTTCAACTTACACTATAATAACTACGGGGAATAAGTATTGGGATAGGAGTGCTACAGTAACGTGGCGCGTGTTGGTAGATTGGGTAAGGCGCAATAGTGGGGTGCTCGCGGCTCCCTTCCGGGCAAGAGGACGCTCTGTTCCGGGTTTCGGGAGGGCGGTGTGGGTGGGTGGATTCTATTTCCGGAACCCACCCTCCTGTTTTTAGAGTTCTACAGCCTAACAATACGCTTCCTTACAAAATTTTGTGGAAAAGCGTACAAAAAATATTGTAACTATTTTATTTGGTATACGGTGGAAAATAAATAGGTACATATGTTAATAGATGCATTTTCCGGATGTGTGCTCTATTAGCTCAAACACTATTGGATCCAGGTGTGCCAGGAGTGTGTAGAGAAAGGTTTGAATTATAGAAGAAGTCGGGGAAGCCCGTGGTTGACTTAACGCATTATCTCTGCAATAAACTGCCTACGTAGTTTGTCAGCAGGTACATATTGACAACATTTTATGTAATAACATGTTACTATTCCAAACGGTATGTATGTACGATAATGATGATGATAAATTAACAATCAGATCAATTGTTTATGTTAACAGAATAGTAGAAATATTAATATGAAAACTGCAGGCATTTATGTATGAAACTTGGTACCTTACTACGGTAATGATTTATGATTTATAATAAATAAACAATACATAACACAACATGTATGACGCACGAAGTAATGCACCCATTTCACCAAAGTAGCACTAAATCAGGTACTATTTATTTATATTCATAGTTTCTGTTTCATAGTTTGTATTTCTATCTATATTTATAGGTTATTGTTTTTATATTTAGCAGGAATAGTTCAAGACATGAGCGCGGTGTGTATTCGTATTGTCGTATAATATAATATGTTCTGCAAACATGTTTTAAATCAGTGAAAATAATCATGTTTGTACATAATTTATTACATATTGTACTAACAACGCTTAAAAAAAATCAAATATATTATTACAAACATAAATTATTTCTAATATTGTAAATTTTAATGTAGTTTCTCCTATAATTATACTACATATTAAAAGTTCACACTTCTTACTGCATACCAAAAGTTCACATAACTTCATATCTTTTTGTTGTATATATCTTATTTTAATTCTTCTATCTTGTTATCAGGTACCTGGTTTACACTTTTCAATATTACTAATTTACCTATCTCATAATATCTAATATATCCCAATGACGTTATATTATAAATGTCTTTGATATATCCTACCAAATTACTTTTTCTACATTGTCACAAAAAATGTATGTAGGTATGTATGTAATATATACATTTTCTTTATTACACAACTTAGTTTCAGAGAAAAATGATTTTTTTTCTGTTTCTGTTTTGTTATGTGTTTTTGTATAAAATAAAAAGAAAAATAAAAATAAAATTTAAAATTAAAATTAAAATTAAAATTAAAATTAAAATTAAAATTAAAATTAAAATTAAAATTAAAATTAAAATTAAAATTAAAATTAAAATTAAAATTAAAATTAAAATTAAAATTAAAATTAAAATTAAAATTAAAATTAAAATTAAAATTAAAATTAAAATTAAAATTAAAATTAAATACAGATTTAGATAGCTTAGAACAGAGGTTCCCAAAGTGGGTGCCGCGGCACCCTGGGGTGCCGCGGACAGAGGTCAGGGGTGCCGCGAGGCGCCCCTGATGTCTATACTAAAAATCATAATTGACATGAACGAATAAAAACATTTTATGGAATGGAAAATCACCCGCGTGGCCGGTCCGCGCCTGGGAATGGATTGGGTGGGAGGCACAGGAGTGGGGATACGGTTGTGGTGCTGAGCTTGCAGCGGCCGCGTGCCGCGTTCACTTGTAGTTTTTTCATTCAAGATTTCATAATTCAGGAAAAAACTACAAGTGTGGAAGAGAAAAATGGATGATGATGGAGGCAAAGATTGTTTTCCAATATTGCAACAGTACATGGCCCATAGCGGAGTTAAGGTTTCAAATAACTTGCTGACCCTTTTCACAGAGCACCTATCACAGTTAACTGACTGGTTTGCCAAGTACTTCGCAGAAGACCAAGTGGAGAAGTTTGTATGGATCCAAGATCCATTCCGTGCTTAAGCTCCCCAAGATTTTACTACGCAGGAAGAAGAAGATTTAATTGACCTCTCGACCGACAGCAGCCTAAAAATGAAATACGCTTGTTCGGATTTGACGGAGTTTTGGATATCAGTCAGAAATCAGTATCCGATTCTATGTAAGTGGAAAAGCTGTAAGGGTCCTCATTCCCTTTGCTACTTCATATCTGTGCGAAGCTGGATTTTCAGCGGTTGCGGTTATAAAGAGCAAATATCGCTCAAAAATAAATGTGGAAAAAGAAATGAGGAGTAGCTGTATCAAGCCTTATTCCCCGGTTTGAAAAATTGTGCAGCGAGCTGCAGGCTCACCCGTCGCACTAAACGGTTTTTGTACTTGTATTATATACGCATTTTCTTTGTAAGTTTTCCTATTTATTATTCAGTGGAGTAGGTAAAAAATCGATCCTCCGTCTTGGGAGGGGGGGGGGGGGGGGCTAGAGAATTGTACTCTTGGGGGTGACACTCGGTCCCGAGGCTACCACAGATAGACATTATATGACAGGGGTGCCGCGACAGAACGAATTTATTTACCTAGAAATTTAGGAGGTAGAGGTATAGTCAAAATAACATCTTTAAAACATAATCAGGTAGACATACTAAGAATTTGTTTCCATAGGAAAGCTGATAGTTCAGAAATGCACAAAATAATTTGCAAGGCAGATAGAAATATTTCGCCATTAAATTTATACGACGAGAATGCCAGCATTCTTAAAAATACCAACCAGGAATTATTAGATTCCTGGTCAAATAAAATTCTTCACGCAAAACACTTCAATTATCTCAACGAAACATATGTTGACAAATTTTCGTCAAACAAATGGTTGAGTATTGGAGAGTTGAGCGCAGAAATAGAAGGCTTTATGCTTGCCATTCAAGATAGTCATTAATACTAAAAAATATAGGAAGCATATCATCAAAGATGCAAATCAAATTGATGATTTATGTAGAAAATGTTTGGCCTTTCCGGAAACTATAGAACATATTATATCGGGATGTTCTGTATTAGCGCCGTCCGAGTATACATTTAGGCACAATCAAGTTTTAAAAATAATTCACCAAAGTTTGGTAACTAAACATAACTTGATTGACCAACCAAATTCATTTCTAGAAAATGAATTTTATAAAATTTATTATGATAAAACTATTCCAACAAACAGAACAATTAGTCATAATAGACCCGATATAGTTTTACATGACAAAATTAAGAAAATAACTTTTGTACATAATAATGCAAAAGTCGGTCATTTTAAATACATGTAGGATTACGAAAGATTTTTTAAATATTTATATTAAGGGATCAGTAGGATTTATCGATGAATACTTTTTTTTTTTTTTTTGTAGGACACATGATTTTTTTATTGTATGCACGAGGAAAAAGTGTAGCGAATATATTGAACCAAGCAGACGGGTTAAAAACTAAAGTGTATTTCAAATACACAGAATACAACAATTTTTTTATTTTTTATTGCCTACTCCATAAGTTGAGCTCTAGGAGCTCGTGTTTTTGGGAGGAGTATTTATTCACATGCAAAAAATAAAATAATAATAATGTTCTAATTAAATGTTTAAACAATATTCAAAGATGAGATAAATACAAATATTAATTGACATAGTTTCGTAATGTAGGAAAAAAATAGTTATACAAGGTCAATACTTTTTTTAAAAATATTAAATATTACAGTTAAAGTAAGGGTAAATTAAATTAAGGGTACAATATTTCATTTTCCAATTTCAGGGACTTAATTTGTTTTTTGAATTGTTCATATTTCAATGTTTCAGTTACACTAATTTTGTTTTTGGATAATAATATATTGTACCATCTTACATCTAGATACAGATAGTGGTGCTGAGCCGTGGTAGTTCTAAGCATAGGGATGACTATTAAGCCATTCGTTTTAAATCTATTGCTTATGCTATCAGAGGGGTGAATTTTTTTAATAAAATACTCTTTATAAATTTGATATAAGGCGTTTCTCTTATACAATTCTGTGATGAATGGTACATTAAATTCTCGAAATATCTCTAGAGTAGGGAAGTCGTATGGTTTCCTAAGGATGATTTTTATAATTATTCTTTGAATTATGATTATGGGCTGTAAGGAAGCTTTAAAGGTCCCTCCCCACCCAATAATGCCGTACTGTAATAAGGACTGAATTAATGCAAAATATACAATTTTTATGGTTTTCTTGTTTAAAATATTTCGTATGTTATAGAATACGTTTTAAGTCATAAGTTTTCTTATTCTTTCCAAAGTGAGATTGATATGATCTTTCCATTTAATATTTTTATCTATTACGATCCCAAGATATTTTACATAGATTTATGATTTAGTTTAGTGCAGTCCGTATTACATGTACGGTCATTTGCACAATTTTTGGAATGAATTGTTATGTTAATTAAATTATTTGGCACATCTTTTTGTAGAGAGAATGGCATACAATAAGTTTTTTCTGTGTTGAGTGATAATAGATTGTTATCGAACCATTTTTTATAACCTTCATGTCTTGATTGGCTGCATTAGTAATATAATTCCACGTCTTTTTTTCGATAATTATTGCAGTGTCGTCAGCAAAAGATGTAAGTTTTCCATTTAGCGATAAGTTAAACATTTGGTTTACGTATATTATAAATAAAATTGGTCCGATAACAGTCCCTTGGGGAATCCCAAATTCTAATGTTTCATCTATACTTAGTGAGTTATTTAATTTTACTTTTTGACTTCTTTGAGTTGGATAGCTTTGTAGCCAATACCTAACCTTGCCAATAATACCGATAATATAGTTTAATTTATTAATCAGTTTTTTTATGGGAGTATATATTATATCAGTTACTTACATAGTGCATTTACATTGCGTGAATTTACTAGATAATCATTTGTGGAAAAGTGTGTGGAGGGGTTTAGTCTTTTATTTGGGAAAGATTTAACCCGGACATAAAATCTGAATAATCTAAATTAAAAAAAAAAATAAAAAAATTATAGCAAACACGTATCTACACATGAATAAATCAGTTTCATTACATATCCATCGGATAGTGGATTCATCCAATGTTATTCATTGAACGTTACGAACGATGAAAGGGATATAAGGAGAATTCATGACGTAGAAGTGAATGTTCAAATAAGTCGGGGACACCCATTATGATACAGTCAAGCGCATTAATTAATGCTTAAATTTAAGTTTTTAAACTATTTGAAAAAAAATCCACCTTACAAATGCACCCAGTTTTCAGGTAGGTACACTGGAATACACAACCTCAAAACTTAACTCCAAACCTTTCATAACTCCGATCTACACTTCTGCTAGTAAAAGTTTGCAAACTTTGGAAAAAATGTACTTATATTACATTATTGACCTACTTACCGTGGATTGTTTATGCACCTTTATAATTTTGCTAGATGTATAATTAGTGTGTCCCGAACGTTCGTCTGTGCAAACCTTACACTATCATTACACATACCTTTATGACACCATTATCATCTAGCCTTAGTCAGCTTCCCCTGGCGCTAAGCGTTGTAACGTATATATATAGATACTAGTTTTAGATAAATGTAGGTGTCACGTGACACTTGACATCTGGTCACGCGAAGTTTACATGGATTATCCCGACCTCTACTTCCCGTACAGAAAGGTATTTATCACTCAATAATGATTCAGTCATTATTACAGTCACGCATCTCCATGAATGCTGTACTGTTAGACGGTAGGCAGTAGACCTGTCAGGTCGATGCCGGGTTAGGTTAGTCGGGCGTCAGTGGGTTGTTTGGGTTGGTTTAGTGAGGGCGGGAGAGGCATCCTCCCACGCGGTGGACGCTCGGCGAGTGGGAAGTCGGTGGGTGGAAAATGGTGGGCGGTGGACTGGAGGGGGGTCTGGAGTATGGGGAGGGGAGAGGGGGAGGGAACCCCGTGGCATTTACACCCACTCCTATTGCGTATTTCCAAATAATGTAGAGTGTATTTCGCTCGCTCCCTCGCTCTGTCCTCTTCCCGCAGGCGAGTTGAATGAAGACTGGAGAAATTCAATCCTGCGCACTAGACATTTCTTTTCCATGTTGAAGATCTATTTTCAAGTTTACACTTTTCCCAATACGCAGAACATATTGTGCATGAATATTTGTACGTAGTATTAAATCTTGAGCCTAATGCTAGAAGTGTCCATACTGTCCATGTCAAATTTCTGAAACGCCTGGGGATGAACATTGTTTGTCGATTTTAGGACAAAAAACGCTAAATCAAAATCTACATCAGATAGGCCATAATTTCATCAATTTAGAACACCTGACAAAGGTATTCAGAGCGTTCATTGAGGGAGATTTTGGAGTACTTTCTAGTACCTACATCAAATTACCAAAACTGAATAGGCACTTCTAGTATTAATCCCCACAAGTAATAACATTTTTTTAATGCGTTTGTTTACATAACTTTATAAATTTAAAAAAAAAAAAACACAAACACAAAAATAAAATGCATTGTATAATATTTGACTAAGTTTGACAATTCGTCAAAAATCAATCCGACAAAGCGTGTTTTTGCCATGAATTACGGTCTTTCCTTCGGACAGGAATGGTCTTGCGGCGGTTTTTTTTAAATTTTCTCCGTAATTATTTTAGTACAACATAATAATGTTGGTAGAAATAATATGTTGTGCACCCTCCTACCGAAGCAGATGCTTGGGATTATGAGTAGAGAACTTATTTATTACAAGAAAAATAAAATATTATAATATATTTTTAAATTCCAATGTAAATTTCCCATCCAAAATTAATTAATTATTATTTTTAATTAATAAACTAACGTTTAAGACAAGATTTTTATGCATAGCACAAAGGGTAACAATTATTATAAGCAATAATTATCAGCCTGAAACACGCCGATCCCGTTGGCGGCCAGTATCTTTTCTCGGGAGATTTTTTCAATGTAGATGAGTGTTTCAGGCTGATAATTATTGCTTATAATAATTGTCAAAATTAATTGGACAATTAATATCATTATTTAATAATTTTGCATGACAATAAAGAAGACGACATGTTCATAAGAAGAGACAATAAAAGGTAATCTCGTAAGATAATATATAAAGTATTAAGGATATAGAACATAAGATACATTTGATATGATAAGCAAAACATAATTTTATGAAAAAATTGTAAAAATTCAAATAATTTTTAATTTTTTAAATTTGTTGTTTTTGTTCTATTCAGACAGCCGCTCGGTATTTGTGCTGTCGGTGACTCTTAAGCTGCGGCATACCCCATTTCTACCGATTTTATTACATATGTACCTAAAACACTTATCAGTACTTTCAGCCTTAAATACTTTCAGCCTTATTAAAAAACCCCGTAAATTTTTTTATTCAATTAACAAACAGCCGCGGATGTGAAAACATTACTAATTAAAAAATTGTTCTTGGAAAGAAATACACATTGTTTACACAGCGTGAGAGGGTAGTTTATCTCTGTTTTATTAATGATGTCTGAACAAAATTTGGAATTTTTCCAACGTATTTTGAATGTTCTATGTATTTCTTATTTTTAAGGTGTCGTAAAAACTAATACCATTTATAAAAAACAGATAAAATTACCTTTTAGATTTGTGAATTTGAAATACACTTTAGTTTTAAAAAACTGCCATATTTTAAGAGTCAAAAGCGGCAAAAAAAAGGGATTTTTTTTCCAAAACATGTAGAGAAATTTATAAAAAATAAAAATTTAAAAAATTCAGACCTTTTACATAATGAATTTGAAAGAAAACTGTCACCTCACTTTTTCCTCGTGGATACAATAAAAAAATAATAAAAAATTTCTAAGTTTTTTTTAATGCCAAAAAAATAAGCTAAAAATAAAACCCGACATTTAAACAGAGATCTTGCATCTCTAAAGACGTTAATTTCATTGATAGGTTTACCATTACATGTATCAGATATTAATATTAAAAAAACACCATTTTTATGAAATTCTCATAAAATAAAGATCCTTATTGTAAATTTGAATTTTCATGTATCATATAAAATGCTTTTTAACATTTCAACTTTTAAAGTACGATTATTGTAATTATAACTTGACTAAAACTTATGAAAAACCACAAAAAACACGGTTAATATATTAATTATATGAATAGAAGAGTAAATTGGTCACTATAATAGAAAATCATTCAGTAAAATCCCAATATTTACTAACAAAATTCCCACCATACATAAACCAAACTGCTATTTTCTGCGCGGGCAACAGACTACAAATGCGCAGGCGCCACGCCATCGCCACCTAGCGGTTATGAATGAAAACAAACAATTGTATATATGTACAGTATAAAAAATTACATTGTTGCCAGATTTAAAATGCATTTTAAGAACAAAGCTTATTAGTAATATTTCGTGTTTTAATATATATATACATATATGTTTTATTTATGTTGCTGTAGCAATACGGGTTATCGGTCGTGCTGTGGTTTATTTTAGTAAGGCTGTTTAAGTTTTAAAGCTCTTAAAAAATATACGCTATTCTTGAAGATAATATCTAGACATTCCCGGCGCCGAAACACAAATTATATGAAATTCCTTCGATAGAAAAAAATCGCAAAGTATAAACACGTTTGTTTCAGTTATTTTACAAGTTATATTGCTTAAAAAATATCGATTTTAATATTTGTATTTACATATCTCTTAATCTTCTTCTTTTTGAGCGGTGCGCCTTAAGACGACAATATACCCTAAAATATATTCAAAATCTTAACGACGCGACGTAAGTAAAGAATCCGTGTATACAAATTGCGACTCACGACCCGTGTATTGGACGGACCTACTGTCGAATTTGCGCTATCAAAGAAAAGAAGAAGAAGACAAATAATGTGGGAATCTTAAAAGTGAAAAAAAGCATGTAAAAAAATAAACGCCCGCGGCACGGCGTATTGGGCGAACGTACGGTCGAATTCACCCTAGCAGACCTGGAGATTCGACCTTTCTGCCGCGTTCATTTTAATTAATTCTGAAGGACGTGTTAAAAATATTTAAAATGTGTCTCCATGTCTCACAACCGAAATTTATAATTCATCGTTTAGAAAAATAAAATCTGGTCCTTACCGCTAACTTAATAGTTGAAAAAAGGGGTTATAAAGCTTTAAAATCGTTGTACTTAATATATATTGATGGTAAGGTATTGTTTTTAGTAATCTTAAATACAAAGAACTTACATCCCCTGTGTTCAGTTGGAATAAAAAAGTTATTTAGTTTTGAGCAAACAAAAATTATTAGGGTTGTGTACCGCCTTATGAAATCAGTTTAGTAACCCATATAATATTTAGAAAACATATAAAATTTAATAAGTGCGTGCAAAGTCGTGCGATGGACTAGAAAGTGGCTTGGAGCATATAGAGCATCGTGTGACAGAATATTGAAGTTTACCATAAATGTCATCGATAAATAAGTCAAGTAGTATTTGTACCTTTACGTAAGTATAATGTGCACGAATAAAGTAGTTTTATGTTGCATTGCTTTATGCTTTCACTGCACTAACCTAATATACAATAACACACGCGAATACCTCAGCACAGGTTCTTTTAGTCATGGTTTACGAACCATTAGTACCTACTTATACTTAACCATTTACATACAGTTACTGAATTACCATGCCTTATTTATATTAATATTTTTTATTTATTAATTAAAATCATAAAGTTACTTAAATCAACATGATAATATATATTTCAAATTATAAACAAGACATGTTTACCTTTACGGGAGTTGAAAACGCGTGTGAAAATGGGAAAAAATAAAAATTAATAAATAACTAAAAATTATAACTTAACATTCAATGGGAAGAAATTTTTGTACATATAAAAGTGAAAAGAACTTTTTGTATAAAAATTAATAGAATAAGAAAAAATAAAAATAAAAGGTCTATTGATTCTATGTAATTAGCTAAATTATTTATGATAGAATAGTTTATTTTAAATTTTACTTATTAATAGTTTATTTTTAAATTTATTATGATCAAGTTCTAACCTCAGCTCTGTCGCTAGTTGATTGAACCACATCACTCCAGTGTAGGTGTAGTAATGTTGCGCAAAACTGGTATACATTAATGGAGTGCATAAGCGACCCATTATGTTTTGTCTAATGCTTTCGACACGTAACATGGCATGGTGCGATTTCTTTGTAATATCTTTGCGTATCAGAAGGAGTGTATTTTTCATATATGTATTTTAGCGGTGGGACTTGAAAATCTTGGAAAAGTTGTGAGGTTGAATAATCTGGTGGTTTTTTTAAATTATAATTTTGATTATTAGCCTTTGAGTAATCTCCAGCGGTAAAATTGAGGTTTTATGTGCTCCCCCCATGCAACGATACCACATTGTATTATTGAATGGGCTAGAGCGTAATATATATTTTAAAGGGTTGTAATTTAAGTATGCTTCTTAGATTAATAAAAATTTTATTGAGTGAATGAATCTTAATAATGTAATAATAATATTAATAAATAAAAAATTTAAATACATGTAGGATTACGAAAGATGTTTTAAATATTTATATTGAGGGGATCAGTAGGATTTATCGATCCGGTTAGAAGTTCCATCGGGCCGAACCCTCTGATATGAAAATATTTGGGGTCGGTGAATATTTTTTCCCATTTGGTACCCTGGTAGATTGATGCATTGTTCTTGTATTATATTTATTATAATTATATAGTGCACTTACATAGCGTGGATTGACTAGATAAACATTTGTGGAAAAGGGTTTAGTTATTCCTGTGGGGAAGATTTAACCCGGACAAAAATCTGGAATACAGCACTGTATAAAATTTAGTAACGTGAGTTTTCCACTTAAGGTTACTATCTATTATTATACCTCAATATTTTATTTCATTTTTATTTGCTGTGCATAAATTAAAATTATTTTGGCAAGTTAATATTTTTGACGTGCATTTGTTTGGATGAATTTTAATGTTTAAGGTGACAGGAGTTTTTTGTTGTTGTTCATACTAAAAATTATATAATAGGTTTTTTTCAATGTTCAATGGCAATAGGTTTTTGCAGTGGCGTACCGTGGGTATCAGCCGCCCGGGGCGGAGGAAAAATTTGCCGCCCCCCCCTATATAGGTACTTCTTCAGGGAGGGGGGGGGGGGGGGGGGGGGATAGTGAACCTTTTTTTTTTTTTTTTTTTTTTTAATATTTATTAATTAAATCTGTATGCGGTGAATTAAAACTACACTCAGAACGTGAAAACGGTTTTTCTTTGGTTCTGGCAGCACATAAATTGTCTGCAACTAGAATTTTATATTTGCACTTCGAAAAAAGTTATGTTTTCCTTCGAAATATGTCAGCAGATGAATACACAATTGGAATTTTACATTCTGAACAATAAAACTGGCTTAAATTTTATCTGTATGCGGTGAATTAAAACTACACTCAGAACATGAAAAAGGTTTTTATTTGACTCTGGCGGCACATAACTTGTCTGGAAGAATTTTAATAAGCACTTCAAATAAGTTTTTGCTTCGAAATGTGTCGTCGGATGAATTCACAACTGGAATTTTACATTCTGAACACAAAAGGGGTTTTAATTAAATCTCTAAGCGGTGAATTAAGACTACACTCGGAACATGAAAATGTTTTTTCTTTGATTCTGGCGGCACATAAATTGTCTGCAAGAATTTTATTAATGTGTCGTCAGATGAATCCACAACTGCAATTATAAATTTTGAATTAATTTTTATTTAAAAATAATGTATGTGTTAGAAATAAAAACAAAACGTCTGTCATTAATATTTTGATTTTAACAGTATATAAAACTTAAGAAAGATGTTAAGAAACTATAAACTAGAAAAAACTTTTAAGTCCTGACGCGAGAATAGAACCCGCGACTTCCCCAATCCAAATTTTTACAAGATGATTATTGATTGCGAAATTTTGCCGCCCCCCCAAAAGTGCCGCCCGGGGCGGGCCGCCCCCCTCCCGCCCCCCCCACGGTACGCCACTGGGTTTTTGTCAAACCATTCTTACATCCAAGTATTGATATCATTGTTTTCGCAGTTATCTCAAGTTCATTTAATGGATTCGCTTGAAATATAATTGCAGAATCATCTGCATATGAAATAAGTTTCCCTGTTATAGGTAATTTGAATATATTATTTACATATAAGATGAATAGAACAGAGAGCCTAAAATGGTGCCTTGTGGTATTCGAAAGTCGCTTGTGTTCGGTTCACTAAAAGTGTTGTTTAATTTTACATACGTTTTCTAGAGTTCAGGAAGCTTTCTATCCACATTTTAGTGTTATCACAGTAATTGTTTACATTGTTTACAATGTTTGTACAGTAATTTTTTATGGGTTATGCTGTCGAAAGCTTTCTTTAGGTCTTTGAATATTACTACAGATTTTTTGCTTTTGTCTAGTGCGTGATGTATTTTGTTGTTAAATCTATGATTGCGTCCTGTATGCTTATTTTTGCGGAAATTCAAAGTAATTAAATTAATTAATTAAATAAAGTAAAATTAATTAATTAAACATTATTAGTTTTAATAAATGTTAGTAGTTGCTTTTTAGCTACCTTTTCAATTTTTTTTTATATATTTGATAATACTGATATATATTTATTGTTATCAAGTTTAATTTGTAGAACTCCATTTTAATTTTTCATTACTTTTATAAAAAAAAATTACGGTGCTCCAGATTTTATGTCCGGGTTGAATCTTTCCCAAATGAAAGACTAAACCCTTCCACACACTTTTCCACAAATGAATATCTAGTAAATTAACGCAATGTAAGTGCACTATATAAGATTAAAACAATACAAGAACAATACGTCAATCCACCAGAAACATAATGGGAAAATATTTCACCGACTCCAGATATTTTCATATCAGAGGGTTCGGCTCTGATGAAATCCTAACTGGTCCGATAAATCCTACTGATCCCTCAATATAAATATTTAAAAAACTGATCCCTCAATATAAATATTTAAAAAACTGATCCCTCAATATAAATAAAAAAAAAATAAAAAAAAAAAATAAATAAATAAATAAAAAATAATGTTTT
Source organism: Limnephilus lunatus (assembly GCA_917563855.2). Lineage (NCBI taxonomy): Eukaryota > Metazoa > Arthropoda > Insecta > Trichoptera > Limnephilidae > Limnephilus > Limnephilus lunatus. Next base: position 50,796,653 of record OU830592.1, read on the forward strand.
TATTAATTTAATAATATTATTATTAAATTAATAAAAACAGTTTAATTATGAACAAGTTCTGCTGTGTAATTGTTTCGCCCTCAGAAGGCGAAGCAGCTGTCACGCGTAATAATAATTACACAGCAGAACTTTTTTATAAATAAACTGCTTTTTATTAATTTAATAATAATATTATTGAATATATAAAATAAATAAGAAAAAAATAATTAAAAAACTTATATAGGTCGGTAGTTATTAATTTCTTTAGTATCACCTACAATCGGTGTAATAATAGTTTTTTTTTTGCATATAGATGGAAAGATTCCTTTTTTCGGACTAATGTTTATGAAATGGTTTATAGGTTTTTTCAAGAAGTTAAGATTGTTTTCAGTATTTCAACTGCGATCCCATAAAAACCTGGTGCTGACTCAGTTTTTAGGTTTTTTTTTTATTTCAATAATTTCTTGTTCAGCTATTATTTCGAATTTTCTAATCGTTTTATTTGATGAAGCTACTGTATTTCCTAATTTGGTCATTACTTATTTCGTTTGCGAGATTTTTTAAGACATTAGAAAAAAAAATTGAAAGCATTCGCACATTGTTTTGGGTTATCAGAAACTTGCATCATATTATTGTTTATATGTAATTTTAAAATGTCACTTGTTTTTCTTTTTATCATTTTTATTTTTATTAATTAATTGTTTTCTTTTTTATTCAAATAGTTGTTTTCCAAATTGTTTTACTGCTGTTTCCTGAATTAAATACCTTTTGTTAATAAAGTTCTTCCTTAGTATTTTTAATTAGTGCCGTTAGTTTGTTTCTGTATTTTTTAAAGTGTGAATTAATTGAATTATTTTGTGGATTTTTTTTTGGTAGTTTAAATAGTTTTTCTTTTTGAAGTAAAACTTCTTTACGCACGCTCGACACTTGGGGGTAAAATGATGAATGTGTCACGAAAAAGAACCATATATCTATTTAATGTTAAACGCTATGAAACGCATGAAACGCTATGAAACGCATATATTTACGAAAAAATATGAAACGTTACGAACGCTAATCGATATGAAACGCTAATCGATGCGAACGCTAATTAAAGCGAAGGTTTAAAGTTGTTATGAGTTGTTATGAGTTTTTATGAGTTGTTATGAGTTTTTGTGAGTTGTTATGAGTTGTTATGAGTTGTTATGAGTTGTTATGAGTTGTTATGAGTTGTTATGAGTTGTTATGAGTTGTTATGAGTTGTTATGAGTTGTTATGAGTTGTTATGAGTTGTTATGCGTTGTAATGAGTTGTTATGAGTTGTTATGAGTTGTTATGAGTTTTTATGAGTTGTTATGAGTTGTTATGAGTTGTTATGAGTTGAGTTGAGATTAATTGAGTTGAGTTGAGTTTTTATGAGCTGTTATGAGTTGTTATGAGTTGTTATTTATTTATTTATATTTGTTTATAAGGATATACACAGTACATAAGTTTACAAGTTATAAGGAATATTAAATGAAGTTATTACATGATATAGTACCTATTACGTAAGTCCGTAGAATATCTCGGATAATTATTTGCCTGGGATTTGAACAGTTCTTAAAATTTAACTAATGAATGAATGAGAAGAATAATATAAAGGAAGATTGTATATGAAGATAAAAGAGATATACTTTTAGAACAAGAAATACATGCTCACAAATAGTAATTAGTTTAATGAAAATATAAGTGTAAATAAGAAGTTTTAAAATAAATTGTATCACGCCAACAAATTTAGTAAATTAGTTTTGTATGTTTGCAAGGAGTTGTGAAAAATGTCTAAGTGTAATAATTTTTCATAGTGGGTATAAGATGTGATTGCGCGAGAGATTGGTGAGTTTTTTGCTGCATTAGTATTATTGGATCCTATGTGAAAAAGTGAAGTGTGCCTGGTACGCCTCATTGGAACATTTAAACCAATGACAGATAGCAATTCGGGACTATCTATTTTATTATTAAGCAGGTTATGTAGAAACATCAGATCTGACAATGTACGTCTTTTTTGTAAAGATAACAAATTACTTGAAGTTTTGTTGTATTTCTTGAGTAAATGTTTCGAAAATTTATTCTGTATACTCTCTATTAAATCTATGTATACCTTATATTGAGGATTCCATATGGTGGAAGCATACTCCAGTGGACTTCTGACCAATGAACAGAATAATATTTCCAGAGTCTTAGCACTTTTAAAAACTTCACATATTCTTCATAGAAAACCTAGCATCTTGTAAGATTTTGATACAATATATTCGATGTGCTTATCAAATATTAGTTTGCTATCTAAGTGGAAACCTAGATCTTTGCATGTAGACATATATTTTAAAGGTTTGTTATTCAAGTTGTAAGGTTAGATTATTTTATTTTTATTTCTAGTAAACGCAATCGAGTGACACTTAGATATATTTAAGGACAATAGGTTTGATTCACAGTATGCGCACAAATGATCAAGATCACTTTGTAATTCGATGCAATCGGATAACGACTGTATAGGTTTAAAAAATTTCATGTCATCCGCATATAACATAAAGTTACTATTTGGGAAGCATATAAGAATGTCATTTATATAAATATTGAATAGGAGTGGACCGAGGTGCGACCCCTGGGGCACACCTGAGAGGATTTCTATTAAGCAAGATGCGAAACCATTGACAACCGTGATTTGGTGTCGATTACTAACATAATATGCGATCCATCTATAGAGATCACCGTGAATTCCTAAACCTAATAGCTTCTGTAAAAGAATATAATGGTTAACACGGTCGAATGCTTTGGAGTAATCAGTGTAGATGGCATCCACCTGGCATCTCATTTCCATTTGAGCATGAAGAAAATTTGTAAAAGACGCAAAATTTGAGGTTGTGGAGCGATTTTTCATGAAGCCATGTTGATTAGTTGAGAGTGAAGGTGAGATGGTAGAGTATAATTGATCGTAAACAATTTTTTCCAATACTTTACTTAGAATCGGTAATTTGGATATAGGTCGATAGTTGGAGACATCATTTTTACTGCCATTTTTAAAGATTGGGGTAATCAAGGCTGTTTTCCACTTGTCGGGAAATATTCCTTCAGATAGCGATAATTTGAAAATAGCAAAAATGGGGGGTGTCAATTGTTTACTACAATAGTTTATAAAGATCCCTGGAAGTTTATCGTTACCCGGTCCCTTTTTGATATCGATAGACTTAAGGTATTTGAAATTTATGTCTTCATTGATCTCGATTGAGCTAATTACGCTATTTGAATTTAAACAATCACTGGCATTGCTTTTATGAGCAGGTTGAGCATTCGAAAATACAGAACCAAAATAGTCCGAAAACAAATTGGCTACTCCTTTACTGTCATTAGCAGTTTTTTCGCCATAAATCATATGATCGGGAATGGCAGGAGATTTCCTTTGAGAATTGACATAGGACCATATTTTTTTAACATTGTGCTGTATACCGGATTCTATCTTAGAGATGTAGGTTTTGTAAGCCGCTGAAGCGACCGTTTTTTGCCTTTAATTTATTTACGCCCTACTGGGCTTTTACAAGCATAGAAGGAAAAGTATAATAACAATAATAATTATGTAGTCATATGTTACTAAACCAATAAAACAGAATAAATAATAAAGCAATCATCATAGACTAGGAGACGAGGTAGGTAAACCCTACGTCATCGAGTACACGGATGAAACTACTTTTTAGTGATAATGGACACTTAGAAAACCTTAAAAAAGCTGGTCTGCCGGTGCTCCTCTTGGCAGGAGCCGCGCAGCCATGGAAATAGTCAGCGTTTTTTTTCTAAAAAATTACGTCATCGAGTACACGAACGGGAATGGTGTCATATGATAAAGGTCGATTAGAAAATGAGAAAAAAGCAGGGCTGCCAACCGGCAGCCTGGCAAGTTCGCAGGCAGCCGGCGTCAAAGTGGGGTAAAAAATAGTAATTTTTACGTCATCGAGTACACGAATGAAACTAATGAATAACTATAGTCCAGATCATTCTGTTTAAGAATTTCTTAGTCTGCCGACCAGCAGCCTGGCAAATTTTTGTATACGATTTTTTAAAGTTTTTTTTTTTTTTTTTAATTTTTCGTTTATTTTTATTATTATTTTTATTTCATTATATTTTTAAAAACTTTGAATGCCATATTTTAAAAATATGAACGATAATGATAAAAAAAAATAATTTGAGATTTCCGAGTGTACCCATCCGTCAGGTGAGCCGTTCGACGCCAAACCATTTACGAAACCTGCCGCGGTGCCCCTCACTGCTGTCGCGTGTCAATATTATTGTACAAATTTATAATATTAATAGTCCTTTTAAAATTGCCTAATAGTTCATAGTAGTTGGAAGTTCGAAAAACCAACGCACCATCGCTGTAAGAGCTGCGTTCGTCCGTAAAACGACGGAAATTTCTGAAACCCCGTTCGTTTCATATCGGTTTCGCTTGCCCTGCTGCACCGATTACATCGAATACAAGATCGAAACTAATGAAAAACTGTAGTCTAAATTATTTCATTCATGACTTCTTTGGTCTGCCACCAGGAGCCAGGCAGTTTTTTGTGTACGATTTTTTAAAGTTTTAATTTTTTTTTTAATTCTTAAATAATTTTTTCCAATATCTTTATTATTATTTTTATTTCAATATGGTTTTAAAAACTTAGAATACCAAATTTTACATAAAATAAGTGGTAATGATAACAAAATTAATTTTCGGTATTCCGAGTGTACTCATCGGACGGGAGAGCCTTTCGACGCGAAACAACTTACTGGAAACTGGCCGCGGTACCCTTCGCCGCTATCGCATGCCCATATTATTATACAAATTTATAAAAATAATAATTTTTTTAAGATAACCTAATAGTCCATTGTGGTTGGAAGTTCAAAAAACTACCGCACCGTCGCCGTAAGAGCTGCGTTCGTCCGGAAATCGACGGAAATTTCCGAGCCTCGTCGGTTTCATATCGGTTTCGCTTGCCCTGCTGCATCGATTACGTCGAATGCAAGATCAAAACTAACCAAAAGCTGAAGTATAGATCATTCCATTCATGACTTTTATGGTCTGCCGACTAGCAGCCTGGCAGTTTTTTGTGTACGATTTTTTTAAGTTCTAATTCATTTTTTAATTAAAAAAATATATTTTCAATATCTTTATTATTATTTTTATTTCAATATGGTTTTTAAAACTTAGAAAGCCAGATTTTAAATAAAATAAGTGGTAATGATAAAAAAAAAATTTGAGTCTTCCAAGTGTACCCATCGGACGGGAGAGCCTTTCGTCGCGAAACAGCTTACTGGAAACTGGCCGCGGAGCCCTTCGCTGCCATCGCATGCCCATATCATTATACAAATTTATAATAATTTTAGTCTTTTTAAGATTACCTAATAGTCCATAATGGTTGGAAGTTTAAATAACCACTGCACCGTCACCGTAAGTGCTGCGTTCGTCCGGAAAACGACGGAAATTTCCGGGCCCCGTCCATTTCATATCGGTTTCGCTTGGCCTGCTACATCGATTACACGAGTATAAGATCAAAACTAACGAAAAACTGTAGTCTAGATCATCTCCTTCATGACTTCTTTGGTCTGCTAGACAGCAGCCTGGTAGTTTTTTATGTACGATTTTTATTTTTTATTTTTTTGTTATTATTTTCAATATCTTTATTATTATTTTAATTTTAATATGGTTTTAAAAACTTAGAACCCCAGATTTAAAAAAAAAGTGGTTATGATAAAAAAATACATTTTGGGTGTTCAGAGTGTACCCATCGGACGGGAGAGCCTTTCGACGCGAAACAACTTACTGGAAACTGGCCGCGGAGCCCTTCACCGCTATCGCATGCCCATATTATTATTCAAAATTTTAATAATAATAGTCTTTTCAAAATTACCTAATAGAACATAGTGGTTGGAAGTTCGAACAACTACCACACCGTCGCCGTTAGTGCTGCGTTCGTCCGGAAAACGACGGAAATTTCCGGGCCCTGTCCGTTTCATATCGGTTTCGCTTGCCATGCTACATCGATTACTCGAGTACAAGATCAAAACTATCGAAAAACTGTAGTCTAGATCATCCCATTCATGACTTCTTTGGTCTGCCGACCAGCAGCCTGGCAGTTTTTGTGTACAATTTTTTGAAGTTATAATTTTTTTTTTAATTTTTAAAAAAATATTTTAAATATCTTTATTACTTTTTTTATTTCAATATGGTTTTGAATAATTAGTATGCAAGATTTTAAATAAAATAAGTGGCAATGATAAAAAAATTAATTTTGAGTGTTCCGAGTGTACCCATCGGACGGGAACGCCTTTCGACGCGAAACAACTTACTGGAAACTGGCCGCGGAGCTTTTCACCGCCATCGCATGCCCATATTATTATACAAATTTATAATAATAATAGTCTTTTTAAAATTACCTAATAGAACATAGTGGTTGGAAGTTTGAACAACCATCACACCGTCGCCGTAAGAGCTGTGTTCGACTGAAAAACGACGAAAATTTCAAAACCCAGTGCGTTTCACATCGGTTTCGCTTGCCCTGCTGCATCGATTACAGTCGGAACACTCAAAATTTATTTTTTTATCATAACCACTTATTTTATTTAATATCAGGCATCCTTATTTTTTAAAACCATATTAAAATAAAAATAAAAATAAAGATATTGAAAAAATTTATTTAAGAATTAAAAAAAAAATTAAAACTTTAAAAAATCGTACACAAAAAACTGCCTGGCTCCTGGTGGCAGACCAAAGAAGTCATGAATGAGATAATCTAGACTACAGTTTTTCATTAGTTTCGATCTTGTATTCGATGTAATCGGTGCAGCGGGGCAAGCGAAACCGATATGAAACGAACGGGGTTTCAGAAATTTCCGTCGTTTTACGGACGAACGCAGCTCTTACAGCGATGGTGCATTGGTTTTTCGAACTTCCAACTACTATGGACTATTAGGCAATTTTAAAAGGACTATTAATATTATAAATTTGTACAATAATATTGACACGCGGCAGCGGTGAGGGGCACCGCGGCAGGTTTCGTAAGTGGTTTGACGTCGAACGGCTCACCTGACGGATGGGTACACTCGGAACTCTCAAATTATTTTTTTTTTATCATTATCGTTCATATTTTTAAAATACGGCATTCAAAGTTTTTAAAAATATAATGAATTAAAAATAATAATAAAGATAAACGAAAAATTAAAAAAAAAAAAAAAAAACTTTAAAAAATCGTACACAAAAATTTGCCAGGTTTCTGGTCGGCAGACAAAGAAATTCTTAAACGGAATGATCTGAACTATAGTTATTCATTAGTTTCATTCGTGTACTCGATGACGTAAAAATTACTATTTTTTACCCCACTTTGACGCCGGCTGCCTGCGAACTTGCCAGGCTGCGGGTTGGCAGCCCTGCTTTTTTCTAATTTTCTAATCGACCTTTATCATATGACACCATTCCCGTTCGTGTACTCGATGACGTAATTTTTTAGAAAAAAAACGCTGACTATTTCCATGGCAGCGCGGCTCCTGCCAAGAGGCGCACCGGCAGACCAGCTTTTTAAAGGTTTTCTAAGTGTTCATTATCACTACAAAGTAGTTTCATCCGTGTACTCGATGACGTAGGGTTTACCTATGTCGTCTCCTGGTCTATCCATACAAGGTATAGAACATCATAACAGAAATAAAAACATAAAAAATTTAAACATCATAAAAGTAATGAAACAGTATGAGTAATAAGAAAAAATCAGTAATAAGACCTGAAATACAATAAAGTGCAATGTGTAAAAGCTAGTTAGTAGGTATAAACAAACAATTATATGTGTATAATAATGTAGGACGATAAAACAGAACTAAATAGAACAGCAAAATAAAATAAAATAAGGTTATAAATTACTGGTAAGATTTTAAATGAGAGGAGGTTTTATGCAAAGAACAAAAATAAAAAAAAAGTTAATTATTAGCAGATAAAATAGAGATGAGTTGCCTCTTGAAAATTGCAAAACTGTCAACACCAAATATATCTATAGATTCACAATGTTTATTTGCAAGGCTATGCACTCTAGGGATTGGTGAATTAATAGAATAGTTAATAGTTAGTATTGAGGGTATTGTTAAAATTGAAAATATCTTTATTGCGAGTTTGTCTGGCAGGTATATTAATACAGATTAGTTCTAACAAATTAGGGCAGTCAACTAAAGATTTGATAATTTTGAATGAAAATAACATATCAATTAACACTCTTTTATCTGATAATTTAAGGAGTCTGGTTTCTGCGCGTAAGTTATTATAATTTATAAGTTCGATTGGAATTTTCATTTAAAAAATAATATACCGAAGGAATTTGTTTTGTACCTTTTCCAATAATTGAGAATGGACTTTGTAATATGGTGACCAAATGATGAAATAATGAGTTGTTATGAGTTGAGTTGAGTTGTGTTGAGTTGATGGGGATGTTGAGGGGATGGGGATATTTTTATTCCTGTTATTGTTATATTGTTAATGGACGTCATAAGTTTGTGAAGTTTTACTTCAGTCGTGTGGTCTAAAGCACACTCGTTTTTTTCTCTCTAATAGAAACCACTAAACCGTGGGTGATCCATGGTTTAATTATATCAAATTTATTTTTATATATTTTTTTGGTATTTCGCAGTTTGAGGCTTTTATATGTTTTTGTAAGGTTTCGTGGAATTGAAATGCACTTGTATTCACATCTTCTGTGCTAAGTATAGATTCCCATGTTTAAAGAACATTTTCGGTTTTTATTTATTAAATACATTATTTGATATAATAAAGCTGTTTGTTTTCCAAATAAAGATATTGTTATTGTATTATTATAAGTATAACAATGTAGACATAGTTATATTGGGTTTGGGTCCATAGTAGTTAATCCCCCAACAGTTAGCTCCCCCGGAGACGAAGTTCTGGAAAGGAAAAGAGGGTTAGGGATGGGTAGGAATCTGGGGGTCAGTGTGTCGAGGAGTTATGGACGTATGAATCCATCCCTCCCACTGTGGTGCAAGGCGATATTCCAAGAGAGTACGACTGGAGAAATCAAAGGGACTTTCTCAACCAGTCTCTCTCGATCCGGCCTGCCATGCAGCTGGTGGGCAGACGTATCCGCCGCCAAGACCCAAACAAACCTCACTCCATGAACCCGGGCACCCCTGCTAAGCCACCAAACCTAGCGAACCACTTGGAGTGTCCTATGACAGAGGCGTTGGTTATCCAATAAATAGTTCCCGGGGCGGCGGTACCCATACCCGCCTTCCAAATTGGTTAAATAGGTTACGTTAAGACCCCGCTCTCCGCAGGAATTTTTTTTATTTAGAACAGTGGCGATATTTAGTTCTAAAAACTTTTAAAAGGAGGTGTATTTGCAAGGCGCGGGTATTATCAATAAAATGTAAAAAATTGTGTGGTTTGGATCCTGGCTAATCGTTGAACTTCGGGGAAATAATAATAATTTCTATAAGCAGTAGGGCTGCCACAATTTTAGAATATACATAATATTTATACAAAAATATCTGTTATTTTCTCAATGTAGGTATTACGTTAGGTTACCTATATAGCGTAATGTGCACTTGAGGTGAACGTTCACAAAACAAAGCTATATTATTATAATGGAGCTACAATTATCATTGTATCTCTTTAATTTCTTTTATCAATTTGGGAGATGGGTATGAGTACCACCGCGCCGCCCAGGAAAACTTTTTTTGGATAACCAACACCCCTGCCGTAGGTCACCCAAGTGGTTGGCTATGTTCGGTGACTTAGCAGGGGTGCCCGGGTCATGGAATGGGTCATCAATTTTCCATGGCTATTTTTAAATTTCTTTTTTCATAACTTTTAATGACTTTTCAAAGGGGTTTGAAAATGAATGATTCTGAGTTTCCATGAAACCTTGGAGATTATGTACAAAAAAAAAACACGAAATATGTAGCACGGCGACATGCCTGTCTTTTCATTTCCTATAAATATATCCTCTTCACTGTAAATCCCACTTTAGATACTAGGTATTACAAATTCAGAACTGATGATACGAGTACATTGTTCTATTAGCGAATAGATGTTGTGACCGGTCAAAGCCGACAGCGGACAGCGGACAGCGGACATCGGACGTGGATATTTAGTGGATCTCAATTTAGTGACTCTAATAATAGAACGAGAAAGACCAATAGTCAATATTCGTGCCAAATGAGTGAAGACTCCCTCCATGAGACTCTTCGATCATCTCACAGGGAGAGGTTCATACTGCAATTGAAGGTAGTATAGCATCACTGAATAAATGATACAGAAATGCCATCCATGTAGATTAGAATGACAACCGATGTGGCCGCTGACTAGTATCGTTTGGTTCTAACCTATTTTACATGCACTCTGTTTCTGCAACACTGCCTGATGTCATATATCGCCATTACTTTTTGATCGAAATGAAAATTTTAAAATAATGACGAAACAATTTCTGTAGGTACCTACGTATTTAAAATTTAAGCAAATAACGATCAAACTTTTGTATCACAAAACACGCACATATCGCATTCCTGGTGTATATCTTTATTCTGTGAATGTACACAGTGTCGGAATAGTATATCATTGTTCAGAGGGTTTAGGTATAATATATCATTGTACATTACATCCATTGATAAGTGTTAAGTTAGTGAATGTAACCTCGTCTACTTCGCCCATCGAGAAACCGCAAATTAAATAAATTATTTGCTAGTAGTACTTCCTATTTTTTTTAAAATAATAATTCAGTCAATTATTGTAAAAAAAAGTTCTGTAAAGGTTTTAAGCTCATTAGTAATTATATTTCTTGTTCATCTTCTTCAATGGGGCTTCAGCCCATTTGGAGCCTTGGCCTTCCTCAAGACAAGCCTCCACCGCCCTCTGTCCGCGTCCGTCGTCTTCCAATCTGACATATGGAAACACACACATCCGGGAAAATTATGTACCTACACAGAAACGCACGCAAACATGAAAAACCTGACCCAGGTGCATATATAATGCATACAACGGTTTTGTAAAATAAAAACTAAATTAATTAAAAATAACCTCAACATATTATATGGAATGCACTAATTTAAATTTTAATACGGAATTAAGTCAAATAAATAGGCACTTGTTGATGGAGTAATAGGCATTTGTTGAGTAAGAATGTAATTAAGTTTAAAACCAATGTCCACATGGAATCATTCATGTTTGATGTTTTGATATAGGTACCTAGGAAGGTTATTTTTTTATTTATTTGTTTATCTTAAAATTGCTAATAATATTACTGGTCTTCCATTAAAAGCATTTGCTTGTGGATGGAAGAAGAGTTTACATTTCATATATTATTTACAGATAAAGTCACGTGTACAGTTAATACAACGCAGTTAATACAGTTAATACATTTCATATACCTATGTACAATACGTAGTCCTGTATTTCAATATATAGGTGCAGTTAATACAGACACATGGCAATCCCCGACCCGTTAACTAAAAGATACAAACATGGATGTATTCAGTAAGGAGAAGAACAAGTATGATTTTTAGTATATTTCAACTAATTATAAATGTGAAAGTTTAGAATTAGTTACGGAATATGTGTATCTTGGTGTTAACGTTACCGTAAATTGTTTTTTTTTAAATGGGACAAACATATAAAAAAAACCTGTAAAAGACTCAGATCAATTGCTGGCAGAATGTTCACATAAATTTTTTTTTTATCAATTGAAACACTAAAAATAATTTATATATCACTGGCAGAGTCCATTATAAGATATGGATTAACAATATGGGGAAATACTTCTATAACAAATCTGAAACAAGTCCAAGTTGCACAAAACGCAATTGTAAAATTATTAGTCGTCCCTAATATTTTCAAACGGAGACATAATACACCATTACTGTTTCAAAGTGCTAAAATTTTACCTTATTTTAGTTAATAAGGCAATACTATGGCACAAAATTATAATTCAGCATATATTTAAACAGCAGCATAAAGAGAAATTAGAACATAAATACAGCACTAGATTCACGCGCAACAACGGGTTAATAGTTCCGAAATTTAATAAAAAGTACGGACGAATACAACATACCGAAAATATTTAATTTTTTACCTGATACTATAAAGCAATGTAATTCTATGATTAAGGTTAAATATATGCTGAAAAATTGGCTATCGGAAAAAAAACATTTATTTTGATTTGTATGAAAAATGTTGAATTTGTAGATATAAGATGTAAAATTATAACATTAAAAATCTAAATGTAACTTAATTTTAAGCACCTGCTGACGAGTCAATTCAATTGGCTTAGCAGGACTTGTTTGTGATTTGTAATAACTATTCTTACAATAATAAAAAAATAAATAAAAAGTGTGACATTCTCTAAAATACTTTTTATAGAGTTTAACAATTGAACTGAGTCCTTAATGCTTCAGATTTCTATTGGTAGGTTATTGAAAAATAATTTTCCTTGGTGAGTATAATGGTGTTGGGCAAAAGAAGTGTATAATTTGGGGCACACAAATACATGTTTAAGAGCGTAAAACCAGAGAACACCAGAAATATGTCATTTTAAATCAGTGTTTAGATGTATTGACTCTTTTCTACAAAAAATTATAAATTGATTTCGAAAGATCGTTCTTTTATCTAGTAAACATATGTTTTAAATTTTCATAAAAAATGTTTTTCTTAGTATAATAATGTTAAACCATAGGTCATTGGCGGATTTGTAAAATTTTCAACAAAGTACATTTATTATACAACACCCATTTCAAATCACATAATCATGCAGTTAAATAAATCAATACATTATTATATTATTATATTATGTATGTAACAGAATTTTAATTTTAGTTTAAATAAAATCCTAAAAAAATATAAGTACATGTGTTTCTTGACGAAAATTGGTCCGTTTGTGTATTTATTTGCGCACTTACAGACTAATATATTTAAAAAAAAATTTACATTCTTATTTTGCTGAGACATTATTGAAAAATGATAAATACTTATGATCAAAAAATAATTACAAAAAGTACATAATTTTAATAGTTTTATCAACACGCCTTTCAGCATTTTTGGATGTAGGTAGGATTAAAGCAAATTTGGAATGAAATAAAATCGATATTGAGTTATTATTTTAAAAAGCTGGTACGGAGAGTAATTAATCTTTCTCATAATAACCGCCCTGTACGATCGTAAGAACCTCTTTCGACGAAATGTGGATTTTCGGCCGCTGGCTGGTTATACGCTCTTAAGTCTAGTACGATTTTCAGTTATGAATAAGTATTTATATTTTTCTTTTATAATTTGAACGATTGAATTTTTTATAATTAGTTTATAAATGTTGGAACTTTGAATTCTTCAAATAGGCGATCAGCGGGGAAGTCTGGAGGTTTTTTTAGTATAATTTTTATTATTAGTTTTTGAACAATTTATATGGGGGTCAGACTAGTTTTGTAAGCTGCTCCCCAACTGATAATGGCATACTGAAGAATAGACTGTACTAATGCGTAGTATATTGAGAGATATAGATTTTTCGTTGATAAGAAATTTCTAATCCGTAAGAATATATACATTCATTTCCTAACTATTTTTATTGTATGGCCGATGTGATCTTTCCATTTTAGGTTTTTATCTATGACTATTCCAAGATATGTAATTTTATCTGCTATTTTCGGAAGGGAACATTTTATTTGTGTACTTTAATTTTCATGTGTTCAGATCCTTTTTGGAAGTTTTTTATAGTTATGCTTGCTTTATAGCATATTTTAAGGTTTTTTGTAAACCTTGTTTTTTATAGTTATGCTTGCTTTAGGCATATTATTAGGTTTTCTGTAAACCTTGTTTTTTATTGTTATGCTTGCTTTAGGCATATTATTAGGTTTTCTGTAAACCTTGTTTTTTATAGTTATGCTTGCTTTAGGCATATTATTAGGTTTTCTGTAAACCTTGTTTTTGTGTACTATATTTGGTACAAGCCGGGCTATTGTGTATAAGTGGATTATTATTAGAATATTATAATAATAATAATAATAATAATAATAATCTTTATTTGGAAAACAAACAGCTTTACAAAGATGCATAAAAATAAAGAGTGCTAAAATAAAACAGTAAGCCTAAAAACATGTTTTCGCTGATAAAATTTGTTTTTTTTTTCGCTGACAAGAAAAACATAAAGAAAAACTAAGAAAAAAATAGTTAAGAGAAGCTAAATTAAACATAAAGAAAAACTAAGAAAAAAAAAAAATAGTAAGGAGAAGCTAAATACTTAAATAATGCATGATAAAATATAGAAAAACACAATAAAGGGTAAGCTTATGATCTTATAGGAGTATATGGATGATTTTTATGTAATTAGGGAATATGAAAATATATTGCAAATTAGGAAAAGGAATCTGATTAATAATATAATAAATAAATATAAATATGGATGTTAAGTGGTGTGTTGTGATGCATTACATTTATCTGATAGTGTTGCTTTGAATTTGTTGAAAGTTATATTGAAGATGTCTGTATATGTGAGGTGTGTGTTATGATAGTGGCAGGCTCGATGTATGAATTCATTTTGTAAGTAGTTGGTGTTGGAGCGGCTGTTATAAAAAAGGGATACGTTTCTGCCATTGCGACCAGGAACTCTAATATCTATTTTTTGTAAAAGATACGGGGAAGATATCGTATTATTTAGGATTCTGTACAAAAACAATTGATCAGAAATAATTCTCCTACAATTTAATTTCGGGATTTTAAAGAATTGACGAATATCTTCATTTGATTGGAATGCATAAAACGACCGAAAATTTATGTAGGAGAGAAATTTTTCCTGAACACGTTCGATTCTATGAACATATGTTATATATCTTGGATTCCAAATTTGTGAGGCGTGTTCTAGGTGCGGACGAACATAGGTATAATAAAGCAAAATAAATGTATCGAGAAAATAAAATAGTTTTGATGTTCGTAGTATAAATCCTAACATTTGGGTGGCTTTAGTGACAATGTTATTAATATGTAATTGGAATGTAAGTTTGGAATCTAAGGTAACACCCAGGTCCCGAACTGATTCTTTTCTTTTAATATCGACATTGTTTATTGAATATTTAAATATTATTTTGGTCCTATTTCTCGTAAATGATATTGAGTAACATTTATCTATGTTTAGGAACAAGCAGTTAATTTTGCAATATTCGCTGAGATTATTAAGGTCCTCCTGTATTTTTAAGCAGCACGCGATATCATCGATTGGAAGGTATAGTTTCATATCATCTGCATATAAAATTGCCTTGCAGTGTTTAAAACAACTCGTAATGTCATTAATATAGATATTAAACAGGAGAGGACCCAAAATTGATCCTTGTGGAACTCCTGATGTAATATTGACCCAATTTGATTTGAAACCACTTAGCACAACAGCTTGCGAACGGTTTCTGATATATGAGTCTAGCCATCTTAGTAGATCTCCATGGATACCCGCAAGTTTTAGTTTTCTAAACAGAATGGAATGGTTAATTTTATCGAACGCCTTGCTGTAATCTGTATAAATGGCATCAGTTTGAATACGCTTATCCATATTATGAAGTATAAAGTTCGTAAAACAAGCTAAGTTAGTAGTGACGGATTTACCGCTTCTGAAGCCATGTTGGTGTTCACTAAGAATGTTCTTTAATGCGTTGGAGATTTGGTCTGCTGCAAGTTTTTCGAATAATTTTGAGAAAATTGATAGTTTGGATATTGGCCTGTAATTTTGTACAAGATTTCGCGGACCGGACTTGTATATTGGGGTTACAAATGCTTGTTTCCACATAGAAGGAAATTTACCTGTTTGTAACGAACGTTTAAATAATATTAATAATGGATACGCTAAATTCTTTGAGCATTTGGAGATAAATATAGGTGGAATTCCATCTGGACCAGCACCTTTGCTAGAATCGATTTGGTTTATGTACTTCAAAATTAGATCATAACTAATCTCTAAATCACTAATTTCGGCAACGCTGTGGTCTGCATGAGAGTTTACATTGGGGACATCACATTTCTCGTATACTGAATAAAAGAACGACGAGAACAGCTGCGAAATTTCTTGTCCGGTATGAGCAATTTCGTTTTGATAATTCATAGTACTAGGAATGGATGATGTCGTACGTTTAGATTTTATGTACGAAAAGAGAGATTTAGAATTTCGATGAATATTCCGTTCTGCATTGAGAACAAAATTTTGGTGACACTCTTTGGACATATTTTTTGCCTTATTCGTAGAATTGAGAAAGCTTCGTAATCAGATGGATTATTATATTTCTTGAATTTCGATAGATATTTACGTTTTTCTCTTGTTATTTTAATGAGGGCAGGTGAGTACCATGGTGGATACTTTAGTACTTGAATAAATTTGCTAGGTATAAATTGATTTATAACAATGTTTAATACATTATAAAATGTCTCGATTGCTATATCTATATCAGTGTTATTAAGTTTTGTAGGCCAGTCAATGTTAGATAAGTGAGTATTGATTTCATCATAGTTTCCTTTGGCGAATATGTATTTTTGAGATTTGTTATGTACAAGCGTGGATAAGATATTGAAAGGTAAGTCAACATGTAACGCTTTGTGGTGTATGTCTTCTGGAACTAAAGGTAATTCAGGCAATAAGACTTTCAGATTTATATTAGATAAGATAAGGTCTAGTATTCTTTCATTAGCATTAGTGAAACTATTAAATTGTTGTAGGCCAGAGAAAGACAGATAATCTATGAACTGTGAACTAATCGTGGACTGATATTCTTCAGGAATAAGATATGAGTTATGATCATTTAGGGTCCATTTAATTTCCGGTAAGTTAAAATCACCAAGAATTATGAATTTATCATCCGGCAAAGACAACATTTTTTGATTAAGTTGCGTGGAGAAATTGAGCAATTGAGAATTAAATCGAAGATTTCTAGGAATATATACTGAGCATATATGTATGTTATCCATTCCACCTTGTTCCGAGGGCACCCGAATTGTGATCCAAATATCTTCATCAGTCAATTTCCAGTCATTAACAGTTGCGTTAATGTAGCGTTTTACTGCTAGCAGTGTGCCACCTCCTCTTGATTGACCTGTGTCAGCATAGTTTCTGTTGCGGATAAATACGTCATATCTAGAGTCAAAGAGTTCACCACTATTAATGTTATCATTCAACCAACTTTCAGTAATGCCTATTATATCATAGTCACTACACACAATATTTTTAAAGAAGATGTCAGTTTTAGTACGCAATCCTCTTACATTTTGATAGTAAATAGTGAACGCCATTAGAGGATTATATTAACCAATTTTATAAAATAAGAATGTAGATGATAATGATGAGTAAGAGGATTCGAATTATATAGAGTGTAGAGAAATAAGCTCGAGACTATCCTAATTAGTGATAAAAAATAAATTAATAGTTTTTTCCATGGTTTACAAAAAGTATTCATTAAAAATGTGTTGATATTAATATTAACTAGACTAAATAAGGAAGAACCCCGTAGCAAATGTAGTGGCCGTGTAATTGGTAACACGCCGAATTGTGTATTTATGTGTTGACAGTAAAGACGGTAAGTATTATAGGTGATACAGATAAGGATGGTTAGAATCACATTTAGTGTGGGTTTTAGTAGAGTATGTATATATGTAAATGTCATTATGATGATAAAGTGAGGGATGCGATATACATTAAGTTTAAAGATAAATGTTTTGCTAAAATCTAGATTATAATAAATTCTACAAAAAATAAAGAAAAATGCAAGAACTATGTCATCCTTCCAAGGTCTGCATCGCTTGAGATTAGCTTCGCTGGAGATGTATCGTTTTTTCGAAGAAAAATTTTGCAGTTCCGGACCCATACATAACGAAAACCCTTTTCTTTGGCGTATATTTTTGTTTTGTTTAGTAGCACCTTATTTGCAATAGTAAGGTGCTCGTTGATAAAAAAGCGTTGGTCAGTCCCTGGTAAATTGATTTCCTTTGTGGTAGATGATTTCTTCTTTCTAGAGGCTGTGATTATCTTGTTTTTTATATCAGATGAGACTTTCATGATAATGGGTTTAATTTTATTAGATTGGGAATCGCGAGGAGAGACACGTGTAATAAATCCTATATCATTTTTTAATATTTTCACATTTAAGAGTTCGCTAATGGATTGAGCAATTTCATAAAGATTCTCTCCGTTTCTCTCAGGAAGATTTCTTATTTCGATGTTGTTTCTTCTGTCATATTGATCACGCCTCAAGTTGTTCTCTGTCATTATGAGTAAAATAGAATTTATTTCATCAATTTTGACTTCAAGTTTATTAATAGTAGCATTTTTTTCTATGTGATCATTTTTTAGAGTCACCAATTCATCATGAGTGTCACGCAGGGATTGAACTTCTTGTTGGAGACTGGCATTATCTTCTTGAAGGATTCTCACACATTCCAAGATTTTCTTGTACTGGTCTTTCCATTCACTAGACAGTACGTCTAATTTGTGCTGAACGGCATCAGTTGCAGTCTTGCTTTCAGAGCGCAAAATTTCCAATTTTGACTCGAAAAAGTTGATGAGGGAGTCAGTGTCAATGTTAATAATGGATTGATGCATCGGTGAGTCCAAGGGGCTGGATGTGGCCCCTAGTGGTGAGGGAGAAGTTGCTGATGACGTCAACACTTTCTTTGCACTGCAAACCTTGCCGCGAGATTTAGACATTTTGAATTGAATTAATCGGACAATCAAATGATTTGATCACTCAAATGTTTAGAAAGTCACTTGTTTTATAACTTTAAACTCAAAGATAAGATTTGTGCACTCTTGTAGACTTTGTAAGTATTAATTGTTTTTGTGTTTAATTCGTAGAATTAGTTTATTTAATTAATTTTGCGGGAGCAAAACAAAAACAAGCAGCTGTCACTTTAAAGTATTGTTGTATGGTGTATATTTAAGTATTGATGTATATTTCTAAGCTAAGTGGATAAGAGTACAATAGATATATGTATAGAAGATAACACATTTGGGTAGTTTTCCAAACCGTGCTGTTGTTGGCGTCTCCACGTCAAGTAGTTGCCAAGTGATGATGGGATTGAAGTGCTATAAACATCATTACAGATATGGCATATATCCACCTTCGTACTCCTATTTGGGTTTTATTCGGTTTCATTGATGAGAACATTCTAGATATGATATATCTTACTTAAAAGATAATAATTATCTTTAACAACAAATATTTTTTTGAACTATTCTTTATTTTATTGGACAATTTAGAAATACGAAACATTTCTTTAACTCTGGTACAGATTACAGAAAAATTCTTATCGGGTTTCTCTTGTTCATCTTACCCGACTTTCGCTTTCACCTCGAGTATTTAATTTATGTTTACCAAATTTTTAAAAAAGATTCGTAAATTTTAGTCAAGCTATCTTAATGGTTTTCATTATTTGGTTAAACGTCTTATAATTCCATTAAAAAAGCGCAGCTGTCCCTGAAACTAGTTAGCTTTAAATTTATGCACCTACTTATAAAGTCATTTTTAGTAAGAGGTTTTTAAATATGTTATTAAAAAAAAAGTTATACCGCCTATCTAAAATAAGAATCAACGAGAAAAAGACATCACTCACGGACTTTCCTCGCTATTTAAAATGTCGGGTTCAGTTCCTCCAGTGTAAGGCACGTGACCTTTAAACTTCCCTCGGCAGAGCGTGGTGGGGGTATGGGGTGGTGGGGAGAGGGGGAGGGGGTTCCATTCACTGGAGGTTTACCCCCCCCCTTCCCTCCAAGCCTTCCCGGTAATAGTATTTACCTTTTAGTTACAGTGCTAACGTTTGATTGAAATTTGATTAAACATATTTTGGAGTGAATAAAATAAAATGGATCAATTAGGTAGAAAGATAATAAGGAATTAATTATAGGAAAATGTGGTCTCACCTAGACGTTATAAGAAATGTTTCCATAATAAGCAAGTATTTTTCCGTACAGGAAAATATGTATCAATAATGACCTACCAGTATTGACCAACATACGTCTTCCTCTTTTTCATAAGCAAAGCTTGCAGCAGTTGTTAGGCAGAATGAGAGGTTAGGACGGAGTTTTCCGTGGAAGGAGCACAATGCGGAATGCCATTATCACTGTGTCCAGTATCCATGCCCGATATATCCATATTGCATATTGCCCAATACCATCCCACGTGTCTGTCGTAGCTCCCACCTGACTCATCTGACCCAGCCGGCGCCGCGGAGCTGTTTTTTGTTTCGCCTTTTCTCTAGTGACGCATGAGTCTCACTCGATGAAAATATTTAGAAAACAAAAAAATTGCATTCCATTTCTGATTCACGTTCCAGCGTGCACCGCCTGCCCCTACCTGTACCGTGCAACACGCCATCACTCTCATGGCCATTCTCATTAACACTCTTCTTCTCTCTTATCTAAGGCAATCTTCTCTTTTCGTCATCATTTGTCCTTTACCCGGCCTCCAGTGCACCATGTAGGGTCACGGAGGTGCCAGACATAAACTGCGATCATCTCGACAGAATATTATAACACAATACATAATGTAGCAGCCACACACAACTAACAATAAGCAACAAGCAATGAGAGACTAATATTCCGTCTATTCTTGTATCTTCTTGTGGCGTCGCTTTTCTCGTATCCATAGTAGTGACGTCACGGCTTTCCACGACGCAACATGCTTCTAGCAATTTCCCCTCGACGCCGGCCCAGAGAGGGATGGCGATACTCCGCCACACGTGCGGCAGACAGGGATGCGGAGAAGCGAGAGTAGATCCCAATGGCGCGAGTGGCTGATAGTAAGCCCGACAAATTCATTTTCAATATTTGGCATTTCATTCACGGTTATCTGTTTTTTGTTTATTTTAATCAATATTTATATCATTCGATTATTCCGACGAGTTTCGCCTACACAGTGGAAGATCCGGTGCATTATTTTTAGTTTTGCCTTTATGTATGAACGCCCACGCACGATAAGGACTGTCACGGCTACGTACAATTCCAATCCACTTAGGGAAATAATCGATACCTACTACGTAGGTACGTAATAAGAATAAGGTACCTTTACATACAGGCGTAATACGGAATGTACCTGCGTCAAGTGAGAGATAACAATACACTACCTACGTCAACGTTGCGGAGGTTCTGCTCGAGGGGTCTGGGGAGACTAGGGGGGGGCTGCGGGCCCCCTGACCACCCCGCCAGCCCCGCAGCCCCAGCCCTGGACCAGGACGCCGTTCTAGTTGATGTTTCGCCACAATAATAAATCCTCGGTTCTCGTGACGTCAGCCGCCTTTCGCCCGATGCGCGCGCCGCCTCTTGTGTCTGTCTGTGTGTGTGTGTCGTGTAGAGTGTACAGAGAGTGGTTCTGGTACTGGTACTGGTACTGGTGGAGCGATAGAGTGGTAGAGCCGCCTAACGCAGTCGCCCGCCAGTCGCCCGCCAGCCGCCGCGCGCTCACCGCCCTCGCTAGTCGCGCTCCATCACTCCAGTACTAGTCTAGTACCTAGTACTCTAGTCCAGTCCTCGTGCCGCGTGCCGCGAGTGCCCGCTACTATAGCCTAGTCAGTGATTCGGTCAGTCAGTGGTGTCGGTGTCGTCGCTCGCAGTGCGCTCTACTGAAGCAGAAGAAGCCACCAGCTCTGAAGCGGCCAGCCTCAGCACCCAGTGGCTGACAGCTCTCGAGCGGCGCGTGTCGTGTGTCGTGTACTCGGTACTGTGTACCGGTTGCTATAGCTGCCCGACAGCTGTTCCTCCACCTAACCTGGTGACTGGTGACTGGTGACGGTGACGGTGATAATAAACACAACAAGCGTCGATAGTTCCCCAGTTAACATGGAAAATACAGTGAACACGGATTCACGCGAGAACTATTTCAAACAAAATAAAGTACGTATGCTTTCAATAACTATTTTACAATCATCCTAAAGAAAAGTGTCGAACATGCGCCCCCTTAGTTTTCTTCTGTTTTCTTAGGTTAACATACAATTCTCTCAAGAACCAACAGTCAGTAAAGTTAGTTAGTGCAATAAGTAAGTGTCTGAGTAGGATTTCAGTAAAATTCTTTGGCCTGACTTTCCCGAAGACGATGTTGATGACTTGTGTTATTTGTGTTTACAAAATAATATAAAGTCGCCGCTATGTGGGTAGTTGATTACATTGTTATCGTATCACTGGAAGTTATTCTTGTTTCGTTAAAATGAAGAATTTATTGTAATCCAATTAGTACCGAGGACTTGACGACAGCACATTCGGAACGGCATCCCTCGGTATATCATTCAATGTTCATGAGAATTGTCAATAACCAATATTCATTTGGATTTCGTTGTATTTGTTGGAAATATGTTAATATTGCGGGACTTTATTTCAAGCCCACGATTTTAATAGAAAATAGCAATTATTGTTTTTCGGGATCAGATCTGCTGCTCTGAGGAGTGATAACCTCAGGCCGCTATTTGCCCCCTGCCTCCAGGGTCACCAGATACAACACCTATCGAGCACCTTCGTAGCACCGCTATAGATAGATAACTGCAACAGGCCGCTAGATACACCTTGTGCAGTTACCCCG
Organism: Limnephilus lunatus; assembly: GCA_917563855.2. Taxonomy (NCBI): domain Eukaryota; kingdom Metazoa; phylum Arthropoda; class Insecta; order Trichoptera; family Limnephilidae; genus Limnephilus; species Limnephilus lunatus. The sequence goes on from OU830592.1 coordinate 50,819,183, forward strand.
TAGCAGTAATAGAAATAGTCAGATGAGCGCAAGTCGCTTGTCTCCGTCTCCGTCCACACTGAGTGCAATGCAGGCGGTGCATGCTGCATGCTCCACTTTCGCGTTCACTGGGTAATGGTACTGGGTACTCGCTACTCGTTACTCGGTACAATACAGCGAGCCGCTCGCGTTCACTCGGCTGGAGATAAAAATGCTCGTTGCGTTTTATTTAGTAAACATGAAATGGGAGAGATGACCAGTAAACAGTGAACAATAAGCGGGGGCCATACAGCCGTGAGACGTGCATATTACAATAGCGAATTGGGCACAGCAGACTGTAGACCCGAGAGTGTAGACTGGCGCAGAGTGGAGTGTGTCAGCGCTAGTGAAAGTGGTTCAGTGGAGACTGGGCCACCAGTGTCCAGTGTCCACTGCCACTGCAGACCACTGGCCACTACCACCGCCCGTACTAACTACTTCAACTGATGTAACTCTACTACTTGCTTGCTCTGCTCTCTGCTCAGCTGTCCATTGTATTACTGATTTATTCACGGTCTTTAAACCTTCTTCCTCGTTACTGAGATACGACTAGATTACTAGATAAATAGAATTTCAGGAAATAATCGTGACACGGTTTAATAAATCTTTGTTTGAGGAATTAATAGTAGCACGGTTTAATTTTAGTAATAAATTATTTAATTAAATCTTTAAATAACTTGTATACACATACACGCAAATTTACGTAAAAATAACATAATATTTTAAGAAATAATATGTCAAATATGTGCTAAAAAATAATAATCTGTGAAATATAATATACAAAAGAAATATAATAAAAAAAGTTTTCTTACTACAATAAATTCTTCTACATATTTTCAGATGTCGTTTAAAACTGTAAAATAAATAACAAAAAATTGGTTTTATTGTGGATTGAACCTTCTTACCCAGGAACTGGAGTTGACAACTCCCACAACCGAGCCTAATCCCGATTGGAAATTACCGACATTTATTGCGTATTTTAATTGAACGAATTTTAGAGAAATGCTTAAATGTTTCTTTGTGATTGCCACCAAAAGTTGAAAGAATGCTTTGTCATCGACAACGAATCTATCTGCCGAGGTTCAGCTCAATTGGATATCGGGAAGTTGGTTAATTTCCACTTCAAATAAACACGTCCGAAATTCAAAAAGTATTTAAAAAGTGGAATCACTTTTTTACTTCTTACATTCATAATGTTGCTGTACAAGCTTTGGCGATATTTATTACAGTATTGTTATGTAAAAGACGAAAAACAAGGAAAGTTCATTAAAAAAAATGTTTTGTATATTTTGTACGTCGTTAAATTAATTTACAAACCAATAAATGTATTTTGTTTTACAAATTATTTAAATCATTTTTATTGTTTTATAGTTATTATTATATTAACTACATTGCCTGTGGTCAGTGGCCGGGATGTGTTTAGTAATAATAAGATAACTAATAATTTTTGATTTATTATTTATAATTATTTTTGATTTATATAAATGATATTGCAAAATGGGGAGTGAAAGGTACACTTCAACTTTATGCTGATGACACAATATTATTCTACCATAATACTAATTTAAACGAAATGGAAAAGGACATGGAAAGGGATTTGGCTCATCTAGCCGAGTGGCTGAGAATTAATAAACTTAGCCTTAATATTAAAAAGACTCACTATGTGCTATTCGGGAATAGGAGAGGACAACGCCTAAACATTTCCCTGGGAATAAACAAACTGGAACAAACAGATGTCGCGAAGTATCTAGGACTTTTAATTGACTCACGGCTTACATGGAAAAACCATTTTGACCATGTTAAATCAAAGATTGCTCCAGTGACCGGTGTAATGTACAGACTACGTAGATTGCTTCCCACAGCCATACTGCGATCTTTGTACTATGCTATGATTCACTCCCACTTGGCATACCTTTCGAGTATATGGGGTTTTGCTACTAAAAAAATGATATCAGAGGTGCAAATAATCCAAAATAGAGCCCTACGTAACATTTTTGGCTTGCCTTGGGATACACCTGTTAAAGATATTTACCGTCACGCACTTGTATTGCCATTTAAGATTGTTCCTAGCTTTGAGATAACAAACACCATTTTAAATATTATTCAGTGCAACACCCACACAAATATAAAACTGAACTATAACAACGACGTTCACCAATATAATACACGACAACACAACAAACTACACATATCAAAAATACACTCAACAAAGTTCGGACTGAAATCATTAGAATACATTGCCTACACTAACTATAACAAACTGCCTGAAAATTTGAGACAGGTATATGCCTCTAACAAATCTCGAAATGATATATTGAAAACATATTTTTTCAAATGTTATTTGGAAAACGAGTCATAAGTAGGTACAAACTCTGTTCTGATAGCCCTAATTATCTTCAAATACTAAACTTATAGTATGATGGGCGCGGTTTATACCTTACTTAAATCTCGTCATTGTATTTGTATGTAAACATCTTGTATTAGGTCTGTATATTTTTGAGCCCGTACCTTATATTGTATTTTCCTGATTTTGTTTTATCTATGCATTTCTTAGTACATCTCATTAGTCCATCATGGAGGAAACTTTATTTTAACTTTTTGAAACCCAAAGTACATAAATCAAATGAGTCAATGAGTAATACAAATTCATAAAATGTTATAAGACATGTTTCTGTGAAATATTTGTAAAGTGATTCTTCATATGTTTGTATCTGTATGTTGCTTCTGTGAAATGTTTTTGTAAATTTTTTATTCATAAATTGTGTCTACATTTGGGTTGAGTTGGGTTTAACTTCTCAAAAGTACCAATTGGCGATCCCTTAATGAGTTTTGATAACTCATGGGAGTGCAACTTCGTTGTATGTTTCTAATAATAAAAAAAAAAAAAAAAAAAAAAAAAAAAAAATAAAATTATCTGATTTGTTGTACATTATAGAGGTACTGGCATGTTTATTTTGTGGTCGATTCTTTTTAAGGCAACCTTTTTCGCGGAGATTTTTGTTTTAATGCGATTTTAATTTAATAGTAATTTAACTGTAAGTGATACGGTTGCTAGACGTTTTTTAGTTCTGCTCTCATCCGTCACAATAGGCACTGTCTCATTGTCTCACTGTCGCGGTAGCTCGCTGTCCCACTGTCTCCTTGTCCCACTGTCTCCTTGTCCCACTGTCTCCCTGTCCCGCTGTCTCACTGTCTGGGCTGCTAACCTTTTGTACTACCGAGTTATAGCACAACAAATGAACATGGTTACCATAACAACTCGAAATAGGATACGTGTAGTTAGTTTTTTAGATTGCCTAAGAACAAACAAGTATTTTCTTCTTCTTTTTGAATAAAATTTTCCATCAGTTCACCAGCAATTTAACCTGATGGGAAAATATTCATGTTTTTCTACGGTGGATTAACGTTTTTTGTATCAAGATTGTGAACTTACGATCATCGTTTCCTAACTTTGAAAAAGCGATAAATTTATATTACTTGGCGATAAATGTTTTACTAAACTAAATTACTATTTATTTTAGAGAAAGTTGACAGCAAATCAGAGATTACATAATAATAAGAAGTTAATTACCTATGCCAGGATAAGGAGGCAAAGAACGGGAATATATAGGGATTGAACTTTCTCATTATATTTCGCTAAAAAGCCAATGATCTTTGTGTCATTTAACGGGGTATAATATTTCCTCACCTAGGATCATTAGTATATAGTAGCCCAGACCCATGAAAAGTCACAGGATATTATAATGATGTATGAAGTTGAAAGCATTTATTAAAAAAAACGTTTGCCTCAGGATCATTGCTTTTCGAGGGACGATCGGAAATTGATCGGACGATGGAAATGAAAAATGAACGCCGTTAAAAAACTTGAAAAATTACGACATCTGTCAAAAACTTAAACAAAACAAATACAAACTTCAAATAATTAATAAAATAAATTTGATACCTACTTTATCGGTTATGTGAATCACTTTTGAAAATCAAAGCAAATCCCAGTTCTAGAGGTCACTGAACCAGAAACACACCACCGAAAAAATATTTTTAATTTCACACTAAACTCAAGAACTACTTCTCTTGATTGGCGTAGAAATACTTTAAAAAATATATATTATACTATTTTGTATCCAGGTATATTGCCATTATATGTACGTATTTGTTATGTCACAATTATTTCATTTAAAATAATATACAGTATATTATTTTAAATGAAATAATGGATACTCTCAGTGTAAGACCACCACTCAGAATCGAAACTTTGCTTTAAATGGCTTTAGCCGTGTTTGGTGACCAGATCTGAATAGCCAGGTACTTCCCTAACTTTCTCTTACCCATTTCCTTCCCTTCCCCACTATCTTTAGCCTCACAACATACCCCAATTGATGGCATATCACTGGGTCCAGACGGGAGCAGTTGGAACTCTATAACAAAAAACGTACTTAACTATGTGAAGTACCCACATTTATTCTTTAATCTATAGGCTATGGGTTAACCTGGGGGTCAATGTGTTCAGAAATGACGAACGTACGAATCCATCCCTCCCACTGCGGTGCAAGACGATGTAGGCGGTCAAAAGAATCCGCCACAAAGACCTCGACAAACCTCGCCCCATGAACCCGGACATTCCTGCTAATTCACCAAACGTGGAGAACCACTCGAGGTGACCTATAGCAGAGTTGTTGGTTATCCAATAAACGGTTTTATAACCCGGTGGAGGTACTCAGCCCACCTCCCAGATTGAATAATATTGCAAAACATAATAGATAACTATTAAGTCATTTACAAACACAAAATTCAAAGTAGGTACACAAGATAACAAGAATTCCTACAGAATATAATTATTAAGCAATGTTTTAAATGCAAGGGAAAAAATATAAAACCTTGAGAAATGTCTGTCGTATAAAATAAAAATAATAAACTAGGTATTACATAATTTTACCAACAGCATTTTTAAAACAATCAAAGTAAATAGGTACATGAGATAACTTCTTTGTTGGAATCTGGAAAGAGAGAGGAAGTATTAGTAAATTAAACAAGAGGCAAAATTAATTTGAAGAACTTACTTTCTTTATTTTATTTTTATTTTATTTTATTTTATTTATTTTAGGGGAAGTTGACAGCAAATCTGGAATCACACAATAATATAATAGTAAGACAGTTAATTATGCCAATTATGAACTTTCCACTGATGGATAGTAAATGATAAAATGTTACATTGTAAGGGTGTTTTCTTAATTAATTTATTTTTTAGTTACAATATATGAAATGGGAGGGGGGGGGGGGGGAACAAAGGAATAGGATTAATAGGCAAAGGACGGGAAAAAAAGGATAAAGAGAATACAAAACAGAATTGTACCTGATGCGCTCGCTTTGACCCAGTTGGAACATTGATCAACAAAACTAATCAATGTCAGTTCCGATGGGTCAGCTTCTATTATTTATCAATATTTAATATCTACAGTTTCCTTCAAAAATAATCAGTAGTATTTGTACAAAAATATAATGTTGTAGATAGGAATGTGAGCGTTTTGCTGATGACGATCGTCACGTCATTACCGTGACGATCCACCATTACGGTACCGTGACGGCACGAAAGAGGCAATAATAAACATACATTCCTTATTATCACAATAATGCTGCAGGTCTTTCAAAAGATGAGATACACAATGTACATAGGTCTGTTTCCTCCAAAAGAAAAAAGTAATAATTTTCGTGCATCTCTCTCACAGACCGTACCACGACATCTCCATAGACCCCTATGACACTACTAGCTGTGACGATAATTTTGAAAGTATGGAGTATTGTTACATGGAAAATTTTGAAATGTGGGTGAATTCCAAAAATTCATAAACGTCACAATGCGCTGATGGTTTTGTATTTGTTCTTAAATATATAATGCTGCAGCTCTTTCTTACACACTAAATAACAACTGTCGAAAATGAGACAAATGGTAAACGCATGAATAAGATATATATGTTTCCTCCAAAAGAAAAAAGTAGTACTTTGGAGGAAACAGACGCACGTACATTGTGTGTCTCACCATCATTAATTGAATATACAACGATAAAGATAAAGAACGTACGTTCTAGCCTTTTTTGTGCTGTCACGGTACCGTAATCTTAGTTCGGCACGGTAATAATAAAAGCGCTCATGAGTCGTGACTGTAGTTACTAGTACTGTACCGGCACATTAAACCGATACATTCCCATTAGAGAGCAATGTATTACTGAATACTAGAAAAAAAGAGGAATGACTTTACAGATCACCGGTGGTCAATAATATGGTGTCTCAGATAAGCGACTCTATGACGGTCTGTTGTAAGTAGTTCTCGTATTGTGACTCGCACGTGATGTGTACCTACTACAGGAGATTGATAATTAACTAACTACTAATCTACTCTACATGTTGGTATCAATGTAGTGTGTTCAATGAAAAGATTGCATATCGTCAATTTTTCGCTAAGTCCTGTAGCTTATTATATCAGCCGCGACATACTCTTTCAAGACACCACAAGATACCCACATGTACATTGTGCCTAATACATTCCCTACATGTATAACCCTAATGATATTTTTACCAAATAGCTGTCTAATAAATGAAATTGTCTTGTCCACAGTTGGAGTACGGCGGGGAGCAGCAGCTGATCAGCAGCATGGAGGGCCTCGCCCTGCAGAGGTCAGAGGGCGAGGGCGCACAACGTCTGGCCGTGCTCAGCTACGAGCAGGTGCGGCGGCTCAGTGACGTCATGGACGAGGTGGTCAGTATCCACGGCAGGGGCAACTTCCCCACGCTGGAGGTGCGCCTGCGTGACCTGGTGGCCGGCGTGCGCGCCAAGCTGGAGGCTCCGGCCGCCGAGGGAGGCGCTGGCATGAAAGTGCGCGACATCCGCCTCAACGGGGGCGCAGCCTCGCACGTGCTCGCCACCGAAAGCCAGCCCTACAATGACCTGGATCTCATCTTCGCCGTGGAGCTGTCCAGCGGGCGACACTACGAGCGCGTTAAGAGCGCGGTGCTGGCGTCGCTGTGCGACCTGCTGCCCGAAGGCGTGGCTCGTCGTCGGGTGTCTTCCTGCGGCATCAAGGAGGCCTACGTGGGCAAAATGGTCAAGGTCAACAATGAGGGAGACCGGTGGTCGCTTATCTCTCTGGGCAACTCTCGCGGACACAAGAACGTGGAGCTCAAGTTCGTCGACACCATGCGACGGCAGTTTGAATTCTCCGTAGACTCGTTCCAAATCGTGCTGGATTCTCTGTTCGTGTTCTGCGACTGCGCGCGTCTTCCCATCGGGGAGAACTTCTACCCTAGCGTGGTGGGTGAGTCCGTGTACGGCGACTTTCGCGAGGCGCTGTACCACCTACACAAAAAGCTGATCTGTACGCGCCACCCGGAGGAGATCCGCGGCGGCGGCCTGCTCAAGTACTGCACGCTGCTGGTGAAGGCTTACCGGCCCGCGCGCCCCGACAAGATCAAATCCCTAGAGCGCTACATGTGCTCGCGCTACTTCATCGACTTCCCGGACATCGGCCAACAGCGTGCCAAGCTGGAAGCCTACCTGTGGAACCACTTCGCGGGCCCCGAGGAAGAGTCGCTCAAGTACCAGTTCCTGACGCTGCTGCACTCCGTGGTGGCCGAGTCCACTGTGTGCCTGATGGGCCACGAGCGGCGGCAGACGCTGGCGCTGATCGACGAGCTGGCGTGCGTGGAACTGTGTGCCGAGAGACAGCGCCTGCTGGCGCAGCACCAGCCCGGCCTGCTCTACGCCAACGGCTACTACTACGCGCCCATCCTGCCGGCGTGCTACCCCCCGCAGCCACCCTGCTGCTCGTGCCCGCCACCCTCGTGCGCCTGGATGGCTTGCTCCACGTGAGAGCTCGCGACTGCCTAATGTTATACTATGAGACACTTTCGGGTTATGCTTTTTATCAACTCTCTAAATTACTGAGCATTCAGTGTATTAAAACAAAAAACAACAAAAAAACATAAAAACCTACGAAAAACATTTACCAAAAAAAGATCTACGCAAATATAACGTATTATTTAGTTAGCCACTAAAGTTTACATTGTAGACATGTATTATGTTCTTCCGGTAAATAATATATAGTGTGTCTGATGTTCGGTGTCCGAAGGCTGTCACTGTGCCATACTGTCCACTGTCCACTGTGTCCAATAACCACTATCCACTGTCCACTGTCCACTACTCATCGCCTATTGCATTCTGCCTTGCCGGGGCGCCTGTCTACATTCCGCCAGCAATTGCAACTGGCAACTAAACCTGGACTCTCCACCAACCAATCAACCTGTCCCTTGTATATTATATTACATACCTTCCATATTTGTAGCTACATCACTTCGAGTAAGCACACCGTGGGAGGTTAAGACGAGTACCTACTTTAACCGATTTACCAAACTGGCATGATACATGTACGAGTATGTAATATTCCTACTTAATTATGTTAGGGAACTTTATAAAATTGAAGGGCAGATATTATTTGCACGGCGACTGATTGTTGAATTAAATATTTATAGATTTTAAATGTGTGAAAAATATTATAGATATAGGTATATCAAATAATATATATATTTAAATTACTCAACATGTTTATATTCTCAGAAAACTTTACGTACTTAATTTAAGGAAAAGAGGCCTAATAACGAAGAACCTAAAGAAAGTGTAAACATTAATCCATTCTTGTATTTTTATCGAATCCCTAGACTCATTTCAAATTACTTACACTTTCAGTCAAATCTAAAACCATATCACTCGAATTTAGAAAAAAAAAATTAAATACCATTTCTGTTCACGCAGAACGTCTTTTTTTTAATAACCATTGTAGTTTATTGATTTATAAATCTGTATATTCTTTAAAACCAACTAAACTGCTTCACTACAAATGAAGGCCGGTGCCAACTTATTTAGTTCATTATGTAAACGCGTATAAAAAGACAGCGAAATTTGTTAGCTCATGCTATGAACATTTCGCCGGAACATTTCTGCCCTTTGATCCATAGGTCGTATAGTGTATCGCATTGTCGCCGTTTCCATTGTTGGAGACACAGTCGCCACACCAAATAACCACCCTCCCTGGTCACTCATCAGACCCCTGACAATCAGTTCTGTCGTCCAGTGATTGAACAATAGGTGCCTGCCAACCATTGACCTGGCACAGGTGAAATATTCCTCGTGATGCATGTTGCGCGTTTTCTTTAATTTCTTTATTGAAATCAAGAAATGATCTATGCCAATGTCTTGGAATAGAGCCTAACGCTAACGCAAGGCAGATGAATTGGGCAAGGCAGTGAAATAGGCTGTTTTGAGGTAGCGCCAGTGGGGCTGGTGGAAGGTGTAAGGTGAATGGTGATTCTCGTGTGAATAGGTTAAGAGAAACACTAAACTATGATAGTCGTCGTCTCGTACTTCTTAAGTCAGACATATAGCTTAGTGCGTTGGGAAAGAGGTAGTGTCTGCAGGTGGCAGCAGGTTTCCGGACGGGGAACCTGGCCTGTCCAGACGAACCCGTAATACCGAGCGATGCAGACAGAAATATATTTTGATATTGTATACACGAGTGGGTAGGTGAGAATGGAGTGGGTTAGAGCGCCGATGAATGTACTGATGTAGTTAAATGGCCCGGGGTTCTCCCGACCCTTCTGGTCCCTAGGTTGTCTGAAGGATTGCTCATGTTTGTTTATGTTTATGATCTCTGTATTTCGGTAAGCTCACTTTTTTCATAGTCATCTTGATTTAAGGTAGTAAAATATACCTCTCATTTAAAGACTCAACAATGTGAATGCTGTTTATTTATACGAAATAATCGACTGAATTTTGAAGATTTGTTAGCATTTCGGCAAATCCATTCCAATTTGATTGAAAATAAGTAAAAGCTGTCGAAAAGCCTGGGCGGAAGAACGTTGGTCTACTCGTGTTCTGTGTCGTATCCCGTACTGCGTATGCAAGTACCGAGCACTGACTGTGCATCAACTATGCAAGTACCGGCCACTGGCTGTGCGTCAATTGTGCAAGTACCGGCCACTGGCTGTGCAAACTGTGCAAGTACTGGCCACTGGCCGTGCAAACTGTGAAAGTACTGACCACTGGCCACTGACCGCGGCCGTACGGCTCTGGAACCAAGCTCGAACAGGGACTTCCTCGAGGGGTTCTTCGAGCCACAAGTCTTGGACATGTGTGCAATGTTGTTTTAATGAATATTTCTACGTGTTCGTGTATTTTATTTAAATTATTTTTCCATTAACCGTACATAATGATAATCGTCTGAACAAAGAACGTGTAAAGTTCTCTCTAGCTTGGTTCTGTGAGCTATACGGCTCTGCAGCACTCGGCACTCGTACAGCTGTGAGGGGACCGTTGCATACTTAATATATAGGTTTAATATATCTCTAAGTTCAAAACTGCTGTAATGTAGCGGTTTATTAGGTTAAGATATCTTTATGAATGCATTATATTTGTATGGGCCCTGGCAACTGCGGGAATACCTGCAAACATTCATTAGCATACAGATATTTATAGTTTCACTGTAAACTTGCCCGTTCTGATAGGTTGTCATAAGGAGAAGAATGTAAGATATAAACTTATTTAAAAAAAACGAAAATTTAAAAAAAGTGATAATAAAATATTTAAAAATCGTGATTAAAATATCCAATTGTTTCATTTATTTGCCCTTTACATACACAAAAACCTATCAATTCCACACAGACAATCTTATGGAGAAGATTTTACACTCTGACTGAAACCTTTTGTGTATAGGTTAGAAATAAATGATAATTTACCTACGTTCCAACCAACTACTTTCTGAACCATGATGAGCCATGAGTAATAAGTCAAAACATGTTTTAAATAGAACTATATACATTTTATGTACCTACCTATTCACCCTTTCGCCACGAAGAGTTGGGATTCACCTACGACACATGCACTTCTTTGAACTGATGTCGGTGCTTACACAATTACAAAATTTATTAGATCAATGGGTTTTAGTCATAATATTGACCCTTTAGAGGTGAAACTTACTTAAATTTAAGTGTTATATGAAATTGGCTAAGTTTTACCCTAATTGGACCATATTAAATATCAGAGATAGACAACCAGACTTAAAGAAAATAAAAGTATTCGAGAAGTATAGTGTACAAGTAAGCAAAACTGTCTCCTCCGCAATCTGATCAAAAATGTAAGCACATTTATTCTCTATTGCAGGTACCTACACATAATTTTATTACATATACGTTCATTCTCTTGAGCACATTATAATATTTGACGGTGCAATCAAAACAAACAGCATCTCCATAGATGATATACGAGGAGACACCTGAGGGAATCAATTCCCTCGGATACCCTTTGTGGAATAAAAATAACATAATTCCTGCCAAAGATCAGTAAAGACAACATCCAGTTATTTGCCAGACTGTGAACTGTGAAACTAGCCTGCTGATCATCTGCCCAAGGAATCCACCAGGATGAGTGTGACTGAACTCACTGGGGACTACCCGGTAGTAAGTATATAAGTAGTAGTGTGGAGTAAGTATATTTCCTGAGCCATCCCTAATCCCCACCTCCGCCTCGCTAAGCACTTCGAGCCGGGCCAAAGAATTCTACAAACATGATGAAAAATCTTATGAAAAATTTGAATGTCAAAGCATTGTCTCTCCAAGGGATTCGAGCATCGACCAAGTGACTCGACCCTCAAATACCGGACTCAGATGTAAGTGTTTGTATGGACCGATATCTTAGGTCTTAGACCCTATTAGTACATAGACAATTAAATTTAGAGCATTCGTGAACAGTTTCATCTGTGGTTTGATTCCACTTATCGGTTCAATCAACCCTTCAGAAGAAACTGAGCGGCGTCTTGTCCATACAGACATATTTTCTCTCTGGATTTTGACATTATTTTTTAACATAAAGTGGTTGTCGACCATAAGCGTGTCGATATGTTTTGCTTTTTTTTTATATACGAGTTTGAATGCCATCAACACACGTTCAGTATACAAACCAGGCAATGTTTCTTAAAGAAAAAATCTTCAAAAGTGGTCTAGTTTTGGAGGAGAAAAATGTAGAATACAAAACATCGATTTATTAAACTACGACTTTATTTAGGTATCATCGGCCCAGGGGCGTGCACTCCATATAGGCACATAAGCACTGCCTACCCTAGCGTATTTGTAAAACGTAAGCATCTAAATAATATTATAATTTATTAAATTATTACTAAAAATGAATACACACTTTCAAAAATAAGCGTGACAAAGCTGAGCAACCAAAACTACGCGAGCGCCACATCAAACGGCATTCTACAAACGTGACATAAACTGTAACTAAAAACTACACGCGCCCTCCGACTACCTCACTAAAATGCGGGCTAAGCAGGAATTATTTCTGCTTAGAGCTAATTTCATACAAGATATAATATCAATGTTTTCGAAATGCACGTAGCATAGAGTAGAACTGTCGTTTGAATTTGCTTCTATGAGGTTTTTTTGTTAGTATCAGGCAGTGCTTTCTGGAACAAATTAACAAATAGCAATCAGTGGCGACAGTGACATCTGTTGTTATCTGAAGTATGAAAGTGAGACAACGCCAACTGTTTTTATCAAGGCCACCTCGGATATCCATTAATTGGCTTGTGATAATACGCATACATGAAGCGATTATTTATTATTATTTGTATATTTAAGTAGCTTAGATAATCCAAACCTACATCATCTACAGCCAGCAGCAAGCACACTTAGCGAAAACTTGTACGAAGGGAGCTATCTGTGACAAGTTTCTTTTTTATTTATTTGAATTTAAATCAATTCGGCGGTTTTCATATTGCCTACCCTGATCAAAAACTCTGTGCACGCCACTGCATCGGCCTGAGTGACACTCGGTCGGGTGGCACCCCCCCCCCCCCCCAATCACAATTCTCTAGCCACCCCCCCCCCATTCCCAGGACAGACCAATTTTTTTATGAGTCGAAATTAAATATAAGCAAAAGAACAATATCTGGGAGGATTTACCGTGCCACTAGTGCGAACCACAACAGCACAGCATCACTATGTATTCAAGGGTATAAAATTATTTAATAAATTACCCCTTGATATACGATCGCAAGAAAGCTACGAAAAAAATTAAAAAAAAAAATTTTAATTAAAATATTCTAGTACCACCTCATAACTTAACTTATTGTATATCACATCTAGAAATATGTATTGCATATTTAGAAATATGTTTTTGTCTTATCAATACTTTAAATCATTTATTTGAACTAACCTATATTTTTATTACTTTTATCTGTATTTTCTCATGAAATCACTAATATTTTTTGTTTTAATTTAAACAAATGTAATTTTTTTTAGTTGTCCTCTCCTAAACACAAGCAGCTACTTTATTAGGAGAGTGATTGAAATATTAATGTATTTATTATGTTGTAAAATTGTAACCTTGTTTTATTTGTAAATAAAAAAATAGTGTTTGTCAACTTTAATGGGGGGGGGGGGGGGGGGGGTTGAAACCAATCACGTTATCCTACCGCCCTATCCGCCCCGGGTGCCACCCATGCTAGCTACGCCACTGGGTGCAGTTGTTCCTCTCGCTCAGTATTCGGGGGGGGGAGGGGGAGGGGGGGGGGTAAAATACTTAGGTATTATTTAAAATTTTCGTCGACCGTGTTTCCTCTTAACCACAGACGTCGTTTTTTGATGAACTATTTTCATCACCGGTACATAACTATACCTACAGGTGTCTTAGATACTCCCCACGTTAAATTGCCTCATGGAAAGCGAAGCAAATTCTATCACATCGAGTAACTTCCTTGAGACTCTATCTCCATTCATTCAAAATAAACCGTAATATATATTTTACCTTAGTTATTATAAAAAAAATATTTCATTTATTCAAATCAATAATTTTAGTAGGTACCTACTTAAACTCTGACTAAAAAGATCCCCAGGGAACTTTACTATTTCCACATTTATAGTTTTGGTCGTTTCGGATATGAACGATACATAGAACGACACGATATGAATTGCATTATCAGAGAACTCTGATATTACCTTTGTCAAATTAATATTTCTATAAAAGTAGCACTAGATAGCAACACAATATTCGCTGAAGACTTGTAAAGTTAATTTCAAAATACGTACGTAACAAAATATTCTGAAAGAAACTAACATCGCCGGTATTTTCAGTTGTTTTGGGGGCAAACATTTTTTTCAATTACAAATGAATAGGTACTATCTTTATTTTTTGTTTTTTAACATAATGTCTCCCTCAGACTGCATTTTCCCATTAAATCCTCTACGGTTCTCACCAATCCTTAGCGATCTTCAGACTTCAGAACGTGGCGAGTAGGTACTTTGATCAGAATACTTTGGCGGAATACATAATAGTATCGGAAGGTAGGGAGGTAAGAAGGTAGATGGTAGCAAGTAGCTAGTTGCTAGTAACAAGGATGCAAAGTACTCTACCCGGTTTACCTTGGCGATCCTATACTGCATCTTCCTTTCTCCTTTCTCAAATCGACACCGGCGTACAACCGCAACAAATAACTACTTTAGCTTCTAGATCAGTTTACAAGTTTGCGGATCTTATGGACCGGCTCGCCGGAAACCACAAAACCGATAACTTACCTGCAGTGTTACAGTGTACCTACTCACGGTGTACTAATTCCCCAGGTAAGCAGCACATGAGTGATGGGAGTGCAGTGGTAGATATTGGTCTCGCAAGTTAAGTTGACTTCATTACAGTACTCACACAGATGCAAAACTTTCATACAGCGTGTTTCGTTTTAGGCTTTAAAAAAACAATTAATGATTATTAATTTCACAATAGGCCACTTGCATCACAATTAAAAAAAAAAATTCCGGTTTAGGCAAATATTCTAAGACATTCTGTATTTTTTGTTTTTTTTTTTAATCGTATTTTTGAAACCCTGGCGATTTTTTGAAAATTTCTATCCGAAAATTCAGACCATTTTTTATAAACCGGAAAGACGGGACATAATTTTATAGGTGCGAAAAAACGATAATTATATAGCCGAAAATCATTTAAAAAAAAGAACGTTTTCCACACGAATAGCAATAAATTGTACTGGGTTCTCTTCGTAACATCTGTAAAAACACCGCCATCTTTATCAAAAAATCAAACCAAAGGATAAGTTCGCATAGAAACAACAATAAATCTTTTATTAAAAGAAAATAACTTAGTTTACATCACTTTATTTTTTTTTGTACACTATCAACATGTTTCGTGAACCAAGTTCACTTCTTCAGGAATAAAAGTATACTCAAATTCCTATATTCCTGAAGAAGTGAACTTGGTTCACGAAACATGTTGATAGTGTACAAAAAAAAAAGTGATGTAAACTAAGTTATTTTCTTTTAATAAATAAATAATGACATCACAAAGTGACAACCTTTTAGAAGAAGTTTTCTTCGAAAAATTAACAATAAATTAATCTAGTGAACGTTAAACGCAAATTCAAATATTCGCCGGAAATCAGAGTGTTGCCATATATAAAAAAAATTATCAGTGTGGAATTTTACAAAATTAAGGGAACATAATCGGAGACGGAACATTTTCATTCAACAGCTCTAATAATGGATTTATTCATTTAAAAATAATAAAAAACCATACATTTCTAAATTTTTTACTAACATTTTCGTAATCTTAGTAAAAAAATCGATCCACACGATTTTTTCTAAGTCGTTATGAAATCCATGCAAGTGGCCTATTGAGAATTCGAAGCCAAAGGGTGTTGAAGTCGGTCACATAAAACTTATTTTGTTTTACAACATCGTTATTGAAATACTGAAGGTTATCAATTTTTTTATCAGCTTAAAGCTGAATTCAGACGATTCATTTATCGTTCATTTCCTCATTTCATTCCGCCTCTTTCCCTCGAAATGACCCTTCTGAACACGCGATGAAACGAAAGTGAAAAGAGACAGTGCTGAACGAAGCGATCCAACAATGTTGGATCGCTTCATTCGTGCACTTTTTACTCGCAACCGGAACTCATCACGTGACAACATCACGTGACGCAAATGACATGTGTGAACACTCAAATGAACAGTCTTTCACTCGCGAAGTAGTCGGCCGAGAATGTTCTGGCATGGCCGGAGCGACATAAACGTCAAAATTCTCCGTTTTGTTCGCTTTTCGAAATAACTCCTACACGTCTCATAGAAATCGTTGTTTCTCCCTTACTATCGTAGCAAAAAATATGATCTTAACGGTATTGGAAAGAAAAAATAACGTTCTACTTATTCAATCTAACAATTAACAACAAAATAATACGAATGTACACTTTTATGGAACCAAAGATTACGATCGAAATTTGAAAAAATAATTATGAAACTTTGTGATTTTTTTATGAATTATTTTATATGAAACGACAAAAAAGAGAGGTAATGAAAACGTGTATAATTCATTTGTCTAACAAAATAAGTGTATGTCTTTATTTTTTTTTGTTACCTGCAATTTTAGTTAGACTAAACGCAAGGAGAGTCATTTTTAAAACTTTTAAAAGTTTACATTAAAAATTATTCTATTCAAAAAATTAAATTGTTATTTCTAATAATAAATTTTGGAAGCATATTTCATCACCTTTCGAAAACAGTTTTTAGTTTTTGGATACGTTAATAAATTTTCCATTTATATGGATTTTATTGCAAGCCGAGGCCTATTTTGGAATAAAAAAAATTTCATGGGGCAAAAATACTGGTAGATATCTGTTTTCAGGTTATTATTTAACCATATGATCATTTTATGGTGTTGATTTATCGTAATTTAGTACGACGTTATCAGAAATGTTAATTTGAAATCGTAAATATTACCGAATAAGAGCCCGTTCACACCCCCGTCGTAAAAACGGAGATGGGTTCCGTCTTTACGACGGAAGCCCTAGCCGCTGTAGTGGTTCTATGGAGCTGTTCACACTTGTCGGATCCGGCGTGAAGACAGATCCGTTATTTTTTGCCGGAGAGTTGGCCTACGCAGAGTGTCCGTCGTGAAGCCGGAAAGGAACGCGCTGGCTCATACATTTCAATGGAGCTGTTCACACTACATGGCGGGACGACGGATCCGTTTTGAACCCGCCACACCCCGCTTCACACTTCACCACCGCCCGCTCCCAGACGCAAGCGAGCAGGCAAATTGTGTTTTTATGGGGCGCGCGTTTGGCGTTTATAATATTATTATATAATATATACGTTCGTTCCAGAATGCGATTTTTTCTATTCTTTATTTCTATTTTCTAAAGAAAATATTTAGTCATATCATTCATGTTTTTTAGTCATTTTAGTTATAATAATTGCTGGATGATTTTCGCGTACTTTCTCCTTTTCAAGTATGCAAACAAAATATTCTCCCACGGTTTGAAATAATTTCAGCTATAATTGGGTGCTTTTCACTTTTTTCCTTCTTTTTAATAAGTACCACATGACAACAAGAGCTTCATCGTCGTCCATTGCGCAGTGCGCACGACCGTCTGCTGAAGAATGATAAAATGTTTTGGTCGTTGTTTTCGTAGAGTAGGATCCGTCTTAAAAACGGAAGTGTGAACAGTCTTAACGACGGAACCCGTCTCCGTTTTTACGACGGAAGTGTGAACGGGCTCTTAGAGGTCAGCGCCGACCGACGCGTGCGACAGCGCTCGACGACTTTGTGGTGAGAATGTCGAGTGAACTCTTATTTCGAAGGAACCGTCTGAACACGCGGTGAAACGAGAATGGAACATTTCATCGAGTAAACCTTCTTCCGAGTAAAATGTCTGAATTCAGCTTAAGGCGACGAATTGAAAAGGATGAAGAAATTCGGTCAGCAATCCGTTTGATTTATTTATTTATTTACGCCCTTTTTCGGGGCTTTTACAATTAGGTAGTTATTAATTTATTATTATTAATTTATGATTAATTTTATTATTTACTTTTACTTTTTTTAATAAGGTATTTTAGCTGTTGATGAATAAAAATATCACAGAAATTGAAAAAAAAAAATTGTTGATGACCATAAAGAATGCAAAAAATGAGAAGAGAAATTGTGTGAAAAAGACAACATACCTACTCCAATAAAAAAACGAATATGTAAAATGAAAAAATGGAAAATTGTCTAGGATGTACAAGAGGACTGGGTTCAATGCTCTAAATGCAAAACCTGGTGTAATGAAAAGTGCATTGATGACTGTGATGAACGCTTTGTTTTATTTGTGAGCACTGTACTAGTGACATAAGTGGCTAAAACTTCAACCAATATTAATAAAGTATATAAATACATTAATGATTATACTATCCAATAGGTAAGAAATTTTATTTGTAACATTTTTTAAAAATAAAAATATCAGCAAAACCCACTAATGTGTCCCTTTGCCCCACTGGGTTTAAAGGACGTTATGGTTTAAAGTACGTTACTTTATAAGTATCGCTAGCACGCCCGGCGCTTCTATCTACATCAATAATTAATTATTAATAACGAGAAAAAATGCAAAAAAAAATCAAGATGGTAATGAGTATTTTAGGCAATAAATTGCAGATATTTTTACCAAAAGATATTTTTACCATTACCTGGAGATATTCTAAATGATAACTACTATTCCGCAAGTTAAAATTCAGCTCCGGTATTAAAAAGCATTCAATTATTTTTGATATCAGAACGAATTTTTGATCACAATATGTATCGTCTTGTCAACTAGGTAATCGAGGGAGTGAACAGACTTAATAAACTAACAATATTTTAGTAACTGTCAACTACCGTAAAATTTTATGCCATTTGCGGTCGTGCTTGCAAGGGTCGAATAATTTCCGGTACTATTGATGAAAAAAACCTTTACCGTGTCAGTTTTGATAATTTTCAGGCGATCGTGCTTGGAACTAGGGAACGGTGCATCT
Source organism: Limnephilus lunatus (assembly GCA_917563855.2). NCBI lineage: Eukaryota > Metazoa > Arthropoda > Insecta > Trichoptera > Limnephilidae > Limnephilus > Limnephilus lunatus. The sequence continues at coordinate 50,838,074 of OU830592.1, forward strand.
TCCCCGCTATGCGTTATATCAGACTTCTGAATTGATTATATCTTCTGTATATTACTCTATAATAAGACTTCTGCACTTGCTCAGTACTGAACCGCGCCACCGAACACCGCAGCCCCTATTACCATATTCAATCATGAAAACGGTTTTTATTCGCCTCCCGGACACGATTCTCACTTTGGCTTGGTGCTTGATGATTGGTGTGTGTTCGGGCATACTTGTACCTACACCTTATCTATCCATCTTTTTTTTCTTTTTTGTCACCGGTTAAAGATTGATTTCTAACCGCGAACCTTCAGTGCAATTTCAACAACCGCGCGGTAGGAACAGCCAAGTACTTTGTCTCGTCGCGGTCGCCTTAAATCGAAACCCGGATCCGCGCAAGCTAAGGGTTTCAACCGCGGAGTTTTTTCTTTTGTACATGAGTGTGGGACCCCGGGACATCACCAGCAAGGTAGGAACATTTTATATTCGGTTGAGATCATTTTGTTCCTGTTCATCCTTTTCGTTCCCATATTGAAAATTGGTAAAGATTACAGACTCCGCGGAAGAGATAAAATCTTCCAATAGCTATCGAAACAGTGTGAATATCAATATATGTGTGCAATGCAAAGTCCTTGTCGCTTTTGATGAGATCGCAGAATCGACACAAGCCCGGTATATCAGCCAATCCGAATCCTTGCTATGTACGAAATTCCTCGCTCCAATTTAAATCTACCGCTGAAACTTTGCTAAGCCGCAGAATAGTTCCTATTTTAGACATCGAGGCGCCAGCAGTCATATGACAAATCTGACATTTACGTAAATAATATTTGAAAACTTCCCACCAAAATTTACATAATTTTACAAGTATGTAGATACTATTATATTCATCGAGTGATGAGGAATGAGGATGTTATTAATTGATAATGAGTCAAAAACAGTGTGAAAAGGAATTTTAAGTTTCAACGTCAGGTCATTTTGTTTTCAGCGGTTATTAATATTGTATAGCATTTATTATTATTAATATAGCGGTCATTAATATTGCACTAAACTAGCGAAAGACTAGTTAAAGAATTAACTCTAGCGAAACAAATAGCACCATGCACTCGCATATAGCACCATGGTGATTAAAGTAGGGAACTTTATAAATTCAAGCCGTCTAAAAATAAACTGCAGTGGTTTGTGAAATATCCCGATAATATCGCGATACCCCGGAGCGTAGAGATGTCTCGCTGGAGATGACAGTAGAGAGCATAGTTATTTCACTCGTGTAGACAGTAAATTGGTTTTTCAAAGAAAATAGAAAAATATTCCCCTGTTAAATTCATCGACAACACACCTAATATTGGTGACATCCAGGCTATCGACCTATATACCGATTATGTTCCAAGCTGTGCTAAACTCGACATTTCAACCAAGCCGAGCTTATAATCAACTGATATACTGAGCCATAGTATGAATTTGGTCGATGGGTCGCTGTCATGTTTTTTTGATGGAAGTAGTTTCAGGATGTTAGCAGGCAAGAGGCAGTTTTACTACTGACGATCATCACGTTTTGTAGGACTCAGCTAGCAGACAAATTGCATAACAGCGCTGTAATTTGCCAACCTATAATTTTAAACGATGGTGTTTGAGATAGTTTTAGCCGAGTTTGATGACCAGATCTGGATAACCAGGCACTTCCCCGCCTTCTTCTTCCCCTTCACAATAACAACATACCTAATTAGGGATGACAGAAGAGTCCCAACTTCAGCGGTTAGGACTCTTCTGCGGTGTTCAGATAAAAAACATGTAGAAAAAAAAAGTGCATAGGAAATAGGGGATTATTAAAGTATCTACCTTTTTATTGCGGGTTATTGTTGAATTGAGCCAAGTTCGAAATAAAGTATGAAATAAACCACAAAAAACAATAAAATGTTTTTACGAAACGAATGTCAATTGTCGGTTTCTCTACAACACTCACATAATAAGGATGCGGTCACCTTTTTCATTGCGTATTCATCATTCAGCTGATAAACAATAATTTTTAATTGGTAAACAGTTGTTTATCACGTGTGTAAAATTTTACACACGCTTATGGTGCGGTTAATTTTACGAAACATCACATTATTATTTTGAATGAAAAGCCTCTTCGACCCACGTGGACACTAGATAATATATACCGTGTATTATCACTGGTCGACTAAAAGAGTCATCACCGGTCAATGAAGGGTAGGTCCCAAGTGTAAGTGGTAAGTGGGGGGAGGAGGGTGGGGGAGGCGCGGCCGCGTGAGAGCAGAACGGCACGGGTCCGAAGAAGCTCTAGAAAGATAGGACGGGACACACGATACAGGTGTGTGTGTGTCCCCTAGTGCTAGTGCTAGTAACCACACCTAGACACTAATAGTAAGTTGGTGTCAGGCTCACGCGTGCCGCACACGTGCCCCGGTGACACAATGTGTACGCAAGTGGAGATAGTGCATGTACTCGTACCAGGACGAGCCACTGACTGCTGACCACCAAAACCCGCACCGTTTAGAAAATGTAATTTCTTAATGTTAAGTACAACAATAGATAATAAAGTATCTCGTACCGAATGAAAATAAGGCGATTGCATGAATTGGTTGGCTAAACGTATCTACTTCGTGTTTCGATAAATTCTTGACCGTAGCGAGAGAATTTTTCAGAAAAAAACTCATTTAAAAACCTTTTTTTGCACGATAGTAAAAATTAACAAAGAATAATGTTAGTTGCATGATTCTCGAGCCATTAGCAATAGCGAATTTGGCGACAAAAAACTGCCGTAGGAACGAACACGTAGGAATGGTTTTTTGTAAAGGACGCCCGCTTCAAAAGAACGAAATCAGTGAATATAAAAACACGTTTCGCCCGCGGACGATGAATCCAACCTTCTCATTAGAATGTGTTTCGGCTTTTTGTTGCATCACTTACACTGTTGCCCTCCTTTAAATTTAAATGGGCATAACGGACTACTCGATTCAAGAAGACCATCATCAGCTCAAGAGAACGAGGCCAGCTCACTCCACTGTCACCTTCACCTTCACTTATCACCTGGCGGATGACACGCTCCACCCTGAATTCTGGGTATGGAAGAGATCCTCACCGTCACGTTGTCTGCAATCTGGATCACTCGAATCCGCCGTTGACGCTAGTGTTTTGACGGTCATGCTGTAATAATAATTGTAATTAAAATACATCATTGTTGTTTTGTGCCTTTAAGCTCCTCGAGAACTTTAGATGAATATAAGAAGAAAGTGGATTGTATGTTTAAAAATCATATACGTATGGTAAACCTATTAAAAAATCCACGTATTTGAACTAAACATTTTCTTCTATAAGACTATGCGATATTTCTGCAATCCATTTAATTTAGTACATTGTGTTTTGAGCAACACTATATTTAAATAGCAATGTAAATATAAATAAACACAAACCTACACCACATCGCCAACTTGAGTTAACCTCACTTTTAATTTTACTACATTCGTTGTAAAATAATCTGAAATAGGTTGAAGCTACAAACAAGCTAAATCTTTATTTTTTTCCGATTACTCTTGCATTTCTATTTCTCAAGTCCTTTTTTAATAACTCCTTGACACTCCAACCTTTGTCAAAAAACTCTCTTAAAGCATATCACTTAGCTGCCAACCACAACAGCGCCGTCTGCTACGAGCTTTCCATATTATTTACAATACATATCTACACATAGAACAAAGTGAATTATCTACTTCTAACTGCCATTGTCTTCAATTGCCGGAAATTTCGAAATTCTTGAACTTTGGAATTTCTAAAAAAAGTTATTAATATTTTTTATTTATTATTTCTTTTTTCTTTTTAAAAGAAAGACAAATATTCCTGGGGTACGAATAACCCGGAAATATTTGAAAATCTCCTACTACCACCACAGAAAGCCGAAAATGTTGCTTGAGTCGTGATGGAGGACTTAGCCAGCCGAGGAATCGTTGCCCACTCAACCACTGACCGGTCGATTATATATTTATTATTAAATATTTATTATTCTATCATGTAGAATCACCTCCCGACCATTGTGCACTTTACCCCCGGACAACCTGTATAAAGGTAAATGTAGAAATAAGTACCTACCTAATCATTAAGATAAGTTATTTCTAGTATGATTATTACTTTTCGCGTTGTGACAAAAAATAAACAATAAACAACAACGTAAATAACAAATATTATAATCAATAATTATCAGCCTGAAACACTCATCTACATTGAAAAAATCTTCCGAGAAAAGATACTGGCCGCCAACGGGAATTGAACCCGTGACCTTCTGATTGCCGGTCAGGTGCTCTTGACCACTGAGCTATGGCGGCTTATCTAATACCCGCCAAATAATTCAATATATACTAGTGTTTCATTCGACAATTACTTATTATTACATTTTTCCAACTGAAAACAACCAACTTTATTTTTGTGAGAGAGGTATTGTTAATACTAAATCTCCCGCTAGGTGGCGTCGAGACTAATTATGTCTGCATTTATTGCTGAAATACTTTAACTTGTCAAATATTAATTATTATTTTTAATTGATAAACTAACGTTTAAACGAGATTTTTATGCATAGCACAAAGGGTATATAACAAATATTATAATCAATAATTATCAGCCTGAAACACTCATCTACATTGAAAAAATCTTCCGAGAAAAGATACTGGCCGCCAACGGGAATTGAACCCGTGACCTTCTGGTTGATAATTATTGATTATAATATTTGTTATATACCCTTTGTGCTATGCATAAAAATCTCGTTTAAACGTTAGTTTATCAATTAAAAATAATAAACAACGTAAATGACAAACAAGACGAACACGAGCGATTTTCTTATTTTTACGAGATTCCTAAAAATACACACTTCGATTACGTCGCCAGTTTGCTGCCTCAAGAAAAGCCACGGAGCCTGTTTATTGTACACCTGCTTTATAGGTATCTACCATACCAATAACTGCCTAAACATGAATTATAGCTTACCTACTTATGGCGGTGGTAACAGAAATTAAATCTGCTTTGCTAAATATCATTGATCTAGTGAAGGCTTATGAAGGTATTTATATGTTGTATGCGTTAAACAGGTATCCGTTGTCACAACGCATTGATAATGAATAATGACATAATGACTAATGGCTATTATGAGACTTGAATTTTTTCGGCAACTGTGAGATTTTTGGCATCACGTGCGTGTATAATTAAATGCCTAATTAGGTAACTTATGTTATGCCTTTGTCGAATATTTACCTAGAGATACGAAGCGGAGACCACGAAGCGCAAATATCATAATCATTTAGTGGGTATTATGTGTTGTATCATACGTGAAAACCTATTAGTACACATCGTGATATTATCATTGAACATAGTGATGTCACGTGGAGTGCAATACCCAGCCCAGTTACAGCGGTATTCATAATAAATAATCTAAGGCAGTAGGCGAGAGGCGAGCGCGAGTACCTCTACCTACCTCTACTCTCTTGCAGATGGCGACTCAAGGACGCCGGCCTTTTGGCCTTACAATCTTACAACGAACTTATACTCGCACCCAGTATATCTTGCATCGGTACAGTAGGATGGTGTCTACATATTGTCTGCTGAGGATTCCTCAGACGCCCCCCAGTGAGGTCTTTCATACCTACTTCACCCCCCAAAATGTCTTCATCCGTGTCAATACGCTGGCTAATAATAAACTATCTTCAATGTCTTCTGTCTTCATTCCGCATTTATAATGTATGCGACTGATTAGAAACCAGAGCATCGCCGTTTATGTATTCCGTACACAACAATTGGATATTTATAGAGGTCAGTTTTCGGAACCGGGTCACAGAAAGTGAAGTTATTTTGTAATTTAATCGAGCAAGAGTAACCTTCCTTCTGTCACTCGGGACAAACCATAAATATACCAAACCACCTATGGACAGACCAATATTGAGAAGCAGCAGATGTGCAAAACGTTGTCCTGATGGCATATTTATTAAAATTTTGTATATTTATAACCCCCGAATGGGTTGAAATATTTATATTTATAACCCCCTATGGCACTGAAAGCTTGTCAGCAAAATGTCAAAATTGCTGTTCAAACCGTTGCACATTGTCATACATACATTGTTTTGGCTGCATAATATTGACCTGTCGTGTACACCAATACCTTGCTCGCAAATGATGGTGACATCCATTGTACTTAACCAGCAGAAGGCAAAGAAACAAGCCAACGAAAGATATAATAGAGAGGTACCCTCTTGCGGTCAGAATAATTACACCCAATTTAATGTTCCAAACACAAATCAAAATAACTATGATCTGAATAATCATTTTTTGCAAGAGGGCTCCATTGAAGCGTTAAAAATCTGGCAGCACTGTAATGATCCAGCAGATGACATTCAATAAGAGCACCTAAACAACTTTTGATATAGGTACCTACTATTTTTTTCCATCAATTAATTATTCAATGATATTTTAAATGGGAATAATTCCATAATTTGTCTTAAGTTTTCGCTGTTCACTCGCAAACAGCTATACAGCATCACAATTTGACCTTGAGGTAGATCGCTCTCTCTTTAGTTGCTGGTTTACTACACCCCTTCCCCTGGTTATTGCTTTATCTTTTAACTGACCCTTAAATTTTGAGATACGGTTTTGTTATGTCACAAAATTTTTATCAGAAATACTATCAAAATAACGTAAAAAACAAGCGACACGCAATTTAACGATCCTGAAAGATGGTACTATTTTAGTTCGTCGGTCTAACTTCTAAGTTCAACTATTAATGTCTTTGAGTTCAACCTTCAAATTCGTCTTAGGATTTATTCTCGTAGGTATCTAGTAGATAAGTCAAGCCTGATACTAGTACTATTGTATTCAAACTAGGAACTAGTACGTATATTATGTATTAAAAATTAAAATAAATAAATATCTATCTATCTATATAAATAAAAATCAATAAGGAAGTTGAGTGAAAAATATTTTGACTTATAAAAAATATGTTCATGTAGATCAAAAAATATCGATTCTAAATATATAAATATATTTCTATATTGTTATTCTTAGAATTAATTAAACCTTCTTAAAAATCCATCAAAAAGCTACGAACTCCAAACGCTTCATGAATGGTCGAAAGAATTCTGACGTCATTGGAACCTCAGTTTGTATAAAGAGCGGATCACCGAAATGTCTACGGTGCATCTCTTTCTATTACACGAGAGATGGTTTGTGTATGATGAGAGAGGTGTATAGGCCAAACGTCGTTTACTTATGGGCCAAACGGTTTTGCATTCTATCCCCTAAAAGTCTTTTTAAGTTTAGTAATGGGTGGTTTGGTATATTTAATGGTTTAGTAAACAAAGTTTATGTAATTCAAAATCTGTTTAAAAAACCACATACCATGTCAGAAATCGGATATATTTAAGGCCAGTCCGACTACCTACAAATCGTTGATTCTGACATGTTGATTTTATATTTAAAATAGATAATACTGACCACATTAGTGCTGAAATTTGTGAAGTTAAAGCTTCCAAGTAAATACATAAAATTATTAATTGTATTCATTTGTATGTTACAATAAATATAATACATTTTTTCAGTATTAAATAATAATCATTACGTATTCTCTACCCATCTGACATCTGATGTTTCGCCGTAAACCTCACTAGTTTTGTGCAAGTATATTAAATTTTTTGATTGCGCAGAAAAGTCTCACAGTGAACTGCGCTGTAAACCGTTATCTTACTTTCGGTCTTTACTTTTTTGCGCGGCGGCCTGAATTGGCGGCTGACACTTCAACCAACGGCGATCGGCCAGTGACGGCAATACCGTGTTTGTGAAGAGTTTTGGCGCGAGAAACAAAAATTCTACCTTTATATATTAATTTAACTATGAAAACATGATTAATTTTCTTTTTTTAAAATAACATCAATTCTGATAGACGGTTAACATTGATAAAAAAAATTACTGGAATTCCTTATTAAAGAATTTAAAAAATCTCCATACAAAATGCCCAAGCGACGCAGTTTTCTCAGTTTAAATGACGTCACACCCACACCCCGCTTCTTACCGCTCGGATCCGATCGTTTTGGCGGGCTTAATAAAATTTTAACTTTGAGAATTAATTTTACTATGAAAACGAACTTTAAAAAAAAAAAAAAAATACCAGTATTTAAGTTTGAATGCGAACATTGATAAAAAAAAATAAAAAAAATGGACTCAACTTCCTTATTGGTGTTCGTTTGTGAGAAAATATGGAAAAATTGCGAGGAAGATGGTAAAAACAACAATTTCATTTTCCCATATAAACTGTTCTACCTACTTTTCTTTGCAAACGTCAGAAGGAAAGCAAACAAATTGTTGCCTTGGAAACGATGTTTTTTTTTTAATTAGGCAATTCAACCTAAAAATAGTGCTTTGTTGGCGTCGTAGTTATATAGTATCTATCTCTAAAAATGAATCGCAGAAATGTATGTATGCGAATAAATTCCGAAAGAATGAACAAAATTTGATAATTTTTTTTTTTTAGTATTATAATTAGTATAATTTTTATTTATATAAATAAAAATCAATTGGTGTTCGTTTGTCTCGCTAAAATTCGAGAACGGCTGGGCCGATTGAGCTGATTTTGGTTTTGAAATGTTTGTCGTAGTCCAGGGAAGGTTTAAACGGTAAGTAAATATGGAAAATAGTGAGGAAGATAGTAAAAACACAATTTCATTTTCCCTTATAAACTGTTTTACCTTAACAAAATCGAGTTATTGCAAACATCAGAAGAAAAGCAACCAAATTGTTGCCTTGAAAACGATGTTTTTTTTAAAATTAGTCATTTCACCCTAAAAAGAGTGCTTTGTTGGCGTCGTAGTTTAATATCTATCTCTAAAAATGAATCGTCGAAATACTTCCGAACGACTGCACCAAATTGGATAATTTTTTATCTTGAGAAGGGGAGGGAACTATTTGAAAACTGAATGTATCGGGAAAGAATGTATGGAATACAGGAGGGGGGAAGGAAACCCGGGAGGTTGGAAGGGGAACTCGGGAGGGGGGAGGGGAACTCGGGAGGGGGAAGGAACCCCGGGAGGTTGGAACTCAGGAGGGGGAGAGGAACTCGGGTGGGGGATCCGTGGGAGGGGGGAGGTGAATACGGGAGGGGGGAGGCGAATACGGGAGGGGAGAGGGGAATTCGGGGGGGGGGTTCGCGGGACGGGGGAAGGGGGGAGTAGAGTGAGGAGAGGGAAGGTGGAGGAGGAGGTGTGGGAATGCGAGAGGGGAAGGGGACGTGGGGGAGGAAGGGGAGGAGGAAGGTGAACGGGAAGAATGGGAAAGGACGCGCAGGGAGAAACGATGTCTTTATTAAATGGCATAGCAACGCATGCCGGGTACCTAGCTAGTCCGTTATAAAATTTTATTATAAAAAAATGCTTCGAATTTCATAAATTATGTTTTAATTAATCATTACATACTCGTTAGTGACCCTCCAGGTAAGTATGGTCTTGTATATATTTTCTGCCTGTACAGTGCATTTTTAAAGCAGCATCGCGTTCATTGGTCAAATCATTGCACATATAGTTTCGTATCGGTGATCGATGAACCGGTGGATGCAATTTTTAGCCATAAGTTGTTGTAGTGGTTTGTCTAGTTTATAGTTAGAAATAAGATTTACAAACGTATTATAAATTTGGACAGCGCCCTTGAGGCGATCTTTCACAAAAACGGCGCTATACAAGTCATTCAAATATTATTATTATTAGAGAAAAGCCGAGAAATTCAAATATTCATCATAACATTATGTACTATAAAAAGAAATCCCTCAAAATGTTTGTGCGCTTGGATCTTTTAACCTACGCAACGGATTTTCATGCGGTTTTCACCAATAGATAGAGTGATTCAAGAGGAAGGTTTATATGTATAATACATGCTTATTATAGTAGAGAAAAGCCGAGAAATTCAAATATTCATCATTACATACTATAAAATTAAACGCTCAAAACGTTTGGGCGCTTAGATCTTTTAAACTACGTAAAGGATTTTCAAGCGGTTTTCACCAATAGATAGAGTAATTCAAGAGGAAGGTTTATGTGTATAATAATAAATAAATAAAAATAATAATAAATGCTTATTATAGTAGAGAAAAGCCGAGAAATTGAAATATTCAATTCAGGCAGCGGGCAGCGGGCAGTGGGCAGCGGGCAGCGGGCAGCGGGCAGCGGGCAGCTGGCAAGCGGGTGTTGTGGATTTTATAAAGGTTGGATAATAGCGTTGTGTTTCGTTAGCCACAGCAACGTGTGGCCCGGTCTTCTAGTCTTAATATATAAAACAAAGTCGGGTTAGTTACACCATTTATAACTCGAGAACGGCTGGACCGATTTTTATGATCTTTGATATGTGGGATTTGTCTCCGCCCCAAATAGCAGAATAGCTATTAAAACTTTCACGAAAAAATAAATTATGAAGAAAATTATTTTCCTCATACATTTTGTATGGAACGAATTCTCATTTTTTGAAAGAGCTGCATGAGTATTGTGATTAGTATAATATTGAGTAGTGAGTGAATTCCAAAAATTCAAAAACATCAAATGTCAATGCGCTTCGTAAACATATAATGCTGCTCCTCTTTCTTATACACTAAATGTCAATAATCGAAAATGGGACAAGCGGTGAACGTATGTCACCCCTCCAAAGGAAAAATACAATTATTAGATATAATAAATTCCATCACACGTATATAGAAAATGAAACGCAATTTCCGTTAGTAAGTAGAAAAGTAAGAAAATCACCAAAATTATAAATCCGTACATAACGCCATCTCTAATACTGACAAGCAAAACACGGACAGTTGCGCATCGATAATAACTTCATAATGTAATTTTTAACTTCATAAAAAAACTGAATTTAATTCAGCTTATAACTTAACACGAGTAATTGATTCTGAGGCGGTACGAAGTTCACCGGGTCAGCTAGTTTTTATATAAATCCATGCCGGGGTTTTTAGATTTTCCTCGCAGTATGCGTATGATTTATTAAAATTAAAGTAGATATAATATACTCGTATGTGCGACACAGCGCATAAGTTAATTAATTTGGGCACGGCAGGTCCCGAACCCGCGAACTCTGGATTCGGAGCCAAGGAGCTAAGTGCAGAGAGTCGATTGCTTGCTTCTCGGTGTTAACACTTTGCCGAAATAGTAACCCTTGCGTCATTCTGCGATCCGAGCTCGGAACGTGAGATAACTCTAGCAAGAGAAATGTTGTAAAACAACCAACAGACTCAACTGATGCAATTCCTCTGCACTGTAATCTCCGACTATTTTATATGATTTTTTTTAAAAATGTTTCTGGGTTTCACCGTTCAAAGGTGTTCTATGCCATTATGTCAAATTATGAGAGATGAAAGGAGAATTTTATATGAATTTCATTTAAATGGGCAAATTTTAAAATTATATTTATTTTTTCATTTTCCGCAAATCGAGAGTAGGTATACATTTTTTCAGTTTGTACGTGAGAGCCAAAATAAAACTATTTTTGGATTTCGTCCTTGTGACTTTATCTCTAATAAGACAGCATAATAAGGAATATGAAATAATTACATTTAAAAACGTAAAATGAAAATTATATAAAATGAAAAATTACTTAAAAGTAAAAATTATCAATACATTGGTAACCATGTATTGATAATTTTTACAAGAGGACAGATTGTACATACAAGTCAAATCATAACATAATTATAAATATAAACAATAGAAACATGACATTCACGAAACATCAAAGAAATATACTCTTTTATGGACTTTTTTTATATTTGGTAAGTTCTCTATTGAAAATGTCCACTTTGGATAATATGCTATTGTAATTATTGCATTGCAATTCAGGCAAGAAATTTGTTGACAATTCGTTTTGCATTGATCTACTTTGAATGGGACAGAAGAGCGTGTTAAACGCGCAGGTAAATTAAATTGAATCTTATAAAGCAAATCTGGGCATTGAGTATCATTGGTAATTTATACAGGAATAGTGCATCAATGATGCCTTCATATTCTCAACGAATCAATTTTATATGCAATATTTGAGTCGAGTTCAGACTTCGAATAGATTAGATATTGAATGACGGGGAAGCAATTTTAGTTAGGCTAGGTAGAAATAGGTTACGTTAGGTAAGGTTATGGGCAATTTTTTTAAATTTTTTTTCATAGCTTTTTTAAAGACTTCAACGAGGTATTAAGTGAGTTGATTCTGAGTTGGCATGGAACAAGCGCAATATGGTTCACGTCTAAGAAAAAAATGAAAAGTATGCTTTAGGGCTTGTTAGTAAAAAACAATCGGGTAAGGACGTTTATTATTTTTTTAATGAGCAAACTAATATTTGGTAGACCGCCTCACAACTGTGTAATTGCATACAATAATGATGCTTTTATTTCAATTGCATACAATTATGATGCTTTTATTTCTTTAAACATTTTGCTACAACACAATAAAAATGATTTACATTTTAATAACATTACTACTGTCTTAAATTAAAGGAAAACAATAGTCTCCAACCGAAACTAGTTTTTACGGCCGAAACCGAAACTTCCATTTAAGGTCATGTTTTCGTGGAAAAAAAGTCAATCCTAATCAGTCAGCCTTTATTTTCAAATCAGAAATAAGTGGTGATTTACAAAGTGATTTGTTTACATTTAATTAAAATTATGCTACTAAGTGAATTTACCATGATCAAAGAAGAAATTACTATTTACCTTTTAATATGTCTACTTTGAATGTTGTATGGACTCGGCTCAATTCATTTCACTTCCATGCGCTCTACATGTCCAGGACTTGAATGGTCCGAGACATCTCAGCGTCCCATTATTAACTTATTCATAATACGGTTGTTACATATGTTTTTACAAAAGATGTGGCTTACAGGGATTTCATTCCACCATCATGATAATTATTGGTTGAAAATTTCGAGAGCAGGTAAAAAACCTATGTCTATTTTTTGTATTTCTTGGGCAATAACTATGTAACAATTTCTAGACATTTTGTTTTGAAGACTTCTACTTTCCATTTACATTTGTTATTTAAATTTAATATTTTTGCTACTAGTTTCGACACATCCGTGTCATTCACTAGCAAACTTAAAAATAACAAAAATATTTATACATGTACAGAAAAGCTTAGATTTTATTAGGTGGGGGTATGGAATGGGGGATATTTTGTACATGGAAAGTAAAACTCTTCAATACAAAAATATATCTATTTGAGATGTTATTTTAGTACATCGAGTGAATATGTAGGAAAATTTCTAAATACAGCTTCCAGCCTGTTATGGCAAAGAGTTGGATCGGAATGAACGTGGGAGACCTTCTGGTGGTTTAATTGCAACAATACATAATTATATTATGATCAGTGATCAGTAGGTACATTATCACAGAGATGATTGCATTAACCTTTGTTGAAATGAACAATCAAACAGGTTTACTTCCTTGTACTTGTCACAGCAGATCAAATCAAGTACAATCCGTTTTAGAAGCATTATTCTTGAATCTAATCTACCGAATTATAAAAAGAAGAAGAAACCTTTATATATGACTAAAAGTTCAACATTAAATGCTTTGAAATCATTCAATTTTGACACATTTCTTAATTTGTTAACAGTTAAGTAGGTACGTGCATGCAAATATCGAAACAAATATTGAATTTAATTCCCAGGTGTGATCAAATCTATAGATATGATTTTAGATTTTCACAGCCAAAAAGTTGTTTTTGGGGTGTCGGACAGCGTTACGGTGTCCATCATCAGATGTATGATGCTGTCCTGATGATGGACACTGAAACGCTGTCCAAAACGGTGGCTAAAGAAGGAGGTAACGCAACTCGGCATAACACCCCAAAAACAACTAACGATAAATACATGTTACTTCTTACGTACTCTGTAGGGCGACCTTGTTCAGTAGATAGAATAAATAAATTTATCTTTATTTTGAGTGTTTTTCGTCACCAACATTATTTTTTTTTTCAAACTGTACCTATTGTGTATAAATTCTTATAGGTATTGTAAAATGGGGGCCTCAGCACGGGTAAACAATCCAGTGAGGCCAACATTACTGGATGGTACTATGAAATGTATGTATCATTTTTTTTTTTTTTTAATGATACCTGACGTAAGTCAATACACCTGTAAAAAAGTTTGCAACATCTGTAAAAGTTTTATTATCAGTTTCTGTCCATGTTATAATTTCTCGTTTAATCTTTGTGATAGTTATTTTTAGTATTATTGCTATAAAATACCTACCTATCCATAATTTATTAATATTTAAGGTACAATGTAGAAATGAGGCGACATTTTAAAATAACAGGTCTATAAAATAACGCTAATGTCCGATAACAGTAATAGCTACCGCACTCAAACTCACTAAAGATTATAGCGAGATATAAGATCATCCATTTATATACGACGGCTGTCCGTAAAATAAGGTCTCCAAGGTACTGCGGTCACAAGGAACAATTTTACGTAAGATCTGGGAAAACTGGCGTGTAGCCTGGTTTCCCTACGCCAAATCCCCAGAACGCTGTACTCTTTACGACACTTAATCTCGGGGTGGCAGCCGTTCGCGATGAGGCTTCCGTCCGCTGCACCCGCCAGGTGTGATTTACGCTCTATAATTAGTTTTTTTGTGCGAAGAACAAAACCCCGGTAGAAATTCATTCTCAGCTGCTTGAAGTGTACGGAAAACAGTGCAGAGAATTTAAAAGCATGCCGGACGGCCATCGGTTTCAGTTGAAAAAATTGCCAAAGTGGAAAAAACAATGATTTCAAATAGACGGGTGACGGTTTGGGAGCTCTGTGATATGATTCCTGATGTCACTAAGACCACTTTTGACAGATTTTGACAAAAAATTTGGGTGACTAAGCGTCACAGAGGGGGCTACTTGGTGGGGATTTGACAAGGAGAAACCAGACTACACGCCAGTGTTGCAGGATTGCGCGTAAAATCATTCCTCGCGACCGCAGCGCCTTGGAGACCATATGAAATCTTAACTCGGCTTGCACTCAATATGAGCATCCCAGGGTTACAGGCGAACATCCTTGGCGGGGTCATTTAGTACCTGCTTACCTACATGAGCATAAACTTTCTCTCATGGAGGATCACCGCACCACATCACTCCCACCGGCTCCGGTCACTGTAATGAAATACATTCATAATCATAATATCTGCATTAGACTTACTTTGTACAATTCAAATAGGGATACTTTATGGTGCGTGCATTATTTTATAACAGATATTTTTAATAGGACAATCGTAAATTAACTGCCATTGATATGTATATTACTACAATCACTGTTTACCGCTAACAAAGTGCAATATTCATGACAATGTACAAATGTTGAATGCAGCTTTGTATGTATATTATACGATCTAATTATTGTTTTTTTTATGTCATATCTGATGGCTATTTTTGTGATGTACTGAGCTGATAGTTGTCAGCTGTCAGCTGACAGTTGACAGTTGTCATCTGACAGTTGTCGGCTGAAAGTTAATAGCTGACAGCTAATAGCTAATGGCTAAGGGCCGACAGCCAACAGCGACAGCTAATTGCTGACAGCTAGCGGTTAACACCTGACATCTAATAGCTAACAGCCAGCGTCTAACAACCAACAGCTAACAGCTGACAGCTGACGGCGACCATGAAGGAAGACCAGAGCGGCAAAGCAGACTAACAAACTAACAAACTTAACGCATTGATTTGCGCAACAGAGCGAAACGTGTGCTGAATTGTGGAGGACGGACTCATCACGATCTTTTCTCGCCGTATACTAGTAGTGCTACTCTTCTAACTCGGAGCCACCTCAGAGTACCTCCGACAGACGAAATACTCAATTACAGTAATGTGGGTCATGCCACACAAAAATGTTAAATGAACGAATTTTTTTAGAAAAAAACAGGCCTGACGATACACTTTGATTTTTTTTTTTTTTTAAACAGTTTTACTTTACCGGGACTACAAACGCCCTGTCCGTGCTGAGCCAAGGCCCGGTGTATCAGCCAGTATCCTCGATTTGTATTACATTTCTCGCTCAATTTTGCCGCTCAAACCTTGATAAGCCGAAGAATGGTTCATCTTTTAGAGGCCGATGCACTAACATTTACATGTCAAATCTGACATCTACATACCTAAATAATATTGAACATTTCCGTAAAACCGAAATTAACGTATATTGCCTAATTTCAAGAGTATGGACAGGCCCGGACTGGGACCATTTGGGGCCCTCCGCTAAAACCTGTAAAGGGGCCCCCTAACGTGGGGCGGGGGGGGGGGGGGGGGCTTCAGAAAACGGGGGGGTCTGGGGGCCTCCGCCGGATAATTTTTGAAAATTAGGTGCTTGAAAACAATGAAAACGCGTTTCTACCCTATATTGGCACCTATAAAGAAAAAGAAATTCAGATAGGTTTTTATAAGAAAATAATGATTTTCGACTTTTGTTGACTTTATTATTTATTGAAATAAGAAATTCACGGTATTTTTAGGATACCACAACACTACTAAACACATGCTGTAGAACTGCCAATGATTGTAACGGAGTTCAAAATAAAGGGCAGGATTTTATTCACACCAAAGCATTAATGAATTATGTCAAAATTATTTGTGTAGTAAAAATAATGACTAATAGATTTTAGGGATTAGAAAAATAATACTAACATTAAAAAAAAATCCTGTGTGTTTAACAGTTTACAATGTTGTACCTATACTAGAATAGAAGGGGCTTAACTTAACTGAAATGCTTCGACATTTTGCTCCCCTAGCCCTAAAGTAACAGTTTCTTTGTAAGCAACTCACTTGTTAAAGCTACTTCATCTATTATTTTATTTTTATCCAAATTATAAAATAAATTCCTCTCAACATTAATAAAAAGCAGACTGGACATACATAAGGTCTTGGCCTAAGGACGACCGAAGTCGATTTTTGACGATTTTAAGTTTAGAAAAAACTCGTTCACATGTGACTTGGGTACAAGGTATGGTAAGAACAAATTAATATACGATATACAGGTTGGTAAACAGTCCAGATTGAGTAAGTTCAAACAGAACAGAAAAAGCACATGTCAAACACTGGAAACATTGTCTATTTTCAGAGCAGTAAATGTCAGCATTTGTTTCCGCATTGTTGTGCAAACTGTCGCAGCTCTATCAATAGTCCAATTTCTTTCAATTTTACACAGTTTAGAAACACTGTGCAGAGCTTCTGTGGGAAATGCTTGGAGTTTCAAGATAAAGTCAAACTTTTTGGGGTCCATTACCAAGAACACAAAATAACTACTAACAAGACAAATTTTTTTTGTACGTTTTGTGGGGCCCCTTCGGGGCCCCTTGCGCCGGGCGCCCTCCGCCATCGCGGACCTGTGGACCTGGCCTGTGGATATATTCATCGAGCGATGAGAAGAATGTCGATGTTATTTATTGACAATCAATCAAAAATAGTCTGATACGGGATTTTATAAGTTTCTATGTTATGACAGTTTTTTTTCAGCGATTAATTTAATGAATAGTGCACGACTAAAGCACGAACCAATACTATTTAAAATTAGTATCCTCACTCATAGTAAAAGTATAGCTTTATCAAAAATCAACCCGCTTAAAAATATTTTAGATTCATGAAATAAGCTGTGGTCGTCAACATCTTCAAAAATCGCTATCCCCGATAACCGTAGAATGCATAGATATATCACTCATGTAGTCGGTAGTTTGGTTTTCGAAGAAAAAAGAAATGCGTTCCTATAATATCATAGAAAATCCATGTAATGTTGGGGATATCTAAGCTTGCGTCCTATACTCGGATTAGGTATGTTCCAAAACGCGTTGAGCTCGACATTCCAACCAAGCCGAGCTTAAAATGATCCGATATATCGCACCTATTTTACCCTTTTATACGGTTGAGTTGTGTAGGTCAGTTTGTTTGTAAAGATATTTATTTAATTTAATTAAATGAAGACATTTTTAATCAAACTCCATCCAAAATCTAGAAAGAGAAAAATCAGAAAAAAGATATGGGCACATCTGGGATTCGAACCCAGATGCACTCATATCTTTTTCAGATTTTTCTGTTTCCAGGTTTTCGACTGAGTTTCGCTAATATAGTCTTCATTTAATTAAATATTGCTATTTGAAGTTTTACTCATTAAGTTAAAGTAAATATTTATTTTATTTTAAGCACACACAAATATTCAGTATTTTTCTCCGCCGATCGACCTTGGGGTAACCTGCAGGCGCCCTGTCCCTGAGTGTATCAATCCCTGTTTTACTACAGTCGCGTCAATGTTGCTAATCTATGATTACTACTTTCAGCATAATTATTACACATTTATTATTATTTTATCGCCCGCAAGTGACAAGTGACTTCAATTGTGTATTAATTATTCTTCATTATTTCATAAGCACCATCTCGTTAAATCATATTATTTAAGCATAAAATGTATAACTAATGAATCTAGCTAAATACAAAATAAATGTTTATAGTGTCCGACCGAAACTAGTTTTTACGGCCGAAACCGAAACTGAGTTTCGGCTTTGGTCTCAGGTTCAGCCGAAACCGAAACTTCCATATAAGGTCATGTTTTCGTGGGAAAAAAGTCAATCTTAATCAGTCGGCCTTTATTTTCAAATCATATGAGTATATTAATCATTCAGTCTCTGATATTTGAACTAAAAATAAATATAACATAATTGTCACTTCTTATTTAAAATAAATTATTTATGCTTTTTGAAATCGTAATCGTAAATCGCTTCGTAAATAATATTAAAAAAAGAAATAGTAGGTATTACCTATTTGAACATTATTAACAAATAACATAAAATTAAAGGTAGAAAACAAAATTACTTTTTTCAAACCTAATTTGTTTAGGTACACTAAACAAAAAATTCTCTTTCATCTAAGAACAAAGTAATCTCTTATAAACTTTGGACATATTGTAGGGCACTCTTTTTAATGAACTACAACATAATTAAAAATAAAAAGTATCTAACTACCTATGTACCTACAATAACAAAATATTTTAATGCAAATAATACTTAATGTATGAAAATAAGAAGCGCTTTCTCTCAAACTAAATGAAGAGCTTTCATTTTAAGAACAAAATAATTTCTTCTAAACTTTGGTCATATTGAATGGCACTCCCAAATTCAGTTTCGGTTTCGGCCGTAGTTTCGGCTGGATAGTGGCCGAAACCGAAACTAAGCCGAAACACGTTTTTTGGCCGAAACTAGGCCGAAACCGAAACCGAAAGTTCGGTCGGACACCTTAATTTTATGTAAAATAGATATTTAATTTACACACACTATCTGCTACCAAATAAATGTCTTTGTGTAAAAGTAATTAATATATATATATATATATATATATATATATATACATTAATTATATTTAGTATCTAATAACAAAATTCAAAATCAATACAATTAATTAATTAAAAAAATCAGAGTGTGCAATTCACACGTGGTAGAAGTGAAACTTGAATCGCACTAGAAAGTCGAAAGATGTCGGTTTCTTTTCTTTTGGGTGTTTATTTTAAAGTGGTTTGAAGATTGGATATTGATTTTACAAAAATAAAAATGTTTATTCTTTTGGATTTGGTAGGTTTCGAATATCCGTTCGCTGGATGTCTCTCTGAGAGTCAGGCGCTTTATATCGCGACGCTATCGGAGGCTCGCGCGTAGTTGTGAATTTATCGCATTATATTAGAACCGAGGACCGTCAAATAATAAATGTAAGTGACGCACTTCCGTTTCATCCGAATTTCAAATCACTAACTAGGCTAAGGAAGAATATTGATCCGGGTCCTTTAAACGTTTCTCGCATTCTCCGAAGGATTTGAGCTAATGCAGAAGATGCTAATGTAGCCAAGGAAAAGAAGAAGGTTACCACCTCACGAGGAGTTCAAGAGAGATGTCAGCAAAGTGCCACAGTAGATCAGTTCAGCTGAAGACCGCAGGTATCAGGCCTAGGTATAATCTTTAGTCGTGTTGGGTGCACTCATTCCGAGTATTGATCTGCCACAATCAGTTAATGGCGCTTATCGGGTTTCCAATAACTCGCAGAACGCATCAAAATGAATTAATTATATTACAACCGAGGCTTTGTTTTCAACACTAAATATATTTGCCAATTTTCCAGTCGTATATCAACGTTGAAATAAGTGAAGTATTTTGGCTTACGAGTCAGCCACCGCAGGATTAAAGACTAACCTTGAACGTGTTTGAACACATATTTATAAGAAGTCTCAATAAAGATATCGAATCTTTTGTCTTTTTTTTTAAATTTTTTTTTTTTACATTAACTCCACGCAGGAGGCCCTGAGGAAAATAATTTCCCTCAGGGCCTATGTCATCTTTGAGGATGCTGTGTAGAGGGTCTTTTTGAGGAAAGGAAGGAGTGAACATGGGTCTTGAAGAGACCTATGTTGTAGGAGGGAGGAGACACAGAGGCTGGTAAATCATTCCACATCCGAGCTGTTGAACTCAAGAACGAGTCGTAAAAACGACCCGTTCTCATGTGACTAATGTCAACCGTGTACAAATGTTGGGCGCGTGTTTGGCGTGTTTCCCGACTATGCACCGGTGCCGAGGGGATCAACGACGCTAGTTCCTCGGAGCATTTTCCATTGTAATACCGGTAGAACAAGGACAGCATTCCCACCTGACGCCTGTGCTCTAAAGATTGCAATCCGTCTGTTAAGATGGGAGAATCTATCAAACGGACCGCCCGTTTCTGCACAGAGTCAAGGGTTTTTTAAAGGTATTTTGGAGCTCCAGACCAGAGGTGGCTGCCAAATTCAACCGTGGGGCGCACTTGCGATTTGTACAGGGTTAGCAGTTGTGTACTATTAAAGTATCTGCGGGCCCTGTACAGTACGCCCAGTTTCTGAGAGGCTAATTTAACTCTGGTTTCGATGGAGCCCCCATACCTGAGCTGGTCACTTAGAGTAACACCAAGCATATCAATTGTCTTACGGGGAATATAAAAAATGTTATTTTTGGCTGAGCGCTAGGCGCCAGCGACTGGAGGCTATAAACTAGGCGTACCTAATGTTATCTAATAAAATAACATATTGAGAGAATGGCAAGAAATGCGAAAGGTTTACAAACAAAAGGCTATATCTTGGCTATAACCTAGTTACCTACTACCTCTAGATGTAGCTACCAGGTTCCCAGGTAATAAATGCTGCTCGAGCTTTTGGTGAAAGAACTTGGTGTGAGGCGTGATATAATAGTTAATAGCACTAACTATTGTCTGTTTAGTATCTAGACACTGTACTGTTAATTCTAGCAGGAGACAGCCTCTAAAATCCAACAATCAGTGTCAAGAGGCAAACGACAACACCCAAAACCCCCCAAAACTTAGTTTTTGGCACGATCTAAAACTAACACGGTACCTAAGTACCAATGTATATAGGTAGGTAAACCATGATAGGTGAAATGCGATGGCGTTGATCGAATGCCGTGCCGCTTACCCTTTCACAGACTTGGCGCGGTGGTAAAAAGCACCAAGACAATATTATAATTTGAAGAGACTATGCCTGACTGGAAATTATGTAATAATTCCCAACAATCTCTTTTCCAATAACGGAGAATGTGAAGGCACGGGCAGAGCTGTGCAGTGTACATCTATACAAACCGAGCTATTTGCTATTTAACATCCATCTGAATATGCAATGCGCCAAGGTATATTGCGGTAATCCATTGCAAATTGCAAAACTCGTTAGCATGACATCAGTTTAAGGGATATTTGGTAAAATAAGTAACAAGAAAAAAAGCTTTATTTATTAACTTTTTACGATTAGCGAAAACACGAACTCCCCGATCTGTAAATGGGTACTCCCATACATAGTATGCAGCTAGTTTGCAGAGGCAGGTACCTGAATGGAATGGAGCCTACCTTCATGATGTGACTATACTAGTTGTTGACATAACGAATAAAAACGACCTTTTAGTGAATCTTCCTGCATTCACAAACAACTTTTCCTCTCATACGAGTAATGCTGTAAATCTTGTGTGCCACGCGAGAACGGCCGGGAAATGAAAATACCACTTGAATTAAGTAACGTAATTCTCGTCTGTTCTTGTTCTTAGGTAATTTACAATGTAGTTTGCCGCGGAGTGTGTGCCGTTTGATATACTAATGTATATTAACGCACACGACCAGACCAGACCCAAACCAGACTCGACAGCATAGTGCACTTTGCGAGTACCTAAGCCATCCTCAATGAAAAGAGTGGACAGTAGGAGTCGATGGCAGACACTGGACACTGGACACGTACTCATTAGCCGCAAGAGATATTTTAATAGACCACTCACATTAAACACAGATATCCCTACATGAACACGTAATAATTGATGATAGCAGTCTTCGCTGCTTATTGTGTAACCGTATACCAGGAAAACATCAGCGATTCGTTCAGAAGTTTCAACTATGTAAGCATTCGTACCTTACATACCTTACAAGTATCTATTGAAGATACATACGCGGTTTGTCATTCCACCTGTCTGTAGTATCTTCTCGCTCTATGCTCTAGGTACTACCTGGAGTGTCCAGCATATTATGCCATCTTTTCCTAGAACTTTCTTTGAGGGACATTCTTTTTTTATACTTTAGGGACTTCGCTGAAACTTTCTTCATTCTGTAATATATAATAGACTTACCGACAGATGGAAAGCAGCTTGTTTATTGACCTATAACAAAACGATTTTGAACGGTTACATCAGAGAGACAAACTCCCTTTTACATTAGATACTGATAATTTTACGAAAGCCAGTGGGCGCAAATTAATCTCTCACCGTTGATTAATTAATCTCTCTCTCAATTAATGTTGAAATGCAGAACTTGCTTATCATTGGTAACACCGTCTATTAAAATCATTAATTCTCATATTGACAGCCCTGCATTATTGCAATTGATTTCATATCAGTTCCTAATAGAGTCGTACGAACTAAAAATGTCTTTCACTGCAACAATTATACCTACCAACACCAATTTATTTATGTATTCCCTTATACCATGCATATATGTATAGCTAAGGTAACCAATATGCAGAAGTGGTAGATATTTTCAATGGCTCCGAAAGAATTTACAAAAGCATTTCACTTTTCTTGTAACTTATTAGTTTACATTTTGTTACCAAAATTGTAAATTCTAATTACTTTAAATCATATGTTTCTTCTTCTTCTTCAATGGCGCTTCCCATTTCAAGCCTTGGCCTCCTTAAAATCAGTATCCACCGCCCTCTGTCCTCGGTCGTCGTCTTCCAATCCGCAACATGGAGTAGTCCTCTTGCATTCTTCCTGACATCATCCTCCCATCTCAACCTAGGTCTGCCAGCCTTTCGTTTACCTCCCGGGTGCCTTGTTAGAATCTTCGGTACTCGTGTGCTTGGCATTCGGTGCACATCTCCGGCCCATCTTAGTCTTTGGAGCCTAAAATGGGTAGAGAGTCTGGGAGCTTGGTAGATATCATAGAGCTCATTATTGCGGCGGATTGTCCAATGTCCATGCCTCGTCCTCTCGCACCGCTCCTAAAATTCTTCGAAGTACCTTTCTTTCGAAGGCTCCAGCTGTCCACAGACTTTTCTGCCAGTGTTCCCGCCTAACATCCGTAGGCCAAGACCGTTCTAAAAATTTTTGTGTAAAAAAAAATCATACATATGTTTACACTGTACATTATTTCGTAATCAATTTTTATGTAAAAAAAAAGTTGTATTCTGAATTTAAAGGTATTTGTACCATAAATAATTCTATGAGCATAACGCCTAATGATTGTTATTTAATATTTTAATTTTGTTATTGGTATATATTGTAAATATGTGTACGTAAAAATAATCATTGCCCCGAGCATAAGAAGCTACGAGATTGAAATGGAGGCACAATATAATATACTGTACAGGTATACCAAGTCAAATACCTATTCTCGGAGGTGAAACAATACAATAATAATAATCAGAAAGAGCTCAGAGACAGAATGACAATGGCCACATAATATTGCGATTATTTGTTATTGAAAAAGTGAAGATTTTCCGATACAATATTTTGATAATATAACGCTTGTTTAAGTGAGTCACGCTGTGGGTATTTTTTCCATGTGTGAAGTGAACGCGAAGAGGGGCCAGTTTGTACAGATTACAGAAATAGTTACAGATTAGTGCACAGAAAACAGTATTACGAGCTGATAACATAAAATAATAACTTCTGGTATTGTCATGGTGGATTTAAAAAAAATATATTTTAGCTCCACACAGGAGGCCCTGAGTAAAAAACCTGTGCAATTCACACGCGGTAGAAGTGAAACCTTCAGATAACTAAAGTAGACAAGAGTGGGGAGACCACGAATCACTTTTTTTATCAATGTGAATCATTTATTCCTTATTTTTGTCACCGAATTCCAGTGCACTTTTTCCTATACATTTGGTCATCTTATTAGTATTTGTGTTTTCTACTTCGGATTCGCTAGATGTCGCAATCTTTTGCCTGTTCGTTTTGAAGTAGTTTGAAGATTGGATATTGATTTTATATTTTTTTTTTTTTGGACTTCGTAGAATTCGATCCTTGGTCCTCTGAATGTTTAAATGTCCTCTGAATGTTTGTCGCTAAGGTTCGTCAGGCGCTTTATACCACCAGACCAAAGGAGACTTGCGTGGGACCGTGGATTTATCGTATTATATTGGAACCGAGTACCCGTTAAATATATAATAATAATATTTGGACGATTTATATAGCGCCGTTTTTGTGAAAAATCACCTCAAGGGAGCTGTACAAACTTACCATACATGCCTAAAATCTAGAAAGACTACAAGCTAGACAAACAATTAAAAAAAACTTATGGCTAAAAATTGCATACACCGGTTCATTGATCACCGATACGAAAATATATGTACAATATTTTGACCAATGAACGCGATGCTGCCTAAAAATGAATTAATGCAGGACCATACTTACCTGGGAGGTCGCTTGAAATTAACACGGTTTATTGTCTATTAAAAGAAATTTAGATCGAGTTCGCACGCAGAGGACATAATTGTGAACACATGTTGTTTAATCCTGAAAATATTTTAATATTAATATTTAACATATTCTTTAATGAGTGTATTTTGGAAAGTAAAAGCAACATTTAATGGTGGGCGGTGCAGTACTACAAGGATTTGATCTTCCTAGAGACAGATTGATGAGTAAGGATTCGAGTAATTTTAATTCAGTAAGAAAAGTGTGATTAAGACATATCATAGGCAATACAAGTATGATACGGTATATATAAATGTTTTATTGCTATCTCATTCTCTCGCAGGCTAAATCTCTTGTTTGTCTCTTTTTCGAGACACCTATTTCCGTTTCATTTCAAAAAATACCCTCAGGGCCAATGTCATCATTGGGGATGCTGTGTGGAGGAACTTTTTAAGGATAGGAACAAGAAGTTCTGGGAAGGAAAAAGTTAAGAGGGTGGGTAGGAAACTGAGGGTCAATGAGTAACGGACGTATGCATCCATCGTGCAAGGCAGTAGGTCGAGAGAATCTGGCTGGAGAAGTCTAGGTTAGGTCTCCCTCAAGCAAACTCTCCCAATGACCTACGGCAGAGGGGTTGATCATCCATTAAATGGTTTCCGGGGCGGCGATAACCATATTCATCCCCCATTGTACAATTCTGGCTTCACTTTAGTCACACCTCGTAGCTTCTCGGCTCCTGGCAACCAGCACAGCTCCCAGGACTGTTCCCAGAACAGGTGCAAGCACAGCTGCTAATATTATAGCTCATTGCACAGCTCCCAGAACAGCACCTACAGCACAGTTCCTAGCAGAGTTCCAAGCACAGTTCCCAGCACAGCCCACGGCACAGCTTTCCGCACAGCTCCTAGCACAGCTCCCAGGACAGCTCTCAGCACAGCTCACAGCACAGCTTCCCGCACAGCTCCCTGAACAGCTCCTAGCACAGCTCCCAGCACAGCTTTCAGCACAGCTCACAGCACAGCTTCCCGCGCAGCTCCCTGAACAGCTCTTAGTACAGCTTCCAGCAGCGCTCACAGCACAGCTTCCCGCGTAGCTCCCTGAACAGCTCCTAGCACAGCTCTTAGTACAGCTTCCAGCACCGCTCACAGCACAGCTTCCCGCGTAGCTCCCTGAACAGCTCCTAGCACAGCTCCCTGAACAGCTCCTAGCACAACTCCCAGCACAGCTTCCAGCACAGCTCTCAGCACAGCTTTCCGCGCAGCTCCCTGAACAGCTCTTAGCACAGCTCCCAGCCCAGCTCCCAGAACAGCTCACAGCACAGCTTCCCACACAGCTCCCTGAACAGCTCCTAACACAGCTCCCAGCGCAGCTTCCCGCACAGCTCCCTGAACTGCTCCTTGCACATCTCCCAGCACAGATTCCACCACGAGTAATAAGCCGAGCAACATCGGTGAATTTTGCAAAGTCTAATGAACCATTTCAATGTTTCGTCAATAAAATTATTTACCCGTGGTCAAGAGCTTTGTGAGCGACTTTGTGAGGCGTCGCCGTAACCGAAACGGGCTGGTTTGTAGGTTTAGCGTTTCCATTTACGAATTGGATAGACTCTACCGATCTGTCAAAATACGGGTATGTAACGTAGTTAAACCCGTAACTTTCATTTAACGGAGGATTAACAAAATTAGTGACTAGGCCTTCTGGTTGCCTTATTGACGCTGACACCGAATGCTATCATGTTACCAATTCTAGTCTAATTCAATATACATATTTACATGTCTCCCCATATAACGTGTTCTGATTTTAGATTATCCATATTTTGAACAGCTTGGAAATGAAAAGGTGCCTGAACACTGCTCATTTTAACAACCTTACTAATAAAAACAATAAAAAAACACTTTAAAACGATGTTTTAGTTACCAATTGAATAAAGACTACACAAGTTCAGATTCAATTTTGTACTAATAAAAATGTTTTTAAATGGCTTCCGAAAGAGCAGGCAAAGTTGCATTTCAGCAGAGTGAAAAGTGAAATTGCCGTCTTAAAAAAGTGTGTTTATTTCGGACTTATTAGTTTTTAATTGACTATTATCGCGTGAATTTAAAAATAATTGTATAAAAGTAATGTTTTTTAATAACATAAATGCATGTGGGGGTAAATATAAATACTAGAAATCAACGTTTATGTTACGCAAACAACGAATCGAAAATGTATTTTTTTTGTTCATTTTCTGGGAATTTACATAATATATGTAAAGGAAATAAATTCCCTTTAAATTTGAATCCTGTAGTGTCAGTTAGAATGTAATTGTCAATTGTCACTTGTTTTATTGTTCTATTATTATTTATTGTAAAATATCAATTTTAGTTTGAAGAAACCATTCAAAGAAAAATCATATAAATAAACATAAATGTCGTTTCTTTGACACAATTTCAAGTATGATTTTTTGATTGGATTAGACATGATTAAAGACTTCAAACTTATCCAAAGTGAAGACTTACAAATATCACAAAAAGTCTGCCCGAACAATACAAATAAAAAAAGAGAAAATTCTACACAAAAATGAATACTGAATTTAAACATTCAGAGAATAAGAACATTATAGAAAAAGATTATAAAAGAAGATTTTAAAATAACAATAAATCATTTAAAATGATTAAAAAACTGCAATAAATGATCTAATATGCAAATACACATCAGTGTTTGCGAAAAGTAAATATGGTGTTGGTTAATGGATATGAAGCTAAAGCAGACTTATTTGTGGATAAATATTGTAGTAAGAGGCCTTACAGATGCAGCGTAGAAGATAAAAAGGAAATAGAAGAGCAAATAGCAAAATTATTAGACGATAAACCGATAGACCACCGCTATCTATGATAGCTGCACAGTTCACTCTAGAATTTAAAAAATAATAAAACAAAAGTTCCAGATTACGCAAGGGATCAAGTATTATTGCACTCTTCGGAATGTACCCTTCGGGGGGTCAGTACTGACCCCAGATTCCTACCCACCTCTCATACCTTTTTCCTTTCCAGAACTTCCTATCCTTCCCCTCCTTAAAAAGACCCTCCACATAGCATCCCTTAAGATGACATAGGCCCTGAGGGAAATTATTTTCCTAAGTGCCTCCTGTGTGGGACTAATGTAAAAAAGAAAATGCTTCTCCGGAGAGTCGAAATTATTGTTAGTAAAAATATTTTTACAGCGGATTTTCACTCAAGATGACTTCAGATATAAGTATATCGACTTTGGTTGTACGGCCGTTTATCCTCTTTGCATACTTACTTGAAGAAAAAATCTTCTAAAGGATCAGGCCGGACGAATTTTCGCCGGACCAATTGTCCGCCGGACGAACTGTCGGCCGGGCGAACTGTCGCCGCGCCGGACCAACTGTCGCCGGACGAATTGTCGCCGGACGAATTCTCGGGTCACCCTAAATGATAGTGCGTATGTGACAGGGTTCCATCCTTTATTTGTGAATGATTCACAGAATTTGTTTTTCCATGTTGATCACTCTGAGTTCATTGTTAGTTTTATAATCATGGAACTGTACCAATCTACACAAGTTTTATCCATGAACAATCTGAGTATTTCTATTTTTTTCCATCCGTGGTCACATAAAACCGTAAACATTATTTTTCAAACACTTCTATCCACTGGCTTGGATTCGTATTTTTGGTACAGAATTTTTCTATAACAAACTTCTCAGCAATGTTGGCTTATCTTCCATTAATTTTACAATCAATCTTCCCAGTGTATCTTCTTCTTGATGTATTTGTAATTTTTTTCTTCCAATTCTTCGAGATATCGGTCTCTGAACTGTAGGACTCCATCTTCGTCTACATACTTATATATATACTTCGTATCTTTTTTTCAAACTATTTTTTACTTTTTCAAAAGCACCACCATTCATTAATCTCCTCGTGATGGATTATAGCGTTTCTGGTATTGTAAACACTTTTTCATCACTTGTGACTATTTTTGTAATGCTAACAATATTTGACCTGCCATCGTTTTCAGGTAATTGCTTAAATTCGAATTGAAGTTTCTCCAATTTTGGTTTAAAACGAAAAATGTCGTTTTATAATAAGTTGTGAGGTTTAATTCCTTTTTATTAAATTAAAAATAAAACACTTGTGTTGCTAAGTATAACAAAGGAACGATATTTATGTTTATTAATATGATTTTTCTTTGTATGGTTTCTTCTAACTAAAATTGATATTTCACAATAAAATAATAGAACGATAAAGCAAGTGACAATTGATAACTACATTCTAACTGACACTACAGGATTCAAATTTTAACTAACTAACTAACTAACTAACCATCACGCCGTTTCCCCGCAGGGGTAGGCAGAGAGGACGGACCGCCACACAACTCGATCTTGGCACACACTCTTTGCCTCGTTCACATTCATACATCGTCTCATACATGCTCTTCTATTATTCCGACTCTTCACGTGGCCCGACTCAAGTATCTGATTCACTTAGTCGTGCCATGTCTTCCTCGGGCGTCCGCGACTTCTTCTACCATTCACATTTGCATCATATATTCTCCTTACACTCCTTTCCTCGTTCATTCGCTCTACATGCCCAAACCATCGGAGAGTCCCTTTCTTAATCTTACACATCACGCTTACATCAGCCTTGCATTCTTTGCGGATATCCACGTTTCTCTCACGATCGTACATGGTTTTACCACACATTCGCCTCAGGGATCTCATTTCTACAGCATTCAGTCTACTTTCATCCTTCCTCTGCCAGTTCCATGCCTCACTGCCATACATCAGGGTAGGTACCAGAACTCCATTATGGACGGCTAGTGTCGCCTCTTTGGACAATTTTTTATTACCGCCAACGGCATTCAGTCCTCCATTAATGGAGTTACCGGCATTCACCCTTCTTTCAATATCTCTATCAGCCTTCCCATCTTTTGTAAACATACTACCCAGATACACAAACTCATCCACCTGCTCCAAGTATTCATCATTCACAACTATATTGCATACTGTTTTCGTACTCTCTCTTTCAAACACCATGACTTTAGACTTACTTACATTCATCATTAACTCATTCTTCATGCATACTTCGTTCATCCTTGACACGAGAGACTGTAGATCTTCCATACTGTTAGAAATTAGCACCGCATCATCAGCATACAAAAGGCAACATACTTCCAGATTACTCAATTTCGCGCCCAATCCCATCTCTTTCAATTCTTGCATACAATTATCCATGTATAAATTAAATAACCACGGTGACATTACGCAGCCTTGTTTAACACCTTTTGTGATGTCAAACCACTCCGTAAAATCACCGTTCATCCTAACACATGCAACGCTTCCCTCATATAGCGACGCAATTGCCTGAATGAGCTTCATATTCACTCCGTACTTGGACAACACCTTCCATAGCTTTTTCCTGTCAACTCGGTCATACGCTTTTTGTAGATCTACAAAGGCACAAAAGAGTTTCTGGTGTTTTGCAAGAAACTTCTCAGTGAGCATACGCAATGAGAAAATCTGGTCCATGCACTCCCTTCCACTCATAAAAGCACCTTGCACATCCCATATTTTATCCTTTGTTTCCATTCTTACACTTTCAATCAATATTCTACCATACAGCTTGCCCACTGAACTAAGAAGGCTAATAGCCCTATGATTCCCACATTCCATACGTGACCCTTTACCTTTGTATAATGGCATGATTACAGCCCTTCTCCAATCTATGGCGTGTAACCCTCCTCTAAGCATTGGTTAAAAAGTCTGCACAGCCATGTGAGAATAATACGACTATCTCCTTTAAAGTATTTGGCAGCAATATTGTCGAAACCCACAGCCTTGCCACTCTTCATGCATTTAATTGATCTTTTTATATAAACCATACTGATTTTGGTAACATTCACTCCATCATCGTTCATAACCGATTCACCGCTGGGATCACAATAAGTCGGGTTACTTTCGAAGACTTCCTCAAAATATTTCATCCATCTCTCTTTAATTTCATTCTCATTCGTCAACATTTGTCCATCGTTCGATTTTATCACTTTCATGCTTCGAATTTTAATGGAATATATTTCCTTTACATATATACAGATGCTTCTCTAGAAGGTCTTGGAGCTTCAAATTTTAATGGAATATATTTCCTTTACATATATACAGATGTTTCTCTAGAAGGTCTTGGAGCTGTTTTAAAACAGACACAATCTGATGGAAAAGAAAATTTGTAGCGTACTATTCGAAAAAATTAAATGGCGCCCAGAAAAAGAAAAAAGCAATTTACTTAGAATTCTTAGAAAAGAAGCAGTGAGATACTGGCAATACTGGTTGATATGTACCTAAACCATTTACAGTATATTCAGATCACAAACCACTGGAAAACATGAATCTCAAATCTAGAACCGATGAAGAGCTGGGTGATTTAACATATTTTCTTTCTCAATATGACTTCAACATAAAATATGCTCCAGGAAAACAAAATTTGGATGCTGACTGTCTAAGTAGAAATCCAGTGCTAGAATCAAATGAAAATACAGATGAGCAATTAAAAGTTGTCAACTTAATAAAATTAGTCAGCTATAGAACGTATTAATTTACCCAGAAATTTAGGAGGTAGAGGTATAGTCAAAATAACATCTTTAAAACATAATCAGGTAGAAATGCTAAGAAATTTTTTCCATAGGAAAGCTGATAGTTCAGAAATGCACAAAATAATATGCAAGGCAGATAGAAATATTTCACCATTAAATTTATACGACGAGAATGCCAGCATTCTTATAAATACCAACCAGGAATTATTAGATTCCTGGTCAAATAAAATTCTTCACGCAAAACACTTCAATTATCTCAACCAAACATATGTTGACAAATTTTCGTCAAACAAATGGTTGAGTATTGGAGAGTTGAGCGCAGAAATAGAAGGCTTTATGCTTGCCATACAAGATAGAGTCATTAATACTAAAAATTATAGGAAGCATATCATCAAAGATGCAAATCAAATTGATGATTTATGTAGAAAATGTTTGGCTTTTCCGGAAACTATAGAACATATTATATCGGGATGTTCTGTATTAGCGCCGTCCGAGTATACATTTAGGCACAATCAAGTTTTAAAAATAATTCACCAAAGTTTGGTAACTAAACATAACTTGATTGACTGCCGTAATGTACCATATTATGAATATGAACCAAATTCATTTTTAGAAAATGAATTTTATAAAATTTATTATGATAAAACTATTCTGACAGACAGAACAATTAGTCATAATAGACCCGATATAGTTTTACATGACAAAATTAAGAAAATAACTTATATCATTGATGTCGCTATACCAAATTCTTGTAATATTCAGAAAACTGTTTCTGAAAAAATAAGAAAATATACAGATTTAGGAAATGAAATTAAAAGAATTTGGCATTCTCAGACTATAAAAATATTACCATTTGTTATTTCGGCTACTGGCATTATATCTAGCTCTCTCATTCAAAATTTAGGCGTATTAGATTTGTCAAAAAATTTGTACATAAAAATGCAAAAGTCGGTCATTTTAAATACATGTAGGATTACGAAAGATTTTTTAAATATTTATATTGAGGGATCAGTAGGATTTATCGGACCAGTTAGGATTTCATCAGAGCCGAACCCTCTGATATGAAAATATCTGGAGTCGGTGAAATATTTTCCCATTATGTTTCTGGTGGATTGACGTATTGTTCTTGTATTGTTTTATTCTTATATAGTGCAATTACATTGCGTTAATTTACTAGATATTCATTTGTGGAAAAGTGTGTGGAAGGGTTTAGTCTTTCATTTGGGAAAGATTAAACCCGGACATGAAATCTGGAGCACCGTAATTCTTAAAATATCAGGTCAAGGATGAGAAGATACAGTGCAGAAGAGAAAAATTGATATCGAAGAATAATTTTTATTACAAGAAAGTAAAAAAAAAAAATAGCATAGACTTTATCTGAAATGTTCATATAGACCTAGGTCACATAGGAATTACACAAATGCGAAAAATGATAAGCTCATGGTACAGAGCAGAAAACATGACAAACAATATAAAGAGAACCTGCGAAAGTTGTGCAGTATGCTTAAAGAACAAACCAAGAGGTCAAAATAAATATGGATTGATGTCCCACTTGGGTCCCGCAACAAAACCTTTTGAAATATGTTCCATTGATACAATAGGCGGTTTTGGAGTTCACGGTCAATAAAGAGATACTTGCACATGCTATCAGATCATTTCACGAGGTTTGCATATATTTTGACGTCAAGAACTCAAAATTTCAATGATTTCATCAAAGTCTTAAACTTCTCAGAAACTAATAACATTGGCATGATACTCTCAGACCAATACCCGGATATCAATTCTGGAGAATTCAAAAAAGGTTTGGATAAAAAAAATATTCCAATAATTTTTACTGCAGTGAACTAACCTTTCTCAAATGGATTTAATGAAAGATTAAAACAAACGCTGGTCAATAAAATTAGATGCAAAATCAACGAAAATAATTCAAAAGTAGCTTGGACAACTATAGCGCGTAATTGTGTAAAAAAACTATAATTAAACGGAGCACAATGTCACTGGATATGCGCCACAGTACCTACTTATCGGCACAGATGTTACGATTTTGCCAAATGAGTTAAAAATTAAGAAGACCGACATCGATTTGATTCAAGACAGAAAAATAGCTATGGAAAATACTATGAAGTCACATAATTACAACAAGATAATTTACAATAGAACCAGGAGACATTTTGTCTTCAAAGTTGGTGATACTGTTTTTGTGGAGAATGGAAACAAACTTAATAGGAAGGAGCTCGACGAATTGAGAATCGGACCCTACAAAATCATAGAAAAATTATCAAATTCAATTTACAAGATAAACACTGGTCGAAAAAAATTAGAAACAAATTTTTTCCACATCTCGAATTTAACTCCAGCACCTTTATTTATGAACCATGAAGAGGACATCAAAGATGAGTGAAAATTTTGCAGTAATTTTCTTTCCCGGGTGGGGGGGAGGTGTAAAGGAAATATATTCCATTTAAATTTGAATCCTGTAGTTTCAGATAGAATGTAATTATCAATTGTCACTTGTTTTATTGCTCTATTATTTTATTGTGAAATATCAATTTTAGTTAGAAGAAACCATTCAAAGAAAAATCATATAATATACATAAATATCATAAATACATAATACATAAATATCATATAATAAACATAAATGTCGTTTCTTTGTTAAACTTTGCAACACAAGTATTTTATTTATAAATTAAAAGAAAGGAATTAAACCTCTCAACTTATTACATATACATATATATATATATATTTTTTTTAAATTTTATTGTATGAACGAGATTAATAGTGAGGTAACTGTTTTCTTACAGATTCCCTAATTAAGATATATTTTCAAAATTTCGCATTCTATACAACGCTTTGACGTTTGGAGTAAAAATTTGTTTGTTTTTAATATGTAAATTAAAATGTTTATTGCAAAATCTAAAAAGTATTTTTATCTACTTTTTAAAAATGCTATAAACGACATCTTCAAAAAGACGAAATAAACAGCACAATTAAAATACTTTGGAAGTATATTAGTTTATAAAACAAATTAAGTATGTGTATAATTTTTTATGAATGTTAAATATAATTTTTTTTAAAAGGGTACACATGCACGGTTACTTATCAATTGTATTAAAGTATAACTACCTCTATTGGTAAGGCTGTACATGTCTAAAGATCAACAGCCTAATTTTGACGAGAACCAATTAATTTAAAATTTAGACCCTCTTACAATAATGCATGCTTTTTGACTGATCGGGAAAGAATTAAAAACATTTTTGGAAAGGTTAATTCAATTCTCTTTTCCGGCGTATGGTCTCCATCATAATCGGGGCTTTGAAACGAAGGCACATTTTTTAAAATTCCGACAGAAAACGATAATATTGCATTTCCCGCCGATCATTGACAGGTGACAGATAACAGGCCATAAGCCTCGTGGTATTACGGAGCTCGCGGTGACGTTATTTGCACTGAAAGGCCATATTGCACTGTAAACTATAATCTGTACTTTACTACCTACTGCGAAATCTTATCGAACCGCCCACTTATATTATTAAATCGAAAGTGCTAGAACGTTTTGGAAAATGTCAAGTCTTATCCGCGACAAATGCAAAACAACAATGTCCTTGAACAATCGAACAAAAAGTCAAAATGTGGCTTTATTCGGATTGGCTCGAAATTATCACACCGTTGTTAGCTATGTTATTCCCTCTATCAAACGATGCGTACGTTAGAGAAATGAACTCTCAGCGGCACGAGCATATTCACCATCACCTGTCTTTGGGCCATAGAACTCGCGAGATAAATGTGTTACGTTTCGTGGGTGGGTGGCATACTGTAATAATAATATAATGAATGATGTGGATGTATTCGATTGCTCATTGTTAGGGAAGTTAGTCACCTGCAATTGCCCAAAACTATCTCCAAACACAATACCTACACACGGCATAATTCTGAGCAAATCAATCATTTTATTAATTAATAATTACATAATTGCACCCGTTCTTTATCCGTCACCGTAGCATGATTTGCTGCATCGGATGCTCGGTGTAAACAATGTTATTAGGTAGATACTTACATATTGTGGTTTTCCCCCATATTAACTTGGGAAAACATAACTCACCACAGCACTCGCAAGGTACGTACTACACTAATAGAGCAGTCGGAAGTCGGTATCTACTCATCACACAAATAAACTGACTCTTGTACCCACTCTTCATTTCTATTTAGTTGCTTAATGTTGTGTTAATATAAAATATAATCACTGAATACAATATTAGCGACTTTCAATCGAAAATTTGAAACAGAAAAATCAGAAAAGATACCGTTGCATCAACGAATTTAACTGTGAAGTGTGAGGTTTTGATTGAACTCAGGACCGTATCCTTGCCGAGCGCTGTTCTACCAGAGAGCCAATGGAACCCTATCCCTTTCGGTCATATTTAACTATATCATACTTCGACTAAGACCTACCAACATTACCTTCATGTTCTTGACGCATATTTTCACTGGCTGCATTTTTTATGAACGATTGCAAGATTCATCTCGAACTAAATGCTGAAATTACTACCGGCGTGGTCTAGGGGTAAGGCTCTTGACTCGCAATCCAAAGGTCGCGGGATCGAATCCCGGCGTGGGCAAATAGTAAAATAACATAAATTGATTAATTTTTGTTATTTCACAATTAATTCATTTAAAATTACATGTAGTATATTTGCGGCAGGTTCCAAAGTGGAAGATATTTTCAGTATCGTCCTGATGTAAGCCCACCATTCTGAATTGAAATGTTGCTTGAAATGGCTTTAACCGTGTTTGGTGAAGAGATCTGAATAGCCAGGAACCTCCCCACCGTTCTCTTCCCCATCTCCTTCCCCTCCCCACAACCTTCAGCTTCACAACATACTTCAATTGGGGATGCCATAATCTCACTGTCTCCAGACGGGAGCAGCTGAGAGTCTTGTGAGGTATTCACAAATAAATAATCTAGATAGTGTCTTGGATAAAATTATAATTTTTTTTTAAAATTTTATGTGCGCATAATATAATGTTATCAATCATACCACTAATACTTTTATTTGTACAACTCTCCACAGACTGAGAATGTAATTATTTGGGCGTTCGCGTTCGGAAGAGTAAGGAGAAACATTGTTGAGGGGCAGTTACAAAAATTACCATTCAGAATTGAAACGTTACTTCTAATGGCTTTAGTCGTGTTTGGTGGCCATATCTGAATAGTCAGGTACTTCCCCACCTTAGTCCTCCTCATCTCCTTTCCTTTCCTACTACATTGAGTATCACAACATACCCCAGGCCATAGTCTCACTGGTTCCAAGCGGTTGGGGCAATTAGTATTTTTTTTTAACTGTCAAAAAAGTGGTTAAAATATGATTCTGTAATTTTTTGTTGACTTTTGGCTCCAAGCAGTTGGGAGCAGTTGGGACACATATTTTTTTTTTTAATTTTCAAAAAATTGCTTAAAATATGATTCCGTCACGGTTTTTTTTGTTGACTTTTTAACTCCAAGCGGTTGGGAGCAGTTGGGAAAAAAAAAATTGTCAAGATGGTGCTTAAAATATGATTCCGTCATGGTTTTTTTGTTGATTTTTTGGGACTTTTATATTTTTAAATATCTTGGTAAGACAAGAGGCTAATATTTACTAATTCAGAGCTATTCCTTGTTATCACGACAACAAGCGGGGTTCCACAAGGGTTCCATTCCGGGCCAATTTTATCCTAATTATAGTTAGGGGAGTCTATGTGGAAACTAAAAACTGACAATGAATTTTCAAAATAATAAATAAATATCGACCATAACGTATCTAAGCTTTTCAACTCCCGACGAAATAAAATCACATGTTTAGTTTTTTTTTTTTTATATGAATACCGCACAAGAGTCCCAATAGCTCCCGTCTGAAGCCAGTGAGACTATGGCATCCCCAATTGGGGTATGTTGTGAGGCTGAGGGTAGTAAGGAGGGGAAGTAGATAGGGAAGAGGAAGGTGGGGAAGTACCTGGCTATTCAGATCTGGTCAGCAAACATGACTAATGCCATTTCAAGCAATGTTTCAATTCTGAATGGTGGTCTTACACCAGGGCGATACTGAGAGTATCTTCCACTGGTTAGGATTAACACAAAGGATTCAAACATTTTTTCTGGAACTGTTGCAAGCATTTTGCGCTCTTACAATCATTTATTAATCGGAATCATAATCTAAGCAATACACTTTCGAATATTATTGACGTTTAAAATCATTCTAGATACAATATATTTAAAACATTCTCTATTTCAACACTTTGCTGAAACTGTTACTAGCGATCTGTGCTCGGTGCTGCTTGGAATTCAGAATTCTGTAATTAATATAAGTTATATTTATAAGGTGTGCTGGTTTTCAGAATGTATAAAAAGGCTTATGTACCTATTTGGCATGTTCTCCCATTAAAGTGTCTTCCATCATTATTTCCGAGAATCGAGTAATGACAACTCTTGAAAAACAAAAGATTTCCAATTGCCCAAAACCATTGGTCATTCCTAAGAGGAAGGAGATGGAGATAAGAAGGTTGGATGTGTTCCAATATTCGTGATCATTTCGTTCCGATTTGTTGTATTTCACCGGAGTAATGCGGATAGTAGTAAATATATCGCTCTACGTAAAGGTAATTTGATGATAAAAACATTGAAAAAAGTATTTTCTCGTAAATGTACACAGTGGAGTTCAATATCGAATGTTCTTCCTTCCGCAAGTAGGTACTCGCTTACCTTTCTGACATCAGAATATAATCATTTATGCATCCATATCCTTCTTGAATCAATATACAAGTAGTAGAAAATAAAAACATTTTTCTTCGTTGGGAACCGAAGCAAAAGGAATATAATAAACGTTAGACACTACCTATATCATCTCGAGATGTCAAAAATCTGACTTCACGAAAAAAGCGGTTTTCTAACTTCATGAAAAAATCTTGGATACGATGTCTATCAACACCTAGACAAGTTTATCTGAGGAGTGAACTGGCTCGATGGCCTAACAATATTTTAGTCGATCTCAACTCCAAACTTTCACGGGTGATTTGCGATCGTCCTAGCAAGTCGACTAGTGTACCGATTGCCGATACCGATGATATTGATAAAACCTTTAACGTTTTTGTTGATTACCAGGGACTAAGAGCCCAGATGAGAATACTATAATAGACATCAGAGAGAGAGAGCTAGTTGTTACCAGTCGGTTCGGTCCAGAGCCAGTAAGAAGTTCATAGTGAACTGGAGATAGAAGGTGATGCAATAAGATGTAGTGGTGAAGGTAAATGGGGAATTTTATTGAAATGCTTTTTAGTAGGTACGAACTTTTTGTTCAGTGAGGAAATGTTGTGAATGTTTTGTCTGTCGGCTAAACGTCTTTCATTGAGAACACCTTTCACAATAGATAGCGACTACTGCGCTGCTGCCCACTACAATGTAAGTAGAGGTAGGTACTAGATACTGAAAACATACATTCATTACGACTTGCCGCCCGTTACAGCACCTCAGTTAGGCGTACTGGATTACGTGATTTCGTAATATCTGATCGCATATCGTTAAATTGTTATAAAACCGTAATGTTTTCCCATCAAATCTGTGTTTATGACAATAAAACACGCTGTAATATATGACATATAATACAAAATAAATAGTAAACTCATACATGCAAACACAGAATTCATTAAAACGCTAGATGTATATGTCGCAGGCTGATCGTAAAATCATGCAATCCGTTGGCGCAAAGAGGGGGATAATAATTCATAAATTCGCCTTCCAGACTAATATTCCTTTTGAAATTAAATGAACAAAATGATTACAGTACACATATTACATTGTAATGTATCTATTTGGGTAACCATTCTGGTTAAAAATGTGAAATGTAATTTATTTTTTTCTGGAATTAATATGATCAAATGCAATTTATAAAACACGGAAGAAATAATTCGTTCAATTTAGGTATATAATCGTTCCGGTTAAATACCTAAGTGTAATTCTATTTTTTCTGGAAATAAAATAAATAAATTTAAAGAACCATTCTGGTTAAAATTTACAAAATATAAAATAAATAATTCGATCTGGTAATTTTTTAATTAGGTATTTCATTATTTCGTAATAGGTACTAACTAAGCTGAACAGTTTGTAACTTCCCTGACATCTTCAGGTCATCACAGGATTCACAGGGACGTATATTAAAGTAAGTAATATTTACGATGATTTTAAAAAATATATTATTTTAGTCAATGTTCATTGTTCATGGGGTGGTTGCAGATGATGAAGGGCGAATGGTTCGCTGTTGCCGTGTGTCTCAGGCTGAATGTATAATGCACGCAATTAAGAGCAAAGCGTCACCGTATTGTAAGTATCTGACCACGCCCTGCCCTGCTGCCTTTCTGCTCCGCGGCCTCCAACACTTACTGCTTTACACCAGCCTTTAGGCATAGGCTAACAGACTATTATAATCTAATGCACATTGCACAGCCACAGCCGGCGAGCTCCCTTCTCCCTTCTACCGATAGAGGCTTACGACATTCGTTGTTTTTTCACCATGATTTTAGATTGATTTCAGAGTTGGAATTATTTGTACGAGTACAGTGCGTGAACTGGGCTCCTTAACAGTATGAAAATTTGCTAATTTCTACTACCAATTAGTCTGATGACGAATTAAAAAATCGTTACCTAATTATCCATAATACATAATTGTTTCAATACTTGGGTATACGGTATGCAAACACTAACAGAAATATAACCCCCTGACACATTATTTACAAGTTGGGTCAAATCCCATAAGTTCCGTGAGTCAGGCATTGGGTAAATGCTTTTTTCTTTCAACCACAGAACAAGAACCACAGGGGGAATAGACCACAGATAAGTAGGGTAACTCCCATGGGCCCCAATTTTGGCGGTCCGCAGGCTTTTCACGAGCGCCAAGGTTTCCAATATACCTATACTGGTTTGAGCAAATATGATTATGGCTCGTGGCTAAACCCCATGATCGATCAACTACTGTTGTTTATGTACCTATCTTATATACCAAGTTGGTTGTTACCTACACCATTATTTTAAGTGCCAAAATGAAGACTTCAGCTTGCTTATACTTGCACAGATAAACGTGATGGCCCCAGGCTAGAAGTAAATGATAGCAAGGTGGATCGCTTCTCCACACAGATAAGTACTGATTAACCAACCGTTGCGCAATGGTTTCATTCAACTAAACGAAGATAATATATTATTGATCTGATTATGAAACCCATAACTCGACTGCAAATTAGCTGATTTACAATCCTTGGACTAGTCTAGACCAATCAATGCGAAATGTTGGCTAACCCGAAATGGGTTTTCAGATATTGCTTGGTGAATATTCCATTCACGGGAAATCAGGTGACTGTTTCCTGTGTTGCATCCAATATGTTTATGCTGCCTGTTGCCTCAGGCATGAGGCATATTGCCTGTTCCGTATTGCCGTTTCTCTGTTCCCTGTTGATTTTCATGTGTTGCCTGCAATATGTTTTCTGTGACGTGCTGACTGAGGTATGATGCCTGTTCCCTATTACTTGTTCCCTGCTTCTTATAGAGTGCGAGACGTCGCGCGTCGCGGCCGCGAGATGCGATAACGGTTTGCTGGGTAACTGGGTGAGAGCCAACAGCCGGTCGGCTTAGTAAAGGGAACGATTTTCTCTTATCAATTTCATCAGAATCCTTGAAGATAAACCGATGCATAGTTATTTTGCATTATTTTTAGACAAACATATTTGTATCCTGTTTAGGATTTACGTGCACAATCTGATGTTGAACTAGTGTAGTGGGTATCAAGATAACAACGTAACAATGAAATACTTATAATTTATCATGGATTGGCGTGTGTCATGGCGGGTTATCGATTATCAATAACGTTTTGATTAATGGATGCACAAAATAAATTTCTTATTTTATCCACACATTACCAACCATATTACCTATTACCAACGGGTTATGTTATTATCGTGAACAGTGAGCACGTGCACAGAAACAACTATTAGCGATCAACAGAACGATTTAATGTAGTAATTGTTATTAATTCATTATTAATTAATTGAGACTGATGACGAGGACATACCCTTGCTTAGTATTACTGTAATAGTTCATTCGAAGCTAATTGAATTTCTGAGTTCCACCTGTTGCACTCATGTGCAGATAAATACTTAACAGTGCACTTTAACTAAAATTTAACAGTATAAGTTTTTTACCAAATTTAATCCAGTTAAATTAATTTTGGTAATGCACCATTTAAACATTTTCTATTTAAAATTTGAAAGAGTAACCAAATATGTGTTGCTCTGCACCTCTGCCATAGGTCACCCCAAGCGGTTCACTACGTTTGGTGACTTATTTACCTTTTTTAAATGAATGTGTTAAAACCTCAAATTTTCGTTTGAGATTCGCTAATATTGCCTTCAATGATTTAATATTACAATTTGAGATTTTGTACTCCGTAAGTTATTAAAAAAGATTTATTATCAATAATCGATGCAATGAGGTTAAATGAGAGTTGACACGATTTCTTGGAAGGTCTTGCTATAAAACTCTGATTGATGGAAAATTTATATTTTTATCGAGAAAAACTTGTCCATCAATTTTTTGACGTCTGTTTTTCTCTGAAACAAATCGACCTACGTGAACCCAACGCTACTGGTATTCGAATTAAGGCAAACATGATAGGGTTAAAAATGTATTATTATTGGACAAACTTCGTTGTGAAAAGAAGAAACTAATAATATGTAGAGTATTCAAGAGTTACATCTTGAAATGGGTGGATTACCATCTACGAATCCTGTGGTTGAAGTAGAGTTAGGGTTGAAGTTAAAGTTGTAGTTGAACATCAGGAGGAATTGAATGGATATTCGATACGCTATATTAACACGATGTTGATCAAATCCGTCATCTATGGTCAGGCTCATATTTACGAGCACGATCAACGGTCAAAGGGTATGGAAATGGGAAATGGGATAGTAGGCCGAAAAATCAAAAGTCAACACATTAATACGAAAAGCCGGCTGAGGAAATACCTACACCTATCTATACAATAATATAATTAAATATCCCGCAATGGATATGCTGATAGAAGGTG
This sequence comes from Limnephilus lunatus, assembly GCA_917563855.2. NCBI lineage: Eukaryota > Metazoa > Arthropoda > Insecta > Trichoptera > Limnephilidae > Limnephilus > Limnephilus lunatus. The sequence goes on from OU830592.1 coordinate 50,880,690, forward strand.
TCTGAATAACCATAATTTATAAAAGTTCAAAGACCTTAAACTTTGAAAAGTTTCGAAACCAAAAACTTTTTAGCACGAACATTTTAATTTCGAAACATTTTAATTTCGATTTTTTTTTTCGAGACTTTCTGGTTTGATGCTTTTCAAATATTTTTAATCGAATTTTTTTAATTTAAAAACTAGAAACTTTTTACTTTCTAGAGTTTCAGATTCGGTATTTCTTAGTTTCAAAACTCATTATCTTCGAAAAATTCTAGTTCCGATAGATTTTAGTTTGGAAATTTTCTGGTTCGAAACTTTATACTTACGATTTGTTTAAATTTTTGTTAATTTTAAATTCGCAGAATCGATTTTTTTAGTTTTGAAACTCGAAACTCAGTAAAAAATAAGAAAAGTAGAAAGATTAGAAACTAAAAAACAAAAAGTTTCAAAACATTAAATTTCGAAAACCAAAATATCGTAACTACAAAGTTTAAAAGGTTTCGAAAATAAAATGTTTCGAAACTAGAATTTTTCGAAACTCAAAACTTTTGAAACTAATCTAAAAGTTTCGAAAGTAAAAATGTTCATGTTTCGAAATTACAAAATTTAAATCTTTCAAACCAGAAATTTTAAATTCAAATGTTTCGAGTTTTGAAACTAAAATATCCATGCTTCGAGACTAAAAAAAATTACTACTAAATATAAAGTTTCGAGTGAATTTTCGGAAATAAAATAAATAATACTAGTAAAATGGTCTCGTGCACAGATTGTCGAGTTTGTGGCTTATTTTTTCGTCATGAGTGTTATCTGACTGAGTGGCTTCTGACTTACAAAATGTCGTTATTGTTGGCCTAATCTGTTATTAAATTACAATATAAACAATATATATGATTGGTTCATTTAAAAAAAATAATCAACAATGTTTTTATTATGTTCTTCAACCTTGATAAGGTCTTTTAATAATAGCTTGTTGCAAATGTTGTATTAAGATTGTACTAACAATCCCGTTGCAATGATAAAAGTAGCTAATTACTTCAAACATCATACAACGTAATAATATGGTAGGTTCTTGTTTACATGTCTAATGAATATCTGGCAAATGATTATTAATTACATTATTATACTTGAATGAACCTTGCTGTGAGGCGTGATCTGATGCACTTCTCACTCAAATGTGGTTTTTTTTAACTCATAACTAGATTGTACGGACTATTTATTCAGAACTAACAAGAGATTTGGCACGAGTTTCGCTACAATACGCCTACCTTATATGTACTACATAAGCAAGTAATGAATACAGTTGCCTAACTTTAAATATTTAAATACAAATAACGTTAGGCCATAAATAATACTTATTTATTAATAATATAATATTTTTTACATTATTATTAGAGAAAACATACACGCATTTAATAAATAAATGTCACATGTTTAACAAACTATTTTTTTACATTAGCTCCACACAGGAGGTTGTGAAGAAAATTATTCACCTCAGCGCCTGTGTCATCTTTGGGGATGCTGTGTGAGATGTCTTTTTGGAAAAGGGAGGAGAGGAAGTTCTGCGATGGAAAAAGGTGTGAAGGGTGAATAGGAATCTGGGGGTCAGTATGTCCGGGAGTGACGGACGTATGTATCTATCCCTCCCACTGCGTTGGTGAGCAAACTCATCCGCCACAAGATACACATGAACCTGACCACCCCTGCTAAGTCACTAAACGTAGCGAACCACTTGGGGAGACCCTCAGCAGAGGTGTTGGTTAGGGGGCATACATTGATTACGTGAGATCAAAAGGGGGGGGGGGGTCCCGCAAAATCTTACGTTACTTGAAAAGAATATACGATGTGGCCCAAATTTATCTCACCAATGGGGGAAAAGGGGTCTAGATTGGAAGAAAAACTGCTCACGTAATTAATGTATGCCCCCTTATCCAATAAATGGTTCCCGGGGCGACGGTACCCATACCCGCCTCCCAAATTTAACTAACCAAACGAACGAACTTTTTTTCAAGATTTTAAAACTTAAAAGGGAATTATGTTATAAATTGATTAAAAAATTCGGAATCCGGGGTAGCAGATGTAATTCTTTTTCACCATAAAGAAAAGAAGTTATTGTGATCGGTGAAGGAATTTCATTCAATTAATGAAATCGTATAATAAAAAAAATATCGCTATATTTATGAGAAAGTACCCCCAGGGACTTTATCATTTTAATTGGACAATTAGCTTGACTAGGAGACTTGCCTATACAAAATATTATGATTTAGATAGCTACTTATTGATAATTAACTTACATTTTTCATAATAAATCTATTTAGGTATCTAGCATATTATGAATACTCGATAGTAAAAATTGCTACTAATATTTCGAGGAAACTAAGTACGCTAAAATGAAAGAATTGACAAATTTCCACTCAGGCTCATTCAATTTGTTTTAAATCTGATAAATCCAATTGATGTATTTTATCTTATCAATGAATCATCTCGTTTAGCTGTTAGAAATATCAAAAATAATTATTTTCCATCTTTTGAAAACAGTTTTTCGTAGTGTATTTAAGTACTGGCTGATGGATTATTCTAGCTGCACAGTGGAGTATTTTATCTCGAACGTTGTCCAAAACGGTGGACAGAGTTTTTTCGAGTTGATACAAAATTAAAGGGTATTTTATTGCCATGATTTTATATTTTTTCACTAATCACACACTAAATTCCACAAAAGCAATTTTTTTTTATGAATTCGTGGAAAAAACTGCGAATGCCTTATTATTGTAAATACAGACCACCAGACATACACAAAATATATGGAAGTGTTAAGCCATTATTTTTTTTAATGTACCTGCTATAACTTTGTGGTTATAGATAATAAATAAAAGAAACATAGTTGAAATAAAAAATAAATTAAATGTTTCTTTGTTAGAACCATTTATGTATTTAATTTACGCCGTCCGGTTTCATAACGACCGTTCCTTCCTCAGGGCATTATGTGTTTGCCCTGAGGATGGAACGGTCGTTCTAAAACCGGTCGGCATAAATAAAATATCTTAGTCGTTTTAACAAAGAAATATTGTTTCATTTATTTATTTTTTAAACTTGATCAATTTTTCAATCGCTCTATTTCTTTATGAAATTAAACCCAAATTTCTTAGTAATGTAAAAATAAACTCTGTCACTTTCTGGGCATTAAGTGATTTGTTGAAGCCTATATTCCAAAACAAAAATTATTAATTTGCGCTTGAACATTATTTCATAATGACGCAAATGAACATTCAAGAATATTTTATCATTTCCCATATGTAACAAAAAATAATTCATGCGATTTTAAGAAAATCGTTTTTCAGAAATTAAAAGTTTAAAGTCGTAGTAAATAAAATGGCGCAAATACCGCAATGTTTTGAAACAAAAACTTATCTGGAAAACCAAGTTTTATGTTACCATCAAAATTATAAGTATCGACCAAACATTCGTACTTAAATGCTTGTAATGAAGATGCTTACGCAGAAATAATATTTTTAAGCACTTAAATGCATGTGATTAGAAGTATAACTACATTGAATAATGTATTTTTATTTTTAACTTGATGAGTAAAACCTCAAAATTGTAACATTTAATTAAAATTAATTACGTAATTACTCGTTGCATTGTTACAATGTTTTTCATGTGTTCTCTTTTGTGAATATGCAAATGTGATTACTGCAGACACATTTGTCTAGGGATATTTATATTTGTATTTTAATTTGTTTTATATTTTCCACAAGAATGTTCTATAAATATCCTGTTTGTGTCTCAAATAATTAAATAAAAGTTAAAACTAAAAATAAATCTTCATCCTGAACTTCCAAAAAGTAAAAATAGATAGCAGTCAATAAAAACATGAGTTAAGAAAGTGAAGATAGTGTTGGTAGTTCTTAGTGGAAGTATGATGCAGTTAAATGTGACTGAATTGAATAGGGACACGTTAGCTCGGTTTGTAAAGCTCCGCCGCGGCAAGGCGTACGTCCTTGGTTTGAGTCCTAGATGTGACCGTATCTTTTTCTGAATTTTCTGTTTTTGGATTTTCGATTGAGTTTCGGTAAAATTGTTTACATTTAATATTTTTAAATTTAAAAAGTGCGTATTACCTCCTACTTATAAATATAAAAAAATGTTTTTTGTTACTTTACTGATAACGTTCTCGAAACGTTAATGTTTAAAAAAACAAGCGAAGGGAAGAAACGCAAACGATACACACGATTGCGATAAGACTGTACGGTAGTACGGCAGGGAGGGGGGCGACATTATCAAAAAGCTTCTAGTATAATATATATATATAATTTTTTGGGTTTCAACAAAGTATTTGTAAGTTTCCGACTTATGGCCAACTTTCCTCCAATATACTCGTCTGTGCGCCGGAGTGTATACCTAATACTCAATACTATACAATTATACAACTAAGATACTTTACCTGCTACTAAACTAATACACAACAACACTTTATCTAAAATATGTGAACACCGAACACCTCAGCACAAGTTCTCTTAGTGCGCTTTTCTCAAAACATTAATCATTTACACAAAGTTACTGAATATTTTCATTTACATTTTTTTACTCCAAATAATGTCAGGAATCATAGAAAAGTAAGTCAAGTACGTCCCATAACGCCATTTATAATTTACGGAACTTTCGTTTTCAAACAAATTAAAATATTTAAAAAAAAATTCTGATTGAACAATGTAATAAATTTTATTATAAGCAGAGCTTTCACATAATCCTGTACATACATATACGTACACGTTCTATTTAGATATTTAAAAAGATTGCTTTACGTTATTAAGGGGAATCCACGATTTAATTGCTTATCAAAGTGCCTTGGAACGATATTTGCATCCAGGCACTAATTACAAAATTTCCAACATAAACTGGTGTAAAGTGAAGTATACAAGTAAATTTGTAATTATAGAGCAGTATTCTGTAACGAGATAATTGGTAGTATTACATCGGTTCAATTCAAGCAGGTGAGCAGCAACTTGCAAGACTGTGAGCACTTACTATATGAATGCAGTGCGCAGGGAGCAGAATGTATGTCACTGGTCGAGTTATATAAAGCTATCGCTTTTAGTATTTTGCATGTTAAATAATTAATACCAAAAAATCACAGTTTGTTACAGACACTCGCCTCAAACCCGAGCGGAAGACCGGTCCTTTCAAATCCACCTACCATAATAATAATAAACAAGTATACATAATTGAATATATTTGATACAAAACTGGTTTAGCGTTCATTAGTGGTTCGGCCTTGACGCCTTTCTTCAGAACAAAAAACAGCTTTATACCTTCACATGTGAGCTCTGTGTTCTGTGGACACCGCACTAATCCAACATAGGTACTGGTCTGGTAATGGTACTGGCACTGACAACTAAACGTGTTGTGTTCTGTTTCCGGACTATGGGTATATGTTCTAGACTAGACACTAGACAATAACGCCTTACTTGCAAAGGTAACCGAGCACACAACAAAGACATATTCACATAGTGGACAGTGTACACTGGATATTTCGCAATTTCCAACATCTGCCGAATTGTGAATATGGAAACTGAAAATTTATATTGATTATTGGGATGTGCTTCCTCCTTTGCTTTTAACCAACGCTTCGGATAGATCTACAGATTCCAATCTATTACAAAATTACAATAAATCTATTATTATTGGCGTCGAGAAATCATTATCTTCATAACTTGATTTGCATTAGTAATAAAACCTCTCTCTTGGTGTGACTGAATTCTCTCTCATAGGCATTATAATATAGTATCATCAAGATGAAATCACAATTTGAAGAATCTTTCAAAAGTTCAAACATTCATTTAAAAGAAATAATATTATTTTTCAATATTTTCATAGTGGAAAAACTTATTGAGTAAAAATCATTGAAGTCAATATCAACCACTCAAATTTGTTGATGAGAGTGGTTAATTATCGTCTTCAAAGATTACATTTTTAATAGTGCTGTTTAGTAATAAAATCACCTTAAAGGGGGGTGAAAATAACTGAAACGATCAGATTGCTTTGGCGGATGTCAATTTTTTTTAAATAATGAAAAATAAAGAGTTTCCAAGTAAAAAAAAAAGTCAAAATCAAAACACAGGTTTCTTAAAACCTAACTACCAAAAAAATTTACGAGGACAGTCCAACTCAAAATACAGCTTAGTTTCTTTATCCAAGAGAAAACAGAATTGACCAATGAAGTTATAAATAAAGATATCCATAAAGATTGAAAAGAGTGGAATCAGCAGCAAATAGGAATTACTAAGAGTGGAGTAGAGAACCAATATTATATCTACTAAATCAGTTAACTAGTAGTAGTACCTGGGCTGTAATGTTGCTGATGGGTTAATTGGTGCCTACATATTCATAAAACATGTCGTTAGTTACCTGGAGAGGTGAATTTCCATTTACGATTAAGTGGGTCATATTTAATACCTATGTCGTAATAATTATATTTTATTATTTGATGGCATTTATGCCCAGTTGCTCGAACTAGAGTAATTTAACCCTACCCTATTATGGGGTAATTGAATCGGGCATGATCGCAGAAACCTAATAAAATATTTTATTTAACTGCTAGACGATTGTCACATTTACAAATTTAATAGAAACTGGTGTTCCTACATCTGCTACGTCCAAATTAAAAGATGTGATCAAAAACATCAAAATAACCATCAACCTAATTTCCTGGTGGGGTCGGGGTCCCATTCTTTCGACAAGGCTTCAGGCGTCTCTTTCTTGCGCTACTTCGGTGTCATCGATTCAGTATAAACAAAATTTCCTGTCCCAAGGCAGTGCCTCCGTCTTTGTTATGTGCTGTCGGATGCCTTCCTGGATATGTCGAAGCAAAGCAGTTGGCATCTTGAGGGTACGCATGTCCAAGACACCTCATCTGAATTTCAATACAGAAGAGAGGGATTTGTTGCGAACGTTGACGATGGTAAATAATATCTAAATATCTAAATAGGTCCCGTGTGTCTCCCGTCTCCTCCCCCACAGTGTAAGAGAGCGGCCAGGAGTGGGGTTAGAGACATAGGTACGTACCAACTCCATACCCTCATTTATATATTTGTAGACAGATTTTACTGGTTGAGAAAAGATTTAATAAATATTTTTTTTCATTTAAGTATCATAATTTTCCTTTACCTTTAAATTGATCTATTTAGTGTTACTAATCCAGTCATTAACACCTGAAAATAGGTGTTTTAAATCAAACTCTGGTGTAGTTCTGAGTTTTTCCAGTAATTTCCTATAATTTTACAAGTTTTTTCGCCACGCGTACCGTTTTTTAGGCGAAATTGCTGCTTGAATTTTGCGAATGTTTGGCTTTTCTGATAGCGCGGCTGAATAACAAGAAACCATCATGTCTATATGCACTAGAATAATCTGCTTTATTAATAAATTTCAACATCAACCCTTTTAGACCAGGCATTTTATTCATAACAGATGAAACTTTATTCGCACAAAGTACTTTACGGAAGATGGGGTTTATTAGCTTGGACCAAACATTGTAAATAAAACGTATAATCGATTATAGTAATTATAATTTCATTGAAAGAAGTTTGTAACATTTATAACAAAAAATGTTCAACGTTAAGAGTATACGTTGTTTTATAAATTACTACAAAAAGTTGACAACAGAAATAAAAGTCCATATGAAAAGTAGGTAGTACAGAACAGAGATTTATAGTTTTAGAACAATTTATTGAATAACCAACACCTCTGCCATAGGTCACCCCAAATGACTTTGTGAGTGAGCAGTCCGGGTCTTGGCGGCGGATGCGTCTGACTACCATCTGCATGGCAGGCCAGATCGAGAGAGAAGGGTTGAGGGAGTCCTTTGACTTCACCAGCCGTACTCTCTCGGAATATCGCTTTGCACCTCAGTGGGAGGGATGGATTCATACGTCCGTCACTCCTGGACACACTGACCCCAGATTCTTACCCACCCCCCATACCTTTTCCTTTCCAGAACTTCCTTTCCAAAAAAACCCCTGTGTCGATCTAATGAAAAAAAAACTGAAAATTACAGCATATTACATTTTTAAGATGGACGTAATTGTAATTCTCCTTACTTTCGTTTCTTACGTACGCCTCATTTTACCAAACATAACAATTTGTTTCACTTGATCGTGCCATATCTTCCTAGGGCGTTCCCGATTTCCTCTATCATTCTCTTCCATGTCGTACATTCTCCTTAAAACTCTTTCTTCGTTCACACGTAAGTATTTGATTAACTTGGTCATGCCATGTCTTCCTCGGGCGTCCCCAACTTCTTCTACAATTCACTTCCTCTATCATTCTATTCATACCTCTCTTCGTTCATCGCGTACGCCTCGGTTTTCTAAATCTGTGACCTTCCTCTTATTTTGAAGGTCAAGTGGGCGAGATTTCATCAATATCGAAATAAAACTGTAAGTAGAGTTTTATAAAAAAAAAACTAAGTCAAACCGAGACATTTATTTATGTCTAAATATATATACCTCTAGATATTTGTAGTACATACATATTTACATATCCGATGTCCCCGGTGTTTATCGGAATTCATGCAGAGTTTTACAAAATTAGAAGTAGAGAGTAATTTTCTTCTTAACATTTTCAACTTAAGTGAGCAAAATTTCAAACAAAAATATCAAAATGGGGGTGGTTTTTAGAAATTTTACGTAGACAGTGCCCTTTCTCTTGTGTTGTATGTAGGTCAAGTGTACAACATTTCATCAACTTGGGAATGAAACTGTAGATTTGTATGCAAATCAAATCCTCGCCGCTCGCCCGCCACGAAGCCCCAAAGAGACATTCTGTTTTATACATTAGAGTGATTAGACGATAACCATTACAAAAACACACAAATGTAGATACCTTAAAAATTGCAGTTTAGAAGGTAAATACTTTTATGAAATGTTAGTCCGGTATTACTTTTTGTAATCATTAATAATATTGAAAGGTTCTTGAGAACAAGGCCACGTCGATTTACGCTCTTACAGGTCTGTTTGTATAGGTACTCGTATTTACATACTTCATGGCACGCTTATACCTACACTACATGCACATTATATAGGTACATAACTCTTTGGATAAAAATAGTTCACTACCAATATTAGCTCGTATCTACTCACAATCAAAACCGAAACCACAACCTACAACCAAGTAGCAAGTAGGTATTTATGGCAATCCATTGCGCGGTGTTTGGAGCACCCGCGCCAGTTCATATTGCTCAGTTTTGTCAATCAATTGTTCAATTGATCACAAATTCATTTCTTTGAGAAGAAGTTGCGTAACTGGCCCACTGAACGCCGAAGTGTTACGGCACCCGCGGCCGGAGCCCGCTGACCAATGACCAGTGACGGGTGACCGCGACCGGTGCCTGAAACACTCCGTACAGTTCAAACTGATTGGGTTTACGATTACCGAAAGTCAGCTGTGGAAATCATTGTCAGAAAATGCACATCACTTAAATCCGAATAATCTTGACCTACAAACTACTAAGCACGGAACAATCAAGCAAATACTCAAACACTTGAGACGGCGTGACCTGTCGGGAGACAAAATATATTATTATACTTTTTATCCTACTTTTAACTAACAAACAATATAAGCAACTAACTTAACATATTTTCTGATTTCTCAAAAAATATTTTTCGCACTTATGTTATTTTTTAATTTAATTTGAACAGTCTATATAAGAGATCTTAAATATATTAAATATTGCTTCAGCGGCCTTCCATCATATGACCTTAGGAAAAAATTTGTCTTCTTCAAGAGTGAATCTATTTAAAACCCATCATTATCCCAGTTGAGACTATCACCTTGGTAAAGTATCTGACGCTAGGCACCAGACTGATTTTGAGACATGGAAGCATGCAGAGATTGCAACTCTGCTACGTCTTAATGTATCCTCGTACACTCAATGTCGGACTCGCCTAACATCAGCCATTTTACATTCACTTTTAAAATGAAGATGGCATCGCTATTTGTTTACGCAACCATAAATTCAATTAAACTACCTGACCACTGTACGGCATCTGGCTGCCAGACGCTATATTAAAAAAAATACTGTTAAGACAGGTTCCTAAATAAATACGCCGGGAGGGGTCTCTCTGAATATAGAAAACAAATTGAATACATCTAACCACGATCATTCGAATTATCTCATTAGCCGAGCACTACTAATACACTGGTGGATAACCACACTAAATAATGAACGTCTAAAATATAAGAAATTGAATGTAAACGAAACGAAAAGTAAAGGTCGTATATTGCCCTTGCTCGGGGAATGTGGCCTTGGCGTGTCTAACTGAAGTGGAGTGCTTCGTTATACTCATTACTCTGCGGCACATAATATACATAATTGCTGCAAGTACCGTCTTGCGTCAATTAGTGTTTCCAGATCAACATTCCATTACATCCACTAGATCTGTTCTCGGTAGGTCGCATTGTCTCTTCGTAAGCTCTGATGTCCTGGTGGGTGTCTCTGATGGATACAGCTCAAGCACTGCTCAGCTCGTGCCCCACTCAACTGGCTGTTGGAACAATACCTAACACTTCTCTGTCTTCATCAGCCAACACAAGCCCTCCTCAAATGTTTCCGATTTGTCGCTTCTAAGTGGATCTGCAGACTTCTTTGAGAGGTTTTGTTCTCAACCTTGAGTCACTGCTCTAGCATGACTTTTCTAGGACAATTGTTATCACTGCATTTATATTTTTTGAACGCACGTTTTCGAAGGCGTTAAGATATCATCTCTAAATTTGCCCGCCCTAATCTGTTTCTTATTACAATTACGATATTCTAGTTGTAGAGCAACTCCGTGTGCGGATTACCCCTATTTGCGGGTCTTGGAACTCATGACCTTGACTTCTTTAGGTTCGTCTTCAAGCCAGCAGAAAGACATCTGCAGACAAATTGCAAACATTCATTTTATAATACATACTATCTAGGTTGCTTTATGTTTTATCTGCGTCTCGCATTAGTTTTGTCATCGAAATTTCATAACGTAAGCTTCATAGCGTTTTATATTTTTAAAGACTTGAAAGAGAAAATATATGTTTTCATGATAAATTAAGGTCGAAGAACAATGTTGCTAAACGCGATTTCTTTAAATTTGAAATCATTTAAAATTCCGGTAGGTCTTGCCAGTTTCATTTCCGCTTCGTGCAACTTTTCACAATATCTTAACATTTTCGTGTAACGCTAATAATTTAACATTCTTGGAGTCCGTTGTTCCAATTTCGTTAGTCTAACGTCTAACTTGCCTGATTGCAGAAGTACATCATGTTATTATTGTGTATCTACATTCAAACAGAGGAGTAGTGTTGAATAAGCCGGAACACATCGCATTCCACTCTGCCGCCATCAACTCTGAGAGGAAGGAGTAAGGGTGTTTGGTAAGATAATCCATCGCGTGTATTCGTACTTTTCTTTGGAAACCTTGGAACTTGAGACGTGATTCCTTTCACATAGTGGCATGACGTCCTCAATCAAAACACCAATTTATTAATAACAAACAAACAAATTATAGTCAAATAAACACATTTCACAGATGGCGTCCTTGAGATTACAATGTGCTTTTTTCATTCCAAAGTTTTGTAAACTCGTGTTGCCAGAAAAGAGACCAAGCCTCCCTCCACCAGCCACTAGGCCGCCAGTGGTTGAGCTACCAACTACCAGTTACCTGCCAGTGAATTAGTGTGGTGTATGTGTGTGTGTGTGTGTGTGTATAGCCTGGAATTGCACTTTCAGTGTGGTGTAAATACTTCAAGGCCGAATTCTGCCCGCTATTATTATCGCGATTTGATCGCAATAGCGCCAGATAAATAATTATTGTAATACACTCAAATTATTTCATGCAAGTACCTAGAGAGGAATTTATGAGTTTATACCTAGGAACCGGTCATGATATTGTTATTTGCGCAGTTGATAAACAACAACAATCACTCTGAGTATTCACAGAGAAATTAGCTCGTTGGCTGAGTCTCATGATCTCAATTAATATCGTCATCATTGGCAAATCTCTCGACTGGCTCGAGACTGTGAAACCGTCGGCTAATAGGAAGGGGAGATGAGCAAGTCGGCAACTCTTTTTTGTATCATTTCCACACTGGAGGCCCAAAGTTTCCCCTGGAACTCAAGATCTGTTTCACCTTGAATACTGTGCAGAAGATATTATTAGGAAGACCGGAGAAGTGTATCTGGGTCGGGAAGATATACTCAACGGACTATAAGAGAAAATATAAGACCCATGCAATACCCGAAAAGTTCAAAGTTAAGCTGTGAGATCAGGATGTTAGGCAGGCAAGACTTGGATTTGGTGTCTCCAGATTGGAATAGAGGATCAATGAAGGTGGTTATTCGAACGGGTTGCCTGTTTTTGCCATGGACAAGGGTGTTTTCAGATATCTTGTAACACAAGACCACAAAAGTCAAAGGAGGTCTTTTTTTAATGGAGCCTCCTTGTCTGAGATATCCTCGCTGAGGTTGAGTGGAAGGCTTCTTGGGAGGATTTGCTTGGGCTTATGGGGCAATACTAATCCAATAAAATATAACAGTCAATATACTTAACAGAGCAAGCCAATTTCACTTTAATTTTTTTTTAATTAAGTTAGTGGGGAAGGGATGGAGATGGGAAAGAGGAAGGGGGGGGGAAGTACTTGAATATCTGGTCACCAAATACGGCTATAGTCATTTTAAGAAACGTTTCAATACTTGGAGTTGTTAGGGCAATAAGTATAACGGTTTTCCGCCTGCGATTGTCGACGCATTATTCCATTATTTTGCATCACAGATTATTTTGTTCAGAGAGAAGGCGACGCGACGTGACGTGCCGTTGTATGATATATGGATATTTTAATTTATTATAAGTTGATCTGATAATCTCGATTTCATTTTAGTGAAAGATCGATTTAATGAGTTATGGATTGTGGGCAGAATATTTGTGTGTGTGCCTATTACGGCAATTAAAATCATCATATTGCAATTCCACTTAAAAATATATAATTTGGTGTAACTTCGAGAAGATGTACGTACTTGCGTTGCATGTTTTTCTAAAAATAGTTACGATTCTGCGAAATCTTTCATACATCATAAACAAAATTTGAAATAAAACCTCCCAATAAATACTTGTAATTTTAGTTCTCCTAATTAAATAATTGTGGGGTTCTGGGTTTTAAAATTCTAGAGCATTACAGTACCAATGTATGTATGGCAAAATTCTTATCAATAAATATGTTTAATAAACTTATTAGCAATAAAAGCCGCAGTAAAAACATGCCTCGCTTATTAATGGTGTTAATATTATGGTATTTAAGGTTATATAAGTTAATAGATACCAGTCACTGACTGATCAGTTAAAATATTTAAAGCAATTAATATTTAATTGCTCGCTGGGTTATTATATAATTGCATTTGTTAGATCTAAAATAATATTTCTGCACTTCGTTAGTAAAATAAGGGGGTGGTGGTGTGTACCGCCGCCCCGGAACCATTTATTGGATAACCAACATCTTTGCCATATGTCATCTCAAGTGGTAGAGGTGCCCGGGTTCATCGGGTGTATTCAGGTGTTGGCGGCGGACACGCCTGCCCTGACACGCTAACCCCTAGATTCCTACCAACCCCTCATCCTTTTTAATTTTTGTGACTTCCTCTCCTTCCTTTCCTTAAAAAATACCCTCTACACAGCATTCCCAAATATGACGTAGGCCGTGGGGAAATTATTTTCCTCATCTTCCTCCTATGTGTGGTTAGTGTAAAAAAAAGTTAAAGAGAGTTGAGAATTTGTGCCCAATTATTCCTCTTCCCCCTTCGCATTCTCACCTCTCCAATGACACCGTTAAGTCCATTGTCTATTATTTATTTGATTTGGTATATTTATGGTTTTAAGTAAGCCCTGATGAGGTGAGCATAATTTTTTTTTTAAAAAACAACAAAAGTGGTTAAACCTAAGTATTCTATTGATTTTGAATTAAAGAGAGATGTGTTTTCAATTTTTTTTTCTTATAACAACACGACACTGAGCAAATTACTCACCTACTAATATAATGAAGAGAACTACAAAAACATCATTAACTACAACGTATTTCACAATTCTTATTATATTTTTTTTAGTGTGTGTTTATTCCGTTTTAATTTTACAATATTTTTTCTTACAAATCTTACGAAACTGATCAATCGGTTAGATTGTAAGAAATGTCGCATTTTTTAAAATTAATTAATACTATATATTTTTCAGTTTTACATAGTAAATCAAGTCATCACTGTTGGTCAAGTGCAGAGAATATCGGGTTTATTCCAGGTTGTAAAAAATCCCCTCCTTTTTAGTTAATTTTACCTCAATAGTATGAAATTTATAGGTACTTAAAAAAATTATCCGTTAAAAATATATTTTTTAAATTTCTATGGAATAGTTAGTAAAACTCATTCGTCTATTTATTCTAAGAAGTTATACTCCTAAGTAAGGAATAGCACGTTTAAAGAAGACTTCGTCAGAAGTGATGTTTTTAATACCTCATACGTAATTGACCGCAAGTAAAAAAATTACAACATAATTATGATGGACTTCGTTTGAATCTTTAATATAATAGGTGGTATTCGAGGAACAAGTGCTAAAACGGCAATAGAGAAAATTATCTAACAGTAACACAGCCACAATAAAATTATTATGTTCAAAAGCACAGAAAAACTAAAGCAATTGAAACGCAAAGTACCAAACTATAGATGACCAAAAACTATCAAAATTGCCCAATCGGTATTTGAATACTCAAAATAGCAATAATGATTTTTAATGCATTTCCAAATACTCAGTTAAAATAACTTATTTAAAATTCATAAAATAGGCAAGTGTTCCTGATGTGGTTCTCAACCTTTTTAAGATTGGGAGTGCTCTGTGGTTTGAAGCTGCTTTTTAACATAATATTCATGTTCATAAGAGTTTGGGTTGTTGCGTTTTTTAATATATATACAAATTGCATTCAGATAAATACAAATCAAGCAAAACCAATTAATCCTACTACCGAGATATAATTTTTTTCATTCGTGGTCGTCAACGTATCTTTTTATTTATGTAAAGAAGTTTGTCTGTGGCGGCTTGGATTTGATTAGTATGCAAATCTATGGTTTTATTCTGAAATTTATGAAATGTCACACTTCTTGATGAAAATTTGTACACTCAACGTTCAAAATAAGAATAAAATTACTGTTTTCATTTGATTTTGAAAAACTCTGTGTAAAGCCCGGGCAACGCCGGGAACTTTAGGCAATCACAATTCACAATCGTAATTATTTTTTGTCTACCAAAATTTTGCTCTGTGACCGACCGCTTAGGAATCCTTACCCTGCGACTAACTAAATTCTTCTTAAATTGACTTCAATCCAACATAACACTATTCGCAATAAATTAACTATCTGATGTTTGCAAGAAAATTAAATTTAAATGTTATTACCGTAGCTTATTGACTGCCATAAAAATGCATTAGGTATGTGAAATATGTACATTTAGAATAGTATTACTTTACGGAAATAGAGTAACCATCAGTATACATCATTTTGAGTGGAAAAAATTATGGCTAGGTATTCATCCTTTACACCTTTACAGTCGTCGCTATGCACGTGGAAGATGTACCATTAAAAGAAAATTGGGTAGATAACTAAACTTGTTTTATAGGTGATACAAATTATTTCTCTTGGTCATGTGTGACGTATGACGAGGAATGCAAATACTACACATTTTTATTTGACACCTCAGGCCAATTTGTTCGCTTTTGGGAACAACTCTCATCCATAAATCCTAGTGTCTCCCTTATTATCGCAGTGAGAAATATGTTCTAAAATGTTTTAGAAAGAGAAAATACCACGGTTAGTGTTCAAATCTAAAAATTAACCACAAAATAATAAAAAATGTATATCTTTGTGAAACCAAAGTTTCCGAACGCAATCTGAAAAAATATTATAAAACTTTCGGAATTTTTTATTAATTATTTTCACATGAAACGACAAAGAAGTGAGGTGACGATAACGTTTATAATAATACACTTACCTAATCAAATAGTATGTGTTTTTATTTTTTTGTTATCAGTAATTTTAGTTAGAAAACACTTAAGGTGAGCCATTTTAAAAACTTTATTATGTTTGCATTCATATTTTTTATATTTAAGAAAAATGTTTTTATTTCGAATTATAAGATTTGAAAGTCTAATTTATCACCTTTCAAAAACAGTTTTTTTTGTTTTCAGATACTTTAAAAAAAAATCCATTTATTTGAATTTTACTGCAAAGCGGAAAATATTTCGACCTTCTGACAAAAAACTCCCAAGGCCTGAGGGGTTCAAAGTTGTAAGAAAACGATTGCTTCATATCCTACGGATGTTAAGAAATCGTGTGAGTGGATAGAGGAATTTGCTGTTAAATGAATTTATAAATACCATAACTACCTACTATCTAACGTGAAGGAACATGCTGTAAGTACCTAATAATCAAACAATACTAAATTTTTTTGTAGCTGCGTTGCATTAATGCATGCGTGAACCGTGAAGCAATGCCAAATATTCCTTCGTATTCCTAAATTAATGTGTTAAATTATTCACGATCAATGAACTTTTATTTTTTATAGAATCTATTAAAGACAAGCGATAATGTAGGCATAAAAATTATTTTATTTTAATAAAGTAAAGTAATTTAATATAATAAAGTGATCCAGAAGCTAATCATTAAAGTAATCCTAAAGAAACCCTCCACATATCCAACAGAAACGCTTTTCGCAGATTTTACGGTGCCTCGAGTAGAGAATATCTTCAAAAAAAATGCAATTATCCAAATTTACAAAGATAATATCATCAAAAAATTTGAAACCTACCAATCAATAAGATATCAAGACAACATCAAAATACCAAAATTTAATACCAAACTAATGCAAAACAATTATATCTACTTAGGAATAAAGTATTTCAACAACCTTCCAATTGAAATAAAAAAAACCAAAGACATCAATAAACTGAAACTCAAACTGAAGCTACACTTCATCAGGAATAATTAAAACTAAATAATTACCTGTTTTTCTCTTTCTTTCCATTTATTATAAATTATATTCATCTCTATTTTATTTAGATTTTTCGAATTTCGTACCGTATCCTATGTATGTACACCTACACATATTGATGATCCAGAAGGCTCAATTGTTCGTATTATATACTTACCTTTTGCATAATGTTATTCTATTTCTGTTATAATTAGTGTAACTCGCTCATCAAGCACAAGAACTAGCTTCTTCTTTGATGAGATTGCAATTTTAAATAATTTCTGTACCGATATGTAATTTATGTAACACCTTTGTACACTTATATATCTATATTAAATAAATAAAAAAAAAAAAAAAAATAAATGTATATGTTTAAAATGTGTGTTTCTTTTGTTTTTAGTTTTGACAGTTCTAAATTTAAATCACCAGGGATTTTTAAAGTTTACTTACGATGTTCAGTCGAAATATGTATTATGATTCCGGGTTAAATCTTCCCCACAGGAAAAACTAAACCCTTCCACACACTTTTCTACAAATTATCATCTAGTCAATCCACGCTATATAAGTGCACTTTATAAGTATAATAAATACAAAACAATACAAGAACAACAGGTCAATCTACCAGCGACCAAATGGGAAAATAATTCACCGACTCCAGATATTTTCACATCAGAGGGTGCGGCTCGGTAGAACTCCTAACTTGACCGATGAATCCTACTGATCCCTCAATATAAATATTTAAAAAATCTTTCGTAATCCCACATGTATTTAAAATGATTGATTTTTGCACTTTTATATATAAATTCTTTGACAAATCTAATAAGCCTAAATTTTGAATGAGAGAGCTAGGTATAATGCCAGTAGCCGAAATAACAATTGGTAATATTTTTTATATTCTGAGAATGCCAAATTCTTTTAATCTCATTTCCTCAATCTGTATATTTTCTTATTTTTGCGGAAACAAATATGTATGTCTATTATTATTATTAGTCTACATAAATAAATGTTATTATTTTTATAATAAAGAAAATTAACATTTTTTGTTTTAGATAGGTAATGATATTTTTTTTTTACATTAGCTCCACACAAGAAGCCCTGAGGAAAAAATTCCCTCAAGGCCTATGTCATCTTGAAAGGAAGGAGAAAAAGTTCTGGGAAGGAAAACGGTATGAGGGGTGGGTAGGAATCTGGGGTCAATATGCCCAGGAGTGATTGTCGTGTAAATCCATCCTTCCCACTGCGGTGCAAGGTGATGGGTTGAGAGAGTTCAACTGCGAGGTCTAGGTTAGGTTCCCCTATTAGATTGACGATTTGAAAAGATCCGCAGAGAAATAAGCACGGAGGGTTAAATCACACTGGCCTAGTAGGCAACGCCCAATTGTGCCTAGTTAAGTTTGTTTGGCGTGTTGTGTGCCAAGATGCCCTGGTCCATGGAAGTTAGTCCCCTATCATCACCTTTTACCATCAGCTATTGCTTTTACTATAGCTACTTGTAAATCTGGAGTTACACATCGCTTGGTTCCGAGTAATTTCCTCAGCCATCAAGCAGAACGAATAAATCAATTTGTGTTTTACGAAAACAAAAAGCAATCTTTCCACTGCTCGATGCGTTGGAAATCCACTATTTCTGGAATGTAAATGTTTCACAAAAAATTAACAATCGTGTCCTATTATCTCCGGCCATTGAAGCTATCCTTCAGCAGGGAACTGACCACCGGCAGGCTGAATATATCTACTTCAGAGATTCATGACATTGAATGTTTCTTTGTTTGTCCCTTATGCGTTCCTTGACCATTCATCCGATTGCTATGATAATTGGGAGATTTGTTGAGGGCATGCTCGCGAAGGTTTCTTTATATGTATAATGGTGAACTCTGGCGTTATGAAATTATTTCCAATACCATTCGTTCGATTTCGATGAAACTTTCGTGAGTTATTGTGCACACACCACTGAAGGTTTCAATATATACATATAAAGGTGAGCTCTGGCGTTATGAAATTTGTATATTTTTTTTACAATAGGTGGCATGCGAGTTATGTGAAAAATGAGTGTATTTCGTATAGTTAAGAGGGTATAACCACAAAAAACCAGAAATATGTCATTTTTAAATCAGATTTTAGACGTATTGACTCTTTTCCACAAGAAATTATAAATTGATTTCGAAAGATTGTTCTTTTATTTTAAATTTGGAGAAAAAATGTTTATTAAATTTGTTAACTAACTAACTAACTAACTAACCATCACGCCGTTTCCCCGCAGGGGTAGGCAGAGAGGACGGACCGCCACACAACTCGATCTTGGCACACTCTTTGCCTCGTTCACATTCATACATCGTCTCATACATGCTCTTCTATTATTCCGACTCTTCACATGGCCCGACTCAAGTATCTGATTTACTTGGTCGTGCCATGTCTTCCTCGGGCGTCCGCGACTTCTTCTACCATTCACATTTGCATCATATATTCTCCTTACACTCCTTTCCTCGTTCATTCGCTCTACATGCCCAAACCATCGGAGAGTCTCTTTCTTAATCTTACACATCACGCTTACATCAGCCTTGCATTCTTTGCGGATATCCACGTTTCTCTCACGATCGTACATGGTTTTACCACACATTCGCCATTAAATTTGTTAAATTTTCAAAAAAGATTTTATTGTTATACAACACCCATTTCAAATCATATAATCATGCAGTAAAATAAATCAATATATTTTCTGGGAAACGTATGTTTCAGAATTTTAGTTTTAGTTTAAATAAAATCATTAAAAAATATATACGTACATGTGTTGCTTGACGAAAATTTTTTACATTCTTATTTTGCTTAGGTATACATTAAAGCGAATTTGGAATGAAATAATACCGATATTGAGTTATAATTTTAAAAAGCTGGTACGGAGAGTAATTAATCTTTCTCATTGGAACCGCCCTGTACGATCGTAAGAACATCTTTCGACGAAATGTGGATTTTCGGCCGCTAGTTGGTTAAGGGCTGGGAGGAATGCGGGGGGAGGGTTCACTTGAGGAAAAGGACACGCACGTGAAGGGGTTTGGGGAATGGAGGGGTAGGAAACGAGGGAGACAAAGTAGCGGTATGGTATAGCAGACGGTAAATTTGTAAAATCCATGTTTCTCAAACGGTCAGCTGTACGTGGTCTGGTTCACGCGTCGGAAAAGCACGCATCAGAGGGAAAAACAAAAACAAAATCCCATTTATCCAAAAGCACTTCAATTAACAGAATTTAACCGGTCAGTGGTTGAGTGGGCATAGCGCTTGGGTCCCACCCGGGCGTCGCATGTTCGATTCCTCTGCTGGCTAAGTCCTCCATCACAACACAAGCAACATTTTCGGCTTTCTGTGGTGGTAGTAGGAGATTTTCAAACATTGTTGGGTTATTCGTAACCCGGGAATGTTTGTCTTTCTTTATAAAAAAAAAAAAACACAAAACACATTTTCTTTCTTTGAGTGGCATTGCAACGCATGACGGGTACTCGCTAATTTGAAAATAAAAATTGTCGAATAAAGTAAACACTTTGTGACATTAAATGTGTTTATTATTATTATAATGCTAGAAATTTTGGTCTCCGATGACACTTTTGTAGTTTTTGTTTATTAAATTATTTTTTCAAAGCACACATTTTTTCTTTCACATTTTGTAATTGGTCTCATTGCAGAGTAATCGCCCAACCCCAGACCCAACAACCTGAAAATTTTAGTATGTTTTGTGGAGAAAAAAAGGTAGGGGAGACCATAATGCCATCTACATTTTTTATTCAAAATAACCCTGGGAACTATTGCCTAAAGTAAATCAGGTATGGCTCTTAATAATCCGTATGCATTATTCCCATAAAGGGAAAAAGTTTACATAATTGTACAACGATTTATTTGGCATGAGTCGCACAACGCACGCTTGGTGAATTGCCTTTTTAAAAAATGCATGCTATGCAACACCGCATAGAGAGGAGACCGATTATTATATCTCATTCTCGCGCAGGATAAATCCTATAGATGTATGTGTTTGTCTCTTTTTAGTATCGCTTTTACGTATCATCGGGTTTCAAAGAACAACGGTGCTAAAGAAATTATCACTTCAAATAATATATATTTACATTTCAAAACAAAATAAAATTTATGTTAATGATAATCATTTTACGGAGATCAATTTGTGGAAGTGTTATCAAAACACATTTGTTTGCGGCTGCAAGGCTATAAGTACGAACGCGTGAAAAAATCCATTTTCCTCATTAATATTGACGGCTTTTAACTAGTAAATAATGCTATATTACTCGTACATAGGAATGTTGAAGTTATTGCTTTGTCGAAGCACTCAATCCGTAATGGTCACTCGTATGACCTTTTTATTGGTAAAACATTACTTCGACGAAGTCTACCGCAATGATTGTGTTGTAATTTTTTAAATCACCATTTAACTATGTTTCTATAAAATCTTTTCTTTGTGCGCGCTACCTATGCAATAATTCAGAGTCAATATAATGGATCAAAGCGTCACCGCTATCGTCGTAATTTTATTGTTTATTTTTTTATATATTTATTACTAGTGAGTACTAAATGCATGCATTGCAATGTCACTCCAAGAAACAAACACGCACATTTTTGGAACAAACTCGTGCGTCACTTATTGTATTTTTAAAAATATAAATTTCATATCGTCAGACCTCACCATTGTCAATGTAGAAACTTTCGCGGGCGTGCGCACACCAGTTCACCAAAGTTTCATTGCAATGGATGAATGATATAGGAAATAATTTCATAACGCCAGAACATTGGGAGGCGGGAATGTGTACTACCGCCTCGGGAACCATTTATTGGACATCCAGCACCTCTACCATAGGTCACCTCAAGTTGTTCGCTACGTTTGATTTAACAGGAGTGCCCGGGTGCATGGGGTGAAGTTTGTCCGGGTCCTGTCAGTGGATGCGTCTGCCCACCAACTACGTGTCAGGCCAGATCGGGGAGAGACTGGTTGAGAGAGACCTTTTGACTTCTGCAGCAGGGTTCTCTCGGAAGTGCGATCTCACTTGCGCTACAGTGGGAGGGATGGAATCATTCGTCTGTCACTTCTGAACACACTGACCCCTATCACACCTTTTTCTTCCCAGAATAACCTCTCCTTCCTTTCCAAAGACGACGTAGACCCTGAGGGGAATTATTTTTTCAGGACCTCCTGGGCGGAGCTATTGTAAAAAAATACCATTATACATTTAATTATTTACGGACTTACGTCCAATTTACAACATGGTATAACGAAATTTGGGAATGCACATTGTAATAATAAGGATGGTACATGAGAGCAAAGACAAACAGAGAAAATAGAAGTGTCAAGTCAAGTCAAAACTTTGCAAAAATTACAGTAAATATAAAATATTATCAATTATTTAAATTGCGACAGAAATCATTAAACTTATACCAAAAAAATCAAGGTCTTGAGGTGAGTTGACCATTCTACACATTCTGGACAGTGGTGAGTTATAACCATAATTAGTGGAGTGCTGATTGAGGAAGAGCAGGTCTTTATTTCTGTGTCTACGAGAAGGTATATTGAATGGGATGAGTTGTATTAATGTAGGTGAATCGAGTATCCAGTTAATAATTTTGAAGAAACAGATGAGATCAGATTTTTCCCGACGGTCTTCTAAAGGAGAAAGGTTTAGAGTTTGTTCAATTTCAGCATACGAGTAATTGCCTCGCTCTAATCCTAGCCTCCTAGCAATCCCTTTTAGGAACCGATGTTGAACAGACTCAATATGACGAATATGGACAGCGTAAAAAGGAGACCATATAACACAAGCATATTCAAGATGGGGGCGAACCAAGGAGCAGTAAAGAGTTCTTAGGGTATTTATGTTTATGAAGTCGGAAGTGATTCTAGTGATGAAACCATGTAGTTTGAGAGATTTATTAATAATCACATTTAAATGTTCCCGAAAAGAAAGCTTGCCATCAAGAGAGACACCAAGGTCCTTAATAGATTTAACAGTTGTTAGGCAAATATTATTTAGTTTGTATTCGAAAACAATCGGATTTTTAGATCTGTAGAAGGACATAATTTTGCACTTATCCACATTTAACAATTAATTTTACACCAGTCATTGAATGAGTCAATATCTGATTGGAAAAGAAGGCAGTCATGATAATTTACGATTCTTTTTAGGATCTTATTGTCATTAGAAACATACATAGAAACCTTTGTGGGCGTACGCACAACAATTCATCAAAGTTTCATCGCAATCGGGTGAATTATATAGGAACGCATACGGGACAAACAAAGGAACACTAGTTTTTATGTAGGTACACATACAGATAATTCCTACGCTACACACTAATTTTCTATATCGCCACAAACA
This sequence comes from Limnephilus lunatus, assembly GCA_917563855.2. Taxonomy (NCBI): domain Eukaryota; kingdom Metazoa; phylum Arthropoda; class Insecta; order Trichoptera; family Limnephilidae; genus Limnephilus; species Limnephilus lunatus. The sequence goes on from OU830592.1 coordinate 50,904,058, forward strand.
TGAGACAACTGCAACTGTAGTGAGATCGAATCACTCTCAGTATCATATAAGTCCAGACCAATACGACACGAGTACCTGCTACCTACATGATATGTTGAGAGGCCGTTTCATCTCACTTTCGTTCAGGATGACCGCCAAACTCATCGCAGCCACCTTTCACTCTCTGCCATCTCACTTTAGACATTAGCACATGCATATCTACGTAAATTCATCATTATTATTATATTTTAGCACGGATCCGTGAAAAAACACAAAATTGTTTCCTCGTTATGTGTTAATTTATTAACTGCCTGTCACTGTAAGTAATCAATATTTATAATAATAAATTATAACCAAAAGTATAATTCTCAATAATCATGACGGTCTCCATGGTAGAAGGGTATGGCTCTCGATTATCAATGCCGAGGTCGCTGTTTAAAAATCCGCGCATGCGCAAGTAAATTTTATTTTCTAAAATAAACTTTACTTTAAAATAAACTTTAATTTTTTTTCACATAGGCAAACAGCACGCAACATAAACACCCGTTTCAAAGAACATCTTAGATGTTTACACAGTTCTGGATTTTTGGAATTTGCAAACCACTTGATCGAAAAAGAGCATAAATTTCATAGAAACACAGGCGCCACCCTAATTTATAAAAACAACATCGGTATAAGGTTAGACAATTTAGAGGCACTTGAACTAAGGAAAGCCATAAACACTAATAGTAAGGTAGTTAATAACCAACTAAATTTAAATAAAAGTCCCATACTAAGATTGTTCCCTATTGACAAAGAACACGGCCGTTCCCTTCCCAATGCTCCATCTACACCTATACCTCCTTCCACCGTTACTTGAGGAGTCCAGTCCATTTTGTTAAATCATGTATTATCTATAACACACATGTAAATTAATGTTAGTAGAGTATTGTACTGCCCTGAAGAAGCTACGGTTGTAGCGAAACTCGATCGGATATATGCTCCTATAAGATGCTCTAAGTATCGCCCTGATGTAAGACTGCCATTCAAAGGGGAAACGTTGCTTGAAATAGCTTTAGCCATGTTTGGTGACCTCCCATAGTGAATTGATAGGAACTTCTCCACCTTCCTCCCACCATCTCCTTTCCTTCCCCAGTGTCTTCAGTTTCTCAGCATTTCTCTATTTATAATTCCATAGTCTCACTGGCTCGAGACGTTTGGGAGCAGTTGGGACTCTTAAGCGGTGTGACATTATTACATTAACCGGTGGCTGAGTTGACATCCTGTCTGGGTTCCACTCACCCGGGTTGCGTCGCAAATGCAATTCCTTCGCTTGCTAGGTCCTCCATCACAGCACAAGCAACATTTTCCACTCACCGTATTGGTAGTAGGAGATTATCAAATTATTGTCAGGTTATTCGTAACCTGGGAATGTTATGCATTATTTAAAAATTTAAATAAGTAGATATTATTATTATTTCTATATTACAAAATAATGCTCCTGGTATTTTATTCTTGTTGGCAAGGTTACGTTTTGACTTTTATTATTTCGTATATTGTAAATAATTGTGACACTGCGAAAATCAACACAAAAAAACCTGTGTTATTTCTGTGCTTCAGATGTTTTATTGCAGGTTCACATTTTAAAATTTATTTTAATTATAATTCCAATTTTGAGACAATTGAAATAATTTTCTGAATATGTCACTTCTCTGAATTTTTCACACAATCAGTTCCATTTTTGAAAATGACACTTAAAATTAAATCAAATCCGAGTTTTAGAGTTACACACAGACAACACATCCGAAATAAGTACCTATTTTTGATGATATAGTACATATATCTATAGCCTAAATACATCTACACGTTTTCACACACGAATCTGTCGGGTGTTGCAGCTGCACCTCTACGCCGCGTAGTCTGCCTACGAAACAACGACGCTAGACGTTATTCCTTTACCAGACTGTATTAATTTATTTTATTGGTCGAGCCGGTTTTGTTTCTATAATAAGAAAAATGTTAGGTATTCGATTCGACATGTTTATAAACAACTTTTACTGATGATTTTTTGTTGTAAAATCGAATCGCTATTATTTATTGCTATAATGTATATGTCATCTGATCGGCTCGGATCCTCAGAGAGTAGGGCCTGAGGCGGGTGTGGGGCGGGGAGGGAGGGGAACAGCATCCTGTTAGGCGGCCTTGAGACACTCTCCGGTCTCCGGCCGCTTGGTAGGTACTACAACTCCGGTCACCAGCGCTGAACAGAGTTGGCTGGCCTGCGCATACTGCCTGTACACTGTGCAGTCACCTAGACACCTAGCCACCTACCCGCCTTGCTTCTATCTCTACTTGTGACAAAACCTCAGCCCGCCACTACCAGCCTAGTAACTAGTAACGACTAGGCAGGTACGAGTATATCCGCGTGCCGAACTGTGACGCAATCCACAACAAGGGACACCAAATAAACAACCGCTCCACAATCAAATTCGTGTCATTTTAAATATTATGTGAGAGTAATGTATCTCGGCGGCCTCCGTAGCCTAATCGTCTACGCATTAGAATGAGTGTGAGTTAGGAGGTCGGTTGCTGTTGATATACAAAATAATCTGCATATATTTACATGGATATCTTCAATTTACAGTTTTATGGAAGCTCCCGTTCTATATTATGACTGACAGCGAATATTTATTATAATTTACGACTGAATATATGAATGTCAATAGGTACATTTTTGTTTGTTATAGTAGCAGAGCTTTATTTCCAATTTATAGGTCAGATCTATGATCGATGATATCGATATATATGCTATCGATGATCAAGGTGCTACCCCGCCGTCGGATGTACTTCAAGTCTTACGAGGGCTTGATGTTAAAAAAGCTAGCGGGCCTGACGGAATTTCTGCCCTGGTATTGCAGAGGTGCGCTGTAGAAATGGCTCCAATTTTGACGATGCTTTTCAAGATGTCCCTGAAGTCTGGCTCTGTGCCCTCTGGTTGGAAAAAAACGATCATTCACCCCATTCCAAAGAAGGGTGACCGCTCCAACCCAGCCAACTACCGCCCCATAGCGATCACATCTGTTCTGTCAAAGGTGATGGAACGTGTGATCAACGACAAACTGCTCACATACCTCGAGAAGAACAAAATTATTAACGACCGTCAATACGGATTCCGGCGGAACCGCTCGTGCGGTGATCTTCTCGCGTATGTGACGCATGTTTGGGGACGGTGCCTGGAACGTTTTGGTGAGACCCAAACGGTTGGACTGGACATTTCCAAGGCCTTTGACCGGGTTTGGCATCGAGCGCTTGTCAACAAATGATATAGCACCTTGATCAGCGTACTGTACAGGGCCCGCAGATACTTTAATAGTACACAACTGCTAACCCTGTACAAATCGCAAGTGCGCCCCACGGTTGAATTTGGCAGCCACCTCTGGTCTGGAGCTCCAAAATACTTTAAAAAAAAAAACCCTTGACTCTGTGCAGAAACGGGCGGTCCGTTTGATAGATTCTCCCATCTTAACAGACGGATTGCAATCTTTAGAGCACAGGCGTCAGGTGGGAATGCTGTCCTTGTTCTACCGGTATTACAATGGAAAATGCTCCGAGGAACTAGCGTCGTTGATCCCCTCGGCACCGGTGCATAGTCGGGAAACACGCCAAACACGCGCCCAACATATGTACACGGTTGACATTAGTCACATGAGAACGGGTCGTTTTTACGACTCGTTCTTGAGTTCAACAGCTCGGATGTGGAACGATTTACCGGCCTCTGTGTTTCCCCCTTCCTACAACATGGGTCTCTTCAAGACCCATGTTCACTCCTTCCTTTCCTCAAAAAGACCCTCCACACAGCATCCTCAAAGATGACATAGGCTCTGATGGAAATTATTTTCCTCAGGGCCTCCTGTGTGGAGTTAATGTAAAAAAAAAAAAAAAGATCTTCGGATCTTCGATTGATCATAAATTACGCGATACATTTTACAAACGTTGTAGAGTTGTAGAGGGTCCTTATAGTTAATTAAGTGCGGTAAATCAAGGATATATCTTATAAAATGACCATCTACTCTCGTCGTAGGTGATTGGTAAATTGAAATAATTAGTCGGGGACGCCCGAGAAAGACATGGCACGACCAAGTGAATCAGATACTTGAGTCGGGCCATGTCAGGAGTCAGAATAATAGAAGAGCATGTATGAGACGGTGTATGAATGTGAACGAGGCAAGGAGTGTGTGCCAAGACCGAGTTGTTTAACGGTCCGTCCTCTCTGCCTACCCCTGCGGGGAAACGGCGTGATGGTTAGTTAGTTAGTTAGTTAGTTTCATTTTAGCAAAATGCGACTGTACTACAATGCAAAAAAAAATAATTATTGAGGCTCCCGTGTTATTGCGGCACTCTGACGTTGTTTGCTGGGGTGACCGAGGCACCGGGTAGCTGGGTTCTGGTCTCTGAGACACAGGTACCTCACAATCCAACATCTCTATTGCACCACTCTTCCATGAAAGGTTAATTAACAGAAAAATTCCAGCGTATGTATGAAGTGAAACGATTAATATCGGAAGTTTTTTTTTCAAGTTTCTAGATATAGCATTTCTTTATGGCGCGTTGTGTATTGCACACGCCAAATATACGCTCACTTATAAAAAAACCTATTTCCAGATGTTTACTCCATAAATGCGGAATTTTGAAGTCGTTCATACATAGGCAAATAATGAATCACCGCTCTATCCTCGTTTGGCCACCCATCAGCCATATTCACTGTCCACGCAGCCCTGATGATGAAGGCCGACCTGCCTCGCCCCATGCCCATTACCCGTGTAGCTGGCGGCTTTTTTTTATATCAGTTCAAGTCACATTCATTTCTCAATATTTACTTTACTTCTCGCCCGGGCACTGGTCACTGGGCAGGTAGGTGTAGGCAGTGGCGGACTAACCGGGGGCGGAAGGGGCGGCCCTCTAATCTTGGGCACCTCCATGTCCCTTGATCAAATCCTAAACAAGGCTTTATATAAGGCACCAGTAAAAAAAAGTCATTTTCTAAATTTTCTACATTTTATTTTCCAAAAGATGCTTTTGGAATGCTCTCAACAAATGTTTTGAAGAAATTCGAAAAATTGACGGAAATAGCATTTTATGTGAAACCGTTTGAAACAGTTTGTATGTTGAATTCTTCTTCAGCAAAACTTTGAACGCGTTTTTCTCGAAACTTTTTTAACACGTTTTTCAACCTGGTTAACAACATATTAAAAAAACTATACATCCGATTTGCATGCACCAAGTCTTAAACTGTTCGAAAATCCAGTGTCTATGGCACCACATAGGGAAATTTTATATCTGAAAAAAAAAATGACGGACCATTTAAGACTTGGTGCATGCAAATCGGATGTATAGTTTGTCTAATATGTTGTCAACTATGTAGGTTGGAAAACATAGTTTCGAGAAAAATGCGAAAGTATTGCTGAAGGATAATTCAACTGTTTCAAATAAAATGCTGTATCTCCGTCAATTTTACGAATTTCCGTAAAATATTTGATGAGAGTATTATTAGCAAATGCATCTTTCAGAAAATGAAATTAAAAAATGTCTTTTTTACAGTATCCTGGTGGAGGCGTTTGGAGGCCCCCCAGGAGCAGAGACTCATGTGAACTGAATAATCAACTTCTTCAACTAGGGGGGTCTCATTCAGCTTTGCCGCTCCGGGCCCCTGACGACCCCAGGACCAGGGGCCCGGGCGGGCCGTCCCCCCCGCCCCCCCTCAGTCCGCCACTTCTACGCCCAGTGGCAGACTAAGGGGGGGCGGGGGGGACGGCCCGCCCCGAGCCCCTGGTCCTGGGGGGGGGGGGCAAATGTCTCTATGTTTCCTTGATCTAATCCTAAACAAGACAACAAGACTTTAAGGCACCAGGACGCTGTAAAAAAAAATTTCATTTTTTTATATCATTTTCTGAAAGATGCCCAATGCCCATGAAATTCGAAAAATTGACGGAGATTCAGCATTTTATGTGAAACAGTTTGTATGTTGAATTATCCTTCAGCAAAACTTTGAATGCGTTTTTCTCGAAATTTTTGTAACACGTTTTCAACCTGTTTGACAACATATTAAACAAACTATACATCCGATTTGCATGCACCAATTCTTAAACTGTTCGAAAATCTATGGTATATGGCACCATGTAGGGGAATTTCACCAGCGAATTTTATTTGGGATTTTTTATGGAAATTTTCATCCTTCATAAAAAAAAAAATAGAACGGGGCTCTTTCTAAAACAATCCCTATGTGGTGTCATAGTCAGGGCCGTATTAAACATATCGGGGCCCCTAGGCAATGCACGGGGGGGGGGGGGGGGCTTTACCAAAGGGGCCCCTAGTCAATATGTGGCCCCCAGGCAGTGGCCTACATTGCCTTATGAACAATACGGCTCGTAGTTTCGATAAAAACGCGTTCAAAGTTTTTCTGAAGGATAATTCAACATACCGACTTTTTAAAAAGGTTTCAGATAAAATGCAATGTGTATGAAAAATAATAAAATGCAATATCAATTTTATGAATTTCCTTTAAAAAATTGGTCAGAGCATTATGACAAATGCATCATTCTGAAAATAAAATTTTTAAAAAATGACCAAAAAGTTTTTCAGTGTCTTGGTTCCGTAAAGTCCTGTTTAGAATTTGATCAAGAGAACATGGAGGTTGAGGAACATTTGAAGAACATGAGGTCGATACCCCCAGGGCCAAAGGCCCGTGTGAACTGAATAAAAAGCTTTAAAAAATTACATCAACTTATTAAACTAGGGGGTGGGGGGGGGGCATCATTAAGCTTTGCTGCCCCGGGCCTCTGACGGGCTTAGTCCGCCACTGGGGTGTAAGTACCCGTTAGGACTGCCATTTACCGAGTTGTACGTTTTCCTGCGTTCACATTATTCTTAATGAGACAGGGCGTGGTATTGCGTTAGTCCCACAGACGTAGACCGCAGACCACGGGCCTATGCAGTGGTCACCTTCTCCGTGCAATTAACCACTATCTATGTAGACATGTGTGTAATCGCTTTGCGATTTATCCGTTGTGGAGTAAGGATATTTAGCCAATCTGCGAGTGACTGACGAATGGCTGTAGCTCTGAGATTGGGACAGATATTATAACGTTTCCATTATAAATGTAAATATTGGAATGCGCCTTAAATATATTATCAGACGCGAGAGACTGTCACGAATGTTCGATTATTTATAACAGCCGGTGTTGAATTGCGTTCCTTTCGTTGCTCGCATGTAGGACAGTGCTTTGAACAGTTGAACACACCCAAATACTTTGAATACATCAGGATCATAGATACGTTTTATTTTTATTTATTTATACTTAAACCATTTTATTTAAAAATAATAAAATACTTAGTTTTTATCACTTTCATTATTTAAAAAATAAATTTATTTAGCTTTACAGTGACAAAAAGAATAATAGAACATTTTGTGTCATGCAGTCTTGTGTTATTTTACCATATTTATTTATAAGCTTAGGTACGGCTTAGTTCGTTAAATTAAGCGTGTATGAAATATAATTGGCCGGTCAGTGGTTGAGTTGGCATCGCGTCTGGGTTCCACCGAGGTCCCGCAGAGGTCATGAGTTCAGGTAACCGAAAAACTAAGAATGAAATAAACTAGAAAACTATTGAAAATTCATTTAAAGTGTTGAAAAAATTGGTAAAATATGAAGGTTATGTTAGGTTAGGTTGTGGACTATTTTTCAATTTTCTTCATAGGTTTTAATTACTTTTCAAAGAGGTGTTGAGTTAACTTGATTCTGAGTTGGCATGGACGCGTGAGTTTAATTCCTCGGTTGGCTCAGTTCTCCATCACGATAAAAGCAACATTTTTCGGCTTACTGTGGTGGTAATAGAAAATTTTCAAATTGATTTTAGGTTTCTTCTTAAAACTTTGCAAATATAATGTTAGGTTATTCGCAACCCGGGAATGTTTGCCTTTCTTTAAAAATTAATAATAAATAGAATATAAATATTTTATACAAATTTTTATACCGATGCGTTGAATTCGTTCTTGTCTGGTGTAACAATGTAATGTTATTGGTGTATGGCATTATCTGTAAGTGGCTGCAAGAAGGATTTATATTTATAATTACGTTCTCCCTTGAAAGGTATCTCGCCGCCAGGATGTGAATGTGGGCCTCGGGCACTAAGGACTAAGGACACAGGACACGTCAACACGCCATCACGCTCACCAAGGGCCGTCCTGCCGTCCTCGCCTCGGCAGGCTGGGTCTGAAGGTTGTACTTTCACTCAACACCGGACAGTGGACACTGTCAAGGATTTAGGAGACTGCTTCCATACAAGTATCAAGGAGTTATTTACGTTTCAGATAAATGTAACCTGATACACAAGACAATCTACCTACACTACCCAGGTACAGAGTTCCGAGATATCCAGCGAAAGAGCGAAGCTTTAAATGTGTAAGGATTAAAGGTTGAACGTGCAATGTAACACGTATTTATCATTTTTATTTTTATGTGGCATAATTCCAATTTAATTGACGATATCCGCAACCTCTCACCTCAACCGAAGGGAATTTTATTCTTCTCACCAGCGCATTTATATTTTTACTCCAACACAACTTTATTGGCATATTTTCATCATACTTCAGTGAACAACCACAAAGGTCCTCGTACCAATTTACCACAGAGGCCGATACATTTATTTATATGCTGGAAGAATACGATTTGGAAAGCCACAACTCAAAATGGCATTTCACATATATTTTGTTTAGTTTTTGTTTCCTATAGCCTGATTTTAAATTTAAATTTATTTAAATATATATCAGGATAATCCATTTTCTATGAAAAAATGTTTTATTCTGTACTAGCTGACCCGATGAACTTCGTACCGCCTCAGAATCAATAACTGTTGTGTTAACTTATTAGCTGAATTAAATTCATATTTTGTATTAACTTAAAATTTACACAATGAATCAAATAATCGATGCGCAACTGTCCGTATTTTTTGTCAGTATCAGAGATGGCGGTGTGAGCGGTTTTATATTTTTTGTGATTTTCTTACTTTTCCACTTACTTACGGGAATTGCGTTTCATTTTATTCAAACGTGTGAGGGAGATTTATTATAATAATTTTGTATTAAATTATTACATATTAATTTTTAATAAAAAAAACTTCTTTAGCGCCGTTGTGATATGAAACTCGATGAAACGAAAAATAGCGACACTAAATAGATTCAAACACATACATCATAGGATTAGCCTGCGAGAGAATGAGAGAGTATAATCGGTCCCTCTTTGTGCGGTGCTTCATAGCCTTCCCACGCTTGTCTACTTTAGTTTTCTGGAGGTTTCACTTCTATCGCATGTGAATTGGACACTCACAATTATTTACCACGAATCTTTATTATTTTATCCATCGACCGATTTCCTTAAACCTTCAGGATATAACAATAATTGGTGTAAGCGAAACCAGACGATATATAAAATAATAAAGATTCTACTATTAATAATATTCGTCATTGCATATTATCCCAACTCCAAAATAATTGTTCGTTCACAATACGCGGTCAGCATTTATCATTAAAAAATATTTCCAAAATTGTATTCATCGGTTATTTTTCTCAAGAATATATTTTCCCAGAATGAAAAATAATTTCCCTAGACACCAACCACATCTCCGAGACAGCCGTTCCATTTCCACACAGTGTGCAGTGCGCAGTGCCCGTCTACATTCAACCATCCATCCGAGTCGAGTACCTTTCTACCCTTATTTTATTTAAGTACCCTTATTTTTAAGCAAGGATTATTTATTGAATTTCACAAAACCTTTGGGTTTTATTTTTTTAGCATTTCACAGCACCCACTAATATATGTATAATGTTATAATTCCTCTTTTATGTTAATTGTGGTATCATTATCTGATAGTATTAATACTCTAACGTTTGTATTGTAGAAATTTAAGAACCCGACTTCAAGTACATCTCTGATGCTGCGCTTTATTCAAAACCATTTTTGGACGTGAATGTCACCCGCCACCCACAGGGCCTAGTTAGAATCAATGTTCTAGAAACATAATTGTTTGCATTCCCAACAAAAACTGCACATAGTACCAAACTTCAGTTGGCAACCAGCAACCATCACCCAGCAACCAACAACTATCACCTAGAAATCAGCAACCAGAAATCAGCAAACAGCAACCATCACCCACCAACCAGCAACCATCACCCAGCAACCAGAGACCAGCAGCCAGCAACCAGCAACCAGTAACCAGCAACCAGCAACCAGCAACCATCAAACAGCAACCATCACCCAGCAACCTACAACCATCACGTAGCAACCAGCAACCAGAAACCAGCAAACCACCAACGGAAATGAAAGAACAAAGTTACCGAGATAAAAATATTATTATTCACAATATTCGTGAGAATATATATTTTATCTCAGGCTGAATCAATAAATAGTAACATCACAACCGTTAAGAAAATTATCTCCGATATGGATGCCTCAACAAAAAACCTTGATTTAAAAATCTACAGATTGGGTATCCGGAAAACTGACAAACTCAGAAGTATAAAAGTTGAATTTCCGGAAGCCAAATGGCCGAAAATTCTTCTAAAAAAGAAAAACACTCTGAAAAATAATATTCGAATATACCAAGACCAGTCTTTTCTACAACGGAAACAATTAACAGATTTAAGAGAAGAACTAGTAAAAAAGAAGTCTTCTGGCGAAACGGACATTACAATTAAATACCTAAATAACAATCTTACAATCGTTAAAATGCACCCAAAAACTAAACACTAAAATATTAATACACCATCAAAATTTACGAGGACTACAAGCAAAATTACAGGACCTGCAATCAGACTTACTTACTTTAAATCACGACTCTAACGCCCTCACTGACACTTCAGAATTGGGATTCTTTAATCATACCCAGAATCTTTCTGATCATAAAAATACTGCAGAAAAACTAAAAAAACCATATAAGAATTAAAAACATATCATACCACAAACATCCAAGCACATCAAAAGGAAAAACCTATATGTCCTAAATGTAAAACTAGATGACATCAAATGCCTACTAAAATCCACGAAATCGAACTTCAACATTATCCTACTGTGTGAGACCTGGCTCAAAGAAGCGTACCTAAAGTACGTCAACCTAGAAGAATACAAACACGAAGCATCCTGCCGGCCGCAGGGAGCTGGAGGCGGAAACTCTATATTTATAAAAGATTCCTTGGAATGCAATGTAATTAATAACACTAGTGACCCCGACAACGACTTTCTATGGCTTCATGTATATAAGCTCAATCTAAAAATAGGTTTAGTGTATAAAAAACCAAATACTGTTTTCAAAGACTTCCTAGAAACCCTATCCTCTCATCTAGAATCATATAAAAGAGGTATTGTATTTGGAGACTTCAACATAAATCTGCTTGACTCAACCAATACACATACTTGTAAATATACGAATACAATTAGATTTAATAATTACACTATTTTGAACAAAATAAACAAAAAACACGCCACACGCATCACAGAAAATACAAACACAATCATAGATCATATACTCACAGATACAAAACTATCATACTCACTAACGAACTGTGATAATTCCATATCTGATCACAATATACTACTAATGACCTAATTCACACATATGTTAAAGGCACATATTAAAATCGTCCCAAAAATATACACATATTAATCTTGATAATCTAAAGAATGATATCATGCAAAATCCCTTTCATCTAAATATGAATGACAACTCGGTATTAAATTATGACAATCTTGTAAACTACTTGAAAAATAAAATTAATTCTAATAGTATCACTAAAATTAAAACAAAAAACATAAATAACCCAGACTGGATAACCAAAGAACTTATAAAATTAATCAATAAAATAAATAAATTACATCTGAAACTAAAAAAAACTACCAAATAACACATTATTAAAAGCAGAATTTTTAAAAATAAGGAATATAGTCACTACAAAAAAACGAAAGTTAAGACAAACACACTACAGTAATCTTTTTAAAAAATGCGACAATAACTATAAAAAACTTGGAACTTAATTAATAATATTCTTAAGAACGAATTTTACACCTCAAGAAATTTTTGTATTAAATTAATCATAATGATAAAATAATCACTAACAATGTATGCGACCAATTTAACAATTTCGCAACATTGGCTCCTCCCTAGCCGCTTATATACATGGCCAAGTCAAACACAATCCAGCCAATGAAATAACGTTAACTAACACTAGTGAACTAAACAATGTGCGCTAGTGCATGACAGCATTGAATCCTTATATCTTCAGCCCACTACGGAGTTAGAAGTAAGTCAAATATTAAAATCTCTAAAACCAAATGCAAGTGCTGGTTACGATTCACTCAAATGTAAGACAGTGCTAAGTCTCTCCACAGAATTGATTCCTACTCTAACAAAATTAATCAATCAATGTCTTAAAGAGGGAACTTTTCCCGATAGCTGTAAAATTGCTAAGGTGATGCTAATTCACAAAGGTGGGTCCAAAACAAATACCTCAAACTACAGACCCATCTCCATATTACCAATTTTATCTAAAAATTTTGATCGTGTAATTCACGAAATAATAAACAATTTTCTGCTTAAAAAAAATTCTTATATAAAAAACAATACGGCTTTAGGAAAAAAAATCGAACACACTAGGAGCAATAAATGACTTAATCAGTAAACTTAGAAATTATATTTTATCTATATTAGTTGATCTTCAAAAAGACTTTGATACAGTTAGTCATGACATACTTCTCAAGAAACTCGAGAAAATTGGTGTAGTTGGTCTTGCTCTTAATATAATCTAATCAGATCTTACCAATAGAAAGCAATTCGTTAGCATTAACAATCAAAATAGCAACTATGTTCCAATAAACTATGGAGTTCCGCAGGGATCCATACTAGGTCCACTACTGTTCCAAATTTACATCAATGATATTTCGCAACTAATTTTAAATGGTGAAATCTTTTTATATGCAGATGATAAAGGGGTAAAGATTTAAATATCTTACTAGAAAATGCATAAATAGATCTAGAAAAAATCAACAGTTGGCTTCAATAAAATATTTTAACAATGAATGTTAAAAAAACAGGATACATGATCTTCAGCTCGACCTGTAAAATAATTCCTCCTCATGTACCCTTAAAAATTGTAAACAACGACCTGCAAATCCTGATCCAGGAAAAATATCTTGGGCTGTGTATTGATCAGCATTTGACATTTAAACAACACAAGGTATTAAAAACAAAATCATCCTCTTAATTAGCGTATTTAGCCGGCTATCAAATCTGTTGCCAAATAAATTTAAAAAATGTTTATATTATAGTCTCGTACACTCACATTTAAATTATTTGATTGAAATCTGGGGAAACGCATGTGAAACATATGTAAATGAATTACAAGTAATACAAAACAAGGTAATCAAAAAACTATTTAAATACAAGCCCAGAACATCCACAAAAAATTACACATGGAAACAAAACTATTAACACTAAGAAAACTACATGAATACAATACATGTCTCCTTATATACAAAATACAAAATAATCTCGTACACACAAACACAGAATTCAGTAAAACGTCTCAAGTACCTACATAAACACTTTACACGACAACACGATAACATACTTACATTTAAACACCATCCACACTAACTATGATAAACAATCCATTGGTTACGAGGGGGGCAACTTATACAATTGCCTCCCAAATTACATTAAAAACGAAAAGAAGCTGGGTAAATTTAAAAAATATATAATAATATTTATTCTTGATAAACAAAATAACGAAATAGAATAGCGCTGCATTGAAATATTTATTTTATCTTAATTTGTATAATTATTTTTAGTTAAATGAGTGAAAATGTAATTTTCTTTTAACTGAAATATTTTTTTTTTTTAAAAACCACAACCAGCAACCAGAAACCAGCAAACCAACAACCAGCAACTAGCAAACAGATGTAAGTTGGTAGTAGCAGGTGCAACACACACATAATGATCAATAAAACGACATCATGCTTATTATAGCATATTATAACAACACTCACAGACCGTAATATGCTCGCATTCTATAATCGTGTCATTGAATCTTTCTGAGGCGTTTGAAAAATGTCGCATTTATCATGTAGTCACTAGTCATCGCATTCATCCTACATTTTGTTTAGTTTGTTGAACTGCCAGTCCAGTAGGTAAATTACTAATTATTTCAATATGCCCGTCAAAATTTCGCGTGGAATTGCGAAATCAATTTCGATTTCACTTAAAATGAAATTATGCACATCATTCAAGTCAAATGACTGAGAACATAAAAATGTTTACCACATTATTACTAACAATCAATTTCCTATAAAATATTGAAGCTATTTTTAATTAAATGCCAATAAAAAAGACGTTAAATATGAGTTCTTTATAAATAAGGAAATAAAACAGATACTTTAGTATAGGTATTTGCAATAAAAAGTTTTATTAAATAAATGTATAAATAGAGTTGGTGCATTTCTAGAACTATAAATTATTGAATTATATTGAATTAATCTTTGAAATTTAACATTCTGTAAATAACTTGACAAAAAAAGCAGTAGTGGGTTTTTCCCGCACAATTAACACTTTATTAGCTGAAGGTTTACCAGGAATCCTTGGGGTATGCTGGTAGGAAATGCGAGAGACCGCCCAGGACCGAGCAGTGAGCATCCTACTGCTATAATTATTATGTATTTTGTACAGCCTAAACAGACTGACTAAAGTCATGATCCAAATAACGTAGGTATTTGGATATTCTCGTGTTGCGTGAATCTTGGTAGATGATAGCAGTCGCCCACTGACAAATAGATAAATTACTTATATTGAATACCAGTCCTTTTCATTGATACCAGTAGTTACACACTACAAGCCTTACTAATAAATGTTGTGTAAATATTATAAAATTGATAAACAATCGTGTACGTGTGTAAAAACCTCACTGCTAAACAAAAATTGACCAAACTGATATTTTTAACAGCCATAAAGATTGGAAGGGATACTTTATTATTTTGTTCTACAAACATGAGATTTTTCATCATATTTCAGAAAACGTTTCATATGTATATTTCTTATTTTTGAAGATGTTGCATAAATAAATACTATTTTCGAAATAATAATTTGAAATAATATCTACTTTATTTTAAAAAATTTGAATATTTTATATTCAAATATTAAAAAAGTTTATATAATCATGTATTTTTACTATGAGTTTAGAAAACACATTAATTTTTTTAGGAAAGATGCGTGAAAACTGTCACTGATTGTAATAATTCCCAGATATACCAACAACAAAAAAATTGGATTCATAATTCGAACAATATAAATACAAATGTTGATTTCTAGGATTTATCTGTACCCATACATGCAAAAGGCATTTATGTCATAATTTTTTTTTTAATTAAATATTTACGGAATTTTCATAAAATTCACGCGGTAACTAACAGTTAATTCAAATAATGAATGTTAGAAATAACCTAACTTTTTCAAGACGGGAATCGCATGCATCCGTCTGCCAAAATGCGATGTTGCAAGCTCTTTTGCAGTCAAGATAAAGACATTTTTCATTAGTGAGAATTCAAAACAGAACTTGTACAGGTTTTATTCAATCTGAAACTAAAACACCGTTTAACGGTTAGGAAGTGTTTTTTTTTTTTTTTTTTTAATTTATTAGTAAGGCTGTATACAATTGTACATGTATGTACTGTTAGCAATAATAAAACGCTAAGTTAATATTTATGATGAAATATATTGTCTCCACGTTAATTGACAATAACAACATTCAAGAATCAGCAAGATTATATTCCGTGTTCCGCCATTTGTAAATCCAGCCGTTGGCTGTCCGTGTCAGTCGGTAGATCTTCTCCATTGCCGCCAGCCAGGAAACGTCCCTTCTTTACCGACCGCAATAGCTGGTGTAGCTTCCTTGTTGGCCGCCAGAGGCGATAGCAGTACCTCTGGCGGCAGATGAGCGGCAATATTTAAATATGCTGCTAACACGGCCATACTGACCACTGCTTTGACCTCAAAGCAGGAAGCTAAAAGAAAAGAAAAAAAAAATATTAGAGGGATTGAAATTTTTTCAACCCCACAATGGTACTGACAAACAGATTACCCTGCTCGCCCTTCCTGACCATTGCAGAAATTTGTTCATTTGGTCAATTCCTCATATTTTCATATGCGACCATCACTCTGTGAGTGCTGCCATTGGGTCTGGTACCCACCACGTCAAAACGATTGTTCGGCAAGACTTCTACCACCTTATAAGGCAAGCTCCGAAACCGACCTTTCAACTTTTGTACACGTCAAAACGATCGTTCGGCAAGACTTCTACCACCTTATAAGGCAAACTCCGAAACCGACCTTTCAACTTTCTGTACCCCGGATTTCCCCCAGAAATCCGTATTAAAACTGTATCGCCAACGCGATACGAAGGTTTAAATAACCGTTTTGCATTGAATTGTTTCATCTGCCGCCTTTGATCTGCATCAAAAAGCATGAATCGGTTCGAGTTGAACCGTTTCATCTACCGCCTTTGATATTTATCAAAAGAACCCTTGTTTCAGCACGTACGACCATAAGGTCCTGCCACTCACCAACCTGTGAGTTTATGAATCGGTTCGAGATGAACCGTTTCATCTGCCGCTTTTGATATTCATCAAAAGCACCCGTGTTTCAGCACGTAAGACCATAAGGTCCTGCCACTCACCAACCTGTGAGTTTATGAATCGGTTCGAGATGAACCGTTCCATCTGCCGCTTTTGATATTCATCAAAAGCACCCGTGTCTCAGCACGTATGACCATAAGGTCCTGCCACTCACCAACCTGTGAGTTTATGAATCGGTTCGAGAGGAACCGTTTCATCTGCCGCTTTTGATATTCATCAAAAGCACCCGTGTTTCAGCACGTAAGACCATAAGGTCCTGCCACTCACCAACCTGTGAGTTTATGAATCGGTTCGAGATGAACCGTTCCATTTGCCGCTTTTGATATTCATCAAAAGCACCCGTGTCTCAGCACGTATGACCATAAGGTCCTGCCACTCACCAACCTGTGAGTTTATGAATCGGTTCGAGATGAACCGTTCCATCTGCCGCTTTTGATATTCATCAAAAGCACCCGTGGCACCCCAAAAAGGTACGCCATCGCCAAAATTGTCATGATGACAACTTTCATGCTTGTTTCTGCCTTTGCCTCTAATCGGCAGTTTTTTTTCATGAAGCCATCCTGGAGAGCAATAACACGCAGCATTCCGTTCACGCTCTTCACGAAAGATCATAGTAAATTGATCTACCTGCTCAACGCAACAGCAAAAGACATCTCCATTTTCGAAAAACCCCGGGCTCACATATCACATCGCCCAGTATCTCATTTTCCAACCAACATTTAAAATAGTTTTTCAAATATTTTGTGATAACATTCCTCTTCCATGGAAACCAGTATTTGTCCCGGACGGCAGCCAGTGTTTGATTAACACCTCGATGTCCAATCTCATCATGAAGAATCCAAAGAACGCCACACTTGACATTTCTAGGTGTTCACCATTTAGAATATCTTCGAACCATTCAACATCGAATCATTTTGATTGTCTCCGAATCATTTCAAACCACTTTGAATCATTTCGATTAACTCCAAACCATTTCAAATAACTTCGAACCATAATACTAGGTTTTGACATAGAAAGTCGGCATAATTGTAATTCAACATGATTACAACTTCTTTTCGCCACACATAAACGGGCTAATTTTCGCAAACATATTTCCTTTTAGTTATAGCAATAAGGCATCTGCGATGTCCATACTCAAAAGCAAATCACAATATTCATCCCTTTTTGTCAGCTAGACGGCTACCAAGATCAGATTTTATCATCGCCGCGTAAACTTTCAGCAACGTAATTTTGTAACATTTTGAAGTTCCGAAGATTTCACCAATTGCCATCAAAAGATCATATGATCATATCCATCTGCTATCTTCTGGCCCTGAAGTCAGCTTTCCTCAGATTACGCGCCCAGCACAATGCTGGCGACTTTATTTGACAGTCCTTTGTTGACATTTTTGACAAATGTCTTCGATCATCAAATTAGGCTCACGATGATAAACACGAAAGGGAAAGGTCTTTTTGACAAACCCATTGAACCACAAATGAGTTTTCAAGCACCAAATTAAAATTTTCAATGCGTCCTTTCGGCGGAAACACGATCCACGCATTCCTCCGATATCGGGCATCAATGCATCTGTCATCACTGTAATTACGCGGCATTTTTACGTAAATTCACAACAGAAGTCAAACATTTCACATATTTTCAGAAGTCCGATACACAGATTGTCATTTAAATCACCGGCATCAAACATAAACAAACTCGAGAGACGCCATGATTGGCCATGATGGACGCCGTTTGTACACAAAACACGAGTTTTTGTCAGGTGAACGAAACAAAAGCCAATTAACACTTGCTTTTACGAATCCCACTTCTGATGTTAGCAATAATAAAACGCTAAGTTAATATTTATGATGAAATATATTGTCTCCACGTTAATTGACAATAACAACATTCAAGAATCAGCAAGATTATATTCCGTGTTCCGCCATTTGTAAATCCAGCCGTTGGCTGTCCGTGTCAGTCGGTAGATCTTCTCCATTGCCGCCAGCCAGGAAACGTCCCTTCTTTACCGACCGCAATAGCTGGTGTAGTTTCCTTGTTGGCCGCCAGAGGCGATAGCAGTACCTCTGGCGGCAGATGAGCGGCAATATTTAAATATGCTGCTAACAGTACATGGTGTAGAGCCAAATAAAATATTGTTTTTGGGATGATTCAATGCTGGAAGTCCCGCAGCAGGGACGTGGAAAATTGTGGAGAAATCTGGAGAGCTGCCAAGATCAACGTTCCAACCCATCAACACCTCACAACCCATATTGTGAGGTCTTCGACTAGCACAAATAAGTCGTGTATACCGAGTGAGTGAGGACATATCCACTAGGACGGTGTACCACGCCTGTCTTGACACAGGTATACCCTAGTGAGATAGGCATACAAATAAAACCAATGTGAATATATTTTATTATAGATAAATAAATTAAAAAAAAAAAAAAACCTTCTACTCCCCCTAGAAAGACATGAAGGAACAAGAAACAAGGCAACTGTACCAAGCCACATTACAAAGCACCGTTGATAAAGTAAAGTACTTATACCATTCATTTGGGTAGATATTTGAAAATTATCAAAATTACACTTTAATATCCGCCAATAACTTGTAAGCGAGTTGATAATTGATAATTTATGATAAAAGTTCCATTGCTCAATTGGAGGCATAATATAAAATGAACGTTGCCGATACCAGCCAGAGAGAACGATATTACACAATCCCTTAAGCGGCTCTGCTCGCGGGACCACTAACTAGAGTAACTAGTACTGGTATTTGTACTGACAACTAGGTAGAGATGAAGAAGGCAACGGCCACAGCAGCACAGCACCACAGCACCACATCACCACAGTTGAATATTATAATATGAACATCATCTTACATTATACAGGTAGGTACATCATATTATTAAAGCTGGGAACTCTTATTGCTTATTACGGCCGGTCCATTAAATCTCTGCACATTCACTCACCTCTTAAGCAATCTCTCCATTTCGTTATATCATCAACATATACTTCATACTTTAATATTTTGTAAGAAGGTTAAGCATGAATTTACTACATTTTTAAATTTTATCATTGATTACTATTATTTGTCTGAATTAAAACTTAGTTTCTAAATCAAATTAATGCGGCCTACTAACCACAGAATAACAGACAAAAGCATTCAAATAGTTTAGCTCATTGTTTAGTTAGATATGATTCTGAGATTCTATTTGACTTGTTGAAATTTATAATTTTATAATAAAATGTTTTAGATTGTCGGGATTGGGTTTGGGCAACCGAATGACCACAAAATGCTAGATGTAAATTAAACAAGAAAAAGGAATATAATAAATAATAAGTGTAGTCCTGGGCGAGCCGAGCCGTGCGCGACCGCGGACTATTATTACGACTATAGCCGGTCCCGACCACTTTCTAATCCAAAAGATCAAGGTTGTATTATTATGATATTCTTCGGTATGTTTCAGAAAGACAATTCTTTAATATTTCATTTAATATGTAAGCAGCAGAACATTCTATAATTTATCCATCGTCCTACTCGGATTTGTGGTATCGTGCAATGTGTTTTCTGGACATCGACCTGCGTACGGTCACTATTTTATGATAATACAAAAACCAGAAGCACTGCAATTAAAGTCAGCAAGGAAAAAAGAGCATATTAATTACGAAGTAGTAAATCATTTAACCAAAATTTATAAAGACACCAAACGATTGTTAATCGCATTTTTTCTTTAATTGATAGACTTGCACTAATAACATAACATTAAAAATTGATGTAATAAAATATAATAAAGATTAATATAACAACCAAGATGAGACTCGTCCGGGCGTTGATTTTCCCCGTATTTCGAAAGAAAGCGGATAGACGCCCTGGAAATGTGGCGCTGAAGAAAAATGCTCAGGATTCCATGGACAACCAGACGCACGAATGTGTCCATTCTCGAAAAGATAGGCATCAACACAAGGCTTTCAACTATCTGCCTTGATAGTATTTGAAGATACTTTGGACTTTCGAGAAACTCATGGCAATGTGGAAGGCATAAGAAGCAAAGGAAGGTCACCAATGCTCTGGATTGACCAAGTATTAGTCCGCAGCTGTCCACACAGCGCAGGACCGAAAAGAGTTAAAGAATTTTTTCTAGCATGGAAATTGGAGTAAGGGTCACGATCCTCAGCAATGAGAAACCGACTTAAGAAGAATAAAAAATGATCAATGTTGATTTTAATAATAGTTTTGATACCACTAAACCTAATTACTTAATTCCGGTGATCAGAGAGTCCTTTTCATTTCACTCTCAGTTTTACTTCTCTCCCAGAATCTTCTCTTTGTCGATGAAGCTCTTGATTGTGCTACCACATGAATTGGCTTTGGTAGGTACCTACGTAGTTGTTATTGGCCTTATCTTCCCCCCTTAGCATACATGACCAATCTTCGGTAGATTTCTTGCTGCAAGCTTATAATAAGGATTCATGGATTCAGAAATGCATTTTTTGGTTGTTTGTTCCAAGTACTTTCTGCAATGCCTCGTAGGGCCTAGCAGGAATATTTATTCAAATCAGAAATTTCAAGACTCTAAAATGATTTGTTGTTGGTTAGAGCCAGGGTGCCTAACCTTAAATCGTTTGGTGGGCCAAAAAAATATTTCTTAGCTTAGGTAGGCCACTAGAGGGTGGGAGGGAGTAATTCGATATCCAAAAATACCATTATTGTGAAACCATAACCTTTAATGCCAGAAGACATAAACTGACTATACGCGCGCCTATGTGTCTTTTTTGTACTCACCCTCCACTTACTAAAATCAGGTAAGTTGCATTCGATCTTCTGAGAAATTTGCGAAAAAAAAATACTGGTTGCGAAAACAAATTCCTAGTGCAGCCATGTACCTAGCACTTTTCAAGCAATAAAACAAAACCCCAATCCGAAGTATAATAATAATAATGTTCTAATTTCACAAAACATAATATAAATGTGATAAATTTACGAGAACGTTTTTTTCTTTTTTTGTATGAATATCAAAATCCAAAACAAAGAAAGCTGAAAACTTTATTTTGGGACGTAAAAAATCAATTTGGCTACATTCGATCCACGGGTACCTACTGGTCGTGCATGCCTGGTTTTAGAGTCATAACATAACCCTTTTGCCTGCTGAAGGGTGATTCTGAATATTTTGTATTAAGACTTTACGTTACGAGACAATTAAGACGAAAGGGCAAAATCCGCCGGATCAATTAAAAATTTACAAGATATTTTGTTGTGTAAAATAACTTGGTTTCAACTTACTTACCAAAAGAAACAATTTTCTTGTTGGGGCAGATGGTAAAATATGCATTCAACTTCCATTTTTTTCTTAATTAAAACTAAGCTTGAAGGTTAGGAAATACGCAGAAGGGGAATTTGACAACTTTACCAATTTTGGGCGAAATACAAAAACGATTGCCATCTTATGAATATTATTATATTATAACTACTATTTTAATAATATAAGCCTAAGTCATAATGCGTTCATAAATGACTATCCATTTTTTTTTTTTTTTTACAATAAGTTTATTTCATTCTAATATTACATATTTTATATACTCTCCTAATAAAGCAAGTGCTTGTGTTTAGGAGAGGACAACTTGATAATAAGAATAGATTTAGACTTAATAACATATTTTTTAAAGATTATAAGGGTAATTAAACAAAAAATATATATGTATCTATAGGATGTACATAAAACCTTTGGAATAACAAACAGTCAAAAACATATCTAATAAAACAAACAAACAGTATTATTTTGATATTTCTATTTTTTTTTTATTTGCGTTGACATATGATTCGCAAATTTTCCAGCGACCAACAAATCTTAACGAGCATGTCGCGACAAATATCTCTCAGTTAGCATAACTATTTGTTAGAATAGCTCGTCAGAGCAATTAGGAATACAGCATTTTAGAAAACTGACAAATTTTGTTGTATATGGCCGATATAACGCGCGTCCGGCTATCGCAAAAATGCAGAATCATCTTTCTGGTTTGATGTTGGTAGTTCGTAAATTTGCGCGCTCGCACTGATCAAAAATATACATTGTACATATGTGGGATCGATTCCGCGCAATCTCATAATAGGCCTTGTGTAATATTGCTGCGCCAAGTTCAATATCACGGCAAGGCCTGGTCCACTGTTTTTTGGCAGTGTTTTTTTAAGCAGCTCCACCACTGAAGCACATGTCCTATAATTTGTTCTGTCGCCTGCGCCTGTCCCCAGTTGCCGTGTCGAGTATTGAGTTGCCCGCGGCTGACTTATTACCTCAACGGTAATGGTGGCCATTAAATTACACAATAACGCGGTTAATGATATTGATACATATTGATGTTGGTAACTATTGCAAAAAAACTTCTACAGGAGCGCTTTTTGTCCAGTTTTGGCGGCGCCAATGGGCGGAGCGCGCTGTTGTTGAAGTATTGTCAACCCAGGGTATCTGGCACGGTCGATCGACATAACTTATAATATCGGTAAATTGTCATCGTTACCGAGCCGGACTACAGATCTCGAACGAACGAACAACAGTTTACAACAACTAAATATTCATAATTTATTCGACGTGTACTCTTATTTGCATGTTAGCGATCTGCTGTCGTGCTAGGGAATGATGACAAGTTACCGACGTAATCGATAAATCCTTTATCGATCAACCGTGCTAGATACAAAATATAAATATAATTCGTATATCCTATACTTTAAATTAATTAAATTAAATTAGCATTAAAAGTGCGTAGAAACGTAGCAAAATGTGCGCAATGTGTAGAATTTTCTGGGAAAGATGAAATTTTAGACATTTACGAAACTCGTTTGTTTAAAAACAGGTCCTTATCATTGTTCTTTTTAAGAAATTTTGCATAATAAGTTTGCGTGGCACTTTTTTATTAGACATTTTGGTGACGGACACGAATTAAAAAATGATGACACGCAACAGATTGCGGTAGCGGAAGGTTCAATCATTAGGAGACAACCAACGTAGATTTTATCAACACGAGTCAAGAGACGCCCTGATGTCTGCAAATCACTCCCTATCAGTATTCATCACTCAACTCGTCTCTCGTCATCACGTTTCTTCATCTGCCGGAGCTAGGCTAAATTAAATGATACGGAACATGTTGTTTGAATAGTTCATCATTGATTTATTATTAACAATAACAGTTTTGTTAAGACCATACATTATAATTAGGACACGAAAAGGCGCTTGATTTCGCTAAATGAATTCTTCGGAGTTCGGTGCTGCTCTAGTTGAAGTGCACCGAGTCCTCTGTGTGTGTTGTTGCAGCGAGCATGCACCGTGGAAAAGACAAGTTACCTATCCCACGGATAGTGCACACCGCAGACATCAGACACCAGCCACCGGTCACCAGACACCAGACACCACTGTTCCTCTCCACACTGCCCGGTGGTGCCGAGTGCCGAGTGCCCTGTCTCCGTACTGTCTGATTAATGTACTCGGAAACTCAGATGGTCACTGATCCGGAGCACGTGGCGCTGAAGAGGTAATTGCTATTATTTTGGTCAAGAAATCATCATCTAAGTACCTACATTTGTTCAATTAGCACACAGTATCTATACCTATATTTCACACAGCTATCAACACACAATGGGACCACTGCGTGCGGGTTGATTAAACACAAACATTAAATATTAGTTATGTACCTACATACCAAAGACGATACACTGACAAAGAATCATTGTATATTCAGCAAGCTGGGCATTAAACGCTAACTGTATTTGATTTATTGTAATGACGATTTCAGTATATATATAATTTAATTATGCTCTGTATTCTGTCCCACTTATGAATGCGTATCACATCGATCTGCATAATTGGTTGTTTGGACAGATTGCTCAAAGCCATACTTTTGTTTCGCACTCTCAGGTCAAGTGATCGTTATTATTGCTAAGGTCACTCTTTCTTAATTGAATTGGGTTCACAAATTTCACGATACGTGTTTAATTGACAACATAATATTATTTATCTCAATTCTGAGATAACAACAATTTTCAAATGACAATATAAAAAAAGTTAGACGAGAAATGATGTATGCATATACATAATGTAAGGAATCCACGAGAACGTAAATTTTGATTCTTTATTGTTAGACTGATGGAAGTGAGTGAGTAAGACAAGGAAAAGTGGTAGTTTGGAAAGAAGCAGTATTGGATTTATAATAGTGGCATCTCTCTAAACAGTCTAAACTCTAAGGCCTAAGGTAATGTGGTAAGGCTGTGAAAATATTCCAACTTAGAATGCGCAAATCTTAATATATAAAACAAAGTCGGGTTAGTTACACTATTTATAACTCGAGAATGGCTGCACCGATTTTGATGATCTTTAATTTGTTGGATTTGTCTCCGCCCCGGAAAGGATAATAACTACTAAAACATCACAAAAATTAACGAAAAATATAGTTATTTAGAATATTCTTTTCCCCATACATTTTGTATGGAACGAATTCTCATATTTGAAAGAGCTGCGGGCATTTTGTGGTAAGTACCTATAATATTGAACTGTTTGTGAATTCCAAAAATTCAAAAACTTCAAATGTCGATGCGAAAAAAACAAAGGCTACCGTCTAACTGTGCCAGTGTCATTTCATTCCTCTTTACAAAATTATTCATTTTAAATAGATAATAGCTTTATAATAGTATTGTAAATTATTGTAATATAGTTTTAACTTGTATATTTGTTTTCACAGTAAGTATTTGTGTTGTGTAATTGGTTCTTCGGAGCAGTAAAGGTAAGACTTTTTTTTTGTTTTGTGTCATTTAGATTTGTTGAAAAATGGTCCAAGAAAAACCACCTGATCCCCCAGATGACGGTGGTTTGCTATCTGAATCCTCGGGTGTTACGAAAAAAATGATCGCTGTTAATATTCCGGAGGCTTCGGACTTCGTAACGATTACGTCCAAAAAAAGAAAAATGGCTAAACCAACAGATAATAGAAATGCAACAGATTTTGAACAGATACATCGTAAAATACCCTCCACGCAAAACGACTCCATTCAAAATAATTCTTCTGTTTTACAGGATGTTATTCCGTGCACTTCTTCCTCGATCTCAAACCCAAGTCCACCTAACCCTTCCACCACACTCACTACAGCTGCCCCACTGGTACCCTCTATTCCTTTGTCACGTTTATATAATAATCTGGATAGACCTCCTTACATAACACACGTGACTAAAATTTCAAAGGATGAAAAACAAACAAATTTATATGATGTGGACTTTGGACATTTTATGTTTATAAATAAAATCCATCCTGTCTGGAATGGAGTTAAATCTGTTGGCCGTAACCGTCTTTCTGTTGAATTCAGGACAGCGGCTGAGGCCAATAGCTTTGTAAAATCTGATGTTGCCAAAAAAAACTCGTACAACGTTTTTATACCTACATATCAGGTTACAAGGCTAGGTGTCACAAAAGGGATCCCACCGCACTGGTCGATAGAGGACATCCTGGAGAACATTACTGTTCCTCAAGGTTTCGGAAAAGTTTTAAAAGCGCGTCGTCTAAATTACAGGTTTAATACGGGAAACTCTGTGGAATGGAGACCCTCCCAATCCGTTGTCCTAACCTTTGACAGCAAAGACCTTCCACAAAATGTTACTATGTTTAACGTCTCTCTACCAGTAGAGCTCTATGTGTTCCCAACTGTGCAGTGCTACAAGTGCTGTAGATTTGGACACACAAAGAACCTCTGCAGATCAGAACCCCGTTGCTTCAAGTGCAGTTCATTCCATAGTGGCGATTCCTGCGATAAAACTGAGGAAAATTATAAATGTTTAAACTGCTCCGGAATTCACATGTCCATCAGCAAAACTTGCTCTGAGCTGTCAAGGCAGCGCAATATTAAACACACAATGGCCGAGAAGAGCATTTCTTATGCGGAAGCATCAAGAATGTTTAACAAATCCATTCCATCTTATTCTGAAGTAACTTCGAAAAATTCTAAAAATTCCACCCCTTCTCAACCTTCATCTTCTTCATTTAGAAAAACTGTTGAACGGGTTGTGAAACCTAGAATTCTAACAAAAAAAAATAATACTAATCACGAATCCCTTCTGTGGTTCCCTAATGGACAACTTCCTTCCAGTTCAAATTTCAATACTTACCTAAAGTCATCTAGTAAAGAACAAAATTATAATATAGACATTAACTCTACACTAATCACCTCATTTTTACATATTTTACAAACTTTAAATAAAAACAACATCCAAATACCGTCCCACGTTGCTAAACAAATTACTAATATTATCAACTCAACTAGAAATGGCTCCTCTGATGAGGATTCTTCAGTGGAATTGTCATAGTCTTAGAAATAAGTCTGACGAATTTTTAAACACATTACACTCAAACTCAATTGCAGTGGCTGCCGTCTCGGAGACATGGCTGGAACCGGATTCTGATTTCAGAGTCAGGGGATACCACTGTCTTCGAGACGACCGTCAAGATGGAAAGGGCGGCTCCGCTCTTTTCATTAAAAAATCATTACCATTCTCCCCAGTAGATGTAAAACCAATTGGTTGTCCTTTTCAAGTGACGGCCGCAAAGGTTTTTGACACTACAATCATTTCTTTGTATATATCACCATCTAACAAACCTTCAAAATCAATCCTGAAAGCAATGTTTTCCAAGGTCACTTCCCCTTCTCTTATTCTGGGAGATTTTAATGCCCATCACGGATTATGGGGAGCTCACAATTGTGACAGAATGGGCAGAGATATTGTTGATCTACTCGACGAACTAGACTTTTGTATCATCAATGATGGTTCTCCTACCCGTCTTCAGGTGCCTGGTCAGCGTCCCAGCATGGTTGATCTTACTATTTGCAATTCCAGCATTGCCGCATCCCTGTTATGGAAGGTTTTGGATGACCCTCATGGGAGTGATCATTACCCCATCCTCATTGAATCCTCAAATATTTATCATTCCAATAAAATTGTCAAGTCCAATAGTCGAAAACCAAGGTTCTTAACGGCCAGGGCAAACTGGAATGATTATTCAAATCATACAAAGTTCTCCGTGCAAAGTCTACCCTCTCCAACTACAGAAAATGTTACGGAATGTTACGATTTATTGGTGTCTGCAGTCATTACGTCCGCAGAAAAATTTATCCCCATTAAAACGACACGTAACAAAGGGAAACCTCCCCCAGCTCCTTGGTGGGATATTGAATGCTCAGATGCAGTAGATAAGAGGAAAAAATATGCGAAAATTTATTCAACAAATATGAATATGGAGAACTTCCTTCAGTATAAACAGATTGAAGCTAAGACCAAACGTCTTCTAAAAAACAAAAAACGTCAAGGCTGGAAAAAATTTTGCTCATCATTATCTTCCGAAGTTCCTCTTTCAGTTGTTTGGAATTCAATTCGTCGGTTTAAGGGTTCTCACGTCCCATCAGTGACTCGACCACTCTCTTCACAGTGGGTGAAGGAATTTACCGATAAACTAGCTCCTCAAACTGCAAGTAATTTTAATGAAACAGAATTCACATACTCATTTAAAACACGGGGTTGGATGGACACCCACTTCAATTTGACAGAACTTAGGGAGGTCTTAAACGATCTCACAGACTCATCTCCCGGTGTAGATGGAATTCCTTATAGCTTTATTAAAAACTGCGACGTTACCACATTAAACTATTTTCTTTCAGTTATAAATTTGATCTTTGACTCCGGCAAAATTCCATCAGCATGGAAAACTCAAATAATTGTCCCCATTCTGAAACCCCAGAAAGACCCTAACTCTGGACTTTCTTACAGACCTATAGCTCTTTCATCTTCCTTAGTTAAAATAGCTGAACATATGATTAAAAGACGCCTAGACTGGTATGTAGAAAATGAGAAAATTCTTCCCAGTTCTCAGTTTGGCTTTCGAAAAAGAAAAAGTACGATCGAAAGTGTGTCCATCCTGACTTCTGATATCCAGTTGGCCCTGGCCGATAATGTATCCCTTGTCGGTGTTTGCCTTGATGTGTGCGGAGCTTTTGACAACGTTTTATTAGATGTTTTATTTAATAAATTATTAAAAATTGGCATCCCTCGTAAGCTTTCCAGTTTTATAATTAACCTCCTTCTTACCAGGAAAATTCAAATCCAGGTGCTGGATTCTCCTCCACTGGAAAGAATAGTAAACAAGGGTTTGCCTCAGGGCTCCGTCCTTAGTCCTATCCTTTTTAATATATATACCTTTGACCTGCATCGGAGTTTGCATCCATCTTGTAAAATACTTCAGTATGCGGATGATCTTTTCATATACATTTCAGGACGAATTATTAATATTCTGGAGGAAATAATTAACATTTGCATGAAAAACCTTGACACCTGGTTAACGAATCACGGCTTAGAAATTTCTCCGTCCAAAAGCAATGTTATCGTTTTTTCTAGAAAACGTGTTCCTCCGCGTATAACAGTCCAAATAAATAATTCAATTCTCCCTATGCAGGTACAGATAAGATTCCTTGGGGTAATTTTAGACTCTAAGTTAACATGGAACCCGTATGTTAATTTTATCATTAACAAATGTCAAGCTGGTCTCAACATTTTACGTGCCGTTTCACGGGTTTGGTGGGGAAGTCACCCATTCACCCAAAAACTTTTTTATAACGCATATGTTAGGAGTCATTTGGATTATGCGTCATTCCTCATTGAACCCACATCTAAAAAGAACCTCGCGAGGTTGAACCGTATCCAATTTCAAAGTTTAAGATTGATTATCGGTGCAATGCGTTCTTCCCCAATTAACGCTTTACAAGTGGAAGCTGTGGAGGCTCCTCTTCATTTCAGAAGACAGTTCTTGGCAGACAAGTTTTTATTTAAATGCTTAAGACTCTCTAATCACCCACTGATAGACAAAATTACTGCACTCACTGCTCAAGTGAAATCACTTCCTTATTGGAGGAACAAGTCAATCCCTCTTCTTGTTAAAAGTCTCCATACGTACAGTGCGTATAAACCCCTCTTAAATCCATCTGATAGACTTCCTTTATATGCTAACTCCTTTCGTATTCATTTACGTAAACCAAATATTCTTCTTTCTCTCGGCATAATTAACAATCACGAAGCTCCAAGAAAGCTTATCGAAATTTTAAATTCTAAATACTCCAACTGGAAAATTATTTACACAGATGGTTCCAAGTCTTCCTTATCAAACCATGTGGGAGCAGCATTCCATTGCCCATCAGATCAAGTCAATAGAAAAATCAAACTTCCAAAAGAGGCTTCCGTTTTCACTGCTCAAAATTCTCAACATCCTCGATTTGCCGCATGCGGATAGGGCATTGCTGCCACAATGTTCACTTGACAAATATTCATGTTAAGAATTCTGCGATGTGTGAATGTCGTCTTGGTGAAGAGGACCTCAATCATATTTTTTTCAGTTGCCCTATAAATAATTCATACATAAATTTCATCCCTCACCTTATCAGTACGGGCATAATGCCTCCCTACAACATTGCATGTCTGTTATCTTCTCAAAACAAACGCGTTTATAGAGTATTGGCTAATTTCCTGAATATTAACAGCATCAATTTGTAATTGTAAGTTTAGTTTAAAAATTTTCATTATTTAGTTTATTTTTTATGTATAATAAATTACATAAGCATATTTATTATTTTCCTGTTACTTCCACTTGTTATACATATGTAAATAATTAAAATCATCTCATGTTGTAAGAATTTAGCGTATTATTATTATTATTTGTATAGTATTATTATATAATGTAGATATGTTCTTGATACCAAAATTGTAAATATTGACCAAAAATACACTCACAAAATTACACACAAAAATCATTCACTTGACACTGGCCAGAACACTCCTTTGGGGTGAAAAGCCATTAAAAAAAAAAAAAAAAAAAAATGTCGATGCGCTAATTGTTTGCTTTTATTTTTTCAAACATATAATGCTGCCTCTTTTTCTTACACACTAAATGTCAATAGTCAAAAATGAGACAAACAGTAAACGTATGTCTCCACCCGTTCAAAGGAAAGATACAGTAATTATAATCAAAATCCCTTACACGTATAAAGAAAATGAAAAGCAATTTTTTTTCTCACACATAAGGCAAGAAGAAAATTACTTTCCTCAGGACCTATGTCATCTTAGGGGATGCTGTGTGGAGGGTCTTTTTAAGGAAGGGAAGGATAGGAAGTTCTGGGAAGGAAAAAGGTATGAGGGGTGGGTAGGAATCTGGGGTCGGTGTGTCCGGGAGTGACGGACGTATGAATCCATCCCCATCAGTCTCTCTCGATCCGGCCCGCCACGCAGCGGGTGGGACCCGGACAAACGTTACCCCATGAACCCGGGTACCCCTGCTAAATCCCCAAACGTAGCGAACCACTTGGGGTGACCTATGGGTGACGTATGACAGAGGTGTTGTTTACCCAATAAATGGTTCCCGGGGAGGCGGCACCCAAAATCCGCCTCCCAAATTCCCGTAAGTTAGTGTAAAATAAGAAAATCACCAAAAATATAAATCCGTACACAACGCCATCTCTAATTCCGACAAACAAAACAAGGACAGTTGCACATTAATAATTGCTTCATTGTGTAATTTTTAACTTAGTAAAAAAACTTAATTTAATTCAACTTTTATTGATTCTGAGGCGGTACAAAGTTCGCCGGGTCAGCTAGTTTAGAATATTTTAAATAATTTATGTTGCCATTATGCGGGTAACTAACCAATATTGGGGATTCCTTGGAAAAACAAGAAGCATCGAATCCTATTGTTACCCTCATAAACCACATCCACTTTTCTGACATTTTTCCATCTTCAAATATAGATCCCGCAATGTTGAGGCAGAGCATTGGCACATTGTTAGTCATTCCAAGGGAACCTGCTATGCCTCAATACAAAGGGATTATCCCACCAGAACCGTCGTTTCAACAATTACCCCATTTTTCAAAAAACTAATTTTCCTCATTATTCGAATGAGAATTAGACATTGTAACGTTCCTTCTCACATTTTTAAATCACGTGCATGACTCTCTGACTGAACTTTCTGTGGTCTAGAAGTGGGAACTTTAATTAACTTTTTTTGTTTATTTATTTTTTATTATTATAATCATAAAGTTTCTTAAATTAACATGATAATATATATTTCAAATTATAAACTAGACATGTTTACCTTTAAGAGAGTTAAAAACTCCTGTGTAAAGGGGAAAAAAGAAGAATTAATAAATAACTAAAAATTATAACTTAATATTCAGTGTGAAAAAACAAAAAAAAATTGTACATGCAAAAGTGAAGAGAACTTTTTGTATATATCTAATAATATAAAGTTAAATATTCATAACAAATTATTTAAAATAAAAATAAAAATAAAAAAAACTACTGGATACACTAAAAGTAATAGAATAAGAAAAATAAGATGTCAATTGATTCTAATTATTTATGATAGAATAGTTTATTTTATTTTTAAATTTATTATGATCAAGTTCTAACCTCAGCTCTGTCGCTAGTTGATTGAACCACATCACTCCAGTGTAAGTGTAGTAACGTTGTGCAAAACTGGTATACATTTCTTTTGGTTGTCTAAACAAATCCTCTGATCTAACAAGCGTTATCTTAAATTGCCTCCTCTCCATTCAACTTCTCTTATCTTCTAAGTCTGAACCCAACTAAAATTTTCCTTACAATTTTGACATTTGCCTAGCACACCCTTGAAGGGAGAAAGCCAGAAATATTTGAAGAAATGTGATGGGTTTTGGACCCAAACATTGGGTCCTGTGCGAAGTAACTTTCACCTCTCTCACGGAGTTCGTCATTCCTGCAAAAAGTTCAACATCCCCTCTGAAAGACAATTCTTTTGGCATACGAGTCGAATGAATATTTAGAACAGACAATCTCACCGGAAAAGATCGGTGCGTATTCCCTGCAATGTTCTGCAT
Organism: Limnephilus lunatus; assembly: GCA_917563855.2. Lineage (NCBI taxonomy): Eukaryota > Metazoa > Arthropoda > Insecta > Trichoptera > Limnephilidae > Limnephilus > Limnephilus lunatus. The sequence continues at coordinate 50,936,643 of OU830592.1, forward strand.
AGAGAGGTGGCTGCGGTCTGCTGTTTGTGCAATCTAATCTACATTCAGCTCGACCATGTTGTAATTGTCTTCAGTGTGTACTGTGCAGAGTCCCCTGTGTTCTGAGGCCTGACCGTGTTCATGTTAAGTTTCGGTTGCGGCGGCGGCGCTAGGAATGTATAAATATCAGCTGCTCGCTGGGCTAGTGAGGCTCGTCAGCCCACCGACAGGATGCTCCGCAGCCTTCATCTTCACGGCTGAAGAACTCCTGAATATTTGCTAAAGGATTTAGTAATCGCGCGCCGCACCGCTGTACACTGTACACTTTGCAACATAGTAACATGTGTGTACATGGTCCTATTATTCATATATACGTTATGTTTCCGGCGAGTTAGTTGGCCAGCGCTCGCTTCCTAACATAACCGATGTTTTTAGACGGACGCCTCGGATATTTTATCATTAGTTCAGCTGCATTTTTGTGTGTTTTCCTCGAATTAACACTATTTCAATGATTTACGAGTGTCAGAAGTATGATGCTAATAAATATTGTTTGTACGTCATGAGATCGCAAATAACACCGGTGGATACCCCATATCAACAATCATTATAGTACAGTGTTTCCCCTTTTCTGTGATATTTATTGGCAACATTGCTGACTACCTATACGTGATCTAGGTACTTACTACTGTTCATATTTCACCGTACAGTCAAACAAGAGTACCTTATTATGATAAGCTTTTGTAACCGGTGACGGTTGCTGGATATTTCTAATACAGAAAAGAAACCCGATCGTAGTGCTAATAATTGACAGGATTTTAGTACCTACGCAAGCGACATTTCATCGATAAAGTATTGAAGACGGCTACAGCACATAAACAAATAAATAAAACGTTAATTCATCAATAGATTTATTACAATTTACATATTTTGTTTATTTATCATTGATTCTATTGACGAAAAGGTTACTGCTAAACTATAATTCAGGATTTCTCCTGGAATGTAGCTGATTTTCAGCAGTGCCTCTAATATAAAACAGAAAAGAAATAATTAAATTAAAATACAAGTAAAATAAATAACATAAAAAAATAATTGAATCAAATCTCTAAGTTAATACACATAATATAATATAATTTAAAATAAATTAATAGTGTAAATCAGAAATCAAATTCACAAATAATCTGAACGTTTATATTGAAATGTAAAATAAAATCAATTGAAATAAAATATAAAATAAAATAAATTCATGTATAAAGTATAATCAAAGTAAATAATATAGGTATTCAAATCAAAAACAAAAACACAAGTAGGTATTTCTTTAATAGGCCACTTGCATGGATTTCATAACGATTTGGAAAAAATCGTGTGTATAGATTTTTTTACCAAGATTGCGAAAATGTTAGTAAAAAAAATGTACAGTTTTTTTTTTTTTTTTAAATTAATATATCCATTATTTGAGCTCGTGACATCACTACATGAAAATGTCCCGTCTCCGATTATGTTCCCTTAATTTTGTAAAATTCCACACTGATAATTTTTTTTTATATGGCAACACTTTGATTTCAGCGAATTTTTGAATTTGCGTTTAACGTTCACTAGATTTATTGTTTGTTCTATGTGAACTTATCTTTTGGTTTGATTTTTTGATAAAGATGGCGGTGTTTTTACAGATGTTACGAAGAGAACCCCGTACAATTTATTGCTATTCGTGTGGAAAACGTTCTTTTTTTAAAATGATTTTCGGCTATGTAATTATCGTTTTTTCGCACCCATAAAATTATGTCCCGTCATTCCGGTTTATAAAAAATGGTCTGATTTTTTGAATTGAAATTTTCAAAAAATCGCCAGTGTTCAAAAATAAAAACACAGAATGTCTTAGAAAATTTGCCTAAACCGGATTTTTTTTTAATAATGCATAGATATCAATATTCTAATAAACCGTGGTGTTTCATTCCAAAGCTTTGATGACGAATAGCTGAAACTACCTTCTAATACAGCAGTTTTACGTCTCGGGAGAGTGAGCAAATGGTCCCTTTGGCGTGTACTGTGTCACGGGACCACTGTAGGCTGTCAAACAGATAGGCAGGAACTTTCGAACGCATCAGATTATATTATTTGACACGGTAGACATAGTGAAAACAAACGAATTACAGAGAGTCTTATTAATATTGACAAACGTGAAATGCTGGCCGCGGTGGGGATCGATATCAGAATCTCATATATATTTTATTCAGTCGCGTCAGATGTAGTGCAAAAGTTTAAGAAATAGTGAAAACCACTCGAGTGCCTGTCTCCGACGAGTTGATGAATTTATGTAATTGATAAAAGTGCCACGAATTGAGTGGTCATAGCCTCTCCGCCAGGGCTCGTTGAGCACCGGCACCGGTATATCAGCACCTCAGTACTTCAGCACTCGGTACAGCGCCACGCCTGGATCTTTTGAACACTGACAAGTGACAAGGACGAACTGCAATCACTGAACTGGCCAGTGGCCACTTCCTTTAGCGGACAAATTAAAATGAGACTAAGGACTTTTTATCGAACTTGTGGATTGTTCATTATACGGATAAATTAAGCGATCATTAAATCGTATGAAGTATTCGTTAGTCAGGTCAAGTTTTATCATATCGAGTATTATGTTGGAATCTGAATGCTGATGGCGTGATGTTTCGTGTGCATGGTAGGTTTGATTTGCATTACCACATGCACATGGACTACCTTTATGCGCTTCATGGATGACCTATTTGCTACTCAATGCATAATATTATATCCGATCGTAAAACTATTTTTTCGTAGCAAAAGAGTTGATGCTAAAACTCCGCCCGTTTGATCATTCTCTTTGATCTTAACGAACGGAATGCATTCTTTAGCGTACAGGGTGATCGCTTCAAGACCCAGGTTCACTCCTTCCTTTCCACAAAAGGACCCTCCACACAGCATCACCCAAGATCACACAGGCCCTGAGGCAAGATATTTACCTCAGGGCCGCCTGTGTGGAGGGATTTCCGTGGGCAGCGATAGTTTCCGTGGGCAGCGATGAACAATTTTCAAATAATGCCAGATGACATTATTACGATCCTAGGTAAATAATTAGGGCAAACCCAGAATAATCAGTCAGGAAGCAAATTGCGAGATTGTAGCATATTGGACTGATACTGAGCAGATGGGAAGGCCAAGGAACTGCAGAAGAGTGTAGAGTGGCAATGGACAAGAGTCGTCGGAGATGTAACCATGGTGAAGGTTTTTATATAAACTGACGAAAAAGCCAACATGTGGCCGAATGGTCAGAGATGCCTACTGAATGTCAATGATTCACAATGTCGCATGTCCATTGTCCGATCTTCTAATGAACTTGGTTCGCTTTTACTTCAGCTATTGTATATCTGTGCCTTCAATGGCTTCAGCTTATTCTGAGGGTAGCAAATAACTCACCAGTGTTTAAATTAATTCCCGAATATTATCACATTTATGTTTGAAAATTAAATATTAACTGCACCGCAATACTAACGTCAACTTGGCGTGCAATTTAATCTGTCAACGAATAAAAGTTGTCTTATAGTTCTCATAATATTAATAATTTTATGTCTCCGGTATTTATAGCTCCATGAATATTAATTAAATTATAATTTTATGCTCCATTACTTTCAATTTCTACCCAACATAATAATATTATTTTAACCGAGACAAGGTCCGCTTAAGTCGGAACAAATTAATCCAGACAAGAAATAAACAACGTCAAAAAAATACGTACCTACTTTAGGAATCTACATTCTACATTGGTATACCTATTACGCAGAACATACCAATGTAAACTAATGTGCACGCCTACCCACCAATACACAATAAAGCCTACAGAATTTATATAATTCTCGTGTATAATTTTCTGTAACAACCATACATATTCATATTGTATCACTTTGCAAAATTTAGAGGTATATATCACTTCATCGATGTCAAATTTCAAACAGGCCTTTGTAAGAACGTAATATAATTTACATTTAGCTACAAATGGTTTAAATATTGATATAATGACCTATATTATTATTTTGGGAGGCGGGTATGGATACCTTTTTGGATAACTAATACCTCTGCCTTACGCAGGTTTTAGACCATCTATTTTTTCAGGCCGATTTCACCTGTCAAAATTATTCGCTTTACGCGATCGCTATTTTCATCTCTATTTTCATATCTACGATTTACAGTTGACATCACAGCAAACAGCATGATTCACGTGTTGATTGCAGTGATGAAAATTGAAATCGTAGATATGAAAAGAGAGATGAAAATAGCGATCGCGTAAAGCGAAAAATGTTGACTTTGGTCTCTAAGTGCAATCGGGCTGAAAAAAGAGATGGTGTAAAACCTACATTAGCCACGGTTCGCTATATCTGGTGACCAGGCCGGATTGGGAGAGACTGGACGAGGGAGACCTTTTAATCTCTCCAGCTGGACTTCGCCTAGCACCGTACAGGAGTGACCAAAGATATTGGAGTGACAGATGTATTATTCATTCGTCCGTCACTCCTGGACACACTGACCCCCGGATTCCCACTCATCCCTCAATACCTTTTCCTTCCCAGAACTTCCTCTCCCTCGTTTCCTAAAAAGACCCTCCACACAGCATCCCCAAAGATGACATAGGCCCTGAGGGGAATTATTTTCCTCTGAGCCTCCTGTGTAGAGATAATGTAAAAAATATATTACTATTATATTATATTGTCGTTAAGTTTAGACTTACAAAATTCAATACCTACATACCTACTTCGTTTGTGTGAAAGCATTATGAAACCATTATTTTTTAGCTAGTTATACAAAGTGCCCTAACAAAGTTCACGACTCTTTGAGAAATATTTTAATTTGAGTCAAACATAAGTTCTTAATTTGCTATCTACGCTTAATTTTAACATTTTTTTATAAAGCCACATTTTGTGCAGTGAGATTGTGAATAAAAAAATTGAAAGTGAACATTTTTTCACGTAAGTCATTTTATGTACATTTCGAAAGAAGGTATATTTCTACGGCGAATGCTGTCAACATTTTTCAGTAAAATATTTCATAACACACCTTACATCTTTGAAATTATTTATTCATAATTGACCAAATTCTACATGAAGCATTAAATTCTACTCGCCAATTCGTTCGGAAACATTTATAACTTTTTCGTTAATATTGGTGTGGTTAATAATGTATTCTGAATCATCATTATCATTACATAGTATAAAATGAAGTCGCTCAAAATGGATTTTTTTTTTTTTACATGAATACCTCACAAGAGTCCCAACTGCTCCCGTCTGAAGCCAGTGAGACTATGGCATCCCCAATTGGGGAATGTTGTGAGGCTGAGGGTAGTGGGGAGGGGAAGGAGATAGGGAAGAGGAAGACGGGGAAGTACCTGGCTATTCAGATCTGGTCACCAAACATGGCTAATGCCGTTTCAAGCAACGTTTCAATTCTGAATGGTGGTCTTACACTAGGGCGATACAGAGAGTATCTTCCACTCTGGAACGTGCCGCAAATATACTATTTATTATTTTAAATGAATAATTTGTGAAATAACACCAATTAATCAAATAAAATTTATTTGCCACGCCGGGATTCGATCCCGCGACCTTCGATGCGCGAGTCAAGCGTCTTACCGCTGCGCTACGCCGGCCGTCAAATGTGCGCTTAGATGTTTTAAACTACGCAACGGATTTTCATGCGGTTTATACCAATAGATAGAGTGATTCAAGAGGAAGGTTTATATGTATTATATGCTTATTGTAGTAGAGAAAAGCTGAGAAATTCAAATATTCATCATTACATAGTATGAAATGAAGTCGCTAAAAATGTTTGTGCGCCTAAATCTTTTAAACTATATAACGGATTTTCATGCGGTTTTCACCAATAGATAGGGTCATTCAAGAGGAAGGTTTTTATGTCAAATATTCAATTCAGGCAGTGAACAGCGGGCAGCTGGCAAGCGGGTGGTGTGGATCTTATAAAGGTTAGGTAATGGCGTTGTGTTTCACACGCAACGTGTGGCCGGGTCTGGTAGTAATAAATAAATCATCCTTGAGAGTAAAAACAACGGCAGGAATGTTTAACTACTTGTGACAGCACCAACTGTGGATCACAAACCATAGTCAGTGCTGTCAACAGTACAGTTGGGACAGTGGTTCACAAACCACAGTCGGTGCTGTCAACAGTACAGTTGGGACAGTACACATAGTGGATAGACTACAAATGTGCCTAGTAAATGGGCAGACTATTGCAACAAGCTGATTATAGCATGCTTGAGAGTAAAAACAAGCTATGAATGTTTAACTAAGTACTTGTAGCAGCACCGACTGTGGTTCATAAACCACAATCGGTGCTATCAACAGTACATTTAGGACAGTGGTACACAAATCACAGTCGGTGCTGTCAACAGAACAGAAGGGACAGTCGGTGCTGTCAACAGTACAGTTGGATCAGCGCAAACAGCGGATAGACTGCAAATGCTCCTAGTAAACGGGCAGACCATTGCAACAGACTGATTATAGCATAGCAATATACCTGATATTCAACCCGCAGTCATTGATCGCCGGAAAAAAAGATCAATAATTTGTAAACAAATAATAATAATAATAATAATAACTTTATTTCACATAAAATTGAACAGTAAAACATATGTGGAAACTTTGACTAGCCAACTAGGAATGGATCCTGTTTTAGGCCAGTCAAATTGACAAATTTAAATTCATATTACATTGTTTACTAACATAACATGTTATTTATAGCAGGAAAAGGTGTTAATTATGTATTCATAACAGTATATAATTTTGTACTCATAAGAAAAAGAAGACAAATAATGATATCTTAACATCATTATGCTTAGCGGTGTAGATCAATAGCTTATAACAACTTATCTCCTGTTCTAATAGCTCCTTACTATCGGCTGAAGTTAAAATGTGGTCACTGATCAACTTACTGATCACTGATCACCAGAAGATTACAGACTCTCTTGCTTACCTTGAGACTCCATTATAATGCCATAACCGTGTTGTCATTCGGACTGGAAAATGTTGTTGGTTTATTTTTAAATATCTATTTAGTTAGCATTTTAATTGGTAAGTAGGTAACAAACATAGATACTAATTTCGGTTGTGTGTCTGTCTGTGAGTGATTCTAACTCTGGTTCAATGAACTCGGATTACTTTTGAATTTGTGGAAAAGCTTTAATTATCAAGCATTAAAGTAGGTACATACCGTGTATATCCAAATTAGCCTTTTTTACATGAGCTCCACCCAGGAGGCCCTGAGGAAAAAAAAATTTGGGATGCTGTGTAGGGTTTTTTTACGGAAAGGAAGGAGAGGAGAGTTTTGGGAAGAAAAAGGGTTTAAGGGGTGGGTAGGAATCTGGGGTTCACTGGTGTCCTGGTCATCCGCCTCAAGACCTAGAAAAACTTCACCCCATGAACCCGGGCACCCCTGCTAAATCACTAAATGTAGTACGGTATATGTGCCTATAATATGATATTTTAACATCATTGACATTTTCAAATTTAGAATTTTACGTGTCAAGAATTCAGACAATATATATTTATAAGCTCATCCACGAATGTAACAATATATATTTATAAGCACATCCACGAATGTCAAATACTTGGGGCACATCATCACTGAAGATCTCGGATGATGACGATATTGAACGACAGAGGAGAAGAATCAGTGTTTTGTCAAATATAATTGCCCGAAGATTCTTCCGATGTAGCAATAATGTTAAAAAAACATTGTTCAACGCATTCTGTACCCACTAGCCTGTATACATGTGAAACATGGTGTCAATAGCGAGTAAGCTCAATGGAACGTCTCCGGATCCAATATAATGATGCATGTAGAATCATATTTGGATTCAGAAGGTATAGCAGCGCATCAACAATGTTCACAGAATTAGGACTTGGATTCGCCAGCCTGATAGGACACCGGGTGATTGGAGCCAGGATGCGGCTAATGGCCTCCGACAACAAGGTGGTGAACGCAGCCCTCCAGCACCAAGCGCCACTCCTGAGTGAGCGATGGGCCCGTGCTCACTCAAGACCACGCCCTGAATAATAATAAATTACTTATTCTCATTTCCTAGATCTGTATATTTTCTTATTTTTTCAGAAACAGTTTTCTGAATATTACAGGAATTTGGAATAGCGACATCAATGATATAAGTAAATTTTTTTTAAATTTTGTCATGTAAAACTATATCGGGTCTATTATGACTAATTGTTCTTTCTGTTAGTATTGTTTTATCGTAATAAAAATTCAGTTTTTAAAAATGAATTTGGTTCATATTCATAATATGGTACATTACGGCAGTCAATCAAGTTATGTTTAGTTACCAAACTTTGGTGAATTATTTTTAAAACTTGATTGTGCCTAAATGTATACTCGGACGGCGCTAATACAGAACATCCAGATATAATATGTTCTATAGTTTCCGGAACAGCCAAACATTTTCTACATAAATCATCAATTTGATTTGTATGTTTGATGATATATGCTTCCTATAATTTTTAGTATTAATGACTCTATCTTGAATGGCAAGCATAAATCCTTCTATTTCTGCGCTCAACTCTCCAATACTCAACCATTTGTTTGACGAAAGTGTGTCAACATATGTTTGGTTGAGATAGTTGAAGTGTTTTGCGTGAAGAATTTTATTTGACCAGGAATCTAATAATTCCTGGTTGGTATTTATAGGAATGTTGGCATTCTCGTCGTATAAATTTAATGGCGAAATATTTCTATCTGCCTTGCAAATTATTTTGCGCATTTCTGAACTATCAGCTTTCCTATGGAAAAAATTTCTTAGCATGATTATGTTTTAAAGATGTTATTTTGACTATACCTCTACCTCCTAAACTTCTAGGTAAATTAAATCATTCTATAGCTGAATTTGGATTATGGCAATTAAATTTTGTTAACGTAGTTCTAATTAATCGTTCTAAGCTGTCTAAATCTGTATTGAACCATTTAATTAAGCCAAATGAGTAAGTTAATAGAGATGTTGCCCAAGTATTTATTGCCTTTTTTATTTATTAAATTTTTAGCAGATAGATTGCATTTTAAAATTTTTCTGATCCTAGTTTTAAATTTAATCCTAATTTCATTGTTAATACTAGTATGATCTAATCTATTGATAAAACTAAATATAAATAAATAAATATAAACCTCATCCCCTTTCATTTTAATTTTTAAGTTTCTAAATATACCCTCGTATCCATCTACAATTTTACCTTTCTCTATATGGATCGTTCTACATTTATCTAAACCAAAAGTCATTTTAATATCATCTGAAAAAATTTTAACTACTTTAATCATTTTTTCTAAATTTGGTGTAGAATTCGAAAATAATTTTAAATCATCCATAAATAATAAATGTGAAATTATACTGCTCTCTCTTGTATTACCTTTAATTTTTATTCCAAACTTGCTTTTAATTAACATTTTAGATAGAGGATTTAATGCTTACCAAAACCAAAGAGGACTCAATGAGTCTCCTTGAAAAATCCCTCTTTTTATTGAAATGCCCGGTACTACAATTTTATTATCTTATTATTATTATTATATCTAATATTTTTGTAACAGAAAGATATTTTTATTCTATATTTGAATTTTTTTCTATATTTGAGATTTTTCAAGGGTCTACGGATTTTTTCCATTTCAGGGGCAAGATTAACAGGTTGTTATGTGAATACCGCACAAGAGTTCCTACCGCCAGCGCCAGGAGCCTGTTTAAACAAGGTATCCCCAATTGAGGTATGCCATGTGGCTGAAAGGATAAGGGAGCGGAAGGCGACGGAATGAGAAAGGTTTAGAGAATAGAGGTATCTTGCCGTTCCGAACTGGTAACATAATAAATTTATAGATTAAAACCTATTTTTCGATTGTTTCGGAAACAATTTAACGATTTGTAACATTTTTTCAGGAAACGTTGGGATTCTAATTTGTGCGTTTAGTTAATTGATGCAGGCATCGAATATTCAGCAAAAACTTTGGTAATATTAATACTATTAATATGATAATAATATGTGAGGCATTTATAAACAAATACCGCAATGTCAGGGTCCGGTATAATGTAGTATTATTATGTTGTCAAGGTCAAACAAAAAAAAGTTTTAACGAAAACTTGATGGAAACATTTTTGTAAGCCAGTGCCAGTAACTACAATTTGTGCATTTTGTATTGTTTTTCCTGGTTTATTTTCTAAGATAGTGATTTTTAATCTTTATTCAATGTTTTTGATTAAAATGAAAATTTTGTAACACCGATTTGTTTTCAAACGACAGGAAACTATAAAATCAATTTTGCATTTTAATTCGTTAAATTGTTAGGTCTAGAAACATATTTGAAATAGATAATTATGGTTATTGCCAATTACCGGTGACATTCAATCATAAACACAATACCAATACAAAACCGCGATGGAGCGAGTAAACTGCGCTGATCGAGTAATGACAGGCTCCCGCTCCCGGCTGAATGGTATTAGAATGCCATGCCATAAGAGTCAAGTATTACGTCTGCAGAACCGGACTTAACCAAACAACCGACCAATCTACCTACCACACCCACACCCAGCACTGCACATACTATACGAGCCACGGGCCTTGGAGACCGACTTACAACAACAAGAGAGAAGAACAAGGCACAAGAGACCGGAGCCGGAGACGGAGACCCGGGCAGCAACAACAAACACTCCCAACAAGTTATACTGTAAACATCATACCTAGCCTTAGCTATACCTACTCGTTAATTAAACGTAACGTACAATAAGGCCACGGCTATCCACATCCAGCCAAATAATGACCGCTTAATCACAATCAATATAATACTGGTCCGAGCGACATTCGTACGATCGGATTCTTTGTAGTATTCTGATACTAGGCCAGGTAGCTCTAGCTAAATAGACATCCTGCCAAAAGGAAATAGATCTCAAGTATGGAAATGAGTGAGACTCGGAGCAACACGCAAAAAGGAAAAACATGTTTTTTACCTAACCTAACCTAACATTATTCGATTTTAATATTACGATGAGGGTATTTGGACTTTAGGGTAAATGGTAATTCGTTTTCACCATCTACACCAAAAGAATACCAACGAACTAAAAACCGAGAACAACAAGAATTAGAATTCTTGCTGATGCTCTAACATTTAAAGTGCTGCATTTAAAGTGCATCAACTATCGAAGTTATCGAATTATCGAAAAGAAAAGAAGGAAGATACTTTTTCATGTGACTAACACACAAGAGTTCCAGCTGCTCACAACCACCGGAGCTAGTGAGAGTATGTCATCCCCAATTGGGTATACTGTGAGTCTGAAGGTAGAGGGGAGGGGAAGGAGATGAGGAAACTGAAGGTGGAAAAGTATCTGGCCATTCCGATGTGGTCACCAAACACGGCTAACAAAAATAAATTATTTTAAAAATAATGTATTGTGTGCTCGCAGCCATTGAAAATTCTGACAAAAGAATAAAAATATATATATTACAATAAATATATTACACCTTCCGGTTATTTTACCTATGATGAAAACATAATATAAAAAAAAATATAAACTATTCTTAAACTTGCGTAAAACCCCAACAATTCAGTATATTTATACACCATTGTATCCCACAAATTATTATAATAATACATTATAATATTATGACAACAAATCTACAACAGATACAGCATGGCCGCACAAGGTAAAAACATTATGTTCATAAAATACGTCTTAATATTTGTTTAATACTGTTTTGATTCGTCGTAAAACTTTTTTCATTGCCGTTTTGATAATGTTCATGTAGATTTAAATATTGTCTGATACCTATCGAAAGGTCATCCAGAATAATGACCTTTAAAGTAATTTTAATTTCGAGGTGTCCAAATCGAAGATTTTATTTTGGAGGTGGTTAAAAATTGAATCGTAATTAATACGACTACAAATTGTATCTATTTATTGCATCACTGTTTTTTTGTTTTTGTTTTTTTTGTTTTTTGTTTTTTGTTTAAAACTCAGTTCCGCTAATTTTCAATTCCTTCGAAATGTAAAAATCAAGGATCGTGATCCCATGGCTTTGACTGGACTTCGACAAGAGTCGATCTTTCGTCCCGCTCCTTATTCGTCTTTCCACTCCTCTCTTCTGATGTCTTTTTCCACCCTCTCCTACGAGGATGGGGAGTATTTATCTTGTCCCCTTATAGATAAAAATTTTCCCCAAGACACATCTCCGAAGTAAATTAAGATATTCATCATATGTTTAAATAAATAATCACCAATCAGTATTATTTAAAGCCCTTGGAGAAGATTCCATACAGTAGCAAGTTTAATCCGAAATGTGAAAGTTAACCTTAATAAAGTAAGTGATGTTGAGTTAGTGTGTGCGGAGAATGGCGCCAGTCTAGCCTAAACAACTAAACAACTAAGCAACTAAACAACTTATCAACTACTGGTTAGTGGCGAGTGCTCGAGCTCATGTTGTCGATTGTGCTTAGTACATAATTATATATATATATATATAGAATGAGCGCCAACAGCCCGCAGACTGCAGACTGCAGACAAGATGGAATGTGAAGACGAGGCTCTCCGCCCAGTTGGAAGAACCTTGCCATTTGCAGGCAGTTAGTTGTTTAGAGTGAATTGGAAAGGTCAAGATATGTACAGCGCCGCTACGGGCTACAAACAGGTGAGATGAACCTTGTATCACATTCTGTCCTCGTGCTCCGGTGCTCCGGTGCTCTGCCTCCGATACTGTGCATCGATCACTGAACCGAGAGAAGCGTGTGTCCGATCGTAACTCACTCTACACCAGGGGCGGATCTAACGGTCGGCATTTCAGTTCTGTCTTTACCATAAGGGCACGCAAGGCACGAGCCCAGGGCCCCCGGCCTGAGGGTGTCCCGGAACTCATGACCATGAAGTGGACGGCGCGGCGTTGAGAGCGGGTACAGGGAGGAAATATATTAATTTGTCGAGAAAACGGTGCTATACTATAATCTAATTATTATTTTTAATTAAGTTACATTCCTACGATAAATTTACGAATTATTACAATAATATCATTGTCTTACAACTGAATTTTATTTTCCAAAGAGCCTTAAACTCGCAGGAACCCGCGGCTTATAATGCCAAAACAATACACATGGATAACACATGGTTGTGCAAATATAGTACGATTGCTAGCATTAGATTGAAATCCGACGCATTTTACAACTCGGCTACTAACCGGTTAAGCCGATAAGTTTTAAATAATTCAAAAAGATTTCCATTTATGAAAATACTTAAAGATTTCTGACTGAATATTGTTGGGAAAAATAAAACTTTCCGGAAAAACAAAAATCGAAAGCTTTTATTGGTTTGCCCTCCGATCTAGAAAAAAAATCACATTTCTGAATGTAATAACAATAACTTATATTCCACTACCTTCTCCAACAACACATGCTACTTTTTTTGGAGGTGCAATACAAAAATATCGCCTGCAGCGCTTTTCCTTACCTTTTTTTTGAAGTTATAATAAATTTTTCACTCCCTTCGCTCTCGTCACTTACCTACTCCATTTGTGAACATATGCCGTAGTTCCACAGGCTCCGAGATTATTGAGAAACAGACTAAGTTGCTGCTTTTTGCATCTCTGTGGGTAATAGGCCACTTTCATTAATATCTTAACGACTTGGAAAAAATCGTATGGATAGATTTTTTTACTAAGATTACGAAAATATTGGTATTTTTTTTTTTAGAAATGTATAGTTTTATTTTTTTTTAATTAAATAAATACATTTTTTGAGCTCGTGACGTCACTACATGAAAATGTCCCGTCTCCCATTATGTTCCCTTAATTTTGTAAAATTCCACACTGATTAATTTTTTTTATATGGCTACACTTTGATTCCCGGCGAATTTTTGAAGCGTTTAACGTTCACTAGATTTATTTTTTGTTCTATGCGAACTTATCCTTTGGTTTGATTTTTTGATAAAGATGGCGGTGTTTTTACAGATGTTACGAAGAGAAAAATAGAATTTATTGCTATTCGTGTTGAAAACGTTCTTTTTTAAAATGATTTTCGGCTATGTAATTATCGTTTTTTCACACCCATAAAATTAAGTCCCGTCTTTCCGGTTTATAAAAAAATACTGATTTTTTGGATTGAAGTTTTCAAATATCGCCAGGGTTTGAAAAATACGATTAAAAAAAAAGAAAAAATACGGAATGTCTTAGAGTATTTGCCTAAACCGGATTTTTTTTAAAATGTGATACAAGTGGCCTATTCGCTACATATTGAAAACTATATATTTTTTATACCACAAGTGAAAATAAAAAAAATATATTTTTAACTTTTAAAAGCTCATAATATATCTCCAAACTCGTGCCCGACCGAAACAGGAATTTCTACCGAAACCGAAACCGAAAACGAATGTTCTGTGTCTGTCCCAGTTTCGGCCGAAATCGAAACTTTTTTATACGTGTTAAAAATCTGTTGTTTACTGAAATTTGGGTTATTATTACACTTAAACCGACAGTTAACATTTGTTAAATGAAATAAAAAACAATAATCGAAGCATGTGAAAAAAATGTTTATGTATGTTACCGCTATTAAACAAACACAATACATGTTAACTACTTCTTGGAACAAAAATTTGTCAATAATATTCAACACACACATTATTAATGTAGGACCTCATTAATTGACTATTTTAATTATAATTGCGTTCACAATCACAACATTCTTATTACACGTGTTAAATGAAAAAAAACAATAATTATAAAAATAATAATAACAATATCTTTTTTCTGATTTTTCTGTCTTCAGATTTTGATTGAGTTTCGCTAATATTTATTTCATTTAATTAAATATGATAATTTGAGTTTTTACTCATAGAGTTAAAAATAAAAATAAAATATTCATCCTAGACTTAGTCAATAGATGTCGCGTATTAAAAATAAAATGGATAAATATTTATCCAGACACTATCTAGATAGCATTTAGTTCGAGTTGAATCTTGCAATCATATATAAAGATAGCAGCCAATAATATGTGCGTTAAGAAAATGAAGATAGTGTTGGTAGTTCTTGGTCGAAGTATGATACAGTTAAAGGTGAGCGAATTGGAAATGGGTTCCATGCACGGACGTATTCATATGTCTATGGTTCCATAGCTCAATCGGTAGAGCAGTTGGCCATGAATGCTAAGGTATCTGGGTTCGTGTTCGAGTGGAACCAATATCTTTTTCTGATTTTTCTGTCTTCAGATTTTGATTGAGTTTCGCTAATATTTTCTTCATTTAATTAAAAAAAACATTTCATTTTATATTACTGCTATAAAACAAACCAAAATTAACAAATATGTTAATTACTTCTTGGAAAAAAATTTGTCAATAATCAAAAATGACATTATAAAGGAAGGACCTCGATCACGCCGGACCGGCCAGCAAACTCAGCTGACGATGGCGGGTGACACAAGAGCCACGGACTCACCCGAAGTCAGCTGTACGACATGCGATAATTCACGAGGGCAAAGTTTCGGTGCGGCCGAAACTCGATTTTTTTGCCGAAACCGAAACCGAACCCAAACTTTCGGTCGGTCACTACTCCAAACCACTATTGGGTGTCAGAGCACTCTCTTACAAGAATACCTCCAATAAAATGAAAGACACATTTAATGAGGTTTACTGTGTTTTTGTTGGTTTATGGCTTTCAAAATGTGCCCCTCAACTCAGTGCGCTTCTGGGTATTATGGTCTCAAATCCAAAATAAAGTTTTGTATGAAAAAGACCGTTCTTACACTTTTGGTTATGTTTGCTGACTGCCTTTTAAATCTTGGATCCGCCCCTGCGCCACTGTGCGCCACTCAGCTCGTCACTATGCAGATTGCAAAAATGCACTTGGGCAATACATCTGTTACCTACTATAAATAGTGCAGCGTGGAGTGTTCAGTGTTCCTGCCTCGGACTTGGCAGAGATTGCGCATTACCGACACCGGCATGTAATCCGAATTCAGGAAAATCCAAACGTCTGACGTGTCCATTGTTCATGTTCAAGTAGACATTCTAATAATGGAATATGCCCGCCGACAAGTTTATTAAAGTTCACATTAATTCAGTGGGCGGATTCAACGACAGATTCTCCCTCGCGTCAGCTGGGTTCATCCACCTTCAGTCTTCACTTCATCACTGGGACTGAAGGCAGTGGCTGGTATTCTGCTGAACAAAGTGCTCCTCCCTAGCTCGCTTCGTGTTAGCCAAAGTCAATGGATGCGAAAAACAGTTGTTTATTGTTTTGTTATGAAACAAACCTGATTGGCTCGCGCAATTAAAAAAAATATGCAGCGCTATTTTCATGCGGTAATATTATCGCAGCAAGAAAACACGTAATTATTATGAAGAGTTTGAATGCGGTCGTTATAGATACACACCTAAATACTAAATAGTAGAATATACCAGCATTGGGACGGTTTTTACTCACACGCAGTAGGTTATACCTAATATAATGAGTCGCTTGCACTCGTGAATCGTGTGTAGGTATTTCAGTACATGAACACTGATATAATGGCATTATTTCAGACGAACTTGACACGATTACAATATGAACTAAGGTTATCGAGAATAAAAGTCAAATAAACTCTTTTTGATTGGAGAATTTAAATATAGAATAAGTATAGGGTGACCATGACCTTGTTCTAAATTCGGACTCAACTATCGAAATATTTATTACTCCATCGATTAAACATGAGATTGTAGATTACGATACACGAGACTCGAGCCCGCAATAAACTCAGATAGCCACCTATGTACTAGCTATTTTTGTGTGTATGGTATGATCAATTTTTCTACGATAATAATAGAATACTTAGTTTTTACCACTTTTATCTATATATATAAAAATCTATTTTTTGTATGTATGTCCGCTATGCGTTGCTATATTATTAAGCATAGGAAATGTTTCAAACTTTCAAAATACCCTTTTTCCACCCTCGCGAAGGTTTCTGGATTATAACAACCACATGACAATACATCTGAAAAGTTTTTTTTAATCGTTACAAAAACTCTTACAAAAATGTCACAATTTGAAAATGACATTTTTAAAACATCGATTGTGCAATCACAATTCAATATTCGAATAAATTTCTTAAATTAATGAATTTATTCAGAGTACTCACTTATGGTACTAATCAAAATCGAATACTTTGATTGTAATTGAAAATTATATTATTTAAATAGGTAGAGGAGATGTACCGAATATGGCATTCGTCCCTAATATGAGATGGTAGTGTTTCTCAAAATTTATGTAAGGAAAGCCTCTATAAAACCCAGCGTTCCCGATTCCCCACCGACCGACCTTGAAAAGGTAAGTACTCGTTCGGACGCCGAACACACCACACTCACCTGAGAGAGTGATTAAGTTTTTAAAAATTTTGTTTGTTTTTTTACGTAAGTTTCACCTTATTTTTTCTCAAAAATTTTTCTCCACAAAATTGTCAATCATTCACTGATAGACAATATTATCTATTATTAAATTTTATGTTTTCATAATAATGTAAAGTTAAATTCAAGTAGATTTTATTCTACGAATATATTTGTTTGTATTGATCTTGTTCCTAATATGGGATTTTTTGAAGACCCTGATATGAAATACTATCTCATATAAGGAAGAGTGTTTCCAATATGGAATTCTAATAGAACTACATTTTTTTTTGCTATTCTTGTTTGTATTTTAACCTGTCGTAGTCGAAACAGTGTGAAACAATGTCGTAGAAGAAAAAGCGGAAGACGTGGGACAAAAAAAAAATATTAAAGTCATGGAAGCTGTAAAATCGAAGACCGTGGGATATCAGAGACGAAGAGTGGATCCAATGTTTAGTCTGCCGCCAGTGATGCCATTTTGAGTGTTCGGGAGCCGATAATATTGATTTTTGATGTGATTATTGCATGCAAAATTTTAAAAAATCAGTGTATCCCATAAAAGGAGCACTTTTTTTAATAATCGTTTTTTCTATTGTTTTACCTTTCGTTTAAAATGAAGACGTTTGTGTGTTTCTTTTAATACTTCGTTGACATATTAAGTTCCGTAACTATATTTCCAAAGATTTCAATGTATAATACTTAATAAACGATTCAATTAAAATTAATCAGAGATTTTTTACCTAAGCTATTCCATATTCGGTACATCTCCTCTACTTATGTTAGGTATCAAATTTGATTGATTGTTCTTATTATATACAAAAATTGATGTTTGTAACATGTAAAAAATAAAAATTTATAAAAAACATTGCAATAGGTGGCACGCGAGCTGTTTGAAAATCTGAATGTACCGGGACTGAATATATTAAACGCGGGAGAGGGGAGGGGATCGCGGCAGGTTTATTTGCGGTAGAGTTGAGAGGGAAGGAGGGGAACGTGGAGGGGGAACGCGTGAGAGGAAGTGGACATGGGAGGGGAAAGGGAGACGGAAGGGGAACGGGACGAATGGGAAAAGACACGCAGGGAGAAACAATTTCATTATTAGTGGCGTAGTTGTTTATAAAAATCGACATGTTTTATGAGCAACGCTCACTTCTTTAGGGTTTACTTAAAACTAATTATAAATAGTAGACATGGACAATGGTGTCAATGGAAAGGTGAGAATGGGTAGAGGGAAGGGAGGCAATAGGGAACAATTCACAAAGGGAGCAGGTTTAATAGTGAGTCATTAATAATATTCAAATTCGTATTCGCATTGCTCTTTCTGATTTCTAATATTTCTAATTTATCCAACTGAATGCCATTAAAATTACAAGGTAGGTAATAATTCTAATCCACCATTGAAATTAAATCGATGAAATGGTTATTTTCAAGAGGTGAAATAATGTTGGTACCTATTTTTAAATGTTCTACACATGAAGGAGGGTTTTGATTAATTCTATAAAGGCTCCTTTATAGGTTATTCTTTTTCAGTTCCTGATAATCTCTTTCCACGCAGTCCTGTAACAGTCATACATGAAAAATGTGAGAAATTGTATTATTATTTTTGCGTCGATTGCAAATTGTTTACGAAATACCGAGCATGTCACTAATTTATCATTGAGTTTTTGGAAAATAAATATCTTCGGAAAATACCTAATGTTACCTCAACATGATGCCAAAGTTAACATCTTTTGATGGGTCTCTGCTGAAATGTTTGACTACTGCGACAGGGTGACGGATAACTTAACACAACGCAATTTCATCACCTTCTTTGAAAAGTCATTAAAAAACCAATAAAAAAATAATTAAATTAATTAAGTTAGGTTAGGTTATAGGCTATTTTTAAATTATATATTTTCATAACTTCTCAAAGGTTTGTTGAAATGCTACTTTGTTGAGTTGTCGTGGAACCACGCAACACATTCCAACTATCCATTCGGAATATTGACTAAAAACAGCGATTCAATTTATGTGTTTACGAAAATATGGAAAATGGATGCGTACAGGGTCAACCTGACAACTTCATTATGGTAGATTCACGTATAGTAGAATGTTGTTTTTATGCTCAATTAATGGGGTGTTTAAGAATCAATCAGTTTGTGTTTGTGGAGGAGTTTTCTTTGCATTCCGTTGTCGTGAATCACAATTTTGGTTAATTTTATGGATTTGTTGTACGTCTTTGTTTTTATCCGTTGATCTGCATGGAATTTCAAATTTAACTTCGATAATTATCTAATCGACGACCTCCGTGGTCGAGGGTTAAAGTTCTTGACTCACAATCGGAAGGTCACAGGATCGAATCCCAGCATTTATTTGATTAATTTGTGTTATTTCACAATTATTTCATTAAAAATATTATAAATTATTTTTGCAGCACGTTTCAGAGTGGAAGATACTAAGATATAAGATCAGAATCGCCCTGGGGTAACACCACCATTCAGAATTGAAACGTTGCTTGAAATGCTTTTAGCCGTGTTTGGTGACCAGATCTGAATAGCCAGGTACTTCCCCACCTTCCTCTTCCCCGTATCCTTCCCCTCCCACTACCTTCAGCCTCAAAACATACCCCAATTGGGGATGCCATAGTCTCACTGGCTCCAGGCGGGAGCAGCTGGGACTCTTGTGAGGTATTAATGTAAAAAAATAAATAATAATAACAAAACTGTCAATACAATTTACCGATATTCTAAGGTTATATCATCAAATAAATACGATTTCATCGGCAGTTTACTTTAAGTTAAAACAGCATTTTAGATGACGGACCTAGGTTTTTTTTTATTAACTTTTGGTAAAAATCAATCGTACTGTTCTTGATGCTACTTTTAGTGCCTACATAATTATTATAACATGTTTTAAATTATATATTAACGAGCAGTGTATCTTTTCATTAAAAAATAATTCTAAAAAAATTGAGTAATAATATTTAAAAAAAAAAAACAAATTTCGAATCAAAACCGTACGGTTTTGTTCTTTATTGCTTTAGAAAAAAGTATTTCAATTATTTTTTCAATCCCTTTTTGATCCCCGTATTGCGTAGTCGATCTTTTTACTTTCGTCGGAGTTTTTTTGTTAATCGTAGAGTTTGAAGCGAAATTCTAGTTACATTTTAGATACGAGTATAAGTAAAAACAAGTGTGTAGTGAAAATGAACACGAAAGTCGAGGCGGAACCTGGAGACGGTTCAGGAAGTGAAACTAATTATTCTGGATCTGAGGAAGGAAACGAACCGAGTAGACGAGTGGACGATATCGCAGAACGTCCAATGAGGATACTAAAGCTGAAGGTGAAACGGAGAGCGGTCAGGTTCCGGGGAAGAGGCAGGGAGGTTCCCGGAATGATGGTAGGCAGAAGAAGGAGGTCGCGGTCCAGAAGAAGAAGGCGTCGCAGCTCTAGCAGACGTAGGCGTCACCGTCGCCGCCCCTTGTACTCCGACGATTAAAGATCTTCAAAATCCCCATTTTGAAGTACCAATCTCCGTCAACCTTAAAACATTCGTCAAATTCAAGGCGAGGCAGAACATAAAGGCGATTCAGGAAGTGAAAATTATTATTCTGGATCTGAGGAAGGAAACAAACCACGCACTCTACTTGCTTCTACCTTATCTATATACGTTTACCTTCCTGACACGGGATCTGACTACTAGAGTACATAGTCCACTAGAGAAGTGAACTTTTTCGGAGAACGTCCAGGGAGGGTGCTGAAACTGAGAGTAAAACAAAGAGTGGTCAGATCCCGGGGAAGGAAGGTTCCGGGGATGATGGTAGGCAAAAGAAGGACATCGCGATCCAGAAGGAGAAAGCATCACGGCTCAAGTAGACGTCGCTGCCTCGTGTACTCTTGACGATTAAAGATTTTCAAAATCCCGGTTTCAAGTGCCAATCTCCGTCAACCATCCAAACAAAAGAATTTCTACATCTTATTTTCAATACAATTTAAGTTTTAATACCATAACAAAATAACCATTAAAACGCAATATTTTTCAATTCCGCTTACTGAATTACTTATTACTAACCTACCTAGAACAATTTATTTTAATTTTTTAAAGTGTGTTTTGACCGTGGACTCAATAGCGGAACATTTACCCAATTTAATTGTCGCGAAAATTATCAAGTGATATTGTTGTTTTGTAATTTTTACTTTTATTTATCAAACTTAATTCAAAATTTATTTTTATTTTTGGATGCTGTTTAATTCTATATTAGTTTGCCTTGAACAATAAGTGCAGCTTTGTGTGTTTGCCCTTGAGCTTTTTTCATAACCATATTGGTATTTTAATAAATGGGATTTTTTAATAATGTCTTATTAATATTAACAAAAATAAAAGGTTTGGAAACAATGTTTCGTTCTCAATTAAACTTTAATGCGAGCCTGTCCAATTAATAAAATATGAGACTACTTTCCACCATACAATTACTTTTTTAGTTTATAAAGACAGAAATTCTTTGCCGATAAGTCGATGCCAAACAATCAGTGAGAAAAAAATAAACAAAAATATGTTGTCAATTGGTTCACTTCGCTTTTTGAAATATAAACAATTTGTAAATTATTTCTTCTAAAAAGGTACCGAGCTAAGGTACAGAAGAATTGTCACTTTTTATTATCTAAAACGCATCGTTTAGGTACCTACATAAAAATTTTATAGGTACTGCAAAATACAATGTTTGTAATTTGTAAAAATATAATAATTTGTATGTTTTACTTTTAATAAATTGCTTTGTAGTCTTGCCTTACCTTCTTTTAGTCAGAATTTATATTATTGTTTACAAATACTCAATTCTTTCGATGTGGTGTACATGAGGTCGGGTTTTAACAGTTTCTGGGGACAAACATTGTCACAGACTGTTGGGCCAAATGAAATCATAAAACAGGCCTATCTCAAGGTTCGTTGAATATGTATTTAACATGGTTTGCTCATATAGGAACTTTTCGAAAAAAAACCAATCGAGAGAAATTTCCTGTTACTTATATGTTTGTACCTTTGTCGATAAGTCGAATTAATTCGATATAATGTAGTTTTTAACAGTAACAATGTGGTACACAGTAGGTAGAGATTATCCATTTTAAAGTCATCAATTTATTTTTATCCATATTTGTAAAAAGATTTCCAATTTATTTTTTTACTTTTAAAACCAACTAATTGATCATAAAGATTTAAAAAATAAACGTTATGGAAGGTCATGGATATTTCTCTAAAACCGTAGTTTTTCAGTGAGAATACAATTAGACCATGTCCCGAGTATGTTATTTTTGGAAAATCTATGCTTTTCACACTGACAGTATGTGGCCTGCTCACGGGTAATAAAAACGTCTGATTTATTCGTGTACGCACAAAAAATGTTACGTATCCGCATCCAAAAGGACCAAACACGAACACTTTCTTTGAGTGGCGTTTCAACGCATGCCGGGTACTTGCTAATTATATATCAGATCATCAAAATTTAAATAAAATACATGCGTTTGTTTTCCAGGATCTGAAAAACGCTCTTAAAAATAAAACAAAAAAAAACCTTAAATAATTAAGTAGGTATCTACCAAATTACGGTAAAGAATCTACAATGATGAATAGGTAAACAATGTTTCTTTTTGTTCAAAAGAATTTTATTTTTAACCATGTTATTTAAAAGAAGTGGATTATTTTTTTATCTGTAGATCATCACCAAGTTCAATCGCATAGAGCAATTAATCTTTGTTACAAATAGAGATAATGATATCCTCACTGGGATCTCCCGTGCTTAACATTTCATTCGCCTACTCAAATTTGACTTTATATATAACAATTATGAATATATTATGCATTTTATTTTTCTATACATACTTTTAAAAAAATAACATAATACCTACATATGGTAGGTATAAAGGTGCATTTAATTGTACATATTGTATAAGAAAAGAGAAAGATAAAACCGAGTCCAGTTTTGAAATTGCAGGTGGCTTAAAAATAATTTATAAGCGAATAAAAATAATCAGAGTGTGCAATTCCAAACGGTAGAAGTGGAACCTTCAGAAAACTAAAGTAGACAAAAGTGTGAAGATTACGAAGGACTTTTTTTATCAAAGTGAAGGGCTATTTTTTCCTTATTTTTAATATCTAAAAATTATATGTTCATTTTGAATTGTAAAATTATTTCATTACCTTTAAAACATTGTTTTTAGTTTTTGAATGGGTTCAGAAATATACCATTTATTTGGATTTTATTCATCTATAAAGTATCTTTAATATTTCTAAGCGATCAAGCTTTAAAACCAAAAACACGTGATTTAGCGTTAGTTCGCAGTGCATCGCCTTAACAACAAGAAACTGATTATAGTTCAGTGACTTCTGATTAGCGAATAACCTTCCCAGCGACACCGTCACGGTCCGATGCGTTTCTCTGACGTAACCCTAACTTCTACAGCTGCTAATAGCATCAGCTGGCAACTGGCTGCTGCAAGTAGCTCTCTATTGTCAAATGTACATCACAATCAATATTCTGTTAGTCTCACTAAGATAATGTGCAAACAAGAGCCAGTTGTACCGATTTCTGAAAGTGGATCATTATATTCTACCATGGCTTATCGTAATTATTTTCACTTACATCATTGGTATGTCCCAGAAAGTCTCTCCTCTTTGTGGGTCAGACGTATTTGAAAAAAAGTGAACATTTTTCATTGTAACACAATGTTTAAAAAGTTTATATTTTTATTTAGGTATTTATTTTATTTGATCAGTGCCCGAAATAATACCTACATCAGCTTAGACCGAAACTGGTCAGGCGCCGAATGACAATTTTTTACTTTTTTATATGAACTCTACACAGGAGGCAAATAATGTCTATCTTTGGGGATGCTGTGTGAGAGATTTTTTGAAGAGAGGAAGAAGTGAACATGAGCCTGAAGAGACATGTGTTGTAGGAGGGAGGAAACTCAGAGGTCGGCAAACCGTTCCACAGTCGAAAAAATGAAAGCAAGAACGAGTCGTAAAAACGACCCGTTCCCGTTTCCTGTTTCCCGACTATGCACAGTGCCGAAGGGATCAATGGCGTTAGTTTTTCGGAGCTTCTTCCATTTAAATACCGATAGAACAAGGGCAGCATTTCCACATGACGCTTGCAAATCGTTTGTTAAGAAAGTCGAATCTATCAAACGGACCGCCAAGGGGTTTTTCAAGTATTTTGGGACTCCAGACCAGAGGTGACCAAATTCAAAAGTGGGCCGCTATTGCGATTTGTGCAGGGTCAGCAGTTGTGTTCTATCTGCAATATCTGCTATCCCTGCACACGCACAGTACGCCAATCTTCTGAAAGACGAACTGGACTCTGCCTTCGATGATTTACAGAATAAATCAGTTTTTGACTCCTACTGTATTGTCAGTAATTGAAAACCAGTGTTACTTCTGATACAAATAGAGTGCAGTTAGATCGTTATGAAACATTTATGAATTAACTCGTAATAAATCGATGAATTTCTAATGACTGAGTTTGTGCTACTTACCACCACCAGCTGTCTGTTAACTGCTGTAGTTCTTGCTGTTAGGAGGTGTTCACTGGGTATCTAGGTATCTTACTCCAGGCTTACGTAGGTACTGCACAGTGCACATTCGTGTTGAACTAATCCATCGTCAGAATTTCATTAGTTCAAAGTCGGTTGAAAAGCGAGCCTCATTGGCTCACCTCTTTTGTTTCCAAAACCAGGGTTGATTCGAACAAGAAGACGTCGAGGTTACGTTTGTAATGATACACTTGTGATCATTTAACACTGGTATATTTTAAATTACTTTTACCAGTTCAGATAAACTAGGAACACGTGATTTAAATTGTGATGCTGTCCTTAAGGCTCTTAGAAATTATTAAAGAAAGGGTTGATAACAGAGTTTGACAATGAATTACTAAATATCTTTTACTAAATAAAATAAATAAATAAAAAATAAAAATAAAAAATTTACATATTTCTACGTGGATAATCGACAAAGGCATTGCATACTGCGGTCAGATAACCTGAACAATACAAGAACACACTCAACGCCTGTATTTTTTTCTCTTTTCCTCTCAATTATTTTTATGTCTCTATTTTGTGTCTTTCATATTTTTTCTATTTTACTCTTTTTTTATTTTTCTTTTATTGTATTTAGATATCTATCAAAATTAAAATATTTTAATTTTTTTGTCTTATTTGCTTCCAAGATTAAGATATCAAAATTAGTTTAAATTCCTGCCACCGCGGAACAGGCTCAGCCTAGTGAGGTGGTTTATACCAAAAAATAAAAAAATATTCCTGAATTAGAAAAATCAGTGTAAAGCCCGGGCAACGCCGGGTCTTCAGCTAGTATCCTATAAACTATAAGTGAAAGTAGGGCCAGTTATTATTAGAGATCCTCCGGTATTCTTGGTCACCTTCATCTTCTGCAACATTACCAACCTTACTTATTAAGTAAAGGCCATTTCTAACCAGATACCTCTCCCTTGTCCAGTACTTTTGGTTCACCCACTATCGTACATCTTCTGTGTTTCTGACTTTTGACATTAACCGAAGCAACAACTTGATTCACTTGACCGTGCCAGGTCTTTTTGGGACCTCCTTGACCTCGTCATCCATTCACTTTCGCGTCACATAATATTATTTTCGCCGTCCACCCGCTCTCCAAATCATATGAGCACACCTTTCTTATTTATATTCAATACATTTACACGGGTATAGTATTTTTAACACCGTGTAAAGCAATGAACGGAGCGTATTTTCATCAATCACCTCATTATCTCTTCTGGAACCGTAGTTCAACTGCATTTAGCCTGCCTTCGTCTTTCACTAGGTAATTTAGAAACCATGTATTAGTGCCAAACGCAGGATTTGGTATCATAACTGTGTTGTGTACTCCCGTTCAAAAGTTATTAAGAACCACAAGCAAAAAATGTGGTATTTTTAGTGTGCCATTATATTGCCACCGATATAGGTATTAAACAGGCATGGTACTACAGGGTCCGCCATCTAAAGTTTTTTTTTTCAACTAGTGCTTATTTCGTGAATGGTAACACTTAGCTCATGTCTGATTTGACAGATAATTAGTTTTATCCTTCCGCTGAGCGAATATGGTTGTGTATACGCTTGAACAACGCTGGGAAATATTCGCTGAGTGGGCCTGCGATCGACTTACAGAAGATGCCGATTTTGCCAAAAAAATCATCTTTTCGGATGAAGCTCATTTTGATCTTGGCGGGTATGTAAACAAGCAAAATTGTCGTATTTGGGGCACAGAAAACCCGCACGCATATATTGAAAAGCCGGTACACCCAAAACGAGTCACTGTTTGGTGCGGATTTTGGTCCAGAGGCATAATTGGGCCATTTTTCTTTGAAAATGAGCAAGGAGTGGCCGTTACAGTCAATGGCGATCGTTATCGGGCCATGTTGAACGAATTTTTGTTCACAAAAATTGAAGAGGAGGATATTGGCAACATTTGGTTTCAACAGGACGGCGCTACGTGCCACACAGCCGAAGCTACACTCGATGTTTTGCGCCCTGTTTTTGAAGATCGCATTATCAGCCGCAGAGCTGATGTCGTTTGGCCACCTCGGAGCTGCGATTTGACACCGTTGGACTATTATTTGTGGGGTGCCCTCAAAGATAAATGTTACGCCGACAAGCCAGAGACAATTAACGCTTTAAAGGACAATATTCGTGAAGCCATTGGTGAAATACAGCTGCACACAATCGATAATGTGCTTAAAAATTGGACCGATCGTGTAGGCTACTGCATGGCCAGCCGAGGCAGCCATTTGAATGAAATTATTTTTCATTATTAACCGGAAGGATTGTAATTATAAATAAAAAAAGAAATTTGAGAAAATATTCAGTAGTTTTTTTTTTATAGCATTTTCAAAAAAAAAAAGTTATTTGGCGGACCCCGTATAAAAATCGCTTGGCAAACGGATCCTAGAGTTACAACTTCAAGAGCAAAAGTTTTAGTCATTTTGTGGATAACTTATAAGAAAAATTATATTTAAAAAAAAGTTGTTTCTTATATTCGTTCATAAGTTTCTAATGGGAGCCGGGAATGGGTACCACCGGCCCGGGAACCATTTATTGGATAACCAACATCTCTGCCGTAGGTCGATAGTTCACCCAAGTGGTTCGCTACGTTTGGTGACTTAGCAGGGGTGCCCAGGTTCCTGTGGTGAGGATTCACTCCTCATACCTTTTTCCTTCCCAGAACTTTCTATTCTTCACTTCCCTAAAAATACCCACCGTACAGCACCCCCTAAGACGACATAATTTAATAAAACAAATAATTTCCCTCAGGGCCTCCTACGTGGAGCTAATGTAAAAAAATAAAGAACCCACTTTTTAATAGTTAACATTTGTATTATTTTATAAGTAACTAGCTGACCCGACGAACTTCGTATCGCCGCAGAATCAATAACTGTTGTGTTAACTTATAAGCTGAAATAATTTTTTTTTTATTAAGTTTAAAATTACACAGTGAAGCAATTATCGATGCGCAACAGTCCGTGTTTAGTTTTATCAGCATCAGAGATGGCGTTGTGTACGGATTTATATTTTTTGTGATTTTCTTACTTTTCAACTTACTTACGGGAATGGTGTTTCATTTTCTTTATACGTGTGATGGAGATTTATTATAATTATTTTATTTTTCCTTTGGAGGGGTGAAGACATACGTTCACCGTTGGTCTCATTTTCCACTGTTGACATTTAGAGTGTAAAAAAGGGGGACAGCATCATATGTTTAAGAACAAAAGCAATACAATCAGCGCATTGATATTTGACGGTTTAGAATTTTTGGAATTCACTCACTTTTCAATATTATATTTATCACAATATTCCTGCAGTTCTTTCAAAAGATGAGAATTCATTCCATACAAAATATATAAATACAATTTCCTTAATATTTTTTTTTTGTGAATTTATCCTGTTTTAATAGCTATTCTGCTATTCGGGGTAGAGACAAATCCAACAAAAAAAAAAAAAATAATCATAAAAATCGGTCCATGGTTCTTGAGTTATAATTGGTGAAACTAATCCGATTTTGTTTTATATATTAAGATTAACAATTTTATTTTAATTCTAGTCAATGAAAACGATAGGAAAAGCTGCAATGAATCTAATTCATATACTTTGTATTTATAATGTTAACCGATTCGTGGAAAAGGTTAATCGAAAACTGTGATTTATCATTAATCTTCGCCTTCATGGTGATTAATGTATTCAGTCTTCTGAACGAAACGGATATAAAAAAATATATTACAGAGAGGAAGTTAATCCTAACTCGGACGTAATTATCGATGAGCAGATAACTAATAACTTAATACCATATACGGTGATAAGGTAGGTTACCCATAAAAAATTATGAATTCCTAGTTATTTGCTAAACACCTGATGCTAATCACACTGAACGTGATTCAAATCGAGCCATGATTTCGCCTTGCTATTTTGAAAGGCGCACAATAATATTTAGACATAGATAATCTCCGAGATGCTAATTGGAGATCTAACAGGGATCGCATAATAAGAGCTTCCTCGGCTTCTGTTGACTATGTGGCATGTGTCGGTCTGTCTATCTGTGTGGTTTGGTTGCGGCTGCTAACTGTTACTTTTAATTAAATGCAAACCACCTTCATAATTCTGCAAGATTCCTGCCGACAGAACCAAGTGAGGGCCGCCGCCTTCGCCAACTTTCAAATATTTAAACGTTTTATTCGAGCATATAATACGCTAATACACGGATACACATTAAACTGATTTTCATATGTGCGCAGCTCCGAGACTCGGGAGTCCTTTTATGACGGCTCGCAAATACCTGAACGTATTATTCTTTATAGAACCACGGACCACTGTCCCATGGTGCTCAGTGCCCACTGCCACCGGCCACTGCCCATACTTACAGTGCATGGAAACCGGTACAGCTCCTAGCTGACAGCTGACACTGGCTGACACACTAACTCCGTATCCTGTCGAGGCACTTTTATTTGTTCAATAACACACTACTAAACTTGTACATAAGAGTAGTATTGTACACCATAACATTATGGAAACAAAAAGTAAAAGTAACGAAAAATATTATATTTGGTAGGAATCTATACCTACCTACCTTAACACAGTTTATTAGAAACAGCATATGTTCCTGAGGTATATAAACTATAAATAATTCCCGTACAAAACATTGATTATTATCATTACCTACTGGATAAAACTTCCTTATCAAAACTTTCAGAAAGGAGTATAAACACAGATTTAATACCATTATACATAAAATACTGCACTACAAAATTGACTGCTGAATTCCTTCAATAAATCAACATTCATGTACCCAAAAGATCTTTCCGACATTTACTATCCTCTGGGACACTGTCTTATTAAAATTCCTCGATTTCGAGACTTCACAGTCTCGGAAATAAATATTCTGATCTGGAAATATATTTCACCTTAAATTATCATTTTTGTTTGTATGAAGCAGATACTTTGTGATGTGACATTATAATTTAAAATAAAACAATAATTTTGTAAACACCACTTTTGTTTTCTATACTTTATGCCTAACGGATTTCGCTACCACCGTAGCTTCTTCAGGGCAGTATGGATAGTACTCTACTGAACAGTAGAGTAGAGTTTATACTGCCCTGAAGAAGCTAAGGTTGTAGCGAAACCTAATCGGTATAAAGTATTAAAAAAGTGCTGTTTACAGAGTTATTGTTTTATTTTAAAGTTGTCAGTTTAAATATTGTTTCTTCCACTTCTTTTATGTATCCAGACACAAACAGACGTATATTATAATTTGATCAATTATTGTTTATATTGAATATCTATTTTTTATGTGAGACTTCTTATCATTTTTATCGATGTATTTTATTCATATTATTATTATATGATTTTGTTGTTACATTTTTTTCATTTATTATATTTTCTTAATTATTTTAATTTTGAAGTATTCAAAATAACTGTGATAGGTACTACTCAACTACGAGTAGAATGTAAAAGCGCTGTAGGACGTGTAATAAATAAATAAATAAAAAGAGGAGAATGGTCACATTGGTCACATACTTTCATAGGGTACCTACTTGCATTGGTTTTTTTTTTATTTCTGAAAAAATTTAATTATAAAAATTATGATTCATAATGATACCATTCTTATTTTTTAATATATAGCCGCGTAAAGATATTAGCGACACAACATGCAATGCAACGAATTACCATAGTGTTAATGTTTATGCTCGTTCAGAGCGCAGTTCGTGCGTACATCAACGTAATCTGTTGCAACCTTTGTTAAATTCTATTACATATTATTATTTATTCTATATTTAGAATGATGCGCGATTATCAGAATTATTATAAAAATTAACTAAATTTTTCCTACATTTTTTACGGTATTCATAGGTTGTATCCCATTGTCATTTAATTTCTAAATTATTACATACCTCTTCGAGTTTTTTAGGCAATTTTTGCCCTGCAATCTGCAGACTTTTACCCAGCGGAACTTCACTCTTATAGTTACGGGTGATTCGACATATGAATCATCTTACCCCGTTTCTTGTTTCGCAACAAGAATATCGATCAGCTGCCAACATCTCTACATCACATTTTTGACAGAAGGAAGAAGAGGATCACGCTGCTGACTTCTGTTTTCTGTTCAGATTTCAGATCAGACTTTCTTAAAGGGAGGATGTGCTGACGGCTCTTAACGAAATCCAAACATGGCGGAAACATTGGGAACCGTAAATCCATCAAAATGTATTATTAGATTCTCAATCACGGTCTACCTTTAACTAACTTAATAAAATGTTTGACTGTGATGTTTAAACGGTCTGGCGTCCTTATTAGATTCATTATCTAATTTAGAATTATTATAACAGAGAGACATTTATAATTTTAACTCTAGAGATTGACTTCGAGTTTCTTGCACGCCCTGAGATAATTATTACCAATGGAGTCTTATTTAATCTACATAATTAACATTTAATGCACAACCTAGTTTTGCAATAAACCTTATATTTTATTACAAAATATGACATTTTATTCATTGTAGGATTAAAGCTAAATTCATGCAAACTTTTTAATATATTCGTATATAATATTTAATTAAACTAATAACATCTTTTAGTATCATTTCTTCTTTTAATTAGTACACAATTACGTTTATTATGGTGCTATGAAGTATGGCCTTTTCCTCTGATTCGGCATCCATCAAGAATACTGCATACCTGCATATGTACTTCAACTTGTTCGAGTATTTTATGTTATCGCGTAAAATTCATTCGATAAACATAAGTACATATTATTATATTGGACAAGAAGTTAAGTGGGTAATAAAAAACCGTGTATTTTTTGCATTATATTGAGAACTGACACTTTTTTTCAGGCAATAAACAATCTGCCAGCATTCTCACTTTTTTTTTCTTCAGCAACTTCCTAACTACATAAAGTGGTTTGATAGTAGTTCTTGTAGCATTAATGGGAATATTTCACAAAAAATATTAATGATGTAATGAATTTGACGTTGACATGTTGTTTTACTCATAAATACATTTAAAATATAATATTAAAATTGATGAATTCCGTAGATAAAGATTCAATTAATACAAACTCGGAAATATTACTGTTAGGTACTTCCCACAAAATATTACAGCTTTTCGTCGGACATTTGGGAATATATAGCAACTATAGCGTAATACATAGTACCTACCTGTATAGACATGTTTCGAAACTATCGACTTTCAAAATGATCAGTGACCTTCTTTGATTGAGAACATTTTAAAGATTGGACGGATAACTTTCGGTAACTTCTCATTGTTCACTAGGAAAACTGTATTTTTTTTTTTTAAATAGGCAATTCACCCAACTAAGACTCTATTGGTAATAATCATAGCAGGGCGTGTGGATTTGATTTGTATGCAAATTAACAAATGACGGTGGTTATAAAGGTTGGGTGACCATCCAGTAGATGGCGTTGTGTTTCATTAGCCACAGCAACGCGTGTCCGGGACAGCTAGTCTATTCATATTACGAAAAGTATCTGTGGCGGGTGGGCGGCGGTCTGACTTGTAATCTGAGCATGATGAAATTATGCACACATGGCCTGCAAAAGAAGAGGGTCACCATCTTCACGAGATTTTGAAAAACGACCCCCATCCCTTTTTCTCACCCCATAAAGCAGAATTTTCATATTTTTTGATGAAAATTTACATACATGATGTTAAAAATATGAGAAAATTACTACATACATCTGATTTCGGAAAATAATAATAATTGGATGATTTGTAGAGTGGCGTTTTGTGAGAAATCACCTCATGGGCTTGTGGAAAACTCTGTGGGTAGCCCGGGCAACGCCGGGGACTTCAGCTTTTTGTTATTAAAAGAAGCAATGATAACTGTGGTGTGTTTTTGAGACAATAATCATTTGTATATTTTGAATACCGATAAGCGATTGACGTCCTCTGTGGTCGAGGGGTAAGGCTAGCAATTCGAAGGTCACCGGATCGAATCCCGGCATGTACAAATATATTTTATTTGATTAATTTGTGTTATTACACATTATTTCATTAAAAATAATATACAGAATATTTGCGGCACGTTCCAGAGTGGAAGATACTCTCAGTGTCGCCCTGATGTGAGACCACTAATCAGAATTGAAACGTTGCTTGAAGTGGCTTCTGCCGTATTTCGTGACCAGATCTAAATAGCCATGTATTTCCCCACCTTCCTCTTCCTCATCTCCCTACGTTCTCCACCGCATTCAGTCCAACAACATACCCCAATTAGGGATGCCATAGTCTCACTGGCTCCAGACGGGAGCATCTGGGACTATTGTGAAGTATTCAAATAAAAAAATATATATACTAGAAAACAAAAAGTATTGTGCCCTCTATTTACATCCAAATCCGCATCGTCCGGCCTAAGTATGAGTAGAAGATTAATTCGAAACACATCTCGATTTTTTCAAATTGTTTCAGAATCGGATATTCCGTTTGCACTCATCACTAACAGGATAAATACATAATGGTAATGCGACCTACCTACTACCTAAGTACCTACACGAATAGCAATTTCCGTTGAGACATGGATAAATTATGGCCTAAGAATGAATAACGAACACGTTAACTAAATATGGTAGTATAAAAAAGATGATAATCGTTTTGATGACCTCTGCAATGTGAGCAAAGATTGTCTCTACTTTACACGCTTTTATTAGTAGCGGCAAGATTATTCGTAATATACTCGTAGGTACTAATAGTCCATACAATGTAATATACTCGTAGGTACTAATAGTCCATAATAATAATAATATTTGGATAATTTATAGAGCGCCGTTTTTGTGAAAAATCACCTCAAGGGCGCTGTAATATACTCGTAGGTACTAATAGTCCATACAATGTAATATAACTTAAACTTAAATGCCGACCTGAACTTGATACTCGTACGATCCGTTCTCGCGCAGATATGTATAGTCACTTTATTGACTTTACAATGACCGTACGCGAAAGAAAAATATGGTGCAGAGAAAGGCGTTGGGGATGCATGCCGCTTTCCGGACCATAAACTCGCCTACTGCGACGATCTCCGTCGTTACATTTTGGCGTGTACTAAAACCGTAAGATACCAAAGTGATAAAAATCAATAATGTGTTTTAAATAACTGTTTTATATTTCATCCACAGAACAAAGATGAAATTTGATTACTGAGTTTAAAAGGAAACTCAATCGGCGAGAAATTTGAACAATAATAATTTTACCAAACGGTTGCTGTCAACCGTCACTTATTATTACTGTCACTCTTACTCCCAGAATACTGAGCTAAATGAACCACTGCACCTCAGGCTCATAATACCTTAATATAATTATCAAAATCGAAGTTTTGTATTCCCATTTTTTTTCTCCAAAACTAAACCGATATTTAAGTTTTTTTTACTACCTTAATTATGTCTGTAATTCAAAATACTTCATGTCTCTACGTCATGCTTTTTTTAAAATACATTGGCTAGCCATCTGTTGATGGCGTTAAAACCGGGCAATTTTAACGATTTTTTCAGAGTTCTAACTCCTGTAAGAAGTAACTAATCAGAAAAAGCAAAATTAACCGACACGCTAGTGGTTCATATCAATATCATATTTAAAAATATTTGCAGTAGTGTCAAAATCCGTAGAGCAAATTGAGGAATACGTTTTTATGGACGAAACGACAGTTTCCTCTTAATGAAAGTCGTTAGTTGCATACTTTCTGCTAAATGCGGTCACAAGAGGTTTTTATTAGCACAGTGGCAAAAACCAATGCAAAGTCGTCAAGCTGAAACTAGGTGTCATAATTATCTTTTTTAAAACCAGAATGGGCAATACACTAAAAGACTCATCTGATATCAATAAACTGAACGCATTCAACACAATTATTGACAGAGAAAAGATTCACATAATAGGCCACTTACATGAATTTCATCATGACTTGGAAAAAATCGTGTGGCTAGATTTTTCTAGTAAGATTACGAAAATGTATTGTTTTTTTTTTTAAATAAATTATTTCGTTTTTTAAATGTTCCGTCTTTCACTACATGAAAGTGTTCCACACTGATTTTTTTTTTGTACACTTTTATTTCCGGCGATTTTTTGACAGTTAAAATTCACTAGCTTTATTGTTTGTTCCTGCGAACTTATTATTTGGTTTGACGTTTTGACAAATGTTATGAAGATCGTACAGATTATGCTTTCCATAGCGGCAGTCTTAGAAGCGTTGGTAATGGTGCTGATTTTAACAAAATCAAATTTTATAATAATTATAATTTACAAATGCAGTTTTATTTGAAGTATAATTAAATCACAACATTTGGATAATATCAAACAAGAGGCACAAATCAAGTTATATGTTTAAGAACAAGAATATTCTGCTGTTCAAAATAATCTCACTGCAAAAACAGACCAACTAAATATATTTTATGTGAATCTTCTTCATACTTGTTTACATGTTTCATATTTTTGAAAAACCTTCCCATTATTTATAACCTGGTTTTATTGTAAAATCTTTGGATTTAGCCATAGATGTTGAACATTAATTTATTAATTATCAAGAAGATGGACCAAGGAAAAAAATATTTATGAGATGTAATATTTTTGGAATGCCTCGTTATTCTCAGCCATTCGTGTGGAATACGTCGGGTATTTTTTTAAAAAATTATTTTCGGCTATGTAATTATTGTTTTTACGCATCCATAAAATTATATATATAATTAAAATTAATTAAAACATGTGCCTTTCCGGTTTATAAAAAATGGTCTGATTTTTCGGATTGAAAGTTTCAAAAAATCGCCAGGGTTTAAAAAATACGATAAAAAAATACAGAATGTCTTAGAATATTTGCCTAAACCGTAGAAAATAATTTAAAAAAAATGTTATGCAACTGGCCTATTCATCTAAGTTACAACATAATAATTTATCGATCATAAATTTATCAACACAGCATAATACCCGCGTCCTCTGTTCTTCGATCTCCGCTCTCTGCTCTCCTGCTGTGCTGTACCCTTTGGCTGGATTTAGAAGAAGCGACGTAATAGTATATACTATTTTTCAATCAATATATTAATCCTTTAATATATTGTAGCGACAACAGAGGTCGAACCACGCCGTGTCGGCGTGACACTCGAACGTATAAATAATGAAGCCAAAAACGTGTTATGCAGATTTTGTTCTAAAATCAGAAAAAATCGACATTTAGATCTCAGCTGAGTGAATGAACTTGTTAGGTAATCCTATCAAGTAATGTAATTGTTTAATCAAAACAAAAACATCGCTGATTAATTCTCAGCACAAGGAGAGCTCCCAAAATGTTTTTGTGTACAATCAACAACTGGCAAATTAATTGCTTTTCAGACGTGACCGAGATACAAATTGATTGCTTCGTAAATTCACAAAGTGGATTATTTTTAGGTTCAACATTTTGCGTTATTTTCCTGAAATATTGTTGAGGATAACTTTTTTGGTTATTCGCAAAGAACCACACATTTTCTAGTCTTATTCTACTCCATAAAGTTCGTGTTCTATAAATGCTTATAGGTAGATATTTCCATCCTCAGTGTCAGATGTGTCAAAGTTCCTTTCCGAAGAAGAAAAAGAAGTCAAAGTCAAATGTCACGGTCGTGAATCACAGCGATGTTTCACTATTTATTAAAGTAGCACAGATCCTTAAAAAAATGAAGGGATATTATTATTATTGTAGGTTTTATAATGCCATGAGAGCCCTAACAGCGCAGACCCTAGGAAAATCACGAAATCTGACTAACTTCGAGGTTCGTAGAAAATGCCTTTAACAAGATTGGCTCATCAAGAGAGTAGAGCGATGATTGGCTAAAAATTCTTGACGTAGTTTGAAGTCCATGTTCCACTGGTAGAGTTAATTAATAACATTAAGTGCAGTACAAGTGACAGTATTTTACTTCAATCTACGTCACGCGTTAAAAAAGGCCCTTGTGAGCTAACCTTGTAAAACATATTTTCTAGGAACATTGACTTAACTTGTCTGGAATAATCATAATAAATTTAAACAAATGAAATACACCTTTCAAATACAGGTGTATTTCATTTGTTTAAATTTATTATGATTATTCTAGAAAAGTTAAGTCAATGTTCGTAGAAAATATGTTTTACAAGGTTAAAATTAAACAAATGAAATAAATGAAATACACATGAAATACACCTTTCAAATACAGAAAAAGTAATTTTCCGAAAAGAAAATATAGATATTATTGGTAGGTAATTCGCTTGTCTAAATAGGCCACTTGCATGGATTTCATAACGACTTAGAAAAAATCGTGTGGATAGAATTTTTTAGAAATGGATAGCTTTTTTTATTATTTTAAAATAAATAAATTCATTATTTGGGCTCGCGACGTCACTACATGAAAATGTCCCGTCTCCGATTATGTTCTATTTTTTTATATGGCAACACTTTCTGCGAATTTTTGAATTTGACTTTTAACATTCACTAGATTTATTGTTGGTTCTCTGCGAACTTATCCTTTGGTTTGACGATTTTATAAAGATGGCCGTGTTTTGACAGATGTTACGAAGAGAACCCCGTACAATTTATTGCCATTCGTGTGTAAAACGTTATTTTTTTAAAATGATTTTCTGCTACGTAATTATCGCTTTTTCGCACCCATAAAATAATGTCCCGTATTTCCGGTTTATAAAAAATGGTCTGATTTTTGGGATTGAAATTTTCAAAAAATCGCCAGTGTTTCAAAAATACGATTAAAAAAAAACCGAATGTCTTAGAATGTTTGCCTAAACCGGATTTTAAAAAAAATGTGATGCAAGTGGCCTATTCTTGGCACATCAATTCCAATTTTCAAAATGGCAGTTAAATTCAAAACAAATCCCAGTTTATTAAACAGATTTACAATAATTACACGCAAATATATTATTTTTATTATTAGTTAATACTCGCAGCTAGTAGATTACAGAAATGGCGCAAATTAATCACGAATCCGCCTGTTCGGAGTATTAACGGAACGGGTCACCGCAAGTTACACGAGATTTATAAGTAGATAATATTCATTCAGTTCTGCAACAAATGAAATATCATTTTACAAATTACAATATCTCGCATCGAGTGCTCCTTAGTTCGCGAAGACTTTGCACCGCTGCGTGGGAAAATCTCTCCTTATTCAAAATTGCACACACACATTTGTATCTATAAGGTTCAATAAACGGAACTCCGTCGATTAAATAAATACAAGATAACTTATCTCACTTTTCAGCAAGCGAAGCTATTTTCAACATCTCGTTATCGATTAAATAATACAAAATACTCCAAAATGATATTTAATCATGAAAAATAATTTGATCAACAAAATGTAATAACTAAGTATTAAAATTACACACATGGACTGAACATAAATATTTATGATTCAATTATAAACAAAGTAGGTATCTTAGATTAATATTTATATCTATTGCTAAGCTTTAGCTTGTGAAAGGATTTTAACCACAAGCGTAAATTACATTAATTGGGACTGAGTATGCGATTATAAATGAAGCAAAAGGTACAGGGTAATATTATTCACTATTTCAAACTACATTTTCAAAGTATTGAGGGCTTCAGGGACAATGGTTTTAGCTCTCCACAGAGCTTCCCCCAATTTGTACCTAATATGTCGGATAGAAATTGTACCCCCAAGGCCTCAGGTTGAATGAGGAGTTAAAAAAATGTATTGAATTTTGTTCGAGCCATGATCAACATTGGAATTATGGAATTACTTAGCCATTAAAGCATTTGGAATTTCTAATCAATATCGTTAATTTGGTGAAATTACTCATCCATATCATTAGTTTGGTGGAATACCTTACAAGCATTTTGTGAAATTAGGTTATCATCAACATCATTCATTTGGGGGAATTACTGATCAGTATTGAAACGAATCAAATTGCACCACCGATCTCAAAAAAATATTTTAAAAATGGCTAATAGATCAAGACTTTTTATATTGAATTTTGTTTTAATCTTGTGTATAATATGACAATGAGTAATTTGCCTGTGTTATGTGTTTTTCTGTATAGTGTGTGCCTTTATATTATAATTACTTAAAAGTTATTCTTCTGTTTCTATTTTCTATATTGTGGTATCTTGTTATAATTGTTCTTTTGTGTTATATTAATATTGTTAAATTGACCTGCTGACAAACTGCTCTGGCAGTTCGGCGGGTGCTTAAAATGAAGAATAAATAAAAAAATATATCAAGCACTTTGTGAAAATACGTACTCATCAATATCTTTCATTGGTGGAATTGCTCATCAATATCATTAACTTGTTGGAATTACTCATCACTACCAATAATTGGTCTATTTGGTAACCACCTCTAGTCTGGAGCTCCAAAATACTTAAAAAAACCCTTGACTCTGTGCAGAAATGGGCGGTCCGTTTGATAGATTCTCCCATCTTTACAGACGGATTGCAATCTTTAGAGCACAGGTGGGAATGCTGTCCTTGTTCTACCGGTATAACAATGGAAGATGCTCCGAGGAACTAGCGTCATTGATCCCCTCGGCACCGGTGCATAGTCGGTAAACACATGAGAACGGGTCGTTTTTACGATTCGTTCCACAGCTCAACAGCTCGGCTGTGGAACGATTTACCGGCCTCTGTGTTTCCTCCCTCCTACAACATGGGTCTCTTCAAGACCCATGTCCACTCCTTTCTTTCCTCAAAAAGACCCTCCACACAGCATTCTCAAAGATGACATAGGCCCTGAGGAAAATTATTTTCCTCAGGGCCTACTGTGTGGAGTTAATGTAAAAAAAAAAAATCGGTGGAATCACTTACCAATATCAAGCGTTTGATAAAATTAGGTACTTATCAATATCATTAATTTGGAGGAATTACCCAACAATATCATTAATTTGATGAAATTTCCCATATAAATTATTAATTTGGTGGAATTACTCAACAATATCATTACTTTGATGGAATTATTTGTCAATATTTTGTGAATTTTAATTAACTTTATACTACATATAAGAATGATCATGTACCTAAATACCTAATGTAAACGAAACCTGTCAATTTGACTGTCCTAGAACTGGAGATATTCCTAGTTGGACAGTCAAAGTTAAATTTAAAAAAAAATATAGAAAAAAAAAATATATATATCAAGCATTTGGTGAAAATAGGTTCTAAACAATATCATTCATTTGGTGGAATTATTCAAACACATTGCTCATTGCCAACGATCGTCCGTTTGCTTCTCTGTCTAAGAATAAAAATCCAAATGATTTTTCTAAATAAAGAAAACAATAACAGGTTACAAATAACCTGATAATATTTGAAAAATCGCCTACTAACATGCAGCATAAGCGAAAGATGTATTTGTGCAATGATGGAGTACTTAGCCAGCCAATTAGACGCCAGTCAACCGGTTTGGCTTACGTCGTTGTCCGATATAGATGTGAGTTCCACAAAGATAGAACTTCTCCAGAAGTTTCGTCTTATTCATTTATGCTGTCATTGGGTGATAAATAAAATACGACTGTTTTGTACTCGTCGTAATCGAATCTTGAATATCCTGCCAAACTTCTAAATCATTTGAGAAAATTTATATTTGTAGTTTTGTCAATACCAAACCTATTATTAACCATAGAACAATATCTCTTCGGTGAAACCAACCAAAAAGTAAATAAGCCAACATTACGTATTCCTCGTTCTTTGTCCGCTTTTCCGAGAATTCTTCTGCCGTCTGCAGCTTGGATTATATAATGGATACCGTAATTTTATGCATTTCATTGAAGACTCGATAATTATTCATTATTATCACTGACACTTTAATGTACCCCCTGCAGCGAATGGTAGGAGTAATCTACTTATTACAGAAAAAAATATTCCGAGAAAATTATGCTTGAAGAGGTTTTGACCATCCTTACATAATTAACAAAGAAAATCAGAGAATGATAATAAGTCACAAAATAAATTGTAAAACGAATGAAAACTAACATGCTGAGAATAGTTGATGAGTTCAGAAATGTGGAAAAGGGTCAGGATTGTCAGAAATAAAAATTAGAAATGGTAAATGGATGATTTTAAAGTGGGCATTCTGTTGGAAATTTACTTATATTAACTTTTGCGAAAATAGATCAATAATAACATGCCTTTCCCCTCGCAACGAGCCACAAAAATAAAGAAAATACATAAAATTACCTTGTAATGTGTCATCTATTATTATTCTGCTATCTCTAAAATACAATGGATCTAATTCTTTAGGGTTTATATCTGGGATCTATAAATTAATTTGTAACGATTATAACTTTGTTAATATGTGAAAGACTTCTAGCAATTTAAATACTAGAAGTTCAGGAGTAAGGTGTTTTAATAATAAAAATCGTTACTCTAAATTTGCCAATCACATTTTGGAAACAAATCATTCTTTTGATATAAATATATAAAGGGTTGAAAATTTACATACGAACACAATGTGCTTACAATTTAATAAGTTTGAAAATTGAGAAAAAAAAATTGTTGGCAGGCAATTTAGTATTATCAATAAACAAATATATTTTAAACATTGCCGTCATCTCTTGAGTTTATTTTCGCATTAAAACCTACATTCATAATTATTATTTTTGGTTTGTTTTGGAAACTTTGTCACTTCTTGATTCTGTTGTGTTAATTTAAAACAGTTTTAGTTATGTAAATACGATAATTAGATATATATTTAAATTTTTATTTATTTAATTTTTTGTGATTTTTTTTGCTAATAATAACTAATTAAAAAACTCTCATTATAATATGTTTTGTCTATGGGAACTTATTTGTTCATACTTATTTGTATACCTATTCTTATATTTATTATTTTTCATTATATTATGAACCTACGTTTATTGTGATGAAGATTTCATTGGTTTCGAAACACATCGATTATTTGAATAAATAGTGGTTTACTCGAAGTGATTTGCTTTCATTAAATTAAAAGCAAAGTTAATTTGCGATTATTGAAGAAATGATATTATGTTTCGGAAGCTAAACACAATAAATCCATTCTATTGACGTGCCTGATATCGATATGTCACATCGCATCGCTGCACCCACGTGACAAGTGACAAGTGACAAGTGACAAGTGACAAGTGACAAGTGACAAGTGACACGTGACTTGTTGTCGGAGGAAGAAATGCCATGTGACGACACGTGAAATGAAGCTACCGAACTAGTCATGATGTTTTCTTCTTCTAAAGATTCCTCGAAAGAAGAAAAGATGTGTAGTGAGAATTATCTTACAGATTTTTTATTCAAGTTTTTATATTTTTACTTCAATAATTATTGTAATCTACGAATGAAAGGCTCTTAATTTATTCTATAATATAATTTATATATAATTTATTCGGAATTCTGTCCGTTCAACCGGTATTTCAAAGCGAAGATGATCAGGGAAGTAGCGTCATTGATCCTTCGGTACCGGTGAATAGTCGGGAAACACTCAAAACGCGTGCCCAAAATATTTGTACCTACACGGTTACTTTTGAAATATGTCGTAACGATCATTTCCACGATTCGTTCTTGAGTTCAACAACTCGGCTGTGGCTCCTTCTTACAACATGGGGCTCTTCAAAACTCATTTTCATTCCTTCCTCTCCTCAAAAAAACCCTTCGGTAAAGTATTCTTAAAGATCTGACGGATATTATTTTACTCGGAGCCTCTTGTGTAGAGTTGGTGTAAAAAAACACGAAAAACTGATGGGATATTACAGTAGTAAATCTTGTTAGTTAGTAAAAACAACGTGACCTTGAAAAAGCCTGAAATTTAACTTTACTTGTCAATACTTAATTAATTCGTGACCTTATTATTCTACATACTTAACAGTAAACATACATTCAAGGCGCCTATTGATATGATAAATGTAGGATTCTTATTCCATACGGGAAAATCTTACTAATATTATAAATGCAAAAGTTTGTATGGATTATGGATGGTTGGTTGGATGGTTGGTTGGATGGTTGGTTGGATGGTCCTTACTCTTTCACGCAATAAATATCGAATGGAATTAATAAATTCTTTCACTAATCGAAAGCTACTTTATTTGCGAGTAACAGGGGCTATATATATTGGTAAGCTCTGGCGTTATGAATAAGCTGTGGCGTTATGCAATTATCTATTATACGTTTATTGGCAAAGCGTGTTACTAAGTAAATGTTTGACGTGGGCTGTCAATATTATGGCACAACGGTTCGATGGACCATTAGGGAATTAAGTCGCTAAAAGAGACTCCGCAGATATAATATATCTCCATAAAATTATCAATAGTTTTATTGATTGTTCGCCCCTTTTGTCTGAGATTAATTTTAGAGTCCCAAGCCTTAGAACCGGAGAAAAAACATTTTTTTCATTTTTATAAATGTTCCTCTAATCTCAGACAAAACACTTTGATAATCAGAGCGTGTAAAATATTTAATTAAGTAATAAAAATTATTTTGATACGGACATATTTTTTTGTAATTTAAGAACATTAAAAAAATAAATTTTAGCAAACATTGAACAATTTTAAATATCATAATGCAAGTTTTCTT
The DNA here is from genome assembly GCA_917563855.2 of Limnephilus lunatus. NCBI lineage: Eukaryota > Metazoa > Arthropoda > Insecta > Trichoptera > Limnephilidae > Limnephilus > Limnephilus lunatus. Next base: position 50,980,069 of record OU830592.1, read on the forward strand.
GTTTTTGCTATGAATCCTGTCCAGTTCCATGCTATTCATTTTATAAACATGTGTTCAGTTTAGTTGTGGGTATGTATATCGAACGTTATTAATATCGTAGCGTCTGCGTGGTTGAATTTCAGAACCCGTTTTCGGTTGCATTTGTGACGCCATGCCTTACACGCCGCGCCACAAATAACGTCTACGTACGTGGATTTTCAGACAGAGCTACCATTGTAATTCGGTTTCTAATTCAAGATTTCGTCCCAAGGTTTCAACATTTAGACGCATAGGGACGTGTCCTTCTTTGGTATAAGTTCTACGAATTTGTGAATCTGGAGTATCTCCCGGATTTCGAAAGATTGACGGTAATACTCAGCTGTATCAAGCGGCTGTATGTTACATATGACGTCATCGCCCGACCCGGTTACTTTGTCGTGGTGACTAGCCATCACTGGTTGACACGTTGACAGTAGATACAACTAACGGGTTAATTTTGGAACCAGTTCCTTTTGGATCACTAACTTGGCGAAGACGAACCAATAGCCGCCCGCAGGTCCTAGCAGTAAAAACCTGCGGAGCGGGTTTTAAACTGCTAGTTAATGATGATTATTGCTGTTGCTTAGCGAGGATAAATTTTGAAATAAATAAGCTTTGATATTTATTACGCAGTTGATTAGTTACCTAATAAATTGTAATTTATGTGTATTATTACATCTTATTTTATTTAATATTTACAATTTTTGTATATTTTGTAGGTACATATTTTAGCCCTTAGGTACTAGACCCTTAGTTTTTTGTTTTTTTTTAATGTTATTTGTATTGTTTATAAGTTTATTACATAAAGATGTTTAAAAAATCAGAGAGTGCAATTCACACGTGGTAGAAATGAAACCTTCAGAAAACTAAAGTAGACAAGAGTGGTGAGTCTACGAAGCACCACACAAAGAGGAGGCCGATTGTACTATGACATTCTCTCGTGGACTATATCCCATAGATGTACGTGCTTGTCTATTTTTAGTGTCGCTATTTTTCGTTTCAGTGAGTTTCAAATCATAACGGTGCTAAAGAAGTTTTCGCTTAAAAAATCTGTTGATTTTCCGAAATAAAAAATAAAAAAATTAGAATAAAAATAAGATTAACCCTAAGAAATTGAGACAAAAAAAAATTTCAATTGTGAAATTAAAATAATTTTCTGAAAATTATATCGCAAGTAGGTACTTTGTTCCATTGCAATTATGAAAATGACACAATTTAAAACACATCCAAGTTCATTAAACAAGAGTCACAATCACTTCTCAGACAGATAGACCCACTCCCGAAATGAGTATGTTTGACGATTGATAAATTCTCAAAGCCGAGTCAGTTTGCATAAAGAGAAGAAGTAATCTGAGCACTTCATTCAAAACGTAAAATAATATGCGCAAGTTAAAGAATTTATCGAATGAAATGTTGCGTAAATATTGCAAGGGAATAAAGGAAATCCAAATAAATTTGTTTCAAACTATACGTAACTCGAACAAAGTGTTGCAATACGCGGTGGTCGGTCTCTGGAGTGCGTATTCGTCTCTGTCTGACTCTGGTCTCCACTTCTATGGCCTGTCTGTACTCTGGAGAGCGGAGATCAGAAGTGGTACTCTCAACTCTGGTAACATGGGTGATTTGGAATATTTATGCTGGTAACTCTGTGAACACCGCCGATCTATCGGTACAGACGCAGAGCTGGAGTCATGGTTGCTCAGGTGGTCGACGGCATCACGTGTCCGAGTGACAGTTGACAGCTGACAGCTGACACGGCCTTGCCGAGACTATGTGTGCGTGTGTGTGACGCTGCACCACTACCTGTCTGTACTCTGTACACCGCCACTACAACACCTCTGCAGCAGTGAGCAGTTCCAACGAAACAGAAAGTTATTTCATTTTCTGTGTCACGCCCATAAAATAAAGAAGCCCATAGAATCGCGCCTCTATTAGGTTTATCCAATGCGATATGACTGTGTGGTTGGCTGCACACAAAACGTGTAAAAACAAAATGTGTATATATTATAATTACATTTTTTTATGGTAACTCGAGATTCTATTTTTTATTTTAACTTTATGAGTGAAACCTCAAATTGTAATGTGTATGTAATTATATGAAGACAATATAAGCGAAATTCAATTGAAAATCTGAAAACAGAAAAATCAACAAAAAAATTGGCACTTCTGGGACACGAACCCTACCTAGTCCAAGAGGTGCCAAGATCTTTTCCTGATTTTTCTGTTTTTTAGATTTTCGATTGAGTTTCGCTTATATTATCTTCATTTAATTAAATGATTCTGTTTTCGTAATAACTTACATGATTATGGCATAATGATGTTTTTGTTAACTTTGTCTTCTTACCAGATAATGTTTTTTTTATATTTATGCAAATGGTATACAAACTACCGTAAGTGTCCGTAAGAAGTTTCCCCAGAATAGCTACTTATATTCAGAATATTGTTTTTTTTTAATGTTGGCACCCAAGCAGTCAAAAGTCCCAATGACAAATGAATTAAAATCATATTTCAATCGAACTGCCGCATTCCGTCCCCTGTGGTATCAAAGTGGGTGAACTGAAAATCCCGCGGACTACCATTCTCACTATCCCTCGGAAAAATCATCCCCCCCCCCCCTTCAGATAGACCAAGTGAAACTCGCCCATCGCATTATGCTCGAATGGTTTAATAATAGCATTGCTGAATATATTAGTTGATAACGGAAAAAAATGTCTACGACATAATTCGCAAGTAGGTGTAATTATTGAATGTTAAGCAGATAATAAATGTAAATTAACTTGTTTAACAGCTTGTTAATGTGAACATACAATGTAATCGCACCTAGATGGTATAATTATGTACATTTGCTGAATAACTACTGGCTACTGCCAACAGTTATTGCCGCTGAACTGTGGGGCTGATGTAGGACGCAGGTACCGCTAACAGGTACTATATTCCGATTTCTGATATGAGGTGTTAAAATAGGTACGCACTACGGTGATACTGATATTAAAGTCAAACCTATTTGAAAAAATCGCAACGTAGTTACTACTAATAGTTCTCGTACAGTCCAAGCTCTGTGTAAGTAAGGTCCTGATGTAGGGACTACTAATAGAACAGGGGTGCAAATGTAGTTACGACTAATAGTAGTACACTTCAATCTCTTCAGTGCGAGCGTAGTTCCTACCAATGGAACACACAACTCAATGGTGCTAACATAGTTACTACCAATTGTACACTTCAAACTCTTCAGTGATAACATAGTTACTACCACTGTACACTTCAATCCATTTGGTGCTAACGCAGTTACTAACAATAGAACCATAATTATGAATAATAGTTTACTTCAACTTCTTCAGTGCGATCGTAGTTCCCTACCAATAGAACATAGAAATCACTGGTACTAATGAAGTTACTGTCAATATACATTTCAATCTCTTCAATTCACTACTAACAGGATACTGTCCTGATGTAGGGACTACTAATAGAACAGGGGTGCAAATGTAGTTACGACTAATAGTAGTACACTTCAATCTCTTCAGTGCGAGCGTAGTTCCTACCAATGGAACACACAACTCAATGGTGCTAACATAGTTACTACCAATTGTACACTTCAAACTCTTCAGTGATAACATAGTTACTACCACTGTACACTTCAATCCATTTGGTGCTAACGCAGTTACTAACAATAGAACCATAATTATGAATAATAGTTTACTTCAACTTCTTCAGTGCGATCGTAGTTCCCTACCAATAGAACATAGAAATCACTGGTACTAATGAAGTTACTGTCAATATACATTTCAATCTCTTCAATTCACTACTAACAGGATACGTCATTCAGTGGTGGTAACGTAGTTACTACTTACACTTCAAGCTCATCGGTGCTAACGCAGATACTTCCAATAGACCATACCACGGTGGTGCTGGTTTAAATACGATTAACTTTACACTTCAAACTCTTCAGCACTGTTGAGATCACAAGTTCTTGTTTAAGAATGTTGCAATTTCACTTGAATAAAATAACTAACAGGAAAGAAACAGGTAGATAGATACCTAATGGCGTACAGCGGAGAGATTAACGAAACAATCAGTCTTGGATAACCTAGTTATAAATATCATGTAGGTAGGTCACGTATACAGTAAAACTCAAGAACATATTAACATCAACCTTTCACTGTGTTACTATAGTCGATATCAGCACCCCCGTCCCCTATTTGAGTTGGAAAGGTGGCGGAGGAAGGAATGGCGGCATTTAGGCTTGTCATTTGAATAAGTATCGGTATCAAATTGAATGTCATAATTTCCATATCGTGACCAATTCTGTGTTAGATTATCTACGCCCTAACTACCTCACTACCAGGGGAGGGGAGGGGCTCACTTTCGTTTATCTGTCGCTAAATCCGTGGGTGCAATAGCCGCATGGAATTTACCCTAATTATTTGTCATATTTGCATAAACTTTATACAGCTGCAATCTGCACTTTGTGCCTATACTAAATACTGTTTTCCCCGATACTAGACCACGCCCTGGAGAGAGACAGCACCAGAGAAGATGTTTTGCAAAAGTATCTGTTTAGACCAATCAGGGTACCTAGCGTTGTCAATCGATAAAGGATTTTTCTATAATGTTGTTAACTTGTCAACTTCCCCGAGCATGACAACAGATCGCTTGCGAACTAAAAACAGTTCACAACGGCTAGGTGTTCTTAATTTATCCGACGTGAACTTTTTTTTACATCAACTTCACACATGAGGCCCTGAGGAAAATCATTTCCCTCAGGACCTATGACATCTTAGGGGATACTATGTGAAAAATCTCTTTAAGGAAGTAAAGGATAGAAAGTTCTGGGAAGAAAAAAGGTATGAATCTGGGGGTTAGTATGTCCAGGAGTGATGGACGTATGAATCCATTCCTTCAACTGCAATGCAAGACGATGGGTCGAGAGAGTCCGGCTGAAAAGGCCAAAAAACCTACCTTAACCTGTCTCTCTAAAGGAAATGGTTTACGTTATATAATATTAGTTTAGAATAGACAATTCACATCTCAAACCTCAGAGTCATAATACACTTAAATTTCGAGTCCTTTCGAACACTCGAACAACTAAAAGACTCTTTAACATTTGATAAATTAATTATCGACACTAAAAGAGAGAAGAACTTTATCAGACCACTTTTCTATTGAAAATCATCAACAGTGCTGTTGACAATGACTATAATCTTCTAGAAAACATATTCAACTGTCCAGTACAAAACACAAGATCAAACTAACTATTCCACATCCCACACTCAAAAGACGATGTATGAATGTAAATGAGCGAGGAGTGTGTGCCAATGAGTTGTTTGCTCTGCCTACCTCTTCGGCGAAATGGCGTTACGATTAGTTATTTCACACTGAAAACTAACATATATAATTATTTTTCCGAAGGACGTGCACAAAATACGATGATATCTTTTCAGATAATATTTTCCAATCATACTCGGGTCAATTTACTAAATGCGTAATCAAAAATAAACGAGTTTGCTTTAGACCACACGACCGAAGTAAAACTTTACTAACTTATATCTCCCTCTCAACTTCCGTTCGCCTCGCCCGACCGTTTGCCTCGCCCGATATCCGTTCGCCCGATCACTGTTCGCCCGATCACACTTTTCGTAACGCATTCACCAGCTTACTCCCCAAGTCAAGCGTGCGTAAAGAAGTTTTACTTCAAAAATTGACCATCTTTAGTTATTAAAATGTACTCATTTTATGAATTTGTCAATATTTGATCAATACCGTTCCTACATAATTAAGTACCGCCCAATTATTTCAAATTATATCAACAATAACGTTTCCACTCGTAAGTAGGCCCATTAATAATTTATAATTAAATTTATTAAAATTCGGCCACCTAAAGCTTTTAACAATAATGTGAATGCAGCATTATACAATCTTTATCGTTTTATTTAATTTTCAATGGAATTAAATACCTACGTAAGTACTCATCTGATTTGGTTTTATGACACCACCTGAGAGACTTCAAGAACTTGAAACGGCCATATCGGAAATAAAACGGGACATAATAGGAATTAGCAAAATGAGAAGATATGGGGAGAAGATAGAAGACTATGAAAGGCCGTGCTTAAGAGACCAGCGGATAAAATAATTGGAATTAAAGGAGTCACAGAAAGAATTGCTATCTTAAATATATTACTACCGGTTAGCAAAGACGAAAAATGGTCAATCATTCAAGCATATTCGCCCACAGAATCGAAAGAGGTGTCATTGGAGTTAATAGAAGAGATAAAGCAAAATTAACAGAAATAAAAAAAAAACAGAACTCAATTCAAACAGGTACATTCTGTACACTAAAATGGCGAAGGACTGGACATGTTTTTTATTTATTTATTTAATTCCCAAAGGGCTTTTACATATTTGGCAGTACAATTAATTCATGACAGATGATTTTTAAACAATTAAAGAAAAAATAAAAATAAAATTTGATAAAAAATGTACACAAGTCGCTAAAATACAGCGATTTCATAGGTTTACAAAAATACAGATATGTTTAGGAATAGTTATCTATATGTTTAGAGAAATGTTGAGTGGTATCCAAGATACGGTAAAAGAAACAAAGGTGGACAAACGAAAATATGGGAATATGATCTAAAAAAGGTGGCTGGTCTAGAAATGATCAGAGTTGCAAAGGATAGAGAAAAATGGAAATCTTTAGAGGAGGCCTATGTCGAAAGAAAAGCTGTTTCTAAAAAGAATGACCCGAACGCTGATAATTAAGAATAATATTTGAGTACTTACGTAAGTACTAATCTGATTTGGTTTCATAAAACTTCATAACTGGGTTACCTTCTATTTATATTGTGCATATAATTCCTTCGCATTTTGAACGCCAGTATTTACCTCGAGTTCATATTAACTGGCTGGAAAATTATGCTTTGCAAAGCTACTGTATTTTTGGTAAAAGTCATAATAATTGTAAAATTTAATGCAAAATTGTGAAATATTTTGAACGAAATGCGGTACATGTCGCAACTTTAAAAGTTTCTGAAACTTGTATTCTTAATAACATCTCTGGCAGAACGTGTTTTCTTTACGTAATCTTTAATTCAGTGATGCCCCTTTAAACCAAGTCAAGCTTGCGTAAAGGCATGCGTTCATATCGATTTCCGTTCGCATTACACTTTTTGTAACGCATAATAACTTTTCGACATTTTCTTCGATTCGCTGCCCAAATTCAAAAAGAGCATCATGTCAATCATATAAATTGTTTAATGCGCATACTTACATACATATATACACACATATTCACACACACACACACACACACACACACACACCTTCCCACTACACACATAACCCGGTAATTACTTAATATGCACACCATAAATAATACACTACACTGAAACATATAATAGGTACCCACCATGAATTATATTTATTAATTGTAAATTTTCACCAATGGATAATATATTGTACTGTTTGTTTCTGTTTATAAATAAAATAACACTTTTCGTAACGCATTAACCAGCCTCCCCCCCCCCCCCCAAGTCGAGCGTGTGTAAAGAAGATAAGTTGAGCGTGTGTAAAGAAGTTTTACTTCAAAAATTAAACAGACTATTAATCTCTACCCCTGCTCTGTGTCAGAACTTAGTTATATCTGTATCTTATTTTAATTATGTTGTTTATCTTTATTTTTTTGGTATCTTTGATCTTTTGTGTACGTAGTTCAATTTTAAATGGGTTTTTGAAGTAAAACTTATTTACGCAAGCTCGACACTTGAGAGTAAACTGGTAAATGCGTTACGAAAAAGAATATATATATATATTTAGAAGCGAACGCTAATCGATGTGAACGGTGATAGATGCGAACGGTGATCGGGTGAGGCGACCGGTCGGGCCTTTATTTTATTCGTGTTATTGTTATATTTAATGGACTATTTGTCCGTAAATAAATAAATAAATTATATACAGCGGGTACCCGGCATGCGTTGCAAGGCCACTGTAACCACGGGGTCAACTAAACTGTAATGGTTCCATTCCAAGTCCCGGGAAACTACATTATAATGCATGCGCCTACACTATATAATATTATATACAGCGGGTACCCGGAAAAAGCTAGTGAAGTTTTACTTTCTAAAGCACACTCGTTTTTTTATGGTTTGAAATATTGGCCTACTCTTATTTACCCTTGACCCGGTCAACACCTCCCGCGATGAGTTTTCTTTAATGGATTTTCCTTTTAACAGAATGACGTTACGACGAATCATTACGTCTTCGTGGAACCTCCGATGGCAGGTGATATCGATTTTTTGAAGACTGTTGACATTCGTCATGATAACATCCCACAAAAATATCACTAATGTATATACAACGTAAGCACAGATTATGGGCATATATTTAAAAACTGATACAGGGAATAATTACTATCGCGAAGCTTCCGGGGGTGTGGCGTAATGCACATAAAATATTTATTAAAGTAAATATTATATACTTTTATAAGCAACTTCTTGTATCTACCATCTAAACTTTAATATATTATCCACCAAGTGTATAGACAAAACAATATCTACATGCAATAAATCTGCTCATTTTGAATGTCCTAAAACGGGGAAATTACCTAGTTGGACAGCCAAAGATCATTGTAATATGCGATATGTAATGTTTTTAAGAAATAAATAAATAAAAACAGGGAGTAATCTGGTGAATTTATTACGAAAAGTGTGATGCGAACGGTGATCGAGCAAATGGTGATCGGGTGAGGCGAACGGTCGGGCCTTTACGCATGTTTGACTTGCGGAGTAAGCTGGTGAATGCGTGACGAGAGCGTTTTGAAAAGTGTGATCGGGCGAGGCGAACAGAAGTTGAGCGGGAGATATAAGTTAGTGAAGTTTTACTTCAGTCGTGTGGTGTAAAGCAAACTCGTTTATTTAACTTGTGGAATTGGTAAAACCAAGGTTTTGGTGTTATCACCTTAAAAAATTAGATACAAAAAATGACTTGTTAATTAGGTGTTAAGTTCTGATAGCTAAAACGAACGTGAATAAAAAAATACAGTCGTAAAATTTCAACAGGAAATAATTTCCATAGATTTAGATTTTCTTTGAATTTTCCACTATCGTCTTTAAAATTATTATAAATTAATACTTCACCACAATCAAGGTCGACGGGTGAACACTATCAAGTGCGGGTGTTTCTATGGCAGATAGCGAATGATTCGACGAAAACAATGTTGATTAGACAGTCACTATTTAGCAGTTAGTGGTTAGTAGCCATGTAGGTACCTATCTAAGTAAGTAGTCAGTATTGTGACTTTGTCAGAAAAAAACCGGTGGTATCTGATTTATTACCCGTCTAAATATTATGTCAAAGGCAAAAAATAATTTCCATGCTTTACATCTCTCTTGTGAGCGAATCCATTTTAACTAGTTTGTATTTTGTGGTGGTTTGGCAAGATTAGTTCCATGGTGGATTGGGACACAGTTAGCGCAGAAAATAGGTTAAACTAAAAGGAAAATATACAAGCCCTAGCTCAGTGGTTCTTAACCTGGGTACGATCGAACCCCAGGGGTTCGGTGAGTCAGTCTCGCGGGTTCGGCGGAGGTCAGGTCACACCCCCGTCTCATATGAATATAAAATCATATTTTAATTTCTCCAATTAAGAAGGGTTTGGTGAATGGGCATATGAAACTGTTGGGGTTCAGTACCTCCAACAGAGGTTAAGAACGAATGGACCTAGCTAGTTATAAATTTACGAAAGAATCCAAAATATCAACAACAAAAAAATCTGCATTCATACCCACTGCTCTCTGACTAAGTATGAGCTGTGATTTTTGGTGGCTGATTTGAAGTAAATACACCTTGTTTTAGTAGCGAACGTAAAAATTTTCAATAGGTGAGCGCGAGTTATTTGAAAAATGTGTGTATTTCATATAATTTTGCAGCAGGGACGTAAAACGTAAGGGGAAGGAAATCCGGCAGGGGGAAGGGAAACGAAGGAGAAGGGGTGGATTCGAGGGAATGGAGAAGAAGGAAGAGAGAAAGCGGGGATGGTGGAAGGGAAATGCGGGAAGGGATAGAGAACTCGAGAGGAGGGTAGGTGGGGAGAGGCCTGCGGGAATGGAGGAGTCGGGGCCAGGCGGAAGATGAACGGAGGGGTGGGGGATGAGGGAAGGACAGAAAGAGTTACCACAAAGAAGACATATTAGCGGTAGGGAATAGGGGGTAATTTTGTAAAATTCATTTTTTTCTTGAATGTAGGATGCTCACGCGTCGGAAATCCTTCTCATTTATTCAAGCACCAGATGGAAAAAAAATTGTGAATCGAAAAGCATTTCAATAAACTTAATAAACTATAAAACAGAATTAAAACACATTATTTCTTTGAATGGCATTGCAACGCATGCCAGGTACTCGCTAGTAAATTAATAAAATAACATAGAAGGCGCGGCAGGTGGGCGGGTTGCTTTTAATTGGGATTTTAAAATGTACACGTCTAAATATAAGAAGTTGTTTTCCCACCTGGTTGATTACAGCATGTTGAGATTGTTGAGTATAATTAAAATACAATTTTTAATTTTTTTAATTTAAGCAGTTTAATATTGGGTTAATTATACTCAGTGCTATAATCAAATGTAATTCCACCAATAATAAATATTAGATACAAAAATAGACATTTTAAATACAGCACAATGTTAAAAATACGCCTTTGATGACCAGACGCCTTTCAACATATAATTTTTTTAAATTTGGGGTGCGGGTACGGGTACCGCCGCCCCGAGAACCATTTTTGGATAACCTGCCATAGGTCACATCAAGAGATTCGCTTCGTTTGGTGACTTAACAGGGGTGCCCGGGTTCATAGGATGAGGTTTGTCTAGGTCTTTGCGGCGGATACGATTACCCATCTACTGCGTAGCGCGCCGAATCTGGAGAGGTTGGTTGAGGGAGACCTTTTAAACTCTTCAGAACTCTCTCGAGCCATCGCCCTGCACGCAGTAGGAGGGATGGTTTCATACTCCATCACTTCTGAACACATTGACTCCCAGATTCCTACCCATCCCTTATACCCTTTTCCTTCCTAGAACTTCCTCTCATTCCTTTCCACCCAATATCTTCATAGATGACATCTAAGGGATTTTTTTCCTCGGAGAGGGTTGTGTTATAATTAATTAACTTGTGATGAAAAAGTAACCGAAAAACCTTATAATTTTTTTTTTATATTACTGATTTATCTTACGCCTGATAAGATAAGATAAATCTAAGGTTTTTTTATTTATTTAGTACCTAGTTAAAAATTTTTGCACCGAAGTACCTACCTACATAGTACAAATGTAGGAACTAAATTCGTTCTTTCATTTGCTGGTAAATATGTGCATTTGGAATTATTTGAAATCTGACGGGTTTAAAATAACCAAACATTTAATATAACAAAGTCGTTCAGCGAACTCCACGAAGCGACCTGTCAGATATTATATTTTGATCATGTTTTGATGGTTTGAGGGGCGAGGAATTTTAGAATTTGATCCACTAAAATATATTTATATATTATTTGCTCGCATTCCTTGAATCTTGCAAATCCTGACAATTTACCGATATTTCACTCTCTGTTTTTTTGAGTTAAGGTAATTGAACATTATTTCAATCTTATTTTTGAACGAGGGTGTTTCTGTTCGGTAAATATTTATACAGAAAAGAATGACACATAATAATAATAATACTTGGCTTATTTATATAGCGCCGTTTTCGTGAAAAATCACCTCAAGGGCGCTGTAAAAGCACTTTTAACAATTTGAATCGTAATAATAATTACACGGCAGAACTTCTTTTTAGAAATTGAATAATAATATTATTGAATTATATTATATTTTATATAGTGAACTTACATTGCGTGAATTTACTCGATAATCGTTTGTGGAAAAGTGTGTGGAAATGTGTGTGTTTCATTTGGGAAAGATTTAACCCGGACATAAAATCTGCAGCACCGTTTATATTATTATACTTAGCTCTCTCAATCAAAATTTAGGCGTATTAGATTTGTTAAAGAATTTATATGTAAAAATGCAAAAGTCAGCCATTTTAAATACATGTAGGATTACGAAAGATTTTTTAAATATTAATATTGAGGGATCTGGAGTCGGTGAAATATTTTCCCATTATGTTTCTGGTGGATTGACGTATTGTTTTGTATTTATTATACTTATATAGTGCACTTACATTGCGTGAATTTACTAGATAATCATTTGTGGAAAAGTGTGTGGAAGGGTTTAGTCTTTCATTTGGGAAAGATTTAACCCAGACATAAAATCTGGAGCACCATAAAAAAAATTCTCTTGTTGAGGTTGAAGATGTTCTTGTATTGTTTTGTATTTATCTACTTATACACTACTACACTATACATATAAAGAGGTAATATTTGTTTGTTTGTTTGTTTGTGTGTTTGTTTGTTTGCATCGAATAGGCTCCGAAACTACTGAACCGATTTGAAAAATTCTTTCGCTGTTGGGAAGCTACACTATCTCTGGGTGACAAAGGCTATATTATATTTAAAAAAAAAATAGGCATCCTTACTAAAACTTCAATAATGTAACCCAGGGTGTAAAAAAATTATCTAAAATATTCTTTAAATCGCGTGCGCTGTGAAAACTATTGATGATAGAATAAAATAATGTACTATGGCTTTATAGAAAACATCATTATTTACAAAAAAAAGTCGCAACAGCATATGTCTAACTATTATGGTTATGCCACAATAAGTATTCTTTTATTTTTAAAATTTAATTTAAATGTCGCCGCTTGAAAAGGCTCTTTATTTGTATATTGGTTTTAATCCTTATCAAAATAAATTACTTGATATTCAAGACAGCTTCAATATCTTTATTTAACTTTTTGAATTTTTCAATTCGGATATTTAATTAGAAAGATATCACGAGTTTAAAATTGTTAGTATTAGAAAAAAATTTCGGCTACGGGCCGGGCGGGAGAGGAGTCAAGAAATGCAGTGCCAGTTGCATATATTATAAAAGAAAGTCCAAAAAAACGTGCAGCTCGCAAAAACTCAGAAACGAGTCCCGGTTCGATCAAGGGAGTTATATGGTGTGGTAGATCTCTATCCCCCCTAGGGAATAAGGGTATCCGTTTTTACCTAAAGGGCGTGCTTTTAAAGATATAAGGGCTGAAAGTTTCGCCCTCTTGAAATTTCTAGAACAGTTTTCCGGAAAGTTCTAGAAGGTTCCATAGAGCTGTAGAAAGTTGTGGAAGGAGTGGCGGAGTATGTCGTGGAATGATCAGGAATAGGGAATCGGGAACATCATTGTGCAACATTCCAGAACACTATCTTTCCTGAGCGAAGCCGGGTAACTCAGCTAGTATATATAGAGAGGTTAGATTTGTTTGTTTGTTTGTTTGTTTGCATTGAATAGGCTCCGAAACCACTGAACCGATTTAAAAAATTCTTTCGCTGTTGGGAAGCTAAACTATCCATGGGTAACATAGGCTATATTATATTTTCAAAAAAATAGGCATCCTTACTAAAACTTCAATAATGTAATCCAAGGTGTAAAAAAATTACCTAAAATATTCTTTACATCGCGTGCGCTGCGAAAACTATTGATTGTAGAATAAAATAATGTACTACGATAATAATAACACATCATTATTTACAAAAAAGGTCACGACAGCATATGTCTAACCATTATGATTATGCCACAATAAGTATTCTTTTATTTTAAAAATTTAATTAAAATGTCGCCGCTTGAAAAGGCTCTTTATTTGTATCTTGGTTTTAAGCCTTATCAAAATAAATTACTTCATATTCAAGACAGCTTCAATACCTTTAATTAACTTTTTGAATTTTTCAATTCGGATATTTAATTAGAAAGATATTACGAGTTTAAAAATGTTAGTATTAGAAAAAAGTTTCTGCTACGGGCCGGGCGGGTCAAGAAATGAAGTGCCAGGGAGGTTGGCTGGACGGTGGAGCGGGAGAGCGGTGGCGGGGAAGGTGGAAGTGGAACGCTGGAGGGGAATGCACGGCAAAGGACATCCAAGGAGTAACATTTTATTTATTTGAATATGGCATTGCAACGCATGCCGGGAAACAGCTAGTTATATTTATATAGTGCACTTACATTGCGTGGATTTACTAGATAATCATTTGTGGAAAAGTGTGTGTAAGGGTTTAGTCTTTCAATTGGGAAAGATTTAACCCGGACATAAAATCTGGAGCACCGTATTAAATACAAAAACTTTGTATCGGTTAGGTAACAGATAAGAAATAACTATTTTAGTAGGTGAGCCGACAGTTGATCCCCGAAATGATATTTAGGTACTATAAAATTAGAATTTTTTGTGCATTATTTTCCAATTTCAAACGTAAAAGATATTCAGTTCGACTTCAAAAATACCCTTCATAATTATTTGGTAGGTATGTAAGGAATTTATATACAGTGTCGATTTTTTGTACTTATGCGCTGGTACATATATAGCAAAAAGAGAAGCAGATTTTCCTTAATGTATTTGAATGAAAATATTCATTATTTTGTTATTCGGCGGTACATCCTATCTGCACATCCCTACGGGGCCACTTAGTTATATTTTGTGTAATTAGGTATAATGTATTTTCCTTACCGCGACTGCACATTGTATATATGTAAGTACGCCAGGGGACCAATTGTCGGCGGATCAACAGTCATGGAATCATTTTAGTCGAAAATGTAATGTTTTTGTTATTTATTTTTATATGCGTATCATACAAGAGTCCCAACTGTTCCTGTCTGGAGCCGCTGAGGTTTTGGCATCTTCAATTGGGGTATGTTGTGAGGCTGTAGTGGGGAGGGAAAGAAAATGGAAAAGAGAAAGGTGGGGAAATTAGAGGCCGACAAGTAATGCATGTTGTCATAGATCACCCCAAGTGGTTCGCAACGTTTGGTGACTTAGCATGGGGGTGGGGCGGTTTCATGAGGGGTGATGCATCTGCCCACCAAATGCGTGGCAAGCTAGATCGGGATAGACTTGTTAAGGTAGATTTTTGACCTCTAAAACAGGACTCTCTCGGAACATCACCTTGTACTGCAGTAGAAGGGATAGATTCAAATATCCGTCACTTCTGGACACACTCTCCCCCAGATTTCTACCCACCCATCACACCTATTTTCTTCCCAGAATTTTCTCTCCTTCGTTTCCTTAAAACAAACCCTCCACACAGTATTCCCCAAGAGATGACTACGTCATGTGGAGCTAATGTACAAAAAATTGACAGTTATTACAATATGTATCCATAAAATATTTTTATAATACAAAATCGGAATTTTGAAGGTTAGCAAACTTTCAATTTCTGTTATTCTCAATACTTTACTCCTTTTCTGACTTGTTACTTGGACAGTAGTGAAGATTTAAGCGTTGGTGTTTTTTTTTTTCAGAAAAGTCAGTAGCCGCAGTGAAGCGGCAGTGAGGTGGCAGTGAGGCGGCAGTGAGGTGGCAGCGAGGTGAAAGTGAGGTGTCAGTGGGGTGGCATTGAGGTGGCAGTGAGGTGGCAGTGGGGTGGAAGTGAGGTGGCAGTGGGTGGCGGTGAGGTGGCAGTTAAGTGGAGTAATGATACTGCGGATCCTGCTGCTGGGACTGATAGTGGCGTTGTGCGTGGTGTCCATAGTGACCTTGGCGCTGGTGCTGCCGCCCAGCGATAAGAAGAAGCAGGTCGCCATGGATGTCCTTGCCCGAAAGGAGGGTCGCCCCAGCCAACGTCTGCACTTCATGAGCTTCGTTCACCACCCCTGACTCTGGAGCCTGTCAGTACGTGATGTACCTATTCACTGTTAACTATTATTTTTGTACAAACAAATTGATTATTCCAGCACTTTAATTAATTCAAGTTTGGTTCAATTACGTGAGCTCGCCGTCATAAAAGTCAGAATATTATTTAAAATTATATCAAACCCTCAGACTAATTTGTTCGCTTTTAGGAACAACTCATATAGGTCTCATTGTAATACTTGTGTCTGTCTCCCTTACTATCGTGGATAAAAATGTGTTAAACGGTGTTGAAGAGATAAAACACCACGCTTTATATTTTAAAACCAAAAAATAAACCAAGGTTTCCGACCACAATTATGAAACTTTGATAATTTTTACATAAAACAACAAAAAAGCCAGATGACGATTTGTAATACATGTCATTTGCCTAATAAAATGTGTGTAATTTTTTTGTGTGTTATGTTATCTGTAACACATGTAACTTAATTTTAGTATTATATTGCCCTGAAGAAGCTACGGAGGTAGAGAAACCCAATCGTCATAAAGTATAGAAAACAAAAGTGGTGTTTAAAAGTTATTGTTTTATTTTAAATTATAATCTCACATCACAAAGTATCTGCTTCATTTGAACAAAAACCTTATTTTAACCAAATTTCATCATATTCTTTGTTCATCGTCAATTTTGAGCCTTTTCTAACGAATAAAAATAATTTACTTTGGCTTAACCAAAACCATTTTGTCTTGTGTAATATGGTTCTATTGAATGTTTAACTAAGCCATTTGATCCAATCAGTGACATATAAAAGTTAATCTAAGAATCTAACTCAGTTTGTTCATCCACTGGAGCGATTTTTGCCATATATTGGCGCCATTTTAAGTGTCTCAATCCAATCGCAATTATCGCTTTGATTTGGATTTTTTTTTAAATACATGTGATTTTGGACTTAAAACGAAGCTATTGAAATGCTTTATCTATAATGATCATTAGATGTCGTAAATCTAAACTTCGTAGACTATTTTATAATGATGTTAAAAATAAGTTTTTTCAATATTTTTTCACGCAAAATTTCTGATCAGCTGTTTACGGTTAAAATTAAGACCTTTTTCCATTGATGTTCACCGTTCATTATCAAGTATAACACAGACAATATACATAAATCGAAAATATTGTATGTTGACTCGAATAAGTACCTCTCATGGCAGTTTCAAAATAACAACCACGCAGGATTCGCGCGGTAGTAAACTTAACGGTTTCTTTTATAAATATTTTTTTAAATCCTTCAAATATGAGAAAAACAGTAAAATATAGGTTAATTCATTGGATACATAGCACTGTTTTAAGTTTTATGTCTCCATGTTAAAATTCGAAGGTATGATTTTTTTAATGTTAGAGAAAACTTTAAAAAATGATATTCTGAAAATGTCGAGCAAACGGCGAAAAAAGTTTTAAAATGCGCTGTCGCTCCAGTGGTTATTAAAAAATGTGAATTATTACTTCAGCAATTTAATGGTTGCCAAACTAAACAACAATTATAAAAATATCGTCATCGTAGAGGAGGTGGCAAAATCAAGATACGTACACAAAATAAGTATTTGAATGTTGGTACATATTGCACATCGCACCTGCACACCGTACACCGTACTACACAATGCAAATACTTTAAATTTCTTAATGCTACCTTCGCTCACTTCTCACTTCACTTCTTTCCCATGGAGCATTGGCAGTACTGTGACCTGCATGACAGTAAGTTGTTCCCTTTGCCAAATCTTGACAACACGCTATCATCAAACCCATCTACCAGTGAGCAAGAAATTAAAAAAAAACGGATGTCGTAAATTATTTAGGCAATACCTTCCACTCCTTGGCCCGAAACAATTCGATATTTTAAATGTTTTCTATATTTTCGCTGAGGTAATGAAAAATATGATAATTTCGGGCACACGGACTCTCTAGCAATACATTTCTATCGATTTATTTTGTTTATTATTTTTACTCTTCAGTGCCGTATTTATAGACACATGAGAACAGTATGGTAGGTCTTATTTGCGTTCCTGTCGTTAATTACAAAACTCTCTAAATATACAATATGTCCGATAGTAAAATGCACAAACTTCGGGAGTTGATTTTACATGATAGTTGTATAAGTAAAATAGATTCAATTAAATTAATAAAATATTTAGCGAAACTCAACTCAACTATTGGCACCTCTGGGACTCGAACCTAGGACCCTTCGCTTACATGGCAAGTGCTCTACCAACTGAGCTAAGGTGTCTATATCAAATTCGTTCACTTTTATCGCGAAATATTGTCTTCATTTAATTAAATATTATAATTTGAGGTTTTACTCATATGGTTAAAAATAAAAAAATAAATATTCATCCTAGACTTGGAGAAAAGTCAATAGATGTCGCATTTCAAAAATAAAATGGATAAAATTTTAACTAGTCACTATCTAGATAGCATTTAGTTCGGGTTGAATCTTGCAATCATATATAAAGATAGCAGCTAAAATAATATGTGCGTTAACAAAATTAAGATAATGTTGGTAGTTCTTAATCGAAGTATGATACAGTTGATTTTTCTATCTGCACATTTTCGATTGAGTTTCGCTAAATATTGTCTTCATATAATTTGAGGTTTTACTCATAAAGTTATAAATAAATAAAAAATCTTCTTTACTTTTTTCGAAATTTCAACTTAATAATAGTTTTCGGGTGTCTTCTATTGAAAAATATTTTTGCATGGGAAAAACTGCGGGAAAAAGAATTTCGATAAAAAGTTATTTATCTCTTTTATTTGTATCGTCACGTAAAATAATATAACCTCCCGAAGTTTGTGCACGTTACCCCTATACACTATGCACCTTCTATAAAAGAGGACAAGTTGGAATTTGTTTGTGCACACCGATTGTATCGAAAAAATATAGTTTTTCGAACTTATGTACAGTCTCCTCTTACTCTGCAAATGCCTAAAGATAATGAGTGCGTAGCGAAGTTTGTCAAATTCGTAAAAAAAATTGAATTGTAATTTAAAAAAATGTGCAATTTTCTTTTAAGTTTTTTAAAAATATTTATATTTAATTTTTCAACTTCCTGACCATAACAAAATATTATTAAATGAAATAACTTTTTTGTCCATCCAGTACACCGGTTCACAAAATCAAGGGTCTCTTTAAAATGATTACCCATACCTTTGTATATTATAGACACGGAAAACTTGGATAATCTCCGTAATAATTTCCTGTGCAAGATTTCAATTAATCAATTTAGGGATCTAGATAATTTAATAATAGAGTGGTTATCTATTTTTTGACGTAAAATTTCTTCTTGTGGAAAAATGTACGCAGGAACGTACAGCGTATTTATTTACTAATGTAAGTTTACATATCATTAATTACTACCTTGAAAGATATGTGCTAATTTTATTGTCGAAACTAGTAAATTAGTTTCACTTCTTGTGTATAAATATAATGTAAGGTACTTGTAAAAGTAATGAATAAAAATGTTGGTTTGTGAAAGTCTTATATTATTTGTATTATAAATTCTTTTGATTTTCTTCAGTTAAGAACACAATAGAGTGCTGGTACCTACCATGATGTATAAAAGTGAAACATTGAACTAGCAGAGAAAGGATGAAAGTAGACTGAATGCTGTAGAAATAAGATCTCTAAGGCGTGTGTGTGGTAAAACTCTGTGTGATCGTGTGACAAATGTGGAGATCTGAAAAGAATATAAGGATGATGTAAGCGTAATAAGTAAGATTAAAAAGGAAAGCTCAGATGGTTTGGGCATGTAGAGCGAGTGATTGAAGAAATGAGTGTAAAGAGAATATATGAAGCAAATGTGAATGAATATTACAGAAGAAGTCGAGGACACCCGAGGAAGACATGGCACCATCAAGTGAATCAGATGCTTAAGTCGGGCCATGTCAAGAGTCAGAATAATAGAAGAGTATCTATGAGACAATGTTTGAATGTTAAAGAGGCAAGTAGGGTATGCCAAGACTGGATTGTTTGGTGGTCCATCCTCTCTGCCTGCCCCTGTGGGGAAACGGCGCGTGATGGTGAACACAATTGCAAAATAAAAAATAGCTTCATTTCCAAAACCAACCTTACTGCATGCTTCCCATGCCGCGATATTTTAAGGGCAGTGTATGTGGATAGTACAGATCATTGAAATGTTTAATAGATAGATATCTATGTAAAAAAGATACAATAGAAAATATTAATCATTTTGTGTTTCGTAGAATTCCATTTAATTTTAAAAATACAATTTAAATTAAATTAATCGGCTGCCATAAAGCCATAAAAAACGGCTCCTCTTCCGAAAAAAGAGGATTTAAATAGAATTAAATTTATTAAACAATTAGAAATCAATAAATTTTATATTAATTTTTACGTTCTTTGAAAGTTTTGTTCAAGTTCTGTGATTAATTCAGTTTTATGAAGCAATTTGCCAATAATGAAATACCTTATAACAGAACATGAATAGAACTTACACGAAACGTTAAATTAACTCCAAATATTTGATGAATAATCCAAATTTTTTTAAACAACTCCTCCTATTGGAATTGCGAGTGTGACACTAAATCGACCCTACACGTCCTTTGCATCTTTCACATTCGTAGGAAATATAATAATATTTGGCTTCTTAGCATAGCGACGTTTCCTTCCATAAAACATCACGTACAAAAACTAGCTGTTAAAAGCGTTGCTAACGAAATATTGCTTTCAACTTACTCGGGCAATATTTATTATATATTAATTATTACGATTTGGCTGTGAGTATTTTCTGAAATAGTAATTCTTGAGAAAAATATTTCTGTAGATAAGAAAATGCCAATCATTCCGACTGCTATGGTTTTTCTGTCGGCTGATTCTGGATTTGTTTGGAGATTACATCAGTGCATAGATACATTGGTTAATAACCCCTACTACCCGATAATTACCAGCAAATTATCGAATTCGTGCATTCTTTTATTATTTCGTTGGTATGGAATATGAGTTTTCGTGTTAAATGCTCGACAGGATACATTTCGCAATTTACATATTAAATAATTTACCAGCAACAGATACCCACTTACCAAAGGCTGTGATAAAAATACAATTATTTTGGCATGTTTGCAAAAAAATGTGTTGTGCGTTGTGAAAGTATATTAAATGAAGACACCTGTTTGTAAAACGCTGATTAACGAATCAAAATATTATACTTTTACATTACATGCGTGAATGTGTCGAATGAATTAATCAACACTTGCAAATTTCACGCCTTTTTCTGTAGCATATGGAATGTGATAACGTCGTATCACAGTCGAGCCGCTGTTTTCCCGACACCAACGACCTCTGCACGCCGATACGGTTTTCCCGCTACGGTGCGGGTCTCCGCTAGAGCCTTTTCCGCGCCTTTCGAAATAGAGACATCTGTGAGCCATAGCGCATAACGTAGAAAATTTATAGAAGCTTCTAAGGTTTTCCGAAAGATATCTTACAAACGTAGAAAACAAAGACAATTAGAATATTATTAGAAATATTGTTTACATTTAATGTTATAATATTAATATTTTGTAAATTTCTTTTTAATTGCCGATATTGATGAGTTAGGATGAATCGTGCATTGTTTTTTCTGCTTTTAGTAAAGATATTGCTTCGATAGACTCTCGCATGACGTGAGGCGTGGTTGGTCGTTCGCTAGTTGGTAGGTCGGAAGGTTGGCTGCCCTGCGCCGAACCGAGCCAAGTAGTACGCTGGGAGGTAGTGTTTTTACGTGCGGGCGTAATGAATTGTCAAATATGTGATTAAATACCGCGATAAGTGTATCTCTATAGTGCCACTGGTTACCCCGAGAGACACGTGAGTACAAATAAGATAAGATATCGGAGCAGGAGCGGTGCAAGTAACGCGAGACATCAAAGTGCTCGCTTAGAGGCCAATGTCAAATGAAGCTGTATGGAGCAACCCAACTACCAGCTTCCCATCTCCCTCGGAGTTAGGCGAGAGCCTAGACAATAAATCTCGTCTTAACGTCAATTACCGCATGTTAATACAATTGTTTATTACATCTCATTCACGTTGGCTGTGCCGTGTTATGATATAAACCTAAAATAAGCTTTACAATTGTTTTTCGTTTCGTTTTCCTTGTGAAATTGTCTCCTAGGGGTAGAGTGTAGAGACTAGTCGAAGCTTTATTGCTTTATTTGCGAGATGTTTTATTGAATTACTTATCAATTGATGATTGAAACGCGATGTTTATAAAACATTTGACTTATCCTGAATGTAATAAAATTACATTCGTAATCTTTTCATAAATGTTTAGAAAATGAAGAGGCCGATCTATGGTTCATCTCAAATGCTAGATTATGGTCAGTGTTTATTTGACCATATTACTATAATTTTAACTAATCGAATTCTGTGAAGTCTAGAAAAACTATAGTTAGATAGATTGTGGAACATGTCAGGTTTATGTCATAAAATATTTCCATCACTTTATTCTAATTATTGTTACTCGTATACATGCATTCCATTAAAAAGAGCAGATTCACTGAAACAACAAATAAATATTTATTGTAATAATTTGTGGTAAGTACCGTGGTTTAGCTTGAGACTGTTATTTGGATTACCCCGATCCCTGAGACGCTGACGGAAGGTCCCAAGCTCAAGGACACCCGAATATTTATTATGTACACACAAAACACTCGCACACGCAGGCATATGTAGGTATATTATGTCCTTTTTCGTTTGTTCGGGTTATCCTGTTGATTTTCTTGTTCAATTTATAAAATGCTAATATTTAGGAGGTGTTATAGGTGCGGAATGGAAAACACATAATACGTTAATCTAACCGTGAAATGTTTAATTGTTCAAACGACTTATTTGTAATTCGGCCTCATTGCTAAAACGGTGAAATTCATTTTCACAGTTCGAGTAGGTACTTACCTACTGAGCTGGACTTTTAGAACAGTTTTCTTACCTATGTAATTTAACAATTCAATTTACTTGGCATAGTGTACAATTCAATAAGGGAGGCGGATATGGGTACCGACGTCCTGAGAACCATTTATTGGATTACCAACACCTCTGCCATGGGTCACCCCAAGTGGTTCGCTACGTTTGGTGATTTAACAAAGGTTTTTCATTGGAATTCGGACCGAATCTGCCCTCCAACTGCGTCGACTCTCCACACAGCATCCCCAAAGATGTCATAGTTCCTGGTGGAAATTATTTTTCTCAGAGCCCATGGGCGCCCGCAGAAAATTTTCTAGGGGGGGGCAACGTTCTGTCTCTCCATACTTTCTTTATGCTAACACAAAGTGATTTAAAATAAAAGTAACATTATTTGACTATTTTCTAGGGGGGGCACTTGCCCCCCCCCCCTGCGGGCACCCATGTACAGAACCTTTTATACGTACTAAGTACGAGTCGCTAATATTGCCTTCGGTGATTAAATATTACTATTTGAAATTTTACACATCAAGTTAAAATAAAAAATAAATTAAGGTAATCATACAGAAAATCGTGACAGACTTAATGAGAAGTAATGATAATGAGAAGTTAGTATTACAGTTTCCGGAAATGGAAAATAATGCATTTCACTTTATTTTCATTTGATGTCTTTTCTTCACTCATCGTTTTAAATCAGTTTATCAGGCTGGTATATTTTTTATTTCTTTATTAAACCCAAACTAATAACCTATTTTAGGTTACAGGTTCATCTTTGGGTCAAATAAGAGAAGAAAAAAAATGACCTAATAACTTCCACATCAAACAAAATAACTAAAGAAATGCAATATTTTCAATTTCCGGAACCTAAAATGCTTATTAGTATCTAACTACTACAAAGCGTTCTTTTAAGTCTATATTAGGCGGGTCCTAGTTTTCTGTTTATCCACCAAATTTAAACTAATTATAATAAACATAATTATTAATGTGTTAAAGGCCGTGAATGAGAACAACCGTTTTATACAGTTTGTTGAGAGACATACTTTACTTAGGGGGCACACATTTATTAGGGGTGGAGGGGGGTCCAGCAAAATCTCACGTCGAATGAAAAAAATATACGAAGTGGCCCAAATTTATCTCACCAAGAGGGGGGGGGGGGGGGGGGGTCTAGATTGGAAGAAAAACTGCTCACGTAATTAATGTATGCCCCCTTACTATAAACCAGTGATTCCTGATATTATTTGGAATAAAAAATGTTAATGAAATTTTGGTCTCCGGTCACATTTTTTATTACGAAACATAAAAAAAAATAAATAGGTGTTGGACAGTTGGAGGCGGGGTGAAAGGCTGGCCAGCTGGTCAGTCACTCGGCTCAGAGACCATTCATCACATGTTAAAGAAATTTTATTTGTTTCATTTAAAAATAAAAAATTAGGACGAATTGCTTCAAAAAGTTTGATATATTCATAAAATATTTTAAGTTAATTTTCACGTTCTGTGTAAGTTTTTTTCAAGTTGAAGCAACTGGCTTATAATGATATAATAACAGAACTTGTATAGAATTTACACATAACGTGAAAATTAACTTCAAATATTTGATGAATCCGTCAATTGAAACAACCCATCCATACAAAAAAAAAACGAGTGTGCTTTCGACCACACTACTGAAGTAAAACTTCACTAACTTATAAAAAAAGGGAGAACGGAAATGTGCGCGCGCACTGCTCTCTCTTGCTCCTACAGTATGATACAGACAATATGCCTGCACTGTGTCTTAGATATACGATACGCAACGGGCTATGAGAGTAAGAGAGAAAGAAAATGTGTGCTCGCACCTCTCTCTCTTGCTCCTACAGTAATATACGAAACGTAACTCTCTCTCTTTCTACCTTCATTAACTTACATCTCCCTCTCAACTTCCGTTCGCCTCGCCCGATCACACTTTTCGTAACGCTCTCGTCACGCGTTCACCAGCTTACTCCCCAAGTCAAGCGTGCGTAAATAAGTTTTACTTTTAAAAAATTCCCCGTACCAAAACTTCTTTTACATTTTTTACTCCAATAATGTCAGGAATGACTGGTTAAAGTAAGTTAAGTAGGTCCCCCTTAACACCCTGTATATACACATATATTTTACTAAAGAAATCTTTCGAAAAGGGACTAGTTTTTCAACCGAAAAGTGCAAAACGAAGATATTT
Source organism: Limnephilus lunatus (assembly GCA_917563855.2). NCBI lineage: Eukaryota > Metazoa > Arthropoda > Insecta > Trichoptera > Limnephilidae > Limnephilus > Limnephilus lunatus. The sequence goes on from OU830592.1 coordinate 51,004,945, forward strand.
TTTTATTATCAAATTGTAATCATATTATTATTATTTTTTTATATGAATGCCTCACAAGAGTCCCAATTGCTCCCGTCTGAAGCCAGTGAGACTGTGGCATCCCCAATTGGGGTATGAGGCTGAAGGTAGTGGGGAGGGGAAGGAGTTAGGGAAGAGGAAGGTGGGGAAGTACCTGGCTATTCAGATCTGGTCACCAAACACGGCTTATTCCATTTCAAACAACGTTTCAATTCTTAATGGTGGTCTTACACCAGGGCGATACTGAGAGTATCTTCCACTCTGGAACGTGCCGCAAATATACTATATTTTATTTTAAATGAATAAATTGAGAAATAACACAAATTAATCAAATAAAATTTATTTGCCACGCCGGGATTCGATCCCGCGACCTTCGGTGTGCGAGTCAAGAGTCTTACCACTGGACTACGCCGGCCTTCAAATGCTTATTAATCGTAACATAATTTATGCATGAATTGAAATAATATCCAACAGTGTACACTAGAATACTACCAAGCTATTATACATAAATTAGGTCATTACGGTCAGGTAGGTTGGGTTATGTTGTATTAAAATGTTTCTTTACGATGGGAGTTTAATTTTTTATGCAATAACTCATCCATAATGATGAGTTTCGCGGAATGGGTGACACGTTTATTTATTTAGCACTTTATATAATATATTATATATATAGTAATATACCAATGGTTATTGCCGGTGGCGATTTCTTCGAACCAATTTGCGTATGAATTATTAAATATCAGATATATTATGTGTCGTGTTTTTGTGATTTCATTTTAGAGTATTTCAACAAATTAAAAAAAATTTAACATCGACAGGAAAATGTTGGAAATGCAAGGTGGAACGATTCTGCATATCACAAAACTAATTGAATTTTTTACGTAGAATTTTACGAGCGATATTTACGATAAGATTTTCACATAGGTAATGTTAACATCACTAAGGAAATTACCTTTGTATTACCTTAACATGTAGATCGGTCAGTGCCTAAGTTGGCAACGCGCTAGTTCCCAATAAGGCGTCGTGGGTTCAATTCCTCGGCTGGCTCCTCTATAACGATAAAAGCAACATTTTCCGCTTAGCGTGATGGTAGTAGGGGATTTTCAAAATATTGTACGTTATTATTAGTAACCCGGGAATATTTTTGTTTCTTTTTGTTATAATTTCACGCCTAACAACTCGGACCACGTGTTAATTAGCCGATAAGCCAATGTAAGAAAACGGTTTAATTTTTATTATCTATAGTCAATCTAATTTTCAATAATTAATATTATTGATATTTGTGAATACTTCTAAGCACGTGCCCAACAATTATGAAAATGCATTTAAACCAAATACTTCGATTTCAATGTTTTCTAATCCGCTTAAGAGTTCTGTCAGCACAGTGAAATATTGTTACATGCAGTTAGGGCGGAGGGGGAGAAAGAAGTGAAGGGGAATTTTGTTAGGCTGGATGCAGCTAGGGCGGGGGGGGGGGATAAGTGAAGGGGGATGTTAGGCTAAATGCAGTTAGGAGGGTGTAGATAGAAGTGAAGGGGAATGTTAGGCTGGATGCAGTTAGGAGTTTGGAGAAAGAAGTGAATAAGAATATTAGGCGAGATGCAGTTGGGAGGTTGGAGAAAGAAGTGAAGGAGAATGTTAGTCGAGATGCAGTTAGATCGGGGGGGAGAAAGAAGTGAAGGGAAATGTTAGGCTGGATCCAGTTAGGAGGATAGAGAAGTGAAGGGTGATGTTGTTAAGCTGAATACAGATAGGAGGGTGAAGATCAGGGTTGCCAGGTGTTCGGTATTTTACCGAACCGTTCGGTATTTTAGCACCGTGTTCGGTATGACAAAAATATCGAAGTATGGGCGGTTCGGTATGTTTTTTCTGATTTTTTTCCCTAATAAACAATTCAATTGTCAGATTTGACGCAATTAAAGTTAAAGTACACAGTCGTTCGTGTAAAGGAGGAGAATGTAACGATAATTGTAAAATCCTGAAGAAAACCCCAGATGTCAAATATCTAGGGATCACTAAAGAAAGTAACATGAAATTTAAGAAACATGTCGAAAACTGTGTCAAAAGAATTAGAAAACTTACTTACATTTTTATACGATTAGGAAATATCCTAAATCTTTCAAAAACATAAAAATGGTTTACTTTGCTCTTGTGCAGTCAGTTTTGCAGTACGGAATAATCGCATGAGGAAGCATATATAAGAATAATCTGTATCCGATAGTAACAAAAAAAAATCATTAAAGTTATTATTAAAAAACCAAGAATTTTCCCCACCAAGGAACTTTTTGAAAAATATATGGTCCTGTCGGTTTCAAAACTATTTAAAAAAATGCTATTTTAATAATTTTTAAAGAATCTGAGTGTGGTGTCCGACCGAAACTAGTTTTAACGGCCGAAACCGAAACCGAAACCGAAACTTTCATATAAGGGCATGTTTTCGTGGAAAAAAAATCGTCGATCTTAATCAGTCAGCATTTATTTTTAAATCAAATATCAATCATTCAGTCTCTGATATTTGAACTAAACATGACGTAATTATCACTCCTTATTTCAAATAACAAAATTACGTAGAAAAAAAAATGATTTTTTTTAAACCTAATTTGTTAAGGTACACTAAACAAAAAATACTCTTTCATCTTAAGAACAAAATAATTTCTTATAAAATTAAAACACACACTTTGAATTTAACCACATAACCAAATAATTTCTTCTAAACTTTGGTCATATTGTATGACACTTGTTATAATGAACTACATTTAATTAAAATTTAAAATTACCTATTAAATTAATTATTAAATTATTATTAATATTTCCAAAAGTATCTATTTTTGTTAAAATAAAAATCATTAGAATTTAAAAAGTTAATTTCAATGCTGATAATAATTGCAGTAATAAATGCATGTTTTGTGTGATAAAAATTGTAATAATAGATAATTCTTGCATGTTGCATACAGATAATAATATATTGAGTATTATTAAGGTATATTGTGCCATTGGTTTTTGTTGTTCGTAATAGAAAAGAAGGGTTTTGACAGTAACTCAGAGCAATGACAATAATACACAGTTCGGTAACCTTTACAATAACAGCAGATTTTTTTTTACAGTTAGAATCCGTTTCAAGAATAGGAGATTTGCATTTGTTAATAGTGAAACTTTTATTTTTTATGTGAATAGTATTACCAGAAAATCTTATTATAATAAGATTTTTTGAAAAAAAGTTAACTTTATAGTAATAATGATCTGAAATTGTGGTATTATAAAATATGAGGGAGAGGGAAGTAACTGATTTCATAATATTGTTGAAACTCGAGAAAGATAAATTAAAAACATATAGAATAGCAACGTTGTAGGGAGAGTAGAGTTTATGAAATGTTGGGGGGGGGGGGCGATAAGAGATGTTTATTTTTTTCGTTGATGTGTAGAACAGGGGTCCCAATTTCTTTACGTACATACACCTTTCCCTCTCGGATCCATGCGAATTTGAAGATATTATCCCGTGAAGCCTTCCGTGCAAGATACCAAAGATGTTTCGCTCGAAATGTTAAGTGTTCGGTGATGTAAATCTGGGAGCGAGTTCCTGCCATTCCGATGAGTGTGGTATTTAGTTTATTGTCTCTGTTTGTAGTTTTTTTGTTGTACGCTTTGGTGTCGTTTAAGAAGTTCTCACGGTCAATGTTAGTTTTAAATCTAAGTATTATAGGCCTCTGCAGGTCTTTATTGTTTTTTTTGGGAGATACGGTATGCTGTATCTATGTTATTGAGTTCCGTGTTGGCATTAGTTGTTCTTTGTATGTTAAATATAATGTTTTTCAGATTTTCTCCGTTTATTTCAGGGATTCCCCTGATTTCGACGTTCTTTGATCTATTTTATTTCTATTTGTTCGAATTGACCTTCTAATTGTTCTAAGCGATTTTCGAGGTCAGCATTTTTTTTTCTAATTTTATGTTTGTGTCTTCTAGTTCGTGTACACGAAGTAAGATTTCTTCATATTGTTTGCTCATTATTGATATTGTATTGACTACGAAAAGGCATTTTACAGGGTAAAACATACTGGCCTAATGAAATGCTTGCGGATTGTAACGTTGACACCAAAAACCAGAATTTCATTAAAAACCTGTATTGGTTCCAAACAGCAGAAATAAGACATGGGAACGAGAGATCTAATGCAATCGCCATTCAGCGTGGAGTACGACAAGCCTGTATCCTGTCGCCACTATTATTTAATCTCTATTCAAACATAAGATATGCAGATGATACTGTATTACTAGCTGACAGTATCAGTGACCTCCAAGACCTATTAGATCTTGTTAATAATGCTGGTGAGCAACTGGGCCTAACAATCAACGTCAATAAAACTAAATGGATGACTTTTGGACGACCTGGATCAATGATACAGTTAAATGGTTGTAATGTCGAAAAGGTGGAGAGATTTAGATACCTCGGCAGTATCCTCACGGAGACTCTTGACCCAGATATAGAGATTAGGTGAAGAATTAAAGCAGCAAGAACTGCATTCATAAAAATGAAATCCTACTTCTGCAATGACAATATCAGCTTAAAACTAAGGCATAGAATGCTAAAATGTTATGCGTGGTCGGTCTTGCTGTATGGTTGGGAAACATGGACCTTGAAAATAAATACCATGAACAGGTTAGAGGCTTTCGAAATGTGGCTTCACCGGAGAATGCTCAAGGTCCCATGGACCGACATGATCACCAACACAGAAATTCTCAGGCGGGCTAGAGCAGATAGAGAACTGCTTACATTAATTAAAATCACGAAAATTTCATATCTGGGTCATATAATTCGAGGGGAGAAGTATCACTTGCTCCATTTAATATTGAAAGGCAAGATAGAGGGTCGCCGAGGGCCTGGTAGGAGACAAATGTCTTGGCTGCGAAATATACGAGAGTGGACCGGCATTAGAAGTGTGGAGGAGCTATTCCGGGCAGCGCAAGACAGAGAGACCTTTTCAAGAGTGATCGCCAACGTCGGGGGGACCTGATAAGGCACATAAAGAAGAAGAAGAAGAAGTCTTAATAACTTTAACTTTTCCCGAAGATGATGGAATAATCAGTTCCGAGATAAGCTCTTCAGTTAGGTCTACAGGAATACTTATAACGAGACCCAAGCGAGAGCTATTGAAGGAAGGGATGTATGCTTTCAATTTTTTTGCAGAGAGGGAGTCTATGAAATTTATAAATTTATTGGCATTAAACGCGGATGTGAACTCGACACAAATGCGAAATCTGCCCTCAGATCGGATACCACCTGGGGAAATGCCAACTGTTTTTTTTCCAATGAATTGACCAAATTCAAGGGGATGTAGAGAGTGGCCAGGAGTGTTGTTTTGAAAATAAACAATGAAGGGAGCTTTTGCCGAAGTCGGATACAAGGAAGGAGAAGCTACAGGAACTGAGACCTGGGAAGTATCAGTGTTTGGAAGGTCGCAAATTTTCCTCTTTTTTGGCGTAGAAGATGGAATTTGATCTACTATCTCTACCTAAGGATCAGGGGGGCGGGATTAGGGGGTTTCTTCCCCATGGCAAAGGGGATTGGGGCAAAAGGAAATAAAACCACAAATAAAATAACACTTATTGGAGTTAGACAGCAAAAAATGAACTCAAAGAAGACAAAAAACTATAATTATAACTGACTAAATGCCAAAAATTATATTTTTCGTATTATAACGAAAAAAACGCAACAGTGTTTTTCAACCATTTTTCAACTGTCAAAATTCGAATCACGTAGGTACTTATAAACAGGTTTTCTCTTGGCTAATGATCCAAGACTTGGTGTCTAATTTATATTTAGAACTAACGAGTAATGCAATGCAACTCAAAGAAAGAAAGTGTTTGTGTTTTCAATCTGTTTATTGAAGTGCTATTGGAAACAAAATTTTTTGAAGTGAAAACTTCTTTAGCATCGTTGTGATTTGAAACTCGATAAAACGAAAATGCTACACTAAAAAAAGACAAACACGTACATCTATAGGATTTAGCCTGCGGGAGAATGAAATAGATTGATCAGTCTCCTCTTTTTGCGGTGTTTTGTAGCTTATCGGTCTCCTCTTTGTTCGGTGCTTCGTAGCCTTCCCACTCTTGTCTAATTTAGTTTTCTGAAGGTTTCACTTCTACCGCGTATGAACTGCACACATTTTTTTCTGTCTGGTGCGTACATGGATAAATCAGAAGGTTTTCCGACGCGAGAGCAGGACACATGCAGTTGTCCGCATGGTTTTTCCAAATTTACCCTCTGCTATCCCCTACCGCAACAATGTCTCCTTTGCAATCCTTCCCTCTGCTCCTCCCTCGTTCCTCACCTCTCTGTTATCCTGTTCCCCGTTCCCACCGCCGTTCCCCTACCGCGTCCTCTTCTCCCGCGATCCCCTTCCATCTTCCCTGCCTTCCCCTTTCCGCGTCACCGCCTACCAAGTTCCCCGCCTTCCTCCCGCTTTCCCCTTCCATTAAATCGTGTAAACTGTAAAAATAAGTATTGTTGGTGTAATAAGTTCGTTGTTCGCTGTGAATTATAGCATCTAGTCATAAGAACCCTTTTAATTACTAAAAAGCAACGTTTATGTATTTCTATTAATATTTTGTAGTAGGGAAGAGCATCATTGTGGTACAGCACTCAACGGGAACAGAGTAAAAAGTAGTATAAATTAGAGTGGATACTTCCTTCGTACCCGCATATACGATAACCAAATACCAAAAGCAAACGCAGCTTAGCTTGCGCACTCCATTCTCTATCTGAGCAATATACCCAATGATAACACTCGATTGATTCATGGTGCCTCTACCTTGTCAAGTGCAGGTGCTAGGCCGCTAGCCCCATCAGTTATCAGGTAGCCGAGGTATTGATTATTCCTTCAAGCCTTACGACTGGTGACTGGTGACAGTTGGACGCAGGAAACGGAACAATACAAATTATTTTATCTACATTCCATATCATAATTATAATTATTGGTAGGTGGCCCGTTATTCCGACATAACATAACCATCGATAGATACATAGATACGGGCTTTTAAAAACTTACTTGACCTACTTCAACAAGTGATTCCTGAAATTATTTTGGGTAAAAAATGTAAATGAAATTTTGGTCTACGGTGACTTTTTTGATGTCTTTTTTCTTAAAAACCAAACAAAAAACGATGTCTAACCCTTTAGTCCTGAATAAAACCGACTATATATATACATGTCGCCGGACTGTCGTACTTCGCAATGTTTCGACTTGATCGTGCCAGTAATCCCGGGGCGTTGCACCCCTATTATGTCTTCGGTTTTTGTTTTCGCTCTTTATTTATTATATTTCTTGTGTTTGGTATTTGCCTAACACAATCTTTTAAAAAAAATTAAGTAGGTACTATTTTATAATTTTGTGATGTGAAATAAAGTTGGCGAACCGCTAGTGGGCGTTATGTACAATGTACAAATAACATAAATGCATGTATCTCTTGGGTAGGTGGGTAGGTACTAGAAATGCCACGAATAGTGATTTTGCAGAATACAGAATATACGACTAGGATCTCGGCCGAAGCGCTGAACATTCGGCGGCCGAATATTCGGCGACACCATTATTCCGACCTGCATCATTGAAGCGCGTGCGGTAAGCCGTGGGCGTATTTGCGAGTAGGTCGTGTTACAACACGCATTATTTGCTGATTGTTACGTCAAATTGCGTTACGTATAGTGTGTATGTCTTAAAAAATATCACTGTTCGCGAAAAGCTTTACGAAATGGCACCATTTTATAAAAAAATACCTATTTGGGAATGTTATGAAATTTTTTTTTTCATAATTTGGTATTCGGCCAAATACTGTAAACCATTCGGCCGAATACCGAATAGAAAATAAAGTTTGCCGAATATTCGTGGCATCTCTAGTAGGTACTAAACGCAAAAGATATAAGTATAGAAACAGGTTTTTTTACATGAAAACATCCACATCGTTAAAAGTACGTAGTCGTAACCGAAGTATTGCAGGTCAACAATGCACTCACATCTCGGGAAACGCAACAATTAAATGACCGTTACATTTCATTTGTTCTAGCATCGCAACCCACACTAACACAAGTACTGGATAATTATGTCAATGATTGATTACAACCGGTTCGTGCGCATATTTATTGTGAACACAAACTGTACTATTATAACATACATACGTGGTGACTGACGAGCTACGTCTAATAATGATCCACTATTTAAAGCCGTAAACACGAAATCAGTAAGAAATACTCAATAATTGTTGTCACTCTTTTAAAGTCTCGTCTTGCACTAACTTTGTGACATTATAGTTTTATGCCAACGGCTTTGGGTAGGTGCAGGAAAGGGAGGAATAACAGGACACTCGAAGAAGGATCCCTAATAGGACACTCAAAGAAATTATGGTCCAAAGTATCCGCTGACCCACAATTTATTAAAGTAGGTACATGTAGGTGTACAGTTTTTTTTTCTGTTAGGAAGTTAGAATACGTTTTCATAGCGTAGGTATAGGTTTGGAAGGTATAGTAATCGAGGAACACCATAGTCCACCATTGGATGGAAAAATTTTAGCTGAGAAAAACAGTGAAAAGATAATAATAAAAATAATGTTAGGAAAGTTTGTTGGACTGGTTAGCGAGAGGAGGTTGCTGACTGGTAATATCGATGAGAGGAAACCAGAGCGTAAAGTACAGTGACTTATGCAGTGTACCATAACCAGAACTGTATTTACTCTCTGACCTGCTGATGTCAAAGGTAACCCGATATCATTCAGGAATTACAGTACTTGGGAATAATTCTGGACTCAAAGATATCTCTTGAAGAAAAAAAATGCTGATTTTATTGACAAAAATTGCTAAGTAGTTGTCTTTCCTTGGAACAATTAGGAAAAAATTTGACAAAATCACAAGATTACTAATTTATAACACAATTGCTGCACCACACAGAGACTACTATTCTAATCTCTATATTAGTAATGTGGATAGCAAAAACTCCAAATAATCTAGAATAACAAGGAAACAAATTTTGAAGTGTGTTAAATATAAATCAACATATAAAATGGAATGGTTATTACACATCGGCCCTGATAGTGGAAATTGTAATGCTTTCCGAAACGTTGCCTAAAGAAGGAGATAGCATAATATCCCAAAAATAAATAACCGAAATATAGAGAAGTCTTCCAAAACTATCCAAACCTATCGTTTTGAGTTAAATGAATGAACCTTTTAATCCTAATCAGGTTTAATATTTATCAATCTTTGTCCTGCTCCTTATGGGGCGTTCACACACATCACTCGGATGAAGGTTACTAAAGGAAATGTTTCATTTTCGATTCTTCGAAATAAGAGTTCACTCGTCATTCTCACTACAAAGTCGTCGAGCGCAGTCGCACGCGTTGGCCGACGCTGACGGTGAAAATTCAATTCGGGAATATTTACGATTTCAAATTGACATTTCCGATAACGTCGAACAAAATTACGAGAAATTGGCTATTCTTATAATAATAATAATAATAATAATCTTTATTTGGAAAACAAACAGCTTTACAAAGATGCATAAAAATAAAGAGTGCTAAAATAAAACAGTAAGCCTAAAAACATGTTTTCGCTGATAAAATTTGTTTTTTTTTCGCTGACAAGAAAAACATAAAGAAAAACTAAGAAAAAAATAGTTAAGAGAAGCTAAATTAAACATAAAGAAAAACTAAGAAAAAAAAAATAGTAAGGAGAAGCTAAATACTTAAATAATGCATGATATAAACAGTAAATAAATATCAACACCATAAAATAAACAAATGGTTAAATAATAATCTGAAAACTTATATCTACCAGTAGTTTTGCACCATGAAATTTTTTTTATTCCAAATAGGCCTCGGCTTCCAATAAAATCCATATAAATGTAATATTTGTAAACGTATCCAAAAACTAAAAACTGTCTTTAAAAGATGATGAAATATGCTTCCAACTTACTGGCATATTTAAAACATCGTCGTAGAAGTTTCTAGAAAACCTAACCCAAAACATGAAGTCGAACCATAGAAGTCGCTGAAAATTTATCCAAAACCCAGTCCTCCTCAGCACAGGATCTCCTAGTGAGGAGGACTATAAATATATCTATCTATTATACATATAAATTTATATATTCTTATAAAAATGTTAATAAAATGTAATATAGTTACTAAATTTAAAAAAAATAATTATTAGAAATAACCATGTAATTTTTTAAACAGCATAATTTTTAATATAAACTTTTAAAAGTTTTAAAAATAGCTCTCCTTGCGTTTTTTCTAACTAAAATTAATTAATTATAAAAAATATAAAAACACGCACTTATTTTGTTAGACAAATGAATTATAAACCTGTTTGTCGCCTCATTTTTCTGTCGTTTAATATAAAAATAATTCTTGAAAAATTCACAAAGTTTCATAATTTTTTTTTCAAATTCCGATCGGAAACTTTGGTTTCGTGAAAGTTTACGTTCGTTATATTGTGATTAATTGTTAGGTTTAATATTTAGTGCGTTGTTTTTTCTTTCCGATGCCGTTTAGATCATATTTTTCACCAGAAGGGAAGAACACTTTTCACATTTTTCACTGTAAGGGAGAAACAACGATTTCTATGAGATGTTAGACCGATATCCAACATTGTTGGAATGCTTCATTCGGCACTGTCTCTCATCGCTTTCGTTTCATCGCGTGTTCAGACGGGTCGTTTCGAGTGAAAGAGGCGGAATGAAATCACGAAATGAACGACGAATGAACCGTCTGACTTAGCTATTATCAGGGTTATAAAGTAAGGGTCAATTTTGTATGGACTTAATATTTTCAACTTAACAACGACTATTAATATCATTTCTTGTCAAATACACACTGGTGCCCTGAAATCTATACTGCAACCTCCCAACTTGCATGGGTGAAAAGCTTCAGAATGGTCTACGCCGTAGACTGCGCCGTAGACCATAACGCCGGAGGTTTTTACACATAATAATAATAATAATTGGATAATTTCTAGAGTGCCTTTTTTGTGAAAAATCACCTCAAATACAGTATCAAATATAGAGTAGCACTATATTATTTAAATCGGTACGAATTGGTAGACTTGCATCTCGGTAGATAATTTACTTAAAATTAATTTTAAAAGTCAGTATCTTCTTTCATTGTATTAATTTTACCTAATTTAGCTACATTTTCTTAGAAGAAATGCATTTTAAAATTTATTCAAACATATTCCTCAAACTGTCTCAAATATTGAACGGCGCAAACACGATTTAGAAAAATTGGCTTCGGTTTTCATTAAGCAGAGTGGTTTGACATTCTCTCGGTCCTCCCCCTCCCCCTCCCCCTCCCCCGCCACCTGCACCCCTCACAGGTCCCGCCGCTCCCAAGACGAGAATCGCAACACTCGCATCAGCCTCGTAACAGACTTCCCCCCCCCCTAGCTCCCTAAAGCTCCAACTGCCGGGGGCCAGTGGGAATACCTAACCTGGTAGATTTTGTCACTAAACTCTTTCGAGGCCGTATCAAATTTATGACCTGTTCCGAGCAACTTGCAATACTTTCGACAAAAAAAAAAAAACAATTTCTTCTAATTATTACACAAACAAAATATATGAAAAGGACATTACCAAACATTAACGAACATCTTAAATTAATAAATCTATCTAATCACGTAAACGTAATTTTGTTTTCTTGAACGAATAGCGTCCAATAATGGCTACTGAGACAGGAAACTTGCCAGAGTAGAATTAAGATAAAAAAAGTAACTTTTAATAATTTAATCGAAAACTGGTCTATTTTTTGTACAAATATTTTCAGCAGCTTTCAGATTTTTTTTATATTACTTTTAAATTACAAAAAAAGTTATAAGCTATAAAAGCAATTTCAATAATTTGCTGTTTTTCATCTTTCCACTCGCATATTCACGAAACTCCAAGCGTTTGAACAAAACATGAATTTCACACCTGAAACGTAAACAGATTGTCTGTTTCTAGCTCTGCCGATTCTAAACTTGTTTTTGTTCCCGCTTGTGCAGAATTCTAGTAAAGTTCTAGTTATGTCATTCCGCTTCGGTCCGTAGTTCCGTGTCGGTCGCTCTTTGGCCCGCCGGCGCCGCCGTAATGAGCTCCTCTCCATAATGGGCCTGCTGATTGGGCCTAGTTTCTTCCTAGTTCCTACAAGAGATGCCCCAAATCCTAGAGCCCGAGGCGCGGCACCCCAACCACTTTGGACCTAGGCAGTAGGCGGTATGTATACCTGCCACGGAGGAAGGAATAGATTAGATAGAATAGATAGATATTCGTTCCTCCGTGATACCTGCTGTGTTGTGTGTAGAGGTTTGGATGCCCAGGTGTGCAAGGAGAGGAAGATTCAGCGATGCTTTGAGGTTAGCCTAGCAGATGAATGGAAGCGAAGTGAACGGAAGGTATTTCTACCAATGGAAGGTATTTCTACCAATGTTATATTTTATAATCCAAATAATCCAAATTAAACTCACACACTAATAAATCCTCGTAATTTATATGTAATGTTTACCATAAATTCTCATAACTTCTATCATTGAAAGAGGGACTAACAATGTAGCGAAAGAAATGCAATTCCTGATTGGTATCCCTTCTATCCGGTAGGTTTGACAGTCTCCTTGGTCGAGGGGCAAGGTTCTCGACTTGCAATCCGGAAAAAACGGGTTCAAATCCCGGCGGCGTATTTACAATCCCTACCGCGTTTCAGTCGCGCTATAGACTGAAACTGGTTAGGGATTGTAATGTATAAATCACCTTACAAACAAACACTACCGCGTTTCAATCGCCTGCGCGCTGCGTTTTTCTATATTTTTCTATGAGGGTGATGACGAGTAATTATAGAAGGGTAAGCAGAGAGGATAGACGTTTTTTTAAACTTAAATTTTTTTTTTTACATTGAAAATTTTGTAAGTTTAAAAAAACGCGGTCTATCATCTCTGTTTACCCTTCTATAATTACAGTCATCACCCCCATATAAAAAGATAGAGCAACGTAGCGCGCAGGCGACTGAAACACGGTAGTGTTTGTAAGGTGATTTATGCATTACAATCCCTAACTCGTTTCAGTCTATAGCGCGACTGAATCGCGGTAGGGATTGTAAATACGCATCCCGGCGTGCACAAATAGATTTTATTTGATTAATTTGCGTTTTATCACAATTTTATTTTATCAGTATCGTCCTGGTGTAAGACCACCATTCAGAATTGAAACGTTGCTTAAACCGTACTTGGTGACCAGATCTGAATAGTCAGGAATTTCCCCACCTACATATTTCCCATTTCCTTCCCCTTCCCAATATCTTCAGCCTCACAATATACCCCATTAAGGATGGCATAGTCTTATTGGCTCCAGATGTAAGCAGTTGGGACTCTTGTGAGGTATTCACACAAAAAAAAGTAATGTGCTTCCATATTTGCCTCTGAAACTAACCAATCTGTACCTCATTGCAACTAAACCTTCTTTATTTATGAACTTTGGAGATTCGCAAATGGGACGCTTAGATGGTTTGGACAGCTAGAGCGAATGAACGAAGAAAGGAGTGTAAGGAGAATAAGTGACGCAAATGTGAAGGGCGGGAGAAGTCGGTGACGCCCGAGAAAGACATGGAAGACGCGATCAATTGAACCAAATGCCTGAATCAGGCTATGTCAAAAGTCAGAATTACAGAAGAGTATGTATGAGACGATGCATGAATTTGAATGAAGTAAAGTTTTTCAACCATCCTCTCTGCCTAACCCTGCGAGATAACAGCGTGATGGTTAGTTACTTAGTTAGTTTAGTTATCTTTTAATTTTTTGGTGAGTGGATTTCTTTAAATTAAATTGATCAAGTACTCGACCTCCTGTTTTTCCCCTGAATAATTGTTCCGGAAAGAGGAAGTGCTTGTAACGAAAACACTTTTGTTTTTATTATTTATGTACTCAACATCTTATTTCTAATGTTTTAAACAGTCAGCATGAAAATTAAAAAAAAAATGCAGTGGTAAAATAGAATGCCAAATTATGTAGTAGGTACCCTTATTATTTCTAAATATAGAATGGCTACCCAGTAAGACCCGATATTATTTCTATTAATTTAAATTATTAATGAATGTTATGTTATTAAAATTATTAATTAATGCTATATAACATATTATTAATTTTCCGTGAATTTTCTTTGCAATATCATAAAAAAAATCCAAAAAATCCAAGTTGAAAGATGATTGCCGTAGACATCCGTCTAGGCATTTTTGCATTAGAAAAAGTGTTACTGTAGGTCTTTGCCCTAAAGACGCCGTCAGTGTCTGGGAGTTTATGAATATAGGAAAATGTTGCTAATACTACATAATAATAATAATAATAATACTTGGCTGATTTATAAAGCGCCGTTTTTGTGAAAAATCACCTCAAGGGCGCTGTACATATAAGCATACAATAAAATAAAATTAATACGATAGACTTACAACTAAGATTCAAAATTATAACTAGGTACTTACATTTAAGACTTATATATTATGTACATAGCTAGTGACTTACGACTAAGACTTATTACTACTGACTGAAAACTAGTGGCATACATATATATTTACAAATGTGACTTAAAATTAGAGATTTACAATTAAAATAGTTGTTTACATATAACAATAAATATTTTTTAGTTTTGCGAGGTGTCTAATATTACCAAGTGATCAACAAAACTCTACCGATATAGGTACAGACAGAGAAGAAAGTTATTGCTGCAAGTCGAAGCAGTTTGACGATTTTATATATACATACATACATATTTTATTCTACACATTTTACAAAATATTTTATACCCTTTTTTAATATTAATATTGTTAGCGCCAGAAGAAGAAGGAAGTTCGTACATAATATTACAATATTTTATAACACGGTTTTGAAAATGATTTTAATGGGTTAACTGTATTTAAAGGAAAGCATAGGTATCTTAAATGAATGAATGACTAATCGTCGATCTCAACCGCAATAAGATAATTCATCGCTCAACAACAGATTGGATAGCAATATTTGAATGGAATAGCGAATTTATGGAAATGAGTGTTTAAATAGGTGAGTTTTAAGTTTGGATCTAAATTCTGTTGGGCTGGTTATGCATCTTAATTCCATAGGAAGTTTATTCCAAGCCTCAGGGCCGGATACTCCGAATGCACGATCACCAAAATTAGTGTTCGGATTTCGCTTAAGTTCTTTCAACCTTCCGATTGCAGATGATGTCGCTGATCTAAGAGTTGACTGCCTTAGACCAATATTTTCCGGAATGCATAATTCAGAGATATAGGGTGGAGCCATTTCATTGAGAGCTTTAAACACCATCCATATCTATACGGTATTATGATAAGATAACCATTGAGTCCACCACTGTTTTATTAAGAACATGTTTGTAAATGCAATGTCCACCAACCTTCCGATTGCAGATGATGTCGCTGATCTAAGAGTTGACTGCCTTAGACCAATATTTTCCGGAATGCATAATTCAGAGATATAGGGTGGAGCCATTTCATTGAGAGCTTTAAACACCATCCACATCTATACGGTATTATGATAAGATAACCATTGAGTCCACCACTGTTTTATTAAGAACATGTTTGTAAATGCAATGTCATTTATTAACCATTCTGGTTGACAATCTATTCACAAGTGCCTTTCGGGAAGAGGTTATGAAGTAGATACAATACATAGATTAAAAGAAGGCATATATTATACATTGATACATAGATGAGACATTTAGCGAATAAATTGGTTCAACAGAATAGTAGGTTAGTACCTCCATTTCTCTATTAGTACAACAACAACCGTCGACTGTGGCTGGCTTGTGTCGTATCAAATTATGATGGAAAAGGATGAAACTATGGAAAGGACGGTCTGACGGCCAAGCCTTTCGACGCGGTGGCTTCAGTTAGAATTCACTTTCCCGAAGGCCTGTTCGTCCATGATTTGAACACGAATCTCGGAGAATAGGCCACTTGCATCACATTTAAAAAAAAAATCCGGTTTAGGCAAATATTCTAAGACGTTCTGTATTTATTTTTTTTTAATCGTATTTTTGAAACCCTGGCGATTTTTCGAAAATTTCAATCCGAAAAATCAGACCATTTTTTATAAACCGGAAAGACGGGACATAATTTTATGGGTGCGAAAAAACGATAATTACATAGCCGAAAATCATTTAAAAAAAATAACGTTTTCCACACGAATAACAATAAATTGTACGGGGTTCTCTTCGTAACATCTGTAATAACACCGCCATCTTTATCAAAAAATCAAACCAAAGGATAATTTCGCATAGAACAAACAATAAATCTAGTGAAAATTAAACGCAAATTAAAAAATTCGCCGGAAATCAAAGTGTTGCCACACAAAAAAAAATTAATCAGTGTGGAATTTTACAAAATTAAAGGAACATAATCGGAGACGAGCATAGAAATATGAGTAATATTCATATGTCTATGGAGACGAGACATTTTCATGTAGTGACGTCACGAGCTCAAATAATGGATTTATTCATTTAAAAATAAAAATAAATTATACATTTCTAATAATTTTTACTAACATTTTCGTAATCTTAGTAAAAAAATCTATCCACACGATTTTTTCGAAGTCGTTATGAAATCCATGCAAGTGGCCTATTATGTACGGGATAGCATCTATTGTATATCTCTATGATATTATATCAACGACTACATCTCCACAAAGCTTCATTTTTGGCATCGAACAAAACAAACGCATTTTACCAATTAGGTTTACTTTACGTCATTCCGATGTTCCGTTTCACATGTTTGATTAAAGGCCGGTCTCCTGCGACCAGTTCCACAAACATTAGCGCAAACATTGTTTTTTGGTCCACATTTCGTCTCCTCAGCTTGTTGAAACATTGGGCGCGGTAGGCGTGGCCACACACATTTTGTTTAATGGCCTGTCGTGAAACATGTAAACCCCCCGCACGCTTGACGTTGGCGTCTACGAAAATAATTACGTGTATACATCAAAAATATCAAGACAAGTCCCAATAAGGAAGAAGTGCTTACGATTTTTGAGAACAGTATACCGATTTGGATTGGGAAATTTCTGATACCGATTTTGAAGAACCAGTTTTAAGGAGGCACCTAAACGACATGTGCAAAAAAGTCAATGTGCGAATAAATATTATTTCACCAGAAATGCGAATAGACTCGAAAGACTTTATTTAAAGGTGAGTTCATGATATCAACAATCATCCTTTGCGACATTTTTATACGGTGCTCCAGATTTTATGTCCGGGTTAAATCTTTCTCAAATGAAAGACTAAACCCTTCCACACACTTTTCCACAAATGATTATCTCGTAAATTCACGCAATGTAAGTGCATTATAAGTATAATAAATACAAAACAATACGAGAACAATACGTCAATCCACCAGAAACCTAATGGAAAAATATTTCACCGACTCCAGATATTTTCATATCAGAGGGTTCGCCTCTGAAGAAATCCTAACTGGTCCGATAAATCCTACTGATCCCTCAATATAAATATTTTAAAAAATCTTACGTAATCGTACATGTATTTAAAATGACCGACTTTTGCATTTTTATATACAATTTTTTTGACAAATCTAATACGCCTGAATTTTTAATGAGAGAGCTAGGTATAATGCCAGTAGCTAATAATTATTATTAATCTCGGTCAGTGCACATAACCTCAAAAACTCGAGAGATGTATGTATGCTCTGTGACTGACCGCGCCGCGCGGCAGTTGTCAAAAAATGCAGCGGTCCCACGGACGTACAAAATAATATGTCTATGAGCGGTCCTCTTCCCTGTTTTTTCATCCCATTCCTTGAGTTTTTTTCCATCGGCCACGGGAAGCACAAACATTGCATCTGCAAACGAAATATGGAAAGCCACGCCTTGTTGAAAGCCAAGCCAAGCCAGCATGTTCTAATAAAATGTTTGTGATAATGTTTATGGAAACGGTCGCAGGAGATCCCGCTTTAGTAATTGTCCGATTGATACAGATTGTATATTGTCACTTGTCACGCTAGACAAATAAGCTTATAATGCAATCATGTTCCGCTATCCGGGTAACATGAAATAGCCCACAAGTATGTACACGTAAAGTGTACATAGCAAGGTGTACGCAGTACAGTAAATAGGTAAACTATCTACCCAGCGAATAAGTATTTTTATTCAACGGGGAAAGTCACGCGATCTAGTCGTGTGAAGTCACTGGGTTCATCCGCACACCATTATTTGATTAACACGCCTTGTTACTCGTTTCACTAGTTAATAGTAAACTGACTAGTGGGTTTATGTGAACCAACCACACTTCAATTGTCATTATTATATATTGCCTACCGCAGACCCGTTAAGAATTGCGGGATAGTCTGAATTCTCGACAAATTGGATTCAAATTTGAAAGTAGAAATTAATATAACAAATATTATAATCAATAATTATCAGCCTGAAACACTCATCTACATTGAAAAAATCTTCCGAGAAAAGATACTGGCCGCCAACGGGAATTGAACCCGTGACCTTCTGATTGCCGGTCAGGTGCTCTTGACCACTGAGCTATGGCGGCTTATCTAATACCCGCCAAATAATTCAATATATACTAGTGTTTCATTCGACAATTACTCATTATTACATTTTTCCAACTGAAAACAACCAACTTTATTTTTGTGAGAGAGGTATTGTTAATACTAAATCTCCCGCTAGGTGGCGTCGAGACTAATTATGTCTGCATTTATTGCTGAAATACTTTAACTTGTCAAATATTAATTATTATTGTTATTATCAATTGTCAAATATTAATTATTATTGTTATTATCAATAATAATTAATATTTGACAAGTTAAAGTATTTCAGCAATAAATGCAGACATAATTAGTCTCGACGCCACCTAGCGGGAGATTTAGTATTAACAATACCTCTCTCACAAAAATAAAGTTGGTTGTTTTCAGTTGGAAAAATGTAATAATGAGTAATTGTCGAATGAAACACTAGTATATATTGAATTATTTGGCGGGTATTAGATAAGCCGCCATAGCTCAGTGGTCAAGAGCACCTGACCGGCAATCAGAAGGTCACGGGTTCAATTCCCGTTGGCGGCCAGTATCTTTTCTCGGAAGATTTTTTCAATGTAGATGAGTGTTTCAGGCTGATAATTATTGATTATAATATTTGTTATCTACCCTTTGTGCTATGCATAAAAATCTTGTTTAAACGTTAGTTTATCAATTAAAAATAATAATTAATATTTGACAAGTTAAAGTATTTCAGCAATAAATGCAGACATAATTAGTCTCGACGCCACCTAGCGGGAGATTTAGTATTAACAATACCTCTCTCACAAAAATAAAGTTGGTTGTTTTCAGTTGGAAAAATGTAATAATGAGTAATTGTCGAATGAAACACTAGTATATATTGAATTATTTGGCGGGTATTAGATAAGCCGCCATAGCTCAGTGGTCAAGAGCACCTGACCGGCAATCAGAAGGTCACGGGTTCAATTCCCGTTGGCGGCCAGTATCTTTTCTCGGAAGATTTTTTCAATGTAGATGAGTGTTTCAGGCTGATAATTATTGATTATAATATTTGTTATCTACCCTTTGTGCTATGCATAAAAATCTTGTTTAAACGTTAGTTTATCAATTAAAAATAATAATTAATTAATATAACTTTCAAATTTAATAAATTATTTAGTTTCAACCACTTTTAATGTTTTAAAAAATAACATAAACCCTGACGAAGTATGCAAGCAATTTAGTTTTAAGTAAACCCTGGTGAAATAAGCATAGCTTACGAAACATGTTGGTTTTTTAAACAATACAAGTGGTCGTAAGTAAATATCTTATTAATTTTGAATTAAAATGGTGCCATAAAATAAGTTTGTTGTGTTTGAAGAAGAAAATAATTTTCAGAAAAAAATATTACATTGTCGTTTAACGTTTATCTAAATTCTTAAAAAAAAAAACAGTTCCATTTTTGAAAATGACAGTAAATTAAATTCAAATCCGAGTTCTAGCGTTCATTGAACCAGGGTTACGTTAAACAAATACGGAACCGATACAAAAAATAATATATTATGAAACTCTGTTAGAAAATTTGGGTAAACTTGGACTTAACCATAACTTCTGGACTTTGGGTTTTTTTAAGATAGGACATTTTTTAACCAAATAAATAAATATACTTATTCCATGGAAAGAAGATTATTGATAGAATATTTTTAATTAATATGGGAATAATTCTTAATTTTGATTAATAATAAACCATTTCACAAATTACTCAATTTCATCGGCAGAACCAGCATCTTGGTTACTGTCTAAGCTTCGATTACATTGAGCGAGTTTACAAGCTACTATCTGCTAGTAAACTTGCTCAATGTAATAGAGGCTTTTTAAATTCCTGTCGATTTCGAGAACCAACACAGATTTTTACAGGATTACCATTTAGGAATGTCTGCTATAAATTCCCAGGACTTTTGTAGTTTTTCGAAAAAGTTTACGAACTTGAGGATTTTTTCGCACATTTGAAGTGTCAATAAATAAAACCATCACTATTTTTAAATATTAAATTAGCCATGGCTCATTAATTACGAAATTTCAATAACATCTCCTGTTGCCAACTCAAAATAGACAATATTATTATTATCTGACTTTATTTTTATTTTTTTTTTATTATTTTTTTTTATTATACACATTATATAAGACAAAGTAATACAATATACAAGAAAAAAGAAAAGTCCCAAATAAACTACTTTTTAGTAGTTTGTTAATGGGTGCTTTTACTTTGAAAACTTAAAAGCATTTTTCTGAAATGGGCCATCAAATTAGTGTTTTCGATAATTGCCTAAAAAGTGTTATTAAGACATGTGTTTACAAATCAGTATTAATCATGATTACATAATATAATTATTTCTTAAAATTTATTTTTTATTATTTTACAAATATAAAGTTGCATGACCCATTAAATGGGTGGTTTTTCTCATACTCGTCGCCGACTTCTTCTACCATTCACATTTGCATCGTATATTCTTCTTACACTACTTTCTTCATTCATTCGCTCTACGTGTCCCAAACCATCTGAGGGTCCCTTTCTTAATCAAATGCCATGATGCCATTGTCTAATCATATTGTTGTGGTCTATCTGGGTAGAGATATTGAAATATGGGTAAATGCAGGTAACTCCATTAATGGAGGATAGAACGCCATTGGCGCCACAATGAAGTGGTGGTACCTACCCTGATGTATGGAAGTGAGGCATGGAACTGGCAGAGGAAGGATGAAAGTAGACTGAATACTGTAGAAATGAGATCCCTGAGGCTGTGTGGTAAACCCATGTACGATCGTGTGAGAAATGTGGAGATCCGCAAAGAATGCAAGGCTGTTGTAAGCGTGATGAGTAAGATTAACAAAGGGATGCTCAGATGGTTTGGCCATGTGGCCAAGAGTCAGAATAATAGAAGAGCATGTATGAGACGATGTATGAATGCGAATGAGGCAAGGAGTGTTTGCCAAGACCGAGTTGTTTGGCAGTCCGCATCTCTGACTACCCCTTCGGGAAACGGCTTGATGGTTGTTAGTTAGTTAGTCTATCGCAGTGACTCTTAACCGTATTGAAAGAATCGCCCCCTTCGAACTTCTGCAGCGCCCCCTAATGCTAACAATAAAAAAGCCCCCCCAGACCTCCAAAACGCCCACAGGGGGGGGGGGCTGGCATGGCGCCCCCGTTGAGAATCACTGGTCTACGGGTACCGTAGTAGTACGTAAATTAATAATTTTGTAATTTACATTACATTAGTGTCTCTTAACATTTTAACCGTGTATATTTTTATTATTATATTGCATTTGCGAATTATGACCCAACACAGCTTGATTTGATATTATTTGCAATCTTTTTCATTGCGTACAAAACAAAATATGCAGAACATTAGTTGGACTTGGGCATTGTCAGCGTTATATTTTTATTATCATGCACAATTTTTATGCTGATGAAGAAATTATACATTTTGCATGAAATTTCTCTTCCAACCCGCTTTTGTATTGTGTCGTGTTGCACCCTTGGGAACTGGGTACTGGGAACTGCATATTTACTAGCCTTCGTGTTCTTCTCACTGCACTCTATCGGATTACTGTAGGTTTCATCCTGGCTACGTTTTGTACGAGTTTGGTTCTCTTTTATATTGCGCCAATCGATACATAAATATAAAAAATGCTGATGTCAATTAATTATTTGCATCTGTACACGTGGTGTTTGGGGTGGTCTTCTTTTGATATTACTGATAATTACCATATTGACACCACATGTATCAAAGGCCAATAAACTTTAAAAAATATGTTTAAAAATTGCCAATGCGGACGGCTTTTGTCCATGATATCTAATAATAATATTTGTAAGACGCGCGCAGTTTTGTGTTATTTCACTTCAAGTGCGCTTCCAAAATTATTACATCTCTAATTTTGACACTTGTGCAAATATTGTTTATAATAATGTAGATACCGATCACTGGCGTGTCCTTAAGTTTTACTTTTTTTCAAAAATAACTTCTTAGGAGTTCTAAAATCACTAGAAATTTCCTGTTTTGAACGCGATCAACAGACATTCAGTATTCAAATTAGAAAAAGTAGTCCTGATGTAGAATTTTTTTCTAACGGTATGGATGGAAAAAAGTTTTAAATGAGAAAACAGTGGAATACTAAATGGGTCAAATATTTGAAATTATTTTTCACGTTCTGTGAATGTTCTATCAAGTTCTGTGATTATTTAAATTTTATGAAGCAACTGACCTATTATGATATAATAACAGAACTTGAATAGAACTTAAACAGAATGCGAAAATGAACTTTAAATATTGAATGATTTGTTTTAATTGGGGGGGCGGCGGAAGGGATGGCCCGCCCCGGGCCTCTGGTCCTGGTGGGCGTCCAGACGCCTCCGTGTTCCTTTCATAAAATCCTATTTTATTTTATTTATTAGCGTTATAAACAGTCTTTATAAATTCATAAATGTCATTGATAATAATATGTATGTCATTGACCAATAAAATAATAACAAATTGAAATTAAGACCCATAATTCAAAAATATACAAGGTTTTAAGGCACCAGGATACTGTAAAAACAAAATGTCATTTTTTTTCATTTTCTGAAACATGCATTTGTTAAGAATGCTCTCACCAAATGTTTTAAAGAAATTCGAAAAATTGACGGAGATACAGCATTTTATGTGAAACTGTTTGAAACAGTTTGTATGTTGAATTATCCTTCAGCAAAATTTTGAATGCGGTTTTCTCGAAATTTTTAACATATTTTTCAACCTGGTTGACAACATATTAAAAAAAATATGCATTCGATTCGCATGCACCAAGTCTTAAACTGTTCTAAAATTCAGTGTCTGTGGCTCCACATAGGGAGATTTCAATATCTAAAAAGAAAAAAATGGCGGACCAGCGAATTTTATTTTCGATTTTTTATGGAAAATTATCAACAAAAAAAAGGTTTATAAAAAATAGGACCCTTTATAAAAAATCCTTACGTGGTGCCATAGTGACTGTATTTTAGAACAGTTTAAGACTTGGTGCATGCAAATCGTATAGTTCTTCTAATATGTTGTCAACCAAGTTGAAAAACGTAGTTTCGAGAAACGCGTTGAAAGTTTTGCCGAAGGATAATTCAACATACAAACTGTTTCAAACAGTTTCACATAAAATGCTGTATCTCCGTCAATTTTTAGAGTTTCTTTAAAACATTTGGTGAGAGCATTATTAACAAAAGCATCTTTCAGATAATGAAAAAAAAATGGCTTTTTTTTGCCTGTGTCCTGGCGTCTTAAAGCTTTGTTTAGGATTTGATCAAGGGAACATGGAGGCGTTTGGAGGCCACTCCAGGACCAGAGGCCCGTGTGAACTGCATAAAAGGCTTCAACTTCTTAAACTAGGAGAGACCTGTAATGTATCTATATTTAAAAATAAAAAAAAAATCCCAAAGGGGGCATGAATAAATAAATAACAACTATGTTACACTAGACTAACATTACATAAAATGCTGTATACCGTGAGCTGAAAATAATTATGTTAACCTAAAAATTGCAGCGGACCTTTCTGTAACATTTCCTTATCGTGGTGAACAAATAAAACAACAAACTTTAATTATTATATTATAGAACTTTTATGGAAGATGATATCATATTCGAGGTTAATTCCGAATCGTCTGTTCTGTATATCTTTTATCCTTGGCAGCGCAGGGCCGGGGGTCGGGGTTGCAAGCAAAGAGCGCCCGGTGCTTGGTACCAGTGGCTTGTATCTTGTGCCTGCCCTGCCACAGGGAGAAAATAACCTCGAGGAGGTTTTAGAGGAAAGCGGGTTACCGATGACGCAGATTTGCACAAATAAGGAGAGGAGCGCATGCGCCAGGAGGCTGTGACCTATGACGTCACTTAGCTGTTACAGGGCCGCCGCGAGGTGACAGTCGCCTTTATGCGACTAATTAACTCCACACTCTAATATCTACTAGTATCTAAGTACCTAAAAAAAATCTCTGTTTGGATTCCACAATGATTCCCAATTCCTTATTCCCGGACATTCCACGATATACTCCGCCACTCCTTCCAGAACTTTTTAGAGCTCTATGGAACCTTCTAGAACTTTCCTTAAGACTGTTCTAGAAATATTGTAGAGGGCGATACTTGCAGCCCTTATATCTTCAAAACCATGCCCTTAATCATTCTGGAGGAGGGATAGAGATCTACCACAGCATATAACTGCCTTGGTCGTACCGGGACTCGTTTCTGAGTTTTTGCAGGCCGTACGTTTTTTGGACTTTCTTTTAAAATATTAAATTGATTATTGTAGTAGAATTTATAAAAAAGTCATTTAATTAGAATAACACACCATCACATTAAAGCACACTGGACGTTTGGTACGACTGAATCTGCTAATTATGAAGTCACGGGTCTCGGAACCAGTCCGCATTAACATTTTATATGAAAATTGAACCAATGATGATGCTCCCGTCAGGATCCAGTGATTATTTCCCATCTGGATCCAGTGAGACTATGGCATCCCCAATTGGGGTACGTTGCGAGGCTGAAGGTAGTGGGGAGGGGATGGAGATGGGGAAGAGGAAGGTGGAGAAGTACCTGGCTATTCATATCTGGTCACCAAAAAAAAATTATATTCGTTTGGAATATTTTCACACATCCCTGTAGATAAGAATTTATCTTAAATGATCGAAAGACGAATTCAAGAGACCGCCTCTTGATTCGGTGCCCCGGGTACGCGGCTCTCATTTCTCATAAGGATGCTGCGCCTCTGTACACTGTGATGCATTTCCATTCTGTGGAAGCAACCCTCTGAATACGAAGTGCGCAGTGCGCAATGTGCAGTGAACACTAACTGTGTCAATGTCAACACGTCACGTCACACGTCACCAGCCACTGGGCTACTGGGCCACCGGGCAACTGGGCAGCTAGTTAGCAATAGCGAGCAACTAGTGAGAGATGGAGGAATATCTCATCACAGGCACCGCCAGCCGCAGTCCCGCAGGTGATATCCGTTTTGTGAGGTCAAAACATAAATAGAGGCTCCGGTGAAAGCGTTTCATATCAAAGACTTTCTTTGTCTACATCTCGTCAGAAGCCATTTGTAACATCTTTATAAATAATAACTTTTCTTCTCCCTCGAAATCAGTTACTTAATATTTTGTATTGGTGTTTCATTTACCTTTTTCTTACAATAACTTCATTTTCATACAACACAATAATATATGTTTGATACGATAGTTTGCTTAGTTTCATGTCTTGACATGACTTGCATTGAATACTGCACAGGAGTCCCAAATGTTGTGTTAAATGCCAAGTTGGAGTTTAATAAAACTCATTTCCAGAAGGACAACATTATACAATTAAAAGAAAATTATTTTCAGACAAGAACAAGAATTTTATTTATTTATTTAGTACAAGATTATACATTTGCATACTCGTACATATGAAATATTTTGACTGCCCTATGAAATATTTTGACTGCCCAACTAGGAGGATTTCCGTTTTAGGACAGTCAAATTAGGATGGGTATGAACATATTATGGAACATGATTTGTACAAAAAAATAATGATAATTGAGGAAATAAAAGATCAAAAAGAATACAAAATAACATAAAAAAGATTAAAACATAGTAACTGTTATTTGCTTAATTAACAGAAGAGTTCAATGAAAAGTACATAGATTTTAAAACAGACTTCATACTCTAGTTGAAGAACATTTCATAATTACATTTAGAAAGATATACCCACAAGAGTTACAAAGAAAAATAGCTGAAAATGTCAGTGGTTAATAAAGCTGATGAGAAATTATCTTTCTAGAGCTATTGCCAATTTTTTTTTTTTGACCGAAAGTAAACAGAATATTTTTTACTTATTCATTTTGTTGTGGCGTTGGGATAATTACCTCAAGGCATCGCGGTTAACTACATGGTTGAGGAAGGTCTTTTATCTTCTCCAGCCGGAATCTCTCGACCCATCGCCTTGCACCGCGGTTGCAGGGATGGATTCGTACGTCCGTCACTCCTGGACACTTCCTCTTCTTCCTTTTCTTTAAAAACCCTCTACACAGCATCCCATAAGATAATGTAGACCCTGAGGAAAATTGTTTTCCGCAGAGCCTCCTGTGTGGAGCTAATGTAATTTTTTTTTTTTTTTTTGATATTGCTGTGTGCTCTTTCGCTGAGTGGTAATTGGTTGGTTAACCTTTTTCCTTCCATCCCTAATCAATATCATTTCGTCACGTTTCATTTTTAGATTAACAGTCTATTTCCAAGTGCATCTGAAGCATTCGTAAGAAGTTTCCGATGTAACAATGGTAGTCGAAAAAATATAAATATATTGTAATAAGTAAAATTTATATAAAATAAGTAGGTACTAAACGTTTCGACAGTTGTAATGAATGCTCCACAGCTAACACTAACATTAGGCTTGCTGTCAGGCGGTGGTGGTGAGGCAGGTAAATGAGTTACAAGTGATCTCAGTGCGGCATTGTTCACCTGATAACAACTAACAGCCTCATGGCAAATTAGTCACTAATACGTCCCTTCTTTGTTGTTGGTGACATACCACGCTTGTGTAAGTTAAATGCTTCATCTAGACGGATATGCTTTTGTACGGAAGAAAACTCATTTTATGTTGTCCGTTACAAATATACTATGTAGTATCCAGTATCCGGAATCATGCAAAGTCTCATTTGAAAAGTCATTAAAGTGATATAAAAAATGTATAAAAAGGTCCTATAATTAATTACAATTTTTATAATTCAAAGTAAATCCAAGTTCTGTGGTTCATTGAATTAGAGTTACAAAGAGTCACACTCGGAATTATGATGTGTTTAGTGATAATAATTGCTGATAATAATTATAACATTATTCATCAATAGATTTTTACAACTTTATACATTTTGATAAGTTTTTAATTTTCACGGCCAAAAGCATTTTTGTTGTTAGTTTTTGGGGTGTTATGCCGTGTTGCGCTACCTCCTTCTATAGCCGACGTTTCGGACAGCGTTACAGTGTCCATCATCAGGGCAGATACGGTAGATCTGACGATGTGATACATTTAGTTTGTTTATCATTAATTCTTTTGACAATAAGGTCACTGCTCAGCTATACATTCAAGATTTTTCCTGGAATGTAGCTGGTTTTCAGCAGTGCCTCTAAAACAATACACAAAATAAACAATTAAATTAAACTAAAATAAATACATTTTTAATTGAAAATTGTAATCAAGTTTAATATGTAGAACTTCATTTAAATTTTATTTCTTTTATACATTCAATAATAGGTATATTCAATTATTGAATTTATAATTAATAATTTATTGAAATAATAATACTGACACACCTGCTTTGCTACAACTCATCCAGTTCAACATCCCTTCCCGTAGAAACCGATATAATGAATTGCTGTTCCTCAATCAACATTCTATTAATTATGGATATCATTCTCCTTTATCCAGAATGTCGAGACTTATCAACGCAAATCAAAGCATTGAATTTTTTGGTGCAAGCCTAAATGACTTTCGGCAGTCGATACGCAATGTGATTTTTTAAAGCCTTTTAAATCTATCTTCAAGCTACTTGTTATATTTATACTTTTATATTATATGTTTTTTGTCAATGCTCTTCATCTATATGTACTCTCCTTTTATTGTCTTCTCTTTTTTTATTCGTGTTATTGTTA
Source organism: Limnephilus lunatus (assembly GCA_917563855.2). NCBI lineage: Eukaryota > Metazoa > Arthropoda > Insecta > Trichoptera > Limnephilidae > Limnephilus > Limnephilus lunatus. Next base: position 51,033,161 of record OU830592.1, read on the forward strand.
TATTCTTAATGGACTATTTGTCCGTAAATAAGAAAATATATATTTTTATTTTTTTGTATGAACCCCACACAGGAGGCCTTGAGGAAAATAATTTCCCTTAGGGCCTATGTCATCTTTGGGGATTCTGTGTGAAGGTTTTTTTTAAAGAGAATAGTTCTGGGAAGGAAGAGGGTTTTGGGATGGGTAGAAATCTGGGGTTCAGTGAATCCTGGTCGTCCGCCTCCAAGACCTAGCAAACCTCACCAAACGTAGCGAAGCACTTGGGGTGACCTATGGCAGAGGTGTTGGTTATCCAATAAATAAATAAATATGAGAAATTAAAATTTAAATACATTTTAATAATTTACATAAAAAATAATAAAACCAAATCTCTAATTTAACATATAATATAATATAACATAAATAAAAAAAAATTAAAAAAATAAATCATGTCATAAAAATTCAAATTAAAGCAAACTTCTAGTATTTAAGTTTTTTTTATTACAGCTGATTCGGATTACAAGGCCATTTTCAAACTGTGGTTAAACCACTTTGAGACGACTTATTTATAAGATTTTAAATGAAACCTTCAAAATTTGACATTTAAAATCGGATTGATAATGGCCTTGTGAGGCGAAACAGCTATAACAATAGTAAAACTAAAATACTGGCATAACTTGATAATAACATTACTAAATTTAATTTAAATTTTCAAGAATACTTACTATCTACCAGTAGGGAATCGATAAGGGCCGTTCATTGTGCAGTGGTCACTTAACATATCTTCTTATAAAAACTCTCTCCATTGACCTAGAAGCCTCCATTGATAAATCAAAAACACGTGTTATGGTAATATGCATTATCTCCCCAGCGAAATAATTTCACAGCCGCGGCTTTTCATCTCGAACTCAATCTGAAAATGGAGCGGGACTCCATTCTATTTATAGCCGGATGCTATTTATAGTAAAATAGAATGGAGTTTTGCGAAGCCGAGGTCAGTGGGTCACAGGACCGGCACCCCGTGACGTAGTAGGCCTCGTGACGTCAACCCGGCCCGGCCCGGTGGCCCAGTTAGGCCCTGGAGAGCCGGAGCCGGAGCCGGATTGAGAGGGCACTCACCCCGCGCATGCGTCCAAACTCCTCGCAAACTTATTATGAATGGGCGGTAAACGAAAGTTGCAAATCCTCCTCTTCATTGACACTCCGCATCATTATTATACTCCCCCATGACGTGTGTTATTATACCACAGTGCTGACTCTTCAACCAAAATAGAGCGCACATCTTTCCGGACGAAATTATAGGTACCTAATGGAAGTGTAAACCATAAATTATTATAACATCGCTATAACGCCTTCGACATTGCAAATCTCATTTTGTTTCATTAGTAAAATTAACATTGTTATTTGTATCTAAATAATTCAAGCTTTATTGAAACGCATTTACACGCAGATTGTTTGCAATGTATTTTGTTTGAAAACTTGTGTAAAAATTTTCTTTTTTTTACATGAACTCCACACGAGGCCCTGAGTAAAATGGTTTCCCTCAGGCCCTATGTCATCTTTGGGGATGCTGTGTAGAGTTTTTTTTTAAGTAGATTTAGTTTATTTTTGTGTGAAATGAAAAAACAATTAAGTTGCGATAAACCTTTATAATAATTTTAAATACAAAATGTATTATAGTTTCAAATTAATAAAATGCTTAGTTTTTACCACTTTTATGGTTTATAAAAATCGACATGTTTCGTAAGAAAAACAATCGGCAAGCGCCTAAAAAAAGTCCTAATTTAAAAAAAATTATTCGTTCGTTTGTAATATTGAGAAATAAAAAAGTATTTTGTCTGCTTTCAAAAACAGTACTATTTTATTTTGGGATACATTCAGAAACAGTGAATCTACTTGAAATTCAATGTCAGCCGAAATATTTCTAAATAAATTATGAATCTGACAGGTCATTTGTAAGTGGCTGAACTTCAAAATCTCAAAATACTCGTATGGTTTTAATTAGTAACATTCTGTAGGTTCCTTCAGGAGCTTGATGGGTAGGGCATGTTAAAATAATGCCAGTTAGTTGTTGGAACAGTGAAGTCAAAGCCAAATGAATACCTAAGTAGAAAGAGAGACAGACTAGAGGCAGACCATGGAACAAATGGACTAAGCGTGAAAGAAGTCTGGTAACTGCAGAATAATGACTAGGGACAGACGAAAAATTGAAGTAACAATAACAGAACAAAAGATCACCACTAAACAACTAATTCATAAATCACAAAAAATTGCAATAGTCTAATCTTTCGTCTATATTCAAGAGGTGTCTTTTGGCGACTTCTCGGTACGGCTTTAGGTACTTCGTGCAGGCTGGTAGACGTGCTCTGTGCCACGTCTTCACTCCCACCCGCTTTTATCTCCCTGCCGAGTTCTCTGGGTGCATTATTCTGTATGTGATCTACGTCTGGAGTTCTACCGACTCTTATTTAGTCAACTTTGTGGTACATAGGTATCCATGATCAACGTTCTCACCCTTCACGGAGAATTCTATATTATTATGTACACATAATAATTATCGTGATAATATATTTGAAAGCTTTTTCGTGTGAACCCAATTATTTTATGTTCGTACTTTTGTCCTCCGATCCCTGTTAGTTGCCACACGCCAATCGACAGCGTAATATTAGTCATGCGCCGCTGTTCATTAATTATATTGTACATTTTTCGACTCAATTACCTCCTCGACGCAATAAATGCTGTAGGTGCATGCCAACCCTTTGAAAGTGCGATACATTTCATGTTAATAATCTGATGTACATATTGATCCTGAAAAGAAAATGTGTGGTTTATGATGTCGGGAAATGTATACATTGATTAATGAGGGCATTGTGACCGTTACACAGACCCACTATACTCACAATATGTAACACAATACTCTTCCAATCCTATGGGTTAGACCATAGGTTCTCAACGTGGGCGATAACGCCCCCTTGGGGGCGTTTGAGACCTTCAGGGGGGCGGTAGAAGATCTAGAGACAATTGGGGGGCGTTGAGATGGCACAGGGGGGCGTTGGCAAGTAAAAAAATATGGTTTAAAAAAGACAAACAAAACACGCTAATCACATACTAATAAAGGAAAGTAAACATTAATGGGTAATTTTTGTTATTGTGTGTATTTTAATCATTTTTATCACGTTTGCGAAAATTCATTCGAGAGTTCGGGAAGTGAATGAAAATTGAACTGATAGATTCCGTTAAATTCAGATCTACATTAAATTTTATGAATGAAAATTTTAATTTGTTGATTAGAATATTTTTTTTTAAATGTAAATCTTGCGATTTCACGTGAAATATCTCATACATACATAAATACAGGCGAAGTTAATAAAAGCCTGTTAATAAATAAAAAGTTTGTAGCTATAAAATTATGACGTTTTTTGTTAAATAACGGGATTTTTGCAATCCTGCAAGAATTGACAGTATTATCTGTGTATTGATCTAACTTGCTCAGTGTCGTCAATGCATTCGGGAGTCAACGAGTGAGCTTACATGCGTCGACAAGACAGCCCCTTAGCCCCCGATCCATTCTGTTCCTGCGTCGCCTTTGTCTCCGCGACAAGTCCGCGTTTTATTTCTGCGCCGGGTGGCTATTTACAAAACCTATACCGGTTCAGTCACGGCGGCGACTGAAATGGGATAGGTTTTGGTTGTGCAAAATCATCAACAAACCTAATACAATTTCAGTCGCCAACGCGCTTCGTTCCTTTATATATCTGTTTCAGAGACTGTGGGGACCGTAATTATAGAGTAGCTTCTGTTGGTGTTGGTGCTGGTGCATTTCCATGGTTATATATTTATTTCGTAAATTTATAAAAACGTGTACAATTCATAGCTTGCATTATATTCTCAAAAGGTATGAAACTCATGGGTGAACTCAAACTATGTTGGATCATAAGTGCAGTTGCAGTACATTTTGACACATAATTAAAACTAGCAGTACATATTTTGTCATTTACTGCATACTCCTTGCTTCAATGACATTCCTACATCGTTAAATTTACATACAAGTCCATTCCTACTAGTACCTACATCTAAAAAACTACAATACCATCAGAATTTTTACCGCATGGGTAGGAGGATGACCGCCAAACAACTATTAAATACAATACCTAAAATAATATTATACAAAAGAAATATCGGCAGACGGGAATTTCATAACTTCCCAAATTTATCAGCAGTATCGTTCAAGAACGACGTCTTGCTTGTTTACAGTCAACACTTGGAAAACCTCCACAGTAATTTCAAGGAACGATTCCAGGATATTTTAAACATGGACGACATAAACAAGGATATTTTAAACATTGAGTTTTGGATCCTTTTTCAAATGTCAACACAGCAGGATCATCCCAGTTAGAAGAATAACTAATAGAATTGACGACAAATGAGGAATTAAAAATTAAATTTAAGAATGGCTACCAAGAGTTTTGGCTGCAGAAGCCGATTTCGCAACAGTACCCAGGATTATGGTCGATAGTTCAACGATTTTTAATAGCATTCCCATCGTCCTATTTAGCTGAACGTGGATTCAGTGCTGTAGCAACGTTGGTAACCAAAAAGAGAAATAGGCTCCATATTACTGAACGCGGCTAATATAAACAAACTTCTTAAAACGCATCAAATTCAACCATCTCATTAAATAAGTTATAAATTCAATACCTTTTCAATGTTAATAAAAATACTTCTCTAAACAAACTTCTTCTCAGAAATAGGATAGGAGCCATAACCCATAACCCATCGCCCTCCCCCCCACCCCCCAAAAATGGTATGTAAAAGCAGTTGGGGGGCGCCAGAAAAAAAAATATTGTCAAAGGGGGCGGTGGGCAAAAAAAGGTTGAGAATCTATGGGTTAGACTAACATGCCCCGCAACCAAGCGGCTGAGATACCATGGTTTCGTGTTAGGCCAAATTCAGCTAGCCAGAGTGTCAAGTTAGCTACATTCTATCCGGCATAGTGGCAAATTAGGTCCATTACGCCCGGGCAGAGTGTCAAGTTAGCTCCATTCTTCTTGGGCGGAGTGACAAGTTAGGTTCATTCTATCCGGACGAAGAAGAAAATTACGCCAATTCCGCCTGGGCAGAGTGTCAAGTTAGGTCTATCTGCCTGGGCAGGGTGACAAGTAACACCAATCCTTCTAGTCAGAGTAGTAAGTTAGTTCCATCCCACCAGAACAGCACAAAGTAACACCCAAATAGAACACCCTGGAAACCTTGACTGGCTCAAGTGCCCTGAAAGAATCCAGTACAAATTATCCTTGCTGGTGTTTAAATCCATCAATGGAATGCGTCCCGCAAAACACTGGTCCGAGGCGGTCGACCCTTAGATCACCAACATCATCATAAACATCTAATGTAACCTTCCTAAATATGGTCATGTATCTCCTCCCATGTTAGTACGGTCCCGTAAATGTAAATAATATTATAAAACAAATATAAAACTTTTTTTTCACTTAATTTATTTTTTGCCATAACCGGTTTCAGCTTGTTAAGGCCATCTTAAGATTGATGCAATTGTTTCTAAACCTACAGTTTACGTACATCACATATGGGGGAGATGGAGGGGGGTAGTCTACAAGTATTTTATACAATTTACGTGGGTTTTCCCATATTTGTTGCCATGTCGTTTTTGACGATAATTAATAATATATGTGCATTTTAACGTAGGATCACGTTCACTAGCCAAATGCATTATAGATGTAGTTTTGTATTAGTGAATTTCCAGTAGTGTAGTGTTCAAAATGTTGTCATTTTTCTGTGCGTTACTTTCTCCTGCATTTAAAAAAACTTTCAATAGTCGGGAGCGGCTCGCGTTAGTCACCGGTCACCGCTGCTACACCCGAATTGTCTCGACTATACGGCTATACGGTTCATGCAAAGTAAACAAATAATAATTAAAACCTGCTAATCATAAATTCATGGTGGCATAATCCAACGTATAAATTTATTTAATGGGATTTCAACTGAACAGTCAAGCGCTTCTGCTTTTTGCAGTTTTTTTTCTTTTAGTGGAGAAAAAGTCGTGAATTGAATGGTTCCCAGGTAAAATTATTTTCAACAAAGTTGTTTTTTTTTTTAAAGAAAATAATCTTCAAAAAGATTATCCAATTAGGGAACAATGAACCCCATCGAATGACGTCAGAGGAGAGACAATGGAGGATTTTTGCTTCAATAAGGAATAAGGCTGTTTGTGAAACAAATTTTACTTGTCATTCAGCTCTACTTCACTAATAGCGTAATATCCCTATCGAGAGATGTGTCGTCCCTTTCCATTTTTTTGTAGTTTATAACTTACCCAGTAATTTTAGAGTAGAGTTTTTTCAACTCTCTCACTCTCGCTCTCTCTTTCTTTCTGTGAAAATATCAAACCAGTTTAGGTATTTAAAGAAAATATAAAACCCATGAAACCTTATTTCGTGGAAATCCATGAAAATCTGAAGAAAAGTCAACGTAAGCCACTCTTCCTAATCTATTTGCCAATTTTTCATTAAAAACATATCGATAACGTAAAAAATGTATTCGTCATTCGCGTAAATTTAGCTTATTATATAGAAAAATAATTAATAGGTAGGTATATAAAAATAATCAGCTGATTTATAGATAAGCTGTTTAATTTTTGACGAGTCACTGTTTAACATTATTGCAATGATAGGTGTATTTAATATACATTATTTACACATCGCAGTGCAAATGTAAACAAAGAAAAGTATTGATTTGGAGGTTGTGGGATCATTTAAAAAATATTTTCCTTATTGATGCGATATATGTAAACCCGTCTACTAAAGATTAGGTTGAAACTACAAAATGGAACAACTCGATAAAATGTAAATTTGCAGCCTGTCCGTCGAAAGGCTTCTGATCTCATTGGGTATCGATTTCTACCTTGTGGTTTCGTATTACCTGTGAGGGACTGACGGGGGCTGGTGGCTAGTGGGTGGAGCGGGTGGCTAGTTGCAGCGAGCACCTACAAGTCCTACAACAGTCCACTTGGCTCAGTGTAGTCACAGTGAGCGGGCCCGCAGGTCGTCCGATACTTCTGCTTGTGGTGTGTTCAAGTTTATACTGTGCTGTGCCGGTATCTTCTGATACTAACTATCGTCTGTCTGCTGTGTGAAGTTAATACCTACTGCAGAAGTCGGAGAGGATAGACTGGGCACTGACGGCGCTTCTGTAGGGCTTCATCCTGTTAGTGCAAACACGTATGTACCGCTTTCCATAATATAATACTGTGACCCTAATCCGTTTATCTGATAATAACGTATAATAATAACTAGCGAGGAAAAGTACAGATACTTAAACAGATAAATCGCTTATCCGCACGGTTCCAACACAGTAGGTACACACCCACTTGAGCATTACAAAAAAAAACAGTTCCATGACAGTTGATCCGCCGACAATTAGTTTTTTTGTATACGATATGCATTCGGTTTAGCGAAAATACGGTATACCTAATTACATAAAATATTACTAAGTGACCCGAAGGGATGTGCAGAGAGGATGTACCGTCGAATAAGAAAAGTATAAAACATATTTTGATTCAAATGCATCAAGGAAAAATCTGTTCCTCTATATAATTTGTATACCAGCGTATGAGTACAAAAAAATCCACACTGTATATAAATTCGTTCGATATTTATTCCAACTTATTATTGAAGTCGATTTTAGGTTTGCCATTGGTAAATAATGAATAAAAAATATAATTTTATAGTAAATATCATTTCAGGGGTCAACTGTCGGCGGATCAACAGTCGGGTCACCAAAAAACTATAAAATTATAATGATTTATTTTTCCATTATATTTTTATAATAAGATATGTCACAGGTAAATTACTTGGAAAGTTTTGTGTTTATTTGTCAACGATAATATTTATGAATTTTGACGTCATCGGTCGCAAAACTTTAATCGTAAATTGGAATTAGTCTTTTGACCGATAATAAAAAACAAACATGTTTACACGTAACCATGATGCTACGTTTTTGATTTGATTAGATATCTCATCTTCAAAATAATTATTTAATTTATAAGTTCACAACTAATATAATCCGAGTCCTGATTAATTTTTTTTGTATTATCCTGTACGAAGAGTTGCTTCCTATGTTAGGTAGTTGTTAGTTCAAAGGAACTGTTGAACGTAAAAACTGAAAAAAATAATTTTGTACACATTACTCATTTCGTCGTACAAAAGAGTTTCTGTTTGTTGTAACAAAAGAATTTTTTAAATAGCATTAGCATTGGAAAAGCCGCGATTGTTACGAAAAATGTATATTTTTTAAATAACAGACCGTGAGCTAAAAGTTTAATAAAGCGTTGGAGTAATAATAATTTGAACTTAGCGTAAAAAGGATACAACGAACGTTATATGGAAGGGTACCTTCGGGATAGGGGATATTATAAGATCATCGAACATACAATTTTTGGTTGTGGATTTGTTTTGAATTTAGGTTTAATTTTCAAAATAAGAACTGATTGTGTCAAGAATTCGGACAGGCGATAAAGTACCTACTATACTATAATACTACTTTATAATAAAATAATATAAAATAATCTTTTAACCATAATTTTAAAAATTTTAACTAATGCGTCAAGTTTCAGACGAACGACAAAATATCTACTTGTAATATAATATTTTTTACCAGAAAATTATTTAAATTCTGTGTTTGAAATGTGTATTTCATTTGTTTCAATTTCTCGCGGTTAATTTTGACAATAGAGTCCGATTTCATGATTTTCCAAGGGTCTTTGTTTTTAGCTAACATCACATACCTTATTATTTAATTTTACAATTATAATATCCCCTGATTTTTCACACGTCCAAGCCAGTATTTCGTATTTGTTTATAAACAAATAATTTATATGCAGGAATTACAAGTTACATGCAGGAATGCATAGCTAGGCTCGGTTTCTGGTGGTAAACGGCCTTCCTCATTCCTCCGTGCAGTGCACTCTGTACTCTGTGAACCGCTATTCGACCTACCTCCGTCTCCGCCTCCGCCTCAGACTTTTGGTAGCCCCAACTATTGGGGAATGTTTTGGGAGTGTATTCGCGAATAACAGCGATGGGTTAGTTTAAATTTAAAACCACGTCAAAGTTTCTCTGAACTCCTATTGCCCCGTTCTAGCATAAACAGTGGCGGCTTTCTCTAATGTGCGTTTTGTTCAGTGAACTCCCATGAAATATTAGAAAATAAGACAAACTTGTATTATAATTTTACCTCACTAAAAAGCGGCCTATTCAAATTATGTACTAAAAAATCACCTATCCGTATGAATAATACCCGACAGTGATTCCAAAATGCATCCCATACGTGCGTTATCAATTCAGCGTATGGTACTTTCTGTTCTAAGAAATAATTCATACAAAACATGCTCATGGCACTTCGGTGGTAAACCGTGAGATCTTCCAACCCTAAGGAATTAGTCAGCTACTCAGGTGCGAAGCGACTGTTAGATTTGTCTACTCCAAATTTGTACGGAATAGTATTTTGCAAGGGTCTTTTGATTTTTTTCTGTGATGGTCGTGTTTTAAGATGTTATAATAATTAAGATGTTACTCTTTTGATCAAAAACGAATAGTGTCTTGCGTAATATGCAATTTAATGCGATGCACTACTAACTAACTAACTAACTAACTAACTAACCATCACGCCGTTTCCCCGCAGGGGTAGGCAGAGAGGACGGACCGCCAAACAACTCGGTCTTGGCACACACTCTTTGCCTCACTCACATTCATACATCGTCTCATACATTCTCTTCTATTATTCTGACTTTTGACATGGCCCGACTCAAGTATCTGATTCACTTGATCGTGCCATGTCTTCCTCGGACGTCCACGACTTCTTCTACCATTCACATTTGCGTCGTATATTCTTCTTACACTGCTTTCTTCGTTCATTCGCTCTACATGCCCAAACCATCTGAGGGTCCCTTTCTTAATCTTACTCATTATGCATACATCAGCCTTGCATTCTTTGCGGATATCCACATTTCTCACACGATCATACATTGTTTTACCACACATACGCCTCAGGGATCTCATTTCAACAGCATTCAGTTTACTTTCATCCTTCCTCTGCCAGTTCCATGCCTCACTGCCATACATCAGGGTAGGTACCAGGACTCCATTGTGGACTGCTAGTTTCGCTTCTTTTGACAGTTTTTTATTAGCGCCAACGGCATTCAGTCCTCCATTAATGGAGTTACCAGCATTCACCCTTCTTTCAATATCCCTATCAGCCTTCCCATCTCTCGTAAACATACTACCCAGATACACAAACTCATCCACCTGCTCGAAGTATTCATCATTCACAACTATATTGCATACTGTTTTCGTACTCTCTCTTTCAAACACCATGACTTTAGACTTACTTACATTCATCATTAACTCATTCTTCATACATACTTCGTTCATCCTAGATACGAGAGACTGTAGATCTTCCATAGTGTTAGAAATCAGCACCGCATCATCAGCATACAACACGCAACATACTTTCAGATTACTCAATTTCGCGCCCAATCCCACTTCTTTCAATTCTTGCATACAATTATCCATGTACAGATTGAATAACCATGGTGACATTACACAGCCTTGCTTAACACATTTTGTGATGTCAAACCACCCCGTAAAACCACCGTTCACCCTAACACATGCAACGCTTCCCTCGTACAGAGACGCAATTGCCTGTATGAGATTTGTATTCACTCCATACTTGGACAACACCTTCCAAAGCTTTTTCCTATCAACTCGGTCGTATGCTTTTTGTAGATCTACAAAGGCGCAGAAAAGTTTCTGGTTTTTCGCCAGAAACTTCTCAGTGAGCATACGCAAGGAGAAAATCTTGTCCATGCATCCCCTTCCACTCATAAAGGCACCTTGCACATCCCATATTTTATCCTTTGTTTCCATTCTTACCCTTTCAATCAATATTCTTCCGTACAGCTTACCGACTGAACTTAGCAGGCTAATAGCCCTATGATTCCCACATTCCATACGCGACCCTTTACCTTTGTATAATGGCATGATTACAGCCCTTCTCCAATCTAATGGCGTGTAACTCTCCTCTAGACACTGATTAAAAAGTTTGCACAACCATGTGAGAACACTACTAAGCAATGCAAAATCATGCAATTCAAATCGCTTAGAATGCTTTAATTAAATAATTAGAGTAGAATTACTCTTTTAATAAACCCAGAAAAAAATAAAGTATCAGGCCTATAAAAACTGCTAGTTTAAAATCTCCTACTTACAAAGCCCATTTCGATTTTTATTTTATTGTATAATGTGGAAAAGTAAATTCTTTAGAAATTGATCGTGAAAAATTTAAATATTTTTACCTAAGCTTCGCAAAATAAAATAGAACACGCTTTTTGGCGATGTTTTTTTCTTGAATAAATCGATACAGGCGGCCGGTGTTAAACGGGAATTTAAACCTTATTGCCGTCTACATAAGGAGTGTTATTGTTAACGGCCTCATCACAAATTATACACGACATGGTACAACCTACTACAATATATTAATTATGTATCTTGTTTCTTGGTCGCTATTCTCTGGTGCAGTGAAATTTCTTTAGATCTAGAGAAAATATATGTATCATAATTATATAGACCGACTTTTCACTTACTTTTTTAATCTCTGATTAAACTCCCGGAAATAAGCCAAGGACCGCCACTGTTATGAATACTTAGTTTGTTGTATCGTGATTACTTTGTGAATTATTATACCGCTTTTTATTATGCGCTTCACGCATCCATCATCAGGGCAGATGTGTAGATTGTGGTGAAGTGTGTATTTATGTACGTAGAAGTAATGCCGTGCTGCGCGCGTAAAACTTTTCAGGGTCGGTAATTCAGTATAATAATCAGTGAAATTGATGTGATTTTCGGCGTTTACTTGTGGTGTAGTCCAATATCAGATACCAAGAACTATAAAGTTTATCTCCATTGGATAACTCGCTATAACTGAAGAGATAATCCGATAGAATTGTGATTTGGTTGCCATTTCAACACATAAAGGAATAAGTGAAAAAAAATGGAAAGTGAAGAAAAAAGTATATTACCTAACCTAACCTATTTAACCAAGTTTTTTATCACTTTTAATGACTTTTCAAAGGAGTGATGAAGTTGCACAATGATGAGTTGTCCAGTCCAGTTTTTTTCTATTTAAAGCATTTGTTTGTACATGGATGAGGAATGTACGTTTGAAAAAGGATAACAGATTAACAATAAATGGTACAAATTTATGAAATAGTTTACATTTCTGTTATTAATTAATAAATAATACAAACAAAAATATATATGCATGATTTAAATTTTAAATATTTATCTATTTACGTAGAAAGAAGAAAAAACAAATATATCATTACGTGAGACCTTTTGACGTCTAGTCCGAGAGAGGCCAAAGAAATTGGTTATCGGTTCAAAACGAAATGTTGACTTTTAGAAATAATAAGAGGTATGTGATCTGTTTGACCCGAAGTAAGATAAAATTAAACTATCTTTGGGCACACAGTCACGCCCACAACATGTTTCTCGAGGTTTTTCTCTTCAGTGCTCGCTGCAAACTAGATTGATTGACCCATTAAACTGCCCGATAAATAACGATTTTTAATCTGGCCTCTCAATTCGGGAACGCGGTGTTTACCATTGTTCGATTATTGACTCGAAAGCTCCGTAATCGATTATGTCAGCCCATGCATATTTTATCCTTTGAAAAGTAAACTTTTTGTACTGAAGTAGGAAAACGACGATCCTATTCCTCTACTGAGCAACACTGTGGCCTATTGTCCATCAATATATATTAAAAAAGAAAGCGTTCAATGTGCGTGCCGCTAAAACTCAGAAACGAGTCCCGGTACGATCAAAGGAGTTATATGGTGTGGTAGCTCTGTCCCCTATCCATGAAGGTTCCCGTTTTTACCTAAAGGGCTTGCTTTTGAAGATATACGGGCTGGAAGTTTCGCCCTCTAGAAATTTCTAAACAGTCCAGAGCATTCGAGTGTATTCGAGAGCTCCATAACATCCCGGAACATTCTGTAATGTTGTGGAATGTTCAGGAATAGTCTGGACGTTTGGTAACATTCCGAAACATCCCAAATTTGGAACATTATCGACCATTCGAAGCCTTTTTTGTATGTGTGGGGCTATATAAAGCAAGACCCTTCGTGGGTTCGAACGTCCGTTCAATCGAGCGAAACCGGGTACCCCTATCCATGAAGGTTCCCGTTTTTACCTAAAGGGCTTGCTTTTGAAGATATACGGGCTGGAAGTTTCGCCCTCTAGAAATTTCTAAACAGTCCAGAGCATTCGAGTGTATTCGAGAGCTCCATAACATCCCGGAACATTCTGTAATGTTGTGGAATGTTCAGGAATAGTCTGGACGTTTGGTAACATTCCGAAACATCCCAAATTTGGAACATTATCGACCATTCGAAGCCTTTTTTGTATGTGTGGGGCTATATAAAGCAAGACCCTTCGTGGGTTCGAACGTCCGTTCAATCGAGCGAAACCGGGTACCCCAGCTAGTTTTTAATAATTGATCTTGGCCTCGCATTGCTGGGGCCACGTGGAGCGTGGAGCGCGGCTGTGTCATGCCACGTGGCCACGTGTCCACGCGGGCACAGTCCGACACGGAACATAATAAGGTGTATATAATTCTCCAATGCACGTCGCACATCACACACGCCCCTCGACGGATGTACCGCCCACGACTGACGGAAAGTCAATAATTTGTTAAAAATTAATATTTAAAATTCTTAAAGGACAAAACTTTATTTTCACGTAGTCGTCCAGGGTCGACACAGGCGTAACTTACGTATATATTGTACGCATTCTTACATATTGTAATCATTATTATTATTATTTACTAATGGACTACTGTCTAATTATAAAATACACATTACATGAAATGAAAGAAAAGGAACAGTACATATTTTTGGTTTTGAAATGAGAATATACGGTGCTTCCTACCGGGATGTAGTAGTTAAAAAACCTGGAAAAGTATTTGAAATTTGGAACAATGGCAATGGCAAGAAAAATAGTGCATATTCGAGAGCAAGTGTTTTGAAAGCAGAAGAAGATTTGGGACTAACTTGGAAACTAGTTGTTGGTGTTTTTCGTGTACACAATGTTTTTTTAAGTAAAAAGTAAGAAATTTAACCATCTCTCAAGTATAAAACATCGCTTTGTACTCATTCGTTTTAATTACCTCGAAGTATCGCGGTTAAGCTATAAAACTGTGTTGTGTTTGTGTCATGTGCTCCTTCGCAAAGATACAGTGGTTAGTGATTCGTTATTTTTTTTTCCTCGCATCCCCTATTCTTTCCTTCACACACAATTCCATCAATCACCATTTCGTTTCTTTTCGTTTGTAGTATTTACTGTCCATTAAGTGCGTCAATTCGTAAGCAGTTTCGGAAGAAATAACATCATACATAATAAATAAAGCAAAGTCAAAATTAGGACATAATACGTACAATATATGTATTAGGGAGAGTATTCAAGTCAAAGCCTGATCATTGAACACGATCTTGGTTCAGTTCCTGATTTAGACATTATTTCGTTGACCGACAAAAATCATTTAGACTGCATCAAAAACTCCAAGGTCCTGATTTTGTCCTAATTTCGCAATTTTCGACATTCTGGACAGTGGAGAATGGCACCTATTCATAATTATTTGGTAGGTATATTGAGCTTGAGGAAAAAATATTATTTCTCAGTCTACGGCAAAAAATGTTGAACTGGATGAGTTGCAACATAGAAGGTGAATCAATAATTTTAATGATGAAAATGAAATCAAAGCCCTTATTACTTTTTGAATAAATAAATGTTTAAAGTTTATTTAATTTCATCATAACACTACTAATCGCATCTTCATCTCCCTAATATCCCATCCATGCGATCCCATTAGAAGATAAATAATAATGTATAAATGTTAGATAACGTTCGGTCAAGAAGTTACAATAAAAAAATCTCGTTCCACTTGTCTTATTCGGGTTGAGGCTCCATCACTTTGACAAAGCGCTTCCAGCCATCCCTTTCCTTGGGGTTCTTTGACAAATCAACACAGTGGCTTTTCAACACGTATTTGAACATTGATAAAATAAATATGAAAAACATAGTCCATAACTTAACATCACCTATTTAAACTAGTTTTTTTCCATAACTTTTCATGACTATATCCTATATCACTTTTCAAAGGTGTGTTGATTTGCCGATATTGTCCGGTAACCTGTTCTGGACTGATATTTCAGGGGCCTCTGTCCTTTGAAGGCCTAGCCTCTCCTTCCACAGCTTCTCGAGTTGCTTTCCCCAACTCCAGAGTAAATAAAAAAGTGTTTTGTGTTGTATGTGCTTTGCATAGTTAAATGGTCCCTGTAACCTCTTTTTTTACATTAGCTCCGCATTGGACCAAAACCTCCTAGGAGGTTTTGATTGGACGCCCCGAGTTACTAAATACGGGCCTACGTCATCTTTGGAAATCCTGTGAGGATGGTATTTTTACGTGAAGGAAGTAGAGGAAGTTTTGGAAAGGAAAAAATGTAGGTATAAGGGGTGGATTAGAATCTGGGGGTCAATGTGTCCAGGAGTGACAGACGTATGAATCCAACCCTCCCACTACCCATACTCGCCTCCCAAATTAGGCCAACCGTATTTATTGGGTTTACGTGAAAATCCGAGGAATCAGTGTGCAGAGTGCATTGTGAATTTATTAAGCACAGCTTGTTCACTGCTCTCAATTTACATCGGGTCATTAGCAGTCCAGCCGGGGAACCAATGCAATTCGTCATTCATCTCATCAGCTTCACCAAATTATTTACAGATTTACTCTTTATAACATGATGACCGGCGCGGTCCTGCAATCGAGAGTTCTATTTTACATTCTCTCTCATTACATTCGTCGTTAGTGAGAAACAGAAGTTACAACGGCGCTACCAGCGGTATGCCCATATTGCCCATAGCACCGGATCCCGAGAGACAGATTTGCTCATGTTATTAGCTTTTTCATTTAAATTCACGTTAAAGTAACATTTAACCCTCCAGCGTTGGTGGTGCTAGTGGTGTTAGCCGCTGAAGTAAGCGGGAATATTTAGGTCAGCTTTTATAATCGAGCGCCCTCGCAGAGCCGCGGCCGTTAACTGACGTGCGAAGTAAACATCTCTCAGCAAAATGGGAAAATATCGAACTCCTGAAATATGTGATGGGAACTGGGAACTGGTCATTGAAAGTCTGCCAGTAATGAAGAGGATAATAAATTTGTATTCAGTAACATAAAGTCTTATTTGTGATACCTGTTAAGTGCGTAATACATAATATTATTCTATTAACATTATTCTTTGCACTACAGAGTAATTAATCTTCGAAACTATGTTTTCGAAACTATCTACACCCTTCAACATCTTACACAATTCCACATCAAAATTTTGGCACATGTGTAATCAAAAAGCCACTCAGAAGTATTAAGAGCAACGGTTGCGCGGCCCTTTTCAATTTAATTTTGGATTTGAGGCCAAAATACCAAACCAAACTGGAAAATATTTTTTTTTATCAAAAGTTATTGCAAATATCTAGTACGGATTTGTTATTGTATGTATTTTTGTTTTAAAAATAAAGGTAAAGAAAGAAATAAATTTTCCATCCCAGAAATTTTTATTTATATACCACAAATTTGTGTTAACAACGTAAATCGACCGTTTGTAATTTAGATTTACGCCCATGAAAATCTTTTTTTATTTATTTTATATTTCATTACATTTTTATGGTGAATAAAGCGAAATATATTAAGCGTAAAAGCCAAGGTTGCCTCTAAAATCATGAAAAATTGCTTTCGTTACCTTTATGATTTAATTCAATCTTCACGATTTCTTTCGTTTTTACCTATAATTTATAATTAAAATACAAATAAATAAAGAATAATTTATATCTAATCGTATTTCTAAGTTATGTGCCATGTAAAATACCGACCCAATACACCTAAATTGAAAAAAATATAATTTCTATCAACCGTCATAAATTTATCAAATATTTATTTATTTATCATACTATAATTAACGTTATATGATCTATAAAATACATTTTCCTCAGATTTTTCTAAATTCCAACCTTATTCGTTAACCTTTAGCTGTTTTTCTGTAAACCTATCCGATCACTATATTTTATTAATTTTTGTATCTTGTTTTATTTTAGTTAAGTATGTAATTTTTTAATATTATTTATTTTCTCATGTACAAAATTTTTAAGTATTTCTCTTGTTATGTATTTATAAAAGCTTTCTGGGCGTTAAATAAATAAATTCAGACAATGATTTTGACAGGCAGTGTGATTAAAGTGGCACACTTGTATGTAACAGAAGAACCCAGTGCTTTAATTGCGGCAAACTCGTTAACTGTGCAAGGTCTCATTTATTTGATTAGTTAATTTTATTATTGTGAACATAATTTAGTATTAGGTACGTGTTGTATGCACATTATGCTGGCGATCAAATCATTGTACAAATCCAATTAACTAAAGTATTTGAAAATATTTCTAAACCTAACTTTAACTCCATAAAAATGAAATCCAAATATGTACCTAATAATAATAAGCATATTTTGTGCAATTTGGAAATAACCAAGGAAGTGTTACGAAAGAAAACTACATATTTTTGAAAGTCTCTAATATATTTTTTTCTAATTAATCACTTTATATTTTCGTCGATTGACAGGTTGTTACCTATTATAAGAAGTAATGTTTGTGTTTACAGCTAACACTACTTATAAATTTGCGAACCGAAGGTCGTGCCATACCAAGAATTGTGGAAAAGGAACGTACGAACCGCGAGCTGCGTTTTGCCGCGCGAAACATCCGGAGTGGATAACACGTCGGGTATTTACGAATATGCCACCTAGACACACTAATCCCCCAATTTCTACCCAAACCCTATACCTTTTTCTCCCCAGAACCTCATCTCATTAATTTCTTGATAATACCCTTCACACAGCATCCTCAAAGATGAAATGTGAGTTTATGTAAATATTCGTTTATATAAACATTTATGTAATATATATATAAATATATATATTCGCGTGTAGGTACAATAGTGTAAGTGTACCTGATCGCACAATACGTAAATTATTTTGACACTAACGATTTATTTCTTTTATTTTTTGTTTATTTTTTTTATTATTACATACCTACATTATTTTTTTTTTCACATGCTTATAAAATATAGTAATATAATGTACCATAATCATAAGACATAAGTAATGTAAAAGTAAGAACATAAATACGATTGCAAATACGCTTATCCTGACGATAAACTTATTGGTTTTGAAACATGTCTATAATTTTTATAAAGTAGTGGTGCGTGCACACAAAGTTAATTATTTTCATTAAATTAAAAAGACAAAGTGAATTTGCAATTATTAATGAAATTAAACAATGCGGTTTATTTGTATAATAATTCGGCGGAAAATGTTTTATTTCTATTTGGTACAACTTTAAAATTGTGCTTTTAAGTTATTTGCAAAGGCTTAATAAATGCATCAAGCGCACCACCCCATCCTATAATACCTTAAGTTTTTTAAGATTGCACCGGGGAAAAATATATCATTTTAAATTTGTCAAAATTGAGTACTTCCGTGTGTATATGTAAGATGTTTTCGTTTAGAGTTGGTTTTATTAATTTGCTATTTCCAATTTAGATTTTTTTTCTCTTATTCAATTCATTGTTCATTACAGTTGTTGAGAATTTTTACAGTTGTTGGAAAGGACTGTAAGGAGAATATATGACGCAAATGTGAATGGTAGAAGAAGTCGGGGACACCCGAGAAAGACATGGCACGACCAAGTGAATCAGATACTTGAGTCGAGCCATGTCAAGAGTCAGAATAATAGAAGAGCATGTACGAGACGATGTATGAATGTAAACAAGGCAAGGAATGTGTGCCAAGACCAGCTATTTGGAGGTCCGTCCTCTCTGCCCACGGCGTGATGGTTAGTTAGTTAGTTAAGAATATTTTTTCAGTGATCACAAAATTACATAAATAGTTTTTAAATATAAAAAAAACAATATTGGACCAAATATAGTTCCCTGCGGAACTCCGTTTTTTATTTGAGCTTCTGAATTATAAATATGAATTTCCATTTTTTGATTTTGTGTTCTATCTTGAAGATAGTTGGATAGTATTTTTAGTGTGCTGTTTTTGACACCTAGTTGAGTTATTTTTTTAATGAGTAAGTTATGATTGATGATGTTGTTCTGTCTGTTGCAGAAATGAGCTCTCCCAGCGCGGGGTCCGCCTGACGGCTGCACTGGACTATAGCTGTGTGTGTGTTGCTGTGGTGCTGTGCCGTGCCGTGCAGTGCTAGTGCTGGCTGCATGAGACAAGTGTCAGCTCCGAGGCTGTAGTGATTGGTTATTGTGTTCTATTGTGCCTGTCCTCGTTGTGTTGAACCCTCCGCTAAGGTAAGAACGCCAATCAATTCATTTCTGATTTCTTCTTCTTTGAACACAGCTAACTTATTTTGTGGCACCATTTTAATTTTAAATAACCACAACTTGGTGTATTTTTTAAAAACCAAAAAAAAAAACTACAAATATAGACTTATATGAAGAGGGATAAAGAGTAATTTACCTGGTTTGGAGTAGGCCCTGAAGAAGTGAGCATTACTTACGAAACATGTCGGTTGTTTTTAAATAATAAAAATGGTTTAAACTAAGTGTTGATATATTTATTTGTCATAAGACGGTTTCACAAAAAGTTTAAAGAGATTACAAGTGTACATACATTCGTGTAGTAGGAGTGTATGTTCCTGTAGAACAAGTAGTATAAAAGTATGTTTTGTGATATTATGATTATACATATTAGAAAATGTTAATAGGAAAACCCAACGAAACAAAAATACGCATTGGTCGTGGCAACAGCTTTATTTACCCTATTATGGTCAAAAGGAGATTACCCATGTTAAAGAATGTTAAAAGCGTCTACGGTAAATGCAGCATAGTTAACAAATGGAACCGCTCTGTTTATTGACACGTTCTGAATAAGCAGAAGTTTTCGTTTTTGGATCATATTATAGTACCTAGATACATGAACTTCCACGATGATTAGTAAAGTTATTACATCAATAACTTACCTACAACGCTTTCGGTGAATCAAACCCTAGGCTTGGATTCAACTACCGCATCAATTGAGACTGATTAAAGACTCGAAGAAAAACTCATTGCTTCTGAAAGTCTATCGTTAAACAATAACTTCAGAGCTGGTTAACTGTTTACTTATGCGCAGATTTTCATATTCTATGTTCTTTTATTTTTATGGTTGGTTCCACAATTCTGCATAATTTTTTGCAGCCCACGATATACGAAAATAATAAACACCTTTTTTAAATTGTCTAGCCTCATTTATTATAAACATGGGAATGGAAGTGTGCATAGCGCCTTTGTGGTGGAATTCCACAAAATGGCTCACTACCTACACGTTCATTTGTATTATTGCATTCATTTCGCAACAGCAATCGGCATGCACTTTGCTTTCTCTCGAATAAATGTTTTGCTGAATTTAAAAAAAAAAAAAGATTTGCCTTGATAACAGTTTTTATTAAAGATACCTTTGTTTCTCTTATCTCTGGTTTTTATCTTGTACAAAACGTTGTTGGCTCAAAACGGAAGAGGAACCACGGAGTGCATAACAGTTCAATACCCCAATCGTCTAATAGCATTGGCCATGAGAATTGGATATCAAATAGTTAATGGAATCTCGAAATGAGTAATTAAATTGATGTTATTTATTTCCTCGCGTTGTTTATTTCACACATTGTTGTGCACAAATATTATGTTATTGTCATATTTCAACTTAGCAGTCACTCAGGTGGATCGGTGAAGAATTGATGTCAGATTTACAAAATAACATTTAAATTGCGACTCAAAACACACAGCTTATTAAATTTCTCAATGGGGCTCGCCAATTTGGTGAAAAATAGTGGTTCCTAATTCAATGGTTATCTTGTTCGAAGTAAATTAAATAAATTGATTTTATATGATTCGTCCTTTTCAGCGTTTAACGGTGTATTTTTTTAACGGGAAATATTAATTAATTCATATAAATAGTTTTTTTTCATTTTTCTTTATTCGTTTTGATGGTTAAATAATTTGGGGATTTTTCGACCACCAACCTAGTTACTTGCCAGTGTTATGGTGATAATTTGGGAACGCGGAAGGGAGTAAGGCGGTGATGGTGGAACGGGAACGAGAAAGCACCCGTACGGGAGGGGTAGGAGACGAGTGAGGGGCAGAGGGAGGGAATGCTAGCAGTAAGGGATAGCAATGTAAAAATCCATGCTTGTCACACGGACTTCTGTTTGTGATCTGCTCAAGCGTCGGAAAACCTTCTGCTTCAGTCGAGAACGCACCAGACGGAAACACACAAAAAAGGATTGTGTATCCAAAAGCATTTCAATTATCAGAATTAAATCAAGTTCTTTCTTTGAGTTGCCTTGGAACTTGCAATGCATTCCAGGTACTCGCTGGCACTAGGTAGGTATATAAAATTATTATACACAGGATTATCCTAGTGAGGTTAAAAATTGAATTATAACAATACCTACCGTATAAAGAAACAATATGAATAAATAAATTCACGATTTTTTAAAGAATATAAAAAGTTTTAATTACTTCTTCAAACTTTGCAAAATAACTTTGTGGCATTATTTTTTTTTTTAATTAATAACAGATCACTTTGTATAAACCACTTTTCAATAAACAATATCGACATGTTTCAATAACAATGTTATCTTCATCAGGATATGTTAATATAAAGAAAAATAATAAATAATAATTTATTTTAAGGATATGTTAATATAACGAAAAATAATAAATAATAATTTATTTTTCTTTATATTAGCATATCCTGATGAAGATAATAATAATAATAATAATAATTGGACAATTTGTAGAGCGCCATTGTTATTGAATTGTTATTGAGTTAACATTGTTATTGAAACATGTCGATATTGTTTATTAAAAAGTGGTTTATACAAAGTGATCTGTTATTAATTAAATATAAAAAGTGTTTATTTCTTGATTCCAATGAGTAGAATCGAATAATGGACTGACCGCGATTGTGAAAGAACAATGGGGTCGTTTCAATTTATTTGTTTGCACTCAACAGTAAAACTTACCGGTGTGTAGTTTGTAGTGTACCGATAGTACCTATGTATTATGTTTATAATTCTATGGGTTGTTCTTGGGAGTATCAATTTGTACGTACGTTTCAATAATCGGTACTTCTGGATGATAATAGAATTTTAGTAATTGTTTTAAAAAGTTTTGATAAAGAACCTTGCGTTTCTTAATTGTTTTTAATTTATCAGTGTTTTCATAGAATCTCTCAACAGTCTTAACGACTTTTGTTTAGATTTTTTTACTAGGTCTCTAGCCTTACCCGCTCCTGTAAGGACAACGGAAGAAACAGAATCGCTTAGTTGAAAATGGATGTAAGGCTACGAAAAATTCGCCTCCTTACAAGCGCTATCATTGTTAGCGAATGCTAGCAGTAGGCCGAACGCAAATAGAAACAGACTCGCGCTCCAGGATACTGGAATAGTTCTTGAACGAAATAAAAAGCAGTTGTTCGTTATTCTAGTCTGACGTTTAGTGGGGAAACGTTATCGTGGTATATCACTATATTATATTTCCTTTATCAGTCTAGGAACCTGTCTGCGGTCTTCAGCGCCGGATCTGCCATACGTTCAAAAATGTGCAAAAAACCTGGCGCCAACTCCGAAGGGGCGCCGTGAGAAAATAAATATTGTATTAAATTTAGTTATAATATTCCCTGAATCGTTTAAAAATTACCCATAGTACGAAATAATTATTATGCTCTAGCAACACTTTCCAAAGAAACAGAATGCGCACGCATCAGGTTGAATCAACGGCTTACGAATTTATAGTCAGGTACAGAATTTTTTTACAAATTCCATATATTTAGTTTAAATGTAAGATCTATTTTTCCATAAATCTTTTACGACGAATGGGTGCGAACCAAATTCAATAACCAATCACAGCGCAGTTTTTTTGTTCCTGTGAATCAAACAAACCGACTTACGCCTTTCAAAATGCTGACAATTTTTGTTAGTGTGTCGTCCATACGCTCGCTATTGTTTTATTTTGTACGATTTAAGTCTCTAGGAGAAGGTAGTTAAAGACCATTTTCTTATGAAATCTTCAGTAAATTCCATTATCAAAAGCATCGCACAGTTTGCAGGATTTCCAGGTTGCAACGTGTTGACAGTTTCATAATTGATTTGACATATTGTTTGAAGTTCGTTAAATGTATAATTAATATGTATTAGATTAATTATAATATGGTCGTCACACTATTGCAAACATCTGTAAAATAAACTACAAATAGACAGAAATATCCATCTACATACGTCCTTACCCATATAAAACAAATTAAAATTATAAAATCCTAAATAATCTAAATCCATAAATAGATTTGACAGGATTTACTACTGTACTGTATCTCTTCCCTCATTTATAAGAAAACTCTCTTTATGTGATTTACCCACACTTTCAATCATCTTTATGTAGGTATTTGTTAATTATATTACTCTTATATATGATATGTAATTATGTACCTCTACGCCTGTCTCAACACAGGTATACCCTAGCGAGACAGGCATTGAATAATATATTGTAAACATCACGTATATAGATCAATAAAAAAATTAAAAAAAATAGTTATTTTACGGTGTCAGTGTAAGCGTCTTTCGTAAGCCGTTGATACCATACGTCAGTGTTTAGTGTTTGAATGGTGTTTGTTCGCTCAATTTGGTGTTTGTTCGCTCAACACAGGGGAAATGCAAGGTACAAATTTGAGGTTATATTCTTATTAGATTTTAGAGCTAGTCAGAAGCTGTAGATGCTATTCTTGTGTTGTACGTTGCCATGAGAACGATTTGTATTTGCTTTTTCTATTAATATTCGCGTTGGGTATATACATAAACGCAGTAAATCTCAAGAATGTCTAATGGACCTAGTTCAGCGAAACCACCCGCATTGTCTCGTAACCTATATTTTAAATCATGGTACGGGCACAAACAAACAATTCGTTGAATTATTTTAAAGCATAACTCGCAAAAAGAGTTTTTCCTAAAATAATTAAAATAGCACCATAATTTTATGTTTACCCGATAGATAGAGAGAGTATAGGGCTTCTGGCGATTCTCTCTTTAAAAAAATGAGTGTGAGAGCTAGCTCCAGGTCACTTGGAAAGTTACACCCTTTACATCTCTTGATTTTATTTGATAAATTAGTGTAAAAAAAAATTAAATAAAAAAATGAGGTGAACGAATTTTTAATCAAAATAAAAATGAAGGGGGGGGGCGCCATCGGTAAGTACTGCACAGGGCGCCAGATTTCGTAGATCCGGCCCTGGCGGTCTTGTTGGACCTTATCTCCTTCACCACATTATTAAAAATAAGAGTAATAATAATTATAACACTTTGTAGTGTTTGCAATCAGTGCAATGCACAAAACGATGCAAAATAATGTAAAACATAATGCTGCAATTTATTGTTTTTTAGATAAATGCACTGACTTGTTAAATCTTTTCTTGGTACCAGCTATTCGATGCCTCTCTGAGGAGGAAAACAAAGCTGTGTCGTTTGACCAACATTCTCTAAGGATGGGTTGTTTAAAAAAAATTATGAACTTATTAAATATTTGAAGTAAATTTTTACGTTCTGTGTAAGTTCTATTCAGTTTCTGTTATTATTTCAGTTTCATAAAGCAACTGGCCTATAATTATATAATAACAGAACCTCCACAGAACGTGAAAATTAATAAAGTTCCTAGATAGTGTGTAAAACAAGAAGACAAATAGTATTTATATATACAGGGTGAAACAGCACGTACTAGGGGGTTTTAACCATCGATTATTTGGAGTTAAAAATGTAGGTAGGTGTCATTTTGCTGTCCGATGATTTTTTTTCAATTAAAAACCATAAAAATATGTATCCATCACTCGTCGCAACTGAGTAGTCGGATATAGCCTAACGATTCATGTGATAAGCACTCCGTTTCGTTACAGCAGCACGGTAATACATAATTCATGACAATTTAAATAATAAAATTATTTACTGTGGAACGTTTCATTTTAAAAAAGTGCGTCATTAAAAATACTTATTTCGGTTCTGATAACTAACTGTCCGTCTATAACTCCTGTTCAATGAACCTTAGAAATTTAGCTTTGAATTGTATCATCATTTTTTAAAATTGGAAGTTTTAAAAGCGATAATGTAGGTACCTACCTCTGATATAATATTGTATTATTGAATTGAGAAGAATTTAGACTACCCTGGGTTTTTTTACGGGTCTACTCTACTTTAAAACTATTAATCATTAATCGTTTAGTGAGAATTACGATAGTAAAACTCGTTTGAAGCCGTACATGAAGGTACAAATAGTTTATTAAATTATAGTTTCTACGTTCAGTTCAGAAAATATCATTCAAATGTCTTTGATTATGCCCAAAACATGTTTGTATGTAGGAAAAGGTTTTAACAATCTGAATACTACTATAATCTTACACTATCCAAGAGATTCATTTTCACTGAGGTTTGTTTTTTTGAAAACCGCTAGTAAGCGAACGGCCTTTACTGTAAAATTATTTAATTTAATCCTTCGCTGCACCCACTGCCTCCGCCTCCATCGCTAAGTGGACGAGACTCGGCGATGAGCGCTTGCGTCATTGTTAAATCCAACGCAAATGATTAATACCTGCTAAACAACTAATTTACATACCTACTACAGGTATATTAGTCTTAAATTGCATTGAGGTTGTTTTCGGTTCTCTCCGGTATTGGTATTGGCTATGGACAAGTGGACACTCAGCATTTACATAAGCTAACCAGTTTAGCTACTCGACCTCTTCCAGCGATGCGGCATTGCCAATTTGTGATGTTCATCGTATAATATGTATATCTGTTGAATGTTTTCCCACAAATCTTGTGCCACGTTCAAAATTCGCCAGTAAACTAAACGTAATGTAGGTACTTCAGTTGCATCCAGCAGATTTAAACCAGTACAGACCAATCCGCTCGCTGGTTGCGAGCAAGGTTCTCCTGAATTATAAACCAGCAGGGTGAAGTTATGGCTCACACTTTGTGAGATATTGATGGCATGAAAACCCCCTTCAGTTGGCTGAAAAGTTCGCTTTTGCACTTCTTTTGGCTGATGTATTACATGTAACTCTACAATGTAAATACTAACATCTTATTCCTACCCCAAACTTTCGACCCTCGATGATCTTCGCGTTTTTTTCACGGTCGGTTCTTCGTCGTCATAAAATAGTGAATTCTAGATACTAGAACTAAAGGGCATAACAATTCCCTATGAACTATGTCAATCTTTAATTGAGTTCGGTATTATAGCCTAGGCCCTAGGGAGTAGCTAACACTGCCGCCATTGATCCGATTTTTAAAGCTCAGAAACTAATTATCAAGATTATATTAAAACTACCGATAACAAGTAGTTCGGATGAAATCTTCAGGAGAATCTATGTCTTGGAAATCAGGCAATTTTATGCCAAAAACATACTAGCATACCTCTTAAAACACAGAACTACATTTGAAAATGTTGAAACTGCTCGAGATACTCGTATTAGAACCAAAGGGCATAATCTCTTACTTGATCTTTTTGCTAAAACAAGCTTTTGTCAAAGAAATTTTATATAAGTGCCTTGTAACAAAACTATACAATGCATTTCACTGGCCATTAGACAAAACACCATGTATCTTAAATATAAATCAGACACCAAGTCTTGGATTATCAGTCAAGACAAATCTTACATCAAAGATATTATCAAAACCAGCTTTTAAGTATATATTTTTTCAATGGTACGATTACGATTGTCTGTTACTTTAAACGTAATATTTGTACTTTTATTATAAACTGCAAAGCGCCTGCTCTCCACACACGGTTTCCTATTAAGTCTAGAATTAATAAAGGTGAATAATAAATAATAAATATAAATAAATTGTGTTACAAGTCAGTGAACCTGACAGTGTCGTGTTTTCGCAACTGTGTGTTACAAATAACAAATTTAGCTAAGCGTTATTTCATTTCTGACTTATGTACAGTAGGGTGGTTACAAGGTATAAGGTGAAAAAATATTTTCGTCCAAATGCCGGGCTGACCCCCCTAATATTTGCCATTTGTCTAGAAAATAATATTTGAAAAGTTTTAGATCAATTGGATAATGTCAACCCGTGCATCATCGAGCTTAAATTTGAAAAAATGGTTTTTTGCAAAATAAAATTTCCTCATAAAATGAAAACTATTTATCCTAGAAATGTATTCTTATTTCATTTCATAGGAAATGTTGCTATCTTCATGTTTTACTCTAATCACTTTTTTGTTAAAAGGTTTATATTTGAAGATATCTATTATTTTCCGAGACCAGACATGATCCGAATCCTCAGAGTCGCTATTTTAGAAAATATGGAAAATGGCAATAAAGATACTTAATTTAATCACTTTTGATCAAATTTTGTTTCCTCTGAACATTATTAAACAATATAATAAACAACATCATATTTATTTATTGTTATCAAGTTTAATTTGTAGAACTCCATTTTAATTTTTATTTATGTTATATATTCAATAATTTTATTATTAAATTAATAAAAACAGTTTATTATATATTAGATATTATGTGGCATGACCACAGTTTGATAATGCCCTTAGAAGGCGAAACAGCTGTCACGCGTAATAATAATTACCAGCAGAACTTGTTTATAAATAAACTGGTTTTATTAATTTAATAATAAAATTATTGTATATAAAAAATAAATAAAAAATTAAAAATTAAAAAAAATAAAAAAAACCACATCATATTTAATAAAATAATATAATATGTAGGCAAAAGCTGTGTTTTGATACCACTGCGGTAAATACTGGTCGCTTCAACGGAACCTGCGTTTTGTTGGAGCAATTATTAGAGAAAAATCTTCTTCATTTAGCATGTTGCCACCATGTTTTAGAAATTATTCTCAAATCAGTTTTTGATTTAAAAATGGGCACAACTACTGGACCCCACTCAAATATTTTTTTTAACTTTCAGACTGGATGGTCGAAGCTAGACAAGACAAAATACAAAACTGCTATCGAAGATAAAAATATTAGACATAAAATAGGGAATTCAGATGAAATATCAATTTTTCTTACAGAACAATTAAAAAACCAACAGCCAAGGGATGATTACAAAGAATTAATTCAACTTTCATTAGTTGTGTTAGGACGTACTCCCCCAAAAGATACTTTTTTCAAAGTTCCTGGTGCCATTCATCACGCTAGATGGATGGCAAAGGCCATTTATTGTATCAAAATATATCTTTTCTGGGATTAATTTACATTAACAAATTTAGAAAAAAAATCTTTCACTGACATTTGTTTATTTTTAATAAACATTAATGTAAAAGCGTGGTTTAACGCCCCCAACCAAGACCTACCATTTTTAAAAACTCTTGTAAAATATTAAATTAATTCCAATTGAAGAACAAACATGTGATAGGGATGTGAAACCAAAACTCAGTCTCCATCAAGAGGATAATTTATTGGACAAAGATATCGTTTTTTTTGTTTCTCATCAAACTCTAAATTCTTTCAAAAGATTTGAAATTGATACAGAATTTTTAAATACGGATCCTGATATTTGGTGTGAAAATGCACATTATTTAAAAGCAAAAAAAAAATTGTGAACGATTTCAAGTTGTCAATGACACAGCTGAAAGAAGGGTAAAATGAATCCAAGACTTCTTCAATTCATGTTTGACAACAGTTTCTGTTACAAGTTGTATCGGAATGACGAAAATTTTTTCTTGACTCTTCATAAGCCACGTTATCTAAGCCATTACCACCTTAATCTGATAATTAATTGTAAATGTAAATAATAATAATAATAACTTCTTTCTTTCATAATGCTTTCTTTTGTATATTTTAAATAATAAAACTTTGAACATTATTTCTTCTTGTTTTTTATACCTTGTTGCATTTCTTTTCTCGAAAATCCATCATTTTCAATTTGGATTGTGCTGTATTTACTTTGAAAACTGTTTTAATTTCACCCTTTTTATGTACCAATTGAGACAATAAATAAAGCAAAATCTAGACAGCGCATGTAATAATTAAATCTTGCAATATTGTTAGGTATTTTATTTAAAAAAAAATTATAGAAAGTTAAACTTCAACCTTGATGAGGCACGGGTTAACCTTATCCAATTGAGCTGAAACTTCACCAATCTCATTTTTTAGCCAATTGGCAGCTTTTAGGGGGGTCAGCACAAAAAATTCCAACATTGATTTTTTGTAACCACCCTAATGTACAGTGTTACACCTTCATCCTTTCTCTAAAAATACCTAGGTACTCCAAAGCATTCCCGAAAATGTCGCACTCTGAAGAAAACATCACAACCACCAGTAATTAATTATTATTCTTCTGATTCTTGATTCTTATTTAATAACAAAAAAAACCTCTGTAACCTTTTTTGTATTTGCTTATTTTTGACCGGACAGGTTTCACCTTTGATTAATAAAATTAATTGACTAGGAATTCTGTGAACAGTAGACCTCGCGTCCAAAAAGTATGTTTCTAATTTTCTCTTATCTAATAAGTCAAAAACAAAATTTTCCCTTAAATCACAAGATATGTAGGAAGATACTTAAATATCTGCCTACTTAATTTATAAACACGACGAATCGACGATCAATCACATTAATTTATGACCAAAACGGCCCCCATTTTTAACCGGAACGTAACAAATAAATTTGGACGAAATGCAAAAAGGCTCAAGTAGTCTAATTTAAATTAGTATTTTGCTAAGTTCAGACAATTAATCAAATTAGGCTACATTACATACACATTTTCCCAACATAATTTGACCTTGAAAGGTTTCGTGGCTGTCTATTTGAGAAGTCGACCACGAATTAGGCACTATATGTTATGTTGGAATAATATAATTGAAATAAATAGTCAAACTTGTTTACGTTTCAAGTTCCGCTTAGCCGTGTCTTTAAAATTGCTTAGCACAAGATACAGGTACCTACACCAGACGTCAACACCGATCTAATGCGCATTGTGTTAGTTGCCTTATTATTGTTTTGTTGATGTCATTTCGTAGAACTACTATTTAGTTATTATTGTATCTTTAGGTACGTGACTCCACATCCTGTCCCGTTGTCCGGAAGCAATGGGACTCCCAACAGTCCAAATAATTTAAAAATATTGTGAGGCGATAGGAAATATAGCAAGGAACACGGATAAAGTTGGAAATACGTTACCATTGAGAACCGATTAATTAATACATGAGCTGAAACCATTTCAGGTCTGATGAGAGTTCAGCAGTCAGAATCAAAACATCAAAATGTTGCTTTGCTTGACTTTAGCTACTAACCGGTCTTCCTTACTCTACCTAGCATAGTTAAGAGGAACTCGTTCGCCGAGAAATTCGAACAATAGGTATTTTATCAAAGTGTTGTTGTCACTGTCGCTCTTAATCCCTCATATACTGAGCGAAAGGCACAACTGCACCTCAGCCTGATAAACCTAAATTACATCATCAAAATCCAGGTTTTTTATTCCCCATTTTTCTCCTCCAAAACTTGACCAATTTTTCTTTTTTACTATCTATATTCGAAGAAAATACTCAACGTTTGTTCGTTTTGATTTTTTCAAAAATACATTGTCTAATTTGTATACTGAACGGCTGTTGATGGAGGTTAAGGCAATTTTATTGATTTTTGGAGGGCCCGAACTCCTATAAGAAGTAACTTATCAAAAAATTCAAAACGTATTAACAACACGCTAGTCGTCGATATCTATATTACCTATATTAAAAAAATATTTGCACTAGTATCTAAATTTAGAGAGGGAATTGGGGAATACCTACGTCTGTATGGACAAAACGCCGCCCCTCTCATTTCCTCTCAAGTCCTTGTGATTTCACAACTTTGTAGAACATTTAGTCTGTAAGTAATGGTCACTATGCAATCCATACCAACATGTAATTCATAATGATGGATCTAATCTATATAATCATGTACATGTGTCATGCCCACATAATAAGGTGACATTCTGTCACCTGTCAATCATTCAATTAATAATTAAATACCACGTAATCGGTAAATTGATACATAATGTGCTAATAAATCAAAAGTAGAATCTGTTGTACACAAAAGTACCTGACAGATTGGATGTCAACCAGCTCCATTTATTTCATCAAGAAGTCATTTGTTTTGCCTCATCAGTATTTGAAAGATGTTTTAACACAGTATTTGTACCATATATGTGAAGAAATATTGGTACTTGCATGGAGTGCTAAAAATGGGTCATCAGCTATCACGTCTTGAAGTAATGGCACCTGCATGCGCAACACATACTTGATGCTTCATATATCGATCGTTCAGTGGATTAGTCAGACTTCTGTAGTAGCAGATATTCCGGTATTGCTCCAATTGATAAGCTTCCGGATTCCACTACTATCTATTTATCTAATAAAGTCAGGATTTATTTATGTATTCCTACGAATATGTATTCCTCTTTGCCCAGAACTGCTTTTTACTACTTGAGGGAAACAATTATACCAAGTCAGTGGACATCTTCAAATTATCTTTAAACAAATATAAAATATTGTTACTTAGGCAGTTCAGAAATACTGTTTATTTCTTACTATTCATATGTAAAAGCCCCGAAAAATGGCGTTAATTAATAAGAAATAAATAAATCTCCAATTACAAAATTTTGAGATAACGGGGAAAGCGAAATTCGAGTGCTCACCATAAATCAAATATTATTTACAGGCATCGGTGTTTTATATATTGACTATGACATAGTCCTATGAAATAACACCGGGAAACATAACGATTCTGTGCATTGTACATTAGTATGACAATCTCCCACTAGTAACCCGGAAAACATATATTTTTTGTATATATCGAGTTTTTCTGCATTATAATTGATTTGGTGGTGTTTACGAGTAATCTGAGTTTTGTACCAGATAGAGGATACACTTTTACATACAACTGCATACTCAACTCAAATTTCGATTTTTCGGAGATGTCTGACTAATCAACTGGACGATCGATATCCCGTTCGTTGTCACATCATGAAATAATCCATCTTTTTGTCAAAAATTGTATAATTCCCAACACCTTAAATATTCCTTCTCTCTTATAAACAGAGAATAATGAATTGACCGGTCAGTGGCTGAGTTGGCATCTCACTTGGTTCCCACCCAGGCGTCGTGAGATCAATTCCTCGGCTGGCTAAGTCATCATGACACAAGCAGCGTTTTTCGCTTACTGTGATGGTAGTAGGAGATTTTAAATATTTTTTAAAGTAATAATCATAACACAAGAAGTGCATTGGGGGTGTTTCGTGATCCAATTGTAGGCCTAATTTAGGCCTATATTTCCATACAAAACCGTACAACATTTCACCATTATTATGAAACTCAAATGGAATAGCGATATACAAATAAAGGAAAGTGGAAGAGAGACAGACTGCATGCGGTCTGTAAAATGGTGGAAACAAAATATACTAAGTCAGTGGCACATTTGTTTCCATTCACATTTGTATGGAATGCACTTCTGATTAACATACAGTAAAAACTTCGAAAAATCCAAATTCGAAAGGCACTCTACCATTATATTATTAATATTTATATTTTATATTACCTCTTTATATGTATAGTGTAGTAGATATTAACGGCCTTACTAAAAAAACCCCGTGAAAATTTTATTCAATTGACAAACGGCCGCGGATGTGAAAACATTACTAATTAAAAAATTGTTCTTGGAAAAAAAATACACACTGCACAGCCTGTGCGGGGAGTTTATCTCTGTTTTAGTAATGATGTTTGAAAGAAATTTGGAATTTTCCAAAGTATTTTGAATGTTCTATATATATTTCTTATTTTTGAAGGTGTCGTAAAAACAAATACAATTTATAAAAACTAGATAAAATTACCTTTTAGATTTGTGTATTTGAAATACACTTTAG
The DNA here is from genome assembly GCA_917563855.2 of Limnephilus lunatus. Classification (NCBI taxonomy): domain Eukaryota; kingdom Metazoa; phylum Arthropoda; class Insecta; order Trichoptera; family Limnephilidae; genus Limnephilus; species Limnephilus lunatus. The sequence continues at coordinate 51,066,213 of OU830592.1, forward strand.
TTTTAAAAAACTGCCATATTTTAAGATTTAAACACAGAAAAAAATGTAAAAAAATTTCTTACCAAAACATTTTTGATGAAAGTGTACAGAAATATATAAAAAATTAAATTTAAAAAATACAGACCTTTTAGATAATGAATTTGGAATGGAACTGTCACCTCATTTTTTCACGTGCATACAATAAAAAATTAATAAAATATTTATAAGTTTTTTTTATTTACAAAAAAATAACCTAAAAATATAGCTGATATTCAAACAGATTTCTTGCACCACTAAAGAAGTTATTTTCTTTCATAAGTGTACCAGCATATGTATTAGATACTAATATTTAAAAAAAAACACAACTTTTAAGAAATTCTCATAAAATAAATATGCTTAAATGTTAATTTGAATTTTTATGTACCATATAAAATACTTTTTGACATTTCCACTTTGAAAGTCCAATTATTGTTATTATAACTTCACTAAAACTTTATGAAAAACCACAAAAAACACGGTAAATATATCAATCATATGAATATAAGGTTAAATTAGTCATATTAATAGAAATTACAATCACATTTGTTAAATTACAAAGCACATCGCCAGAGACAAAAAAATCTCTCGCTGTTTAATATTTTCACTGCGAAGGACGAATACGTTGGCGTGGTCACCTAGCGGTTATGAATGAAAACAAACAATTTAATGTGTACAGCATGAGAAATTGCGTGGTTGCCAGATTTACGGCGCGTTTTGAAGTGATATTTAAAATGTATTTTAAGACCAACTTATTAGTAATATTTGGTGTTTTAGTATAAATTTGTTTTATTGATGTTGCTGCAAAAACACAGGTTATCGGTCGTGCTGTGGTTTTTTTTAGTAAGGCTGTAATAATATAATGGTAGAGTGCCTTTCAAGTTTGGGTTTTTCGAAGTTTTTACTGTATGTTAATCTCCGTGTGAAATTTTGGGAGTGCATTTGGTATCTGTTCGACTATAGTGCTATGTTCTTTATGTTTATAGATTTGAAGGCGTATCTTTTAGAATAATGATAATATTTTTTCGTATATTAGTGCTCTAACATGTTCGTAGTGTATCTTACCGTATCGGCCTTTAGATCGGTGTTATTTTTGTTGCAACCCTTTACAAGCAATGGGTAGTTTATCATAGTATACTGCTGACAGCCATCGCGTATTTCACTCTCTAGCTACTCGTATTGCGTATTGCCTTTCATCGTACAATGCTTTCAACGTTATCGTGTGAATAAAGGCCGAACCACGTAGCACCGTTTATTCCAAACAAGTTCCCTATCGTACAAGCTCTGTGAATTATTCAGTTTTCTCTCGGGGCTGCGAGGTGTACAGTGTACACATACAGCAGCCCTGTTTCTTACCTGACTCACCAGCCCCTCCGCCCTGCACCAGTCCTCAGTTTGCCCATACTGTACAATGGCCTCTGTTGTATGGCGGGGTTCCCTTTGCCAGATATTCAGCCCGAAAAAAGCTCGGTTACTCTTATCTTACCTTTTATCTACCTGTTGATTATTGACTTTCATTTATTCTTCTCCCTTGCTGCCTGTTGCAACATGTCTCGTTACTTACCTTTTCATCTGCTCCTTAGACTTTATCTAATCCGATGATTGTACTATGAAGAAAATGATCCAATATCGGATACAATATTATCTACACTCCACATCTCTGAAATATGTATTTAAGTCCCCTTACTATTTGAGATCCTACGCCACAAATATTATTTGTATTATGTTTTGTTCATTTTGGAAGTAAAAAAACCTTTTGCAATATCTAGCCAGTGATAGACTATAAAAAGTGTTTCCTGTGAGGTTACAATAGGCCACTTGCATAACATTTTTTTAAAAAAAATTCCGGTTAAGGCAAATATTCTAAGACATTCCGTTTTTTTAATCGTATTTTTGTAACCCTGGCGATTTTTTGAAAATTTCAATCCGAAAAATCAGACCATTTTTTTATAAACCGGAAATACGGGACATAATTTTGTGTGCGAAAAAACGATAATTACATAGCCGAAAATCATTTTTTAAAAAAGAACGTTTTCCACACGAATAGCAATAAATTGTACGGGGTTCTCTTCGTAACATCTGTAAAAACACCGCCATCTTTATTAAAAAAATCAAACCAAAGGATAAGTTCGCAGAGAACAAACAATAAATCTAGTGAACGTTAAACGCAAATTCAAAAATTCGCCGGAAATCAAAGTTTTGCCACATAAAAAAAAATAATCAGTTTGGAATTTTACAAAATTAAGGGAACATAATTGGAGTCGGGACATTTTCATGTAGTGACGTCACGAGCTCAAATAATGGATTTATTTATTTATAAATAAGAAAAACTATACATTTCTTAAACATTTTCGTAATCTTAGTAAAAAAATCTATCCACAGGATTTTTTCCAAGTCGTTATGAAATCCATGCAAGTGGCCTATTGTTGCCACGGTACCTGCTGTCATTGACTAGAAAAAAAGCTGCCACCTTTTTTACTGTAAAGATATTTATGTGTTAAAAATAAATTATCTACGAAGGTTCTTGTTAAATGCAAGCGTAGACATGGACACCTTACAATCATTATGGTCCATAAGTTTTTATAAACGGTGGCCATTTTTTAATGGTTAATTGCAGTACGAGTCTTTTACCAGGATTTTTCTGTACCTGTATTAGAAACCAAAATAACTCCTATTGGAGTTCATAAAAGTTTTCTCCCATTACTCATGATGTGGCTCATGGTGTTTATATCTTCCCTCCTCGCGATTTGTACTACTGTCAAATTTACTACACTTTATGGGCTTACTCATTTTGATTTCCAAATTAATTTCGGAAATCATCACTCTTCCTTTATTTATTTTGAAATACCTACTTAAAACTTGAATGTAGGTCGATCAATCAAATAAAACTTCGAGACCAATTGAGTTACTGATTACTGTGATTACTGATTACTCGACGAAACGCATGGAAAACATGCATTAAATAGGTACTCTCTCTTGTTTCAATGAAACAGCTAGATCACATACAATAATGTTCTTGCTTTTTAAGAATCAAATAGGTACTACTTAAATGGCAGTAAGTCACCAACAAATGACCGCTTTGGCTGCCATGATCACCGGTTTCGCATCGCTGCTCTAGTTACTAGTAGACCAGATATTATTTTCAGTTCAGTAGCGCTATCACGTCAATAATTCAGTAAATCGCATTAGCATTCCACTTAGAACTGGATATATTTTACATATAGAGTTCCGTAACCATCGACGTTCCTCTACCCATATTAAAGTGATAGTAGATACTTTACTTTGAAGGTTTATTCGAGAACTATAAACTACATGTGGGAACTGCAGAACGGCTGCAGAAAATGTCTACATTTGAGTTTATTAGGGTAGGAGAATTCTAAATGTATACTTGACCAAAATACTATATTCGGTCTGTTAAACCTGCTGTGGTAATCCAGATCCACTTAGCATTTCTAACGCGATTCGGTGGCTGCGTTTATAACCACGTGTGTCGTTGGTTGGTTGTTGGTTGTCAATATGCCCACCTTCTATCTTCTGGGGTGTAGACACTGCAGACGTCATTCGGCCTGAGAAGCCTTGCAAGGCTAACTACTAACTACCCCCCGAAACCTTACATACAGATTAAGTTTCCATTCATGTATTTATATCCGGATGGCTCGCTTGAACGGAATGAACATGTTAATGTCATATTTCACCGCCTACTTCACAACGTGCAGTACTAACCCACCTTTGTCCGGCGGATTCAGACAGGAGTGGTTATATACTTAACTAGTTTGTCATTTTAACTGTAAGTGGGCTCTTAAATAGCCGAGTCATCTCTCCAAAACGCGTAATTATAATGACCGCGTCATCATTTCGCGTCATTATTTTGTGATGATTTTGTCATTCATCGAACAGTGAGCATACAACACCGACTCGAAAAACATAGAATTATCATCTAATAATAATTTGTATCGAAAATCTCTGATAGACTTTCTACTGAAGTGTCGCTATGCCCGTGTGAATCGACGATCTCGTTAATTGGCGGCCTTTATTGAAATAGTGGAGAATCCCGGAACTAATTAATACGGTTATCACCTGTATCAGTAGTTTATTGTGAAAAGTGCATGTTTTATTTGACTTGCAATCATAGTGCTCGGTGAACTTTACCAATTGGAAAATGCTGGATTGGTACGTGTTTTAATGGTCCTCTTGATAATTATAATACCTACACATATTAGCTTTATAAGTAGATAAAATGCATATTTTTTATTTATGAAATTCCCTCATTGATATGGGATTACAAAAAATTATAACACCACTCGGTGGACATCTTCTAACCATTGCATTAACAGCCTCAGAAGTCACACCATGGGTAAATCGGAACCAAATTTTGCCAAGTCATTTTTTTACTATTTATACCACTTTTATTGTGGTAGATATTGTTTGCATTTTAGTCATTTTTAGTCAACACGGCATAATACCCCAAAAATAAATCACTTTAATTCTTTGGCCGTGAAATCTAAAATCATTGTTTGCATTGTATTGACCGGTCAGTGGGTTGAGTGGGCATAGCGCTTGGGTCCCACCCGGGTGTCGCATGTTCGATTCCTCTGCTGGCTAAGTCCTCCATCACAACACAAGCAACATTTTCGGCTTTCTGTGGTGGTAGTAAGAGATTTTCTAACATTGTTGGGTTATTCGTAACCCGGGAATGTTTGTCTTTCTTTAAAAAAAAATTGTTTAAGACACTTTGTGGAAATCAAACAGAATGTGCACTTTTTGAAATGATAGCGGTTCCGAATCGACTGAAATTTTGGATTCTTACTAAAAACCATTGTCTGCCTGAGAACAGGCAACAACAAAGTGGTGGTTGTGGTTAAGCCTTCACCACCATTTTAAAGTTTTCCTTAGGAAGCAGTATAAGACTTGTCGAAGTATAAGTCTTGGGTTTTTTAGCGTACCTACCTAACGTTTGGCACCGTTCTGATTTGAAACTCGATGAAACGTAAAAGCGACACTAAAAAGAGATAAACACATGCATCTATAGGAATTTGCCTGCGAGAGAATGGGATAGAATAATCGGTGTTCTCTTTGTGCGGTGCTTCGTAACCTTCCCACTCTTGTCTACTTAAGTTTTACTGAAGGTTTCACTTCTACCGCGTGTGAACTGCACACTTAATTTATTTTATTATTCTTGTAAATTATGCATAGGTATAAAATCAATATTCCATAAGAAACAAAAGCTATTGAACAACGCACATATTCTGGATACCTACTCTGTGTCATGGACTTTTAAGGTCTTCAAAAATTGTCACTCTGAAATGTTTATAATTACCAATTTAGATCATTACTTGAATCGGGAAGGTTAAAAAATGCTCGTTAGGTTAACTAATAGGTTAGCTTAAAATTGCTTCTCCGATCATAATAATAATACTTACCTTATTATGTAACTGTTAAAATTATATAATTAGGTATATATTTATTTATTCACGCCTTAAAGGCTTTTACAAAATCTCATTATTATAGATACATAAGTTTTTCAGGAGTACAATTATAGTAATATATGTGTAAAAGAGTATTATATAACATAATAAACTGAACAATAAGGATATAAGCAGAATTAAAAAGATATATCAACAAAAACCATATTAGAAGAATAATAATAAAATTTACATAAGAATTTTAGAAATTTCTGTCATAAATTTAGGTAAAGAATAAATGAAAATATCAACCGAACTGAATTTATTTCCAAGCCTATGGTCTTTGAATTGGGGAATTAATGAAATAGTTTGTTTTAGACGGATAAACAAAGAAAAGCTCAGGAAGTCTCGTTTCACGATTAGGTACTCGGAATGTTATTAGTTTTGTTAAGTCGGGTGTGTCAAGTGATCCATTAACTAATTTGAATAATAGAACCAAACCGCTCTTGGATCTTCTACACGATAGGTCAGTTAAATTAAGCATTTTCATTAAATTAACATAATTAATTAGTTCAATAGGTATGGAGAGTTTGAAATTAATGAACCTTAAAAAATTATGCTGAACTTTCTCAATTTTTATTTTGTGTGCTTTATAGTATGGAGACCAAATAGTTGAATTGTGTTCTAAATTACTTCTTACTAAAGCAGTGAAGTGAATTTTAAATGAATAAAGTGATGAAAAATCTTTTACTGTTCTTAAAATAAATCCCAAACATTTCATAGCCTTATTAGTATCTAATTTCATTAATGTGTGGAACAAATATTAATTTTTCATCAAAAAGGATACCCAGATCCTTGATATTAATATATATATATATATATATATATATAATGACATGCAATTGGAGTTAAAGTGAAATAAATAATAGTATATAGGTGTAGGTACTACTTTATGACGTATCCTTCGCCAAAGTTTGTTCATGTTTGTATCCTTTTTTATGCTTTCCATTTCGTTCCTTTTACGTTCCATTTTTAAGTATCCACCAATACCAGATTACTAGAGCAAAATGGGATTCTAGGACTAACTGCCATAATATATACTTCACATTGTTCAGAGTAGGTAGATTTACTAATAGAGGGTAATATTGTGAATTTAAAAAAAATCACAGTGTTTCTATAAATGCTGTTTTAGATGCTCCCCACGAGATTTTTGCTCTATTTTAAACGAGTCGTTTTTTATTAAATTTTTTCAGAATTTGCGCGTTTTGAAGTTTAATCAAAATTTTATCGTTTTTAATATTAGCGCGCTCTCTTTAACATTCGTATTTACATACCTCTTCATCTTTTTCTTTTTAGCTGGTATACGGCGCCTTAAGTGAAGAGGATATCCGCTTTGATAAAAGTATAGTTGGTGGTTGTTAGCATTTAAGGTTTGTGGGTTGTGTGGACAGGTTCCGGTGTTCGTATCCCGAGCGGGTACTTTTGTCTGCCACTGCCTGCAGGGGGAGGGAAGTGGCCAGATTGCCTGGCTAATGGCTAGTGGCTACAGTAGTGACTAGTGACTGGTTAGGGAGGTCGGTGAGTTCAGACTGTTCAGAGTGGTGAGGGTGGCGTGAGACGGTAAGGTGACTGAACCGACGAATTTCATTTGGGTCACTTAATATTCTCGTAAAAAGCATATCTCGCTTTGCTAAAATGGATTGTTGTTTTGTTGCTTTCATTCCATGATTGATAATATTTTTGGTTTCATTTTTAAACGTGTACACCCTACATCATTTAAATCTAAGGCCAACTAGTTGACCTAGAATCGTGACTAAGAAACTAGACATAACCCAGCATTATTTAGGGTAGTGTCACTCCAAAGACGGGAATCCCTGGCGCTGTTATTATTTGTTACTAGCGACTTCCCGGCGTGCGTTGCAATACGTCCTACAAAAATAAATTGTTTCTCCCCGTGTGTCCTTTCCCATTCGTTTCGATCCCATTCCGCTTCCCTTCCCCCTCCCGCGTACCTCTTCCACCTTCCCTACCTTCCCCCTTCCCTCATCCCCCCTCCTTCGAACCCCCCTCCTTCGTTCTTCTCCTCCTTTCATTCCGCTAAACTATACGAAATACGCTCATTTTTTTATAACGCCAGAGCTCACCAGTATGTAGAGAAATCTTCGCGGGCATGCACACAACAACTCACCGAAGTTTCATCTCAATCGGCTGAATAGTACAGGAAATAATTTCATAACGCCAGATCTCATAATTATATATAGAAACCATCGCGGGTATGCGCACATCAAATCACCAAAGTTTAACCGCAATCGGATGAATGATTTATGAACACAGAAGAGACAAACAAAGAAAGATTCATTTTTATATATTAAGATTTACTATTTTATGTTTCCCCCGTACAAAATGTTTGATGATGTTCAATGATCAATGATCAAATGTTCAATGATCCGGTTTCTTAGCTCCGCTCATAGACATACAAATAACTAGACGAGAACTTACAGATGAGGGGTAAAAACCAACTATGGCGGGGCGAAGAGAGGAAAGAGATTTGTGATTCGCAAAGTCTTCTTCATTGTCTAAGTATGTGTTTCATAGACATACAGCGTCCGCGCGTAAAATGTACGACGAGAGCACGACATTGGTCCGGACACGCCCAGCCGGTTCCGAAAAATGGTTCCAATGGGAGGGGGAAATAAGACGTTTTTTAACACGTAAGGGCATGTCCATATATTTTGTACGTCCGTGGCTCCGCTTTAACTGGACAACAATAGGAACCGCTTAGGAATACTGAACAAGCGGAACGCAGCCAGTCCAGGCGACCAGGGCGGTATTATATTCTATTTTGTTATTTCGTGATAAACAATTATAATTTAATTACCCGGAGCTCGTGTGTATGGGAATGGCGGTATGGAGAAGGTATGGCGGTATGGCGGTATGGCCCGCCGACTGGCAAATGCTAAGCAGGTTAAAAACACTTGAATTATTGCACGCCTTTGTTGCTTGGCGGGACAAGAACAAAGTGGAAGGTTCCATGCGAGTATTTCAAGGTTCCTTTAAAATGCATGCACAAGAAGTCTGGAAACCATTTAGTTTTAAAAAAACTATGTCTTACGTGTCAGTTTGCTTTAAATGGGTAAGAGTGGCGTGCAAGTCTGAAAAGCTGTGAATTAATCAACAAAAGCGAAGAAAAATAACTTTGGTGTTAATAAAAAGCCAAAAAGCATTGTCCAGGTTCTAACAAAAATTGTATTTCAAATATACATAATAGTACGCTCCTTTCATTTCGTCTTATATATATATTTTTTTTCAGTATCTTAATGATTGTTGGATTGTTGTTAACAGAACTGGCGACCACTGTAATTTTCAAAAATAATCATTTAAGTGTTCAAACAGCATCCCCGATGAGAAAATGTCAAAAAGCAAAAATTAAAACTTTGAATTTCACAGTTTAAAAAGTTTTTATACAGTTTTCCGAGAATTTTCCAAATTTTCTGGATTAAATTTTCCAACATGAAAAATGTCCAAGTTTCACGTAACAAATCAAAATATAAAAGTTTTAGTTTTCCGATTTTTAAACTTTCCCGGATGAATTTTTTTTTCAGATAACTAAAAATTTCCCGGCCTTCGTTTTTTACAGCAGAATTTTTTCAGAAAAATTTAATTTTCCAGGATCAAAAATTTCCTAACATGATCATAACGTTTTCCAAAAAATGTACGACGATTTTCCTGTCAATTTTTTCGTCCAAGTAAATTTTCTGTCACTGGATCACCCGATATTACTTTTCAAAGGAAATGGCTGTTTTTGAAATCGGTTCCTTTTGAATTTTATAAAAATCGAAAATTTGAGCTGTGCCTATGAATTGTATATTATCTAAAATTTTTTTTTTTTTATTATATATTTAATTTTAAAACTCTCAAACTGGTTTGATGATAAGTAAATTTTTAAATTTTAGGCAACCCCCGACACAAAAAAGAGCTGATGACATTGAAACGTCTGAACAGATTTTCATGAATTGTAGCTAAGGACCATCTCGATCACGTTAGCTTTCAAACAAAAAAACACATAATAATCGGTCCATTCTTTTAGGAGCTACGATGCCACATACAGACACACAGGCAGTACTCAGAGCATTATATATTTTAGAAGAGATGAACCAGAATTGTCGTTGAGCGAATGAGGTATTAGTTTTTGGGACCACGCAACCCAGGTTTGATGAAAAGCGGGTATGTGCTTGATATTGTGGAGCCAGTAGTAGGTAATTTTTTTATGTACACAACAAAGGCTTGTTTTAGTAAATAGCTGTCGAATATCTTAACACCCTGATTTTGGCAAAGAGTTCATTTGAGAGATGGGTAGGTTGAAATTTAAATATAAAGTTTTTGAACTGTAATAATTGGTCTAATAATGGATTCTGCACAACCTCCCCATCCCACTATAACCGTATGTTGCAATGGATTGAAAAAGAACAAAGTATACGCTTCTTAGTAGTGGTCTGTAAATCTAAGATGGAACTAAGGGAGCAGAATATATGGCAGAGTTTGCAGAGTTTTTTTTTACTGTGTCACTGATACTCGCATCAGCTTCCCAACCTAGTTGGTTGTCTATGATTATTCCCAAATATTTAACTACTTTTGATGATTTGAGGGTCAAACACGTATATTATATATTACGTAGGTATTCACGAACGGTTGTTATTTGGGTAGAAAAATGAAAAGGTACTTACCTACGTGAAAGTTAATTTTTGCAAACATTCTAATAAGTGCTGTTCTACATACTAGTACAAACGGGCAAAACGCTACTAAATTGGGCGAAGGCCATCTAAAAGCGGCGTGCAATGTGCTGGAGAAGCGGGTTTTTATCTGCTGGTTTCTTTAATACACGGAAGGGGAATCCTTTTTATTACAAACTGTGTCAAATTAACTTGAATATTGTTATTATGTATTAGTTTTTATTCAATGTAGCATGTAGTTTTGTGTGTTAATAATAAAATTAATTATATACCTATGTTTACTTTATATTTGAACATCCTTTTGACGAACTGCTTAATTTCAATTTAACGGGGTAGCTATTTTGAAGAACAATAAATAAAAAATCAGGGTGTGCAATTCACACGCGGTAGAAGTGAAACCTTCAGAAAACTAAATTCTATAAGAGTGGGGAAGCTACGAAGCACCACACAAAGAGGAGATCGACAGGCTACGAAGCACCGCATAAAGAGAAGACCAATTATACTATCTCATTCTATCGTAGGCTAAATCCTATAGATTTTTGTGTTCTTCTCTTTTTATTGTCGTTCGTTTCCGTTTCATTGAGTTTCAAATCACAACTGTTCTAAAGAAGTTTTTACTTCAAAAATATGTTTGCTTTGTTGTATATTTTTGATTATATATATATTCTTCAATAACGATTAAATATTATTATTTTTGTCGACAAATTAAACTTGCATTATATTTCACTGTCAAACGTCTTCTTTGAATCAGTCACTAAAATGACATTGCTTATCCTTAGTCAAAAACCGATGCACACCACTGCTAGGTAGAACCGTATGTTACAAAGGCGTTTTTAGTGCGAAATAACGTTTTAAAATGAAAAAGTTACCTGTCTGTAGTATTATTGATTTAACCCGCATATAATGTAAATGACAAAAACACTCCTTTGTTATCGCTTCCCTTTTAATGTATGTGAGAATACCCTATCCTTAGCCACAAATGGTTCTGCCGCCGAGAGCTCCGTCGTGACCTCTCTTTCAGTTACTTACGTCGTTTGTAAAAAAGAGACGGGTTACAATAAAGCTACCAGTGTGGTAAGCGCAGTGAACATAATTCCTTGTAACGAACAGGGGACTATTCATTATTATTTTGTAAAATTGTACCAATCATCGTGAATTGCCGGCACTTAAAAATAATGATACAATTTGTATAAAATGTTTCTGAATTTACAAAGGTTGATAGATTATAGCGGTGTGCATGAAATTGTGTACAATCAGTAATAAATATTAGCTACTTATCGTACCACAAGCCATAGTGACCCTTAACCCCACCAGTAGAAAGAAGATATTAGTTTCCTTCAAAAATCCATTTCTAACACGTGTCACTCTCTTGTCGGCGTAATTCCCGATTCATCAACGTATTTATTATTTTTGTATTTTACTTTGAGAATCTATTCATGTGGGCAATATAAAATAAAAATGTCAAATTGACTTTGATTTGGCGTATAATTACTATAATTATTCATGTTGATTTGCACGATTTTAAAATTAAACTAAATTTTCATAACATATATTTTTTTAACAATCATGTACCTACCTACCAAAAGTTTATCGTAATGTTAACCAAGAATATTATGTGAATTAAGTATAAGAGAAAAATTAAAAATTAAAAAGAAGAAAAAAAATAACAATTTATTTCAACTTAATTACCACTAGAAACAACTATTTATATCAGGGGAGATCAAGGTTCATGGAAGATTGTGTATAATATAAGAACCTTGGGTTTCGACCCAAGTTCATCAACAACGTTTCGACGTTTATCTAGTTAAGATTGAAGTTTAGGAAACACGCATAAATTATTTAAATAACCTAAGTTAAGAAACTTATAAAACCCATGTTACATAATAAGCCTAATATGACACTTTTCCTTTCTCCATGATTTTAAATGCTGGCCTAGAACACCCTTAAAGGGTGAAAGCCAGACACAATTGAAAAAAAAGCATTTTGTGCATATTTTTCCTCCTCCATAGTTGTTTCTTGTTAAAATTAAGTCAATTTGTAATAAGAAGTGTTATTTCGATAATTTATACATACAAAATGTGCAGCGGAATTCTCCACTTTTACCATGTGGATTTATGTTCCTACATAACTAGTCCGTGGAATGATGTATTTACGTAATATTTAATAAGTAGATCGATACTGAAATAAATTCTATTGGATGCATCATACCCACATAATTAATATTAACACAATGCTTATGCAGAAATCTTCCGCTGCCTGTGTTCAAGGTTTTTTTTTATGTAAGAACCGCAGGTTTCAACTGCTATGTACGAACTCAGGTCTCAACTGCTCCCAACCGTCGGGAGCCAGTGAGACTACGGCATTTAAAATTGGGGCATGTTGTAAGGCTGAAGGTAGTGGGGAGGAAAAGAAGATGGGGCAGATGAAGGTGGGAAACAGAACAATTGGCTATTTCAAGCAATGATTAGATTCTGAATGGCGGTCTTTCATCGTGGCGATACTGAAAGTATCTACCAATCTGAAACATGCCGGAAATATACTACATATGGTTTTTGATGGATGAATTATGAATTACAACAAATTAATCAAATAAAAATTAGTTTCACTCGCCGGTTTTTGAACCCGAGGCCTCCGGATGTACAGTCAGGGATCGTAACCACTCTGCCGTCAGGATTAAATGTGTACACAGGTGTTAGTCCCCTCAATCTGTCTCTTACTGAGGGACGATTCACATTTAGAAAGATAAATATTCTAATCAAATATTTGCACTATTGTACCGCCCATCACAAAATTTCGATTTTGCTTTCCCAAATATGTTAAATAAAAAAAAAATACATATGTTATTAAAATGTATATCCAGATTAAAAAATAGCATTTCCAATAACGCGTGTACGAAATTATGTATCTAAATTTATCTAATAACAATAATTAAGAGTCTTGACCTCCTAGGTAAGTATGGTCCTGAATATTTTCGGTGACCAGATACCTCAAAATGAATTCCACCCCTTTGAAGTCATTAAAAGTGATGAAAACAAAATTAGTAAAATATTTTATGTTAGGGCTATTTCTCAATTGTTTTTCATAGCTTTCAGTGTTTTTCAAAGAGGTGTTGATTTGAGTTGATTCTGAGTTGACATTAAAACATATTTTCAATTCAATTCAATTTTATTATTTTAAAATACATTTGTACTACATTGAACACAAACTATATAAGCATTAATAGAGCTTGCCTTTTAAAGGCAGCTTCACCAATGCTAAATATGTCGATATCCGAATTAATCCTGTTTAACAGCAAGATTGCTCTCACGACCGGCATGACCATTGGCAAATTAGTCCTGCAGGCCGGAAGATAGAACAGTCTATGCTGTCGGTGGCGAAGATACCCATCGGGTACATAGAAATGAATGCTCTTCATGATAGCTGAGTTTTCAAGCCATCCGCGAATCAATCTGAAGAAATGCGTAGCAATGTGCACATCTCTTCTGACCCGTAGATTGTTTATTCCAAGCATACCCAAAAGAAAGCCTGTAGGATAGAGCCACGGGTAATAGCCGTACTCCCTCATGTACAGAAATCTCAGAAATTCTACCTGTACAGAATATAAATAAAACAATGTATGTACATTTTAACGCAGCATCACGTTTATTGGTCAAATGCAATATACATATAGTTTTGTATTGATGAACCGGTGATCGATGAACCGGTGGATGCAATTTGTCATAAGTTGTTATAATTATTTGTCTATTATGTACAGCTTTATAAGTCATAAAAATATTATTATTAATATAAGTTGCTTTGAACCAGTTTTCTTCTCAGAACAACTGGGGGTAGTAAAGGCCTATGTGATGTGCACCCCTCATGCCATGCGACACCAAACAGCCGGTGAATGTGTGCGAGGAGTGGCTACTGGCTAGTCTAGATTGGGTGGGTGGGGTGGCACAGGAAGCGTGAGGTGTATTAGCATCGCGGGGAGCGGAAGGAAACAGCACGGGAACTCTCCTGCCTAAAGTTCCACTACGCTCACTTCTCAGTCTCAGTCTACTGTCGCTGTTTTAGTCGAGTGTCTTTGTACCGAGCCACGAGCTCTCAACGAACTCAAATACACCGGAGGAAAATACTTGTCTCAGATCCTTACCTACGCATTGCAATATATTTATGTTATACAGAGATATTCCGAATCACATACATTCACCAATATTTTACACCATTCTTTCATAACACGACCCGACCTGAGGTTATGAGAGTTGCATTTTGTAATACCCGGAATCCGTACGTTTTCTTGGTATTTTATTCAAACTTAAATAGTATTTCAATTGTACTCAACTAATAAAAATAATTAGATAATTTTTATAGCACTGTTTTTGTGATAAATCACCTCAAGGGCGCCGTACAATTATGATTTCCTAGGCTCTATCTAATTTTATTATGTATTAACAATCAGATACGTACTTACCCGGTATGTTACTAAGATAAACACATTTGTTATTAGAAATTTTAAGTTTGGAGAAGATAAGACTTTAGTGCATTCCGTACAAGTTTGCATGGAAACAAATTTGTCACTGACTTAGTATCTTTTGGTTCTAGACCATTTAGCACGCGGTATGCCTCTCTTACACTCTCCTGAAATTATATATCGCCATTCCATTTCAATTTCGTATTTGTGTCGATACACAGTTTTGCATACATACATAGGTCAAAATCAGATTGGATCACGAAACACGCTCACAAGGCATTTATTGTGTTATTCTTTATTCTATGCCCTAAAGGCTTTGGTGGACCTGCAAGTTTTTAAGGCAATTTGTTGCCGACTTCTTTTTTCACCATGGTACAATTCCCTTCATTTGCTCCAAGTCAAACATAGACATTTTATTTTATTTTAAAGAAAACAAACATTCCCGGGTTACGAATAACCTGACACTATTTGAAAATCTCCTACTACCATCACAGAAAGCTGAAAATGTTGATTGTGCTGTGATGGAGGACTTAGCCAGCCGAGGAATCGAACACGGGACGCCTGGGTAGGACCCAAACGCAATGCACACTCAGCTACCGACCGGTCTAATATAAGGTCTAAGATATTATCATAATTTAAATTTATGGTTATTTTGTGTATTATCCATTTAGTGGTATATGTATAGTATAGCGTACAGTACACGGCTCTGAACCAACTGGTACCACCATACAACAAAACTGTACACGGTCTTAACAAAATTCAAAAGTCGCTCGGGTCACCGAGCCGGATGCGTCGAGCAGAATTGGTCTGCCTTTTCGACTCTAAATTGGGAGTCTGAATTTACCAGGGTGGGTTCACAAACTTATTCACAAACAAGATCAAGATAAAAGCTTTTTTTTTCAATGACTCAAAAAACCTGCGAAATTATCCAAGTGGTATTTTAATAACTGTGCCTTATTGATTTGCCCTGTACATCGCCGAGAAATCAAATGAAATTAATTATGTCACCTATTGATGTAATAATCTAATTATATTTTGAATTAATCAATTAAATTGTGGTATCTACCCTTAGAACCTTTTCAATGCTATCTCCTACTTTGGGAATCACTAGACTAGAAGATAGTGGTTGCGATATATCGGGTTCGATTTAACTGAACATCAATACATGCCAGAAACTTGTGTGGAAATTTTAAATGGACCATTTATAATTTTGTGGTGGTTATATGATTTGTGCCATATCGGGTTGTAACAGTAACAAGGCACTCTCCGGCAATCATAGACTACATATTTAATGTTTTCAATCAGGTAACATCACACCATTCCTGCAGTTGCGTGTTAAACTCCCTCCCACCCACCTTCTGCACGGACTCAATAATGCACTGATTAGATGCTGATAATATCTATTCATACGTTATAAAATTAAATCTATATTTCCCACCGTACTCCTCATTAGTTTTAATGTAACAGATAAAACCTTGTTAAATGAACTAAAGAAAGAGATCTGCTAACAATGGAAGCGATGAGCGCGCAGTCTAATAAATTGCGTGCCTTGTTACCCGACGTAGGCCCGCAGTTAGTTCTACGGTTCATGCATTCTTCATACCGTGATCATGTTCTTGCGTTAACCTCGCATGTGTGAGCGATGCATTTTCCTTAATTGGTATATAATTTTTTTTCTTTATTTTAAAATGCGCACGAAACGCTGGCATTTCAGCACTTGCGTCATAAGACATCCTTGAGATACCTTGTTTAATTTTATTAGTTTAAATTTATTGAGATACCTAGTTTAAATTTATTTGAAACGCTGGCATTTCAGCACTTGCGTCATAAGACATCCTTGAGATACCTAGTTTAAATTTTGTTGTAAGAATTGTGAAGACGCTGGTTTCTCTGTACCACGAGGAGACGTGGTCCAAGGAAGCAAAAATGGGATAAATATCGCCTTTGAGATTCAGTGTTGTCCCGGAGTTTAGGGTTTACCGAGCCTTTGATATACCAGTCACAAAAGAACTTGACGTCACGGGCGTCTCTTAGCTACGTGCTCGAAGATTTTTGTCTATTACTTCAAACACATTGCCCTGATAGACCCTCGTATCATCGAAAACCTATTAGGGGAAAAGATCACGTGAAATATCTGTAATGAATTAAAAGTGACCCTCACAAACATGTACAGGTGTCGGACACAAAGCTGCGCTTATAAATAGTGCTAATACTGCTAATGCATTGGACCGCTATCACTATATGAATCACTATCCAATTCTAAAGAAAGACCCTTGCATAACCTACTAATGCATTTGGTAGAAGCATCAGTCTATCTTGGAGATTGAACCAGTTACCAATAAAACATGTTGAAAGCTGAGTTAAGAGTTATGAAGGGAAGATCTTTGGAAATGAATTATGCGAAATGGGGTAACATTCGTCAAATGAAACAATGGGATTGAAAAATCCTGTTTAAATGAAATTCCCCATGAACATTAGTCAACAGTCTCATTTTTTTTTTTTTTTTTTTTTTTTTTCTTTATTTTTTCCCATTGTATCTACATACATACAAAAGTAATTTTACATAATTTCTAAATACTAATTATAATTTTACATAATTTCTAAATACAGTAAGAGTAAATATAAGGTACAAGTAATGTAAAAGTTAGCAATAAGTAAAATATATAATAGAAAAGAGTAGGTAATGGGAACCCACTAAGGCACTGCCTGTGTGTGGGTAATATAAACAAGATTGCTATATATACATCAATAAGTATATGTAAAAAATGTAAATTTTAAACTAAAGGTTTAGAAATATAGTAATCTGTGAAAACATTATAGTAAAATAAAATAAAATAGTGAAACATAAATTTTGTTGATTTTTTGTTAAAGTAAAGAAAGTTAATAAAGTTAGAATTATATTGAAAAGTGAAACATGAAGGTTTTCAAATAATTTATAGAAAAAATGTTCCAACATCTGCATCATTCAACCATAATTTTAATTCTTTTACGTAAAGTGATATTTTATCTGCCATTTGAATGTGTTTTGGTAGAAGATTAAAAGTACGAGGACCAATAAAGCTGCTATGTGTTTGCATTAATTTAGTATTGGTTTGGGGGGAGTAAAACATATTATTAGTTCTTTTGCTAATTCTATTTTCATTTTTTACGAAGCAATTTTTATTTTTATATATATATTTCATAGTCTGCAATATAAATAATTTACGGATATTGAATATTTTTGTCTCTTTGAATAATAACTCTGTTGAGAATGTTTTTTTTCATTCATGCCGCCTCCTTGCAAAAGATGTCTGTGTTAATATTTCGTACAATAGCAGGCGCATTACTCAATGTAAACCTCGTTTGTTTGACATTTGTATCATGACAAACAATTTCAAAATATGTTTCAGCGTTTTGCGTTGTATTCAGTTGCTCTAAATATTATTATAAAAAATCAGTAGACATAAATACGAAGATTAAGAATACTTGAATCGGATCCCTGGTGATTTTCGTACTCAATGTTCATAAAATTTGTTTGTAATCGATCACAGCGATTCAAATAAATTCATTTAATTGAAACCTATCACTGCGCTCGTTTCTCGCGAAAAAGTAAACATAATCTTAATCTGTGTAGGTACCAAAGTCTTCTTCGATAGAATTTCTAAATGTTCCCAAAGTGATGTCGCCATCCGCCACCCTCCTGAACGCGTTATAGCTATTTCCAAAGAGATTGTTAAGAAAGAAAGAAACAATCGATCTTCTTTGTAATTTCCTGCTGTTACTAAATACATATTTCTACTAGTCTTTGTTAATAATGAACTGCTTGTAGATGTTAAATAATAGTAATTTGCGTGCATGCCACTATTCTTTGTTCCGGGAGGTCAGTCGATACAAATCAAGGTTGCTTCGTGTTTGATAAGCGTTTATATAGTTTATAAGAAAACGTGCCGATCTATAATAATAATTAACGATTAGATAATTAGCACATGATTTTTGATGATCACAACGTGTTTTAGCACTTATCGTCAAAATTGCGATGAATCTATATTCTTTCAATAAATCTTTATTTCTATTTTTGATATGGACAATTCATGGTGTAATTCCATTGTTATAATATGATAAAATAAATAATATTAAACTTACTTTATTTGTTTCCGATTTCAGCTTTTTATGGCCATCTTCAAACTTGCACTTTTTTTTTTAATCTACAGTTTATGTACATAACATAGGGGGGTGAGGAGGGGGTGGGGTATTCTGCAAGGATTGTATTCAATGTGTATAGGTTTTTCAAATTTGTTGCTATATCGTCAATGATGATTGGTTTTTCTAGTTATTTGATTATTAGCAGTAGACAAAATTACATCGGGTTTCGAGATTACTTCAATATTGTTTGGGGAATATCTTACTTTTAAATACTATGAATTATTGACAACTTATTTTATTGTTTTCATGTCTATTGTCTTGAGTTATTAAAAACTTATTTTATTATTGTTAAGTCTATTGTCTTGGGTTGTTAATAATTCGAATCTACTGTTTAAAAGTAAGGTATTCCCCAAAAAATATTAAAGTAATCTATAAACCGGAGGTAATCATGTCTACTGCTAATAACTAAATATCTAGAAATCTAATCGTCGAAGAGGACGTAGCAAGAAATTTGGGAAACCCATATAAGTTGAATAAAATCCTTCTAGACTACCCTCTTCCCCGTATGTTATGTATGTATGTAAACTGTATATTACGAAACAATTGTATCAGTCTGAAGATGACCTTAATAGGATGAAACCGGTTACCGTCACAAATAAATTAAGTAGAAATAAGTTTCATTTTTGTATTTTTATTACAATGGAAATCTCTTTTCAAATTACGGTGAAATTTAGGGACATTAAAAATTAGAATGACTGTGGAAATTTGAGCTCTGAACCGTGCCATAGAATATCATTCTCTTCAAAAAAGCTTTGTTACGTAAATTGTAGTACGATATTAATATAAACAAATTATGAATGTACATTTGAATCAGAAAACCTTCATCGACCAAACGATTTGGTCGAGGTGGAAAGGGAATAGCAGAAGTTGGTAACGATATTTACGTACCTAATGCTGAATGTGACGTTGTGTCTTGTGTCGGTGGCAGTGGGCGATGTTCCCAATGTTACCAAACAACTCTCCCAAATCAAATGCTCGATGCGTGAAATGACGCAAATGATGACTGATGACTCAAATTACGTGTCATTATAATTTAAACGTTGTGTTTTTTTTTAGTAAATGCGAGTATTTTTCTACGTGTGTAACTCAGCTTGAAATAACGTATTCAATTATCTAATATTTTTAGTATAAAACTTTTCATAATTGTTCTACTAACATATTTCCAGATTAAGTGACTAATGCTTTTTATAGATTACACGAAACATAAATTATATAATTATTATGTATATTTAAGTACCTAGATAAATATAGGAAAGAAGGGCTATTGAAAATAAGTAAATATGGTAATATTTCTATCTTTATTACGAGAAACCATCACTTGATATTATTAGCACTAGATTTTATTTTAACTTTGTATTGCATTTTCCCACCCTTTAATGGTGCTATACACATAAATGCCAATTTAAACTGTTAAAGGACTATGTAGGTTGTAGGTACTGCAAAATACACACTTAAAGCAGTCATCACACTTTAGTTGGAGCAGTATGTATTTTATGTAAAACTAGCTGACCCGACGAACTTCGTACCACCTCAGAATCAATAACTATGGTTTTTACTTATTAGCTGAATTTAATTAAGTTTTTTTATTAAGTTAAAAATTATACAATGAAGCATTACCGTTGCGCAACCGTCCGGGTTTTGTTTATGTCTGTATCAGAGATGGCGTTGTGTACGAATTTATATTTTGTGTGATTTTCTTAGTTTTCCACTTATTTACGGGAATTGCGTTTCACTTTCTTTATACATGTGAGGGAGATTTATTATAATTATTTTATTTTTCCTTTGGAGGGGTGCAGACATGCGTTCACCGTTTGTCTCATTTTCGACCATTGACATTTAGCGTGTAAGAAAGAGGGGCAGCATTATGTGTTTAAAAGAACAAAAGCAGAACAATCAGCGCATTCGCATTTGACATTTTTGAATTTTAGGAATTCACTCACTATTCAATATTATATTTATCACAATATTGCCGCAGCTCTTTCAAAAGATGAGATTTCGTTCCATACAAAATGTATGAGGAAAAGAATATTATATTCTTTACATTTTTTTTCATGAATTTTTCCGATGTTTTAATATCTATTCTGCTATTCGCGGCGGAGACAAATCAAAAAAATCAAAGATCATAAAAATCGGACCAGCCGTTCTTGCGTTATACATGGTTTAACTAACCCGGCTTTGTTTTATATATTAAGATTTGACAGCTGAAAAATGTTTATTTTATACAATGAGTACCTACTATCTACACGTGACCATAATACTATGAAACAGGTTTTCACACTCTGCCTTGGTAATTATGTTTTTGGATGTTTCTTTGTTGTTGACGTCGTATCATAACATTTTGGCTTTTTTTTTGCAAATCAATTAATCTGCTAATGATTTAAAACCTTGGAAATCATTAATTTTATTCAAGTAAATGCCAATTTAGATTTTGAATTACCAAAGCGTTCAACAATTTATTGGTTTTAAATATTTTTCTCAATGATAATAAATACATTTTTAAATGATAGCCCAGGGCATTTTCATTTGCGAAAGTCGGACTATTTAAATAAAATCAAAGGATGGCGAAAAAACTGATGATGTGGTAGGTACTAAAGGCATATTTATCATCTTTAAAATCGGCCTTCAGATTGGTTAAAAATTTCTGTAAATTTTGAGCATTTCTGATAAATTCCATTAAATCGCTTTTTTATTTGGTGAAAGCCATAAAAGCTTATTAAATACCCACATATTATTACGTAACATTACAATGGGGGTAACATTTGTCGAGCTATGGGCTATAATAATTATGGTGTAATTATTTGTAAGCTGGATACAAAGGAGCACAAGGTAGCTAGAATTATAATAGAAGTATACAGCGGTAGTTTGTAGGCAACAGCAACAGAAACAGCCATAAGCTCAAATAAAGCGAACTTTGCGTGTGTAACGCGATGCCAACAATAATAATGTATTTTCATACTTTTTGCTTTTCGCAAACTTTAAGCCAAATTTAAAACCATCCCTCCGCGGAGTGATTCACTGATTTCCCCGCCCTTTTGATAACGAGAAATAAACACAGACCTCTGCGACCTACAGAATTTAAAAAAAAATCATAATGGCGGATATACCTGTCACGGTTACAAGTTCTTATGCTGTCCCTGTAACCGTGGATATTATTTCTCTAAATAATCATTTATTTTTGAAACTGGTTCTTTTTGATATATTGACAACCCATTTCATGTATCAACCTTATATATTAAAGTTATTATTTTTAACCCCCGACGCAAGGAGCGATGTTATAAGTTTGACTTTCTGTGTGTCTGTCTGTGGCATCGCAGCTCCTAAACGGATGGACCGATTATGATGCGTTTTTTTGTTTTGTTAGAAAGCTGACGTGATCGAGATGGTTCTTAGCTACAATTCATGAATACTGTTCAGGCGTTTCAATGTCATCAGCCCTTTTTTGTATCGGGGTTGCTTAAAATTTTGAATTTTTTTTATAGATATCAATGGACCACAAGAGTCCCAACTGGCTCCCTGCTAACCGGAGCTAGAGAAACTTTGCAAACCCAAATTAGGGTATATTTTGAGGCTAAAGGGTTAGGCAAGGGGAAGAAGATGGTTAAGACGAGGGGAAGTACCTGGTTATTCAGGGTGAGGTTCATTTGTGACCTCCACTAAATATTAAAAAATTGGTAAAACCATTAATTGAATCACTGATTTTAACCATTCGGACCCATAAGCTTGTTTTCACGATAATATAACATTACCAGACATATTTATGAT
Organism: Limnephilus lunatus; assembly: GCA_917563855.2. Classification (NCBI taxonomy): domain Eukaryota; kingdom Metazoa; phylum Arthropoda; class Insecta; order Trichoptera; family Limnephilidae; genus Limnephilus; species Limnephilus lunatus. The sequence continues at coordinate 51,088,757 of OU830592.1, forward strand.
GTATTAGGAGTATCTGTTTCTTATTCAAATATAATTAAGTCAATATATTTATTTTATTACTTAACATTTTTTTTAAAGGTTAAGTAATAAAATAATATTGAACCTCAAAGATTTAAAAAAAACTATAATAATAATTAAACTTTAATACACTATAGTAAAAAAGTTTATTTTTTAATAGATATTTTACAATATTACACATCTTGTTCATTTATCATTTATTCTATTGAAAAAATGGTCATTGCTGAACTACAATTCAGGATTTCTCCTGGAATTTAGATGGTTTTCAGTAGTGAATAGTAATTCAGCTACTACTAAACGATTTTAACCTACTATATATTTCTTTATATATAAAAAATCTCGCGTCACGGTGTTTGTTCGAGATAAACTCCTAAACCTCTTAACCGATTTTTATGAAATTTGGCTTACTGTTTGTAATTTGGTCCAACTTAAAAGGTAGGATAGTTTTTATCTCGATTATTCACCTCAATATTTATTATTGTGAATTAAATGTTTGTTATAAGACGATGCTTCGCAATTATTTGTAAGTTCCATAAGTTTCTAACAGATGGCGTTGTGTTTCATTAACCACAGCAACGCCGTTGCCGGGTCAGCTAGTAAATATATAATCTTCTATAAGTATTAATTCCTTGATATTTTATTGTGAATACTTACTTTGAGAGTAGTTTTAAATGAAGATATCGCATGTGCACAATCCTAGTATTATGAAGTAGTTTGAAGTTTGCAGTAAGGTGTGTGTGAATTACGGAGTATTAATAAATAATCAAGGCAACGTCCCTCGGGTGGCTAGAACGACCCTGAACCGGGATTCGCAACCCCTGAAGATGAGCTGTCTCTGATGTATGTAATATAATGTATACACTATAATGTGTTATCAAAAATACTAATTTCAGTTTCCTGTGCGTAAAATGTTAGTTATTCTTACGTGATATTTTTTATATTCGATGAAATCAAATTATCTTTTAAATGTCACATTTAAAAAACTTGAATTGTTTGTGTGAAGAATAATAAACAGGAATTAATTAATTAATTAACAATAATTTTATTTCGTCTCCGTAGATGTCAAGGGAGCCAAGTCACAAAACCTTAAAGATTATTTATTGGTGACCAAAACAGTAACATTTTTGTTTTTAAAAATAGAAGTGACTTTGAACAAATGTAGATCCTTTGTGATATTATCATTTTATTATTTTAAATGAATAACGAAAAAACTAGTATTTAGAAGTTTTTAATGACCACAAAATATTAAAATGTTGGCAAGAATGGCAAACTTTGTGTTGTAAGAATTATGTCTCTTATGCCTGTTGACCACTGAGATTTTGTGGACAAAGCACTAACGTTTTGTTGAGATTTTCCAAAAGAAAGCCGATTAACAAGCAACCTAACCACCACACCGTTTCCGAAGGGGTAAGCAAAGAGGATGGACCACCAAACAACCCGGTTTTAGCACACACTGCTTGCTAAACCCTTCTGTTATTCTCATGACTCTTGAAATGACCCGATACCAGTATGTGGTTCACTTGATCAAGCCATGTCTTTCCCTGGCGTCCCACAGACACGGCATTTTACGTGGTTTTAAAAAAGTTTTCGTGTACTTAACTCGTTTTCGTCAAATTGGTGTCTTGGCTCCCTGACATCTACGACAATGATATTTGAAATGTGTATTTCTTTTGTTAAAATTTTTTACACAATTCGTGATTTTTCAAGTTTTCTGAAGATTTCACTTCGAAAGGCAAATGTATGATATTTATTATGTCAACAAAAAACATAATAATATTATAGAGAATTTAATGATATTTGTTATCCTGAGGCAGATATTGTATGAATACTTTCAACTTCACAATCTCATACAATTATAATATTCCTTGTTTTTTCAGGGGATGCACTAGTTTGTGCATAAAAATGTTGATAAATATTTTCATAAATATTTACTTATTACAAGACCGGCCGCGGCTCACGCTCGCTCTCCCCTGACGGAAAACATTCAATGAATATTCCGCCGTGAAAATCTCGCAGGAAATAGGTCAGTGATTCCCGCGCAAGTCTTTTCTAGCGTATCTCCTCCGCTTGCAACCTTCCCCTCCCCTCTCCTCCACTAGAGTAGCTACTTACAGACTCCACAACACACCAGTGTAGGCTGTACCAAGTGTAAGTTGTGCCTGTACTGAACTGTATACAAGGCTGCGCATTCCACCCCTCTGGATTCTGGGTTTTGAGTGCTGTTCTGGCTTGCATCCAACTCATGTCCTTTATTTATCACATTACAAATCGCACATCATAAAGTTACTGTTATCACCTGTGGTGTTTGCGGTGATTGCATTGCGACCAGACAGGCGGTAAACATGTTGTATTTGTTAAGTTTTGCTCTACTGCATTTTGAATAAATATAAATTATTTTATTTTTACATTAACCTAGTGGTTACAGATTTCATCAGACAAATGTAACTTGCTTGAATCGGTGTGTTTTTGACATCTTGAAAATAGGGGAATTTCCTGTAATGAGAGGCGAGGAAGTCAAGACCGGGAAGCTTGTGAGTAGACAAAAATTTATTTATTTAAAAGTTTGATCTTGCAAACAACATGGGTTTAATTTAAAAGCTGTCGTTTAACTTCTTTTGCCAATAATATGTTTATATAATCTTTTTTTTTTAATAATAATAATAATGTATTTCACATAAAATTAAACAATAAAACATATGTGGAAACTTTGACTAGCCAACTAGGAATGGATCCTGTTTTAGGCCAGTCAAATTGACAAATTTAATTTCATATTACATTGTTTACTTACATAACATAAAATATATATAGAAGGAAAAAATTGTTAATTATGTATTCCTCACAGAAGCTTGAGTTAAATATATAATTTTGTAATAAGAAAAAGAAGAAAAAAAAAGTAACGTCTTAAAATAAAAATTCAGTATCGAATGCTTATGTTTAACAATAGATAGATGTTTGGTTATTAATAAAGAAGCTTGAGTTAAATATATAATTTTGTCTTTTAAGAAAAAGAAGAGAAATAATAATATCTTAAAATACAAATTCAGTATCGAATGCTTATATTTAACAATAGATAGATGTTTGGTTATTAATAAAGAAGCTTGAGTTAAATATATAATTTTGTCTTTTAAGAAAAAGAAGAGAAATAATAATATCTTAAAATACAAATTCAGTATCGAATGCTTATATTTAACAATAGATAGATGTTTGGTTATTAATAAAGAAGCTTGAGTTAAATATATAATTTTGTCTTTTAAGAAAAATAAGAGAAATAATAATATCTTAAAATACAAATTCAGTATCGAATGCTTATATTTAACAATAGATAGATGTTTGGTTATTAATAAAGAAGCTTGAGTTAAATATATAATTTTGTCTTTTAAGAAAAAGAAGAGAAATAATAATATCTTAAAATACAAATTCAGTATCGAATGCTTATGTTTGACAATAAATATGTAGATGTTTGGTTATTTAAATCGCTTGCAAAAATCGGGAATCAAGACAATCTTCAAGCGTGATTACAAAATATCATAATTAACATGGATGTTTAAATCGCTTGCAAAAACTAGAATCAAGACATTCTACAGCGGGAATACAAAAATATTATAATAAAAGAGTGCTTTTGTTTAAAAATATTCGAATGCTTACGTTTAACAATATTCGAATGCTTATGTTTAAAAATATTCGAATGCTTATGTTTAACAATAAATATATGCTTGGTTATTTAGATCGCTTGTAAAAAATTGATAATCAAAACATTCTTCAACCGTGATAACAAAATAAAGTAATTAACGTGAATGACGTGTCCCCTAACCATAGGAGCCGGTAAAGAAACTAAAAAAAAAAAAGGGACTCGAAAAGGATGTAGCAAATGATTAAAAACAAATTGAATATATAACTTAAGTTAGTGTATAAAAGACGACATGAGAAAATAGTTAATACCCAAATGTATTTATTTCCCTTTCCTTGCTTCATTTTTTAATCCTACTGAGATATTTTCCCCTAGAGCGCTTAAAACAAAGAAAAAAAAAAGTTAAAAGATAAAACCGCTAAAGTAAAAAAATTAAATAAAAGCCAGATGGTAATAATAAAAAGACTATCTCTTGGTCAACATATCTTCGTTTTTGACCCTCCCTAAATCAAGGAGCCAGTCGTTGATTAATTTGCGCAAAACATTAGTACTTTTCGTTTTCCAAGCATTAGGAATGATATTAAATAATTTAGGTCCTAAGTACGAAAATTGACGTTGTCCAAGGAACGTCGTGGTTTTTATTGGGACTATTGGATTGCTACTTGAATGTCGGGTGTCGTGGAGGTGGTCCATGAAGGATAGTGCTGGCGTTGTTTTTGAGCAAGTAATACAATCTTTCTAATATACAATTGTCTAACATCGAGAACTTTCAGAATAGAATTGCGTAATCCTTCACTGAGGCTCACTTGTTTCGCAGAAATTCAAATGTAATATTGTCATCAAATGGCCATTCATCGCCATCTTGCTTTTTTGATATTTGAAAGGTCCCCGTTAAACGCCGATTCTTGTACTTTCTATCAAATTGTAATAAGCTGACAAGTTTAACAACATGACAGTTGCCCTTTTTTGCAGGCCGCAATTTGTTCAAAGGCTAAAACGGACTTAGAATCGGCATTTTTCGGGAACCTTTCGACTGTCAGAAAAAAGAATCGCCCTGAATGGCCATTTGAAGACTTCGTCACTCGTGAATTTCTGCGAAACAACTGGGCCTTAGTTTTCCGCAAAAATAACTTTTTAACTTAGGACCGCTTGTTTCACGGAATTTGAACAAATAATCAAATTTCAAAGCTCAAATGCAAGTTCTATTTCTAAATTCAAGTTCTAAAGTTTGTTTCAACAAACATTTGCATCACTTTTCTTAGTGATGTAACAGAACTTGAATTTTAACTTTCAAATTTGATGAATTGTTCAAATTCTGTGAAACCACCCGTCCTTAGCTTTCGCAAAATCATTTTGTTTATATAAGACAGCAATATTCCTGTCTATTAGTTTATGGTTTTTATTCAATAAAGATTTCTTTCCGCATCCATTTTTACTCCACAATATTCTACTTCTCTTTTGTTTTAAGCAAATACAGCTCCTAAAAATATAACCCTCTAAAATGTTTACTTTGATAGAGCCTTATTAAATCAAACAAAACGTCAGAAAGACCTTAAATTAAGCAGGTCACGAGAACACTGCATCGTCCCCCCTGACATCAGCTCTAGATGGGGTCATTGTCCCCGGCCCATGACGTCACATCTCCCTGTGAGTACAGCCTCCACACTTCATGACTCGGGTGAGATTAGGTCTGCTGGAGACTAGTGGCTAGTGGGCTAGTGGCTAGAGGGCTGCTGTCTGCTTGTTATACCATACTTAAGCCACGTCTAACAGGCTTCTTTTACCAGGAAACTGATACTTGTGGCGAGCGACGTCATTCTAAGCAGTTCGTCGACAAATAAGTTAATAACTTACAGACATTTTAAGCCTCTTGCATCTGACGATTTTTCATTTCATGTTGATTTATTAATACCTATCTGATATAAACATACACAATTTATTTTTTTGTGTTTTTGAAATGTTCTTAAGTTCAGGGAATCTTCAATAAAGTCGTGGTTCATCGAGATTACAAGTTAATTTATTTACATTATCGTATGTTTTACAATGAATATTTAACTGGGCCAAACGTCCGTTCTCATAGGTGCTCTGTGTATATCTGAAGCACGGTAACCTGGCACTGAAGTTGTCCAGCTGTCGATCGGATATCATCGGCTATTTTCGACTATTAACCGTTCAGATATTAGACACGAACGGCGATAGTTGACACTCTCCTATATATTCGTATACACCTTTACAAAGGACATTGAAACTACATTGAACATATTCCTACACACTACAGTTTATATTCCTGCCAAACGTTTTTAAACGATTAGTCAGACAATAGGTAGGCACTTACGATTTTATCAAATCACTGAATACAATGCGTTATGATTTATAGCTAAATCATTTATCTTGTCGACTTCAGATATGTTTAATAAATATTTACATTATTGTATCAAACATCGTGTTATTTTGCAAAATGATGCCGGTAGCTTCGCAGAGATAACATTAGCATTAAAATTATTATTGTTTATTTAATTTACAAGTAAGTAGAGCGCACACAGTAGCGATATTTTACCATCCACTTTGTTATCATTTCACGAGTTTATCCATACCTATTTATTTTAAAGTTCGCACAATCGTTAACTAAACCAGAAAAAAATACTATTGAAACAATCCTACCCAAGCTCTCTCGCTTGTTTACCTAAACATCCATTTTCATAGCGCAAATCTGAGGGAATTTATTTATTTACAATTTACATCATAGGTTCTAAACCTTATTTTGACCACCGCCCACTTTGATAATGTTTTTTTTCTAACGCCCCCCATTTTTTTTACCTACCATCTGTCGCGAATCTGAAACAGTGGTATTATGTTTACCACCGAGGGGGGTTGGAGGGATGGATTCATACGTTCGTTACTCCTGGACACACTGACCCCCAAATTCCTACCACCCCTAATACCAATTTCCTTTCCAGTGCTTCCTCTCCTTCATTTCCTAAAAACACCCTTCACACAGCATCCCCAAAGATGACATAGGCCCTGAGGGGAATTATTTTCCTCAGGGCCTTCTGTGTGAAACTAAGGTAACAAATATTCTTAATAATAATAATACAAAAATAACTAGTTTAAAAAATGATATTAGGATTAAATTTCAATCTAGGAACAGAAATTTTTTAAAATGCAATCTATCTGCTAAAAATTTAGTAAAGACAATAAAGACTTGGGCAATACCTCTTACTCATTTGGCATAATTAAATGGTCCAATACATATTTAGATAGCGAACGATTAATTAGAACTACGTTAATAAAGTTTAATTGTCATCATCCAAATTCAGCTATAGAACGAATTAATTTACCTAGAAATTTAGGAGGTTGAGGTATAGTCAAAATAACATCTTTAAAACATAATCAGGTAGAGGTGCTAAGAAAAATTTTCCATAGGAAAGCTGATAGTTCAGAAATGCACAAAATAATTTGCAAGGCAGATAGAAATATTTCGCCATTAAATTTATACGACGAGAGTGCCAACATTATTATAAATACCAACCAGGAATTATTAGATTCCTGGTCAAATAAAATTCTTCACGCAAAACGCTTTAACTATCTCAACCAAACTTATGTTGACAAACTTTCGTCAAACAAATGGTGGAGTATTGGAGAGTTGAGCGCAGAATTAGAAGGATTTATGCTTGCCATTCGAGATAGTCATTAATACTAAAAATTATAGGAAGCATATTATCATCAAAGATACAAATCAAATTGACGATTTATGTTGAAAATGTTTTACTTTTCCGGAAACTATAGAACACATTATATCGGGATGGCCTGTATTAGCGCCGTCCGAGTATACATTTAGGCACAATCAAGTTTTAAAAATAATTCACCAAATTTTGGTAATTAAGGCACCGTTACCAGCCCCAAAAAGAAGAAGATGGAGAGGTACAAAATTACGAATGTTATAGGAGAACGCTAACATTTACAACGCCAAAATCGATGCAAAAACTGCGAAAATCTTGATTAAAACACGACTCGTTTAAAATAGGGCAAAAATCTCGCGATAATTGTCTTAAACAGTATTTAAAGAAACGCTGTGAATTTTTTCATACATATAACTTGTAAAATAACGGAAACCGACTTGAAAATAAAAAAATTTTGAGCATACTTAGCGATTTTTTTCTACCTAGGTAATTTCATATAATTTGCGTTTCAGCATGGGGAATGTATAGATATTATCTTCAAAAATAACATATATTTATTTTAAAGCTTAAAAACTTCAAATGTTTAAGGTAGGTTTGCAAGAAATCAGTAGAAATTCGGAGAGCGGCCTCTTAAACATAACTAAATTGACTGCCGTAATGTACCATATTATGAATATGAACCAAATTCATTTTTAGAAAATGAATTTTATAAAATTTATAACGATAAAACAATACTTACAGACAGAAAAAATTAGTTATAATAAACCCGATATAGTTTTACAAATTTTAACAAAACAAAAAACGACTTAAAAAAATGCACTAAAAAGTAAAAAAAATAATTTCGTACGATTGTTATTTTTGGAGTCGGTGTCAGCCAAGGTCACTACATACATAGGTAGTTATAGGTGAGATGTGGAGATCTTGGCTGACACCGACTCCAAAAATAACAATCGTACGAAATTATTTTTTTACTTTTTAGTGCATTTTTTAAGTCGTTTTTCGTTTCGTTAAAATTTTTGTTTATTTTTTGATTTTTAGTGACAAGCGTGCGTAAAGAATTTTTACTTCAAAAAAAGAATCATCGAAATCTTTTGGCGTAATATTGAGTGAGTTATTCGTCCATTTGTCGCGCATATACTTATTTTTTTATTTTTTTTTTTTTATTATTTATTGAGTTAGTTTATACTACATGAGTATAAACTAATAAGCACAATGTAACATTTCATTTGATAAATTTAAATATTTTTACAGTAAGCATAACATTTCTTTTTAAATACATTCATTCTTTCTTCATTCTTCATACTTTCAGGCATTTCATCATACATCTTTAGTCCTCTGTACATTAGGCAGTTCTGTGATTTTGATTTCTTCATTTGTGGCAATCGAACTCTGTTTATATTTCTTGTTTCATAATTATGTACGTCTCTATTAAAAACAATTTCATCCTTAAAGTATTTTGGCATTTGGTTTTTCATAATTTTATGCACAAAAATTAATACATTAAATAGTAGTCTTTTTTTATTGGAATCCAATTTAGCTCCTCTCTCATTTTATTAATCCTTGCGTATTTGCCTTTTCCCAGTATACATCTCATAGCTCTGTTCTGTATAACTTCTATTTTGTTTAAATTTCCTTCATTGGCCAAATATAACATTGTAGAGCAGTAATCCAAATGTGGAGCAACAATAGTTTTATAAATGAGCTCCGTAGTGTTTCTATTTAATTTATGTCTTAGTCTTCTAAGAAAATTTACCTTTTTTGACACCTTTTTAAGCACATATTCAAAGTTTGCTGTGAAAGTCAGTTTTGAATCGAGTATTACACCCAGGTATTTGATTTCATTTACTTTTCCAATTTTTTCACCATTAATTGTCAAATTTAACCCTGTGTTACGTTTTTTATTGCCTATTTCCATATATTTTGTTTTGTTTACGTTCAGTTTCAATTTGTTTAATATCAGCCATTTTGATATATTTTGTAGGTCTTCGTTTATTTTGTTAATTGCATCTATGTAATCTTCACACGAAATATAGATTAAGGTATCGTCTGCAAATAGTCTAATTTTGCAATGTTTAATAGTTTTAATAATATCATTTATGTAAATTATAAATAGAATCGGACCTAGTACCGACCCTTGCGGAACACCAAGGTTGTTTTCTATCGGTTCTGATTCTGAGCTTTCAACTTTCGTTACCTGTTTTCTTTCCTGGAGATATTCTTTGAATAGATTCAGAGCTACGTCAGAAAGACCTATGTCTTCTAGTTTTTCCAAAAGTATTTTCCTTTCTATCGTTTCAAATGCTCTTGTGAAATCTAAGAATGCTGCAATGGTGATTTTTTTTTTATCTGTTTCTTTCTTCCATGTATCAATCACTATATTTATCGCCGCTTCGGAAGAGTTGTTGTTCCGGAATCCTGATTGCTCGTCACATAATATATTATGTTTTTCCAAATACTCAAAGAGTTGTTTTTTTATTACAATTTCTAGTAACTGTTCGTATTTTGGTAACATATTTATTGGTCTAAATTCTTCACATTTTCTGGTATTAACAACTTTCGGAATCGGGATCACAGTAGAAGTTTTCCATGTGTTTGGAAATTTTCCAGTTCTTAATGATTCATTTATTATATCCAGTAAATGATGTCCTATCGCTGGCATTGCATCTCTCAAAACTTTAAAACTTATTCCATCTGGACTCTCTTTTGATTTGGTGCTGTTAAGAATCTGTAAAAGATATGTTTCATCAATCTCTTTAAACACAAGTTTTTCTCGGTTTAGCCGAACATTTCTCACGTAGTTGTCTTTCTTCAGTATTGGTATACTCTGATGCAGTTCTATTATGCTGTTTACGAAATATTTATTGAAACAGTTCTGTATGGTACCCTGTATCTGATGAGGAAATTCAGTGTCGTACTTCATCCCTTTATCTTATTGCAAATTTAAGACATAATATATATGGTTTTCTCATGAATCCCATCGTCAGAACTGAACCAAATTGAAATGGGACCACACGGGAAGCACCAGCTTTCTAATAAAAAAAGAATCATCAATATCGGTTCACCCGATCGAAAGTTCTGAGGTAACAAACAAAAAAAAAAAATACCGTCGAATTGATAACCTCCTCCTTTTCGAAGTCGTTTAAAAATAACTTATATCATTGATGTCGCTATTACAAATTCCTGTAATATTCAGAAAACTGTTTCTGGAAAAATAAGAAAATATACAGATTTAGGAAATAAGTTTAGAAGAATTTGGCATTCTCAGAATATAAAAAATATTACCATTTGTTATTTCGGCTACTGGCATTATACCTAGCTCTCTCATTCAAAATTTAGGCATATTAGATTTGTCAAAGAATTTATATATAAAAATGCAAAAGTCAGATATTTTAAATACATGTAGGATTACGAAAGATTTTTTAAATAATTATATTGAGGGATCAGTAGGATTTATCGGTTAGGATTTCATCAGAGCCGAACCCTCTGATATGAAAATATCTGGAGTCGGTGAATTATTTTCCCATTATGTTTCTGGTGGATTGACGTATTGTTTTTGTATTGTTTTGTATTTATTATACTTATATAGTGCACTTACATTGCGTGGATTTACTAGATAATCATTTGTGGAAAAGTGTGTGGAAGGGTTTAGTCTTTCATTTGGGAAAGATTTAACCCGAACATAAAATCTGGAGCACCATAAAAAAAGAATCTGTTGTTGAGGTTGACGATGTTCTTGAATTGTTTTGTATTTATTATACTTATATGGTGCCCTTACATTGCGTGGATTCACTAGATAATCATTTGTGGAAAAGTTTGTGGAAGGGTTTATTCTTTCATTTGGGAAAGATTTAACCCGGACATAAAATCTGGAGCACCATAAAAAAAGATTATTAGTAGGTACATGATTAACGTATTTATTTGTCTGTTTAGATCATATTTTTTTACCTGCCCATGCCCTCACTGTGCCATCTCAACGCCCCCTAATTTTCTCTGGGTCTTCTACTGCCCCCATGAAAGTCTCAAACGCCCACAAGGAGGCGTTATCGTCCACGTTGAGAACCTATGATTTACATGGACAATATAATAATATTTAAGCGCCCTTGAGGTGATTTTTCACAAAAACGGCGCTATACAAGTCACCCAAATATTATTATTTAATGTTAGTATTTTAGCTGTGACGTGACAAGGTAACACAATATGCGATGAGGTCTGTAGTCGTAGTTGGTTGTTGGTTCTGCCGTCCGCGCCGATGACAATGTCCCGTTGTTGCCTTTCATATCCCATGTTTTATTGGCGTTTTGCCCAAATCGGGGCATTCGGTTTCAGTACTAAATAGCGATGCTATTGAACAGCTGGATTTAAAAATAGCTCTGCATGTTTAGAATCGGCAGGCGGCTGATATAATACAATACACAGTACACAAGTATACAGGTAGACAGAGCAGTTTTATTATTTTCCAATGACGTGAATTAGAATTGACGTTGTTCTCCATTATTATCTACCTATAAGTGCCTGTAATAAATATACAGTATACACCAGAGGTTTTTAAAACTTATTTCGACCACCGCCCACTTTGATATTTAAAAATTCTGGTGCCCCCCATGTATTTTTGTATTTACATTTTTATATTGAAATCTGTCGCATCTTAAAAACAGTCATATTGCAAATATAATTTTTAAACATGCATTATTAGATTAATAAGATAGGTATGGTGTGACCCATAACCTATTTCTGAAATCAAAAAACGTTTCAATGATTAATTAAACCCATACTTAATCATATTTTGAAGTATTTTTTATTAACATTAAAAGAAGGCTTTGAATTTAAAACATATCATTTTGGTCAAATTCCGGAGAGTTTAAAAAAAAATTATATGAGTCCCAACTGCTCCCGTCTGGAGCTAGTGAGACTATGGCATCCCCAATTGGGCTATGTTGTGAGGCTGAAGGTAGAGGGGAGGGGAAGGGTAGAGGAAGGTGGGTAAGCCAGATTCATAAAATAAAAAAGCGGAAACGAGACTAGTGCATGCGCAAGCGCCTCTAGTATTATTTTCGTCGCTCAACTCGATCTCAAGAATTTCGGATAGAAATGGGATCGCCGCGAACGACCGGAATTTTTGGTATGAAAAATAATATCGGAAATCACAGACAAATTTAGTTTACTTAACATGTATTACACATGTAAGCGACTCTAATTAACCTTCTGTACGGGATTCCAAGCATTAGAATAGTAAATCGCATCCCAAGTGGTGTCGTGTCTAGATTCCGTCGGATTTTTATCGTCTGCCGTCGCCCCTCAGATTTCCTTAACGCCCCCTAATTTTCTTCGAGCCTTCTACTGCCCTTGAAAGCCTCTAGCGCCCACAAGGGGGCGTTATCGCCCACTTTGAGAAAGACTGGTATACACTGTTACGTACAGTTTAGTAATTACACTACAGGTAAATGTATAGGAATTTGTGTTATGAACACTACACAAGCTCCATTCGCTTTTTCTCTACTCCATAACCTTTCAGTCAATTTAGAGGAAACCGGGCGACGTTTTTTTCCATACAAACGTATTCCCCAATTTCCTCCCTGGATGTCGACACTTCTGAAAATGTTTTTTTAATATAGATATCGACCACTAGCGTGCCGGTACGTTTTGCTTATTTTGATAAGTTCCTTCCTAAAGGAGTTAGGACCCCCCAAATATCGTTAAAATTGAGTGCTTTGAACGCCTTCAGCAGACGTTCAGTATATAAACGTATGTTTAAAAAGAGCAAAACATACAGACATATCTAGAATATTTTCTTTTAATGCAGTTAGTAAAAAAAATCTTAAAATCGGAGCAGTTCTGTGGGAGAAAAATAGGGAATATTATACCTCGATTTTGATGATTTTGTTTAAGCATTATGAGCTTGAGGTGCAGTTGTCTCTTTCGCTCAGTATTCGGGGGTGTAAGAGCGACAGACAGTTTGATAAAATACAACCTTTTATTCTAATTTCTCGGTGACTTGGTTTCTTCTTAATGGGATTATGTTAATAATAGGATAGTGAAGTTTTTTTTTTTGTTTTTCTTTATTTATTGCTTTGTTAATGACATAATTGGAGGATTTTTCGATCACCTTGTTAGGTTAGGTTATTGTGGCGGTCGTTCTGGAGTATACTGGAGATAGTATTGAATGTTTTTTTACGTATTTTTGTAAAGAAATTGGTGACAGTAAATTTGATAGTATCAAATAAATTATTTCAAATGCAGAAATTTTGGCACGTGTTAGAAACAGGCGCAATAGACGCCGACCAGGTTTCGCTTGCATCCAAGCTCTTTCATTATTGTTTCGTCGATTGATATAATTGTACACCTCTATGGTTATGCTCCCTGCTTTATTCATATTGTAAATAATCTCACAACTCCCAGCAAAGTTAGTTTTCTTTTTCTTTAGGAATATGGAGGAAAAATTACACCACGCTGAAAATCTCGGAAAGATACTTCTAGTTCGCTCCAGATTTGACGGCCCGCGTAGCTCAGCGGTCAGGCGCTTGACTCGCACACCGAAGTTCGCGGGATCGAATCCCGGCGTGGCAAATAAATTTTATTTGATTAATTTGAGTTATTTCACAATTTATTAATTTAAAATAATATACAGTATAGTAGCGCAGCGGTAAGACGCTTGACTCGCGCACCGAAGGTCGCGGGATCGAATCCCGGCGTGGCAAATAAATTTTATTTGATTAATTTGTGTTATTTCACAATTTATTCATTTAAAATAATAAATAGTATATTTTCGGCACGTTCCAGAGTGGAAGATACTCTCTGTATCGCCTTGGTGTAAGACCACCATTCAGAATTGAAACGTTGCTTGAAACGGCATTAGCCGTGTTTGGTGACCAGATCTGAATAGCCAGGTGCTTCCCCACCTTCCTCTTCCCTATCTCCTTCCCCTCCCCACTTCCCTCAGCCTCACAACATACTCCAATTGGGGATGCCATAGTCTCACTGGCTTCAGACGGGAGCAGTTGGGACTCTTGTGAGGTATTCATGTAAAAAAAAAAAAAAAACGTTCCAGAGTGGAAGATACTATCTGTATCGCCCTGGTGTAAGCCACCATTCAGAATTGAAACGTTGCTTGAAATGGCATTAGCCGTGTTTGGTGACCAGATCTGAATAGCCAGTCCTCCCCACTACGGAGATGCCATAGTCTCACTGGCTTCAGACTGGAGCAGTTGGGACTTTTGTGCGGTATTCATATAAAAAGTTTTAAAAAAAGATATGGATACGGTTTTGGTGCATTCTACGTACACCTACGTTCAGATGATGTGATGTAAAGGCATGCCGTTAATAGCTCTGTTGTAGCCTCTCCCTACGTATTATCAACGACACATGTACCAGAAAAAAGATAATGAATATTGCAATTAAGCTCTAAGCAGCAGAACCACACCGGCTTTTTGGTAAACTGGAACTTGAATTTCCCTCCAGCAAAAAGCTGGTTATCTCTCTTTGAAGGTCTCATGTATTTGACATAAATTCGGATTGATTAATTCATACATCAAAAGTTTCCTTCGGAACCCGCGTTCCCCGCGGCTCGTGCCCCGTGTCTCGTGCCCCGTGTCTCGTGCCTCTACAAGACCCGTCGTTATTGGCGTCTGGCACGCGAAACTAACCTATGTAATATAAACTAAACTTACTCCGCGATGGCCAAAAATTGTTTCCCGGTTGCTTACCAATCCCAAGTCGTTTATTCCATGCTAACGCATAACTAGAGGGACCAATAACGAACAAACCAACCAATTCTATAATATGGTAATAATCACCAGGAACCAACGTTATATATCATAAATGTAAAATACCACCTGATGTTTCAAATGAAAATGTTTGACAGAAAACGTAGAAAACGTAGTACGGACTGCAGTAAATAATTTGGTGGCTTTTACCGATTTTCCTAAACGTTGTCTTTATCAATATCACTATTTTTTCACCCAGATATGTAGGTATTATTGCCTCGGTCCTTTTTTGGTTTATTCATTTTGTTGAACTTTCGTTCACCAGGTTACGTAATACTAATGAAATTAAAATGTTTTTTATATTAAATGAAAAAAACACACTTTGTAAAACACCACTTTATTTGAATTAATAATTATTTAACAGCAAACCAGGTTTCGCTTAGCTCAAGCTTCATCAGGGCTATTATATTACCTGTTATTAACAGTTAATATAATAGCCCTGATGAAGCTAGAGCTAGGCGAAACCTGGTTGGCTGTTAAATAATTATTAATTCAAATAAAGTGGTGTTTTACAGAGTATGTTTTTTCATTTAATATATAATGTCACACCACAAAGTATTTGCTTCCTTCGATAAAATGTTTTTATCCCATTTTTACTGATTAGGCAATATTATTACATTTACAACCGCTATCACTAATTAAACTGAGTTAAAAAATTGCTGCAATAAACAATTTCGGTGTTAAAACTGCGCATTGGCGTAATTTTTTACTTTATTTGTGGATTAACCTGAGCGCTGAATTTTCCTTCGGTTCAGTCCTTACGGTTTTACAATGAGAGAACAAACGTCAAAAATTTAACTCGCTTTATAAATTTTCAATAAAAAATGGATTTTGGACTGTAAAATCAAACGTTTTCACTATTAACCTCTTGTGCGCCAAGAAATCCACCGTGAAATTGCTAGTAGCTCATTGGAGCAGATGCTCCTGGCGTACGATTATTTTCCCGCTCTGCAAGTAAATAGGTATTTTAATTTTATTCCTGTTGCAAATATATTGATTTTGTCATTGAAAAAGCGCGTCACAAATTTCGTATCACAATTTTTCGTTTTCAAAAGTTATATTACCTACTATATGTATTTACAGGAAAACCTTACTTGTCTTATTTTTATTGTGAAGAACGCTTATTTAGCTGGATAATAAGTAAAAACTCGAGAATATTTTCATTCTTCTTCATTATTATTATAATATGGAGAAAAAAAACATTTCTCTGAATGAAAAAGTAAAAGAAACGCTCTTCCTAAACAATTACACTGACAGAACTATAAACCAACCGACACTACAGTGTAACTAAATTACATACGACGTCAGCACAAAGATAGTTCACCTTCTCATACTTTCTCCCTGATAACTTAAAAACCGAAACCCATAAATGAATAATTTTTGTTTCAAGTTTTATTCCAATATAACTCCTCTCTGAACACCTAATTTCGGAGGTAGTTTTCAATGTGATACATAATCTGGTCGAGTCGTTTCCAGTATAATAGAAGAACGTGTTAGATACTGTTACCTGTGCATATCTCTACGATGTCTCTCTAATATCTTCGCGTGGCATTATAAATGACGGGTTATGGAATAAGGCAGGGGTTGTTTCTAGTATCAGCTTTCAATATCTTATATGCAGCTACGGCGAGGGAGCTAATACCATTTGTTGTATCATTAAATTACACATCATCATCGTCAGTTCCCTCTGCACCCTTTAACGAGCTGCCTGCATCATTCATCGTTAACCCGATCAGACAGTCAGCTCAATCAGCCAAGACTTGTTAGCTGTCAGCTGTCAGCCGTCAGCTGAGAGCTGCGAGTCTGAACTCTCGCCTTTCATCCCACACTCGATACTTTCTAATAAGAGCCGAGAGTTTTTCCACCTAACTCAATTAATTGACAAAGCAAATTAGTTACAGTAACTTCGGATCAATGAACTCTATAAATGGATTTACTTTTAATTTGTCATTTTCAAAATTGGAACTGGATTGTCAAGAATTAAGACTATCCGTGGTTTTCCACGGGTCTGCGTTTGTATATTTTGAATAGTTTGTCATTTACGTCAACACCGCTGTTTTTCTAGGATCTAGGACACTAGTAAGCATAGCATAAACATTTTCTTGCAATACACATAAGCTGAATGAATTTATAATACAAAATGTAGAATATATAAATATGGCCATGTGGAAAATGTAGTGCACTGTTGATTCGTCTGATTAACAATACAATTCTGATAATCCAAAGTTTTCAATGATACTTAGTTCGTCAGACATTACGAGTCTTGTTAAATCATTATTTTTCAATTTGGGAGGAGGGTATGGGTATCGCCGCCTTGGGAACAAGTATCGGATAATCAACACTCCTGCCATAGGTATAAATAACCCAAGTGGTTCGCTACGTATGGTGACGTAGCAGGGGTGCCCGGGTTCATTGGGTAAGGACTGTCTAAGTCTTGGCAGCAGATGCATTTTCCCACCTATTGCGTGGCAGTTTGGATCGGGAGAGACTGGTTTAGGGACACTTTTGAGCCGAACTCTCTCGATCCATTGTCTTGCACCGCAGTTGGAGTAATGGATTCATACGTCCGTCACGCTTAGACACATTGACCCTAGATTTCTACCAACCCCTCATACCCTTTACTTCCCAGAACTTTCTCCCTCTTCCTTTCCCTAAAAAGACCCTCCACACAACATCCCCAAAGATGAAATAGGCCCTAAGGGAAATTATTTTCCTCAGGGACTCCTGTGAGTAGCTAATGTAAAAAATGACCTATTGAGACACCTTAAGAGTACAATTAAATACAAATATTAACTACATCTATTGAGTCTACATATATATTTACAAACACTACAGTAAGTATTATTGCTATGTATTTTTTTAGAAATAAGCTGTACATCCTGTATCAGTTTTGCTGTACAGCCTACAGATCCTTTCACTGATATTATAACTCCTGTTGAAAAGGAAATAAGTCGATCCCAGCAAAGACTATCCGTCCGACTTGATTTTATTCAGCAGTAAAATTGACGGATGTCACATTGTGTGTGTGAAGATTATCTTTACCTGTATTAGCGCGTCCTTGTGGCTGGTCCGCCTTGAGGTCGCAGTTGGGGCCACCCTAACTCGGCCAACAATCTGAAATATCGTCTCTTGTCTCTAATAAATCCAAACATGCGAACGTCGGCGCCGCGGCCGCGGCCGTTTGCTGAGCTTGCGTTTCAATGCTCATCTCATCTCGCTTTGGTGTTATTTTATAATATTTTTAGCTATGGTTTACTTCGTTATGTAGCACGCCAATAACAGCGTGCTTTTTATTGAAGTTACCCCCTAGCTCAGCCAGTATACTTTCAAATAATAAATAGCAAAAGTAAAAGTATAATTTTTTACCACAATTCTTCACTGAATTTCCACCCGTTTCTCTCCCGGGTGTAAACCGGTTGCTTCGCCAGCCGATCAAAATGAAAAGAAAGGTGTTGCACTACCTACTAAGAAATGCAAAATCGTGTGATTTTGGTTTGAAAATTAGATCGCTTAGAAATATTTTATGTGCTTTAATTAAATACTGCGAGTAGAACACATGAAATAAATGAGTATTATTTTGATAAGTCTTTTTATAAGCCCAGAAAAAAATAATATATCAGGCCTGTAAAAACTACTTTAAAATTCAAAATCTCCCACTTACAAACCCCTTTTAGATTATGGTTTTATTGTTTAATGTGGAAAATTAAATTCTTTGCAAAATGATCGTAAAACCTGCCTGAACTTTTCTAAGTAAAATAAAACACTTTTTTGCGATGTTTTTTTCCTGAATAAATCAAAACAGGCGGCTGGTGTTCAGCGGGAATTTAAACTTTTTTGCCATCTTCATAAGGAGTGTTATAGTTAACGGCCTCGTCGCAAATTTTACAAACGTGGTGCATCGCCTTAAATTTCTTTTTTCATGCCACAATGCTCTCTCTAAGGTGAAATTATCAATGAAATCAATATTTTCATATACCTACATTGAAGTTTTTCCTACAGCTTCGCTTGAGTAGAATAGGCCACTTGCATAGATTTCATAACGACTTGGAAAAAATCGTGTACATAGATTTTTTTTACTAAGATTACGAAAACGTTAGTAAATTTTTTTAGAAATGTATAGTTTTATTTTTATTTTTAAATAAATAAATCCATTATTTGAGCTCGTGACGTCACTACATGAAAATTTCCCGTCTCCGATTATGTTCTATTAATTTTGTAAAATTCTACACTGATTTTTTTTTTTTATATGGCAACACTTTGATTTCAGGCGAATTTTTTAATTTGATGTTTAACATTCACTAGATTTATTGTTTGTTCTCTGTGAACTTATCCTTTTGTTTGACGATTTTATAAAGATGGCGGTGTTTTGACAGATGTTAGGAAGAGAACCCCGTACAATTTATTGCCATTCGTGTGGAAAACGTTCTTTTTTTAAAAATGATTTTCGGCTATGTAATTATCGTTTTTTCGCACCCATAAAATTATGTCCCGTCTTTCCGGTTTATAAAAAATGGTCTGATTTTTCGGATTGAAATTTTCAAAAAATCGCCAGGGTTTCAAAAATCCGATTTAAAAAAAAACGGAATATCTTAGAATATTTGCCATAACTGGAATTTTTTTTTAAATATGATGCCAGTGGCCTGTTAGGAAAGTTGTTTTCCCTCTAAGATAGCTTATAGCTATGTACAAGTTTTTACCGGTCAGTGGATGAGTTTTCTTCGCGCTTCGTTTCCACCCAGACATCGTGAGTTCAATTCTTCGACTGTCTAAGTCCTCCATCACGACACAAGCAACGTTTGGCGCATACTGTGATGGAATATACACCAAAATGTCTATGTCTTAAAATGCGGGTCACTAATTACAATAATTTCTGGGCTTTTCCGTGAAGAACAAGTCACCATACTAAACTGTCAAAGTTATTGTGAGGATGCACCCGTATACATAATACACCACACTTCAAAGGCTTTCAATGTATAATAATGCTGGTTGTTTGGTAACCGATCCAACGCGCAACGTCTTAGTTAGTCCATATTATTAGAGTCCCGCGGCGCGCCATGTTCCACTTCCACTTTCACCAGTTTCCGTCTCCATTTAGACGATCGATTCCACAGTTTGGCAGAATGAGAAATGCAAACACAATGTAGGTCGACATTATATTACTATTGCTACTACTACTACCTACTAGTACTGTGGTAATCGTTTTTATAAACGAAATTGTTTTATCGATCTGGACTTTAAAGCGGAAGATTGGATTCCATTGTTTGCTGTTCACGTCGCGGAAATTTGAGGGTTCTTTCGATTTACCTTTCGTCGCTTTATTTTGTTTGTTTGATCCATTTCATTAAATAATATCGTCCTTCATGATTTTTCTCCGTAGGTTGGATTAGGCGAGATTAGGTTTTTATGATTCATTTTTGGGTTATTATGTCATATTGCGCTTCTTCCTTATTCATCCAACGTTTCGGACAGCGTTACAGATTACATCATTAGAGAAAGTTATTTTAATTTAGTTGAAAGATAATTTGTTGTCGGCAGGTAGTTAATCTTACAAGCCTTGTCATTAAGAGGAAACCTGTGGCCGAGAAATTTTAACATTAGGTATTTACCAAAGTTTTGCTGTCACTGCCGCTCTTATCCTCGAATACTGAGCGAAAGGAACAACTGCACTACAGGCTGCAAAAATCATCAAAATCGTGGTTTAGAATTCTCCAATTTCTCCTCCAAAACCGAACCAATTTTAAGTTTTTTTTTTCCTAACTGTATTAGAAGAAAATATTCTTACGTTTTGCTTTTCTTAAAAATACATTGTCTAGTTTATATTACTGTACGTCTGTTGATGGCGTTCAAACCAGGCAATTTTAACGATTTTTGGAGGGTCCTAACTCCTATAAGAAGTAACTTATCGTAAAACGTACCGTTGGTCGATATTTTTTTATTTTTTTATGTTTTTATTTATTATTTTATTTTTTTTTATTTATTTAGGAAACAGTCATACAAAATGATAATATAACAAAGAACATTCATATGTTGTAGACCAATTAAGTTCCATTAAGTAAAAATTTTGATATAGTTTTTTTACCTATTCAACTTATGTGACAAAAAATTAACATTCTTATTTTATTTTTATTTTATTTTGCAGAAACAAACAGTACATAATTACATATTAGAAAGTAGTTACAAGTTATAGAGTTAATTCAATAATTGGTAACAATGACATGTCGCTGTTATATAGTATATGTATTTATGTGACAAATGATGCATTTTACCTATATTTAAATAATAAATTATTGAGGGAGAGGGGTAAGGGTGTGTGTGTGTGTGTATGTGGATGTGTGTGTTATGTGTGCAAGTTCAGTATGCTAGAAATGTTTTTCTTAAATAAAGGAAGGGAATAATAAGGAAAAACATAATAATAAGGAAAAACATAAAAAAGAAAAACGTAATAAAGAAAAAAAGTAAAGTTATTAAGAAACATAGTTATACTATTTACTACGGATAATAATATTATACATTTTCACAAAAAAGAAAAAAAAAGTATTTGAAGTTATTAATATATTAAGCTGCATTTTTATATGATTTCAAGTCATGGTTGAAAATGTCTACATCTCGTAAGGCATTGTAAGTTTCACAGATGCGTATTATTACAGAGTTTTGCGCGTATTTGGATTTACTGTGTGGTATTCTAAATAAGTCGTTCGATCTGGTATTTTGTTTGGGGCAACGAAATGCAATATTTTCTAACAGATATGATGAATCAACAAGGCAGTTCATGATTTTGTATAAGAATAATGCATCAGAGATTTTTCTGCGTTTATATAAGGCGATAGGGTCAAATTGATGATCACCAAAGCGATACGATAGGTGTTTTATAAATTGTTTCTGGATATTTTCAATGCGATGAATATGTGTTTGATAGATAATACAAATATATGTACCTACTCCAATTGAAAAAAATTATAAACATAAAATTAAAAAAAAAACTTTTATAATAATATTTAAAAAAAAAAATCTAATATAACATATATTTATCATGGCAACTAGAGGTAAAAGTGCATTGGAACTGGAAGACAAAAATATGGAAAAAATCATTCAACACATAGATAAGAAAATGGATAATATGAAAAAGGAAATTCTAACAAAAATGGACCTATTCAAAGAAGAAACACAAAAAAGTATAGAATTCATCAGCAAGAAATAAGATGACATCCTACAAAAAATCGACCAAACCTTAATGCAAAACCAAAAAATAGAAACAGAAATTGAAATGTTCAAAAAGGAACAGCAAGACCTTAAAAAAACAGTGGAGTATCTTGAAAATAAAATCGACCAACAGGAGTATGAGGCTAAGTCAAACATCTTAGAACTGCGCAACTTCCCAGAAACTCCTCAGGAAAATTTATCAAACGTTTTCCACAACCTTTCCACAAAAGTCATAAAAACTGTACTACAACCCGAAGATGTGACGTCTGTGGTACGGGTGGGAGGTAGGAAAGGCTCAGAAGAAACTAAACAAAAACCAAGAGACATTATTATCTCACTCAGCTCTAAACTGATGCGCGATCTTTTCCTTGCCAAACTCAAAGATCATATCAAAAGCAAAGGACGAATAACTACTACTTCACTAGGACTACAACATGCTCAGATGGGCACGCCCATCTATATATCCGACCACCTTACACCAAGAAAAAAATTCCTCCTGGCACAAACAAAGCAACAGGCAAAAATTAAAAACTACAAGTTCTCTTGGACGAAAGATGGCCAGGTTTATGTTCGCAAGTCTGAAGACACCAAAATCCTTAGAATCTCCTACGAATCGGACATTAAAAAAATGTGACTTCCGGTCCACAAAAAAATTACTTCACAAAATCTGCTTACTTATATTATACATTTGATCTATATTTTTTTCACAATAACTTTTGTTCACATTATAAATCAATTTACTTTTATTATCAACCATATTTATTTATTTATTTATTTATTTAAGGAACATAAACAGTCATAGTAATAAAATATACATAAGAGGATGGCAAAAAAACAGACCAATTATTAATGTTCACAGATAGGTATTTAGAAACATAAAAGTAACTGAATGTAAACTAGAAAATTTAAGAAAAACAGAAAAAATAAAAACAGAACTAAGCAGCAATTTAAAAAAAAAAAAAATAATAATACAGATGTTAAGTCAACAAGTGATAAACATGTTATAAACAATAATAAAATAATTAAAACAATACTTAAATAGACTGCGAAATAGGTATTTGGGTTGGGACGGGTAAGGGGAGGAGAGGGATAAGGGAAAGTTGCCACGCAAGTAATATAATAATATTAGGTACAATGAATTTAGTCATGAATATGTGTTATTCGCACCTACATAGAATGTAATAAAGAAATTCTGTAACGACAGTAACTAGCAGTGAATATGTCAGCAAGTGTGTCTATATGTGCAAGTTTATTATTATAGTATTTACATGCCCTTTGTATAAATTCATTTTGGTTGGAATTAGTGTTGCATCTATCAATGTAGAAAAGGGTATTTTGTCTGCTGTATCTAGTCGGCGTGTGGAAATTTATTTTATTTAGCAGCTCCGGGCAGTCAACTTTTGAGTTAATAATTTTGTACAGGAGCATCTGATCAGCGACAAGCCTCCTATTGAGCAGTTTCGAGATTCGAAAATGTTTCTCGATTTCGTCGTAAGAATTGTATATGTTGAATGATTTAAAATTGAGAAATTTGAGAAATCGCTCCTGAACTCTTTCTAACCTGTTAACATAAACAATATAGCGCGGGTTCCAAACCTGTGAACAGTATTCCAGGTGAGGACGAACATGTGAATTGTACAGAATCAGATAAGTCTTAGTATTTTTGAAAAATTTGCATGTTCTCAGTACAAAGCCTAGACTCTTTGTTGCTTTGGTGACAATATTATCAATGTGTTTATCAAAAGTAAGTTTAGAGTCCAAAATAACCCCGAGGTCACGTATATAATCTTTATTTGTTAACAGAGATCCAGAAATGGTGTATTCATGCAGTATTTTTTTATGGTTACGTGTGAATGTGACTTTGCAACATTTGGAAATATTGATAAAAAGCTTATTTCTGAGACAGTAATCCGTCAGTCGGTCAAGATCTTCTTGTAAACGCACAGAACAGTCATGGGAGCTTATAGGAAGGTATATTTTCATATCGTCGGCAAATAGTAAAATTTGAGCATTGTGGAAACATGTAGTAATATCATTTATATAGATAGAGAAAAGCAAAGGACCCAAAATGGACCCCTGAGGCACACCAGAAGTAATGATTTTCCAGATGGAAGAAAATCCACCTACTGTCACAGCCTGGGACCTGTTTGTTATGTATGAAGATAACCAACGAAGGAGATCTCCATGAATACCATGATTAGCAAGTTTTCTAAGCAGGATCCTGTGGTTGATCTTGTCAAAGGCTTTGCTATAATCAGTATAAATTGTATCAACTTGCACACGTTTATCCATAGAGGCAGACAAGAAATTTAAAAATGTTATAAGATTTGTAGCAACAGAGCGACCTGCAAAGAATCCATGCTGAAATTCGTTGATCGAATTCTTTACCACAGGGAATAACTGGTCATAGACTATGTTTTCGAACACCTTTGAAAAAATGCAGAGCTTGGAAATGGGTCTATAATTATCTGCTTCGCACTTAGTTCCCGATTTATGAATTGGTGTGATGTAGGCTCTTTTCCATTTATCTGGAAATGTACCAGTCTTAAGTGATATATTATACAGTATTGATAGCGGAATTGACAAATGATTTGCACACTCCGTAATGAACAGTGGTGGGATACCATCTGGCCCAGCACCCTTGCTGGAATCGAGCCGTTTTAAATATTTAGATACAAGATCAGCATCGATAAAAACTGATCCTATCTCACAAACCTGATTAACAACGGAGTCGTGGCAGGAAGTCCCCAGAGGGTCAGCCGGTTCATAGACGGAATGAAAATATTCAGCAAATAAATCACAGACTGCCTGGCCACCCTCGGCTGTTAAATTCTTAAGATTTAATACGCTAGGAATAGATGCTGATAGTTTTTTTGATTTAACATATGACCAGAATGCCTTGGGATCTTTGGCGATATTCTCTTCAGCATTATTAATAAAGTCTTCATGACACTTCTTAGCCATTTTTTTCTGTCTGGTGCGTAGCCTAGAAAAAGTAATGTAATCGGAAGGGTTCTTATAAGTAGTATATAATCTGTGAAATTTCTGCTTTTCGCGAATAAGTTTTATTAATGATGAGCTATACCACGGGGGATAGGAATGTTTACCAGAACGCCTCAATGGAACCTTATCAGAGATCAAATTATTAATAATATTATAAAAATGTGATAGTGCAGGATTGACGGAATCGGTTAAGTTAAGTGTGTTCCAATCTACTTGCGCCAGGCTGTCTCTTATGTCATCGTAGTTAGCTTTGTGGAATGAAGGCCTTTTAATTGAGTTTTCCTTTATGACCGGGGGTTCAACAAACTCAGCAGTGATAATGATAGATTTATGGTGAGTATCCTCAGGAACAAACGGGTCGTTCGCGGGAGCAACGCGTACCGAGAAATTACAGAGAACGAGATCAAGAATTCTTCCTAACGTATTTTGAACACCATTATATTGGTGGAGGTTACAGTAATTAATATTATCGATAAATGTTGAACTTATTGTAGAAGTATAGTTGCAAGGAATCATGTTTACCTCATCCACAGGAAGAGACCAGGTAATATCAGAAAGGTTAAAATCTCCCATAATAAGAAACTTGTCGTTAGGTTGATTCAAAAGCTTAAAACCTAGATCATTCGAAAAGGCGGAGATTCGAGCATTGAAATTGAAGCTTTTGGACAGGTAGATACAACAAAGATGAACGCTAGTAAATACATTGGCACGTGGGATGCGAAGAGTCACCCAAATGTCTTCATCCGTAGAACACCACGAGTAATTACAAATAGCATTGAGTTCCTTTTTGACAGCCAAGAGCACCCCACCACCCATTGTTACACCTTCGATACTTCTGTCGCGTCGGAAAACATTGTATCTTGAGTCAAAAAGCTCCCCATCTAAAATAGAATCAGTAAGCCAAGTCTCTGTTATACCAATCACGTCATAATCACCGCTCGTAACACTGCGAAGAAACGTGTCATTTTTTGTTCTCAGTCCACGTACGTTCTGATAAAAAATACTTAGAGGCAGGGACTCTTTTTCAGTTTAGTGTCAATAACAAAAATATGCAGAGAATGTGTGAACATAATATGAGGTGTAATATGTATAGACACTTGAAATATGGCCAAGTATGTTAAAAATAAAAAATTGAGTACAGAAAGTTAGAATATCTTGCAGTTGACAGGAGTTGAGAACAGGAAAATATAATAAGGTAATGTAGTGCGAATGTAATAAATAAATATAATAGTTATGCGATGGCAATGTGAGATGCGGGATAGGCGGGCGTGTGGAGGAAGAGGAAGGAGTATGCAATAATAATCGGATGAGCAGTAGGTATTTTCTTATGTTATTTTCTGGAGGTCGTCTTCCCTCGTGACTAAAAAAGCTGGTGAATTTTCATTTTTTCTCACCAAGATCTTGCAGTCCTTTACCCAAACAAATTTAAAACCTGCTTCCCGTGCTTTGCTTTTAACCTTTGAAAGCAGAATCTTATTATTAATTGTTAGGTGGTTGTTGACATAAATTGTAGTTTCTGGTCCAGAATATTTCAGGTCGGTGCTATATTAACTACATCAACTTATTTCAAATATTTATCCTAATTTACGCCATAATTCTCATTTATATAACTATTCTAAAATATCCAAATATTTCTACAAATTTGATACATGCGATATTTTTAATTGTTTTAAATTATATTATTATTTCAACAAAACTATTATATCAACAAATAAAATTATCAAATTTCAATCAATTTTTCCACTTAAGGGTATTCTCAAAATATTTTTAGAAACTTAACGCCGATAGATGGTGCTATTTTCAATATCGTCTAATAAAACACTTTTAACACGTTATGCTTTTTAATATTGAGATGAATTATTGGTTCGCGAACGTATATTAGTAATATTAATCTATATTTAAAAAAAAATTGGTACCTATAATTACATAATCGTAGAGAACGGGTGAAAAATACACAATTTCATTGCAAAAAAAATATGCACAAAAGACATTTTCCACAGCTCCGCGCGCGTTGGTAAAGAACATTTTTATTTACCCAACCAAAAAACATTCGCGAAAAAGATGTATTTCAAAAATTTTACGATGTCTCGCATGCGTGGAAGAGAGACGCGAGATAGAGGTTTGTTGTATTCAGTAAATTAAATCAACGCCTGGGAAGATTGAATAAATTTATAAAAGGAACCGGCTGGGAACAACGGCATGTGTGGCGGGAGCTGGTGTTAACTGGATCTTTTTTTAGAGGCCGCCTTTGCTAAACGGGCTTTTTCATGACAAGCGATGTAGGTACATACCTCTCGGTTGCTTGCTCGTTAATATTTCGTGAATAAGTCAAAAAGTTACATTTAATTCTTACATTTCTATGGGGTGCATTTATCAAACCAACGAGGTGGTTAGAATTGCCAAATGGAGAAACAAATTTGTCGTGTGCTCAAGTCAGGATACGATGGCTTCACATAACAACAAAACAATGCATAATAATATAGTATATGCCTATGTGGTGTGATTTGGTGTCAGCTCGCTGAGATAATTTTTCGCAAAAAACGGCGCAATCAAGCGAATTAATTATTTGGGAACAGTCAGTCGGAATAATAGAAGAGATGTGTATGAATGTGAATAATCGCATTCTTCACATTCTCTTTCAACTCTTAGTTGTGACCCATCCTCTCAGTGAGAAAACGGGGATAGATAATTAGTAAAAATTACACAATTACTACAGAATGTAATAATTACTGCAGAATAAAATAATCTAATTATTAAAATTAAAATAGTAATTAAAATATTTTTTAGTAAATAAAATATTTATTATTAATTAAAATATTTATTATTTAATTTTAATTTTATATAAATTACTACAGAATGTACCTAGAAAATGTGGATATAGAGCGAATTAATGAAGAAAGTACCTAGGTAGTATAAGAAGAATATATGACGCAAATATTAATGGTAGAAGAAGTTGGGGACGCACGAGGTAGACATGGCACGATCAAATGAATCAGATACTTGAGTCGGGTCATGTCAAAAGTCAGAATAATAGAAGACTATGTATGAGACGATGTATGAATGTGAGTGAGGCAAATAGTGTGTGCCAAGACCGAGTTGTTTGGCGGTCCGTCCTCTCTGCCTTCCCCTGCGGAGAACCGGCGTGATGGTTAGTTAGGTAGTTACCGATAAAATATTTGTAAAAAAATTGTAACTTAGTCTTGGATTCACTCTCTACCTTCGACCAAGTATGCTCTCTAATAATACTTTTGTTTCTTATAAAGAGCACGCCTCATTTTTATGGAATAACAATAATGCGTTGTACTAAGTCGAAAAAAGCTTCAACTTTTAAAACTCGTGGCAGACAGACGTGGACAGACGAGAATCGGACAGAATGTAGGTACCCAGCTCGATCTATGCATTTTATTGTTTAGCAAGTCTCAATAACAAAATAACTAGGCGGGCGTCTAGTGATAGTTGGAGATTTTAGAAAGTTCTAAATAATTACAGTCGTTCTCACTATAATTATATAGTTAATTTGTCCTTTTTTACTGCGTGCCAAAACCGCAAATGTTCCTTGCGCCGAGTAATACTGGAACATTCATAAAAAAGCAAAACGAACATTCTATCAGAATAACAAATCGCGCCACGCAAATTGACATTTTTACTACAAATATACTGACCCCTTTAACACCATAGGAATGGGTTGAAAGCGTGCACGTGAAACGTATGGCTCGCACATAGGTTTGTCTCCTTCTAACGCAGATTAGGGCATTTAGGCTGGCAGTTTTTGCACAAAATAATTAGTTTTGTTAATTTAATTACTGGGTTATTATAAGTGATAGAACTGTGAAATTTTCGTTCGCGAATATTTCATTATGAGTATTATTTTTCGACATTAAAATAAATAAAATATTATCTGTAGTTTTCAAATGCGGTTGAAAAATAGATTGTATGGGAATGGTCACATCTGTTTCACCTTAACTTCACCAAATAATGATATTCAAAAATTAAATCCAACTATTTTAATTCATTTCATAATATCTAACTACTTGATTGCTTATATCATATTGATTGTTTTTATTATTGCACATTTTTTACTTATCTTAAAATTTTTGATCCTCTTAAATCTCTTATATGTGGTATATTTATTAATTTCCTTTTATCCCTTAGAAATTATTATACATTTAACTCTAATCCTTATATTTCTTCAAATAACTAAGTTCTTCTTAATTATCCTTAATTATCCTAATCGCCTGAATTACTACTATTATAATTGTTTTAACCATTTCCAATGTATTTACAAACTAAATCGAGCTATCGATTTTAATTATTTTTACTATCCCAATGCCATTTATTCCTCGATGAATTCAATTTGTTCTATTTTTATGTTTACTCACATTCTTCCTGTTGTCCTATTCCTGTCTATTCACAAAATCCACTCAATTTATTTGATCTTATTTATAACCTGCTATGACTTTTACAATGACTTAAACGATCCTATTATATGTCTCTATATTCCTTCAATTCGAATCCTTCTCACTACTAACTTTATTTTAACTCCACACATCCTTATTACTCTCCCGATGCTCATGATTATAATAATTACTTTAATCCTCTTAATTGTTCTACTTCGCTTAACTTTCTTAGTTCTTACCATCCTGAAAAAGCTCAATCTCATGCTTTCAATACATTCAAATATCCCAATGATTGTAGTTCTTCTAAGTGTAATTATTCCCTTTATAACTGTGATTTTCCTAAACACTAGAGCAACTAAACATCTGCAAAAATCATCTCAAACATTAATTGCTACGGTTTTCCCATTATCCTCAAACATCTACTTAACTTACAATGCCTCTGTTGTATTCGAGCCCCCACTATACACAGACGTTAAAAATGGACCCAGCTAACTCTATCGATAACTTCCTGAACATCACGATTCAAACGACAAACGATATAAATACATTTAATGAAATTATCTCAACACCTAAAGCACTAAAAATATTTGCAATGAACATCCGTAGCCTCAATAAAAACTTCGACAATTTACTTGTACTCCTAACAGACTTAGGAAATGAATTTGATATAATTGTTCTGTCAGAGTGCTGGATAAATGCAAATTATATCCCGAAGTTAATCAACAACTACTCCGTGTATAATACAACTCGGCACAGGTCCCAATCTGATGGGGTTATAGTTTATGTCAAATCCTACTTAAACCCAACAGTGTCTGAAACTACAGTTGACCATGCAAATTGCCTCAAAATCACAATTGACAACTTAAATATCTTCGCCATATATCGCTCCCCAAAGTCCAACAATGTTTCATCTTTTCTCTACTCTCTTGAAAAAAATATTGTTGACACAACTAAGGATCTCATCATAATTGGTGATATCAACATAGACATCCTAAACGAAGCTAGCCCTCATACCACAAAATACCTAAACCTAATGGGTCTGCATGGCCTTATACCATACATCAAAACACCTACCCGAGTCACACTCACTACTAAGACATGCATAGATCACATCATGGTCAGAACAAAGCGAACCGCTAAATCAATTGTATTTGAATCTTCTGTAACAGACCACTACTCAACCATCCTAGAATTACACAACTCAAAATCACCTCCCCTTAAGTCTATTAATCCTACACATAAAATTGTAAATATGGATCATCTGATAAAGTCTGTAGAACGAGAAAAATGGGAGTCTACCCTGCTCTCTGAAAACGTTAACACAGCTCTTGAAACGTTTACTGCATTACTAACTGCCCACATTAATCAAGCGTCTTCCCCACCAAAACAGCCTCCAACAAAAAAAAGATGCTAAAACCTTGGATTACGAACGGCCTTATCTTCTGCATACGTAAAAGAGACAGACTTCATAAACAAGCACTAATTAACCCAGACCCCCAAGTCCTACGTTTCTACAAAAAATATCGTAACATTTGCAATAACCTGATAATAATAACCAAACAAAAATATTATAAAAAAAAAATTGAAGATTCAGGTTATGACAGTAAAGTAATCTGGAACGTAGTCAATGACATTCCAGAAAATAAAAAAACCTCACTCAATATTCAATCTCTAGTTATTAATGGGAAAAATACCCAAGTCCACGAAGACCCAAAAACCGTAGCCGATCACGCCAACCATTATTTTAGTAACATCGGCATGAACTTAGCCAACAAAATTCTTAAAGCCACTAATAAAACCCAAAACCTTCTAACTTCACGGGTAAGACAACAGAACTCTCTTCATCCCTCACTTATCCTAGCCCCAACATCCACTAAAGAAATTCTTGACACAATACTTTCCATAAAAACAAATAGTGCAGCGGGTATTGACAAAATTTCACCATACATACTAAAAAGTATCGCTCACTTTATTACCACACCGTTAAAACATATTGTAAATCTAAGTTTCAATAGCGGCTCCTTCCCCAACCAACTAAAACATGCAACAGTTATCCCAATATATAAGAGTGGCGACAAAACAAATATCGAAAACTACAGACCCATTTCTTTGCTAAGTGTCTTATCAAAAATCATTGAAAGAATTGTTAAAAGTAGATTTATCTCCCATCTTGAAACCCAGAAGATTCTCTCACCCAATCAGTTTGGCTTCCAAAAAAAAATTAGTACAGAATCTGCAATCTTAGAATTGACTGAGAACATCACAAACAGTCTGAACGAATTCGATTCCTGCCTAGCCATATTCTTAGACTTAGCCAAAGCATTCGACACCGTTTCCCACCCCATACTTCTAGAAAGATTGTCTCAAATAGGCATCCGGGATTCAACTCTTAACTGGTTCTCCTCATACCTAACTGGCAGATCACAATCCGTGAAAATTAACAACGTAGCCCTTAGTAACCCTTTACCAATCCAATTCGGAGTCCCAAAATACCTGGGGGTCCTAATTGATCATCATCTTCGTTGGGATCAGCACTTAGCCACTCTAACTCCCCGAATTCGCAAGCTGTCTTATGTTTTTAGAACTCTTAGAAAAATCCTTACTCCCACAGTACTAAAAACAGTCTACTATGCTCTCTGCCAATCCCTATTAGTATATGGCATCATAATTTGGGGCGGCTGTGCTCATAAATTTATTGATCCCCTACAGAAAGCCCAAAAAACGATATTACGTGCTATCAAAAAGCGACCTACAACATACCCCTCCACTCGACTATTCACCGAATGTAATGTCCTAAACATACGACAACTTCATCTAAACTCTACCCTAACGTACTTCATGTTTAAATATAAGAAAAAAACCCTTTTACATCATAATTACACCACTAGAACAATAACCAACCGACACTACAACGTACCTACACTACATACCACGTCAGCTCAAAGACATTTCATATACCTAGCTCCTAAAATATTTAACCTTCTCCCTGAAAAAATAAAAACCGAATCCCAACCCCACACCTTTAAAAAACTTTTATCACAATGGATCCTTACATTTAGAAACCATTATATATAAAACTTGTTACTTGAATTGTAAGTTTTAACACTATTATTATCAAATTAATTTGTATAATTTAACAACATTTTTTTTTTTAATTAACATATAATTTTACAACTTTTACTTACATTGAATTTTATTATCGACCTAATTATTATTACTATTCTTTCGCAATGAAATTGTATAACTTAACATCAATTATTTAAATTAACAAATAATTCTACAACTTTTACTCACATTGAATTTTATTATCGACCTAATTATTATTACTATTAATTTTACTATTATTATTATTAAAAATATTTATTATTACATTGATACCATGATATAAAATATTTGCAACTTGATCTAATTTGTATAACTTAAATTTTTACTTTACAACCATAACATGTATAATTTACTTTCTGAAAACTTCACCCGCTATAACACAGGGACATCCCTAGCATGGCGGTTGAAATAACACAAAAATAATATACAATGTACAATATTCTTATATTAAATAAATAATAAATAAATAAATAAATATTGAGGATTCCAAATTACTGAGATGAACTCGAGTTGTGACCGTACATATGACATATATAACAGAATGATGGTGTGTGCTATAGTAAAAGGTTTTGTAATGCGAATAATGAAACCCAGTGGCGGTTCTTTACAGGGGGACAATGGGGCCAGTCCCCACCAGTTACACTCAAAACCTACTAAAGGAAATAACAGTCGATGCCGCCAAAATGAATGAATTCTTTAAACATAAAAGTAATTAACATTAGCAGAAATAAAATACAAACAATTATTCCGGATGATTTTAATAAGACCCTACGCGCGTACAGCGAACAATGTACGGCGCAAAAAAAAGCAGGTCTATTTCTCAGTGCGCACTTGGGGGACAATCCGAACTATCCCCATACTTTCCTTGCGTTGTTTCGCGATCGTATGCAACTGCGCATGCGCAGTAGTATGTGAGTTCAAGCATCTGCGGGGACAATCCTTTGGATCCTCATAGAACCATTTGTTTGCGAAGTTACGGGCGGGAATCGCTCGCGTTCAAATTAGTTTGATAATAATCTCGCAAGGTAAAGCTTTATTTTTATTATATTTCATTGTAAATTGGCATATTTCTATAGACATTTT
This sequence comes from Limnephilus lunatus, assembly GCA_917563855.2. Lineage (NCBI taxonomy): Eukaryota > Metazoa > Arthropoda > Insecta > Trichoptera > Limnephilidae > Limnephilus > Limnephilus lunatus. The sequence continues at coordinate 51,122,631 of OU830592.1, forward strand.
ATATTATTTTGTGTTAAATATATCCGACTAGCATGATTAGACCATCAAAATTTTTTTTTTTGAGAAATTTAATAATATATAATAATAATAATAATATTCTACTGGTGATGAGATTCCGGTACGTAAAAAAGTCGATCCCCACCACTAAAGAAGTGCTCGAGCCGCCACTGATGAAACCCAATTGCTTATAAGCTTTTTCTAGAATATTACTCCAAGATCTCTTAGGCTAGGGACTCACGGAGCGATTTTTACCCGCGCCCGCCGCGGTTGCGGGATGGAGTTTCAAAACTCACGAGACGATTATCGCAAAACGGGCGGTTGCAAGACGGGATTTCTCTACATCTCTCCCCGCTGCCCACTGCGGTCGCCCGCCAACCGATCGCAGAGCGCGCGGGTGCAACCCGCCGCGGCTACGGGACCGCGACCCGCGCCCGCCGGTACAAGATGACCGCCGGTGCAGCGGGACCCGCAAACAATCGCACACGCCGCGGGCGTAAAACGCGTCGTGTAATGTGCTTTAATTTTTTACATAAATATCTGCATTCTACAAAGGCTGCGGGCCCGCAACCGCGGCGGGCGCGGGTAAAAATCGCTCCGTGAGTCCCTAGCCTTATTGTTTCTACTCGTTGTAGAGGGACATGGTTTAGTTTTTAAATATAATTAATTGGATTTTTTTTTCGTGTAAAAATAATAACATTACATTTGTCTATATTTAGATATAATTGATTGTTTTCGCAATATTCCTCAATTCTGCGATATCTATATTATTTAAAAAAATATTTGATATATATACGATATCCAATAGAAAGTATTGATACTGTACTCATGAGTAGTATCGGAAAAAAAGTATCGTACTCGTAAAAGTATTGAAACAAAAGTATAGAATGCATTTCATAGGGCCTGATTTACAGCTCTGACTGTGCTTACTACGTATCACCCCCCCCCCCCCCTCAGATTTTAGTTAGAAAGGTAAAAGGACGTCAACGTCAGTGAAATGAAAAAAGAAACAAATCAAATTTAAGTAGGTACGTATAATCAATAAAAAAATTTTGCAATACATTTTTTTCTTTACTTTGTGTTTTGGCAGGACAGTCGAGACATTTTAGTGTATTAAATTATTTATTTATTACTTTACCAGTTAGGTATGGACATTATTTTTTCCTATCATTATTCTAGACGTGGAGTCTCAGAGGCTTCTGAGTTGACATGTGATTTTTTTGGAACAAAACTTCACATTAACTTTAAAACCTAATAGATTTATGACAATGAAAAAATGTACTATTATAATCAAAATTTTAATCATAAAGAAAATTTTAATCACAAAGAATACAAGTATGACACTTTTCAGATTTCTTTCACCTATGGTGTTTTTCAGTAACTAAATGTTTAGATAACAAAATAAACTTAGGTACCTACTTATCTTGAATTATAATCATTATAAAACTAAAAGAAAAAAACATAATATTCACTTATGTTAACTTAAACCTAAGGTTTGCTATAATTGAACTAGATGGCGTTGCCATAAACATGAGCCGCTTAGCCAAATTTTTAAAGGTATCGATACTTGCCAAAAAGTACTCATTGAGTACAAGTATCGAATACAAAGTATTGAGTACAAAAGTATCGGTATCGAAAGGATAAGTACTCGATACCACAAAGTATCGATACTTTTTTCGTGTCCCTACATATGTATGCCCGGCTGCTCTAATCCAGTTACTAAAGCCATTCAAAGAAACTTCGATTATGTTATTGTTTATAACGTATTTATATTAAATGATAAAGAACCTATTTATGATTGTTAATTTATTTTACACTTTTTTTCCACTTTCACGCATTACAAACACTCAGAGGTAGGTATCTACCCACCAGATTAGGATAAAACTGGGTTGGTCCGTGATACTAAGCTTTTTGCTATTTTATTTGATTACAAGAGTACTTAACGAGAAAATTTTAATAGGAAATAGATTTCTAGGAATTGATGATTAAAATTGAATGGTCCATCTACAACTTTAATGAAACATTTACTGTCATTTAAAATATGACAAAACAATTCAAGTATTTCCTTGACCTAAGTAAACATATGCTTGTGATATCAAAGGTTGCTTTGCGATAGTTGCAACTCCGTGATATTTCTTGACCTAGGTTAAAAAATCATAAAAATGCATGCAATATACAAAATTGTGAAATAAAAATCAAAAATCACGCAATCACCCTTGACGCATACATACTATGCAGTTAAAATACAAAAACATTCTAGTCCATAACTTTTTGGCATAACTATCATATATACAGGATGTAACAGCACGTGCCCGGAGGATTTTAACCAGCGATACCTGAGATTCACTATATTTAGCGAGAGAATCAATTGTGATTTTCTATAGGCAGGCGTAGATTTTCTCCGTTTGTATAATAATTAACTCCTTTATCAGAGGAAATGTTTGTGACGTTATGAAGAGTGTAAACCTTGGCCCACTTGGGCGCATTCAACGTTAGTCAAATGGCTTTGTTTTGCAGGGTTTGTAATTTATTTATTTGGGTTTTGGCTTCGTGTCCCCAAATCGATGCAACGTGTTTAAAGCCCGGCCTTATGGTCGTCTTTAAGATGAGAAGTTTATTTTCTGCTGATAATCGACTATTTCTACCTAGCATGTGGGTAGAGTGCAGCTATTGAATTATTTGCTGATTTTACTTTACAATTAATATGTTTTTGCTGTTGAGTGATCTCTTCCATGGCTGTTTTGTATTGTCTGAAATCTGAGTGTTGTGTTGTATTGTATTGCAGTGTGGTGATATGCGCGTGGTGGGCGCGGTGAGCGTCGGAGCGCTAGCGAGGTGGGGCGCGGCCGGGGAGGGCGAGCAGGGGGCGGACTACAGTGCACTGGGCCCCCGGCACCTGGAGGCCCCCTTCCCTGAGGACCAGGGCATTAACAGGAAGATCATTCTCTGGTAGGTATTGCTGATACACTTGCGCTATACTCTCGTGACTTTACCTTTTTCATTTATTTAATTACTATATTATAATGTTTACATTTGTAGAAGATACATATGAAATAAAAATAAAAAATAGATTTAGATTATTTTAATAAAAAGCTAAATAACTTTGTTTACATCACTTTTATTGGTACACAATCAACATGTTTCGTAAACAATGTTTACTTCATCACGATCAAACGCATACTAAACTCAAAAATTAAATATAGATGACACACGAAAGGAAAGGGTAGGAGGGAGGGGGAGGGGTAAGATTGGGGAAAGTCTATCAATTAGGGATTTCAAAGCCATTAGCAGGGAAAGGCCGGTTAAGTGGGAAGAGGTTCAAAAGAGGGTTTATAAAAATTTGCTGCTTATTAATTATGTCTGCTTTAGATTTAGATTATTTTCGTAGTCCTCCTCACTAGGAGATCCTGTGCTGAGGGGGGCTATGTTTTGGATGATCAGTTATTATTTTAGATACTCAGGATCGACAGTTGATCCCCCAACAGTTGGCCCCTCAAAATTATAATTATCATAAAATTATAATTTTTTTGTGCATTATTTACAAATTTCAAACCTTTGATCGACTTAAAAAATACCTTTAAGTTGGTACGGATGTCAAACGAATTTATTTACAATCTCAATTTTGTGTACTTACGCGTTGGTATGTATAGACAAGTAGTTTTTTTCTTGATATATTATTTAGAATTAATGAATTGTGAAACTACATGAATAAATTAAATGAAATTTATTTGTTGAAAGCCTTTCCACTCAACCATGAAGGCGTTTAATTATCTTAGGTTATCATTATCCAAATTTTTTTTTTTTAAATCTACTTACCTTCATATACTTTTTTCTCCATAGTAGTAATCAAACCCATAACCTCCACTATGAAGGATGTCTTATGAATTTGTTGATAAAACTCTGATCTGACGAAATGCTTTGTTGGGGTTCTGTTTCCAGGCACGGTGACATATCCCTGCTGGAGGTGGATGCTATAACCAACACAACCAACGAGTCTTTGGACGAACAGAACATTGTGAGCGACAGAATCTTCTCAAGAGCTGGCTCCGGACTAAAGGAGGAAATTCATCTTGATGTCAAAGGTAATATCTACTTTGATGAATACCATTACCAAACTCTACTTAAGAACCTTCTCCAAAAATAGGTGCGATGGATACCTTCATAATTTCTTTCCTTTTTTATTAAATACATGTTTTTGTTTCGATTTAGTTTTTTTGGATGAATGAATGCAAATCTTGAAAGTGGAAATTAATCCACTTTGCTGTGCTGAAACTCGGCAGAATGACTCGTTGTCGATGACAATGCATTCTATCAACTTTTGGTGGTACTCACGCTCACATACACATGTACTCACGCATATCTCTGAAATTGGCTACTAGTCGGCCCAAGAGTTGCTAAACGCACACCTATTTCAATTATTATTAACGTAAATGCTAAAGTTTCCCATTCCTTATATTAAATGAAAAAAACACACTTTGTAATAGGTACACCACTTTTTATTTGAATTAACAAATGATAGCCAACCAGGTGTCACTTATATCAAGCTTCGTCAGGGCTTATTATATTAATTTTCCCTTTCCTAGTTGCATGACCTTGGCGTCCAAAAGCAGTAGGTAGATCATTTTATTAGTAGAAGTAAAAGCAATGACTATAATTGTCTTGTTAGTCTGGAATCCACTATGAATCCAAATAGCCATCTTCTAATATTGTGTATGCATGTTGCAGAGTGCCGCACGGGAGACGTGAAGGTCACTTCGGGTCATAACCTGCCGGCGCGCTACATCATCCACACCGTGGGCCCGCACTACTCCACCAAGTACCACACGGCCGCTGAGAACACTCTGCACCTGTGCTACAGGTACCTACTATACTTGCATTACTCACTCAACCTACCAAACCAAACCTACTCATAATAATAATTATTCCTTGATAAATCATTGTTTACTCATTACCATTATGTATATTTATATCCATAATTATATGTTAACGAAACTATGTATTTCCGTTAAATAAATAATAATGGTCACCCCAGCAATATTGAATGTCCATCTTTGTGCTGCTGATTTATGCTTTATTGATTTTTGCTTTATTTATGATTTATTTATTTATTAAAATGCATGAAGAATGGTAAGGCTGTTGGTTTCGACAATATTGCTGCTGAATACTTTAAAGGAGATAGCCATATTATTCTCACATGGTTGTGCAAACTTTTTAACCAGTGTCTAGAGGAGGGTTACACGCCATTAGATTGGAGAAGGGCTGTAATCATGCCGTTATACAAAGGTAAAGGGTCACGCATGGAATGTGGGAAGCATAGGGCTATTAGCCTGCTAAGTTCAGTCGGCAAGCTGTGCGGAAGAATATTGATTGAAAGAGTAAGAATGGAAACAAAGGATAAAATAAGGGATGTGCAAGGTGCCTTTATGAGTGGAAGGGGATGCATTGACCAGATTTTCTCCTTGCGTATGCTCACTGAGAAGTTTCTGGCGAAAAACCAGAAACTTTTCTGCGCCTTTGTAGATCTACAAAAAGCATACGACCGAGTCGACAGGAAAAAGCTATGGAAGGTGTTGTCCAAGTATGGAGTGAATACAAATCTCATACAGGCAATTGCGTCTCTGTACGAGGGAAGCGTTGCATGTGTTAGGATGAACGGTGGTTTTACGGGGTGGTTTGACATCACAAAAGGTGTTAAGCAAGGCTGCGTAATGTCACCATGGTTATTCAATCTGTACATTGTATGCAAGAATTGAAAGAAGTGGGATTGGGCGCAAAATTGAGTTATCTGAAAGTATGTTGCCTATTGTATGCTGATGATGCGGTGCTGATTTCTAACACTATGGAAGATCTACAGTCTCTCGCATCTATGATTAACGAAGTATGTATGAAGAATGAGTTAAGTGATGAATGTAAGTAAGTCTAAAGTCATGTTGTTTGAAAGAGAGTACGAAAACAGTATGCAATATAGTTGTGAATGATGAAAACTTGGAGCAGGTGGATGAGTTTGTGTATCTGGGTAGTATGTTTACAAGAGATGGGAAGGCTGATAGAGATATTGAAAGAAGGGTGAATGCCGGTAACTCCATTAATGGAGTTATAATTGAATGCCGTTGGGTCTAATAAAAAACTCTCAAAAAAAGCGAAGCTAGCAGTCCACAATGGAGTACTGGTACCTACCCTGATGTGTGGAAGTGAGGCATGGAACTGGCAGAGGAAGGAGGAAAGTAAACTGAATGCTGTTGAAATGAGATTCCTGAGGCGTATGTGTGGTAAAACAATGTATGATCGTCTGAGAAATGTGGATATCCGCAAAGAATGTAAGGCTGATGTAAGCATAATGAGTAAGATTAAGAAAGGGTCCCTCAGATGGTTTGGGCATGTAAAGCGAATGAACGAAGAAAGTAGTGTAAGAAGAATATACGACGCAAATGTGAATGTAGAAGAAGTCGGGGACGTCCGAGGAAGACATGGCACGATCAAGTGAATCAGATACTTGAGTCGGGCTATGTCAAAAGTCAGAATAATAGAAGTGAATGTATGAGACGATGTATGAATGTGAGTGAGGCAAAGAGTATGTGCCAAGACCGAGTTGTTTGGCGGTCCGTCCTCTCTGCCTACCCCTGTGGGGAAACGGCGTGATGGTTAGTTAGTTAGTCTGATTTATTTAATTTCGTTTGGTATTATCTCTCATCAGTGGCGACCCCCCGAGGTTAATTATATTTTAATTATCTTGAAGACGTTGATCACGATGATCACATTATTTACTAACTACTTGCACCTTTATCCTGTATAAATTGCCATTGAATCAATGAAACCGAAACTATGTTACTAGTAGTGTCATCTAGAGATATTTTGATGAAGCTTTTACATCACTCTGCTGCTTGTTGGTTCGTAGCTTCGCTAGAGGATAACTGTTTTATCACAATATATGGCTGCAGCTTCAGTCATTATTATTTACAAAAGTTTTTAGAGTGGCGCTTTATTATCTGTACACCACCTTACCACCTGTTTATGTATTATCTTCTGTCAAAAAATGATAATCGTGGCTTGACCTGTATCAGCATATTATATAGTGATATGCTGAAATAGGCCAAGCCCAAAAAGGCTGTCTACCTACTATAAAGTATAGTCTGACAGTATTAGGAAAATACCTTATGTTTATCATAGGTACCTACCAAGATCGTGTACAAATGATAAATAACCTTGAAAACATGCCATATTCAATTTGTTTTGTTTATCTTAAATTAAAATATAAGGTAACATAACAGAGGGAGAATCATAATTTTATGATTAATGGTAATTATTGTAAGCCCTTATTTTTGTCTTTACTGTTTTTAGCATATTAACATAAGATTCAGCAACAAACAATTATTTTTTCTTGTAATAATTTATTTTTCATTGCTTTATTTAAGTAATTTACCTTTTAATATAAAATTAAACTGTTTGTTGTTTGCAGAAATATCCTGTTCAAGGCTCGAGAGCTGGGAGTCCATTCTCTGGCCATCTGCCTCGTACATTCCGTGAGAAGAAACTACCCCGCTGACTTGGGAGTCCATATTGCTTTACGTAAGTACCCAACTTCTATTCAACTAAAGTTGTGGTAAACAGACCTTAAATTTACATTCTTTTACTTTTGAGGTACCTACCTACTAAAACCGTATTGGAAATGTTAATATGACTTAAAACCACAATAGTTATTCGCTAATAGAATTTTATCATGTCCAGCCCTTTAATTTGTTTTCTGCCGTCACTAGTTAGGCACCTACTTTCTCTATGTCATAATATTATGTATATGAATTTGAAAGATTTCTGGGTATAAGGTTTATCGCTGTGTCAATTTCATAATCTCTTCTTTAAATCAGCATCATAAACCTGTTGCACAAACATGGTTGTAAAATGCATTACTATATAAGAAAAATGTACATTTTATTTGATACGACTTAATTGGACTGTTTTCTATATCTTTTTATTTACTTACTTTTGAATAAATAAATGTGTTATTACCTTAAACCACTCCGATCTATCGCGAATATGCACTTTTTACGTCTTAAACGACATGTCAGATTTACGAAAACTTTGTGTTACTTCCGCTTCACAAATAAAGCTCTATAAATGAAACATTTCTGAACGTAGCCGAATACTAAAAACTGTTTTTGAAAGGTTACAAAATAAGCTTTCAAATTGTTATATTACAAATAAATACCTATTAACATTTGTAAATATTAAAATTTAGAATGCAAACATTAAAAAAATTTATAAATGACTCATGTAATCTTTTTATGAGAAAACGGTACTAAAATCACGGATTATATAAAAAACAATAAGTACTTATTCTATCGTATAAATGTATAATTAACAATTTAGTCTCCTCACTTTTTTATCATTTCATACAAGAATATTTAATAAAAAAATAACATTGTCTAACAGTGGGTAGGCAATTTGGCGGTCTACCATGTATCTGACAGAATAGGTTTTTTGTGCATTTCTATGGACAACTTGAATAGTGATGGGTAGCTTGATTTATTATGGAGCTTCTACTTTTTGTTTTTGGGATGTCACTAGAACAATAACGGAGTTATAACGATTTCTGTGGAAACATACGCGTTGATGTGAGAACACGCTTATTGTACTTGACTGCTATTGTCACATTAATGTGTATATCTGCTTACGTTGTGAGTGGTTAAGGGAGTACTGCATGCCCTCAAATTACGTGAACTAATTTCAATATTAAATTGTGTTATAAATTTTCCTCAGAATGTTTTCCAACCTCATAAAGTAAGATTTTTCCTGGAAACTTTTTGAAATTTATATGTTGTGTATTAGAAGGGTTTTTCCTTGTTCAACTGTATTCCAATATCGTTGATTTAACCTGATCTACATAAGCAGGTGGTACATGGACAAGAGTAGCTAATGATAGAGAGAAATGGCGATAGTTGGAGGAGGCCTTTGTCAACTAGTGACATACAGACAGGGAGTCGATGCATGACAAGTGTTATAAATATTATAAATAATGTAATGTAATTTACTGTCTAAATAAAGGCTATTATTATTATTATTTATAATTATTATTTACACATCTGTCGCCATATACCTACAAAACCATCGGCGATTATCCATGTGCTTGGATTTTTGCCCTCTCTCTCTGATCGTACAAGATAAGAAATAAATATGTGATAAAACACATACATTGTCGCAAATTGTGGCGCTTGATGGGATAGATGCGTAGGAAAGGCCAGCGTTGTAAAAATTAAAGCTTGATTCCATAACGCAAGTAGCTTACATGCAAACTGCAACTTGCTAACAGCTTGTGTGCAAACTGAAATATGCTAGTAGCTTGCGTGCCAACTACAACTTGCTAGTAGCATGCGTGTAAACTGCAACTTGCTAGTAGATTGCGTGCAAACTGCAACTAGCTAGTAGTTTGCATGCCAACTGTAACTTAATCTCAAATTAATCTGATTTCTCTTTGATATGCAGGTACGATCAGGCGCTTCCTAGAGCGCTACGGTTCGGGTCTGCACACGGTTATCCTGGTGGCCCCCCTGCGCCTGGAGCTGTCTCTGTTGGAGGCTCTGGCCCCGCTGTACCTGCCGCGAGGGCCCGGGGAACAGGCAGGGGCTCGCTGGAGACTACCCTCCGACACCGGGGGCTCGCTTGGAGAGCCGCTGCTGCCTGATCGACAGATCCGCATCATAGACAACCCCCAACACAGCGCCATGGACTCTAACTATGATATAGGTAACCTCACCTAACTTCATTGGGAAAGTTGCTTTGTATTGGGTAACCAAACCTCACCTAACCTATTGGGGAAAATGTGTGCTCAGGACTTATTGGAAGGAAGTCGAATTGTGCGGTCTTATTGCGGTCAATGGCAGCACTCACACTTGCGAAAAACTACAGTGTTATGAACATTTCTCTAAGATTCTTTACAAAATCGGGATGGGTATATGTATTTGATTGGCAGTAGGTAATATAGTTTTTGACTTTTCTTAATCTCTGGATTTAAGTACATAATTGATTTATGTACTATTTTAGATACTTAGTACTGTTGCTATTACCTTGCTTACAATTTAGTTAGATAGGTTTCTGAAAACATTTTTATGAAGACCATATCAAATAGGTATATTGTTTGTTCATTGATTTCTCAAGAAAAACGACATTGTGAACCTAAACACGGATGATTTAACGCTATGGAAAACTGTTTCTTCAATTCTATTAGTTTGACATGACGGAGAAAGAAAAGAAATGATCTGATCCTGGTTAAATTGACAGGATAAGTGATATACAGGTACAATCATTTGGCAGCTGGGCCGGCCCTGAGCGGCGCTAGTAAAGATCTCAAGTACGCCATCTTAGGAGTTAGGTATGGAACCTTGGCTCCTTACAACCTTATCAAATCGCCGCCCTGATCGGACCGCCTAAGCATCGGCCCTGATTGGCAGGGTACAAAAGTTTCGGCTTTAAGTCCTGATTCGCCCCATGTCACTTCTTTAAAAGCAAAACAATGAATTTTAAAAAATGTATATTGTACTTGATTACCGTTTGAAGTTGACTGCTCCAAAGACACTGTTACAAAGTGTGGCAGTGCTGTAAAAACAACCTAGCAGAATTCTTAAATAATAATGTTTATAACATTAATTACTCCAATTCTACAATTTGGGAGGCAGTTATAGGTACCGCCCCCCCTGTGAACCATTTATTGGATAACCAACACTTCCGCCATAGATCACCTTACGTGGTTCGCTACATTTGATGACTTAGTAGGGGTGCCCGGGTTCATGGGGTGAGGTTTGTCCAGATCTTGGCGGCAGATGCGTTTGCCCACCTGCTGCATAGTAGGCCGGATCAGGAGAGAGTGGTTGAGGGAGTCCCTTTGACTTTTCTAGCCGTACTCTCTCAGAACATCGCCTTGCACCGCAGTGGGAGGGATAGATTCATACTTCCGTCACTCCTGGACACACTGACCCACAGATTCCTACCCACCCCTAATACCCTTTTCCTTCCCAGAACTTCCTCTCCTTTCTTTCTTAAAAAGACCCTCCACACAGCATCCCCAAAGATGACATAGGCTCTGAGGGGAATTATTTTCTTCAGGGCCTCCTTCGTGGAGCTAATATAAAAAAAAGATCTCTTAAATCATAATGTTTATTGCATTAATTACTCCACTTCTATAATACATAACATATTATTAGTATGTATGTACATAATAATTTATACATCACAGAAATATTGTGAATTTAATCATAATATGAACTACACCCAGTGTATTTTTGTTGTTAGTTTTTGGGGTGTTATGCCGTGTTGCGCTACCTCCTTCTATAGCCGACGTTTCGGACAGCGTTGCAGTGTCCATCATCAGGGCAGATCCGGTAGATCCGACGATGTGTTCGTCTGCCCTGATGATGGACACTGCAACGCTGTCCGAAACGTCGGCTATAGAAGGAGGTAGCGCAACACGGCATAACACCCCAAAAACTAACAACAAAAATGCTTTTGGCCGTGAAAATCTAAAAACCTATCTACACCCAGTGTAGTTTTAACAAACTTTCTTTCTTGACTTTGTCATAATTCATAATGTATTTCGACATGAAATTAAAAATATTATTATAAAATAACTGCACACACAATAAACAAATTAGAAATTTCAAGACGTTCTGTCGCAATACAAAATATCATCGAATTGAAACAAGCTAATGCAGTTCTCTGACTGTATATTGCAATGATTGCTGTTATTATTAGTACGAATGTGTTGATATAACATCACTGTTGTTTGCCCTCCGTGTTTACATTAGTAACACTAATTCTAATACGCCGGTTGGGCTAATCTTATCTGATTCAGATAATTCCTGCGGCGTGGGCTTTGTCAGTAATACATTGGGATTACTCATAGAGGAAATAGTTCATCCGTTCTCTGTGAGTCCATCAGCTGTGTCCCGTGTTCGACCAAGAGAAAGTGTTCAGTGAATCAGTTGACCTGCCATGAGCGTTAAATATACAATCGGTAGGATGCTATTTTTTTTAATTTTTACAATCTGTTATGTTCTTTATTGGCTGCCAAAAATTGTTCAGCTGGAAACAAAATGCATATCTACAACAATGTATGTATTGTTTAAAATGTTGTTTTGGGTCATTTGGAAGGTTTGTTATTTATCTCTCTTTACAAGGAAGTAAAGAGAATATTAATTATGTTAAAAAAATATTATTGGAATGTATGTTAAGTAGGTACTGTGTTTAATAAATTATTACCTTTGCGTCTGCGTGTGGTTGAATTTCAGAACCCAGCCACGAGTGCATGTCGACGCCACGCTTAACGGCCGCGTCTCAAATAACATCTGTGTACGTGGAGTTTCACACAAAGCTACTGTTGTAGTTTGGTTTCAAATTCAAGAATTCGTCACGAAATTTCACTACCTCCGTCAACAGCTCCGTGTGATTAATTCCCCCCTAGGTATAAGTGCTTCAGATTTTTATTCTTCAAGTATCCTTCCGGATTTAGAAGATTGTCGCAATATTTGACAAAGTTGTTATAAATTACATTAAACGTCGTTGCGTGTCTCGATTATTTTGTCACTGTTACTTTGTCTCGGTGAGTCACCGACGGTGTCCAGCTGTCACTGGATCACAGTAGATCCGAGGAACTGGCTATTTTAGGAACCAGTTCCTATCGGATTTAGAAAATAGTCACAAACACTCAAACCAGGCAAAGCCAAACGAAAAGCCGCCCGCAGGGCCTAGCAGAGAAAACCTGCTGACCGGGTTTTTAACTGCTAGTGTTTAATAATTATTGTTCTTATTTAAGAATTTATCTTCAGTTTGTTTACATTTTGAAAGTATGTAGTAAATTGTTTAGTACAAGCTTATTATGCCATGATAATTTCTAACAGTATGAAAGATATTCTATTTCTTGTATCTACTTGGTTGAACCAAGCATGTTGAATGCAAAAATTAATATTTTTGTAATTTTTGTTATGGTGAATCCTTGGAGCAGGTGCACGAGTTTGTGTCCTTGGGAAATATGTTCTCTAAAAGGTTTCGGGACTACAGAAAAGCTGATAAGGACATTTACAGATGGGTGAATGTAGTAGTTGCTGATAAAAAGTGGTCAAATGAAGTGAGGCTAGCAGTTGACAATTGAATTTGATACCATGAATTAAGGCATAGAATTGACAGACAAAGGATGGAAGATGATTGAATGTGGTAGAAATAAAATCTCTTATGTTCAATAATGTACATGTTGTAACACCATGTCTTAAGATCACTTCTGAAGGGTGATTCTGCATCTTTTGTGTTAAATTTTACATTAAGTCAGCATTAAGAGACTATAAGGACAAAAAGGCAAAATCCATCAAAGGTCGTAAGTTGTCCGTCGTGAGTTATCGGCTGTCAAATTTCTGTGATTTTCTATGGCTCTCAATGGCTTGTCTACCCCTGTCCTGTATTGAATAGATTACGTACTACAGTCAAGTTTACCCCTGATTGAACAATTATTGGTTTCTAAAATTCGAAAACATTTAATTTCAAAATGGCCATACTTCCTTTCCACCATCGAAATGTGTCATAAAAAGAATCGGCGCTTTTCACTTTTACTAGATCAGCTAAATCTTTTCTTTTTTAAGCTGAAACATTCACAATTAAAAACCAAAAACAATCACTTCAAAATTTTATAATTATATTTTTCATGGTAAAATCCACTATTTATGTAATTAATTAAGAACATTTTATTTGCTGGGATATTATATTCCTCAAATCGTAAAAACAGTGGCGTAACTACAGGGTGGCAGGGCTGGCAAAATGCCACAGGCCCGACGGTGGCCGGGGCCCCGGCCCGGGAGCCCGCGAGCTCAGAAGTAACCTAACATTTTTAAAAAAATTTAGTTAAAATTATAAATTTTATAAATTACATAAAATCACTTAAAGTTAGCACAATCAAAGACCATGTATAAATTCAATTAATTTCTAAATATAAACGCATTCATAAGAAAAGGATGTCTATCAATTTTAGAACGCATCCAATGGTGGCTTAATTTTTTGTCGCGGTTTGGTGGCGCGGGCGAGCTAGTGATGTTCGGGGGTATTCCCGTATTTTGTTAAACAATTTTTTACAGCGTACTTATTTGTTAACAATTATTTTCATTACATCACGCTAAAAAAATATTTGTAACACTCGGGAGATGTAGGAAACCCACCTTTGTCATCCGACAGCTTATCCTAGAGCAAAAGAACATCCTTCTCAGGATGGTGGAGTCAGGGATTTGAGGTCATGAATATATTTGAAACACTTATTTTTCTAGTGAAATTTATAATATTTTATTGCACTTTGCAAGGAAAACATACCAAAGAAGGCTTATCAAAAAGAACATAAATACCTTTAGCATCTATCAATAGATTTGGAGAGAGAGAGTTAATTCAAAATTTCGTTTAGTTATTAATACCGCATACGTCCCGTCGTCGTGATTCTCCTCCAAACGACAACAGCAATCCCCAAAACGTCTTCCAGCACGTCATGAGGCCGCTCGGTTAAAGGGAGTCCTCCCAACAAACAGGCACAGCAGATTCTCACCCATCAAGCGGCATGAGCCAATCTCACCAGCCAAAGGAACAGCAAAGGAATATTGGCGGGTCCAACCAGAGTCTAGGAGCCGCTCCATTAATAAAGGGAATCCACCCAACAAAACAGGCACAGCAGATTCTCACCCATCAAGCGGCATGAGCAAATCTCACCGGCCAAAGGAACCACCAGCAAAAGAACCCTTGCGGGCAGTACATCACCCGTGGATTCCGGTCTAAATTGACCTCGGCACGCGGATTAATCTATCTCGCGGCATCCGGCGAGGGATTAAACAAAATAAATAGGCTTCAATGCCATTTGAGTCGTCACACACTCACGTGACGTTTAAAAATAATATTTCTAGGCTACATAGCACTAGTATCTCACTTTATCCTCCCAATCGCCCCGAAAAAACACTCCCCCTGCACAAAATCTAAGTTATGTCTGCCGCCATGATTCCCTGAATGAATCTCTTTCCGGTCTCCTTCCAGTTTTGCCAACCAACAAAGTTAAAATCAGAAAACAAAATAATAATCAATAGACAATAAACAGTACCTACTTTGCGCAGTACCTGCTCACGAAATAGATATGTTACATATTTTAAGCAAGAAAGTACTTTTTTCGTGGCGCTTGCGGACTTATGGTGGAGATCAAAATCTCATAAAAGATATCGAGTCAAATGCGGGATATGTTAACTGTGCTGCTCATAACTTAAATCTAGTAGTTAATGATCCAGTAAGAGAGGTTATTGATATGCAACATTTTTTGAAACAGTTCAACAAATTTATAATTTTTTTGGGCATCGTATCGTATCGTATATAGTATCAAAAGATGGAATATCTTATCAAGTTTTATGTGTGATAAAGAAAGGGAGTCTTCAACTTCGATAACATTAAAAACATTAACCCTACTAGATGGGCAGGACGTTATGGTGCAATTTTGCTTTAAAAGTTCTGTTTTTTGAAGTCCAAAAAGCACTTAATGAAAAAAATTCTGTTATATTGAAAAAAGGATGAAAGAAATGAAGCTTTTTCACCTTCGATCAATTAAGTCTAGATAAGCCCTACCTAACTAACTTGCCTGTGAATAATGACGCCATGATATTAATGTTAACAATACAACTCTTCATCGTATTCCACCGCCTCGCTCAAAAAGCCTAGAGAAGCCAGTTCCTAAAACACAAAGTTCGTTCTCAAATCCCATTATGTAGTTTTGACATTCATCAAACAATCAGATACCTTGAATATCACGCGACACGTATTGTGGAGTTGAATTTATCACTCCTACTTGGTATAAACTAGCCGTACACGCTCGCTAAGTCGCTTGAAGAAATAACCCGAGGGCATTCAGTGTGTGACAAGATGTGGTCTTTTAATTTTAAACAAGCCGTTATGTTTTGTTTTGAGCCTGTATGTCAATGTATTAGTGAACGAACCGGGCTACGTGGCATGACGTCAGAAATATTGCTCGACCAAAAGTAATTTCTTTAACATTATTACGTTTATTGAAACGCTGCCTAAAAGACATCTGTAAGGTATATTTTTTTTGTTGTATTCAAATAGCTGACTACATTTTCAAAAATAAAGTCCGCGGTGTGTACCTTGTACAATATTCGGAAGTGGTATATTTTTGTGTTTTAAAAAAATTAACTTGGTCCGGACGGCTGACACACAAATTAGTTTCAGTGTAGATCTTGTAGACCGATAAAAGATACAACACAAAGCACTATGCGGTCTGAACGGTGCAAAACAATGCAGGCACTTTTTCATAAATTGGCCTTGAGCCTGCTTTTGCTGGCTTCTTGCGTCATTTTGAATTTCACAGGGCTCGTCTAGTTATCATACGTCAATGTTTTTCACTCAAGAAGAAGATCGAGAACTACAATTTTATTATGTTATTGGTTTTCCATTCGAAAATTCTATAAACTATCGATGCAGCCTCTAAAGCACTTCAGTCTAAAGCCACCGATCTTTCAAATGCCTTAAAACGTTTTAAAATTTGTCTGGAAGAATAGGCCACTTGCATCACATTTTTTTTTAAATTTCCAAATATTCTAAGACATTCCGTTTTTTTTTTTTTTTTACCGTATTTTTGAAATCCTGGCGATTTTTTGAAAATTTCAATCTGAAAAATCAGAACGTTTTTTATAAACCGGAAAGACGGGACATAATTTTATTTAAAAAAAAAATGCCAACTTGTTATTCATTAAGTATAAAAAAAGTAGTTCTACATACATCCAAATTATAACAACTGTTAAGTATGTATAGTACTGTCAATCTGATAGTGCTCCCTCTCTAAACACGAGAATTTCTCAATGAGGGAGGTATTGTTACCACTAATAATATATACATTGGTTAATTATGAGGGAGCGGACGCGCGGATCGGCAGAGACGGAGGACGATTAAATGAAAGGCGTCAGTCGATGTGATGAGTCAGTCTTTATTGCTGCTACGTAGCGATGGTAAATTTGGAGTGAAGTAACAGGGTGCAGACAGGAGCGATGTTGATGAGGCTCGTTAGGTCGTGAGTGATGAAGGTCGATGATGCGTGCTGGAGCAGACCTCGGGTCTGCATGTCGCCAGCATGTAGTTCTGCACCGTGTTGGTGGAGATGACTTTGTCGTCCAGGATGAATGCTCGCAAAGTGAGTCGCGGAGATGGGTAGCGGTGAACCTTGTGAGTGAGGAGAATTGGAGTTGCTGCGCACGTGACAAGAAGATGCGGCGGGCCTTATGTCGCGGGCAATTGTGTCTCGTGAGCTGATGGTGCGATGGACCATATAAGCTGTGAGATGTTGCGTCCTCGAAGGTTGATGATGCACCGACACAGGTCCGACATGTCGCCGTGGACCTGGCGGGTTACTGCACTGGAACGTTATGATGCACTGTCTATGTGTTGATGAACTGTTACTGAACTAGAGACTGGAACTGACTGACTGACTAGCGCTGTGTCGCTGCGCTTAAATAGCCGACCGTGTGAGTAGCTACCCGGAACGCCAAGTAATATCGAGCGCCCGAGCAAAGCACAGAAGACTCTGGAACATTCCGCGGCCGTAATAATGTGACGGCTGTTGAGTCGAGGCCTTTCGATGTGCATTCCGAAATGTGTAGCCGTGTGCGGCATGAAACACTACAACTTCAGGTAGGATGTACCTTTCGAGAATGTGCTTGCTGTATCAGTGGCGTGGCTGTATTGTGGCTAAAGGGGGCGACCGTTCTGGTCGCCACAATTATATATTATATGTATTGGTTAATAAATAAAAAAATAATAAAAAATAAAATATCCCAAGACGGCACTCCAAACATAGATAAGATTCTTTAATTTATTAATAACACAATTATAGTCAAACTAATTCACATGTATTCCTTTCAGATTTATCGGATTTTGTTTATTTACGATTAGAAGATACAAGTTTTATTACTTCGATGATGTGCCTAGTAGCCCCCAAAGTGTACACTTGAAGCAGTTAAATGGTTGTGGTTTCCACAAAAAAAAACAACTCGATGTACTTGTTGTACCTATCAAATGCAGTTCACAGTTTGCCGAAAGTAATTCTTTCCTTCCCACTGACGTGCATTGAGATAGTTAAATGGTTTACAAGATTTTGTTTTTTTAGGTTTTTGGTTTCAGTCAAGGGTCTGAAGGAGGATCTTTTCAATTACACCTTAAATCTTTTATCTCAAAAAAAAAAAATTGTCAATAAGAAGTGACAAGAAATGCCACCACACGATGATATAATAAGAAGACTTTAATAATCAATAAGACGAAAGCAAAGACTGGGAGAGCCAAAAAAAGCCATTAAGAAACGAAAAGAAGTAATAAGAAGCAAGTTGAAGCCAGAGGAACCATTAACCATCTATTAAAAGCAAAAACACGTAACCAATTTCCTATCAAAATCTTTAATCGTGCCCATCCTTGTTCGAGTATTGGCTTGTTAAATTGCTCTGTAAACCGGTGGAATAAATTTCGCAAGAAGTTGCAAAAATCACCAAGAAGAGGCAAGAAGATGGGAGAAGAGATAATAAGAGGCAAGAAGAGACAAGAAGATATTAGAAGGAATAAGAAGAAACACTAAGATACCATAAAATGAAGGAGTAACCACATAACTAGGCGTGAAAATCTGGAAGAAGATGCAATAAGGACAAATGTGAGTTAAGAAGGGCCAACAGTAGCCAACACGAGACAAGTAGCAAAAAGAGCCGAAAACAGACAAGAATTTCCAAGCAGAACCTAGAAGAGACGAGAAGATCCAAAAGAGATAAGAAGAGACACGAAGAGACAAGAAGAGACACGAAGACACAAAAAGAGACAAGCAGAGTCAAGAACAGACGAGAACATCCAAGAAGAGACAATAATATAGAAGAAGAGGCAAGAAGAGACAAAAAGAGCCAAGAAGAGAAGAGACGAGAATATTCCAGGTGAGAGATGAAGAAACAAGAAGAAGCAAGAAGAGACGAGAAGGGTCAATCAGAGCCAAGAAGAGTTAAGAATAGACGAGAAGATCCAAGAAGTGGCAATAAGACACAAAAACAGCCAGAAATAAACAAGAAGATCCAAGAACAGCCAAAAGGCAAAAAATGGAAGACATAAAGAAAAGAAAAAAAAGAAAATTTAACGCTCAAACCGTTCCTTTATTCCTGTCCATCCTAAATTCCAATATTGGCTTATTAGGTTACCATGTATACCGGTCTATTAAACTCTAACTTCCTTCCCATCCCCAGAGCATGTGTTCCAGTCCTAACAAATCAGTGCCCCCTGGTGTACCGGTCTCACCGGGACAGGAGTGCTCCTGGCTGGGGTGGTACAATCGTATCGTATAATCACCCCCTCGATGAGCTCACCTTGTTAAACACATTTTCTAAGAACCTTGCATCATACCATGATACAATGAGTCACGCTAGGTGTCAATTGAAGCAAAAAGACAAAAGTCATCAATATTATTATATCATAAGGCCCGTTCACACTAGGCTCGTTATTTAGTCCAGTAGAGTCAGTAATTTAGTAGAATCAATCCATTTTGTTCTATTTTTTAAGGCGAGTAGCGCCCCCACCATACGTCAATGCTTAAGCCTCGATTACATTGAACAAGTTTAAAAGCGGGCGAATCGGCGAGTGCGATTGTGTTAATGACACACAAAACTTTCCGCTCACTCAATAGCGAACTAGCTAGCGAGTTGAGCAAGCTATTATATGGAGACTCCCGCGCGAACTAATTCTGTCGACATTTTGTAGAAAACTGAGATAGTCGCAGCTAGTACACGAGCAACTATGATGACACAAGGTTAGTTTACTAGCTAACAAACCCACACACTAGCGAGTAGCGAGCAAAGTAGCCCCCCTTTCAACTTTTTTCGTAGAATGTTTACAATCTGCTAGTTAGCTGATAAATATGACTACACTGAGTGAGTTTACTAGCAGACAGTCAATTCGCCGGCTAGTAGCTTGTAAACTCGCTCAATGTAATCAAGGCTTTAGTGGCTCAACCACTAAGCAAGTCCGAACCTGTTATTTTAGTAGAGTTCATTAGTAGCAGCAACGTCTCTTGTTAAAGCAAAGATGCTACCCTTAATTTATTTTATTTTTTTAAATTTTGTTTGTTGTCATAATTTCTTTACTTTTATTTCACTAGTTTCTTCTTCCATTTTTTTCTAAAATATCCATTACAATTAGCTTAATTATTTTCCTATTTACTTTGTTATGTCGAAGCCCGTTCGTCTTCCAAAGCGCCACTCACTAACGTAGGTTCTCAACTGTAATGTGAAAGCTTTTTGGTCAGTCAAGTTGCGAGTTACTCCTCGCTACTAGTCCGAACAAGCCTTTAGGTATATCTACCTACATAATTATAAACCATGTAATAAAATTTCAAATAAATATGCAATTTATCCAAGCTCTATCTCAATAAAAAATCTTTTTTGAAACTTTCTATGTAGGTAGATACTGTAGAAAAAATGCGAATAAGAAAGTCCAAATAAATACGATGATTTCACATTTAAAAAATAATCTTTATTGAATTGTTAAAACAGCCACCATCGCAAAACGGAACACATAAATAAATTTGCAGGCAGATGAAATGCAAAATGGTTGAGTTAAAACAGGACTTTGCTTCGCTCTCAGTGCATTTAATAAATTCAATAATATTATAACATTCTCGTTTCTATTTCTTAACCTATTTGTGTATTTTTAGTTCACTGTGTTCTAATGTCTCATGTAAGTGATATCTAAATCTAAGTACCTAGGTTGGTTCTTGCTCGATCGATTTTACGCTCATTCGGACATGTCTCAACATGTGCACCATCTCGCTCAATGCTTTTTTATTCGATATCGAGCAAACGGCTCGATGAGCAGAAAAGATTCAAGGGTCGTAATTATTGCAAGAAGTTTACGATTTGATTGAGCGGCAACTCTTAGAGGGATGAGTATGGCGTCTTGTGTCGAGCTGCTCGATCCAATCAACAGCATGGTTCCAAATCCAATGATGTTCGGTTGAGCCATACTGTCAAAGGGTAAAATTATGCGTACTTCTGTAGGCCAGCTCTTGTTTATAGGTTCTCACTAACACTATTATAGAACCCTTGTGTTTCTTTACCTTTGTGTAAGTGTGCGAGTATTTAAAAATATAACTTTTTTTTGGCAACCATAATTTTTTTTGAAGGTATGTAAGTAATAATATTTTTTTATTGAACAAGGAAAATGTTAACCCGGCGAGCGTTAGATTCAAATTTGTAACATCGAGGTAATCTAACATCAAGATTTGTAACATCTGAGGTTGGGTAATTTTCATCCGAAATTCTTACTTAATCGTTTTTTTGAATTCTTGACTCATTAATATTTTTAATTCGATAGTATGGTTATTTTACCTGTTGTCTAAGTACTTGTTATTAGAAACTAGGAATAAAAGTGTTATAATTAATGTTTAATCATTTTTATTGGAATCAACAATTTTTAATGAAGAATTCAACTAATGGCACTTAACCTTGCCCATTTTTATGCAAAACTAAATAAAATCACAAACAAATGAACATCTTCTAAAGTTTTCATAACAAACACAAATTGTATAAGTTTTTTCTTCTACAACTGATCGTAGTACTTGCGAAAAGTAGTAACTCACCCGCTAACAACTTTGACGATTACTAATAACATCAATGAGGGGGCTGATTAAATTCTTGTTTCTTGTCGCTTCCTAACCTACCTCTGCTCAGCTACTGAGGGGCACAGAATATTTAAACGGAATTATCGAGCATCATAAATTGTGTTAAACGTGCTTTGACTTAATCGTACTTTGACTAGATTTGATTCTTAGCTTTAAATTATGGGGCATTTTGGCATGACCTGACAACTGCATTTTATATAGGGTCACTATGGTGGTTTAGTGGAGTAGTTTAAAAATTTTATTCACTTGTTTTTTAAACATGGGATTAATTGAAAAAAATA
Source organism: Limnephilus lunatus (assembly GCA_917563855.2). Taxonomy (NCBI): domain Eukaryota; kingdom Metazoa; phylum Arthropoda; class Insecta; order Trichoptera; family Limnephilidae; genus Limnephilus; species Limnephilus lunatus. Next base: position 51,144,606 of record OU830592.1, read on the forward strand.
TATTTACATAATTATTGAATAATTTATGAAAAATCACCTCAAGGGTGCTTTGAAAGTTATAAAAGTTACTTAACTTAAAAAATAATGATATACTGATAAATAAAGATTAATTACGACTTATTACATATTAGCGGAACGCGTACAAATGCTGGTGTCAGGGATCCTATCAGAAGAATGTGCGTATCGTTTAATCAAAATCAAAACCTCAAGGATTCCGATTTATTTTTTGATATACGCAGTACTTTTAGTAGAAAATTGAAGGCTGTATAACATTATTTTCAACTATATATATTTTGTCTTACCATCTAAACTCTTCCAAAATAATTTGTTAACTTTTGTAAGGATATTGCGCATTTATCTAATCTCTCTATTTGTAATATAATATTCTTATATATAAACTTTTTTCATATATGTTTTTATGTGTTGTTAAAGTAAATTCATGAGAAATAGTTTGGATGCAGGTGAGTTCTCTAGTTGTTTTTTTTTTTTTAATATTCTTGTCATTTAACATCTGTATCTGTATTTTTTCCTAAATAAATAAATAAAATAAGTAGGTAGGTACTCTTATTGTAAAATTAACAACAGTATTATTACTTTTTAAAATATCACATATAAATTAAGATGTAGGAAAACAAACGCTGATTCTGAATGTTCTGCTTCTTCTGTTCTGAATTTATAAAGAATTATTATAATTAAGAATATTAATTATTCTGAACCCTTACCTGAATATGTAAGTTTTATTTTATAATGTTTTTGTTTACATTAGCTCCACGTATTAGGCTCTGAGAAAAAAAAAACTTCCGTCAGGGCCTACGTCATCTTTGTGGATGCTGTGTAGAAGGCTTTAATGAAAAGGAAGTAGACGAGAAGTTTTAGGAAAGAATAAGGTGTGAGGGGTGAGTAGGAATCTAGGATTCAATGTGTCCAGGAATGACGGACGTATGAATCCATCCCTCCCACTGCGGTGCAAGGTGATGGGTCAAGAGAGTCCGGATGGAGAGGTCAAAAGATCTCCCTCAACCAGTCTTTCCTGATCTTGCCTGTGACGCAGAAGGTGGGCAAACACGACCTAGTCAAATCTCACCCCATGAACCCGGGCACCCCTTTTAAGTCACCCAACATACCGAAGCATTTGGGGTAACCTATGGCGGAGGTGTTGGTTATCCAATAAATGGTTCGCGGGGCGGCGGTACCCAAGCCCTCCTCCCAAAAGTATATGTAGAATTAATAAATCTGGTCACCACTGCGATATACAAAGTATTCACGCTTTTCTTTTAATTCTTGCTGATAATTTATTTTGGGATTTTGTTGATTTCAAACCAAGCCTTGTGGGAATGAATGACCTTACTGCCGAGGTACATATGACGTCATGCGTACGCTTCCAGATTTCTATCGTTTTGGCAAGCTTTGAAAAATTCAAACCAATTTAAATTTTCATAAAAATAGAATTTAAATTTTCATAAAAAAAAATAAAATCACTTAGGTAGGTACCGGTACTCCTTATTATATTATGCTTTCTACATAATTATTTGAGGGAAGGACTTTCCTTATAGGTAACTATTAGTACTAATATATTCCATGGTTATCTTAATTAATGATTAATTACTTGCATAGTTAATATTTTTAATAAGTAATAAATAATAAACTCGTTCCCAGTGTCACTTGACAACAATCTAATCCTTGTTCAATGGCGGCTAGTCTAAGTGTCTACTTCTTCTAATTCCACGTGTTCGCCTTCATCATCCCCAGTGTCACTCACAAGTGTACGACTCGCACTAATCCAATTGTTCACCATTATTGGTTCAGGTATTTAGTTGCGCGGGGACTTGCACCTTTTAGAGTTGCACTGCTGGCTTTGTGATATGCTTGAACAGCAATCTGATTACTTGAAAAAAATATTGTATTGCATTAATTAAAAATTTCGCTTAAATTCCTTCACAAATTTCACAAAAGAATTTAACGGTTTGATTTTAACTCCGATAAGTCGCTGAACAAAATTATATTGAGATAGATTTTTTCATTTCGTACATTTGTGGGTGCTGCCAGTCTGGGTGTTGATTATTTACTACAAAAATTGAAAAAAATAGTTTAATAATTATAAAAAAGTATAAACTCGGAATCATCAAACATCATGAAATCAAAAGTACCTACTAATAATGTCTGTTGTGGGTCTGTCTGTGTTGTAACTCTGATTCAATGAACTAGAATTAGTGATTATTTTAAGTGTCGTTTCGTAATTGGAAATGATGTGCCAAGAATTCAAATAATCGATAAAGTACCTACTTATAATGTAGATAATATTGAAGTGAAAACTTCTTTAACACCGTTGTAATTTGAAACTCGATGAAACGAAGAAGCGACAGTAAAAAGAGACAACAACATGCATCTATAGGATTTAGCCTGCGAGATAATGAGATAGAATAGTCGGTCTCCTGTTTGTGCAGTGCTTCGTAAATAATCGGTGTCCTCTTTATGCGGTGCTTCGTAGTCCCCCCACTCTGTCTACTTTGTTTTCTGAATGTTTCACTTCTACCGCGTGTGAACTACACACATATTTTTGAACAGAAACTTATATTAATTCCGTGCATTTTTGAAATAAATATCTCTTCGGTTTTCGTGATTTTTCGAGAGTGCACTTTTTCCATTTTTAAGAAAACGTTATTTACTAACTGACAAGACTTACTAACATAATATCCCGTGATTTTTCACGCTTCTGCGCTATTTTATTCATATTTGATAAATAGTTTGGTGTTCGTTACTCCTACCTCCGAGCTATAAGCCTGGAATAAATAGCGCATAATTTAAGCAGTTGATTAATCCGTGTCAAATCGAGTTTTCCCACGACTGCGTGATTCGTTATTAATTGCATATTTGCATGGATTTTTATTATCTCGCCACCATCAATGGTTATGGTCATTCAGTTATTCATTTTATTCAGTTCTCCATTTGAAGATTCGTTCCTCCGTGGACTGACGTTTGACTACTGAAGAAGCGGTGATACCGATTAGATGCTTTTCTTGATAAAATATCAACTACTGCGAGTTGTTCCCGAATATCAAATCTTATATCCAAAGATGTTTATTTAATGAGGGCCCTGTTCGGTTCCCTGGGGGAAACTGCGCGACCGTTTAAGAACACCACCAGTGTGATAAGTCGATTGTTTGTTTGAAAATGATGTCGCTCGACTTACGATTGCGAAGTAATTACCCCCGAACTCGTGAGCCGGAGATAAGGAACCCCCGCTTTATGGCCTCGTTAATTAGGAAAGGTGTTGAGTGTTGTGACTGCAGCCGTGTCTCGTGCGGTGCGTGACAGCACCAGACCTGCCTACTGGGACAACCCTACCGCGCTGCACCGCGTGCCCGAGGGTGTTCACTGTCTGGCTTTCTGACTGCCATGGAGAATGACGGCTTCGAGTATTCATGTACGCAGATTTTCATACCTAATCACCTCCCCCTGCTGGTCCATATTACCGCCTCACCAAACTAAACCGTACAATAAAACAACACGTGAACAACTGACGCATATACAATATACAGTACAGACTAACAATATGGGCCTACCACTGAAAATTTCATTGTACCATCTCTTTCTCATACATGCGCGGTTTCTGAGAAAGAAGGAGACATTACATCGGAACTATCAGCGAAATACACGTGATGATAATTCACTACGTATTACTTTATTTTCAGAAAAAACAGTGATGAAAATCACATACCTACTTACGAATGCGTTGGGTTTTTGAGAGATCTCATTTGTTGACATTTTTTACTTTCAGGTTTTCTTTATCAAATTTGTAAACAGATCATTTTTGAGCAAACACATAAATTATAGTTGAGTACCTACTTAAGAACACGAGCACATTGTTTGAACAGAGATTATTTAAAGAAATCACGTGAATATCTTCGTAATTCGTCGAAAAAATAATTAAATTTTCATAATTATTATCAACAGCGGATATTTTATTATAAACATATTTCAATAAACAGTTAAAATCGTTTCGCTTATGAGATGCTTAACAGCCTTCCAAATCCAATCCACCCTTCTCCCGTGTGTACTTACTATATATTTTGACTAACTGTACCTATGCCAAAATTTATTTGACTAAATTAGATTCCTTAGTAATTTTTTAATTCCAGCTGTAAATCCGGCCCCTATCTCAATATTTCCATTTTTAAAACATAATGGGTCGCCAATCCAAATCCTCAAGAAGCAGTCTCAATTCTTTAAATAGACTTTCAACGTACTTGTTAGCTCCAAACTACAATGAATCCCGCCAAACCACTCAAAAACCATTTCCAACGAAATCCAATCACTCTCTTTGAGATGATACGGTGATATCCTCAGGGGCTGTTGCGTGGAGTGAGTAATGAATGCACATGTATAACCTGAGTCCTTGTTCCAGCTGATGACGACACCCTGGAGCTGGAGGGGCTCAGTGCCGCCTTCGGACAGATGCAGGGAGACCTGGACCGGCAGCGGCTGCTTGGCGAGCAGCGCGCCGTGCTGGACCCCGTGGCAGAGGTGCGCGCCAGACAGATCGAGCACCAGGAGAGGTCAGTCGCTCAAACCACTTACCTTACACTACTGTCATCACCTGCCACTTGAGGTGCTAATTCGTAAAACTAAAAAAACAGACACCAACTGGCACCGAGGGGCAAGGTTAATGGTATGAAACCATCCAACCTCTTGAAATCCTTTGTGACCATAATAATATTTCAGACCAATGTCCAACTTTCTTTAATATTTTCTAGCATTTTTCAAGGTCATGCGTCGCAAGAAGTCTTCGCCAGTTGTTTTCCTGCATAGGAATGTCAATTATCATCTCAAATTCTCGCTGCAATTATACCTTTATTTTCTTTTTAGCATTTAGTTTGTTGTCGAACAATTATTTTTAGATGTATGTTTAGAGTCCTGAAAACTTCTCAAATTTCTTAATTTTATGCGAAAAATGCGCGTCTTGCCATTTCCACGAGATTAACACGAAATTCACATTTTCTGGTATTTTATAGTAAGACAGAAATATTATTTAAATCTAAATATTTAATCAACAACAAAGCTTCAATGGCCGTAAAATTGAACTTAACAAGAACAACAACAACAAAGCGTTCCAGCTTTTTTGTTGCAAAATGCCAAAAAACTAATGTAACATCACTTTGGTTGCAAAATACTTCAGTTTTTGCTGAACAAATATGTGAAATTCTTTAAAAATAACGCGTTTTTCGTCAAAAATACATTTTCAGGTCCCTATAGGTTGGGCACGTTTATGTGATGTGTGTAAGAGAGACTGGTAATAAACAGCCAAAAAAAGTGTACACGGACGGAATGCGTATTTCCTTTTCCGTGTTCAATAGGAGGCACTACTGCCTCAAAACGCACACGGGTTTGTACACTATTTCTCCTTCCAAACCCGTGTTCAATACGAGGCAAGTGTCATTCAATCGTGCACGGGTTTGTTACGCTAATTCTGTTTCCAAACCCGTGTTCAATGCAAGGCATGCGTCCTCGGCGTTGCACGGAATAGCCATGTATGGCCATGTAGTTCGCATGCTTATTTCACACCGCACGTATTTTGTCCGTCAGTTACATTTTTGAAATGAAACTTCTTTATCACCGTTGTGATTTTAAATTCAATGAAACGGAACAATCATCGAAATAACATCAGATTTTTCGTAATCCCACAACACTATCTTTCAATCGCTAATCCTCGTTACGACCTCTGTGATGACCTTTCAATTAAAAAAGAACAACACGATAAGCTTTGTAGTCGGCCGAAATTGAAGGTCGAGCCGGGCTTTCATATCTCATGCCGAGATCTCAATCTAATTACCTTCTCCCATTTCTTTACTCCTGTCCAACTACAGGTATAGTTTGACCTCTGAAGCGACCGCCAATTACTCGTAATTACCACAGATTTTAATCAATGTGATACTAAATGACGGATGGTCGGATTCCGTGTCACGATGATAGTGGTTCAGGAGCTCTAGCACGGTAAAATCGATTACTTTACGATATCGGATCATTATGCGTAACTTCTGATGATTATCGACGTCCTTAGCACGCTTTCACCATTGACAGCCGAACCGATATCGACAAGGAATAAATAAGAAATCGATATTCGCTGACAACACTGAAGGCATTTTCAATGAAAAATGTAAAGCAATTAGGTAAAAATATTAATACATTGGCAAAATTGAATTGAAATACTAACCTTAATTTGCATTGGCAGTTCACATTTTCTTTTTGACACTAATCGAGAGTTAATTAGTTAATGAGGTCTTTATTCATATTTCAACTATTTTCGTTTCTCAAAGATCAAACAGAATAAATTGATTGCGTTTTAGATTAATTATTTAAGTCCATGGATCGCGTATACCACTTCTTTAATTTATAAGAACTTCTTTAGTTGAAAGCGTTAATTAACTATGCCAGCAATTTTGCACAACGAACGACATTATAAAAAAATATATGATGTGTACGTTAATGGTTAACCGAAACTTATCTGATACTATGGAGGCCGCGCTAATATTTATCAATCGTGGTCGGAATATGTGTTAAAAATCATAAAACTTGCTCGCAAATATTGATAACTGACCACAGATGACAGTTTTCGTCAATATCGTATTGATATAGAGTTTTATCGATCGTCCAAGCTAGACCTCCTGTACCAACTCGGGCAAACCAGATTAGCGAAGCATCTGAGTGTGTTTTCCACTCATTCGTACTCGAGTTAGTTCACCGCAACCGCGACAGGCTATAAGTACGAGTACCTATGAAGTAGGTTCTACGTTCTACTTGCACTGAGCGATGTCACTTTGAATAATGAATCCGACCGAGTGGTTGGTCTTTCTGCAATAAAGTAATGGAATTTACGTTGTAATGAAGCGATCATGTTAACCCGCCATGCTTGAGAGATCATCAGAGTGTGCCGTGGATAAATAATTGTATCGCTGTCAGTTTAAAAAAAAAAAACTTTTTTTTCGATCTGAACATTTTAATTTTTTTTTAAATTTGTTTCGATATTTTTGAAGTAAAACTTTTTTACGCATGCTTGAATTAGGGAGTATGCTGGTGAATGCGTGACGAGAGCGTTACGAAAAGTGTGATCGGGCGAGACAACGGAAGTTGAGAAGGAGATATAAGTTAGTGAAGATAGAAAGAGAGAGAGTTATTTATTTATTTGTAATTTCACGCCCGGCTGGGCTTTTACATACATTATTTTTAAAACAAAGAACATCTAAATCTAAAAATGTTTTAGTTTAGTTTCGTATTTACTGTAGGGGCAAGAGAGAGAGAGGTGCGAGCACACATTTTCTTTCTCTCTTTCTCTCATAGCCATTTCGTATATCTAAGACACAGTGCAGGCCTATTGTGTGTAGGAGCAAGAGAGAGCAGTGTGCGCGCACATTTTCTTTCTCTCTTCCTTTATAGTGAAGTTTTACTTCACTCGTGTGGTCTAAAGCACACTCGTTTTTTTGGTAATGAAAGGGTTAAAAAAACTTTTGGAGCCGGGTCTACGCTGCGACGCATTTTAAGGAAATTAAACAGATTAAATAACCCGTGTTCAATACGAGACAAGTGTCATCCAATCGTGCAAAACGACCGATGAAATGTTCCAACTTCGGACTCGATTTGCATGAAAACGAAACCTCATATCAATAAAAGTTATACCACAAAATCTGCTCCAGATGTGATGTAGATTCATCCCCGTACTACTTTACGGATATAGTGTATAATTGATTCATTAATCAATATAACAAAAGAATCAAAAAAATCAAAAAACAACATTCAATGACAGACGTCAAGTAAAAATTTGCTCCGTATAAAACAGTGATTATAAAGTGCTAAAAGTTTATTTTGCTCTATAAAAACTAGTGTAACAGTGGCATTATAATGCTGCAGTAAATCTGGAGTAATTATTACGTATAAACTGAACCATATTAATACGAGAAACTTATTTAAAAAAGTCGAATTACTACTATTTTTAATGAATTTAAATGCTGCCTACACATGGTTTATTTATTCTACTTGTCAATAGATGTCAATAAATACCTGTAAGCAATAATAAAATTAAAAATCAATGAGTTTCACTACTGAACAACAGATGGCAATGCTTGGATAAATTTTAAAAGAAGATACTGTTTGAATACAACTATAATTTTGTTATTTATTTATTTATTTGATATAATATCTTACATTTCAAATATAATTAAGCAATTTCGGCCTCACTGGGTAGCTCACCTGTGCTGAGGCCTCCATTTTATAAAACAAAATCAACAAAAATTTTAATTTTTGAATGAATCCATCCCTCCAGCTGCGATGGGTCAAGTGTCCGGCTGGAGAGATCAAAAGGACTCCCTCGATCCGGCCCGCAACACAGCAGGCCGCCAAGTCACGGACAAACCTTACCCCCATGAACCCGGGCACTCCTGCTAAGTCACCAAATGTTGCGAACCACTTGGGGTAACCTATGGCAGAGGTGTTGATTAATAAATGGTTCCCGGGGCGGCGGTACCCATACCCGCCTCAAAAATTGAAATACATTTGTATTTGAGTCAGTACACCATGAGACTAGGAAGTCGATAAGTTCGTTATGGTTTTTTTTATTTCATTCATGCTGTTGTGTTTTGGCGCTGAAATTCCACCTGACCTAGTTTTGTATCGACATTAATCGCGCGACTAAATATAGAGCCCGGCTGTGCTTTCCTTTGGAAATTCTCGTATACTCCTTGCCACCACCACCTGCGACCTGCGACGCCACCTTCTCACATCCTTGAGGTACCCCGACCGCCCTGCCAAGGACTAGGAGAACTAATCTATTGCATTGTCTTTTGAAAATATGTGATAAGTGATACTAGAATAATTAAAAAATAAACGTAACATAAGTGACATCTTTATTTTGAGTTTAAAATTTCCATCACATCTTCAAAATCAATATATTTCTCTTTTGATTTCTATTGAAAGGACTGGTGCCAGTTTGACCCGTTGTTGATGTGAAGTAGTTCCTGTCTCTTATGTTTATAGACGTGTTTAAAGTGTCTTTACATTCATTCGGTTAGTGTGCACTTGAAGATTGTTATATACCTACTCTTCATTCAGTGCTCCAGCAACTTCAGTGGTCCGAAAATTGCTATTTAATGCTATTATTTGACCACCAACAAAAGTTATCAGAATTTAATTACTTTTGGTGGAAAGGGTATTCTAATTGTTTTTGTTTTTAATTCGTAGAACTCCATTTTTTTAAATTTAATTTAAATTAAATTTGATCATGTTATTAAGTACTGCAAGTATTTTTTTTTATTGTTGTGACAGATGTTTCGGCTTACAAACTGTCTACTATCAAATTGACAATTTGAAAATGCCCTTGTAAGAAAAATCTGTCATTATAATTAAAAAAACTAAAAACTTGCAGTATTTAAAATAACAACATTATTAAATTTAATTAAAATATATTTAAAAAAAAAGCAAAGGCCAACTTACCTCACTTACATTTTAGTTATACTAGGTAGGTAATAATAGTTACCAACCTTTAATTTCTATTCTGATAATCCAATTTTTTAACAATCTGGTAGGGGGGTTTGGGTACCGCTGCCCCAGGAACAATTTATTGGATAACCAACACTTCTGCCGTTGGTCACCCCAAGTGATTCTCTTTGTGATTTAATAGGGGTGTACGGGTTCATCGAGTGAGGTGTGTTCAGGTCTTGGCGGAGGATTCGCCTGCCCACCACTTGCGTGGCGGGCAGGATCGGGAGCGGCTTGCTTAGGGAGACCCTTTCACTTCTCCAGCTGGTCTCTCTCTCTACTCATCGCCTTGCACCACAGCAAGAGGAATAGATTCATGCGTCATGTCACTCCTGGACACACTGACCTCTAGATTCCTACCCACCCCTCGTACCTTTTTTTTCAGAACTTCTCTCCTTAATTTCCTTAAAAAACTCTCCACACATTATTTTTCTCGGGAGCTCCTAGTGGGGTTCATGTGAAAAAAATTCTAAAGATTTGGGATAAAATCTGACGTAGAAAAATGACGCCTTTGCTCACGACAGTAAAACCACGGCGAGAACTTTTGAAATTCAATAAATTCGTACCTTTGATTATCGATCGCAGTTGTGAAAATTTCCCTTCAAAAAAGTCCGTTACGTCACATTATTACATGTCATGTTTTACGTCGATGACGTCTGCGAAGAGCACACATCATTTTGTAACCAAGTGGGCGGTCTAATAATATTTTTATATACCTGTATATTATATCCTTATGAACTTAAGTGAATTCTTGCTAACCAGAATATAATACGTAGTATTTATTGCGTGTGGCATAAAAAAATGTTAAATTAGGAATATTGTAAAACTATGTCTATGCCTATCGCTAGTCAACTAATTGTCAATCGTTACATAAAGTAAATTGTTTATCGCTAGATGACTTCAATTGTCTATATCTAGATAACTTCAATTAATAGTCCATCGTTAGATAACTCATTAGTCCATCGTTAGATAACTTCAATAGTCTATCGCTAGATAACTTTAGTCAATAGTCTATCGCTAGATAACTTTAGTCAATAGTCTATCGCTGGATAATTTCAACATACCGCTAGATAATTTCAATTAATATTATATTGCCAAACGACTGCAATAATTTTTCTTTGTAATACACCCCTTGGCACCTTCGCCTTCTTTCTCTTCTTTTTGGATCATTTTTATAACACCACTTTTTATGTTAAATTCGCCTCAAGGACGCATACAAGGACATTTCATTACATTGGTACTGCCATTCATACTTATAATATTTCAATCAAACCACTCCCGAAAGCGAACTTTGCCAAAACTGTTTTTTAAAATAGAAAATGGCAACGATCCAGCGTGACGGAGGCGGGAAACTCGCGCCAGATTTCCTCTCAGACTCAGCTGCAAAAGAGAAAACCGCGCGAAAGAGAGGCGGAATTTGAAGATGAGTTCTTCTGACGTCACCGATGATTTCGATACATATTATGAATGGTCCTAGCCGCGGTGTGACGTCACACGCTCGGCTGCCAACTTTACTTGAGCCATATATAAACCCCATCCACCGATTTCCTCAAAGTAATTGAAAATAAATTATACCCACCCATGTGATATAAATAGATATCCAGTGGTTTGCCGACTGACGGCCGAGGTCGGCTACTGGAGGCTATTTTACATTTTAAAATATATATTTTTAAAAGATACATCCATCCAGGCAATTATTATTGTCAAGTTACTTCCATAGATATCAATCTCAATAAATCAAGTAGGTGCGGGTATGAGAAACATTTCCTTATGACTGGTGCCACACACAGCTATAAAAGATGTAGCTTGGCCTATTTCAGCATATCGCTCGCCATATATTTCTATTGGGAATGTACGGCGATCGATATGCCGAAATACGTCAAGCCACATCTTTTATAACTGCGTGTGGCACATCTGTATCTTACCGTATTTTTTATAGGCTGTATACTACCAGTTAGAACATGGAGTCTAAAGATGCAGTACCTACTACGTAATTTCGCTAAGAAATATTTAAAATAAAACATCGTGATAAAGACGTTTATTTATATTATACGAAAAAATGAATAAATAAATGAATCTATTAAATGGAATCTTGGAAGTGGAAATTAACCTATTTTCTTACATCTGATCGAGCTGAATCTCGGCAGATAGACTCGTTGTCGATGGCAATGCATTCTATCAATTTTTTGTGGCAACAACGCACACTAACGCGGACATATAGGTAAGCATTTATCTGAAATTCGATGACATTACAACAGTTAATACGCGTTATACGCAATAAATGTCGGTCTTATCCAATTGGGATATGGCTCCGTTGATTGTGTTGTCGACTTTAGTTCCAGGTTGGGAAGGTTCAATCCTCAGTCAAATCAAAAAAAAATAACTACAAGAAATTGAAAATAATTAAACACTTTGCTTTACGGATTCATTTTTTAATTTATTTATTTTATACTAGCTGGGTTACCCGGCTTCGCTCAGGACAATAAGATAGTGTTCTGGAATGTTGCACAATGATGTTCCCGATTTCCTATTCCTGATCATTCCACGACATACTCCGCCACTCCTTCCACAACTTTCTACAGCTCTATGGAACCTTCTAGAACTTTCCTGAAGACTGTTCTAGAAATTTCAAGAGGGCGAAATTTTCAGCCCTTATATCTTTAAAAGCACGGCCTTTAGGTAAAAACGGATACCCTTATTCCCTAGGGGGGATAGAGATCTACCACACCATATAACTCCCTTGATCAAACCGGGACTCGTTTCTGAGTTTTTGTGAGCTGCACGTTTTTTTGGACTTTCTTTTATAATACATGCCATATTCAAATAAATAAAATGTTACTCCTTACATGTCCTTTCCCGTGCGTTCCCCTCCAGCGTTCCACTTTCACCTTCCCCGCCACCGCTCTCCCGCTCCCCCGTCCCGCAAACCCCCCTGGCACTGCATTTCTTGACTCCTCTCCCGCGCGGCCCGTAGCCCAAACTTTTTTGTAATACTAACATTTTTAAACTCGTGATATCTTTCTAATTACATATCCGAATTGAAAAATTCAAAAAGTTAAATAAAGGTATTGAAGCTGTCTTGAATATGAAGTAATTTATTTTGATAAGGATTAAAACCAAGATACAAATAAAGAGCCTTTTCAAGCGGCGACATATTAATTAAAATTTTAAAATAAAAGAATACTTATTGTGGCATAACCATAATAGTTAGACATATGCTGTCGCTACCTTTTTTGTAAATAATGATGTGTTCTATAAAGTCGTCGTACATTATTTTATTCTATCATCAATAGTTTTGGCAGCGCACGCGATTTAAAGAATATTTTAGGTAATTTTTTTACACCCTGGGTTACATTATTGAAGTTTTAGTAAGGATGCCTATTTTTTTTTTAAAATATAATATAGCCTATGTCACCCAAGGATAGTGAAGCTTCCCAACAGCGAAAGAATTTTTCAAATCGGTTCGGTAGTTTCGGAGCCTATTCGATGCAAACAAACACACAAACAAACAAACAAATATTACCTCTTTATATAGTGTGTTAGATTTCATCGTATAACACAGCATGTAGGGCAAAATAACTTTTGGAAATAATAATGATTAACTTTCAATAAATTACCAAAATTGCTTCTAAAATAACTAAAAATAGAATTCTCTAATAGCCTGTATTTTATGATTTAAAACACCCCTAAGTAGAAAGCTTACATCCGTACTAAATATTTTATGATTTAAAACACCCCTAAGTAGAAAGCTTACATCCGTACTAAATATTTTATGATTTAAAACACCCCTAAGTAGAAAGCTTACATCCGTACTAAATATTCGCAAAACTTTTTTTATTTTATTTTTACTGTTTGGTTGTGTATTTGGGCTTTGAATCCAAAATTAAGTTTTGTATTTGTGCCGCACAGCCGTTCCTCATAAACTGTCGCTGGTAATCAAAGTGTAAGAAATGAACACTCATTATCTTTCGCATGTCACAAAAACCTTCATCAATTCATGCGCGCATATTGCACTTTTTTTTTTTTTTTTTTTTTTTTACATGAAAACCTCACAAGAGTCCCAACTGCTCCCGTCTGAAGCCAGTGAGACTATGGCATCCCCAATTGGAGAATGTTGTGAGGCTGAGGGTAGTGGGGAGGGGAAGGAGATAGGGAAGAGGAAAGTGGGGAAGTACCTGGCTATTCAGATCTGGTCACCAAACACGGCTAATGCCGTTTCAAGCAATGTTTCAATGCTGAATGGTGGTCTTACACCATGGCGATACAGAGAGTATCTTCCACTCTGGAACGTGCCGCAAATATACTATTTATTATTTTAAATGAATAAATTGTGAAATAACACAAATTAATCAAATAAAATTTATTTGCCACGCCGGGATTCGATCCCGCGACCTTCGGTGCGCTAGTCAAGCGTCTTACCGCTGCGCTACGCCGGCCGTCAAATACGGTATGAGTAACTGTGTTAGTCACTGTGTCATAAACTCATTAAGCTATAGATATATCTGTACTAGACGTTTTTACACAAATTGCAAAAAATAGGGGAGCTGGACGCAACTTGGCACGCCAATGTCCTTTTTACTTCTGGATTAATGATTCTAAGTTAAATTAGCAAAACTGAATCTTTAATCAGTTACAGACTTCATAACACATAATCTTGACGCTAAGAAAAAAGTTATTTCAATTTATTTAGACCTATGTAAAGCCTTCGACACAATCTCACACGAAAAACTTTTCAAGAAGTTAAAAAACATTGGTATTAATGGAGTAGAATTCGACTTAATTAAAAGCTTCATGTCTGAACGAACTCAACAAGTTAAAATTGACAACAAGATGAGTGAACCACTTCTAATTACATACGGAGTCCCACAGGGGAGTGTACTTGGCCCTTTATTATTCCTCATATACATAAACGAGTTGTGTAACATTGATATTGAAGGTAAAGTCGTGACCTTCGCTGACGATACAGTTCTTCTCTGTCAAGCTGCCACATGGAAAGAGGTATTTATAATAGCAGATAAAAGTTTGTCAATTGTTAAAAAATGGCTAAACAGTAATACTCTTACCATTAATACAATCAAAACAAAATACATCACACATAGTATTACACAAAGAGGCCAACCTCCATCAAACATAGACCTGTTTCTGCATGACTGTGAACAAACTGTATCCAATTGTCAATGCGAGCATATTGAAAGGGTCAAACAAACAAAGTACCTAGGGGTTATTATTGATACACACTTACGCTGGACTGACCACATAAACTTCATCACGAATAAACTAAAACGAGTCCGGCACCTAATAAAATCCATTAAAAACATTTTCCCACTAACAATACTCAGATCCATATACTTCGCACTTTGTCAATCCATTGCCACATATGGAATACTGGCTTGGGGAAGTGCCACAAATATAGCAATTGACCCAATTCAAAAGATACAAAAAGCGATAATCAAACTAATCCTGCAAGTGCCATTCTACACAGATTCAAGCGAAATTTACAAAACATTAGAAGTCATGTCAATAAAACAACTTTATGCTAAATCTGCTCTGCTACACCTCCTCCAAAACCAACTCCATATTCCAATGCAACCGAAAACAATAAAAAAAACAAGGTCCTTAACAAATGTAACCCTAAACATACCGATAACACACACTACACACGGACAAAGACATTTTCAGTATTACGCAACCAAACTTTTTAATTATATGCCCATTACTCTAAAACAACTACTAACTACACATACATACACAAACATTCACAAAAAACATATCACAGCCTGGATCAAAAATCAAGATATTAACTTTATACAAAATTTCCTAATCCCTAACCAAACATAACAAAACTATAAAAAAAGTAAAATAAACAAACATATCTTGCAAGAATTTTACAACTATTCATATATACATATATATTTATATATACTTTATGTATATATTTTTTTTTTCTTCTAAATAATCCATTACCATTAAAATGTAAAAAAAAAAACAACTTTCTACTACAACACATAAATACCTGTACTTGTCACACTGAATCATAAACACGTAAACACCTCAGCACAGGTTCTCCTAGTGAGGTGTTCACGAAACTTACAACATTATAAACCAACAGTTTCACCTTCTCAAACCTACCTTACACCCAACATAATAAAATGTTATATTAATTAATATGTAAAAATGTTTTCCAAAATATATTATGTTAAAATATTAAATATATAAGGTAAAAACTGTAATATATAGAAATAAATAAATAAATAAAAATAAAAAATCTATTACTGTTGAAAAACACTTAAAAAGACTTGCAGACTTTTGGAGACTTTTGGAGACTGTTGGGGTCAGGAGTCAGGATAATAGGATACTGGGAGAAAGGTAGAACAGAATTTAATACTGATTAAAAACACTTTTAAGTAGGTTAGAACTTGGAGACTTCAGTTTCTTGGAGACTTTTTACTTCTTGGCTGGTAGTTTTTGAACTGATTTCCTACCGGTTTGCCGTTTGTTTTATAGGGCAAATCCGGGTTGGACTTTTGGAACACAGAACCTCCCTGTTTCTGAAGGGTGCTTGCGTTTACGTATTTTTCCCAATCGCTATGATTTTCGAGCAGATGTGTTAAAAATCTGTGTGATAACCTTTGCCAAGACAGTCCTGTTCCAATAAACCGAAGTCTCACATAATTTTTATTGTTTCAACAAGAAAAGGTACAAGTTTACAAATGTGATACAAGGTACAATATCTAGAAGTAAATATTTTCTTAAAGTGCAATAATCACTGGTAGACGACAGTTTTTGAGGTGTTATTGTAGTATATACCTATTTTTAGGTGATGATATATATTTCTTGATTCAAATTATTCCCGATTTCCCGAAATTTAGCTCCGAGTTTTTCCGGAATGTAAATTGGCTGTCGTAAATATTTACGATTCAAACATTTCCTTTGTTCGGCATTGACCAATGGCGCCGCGTCTGGTAGCAGGGTGGGGATAACGTAAATACTCAATCATTTTCTTGATTTTGATCATTGCTGTCTGGGGTCCCTGGTGGAAGTATTACGTGGTTATTCAGATGTGTTTTCGAGTCCAATGACGCTGCAGCATGTATTTAGTATCAATTGCGTTTATGTTTTCAATTGATAAGTTAATTGTAGAATGTAATAGCATTGTAGACATCATTCCAAACGCACAGTGTTTCGTTGGCCAATGGGAGCACTCCCTTTGGTTCGTAGGTTATTGGAAGGGGTAACGCGCAGCGGCCCGGTATTATGTGGAAGCGTATATTCCATTCTTGAATTCTCAAGGTTGTCATACGCTTTCGTCAACACTTTCGATACAATATCTTTAAATTGAACAAATACACCTTGTCATTAGCATCATTTCCTGTGCGTGCGTTCGTGCGTAGCACCTTGTGTATTTTTCGTGCTATATTTGTCGCAGCATTAACCTATGCTATATTTGGAAACCAAGAATTTTTTTTAACGATAACCACCTTATTTTAGATGTTTCTAGAATCTCGGGCACTATCTTTGGTCTCTGGTTAATCCGGCATCTGTCTCCGATGAGAGTTCCGTCTCTCGTGATGTTATCTGGGACTAAGGTTGACTGAAAGTTTAATTTATTCTCCGAAAAACATTTACCAAAATGTTCAAGCAAACACATTTATCTCAATCTAGTAATTCCGAGCAAATGTTGCATGGAGGGCGAGAAGCCTGATGCGACAGCGCGTTATCTAAATAGATTTAACTTCGGCTTTCTATTTCATGCGTAGATATTATTTTAAATTCCAAAAATAACTTCTACAAGCCCCATCTGGCCCCACGCTTCAGAGTCTCATTTGAAAAAACTTCAAACATTCAATAATAAAGCCATAAGCATAACCCCAAATGGATAAGGGTATCCCAGCTCCACAAAGATTCTGAAATCCCCTTATTAAAAAACATCTTAAGTCTCGTGGAAACATTTTATGCGGGAATTCCCACCCATGAAAACGTGTCCATAAACTGCCTCGCCAGGTACGACGAAAGCGTATGTACCACACTTTAACCTCCCACATTGCAGATATGTCTCCTTGCAAATAATTATTAACAAACAATCAAATAAACCATTTTTTCAACTTATTATAAATTCATGATGAAAGACAAGGGGGCCTTTTTGGCCCGGAGCAATGCCATTATTTCAAAAAGTCAAAAATATTATTTTACAAGTGACGTCATACAACAGTACTGAAATTGGATATGATTCCAATAATTTGGAAATGCTCTGCGTCAGAGGTAAGAGTGAAAAAAGGACTGGGAAGATTTGGTTACTAAAACGTATTCAAGTACGTAGAGATACAATCAATGTTCAAGCAACGCCAACGTGTCGACTCTGAATGGTTGTCTGTCACCAGGACGATATCGTACCCTCCACTCACTCCACTACTTACAGAGGTAAATATTCAAATGGGAATGCTGTGGCTTTATCTGCTTGAAAACTTCAGCCTTATTCGTCACCACGACTTATTCCAGATATCCAGGGCCGAACCTGAGCCAAACGGTGCTGGTAAAAAACCTGAAGGGCGATGTATTAGGTGAGGTGTTAGGTATTATCAGCTTCTTGGCGCCTTGCTGCTCCGATTGCGCCGGCATAGGGCCTGCATATCCTAAAACACAGCAACCTTTTTTGTATACCTATCTTCCTTATCCCTAGAAAGATAATCTATGTCTTAGAGACGTAAGCGATCCACAACAATTGCTATTTAATAAATCTTTTTTATTTCGCAACGTAGCGCGCTGTCTATCTCAATTAGCTCAGTTGCCAAGCAGAGCTTGCGCGGGGCGAATCTGTCACCAGTTAATATTTTGCAGTTGCTTTTTTAAGAGGTTTACAGAATTTTTTTATTTTTTTTTTATTTACACTATATTTTTTTATAATTACTCGTATTTTGATTTTATTTAAAGTACAAAACCCTAAATTACTTATTCAACTATCTTTAAACTGTTTAAGTAAGATAATATGTCAAATACACACTTTTAAATTTAAGTACGTCTCTAAGATGTATCATTATCTTTAACGTGGGTAAAAATAAGATTATCTTTCTAGGGTTAGTGCTAAGAATGTTAAATAAAGAATTCTTGTATGGATGTCGTGTAACGGACGTGTCGTCGTCCTTACAAGACTGTAAATTTATGAGGGCACCGGTGGCTGTGCACTCCTTCCCTTTTGTCTGCCAATGATGATGATGATGCTGGCCTCCCTACATCCAGTGGGTAGTGGCCCTGGATGCGCCTAGTTTCTGCCTGGGCCTGGTTGCCTTGGGAGTACCCAGAGTTAGGGCCGGCTGTAGCGGCAGGCACCAGGCACTCGTCCAGGCAGAACTTCAGCAGGAGGCAGCAGGAAGCAGGACTTCCAGTGGTAGGAAGTAATAAAAAACACTTTGTAGAGTAGAATTTGAACTGAACGTAACATATTTATTGACAAATTTTCATAACATTTAAGGGGTACTTGTACCCGACAGCGTTCGGGCAGTGTTTTTATGAAAAAGTGGAGGGGTTTTCGTCCTCAGACCAAATGGTATAAATAGGGCGGTCATTATGTGGGCACCCTATTTTGCCGGTGTCACCGTTGAAGGCGGTCGCTTAAAATGTATTTTTTATAATAATTCTACAGAGTTAATTGTGTACATATGTGTTCGTTATTATACAGTAATCATGAAATAAACCAATTGTCTATTGCTAGATTTTTAGTTAGAGACGTTTAGCTCATTTTTGAGCTAAATCGCATAAAATATAACTTGATTTGCCGTTTGGCTGAATATCTGGTTATTTACAGTTACAATGTTATTTTTACGAGGTCTCCCGTAAGATGTGTTAATGAAACCTGTTTGTTTCACCATCTTACGGGGCACCCGGATTTTTAAAATCGGAAAAACGTATTTTTACCGAAATTTTTCTAAGTGTTTTTTGAGGGTCATTTATTGCCCTAGTTTGAGTAATTTAAGGGCTAGAGACTCAGGCTCTCTTTCCCTCGATGCCTTGTAGGACTGCGGAATGAAATTTCTTAGTTTCATTATCCTACAAGGATCGTAAGTTAAAATATTTAACAATATGTCAAAAAAAGGGAAACATAAAAAATACGTTTGAAATTATAAATTGACAAATGTCCCTGGTGGCAACCTGAGCATGATAGCGTTTATTTGTTGCACCGGGGGCATTGTACATGGTAAAATGAAAGTTTTTTATTAATACAATATTACAATTAGAATAACTTTAAATTCTAATTGGAAAACAAACATAAAAATATTTTCAACGAAAAAGATCGCTGGCGGTACGGTACTAACGAGCTCAGTGGGCAAGCGGATTTTTGGATTTCGAGCGAAATCTCAAAAAATGACCACTGAACTGTAGAGGATACCGCCAAGGATGTTTTTCGTTGAAAGAACTTTTGAGGGTACGTAACACGTCGGTTACACTCCCCCCGTGCAGCTATGCTGTACTAGTCATCACGACGTGTAGTAGGATGAGTAGGTGAAGCTGCATCGGTAGACGCGGGCGGCAGGATCACAGCGACCTTCACGGCAGGTCGGACGTAGACTCTGGTTCTCGTCTGGGTCCCGGCGGTCCTTACTTGGTCGTCTTCAGCAGGGATGGTGTCAAGGACTCGGCCGTGTTTCCGGCTGATGTGGGTCCATGACAACCATGACACGGGGTTCATGACAACCATGATGAGGTTGACGGACTCCCCCCGTGTGAGGAGCGCCACTTCCTTGATAGTGGCACTGCTGGGGCAGGACGGGCTCGTCTTCGCTGCGCCGATGAGGAGTACCACGTCCTTGATAGTGGCACTGCTGGGGCAGGACGGGCTCGTCTTCGCTGCGCCGATGAGGATTACCACGTTCTTGACAGTGGCACTGCTGGGGCAGGGCGGGCTCGTCTTTACTGCACTGTTGAGGAGCACCACGTTCTTGACAGTGGTACTGCTGGGGCAGGACGGGCTCGTCTTTGCTGCGCCGATGAGGAGTACCACGTCCTTGACGGTGGTACTGCTGAAGCAGGACGGGCTCTTCTTCGCTGCGCCATTGAGGAGCACCACGTCTTTGACAGTGGCGCTGCTGGGGCAGGACGGGCTCGTCTTTGCTGCGCCGATGAGGAGTACCACGTCCTTGACGGTGGTACTGCTGAAACAGGATGGGCTCGTCTTCGCTGCGCCGTTGAGGAGCACCACGTCTTTGACAGTGGCACTGCTGGGGCAGGGCGGGCTCGTCGTTGCTGCGGGATGTGGTTGGTCATCCATCTGTGCTGGCGCTTGGTACCTTTGTCCAAGCAGTGGAGCGGATCCGGCAGCTGTTCTCTGCTGATCGGCTGGCTGCCTCTGGTGGAGCAGAGGTGAGGGCGGCCCGGGACCAGAAGGTCCTGGCGGCAGTAAGGACCACTGCTCTGGCAGCGGAGCGGATCCGGCAGCTGTTCTCTGCTGATCGGCTGGCTGCCTTTGATGGAGCAGAGGTGAGGGCGGCCCGGGACCAGAAGGTCCAGGCGGCGGCGGGGACCACTGCTCTGGCAGCGGAGCGGATCTGGCAGCTGTTTTCTGCTGGTCGGCTGGCTGCCTCTGGTGGAGCAGAGGTGAGGGCGGCCCGGGACCAGAAGGTCCAGGCGGCAGCGGGGACCACTGCTCTGGCAGCGGAGCGGATCTGGCAGCTGTTTTCTGCTGGTCGGCTGGCTGCCTCTGGTGGAGCAGAGGTGAGGGCGGCCCGGGACCAGAAGGTCCAGGCGGCAGTGGGGACCACTGCTCTGGCAGCGGAGCGGATCCGGCAGCTGTTTTCTGCTGGTCGGCTGGCTGCCTCTGGTGGAGCAGAGGTGAGGGCGGCCCGGGACCAGAAGGTCCAGGCGGCAGTGAGGACCACTGCTCTGGCAGCGGAGCGGATCCGGCAGCTGTTCTCTGCTGGTCGGCTGGCTGCCTTTTATGGAGCAGAGGTGAGGGCGGCCCGGGACCAGAAGGTCCAGGCGGCAGTGAGGACCATTGCTCTGGCAGCGGAGCGGATCCGGCAGCTGTTCTCTGCTGGTCGGCTGGCTGTCTTTGATGGAGCAGAGGTGAGGGCGGCCCGGGACCAGAAGGTCCAGGCGGCAGTGAGGACCAATGCTCTGGCAGCGGAGCGGATCCGGCAGCTGTTGTCTGCTGGTCGGCTGGCTGCCTCTGATGGAGCAGAGGTGACGGCGGCCCGGGACCAGAAGGTCCAGGCGGCAGTGGGGACCACTGCTCTGGCAGCGGAGCGGATCCGGCAGCTGTTGTCTGCTGGTCGGCTGGCTGCCTCTGGTGGAGCAGAGGTAATGGCGGCCCAGGACCAGAAGGTCCGGGCGGTATCGTGGTTGGGTCCCTCTTGTAGTAAGGGGCCGGTGGCGCAGGGCCTCCTGGCCCTTGCTGCGCTGGTGATGCGTACCTCTGGTCCATCAGAGGTACAGGTCCAACAAGCTCATCGCGTACGGCTTCTCGTTGCCTCAGGTTGAGCAGAGGTACGGGCGGCACGGGGCTGGAAGGTCCAGGCTGCATACATCTTCCCTGGAGTCGCCAAGCTTCTTCTTGGCCTGGATCTTTGTGGCCAGTTGACTCCAGGATTGCATCAGGGTTGGAAGGCGCTGTAGTTGCGGCTTCTGGTGATGCGTACTTCTGGTTTTCCAGAGGTACAGGTCCAACAGGCATTTCACGTACAGCTTCTGGTTGCCTTGTATTGTGCAGAGGCAAGGGCGGTACGGGGCCGGAAGGTCCAGGTTGCAGCCATCCAAAGCTCCCATTGTAATGAAGGGGCTGCGGCGCGGGGCCTCCAGGCCCTGGCTGCGCCGGTGATGCGTACCTCTGGTTTACCAGAAGCACAGGTCCGACGGGCATCTCTCGTACGGCTTCTTGTTGCCTTGAATTGTGCAGAGGCAAGGGCGGTACGGGGCCGGAAGGTCCAGGCTGCATCCATCCGGGGCCCCCATCAGAGTGAGGGGGCTGCGGCGCGGGGCCTCCAGGCCCTGGCTGCGCCGGTGAGGGGTGCCTCTGGTTTATCAGAGGCACAGGTCCAACGGGCATCTCTCGTACAGCTTCTTGTTGCCTTGTATTGTGCAGAGGCAAGGGCGGTACGGGGCCGGAAGGTCCAGGGTGCATCCATGATGCTTGTAGTTGCCAAGGTTCTCCTTGGTCCGGATGTCCATGGCTGGTTGGCTCCGAGGCAGTACTCGCTGCGACGAGTTGTGCCAGCCCTGCGGCACCGGGTTGTGCCAGCCCTGCAGTACTGGGTTGTGCCAGCCCTGCGGCGCCGGGTTGTGCGGGCCCTGTCGAATCTTTTGCCGGCAGGATCCCAGCACGGGGTTGTGCAGGCCCTGTCGCATCTTGTGCCGGCCCTACACGGGTTTGTAGTTGAAGGGCTGCATTCAGCCAATCAATACGTTTTTGTTGGCTGCGCAGCTGTCGTTGCAGCTGGCGCAGCGTGTCCTCAATAGATGTAGAGGGTGGTGTTCGCTCATTGTTGCTCTCTTCTGTGGAGCGTGCCATCTCAGTAGTAGAGCTTGGCGGGGGCACGAGCGTGGGCACTCGTGGCAACAGGTGTGGTGTCAGCCCTGGCATGAGACGCGGCATCAGGCGTGACATGGTATCAGGCGTGGCATCTAGGCGTGACGTCAAGCGTGGCATGTAGGCATGGCATCAGGCGTGGCATTAGCCCTGGCATGAGGCGTGGCATCAGGCGTGGCATCAGGCGTGGCATTAGACGATCCACGTAGCAGGCGTGACTTCGGGCGTGACGTCAGGCGTGGCATTCGGGCGTGACGTCAGGCGTGGCGTGAGGCGTAGCTTCAGGCGTGATGTGACATCAGGCGTGGCATGAGGCGTGATGTCAGGCGTGGCACGTAGTCGTGGCTCAGGCGTGGCATTAACCCTGGCATGAGGCGTGGCATCAGGCGTGACCTCAGGCGTGGCACGTAGGCGTGGCGTCAAGCATGGCATTCAGACGATACGTCAGGCATTGCATGTAGGCGTGGCATCAGACGTGGCATTAGCCCTGGCATGAGGCGTGACATCAGACGTGGCATTAGCCCTGGCATGAGGCGTGGCATCAGGCGTGGCATTTAGGCGTGATGTCAGGCGTGGCGTCAGGCGTGACACGTAGCGTCAGGCGTAGCGTCAGGCATATCGTCAGGCGTAGCGTCAGGCGTAGCGTCGGGCGTAGGCTCAGGCATGGCATCCAGGCGTGGCGTCAGGCGTAGCATCAGGCGTGACCTCAGGCGTGGCTTCAGACGTGGCATTCAGGCGTGACGTCAGGCGTGGCGTGAGGCAGCTTCAGGCATGATGTGACATCAGGCGTGGCATCAGGCGTGGGCGTGGGGTGCAGCTGATCCGGCTCGAAGGACCACTTGTAACGGACGTGTCGTCGTCCTTACAAGACTGTAAATTTATGAGGGCACCGGTGGCTGTGCACTCCTTCCCTTTTGTCTGCCAATGATGATGATGATGCTGGCCTCCCTACATCCAGTGGGTAGTGGCCCTGGATGCGCCTAGTTTCTGCCTGGGCCTGGTTGCCTTGGGAGTACCCAGAGTTAGGGCCGGCTGTAGCGGCAGGCACCAGGCACTCGTCCAGGCAGAACTTCAGCAGGAGGCAGCAGGAAGCAGGACTTCCAGTGGTAGGAAGTAATAAAAAACACTTTGTAGAGTAGAATTTGAACTGAACGTAACATATTTATTGACAAATTTTCATAACATTTAAGGGGTACTTGTACCCGACAGCGTTCGGGCAGTGTTTTTATGAAAAAGTGGAGGGGTTTTCGTCCTCAGACCAAATGGTATAAATAGGGCGGTCATTATGTGGGCACCCTATTTTGCCGGTGTCACCGTTGAAGGCGGTCGCTTAAAATGTATTTTTTATAATAATTCTACAGAGTTAATTGTGTACATATGTGTTCGTTATTATACAGTAATCATGAAATAAACCAATTGTCTATTGCTAGATTTTTAGTTAGAGACGTTTAGCTCATTTTTGAGCTAAATCGCATAAAATATAACTTGATTTGCCGTTTGGCTGAATATCTGGTTATTTACAGTTACAATGTTATTTTTACGAGGTCTCCCGTAAGATGTGTTAATGAAACCTGTTTGTTTCACCATCTTACGGGGCACCCGGATTTTTAAAATCGGAAAAACGTATTTTTACCGAAATTTTTCTAAGTGTTTTTTGAGGGTCATTTATTGCCCTAGTTTGAGTAATTTAAGGGCTAGAGACTCAGGCTCTCTTTCCCTCGATGCCTTGTAGGACTGCGGAATGAAATTTCTTAGTTTCATTATCCTACAAGGATCGTAAGTTAAAATATTTAACAATATGTCAAAAAAAGGGAAACATAAAAAATACGTTTGAAATTATAAATTGACAAATGTCCCTGGTGGCAACCTGAGCATGATAGCGTTTATTTGTTGCACCGGGGGCATTGTACATGGTAAAATGAAAGTTTTTTATTAATACAATATTACAATTAGAATAACTTTAAATTCTAATTGGAAAACAAACATAAAAATATTTTCAACGAAAAAGATCGCTGGCGGTACGGTACTAACGAGCTCAGTGGGCAAGCGGATTTTTGGATTTCGAGCGAAATCTCAAAAAATGACCACTGAACTGTAGAGGATACCGCCAAGGATGTTTTTCGTTGAAAGAACTTTTGAGGGTACGTAACACGTCGGTTACATGTCGTATATACAATAATAATAAATGACGATCGATCGTAATAAAAGGTATATATAAATCTTCATTGAAAAGCTAGTTTTGTTATGTAATCTGAATCCATATTACGTACACGGTGATGGCACTATTAATATGTTGCATGATATTGATATAGGTATGAAAGCATTTGAATTTCTTACTACTCACGAGGCGGGAGTAATTCATTCAAGCTGGGCTAGTCATTGACGTTACATGATTTTCAGAGTATTGAAATGCAAAAATTTATCGATTCTATAAATTTCCTATTCATGACTTGTTTCTGTGCTCCCAATTCTCAGAAGAAACAGCTTACTTTATAAAGCACCATAGCTCGTGTAATCAACCATTATAGTAGAACAGAGACAAGGCTACATTAATCCAACTGTTTATAGAAAAGAATAATCCTTCTCTCGAAGCTGCGTCGTATCTCCGAGGGTTCCAGTGGCGAGTTAGGAGTGAGAGGATAGGGGAGGAAGTTATTTGTGCGTCTAGCGGGGAGGTATGGGGATGCCTTCAGCGTGCGTCACTGCCCATTGGGCAAAGGGTAGTGCCACCGGTGGCTTTCGGCTTACCCGATCAACAAGAAGATGCCAAATAGCGAATATTTACTGTTTACCTGCCTGTTCACTATTCATGGCTAGCCCCAAACAAGGGTTCGGTTAAACCGGGGTCAAGTTCGTTTATCGATTCTACAATAAATTTTATTCGTGTCTGATATTGTAATTACGCGCATTGCCCGTTGTGCAATTATGCACTTCTTTTAGAAGCTATGGTTTCGAATCTGATTCCCACCCACTGGGACCAATTCATCAAGCTTAGACGATGACATCAAATTAAGAAGGTGCCCTATTGAAATTTAAAAAAATGTGTTTTAAGAAACACCATAATTTCTATGTATTTTATTTATAAATTAATCTGTATCGAAAACTTTACCCGGATTTTCATCTTAGATTATCAAGAATTTGCCCCCTAAAATGTAGCGGTATGGGCAATGGTGTGACACCGCAATTGGTTCTGCTTCTCAGAAGTGACGTTGAGTTTCCAGGGAAAGGCCTCCGTGGCCTCTGAACGGAAGTGGCGGGAAATGACGATTTATTTGTTCGGTGGGCATATTGTGATCAACCTATTTTCTTTCTCCGTGCTCTTTTGTTTGCTCGATTCTCCCGCCATTACCGCTGGCTTTAATTACGGCCATTATTAACTTTTCCCCCGCTGCGCCGCCCGCCATTGTTCTACCCGCCTCCCTCTCCTACCCTTCCCGATGAACCTTCCTGCGTAAGACCGGATATTTATAGAACTACGCTAGAATTGCCTCCGAAGCAATATGAGCTTTCTCGTACGAGACACAAATGAAAATGGAATCACCCAAGTGTCGTAGACACATAAGCTTGTCACACACGACGGATATAATATATAAGCTATCTGTGGGCGTAGTCATACAACCATACCAGTATATTATACTGGCGTCCACCCACCACACTCAGAAACCAGCGTTGTCGATGCCTTACTCTGCTTTAAAGGGAATGGGAGTGGTTTTTCGATAAAGGCTCTTCTCGACCTTCAACCCTTCCTCTTCAAGCGTTCAAAATTTCATCAATCTCGTAATAAAACTGTAGATGTCTATAAAAATAATAAACCCACAGACACTATTCCTCATACTTGACTTACTTTTACCAGTGATTCCTGGCATTATTTCATTATTTGGAGTAAAAAATGTAAATATAATTTTGGTCTCGCGTGACTTTTTTCATGTTTTTCTTTTTTTTTTCATCAAATAAAACAACAACTAACCACATCACTAAGCCGAGTAAAAGCCCAACCCCACACCCCTTCACTAACTGTCCAATACCTTCTGATTTTTTTATTTGAAAAAAACATTAAAAATGTTACGGGAGACTTAAATTTTATTTAACATTTTCTCAAATGTACGGAATTACTGGTAAAGTAAGTCAAGTACGTCCCTTAACACCTAGTGCATATATTGTATAGAAATTAAAAAAAAACATTAACATTGACATCAGTGCTGACGTATTAATTGCATGAGATGGCAATTTTCAGAAGTGGTTGTTCAGCTAGGTTTTTTTTTTTTTTTAATAAAAGAAAAGCAGATTTTAATAATTTATACATTTATAAAACTTTAACCAATTAAAAGGTTGAAATGATTTTTAAAAATTATTATCTGTGTATTCATTATTCATCTGTGGGGTGTGTTTCAGTGCATACATTCTGGGACTCAGAATACTATTGCAGGGAAATAATTATGCCGAGTCAGTGGACATCTTCAATTTATCACTTAAGTTCAACCAGCCAGCGGCCGAAAATCCACATTTCGTCGAAAAATGTTCTTACGATCGTTCAGGGCGGTCCCAATGTGAAAGATTAATTATTCTCCGTACCAACTTTTTAAAATTAGCTCAATTACGATTTTATTTCATTCCAAAGTTGCTTTAATTTATACCTGCATCCAAAAATGCTGAAACGCGTGACGATAAAACTATTTAAATTATGTACCTACTTTTTCTAATTATTTTTTTATCATAAGTATTTATCATTTTTTAATAATGTTTATGCAAAATAAGAATGTAAAAAAATCTGAAATATATTAGTTTGTAAGTGCCAATAAATACCAATTTTCATCAAGAAAGACATGTACGTATATATTTTTTAATAATCTTATTTAAACTAAAATTAAAATTCTGAAACATACGTTTACCAGATAATGTATTGATTTATTTTACTGCATGATTATATGATTTGAAATTGGTGTTGTAAAATACATGTACTTTTTGAAAATTTAACAAATCCGCCAACGACCTATGGTATAACCTTATTATACTAAAAGTAAACATTTTTTTCTGAAAATTTAAAACTTACGTTTACTAGATAAAAGAACAATCTTTCGAAACCAATTTATATTTTTTGTGAAAAAGAGTCAATACTTCTAAACACTGATTTAAAAATGACATAGGTATTTCTGGTTTTGTCTGGTTATACGCTCTTAATAAATACAAAAGATTGTTACCGTGACGGTTCAGTTATGTATATTACTGTATAATCTTTACTATTCCTATGTAAAAGCTCTTAGAAAGTGCGTTAATATAGAAAAAAAAATTATTGCCATGCAGAATTTCCCAATGATTACTCTCAATGTCTCAATCTGTGTTGTTCATTGAAATATGAATAATGTAATGATTTGTGTTCTCTGCACGAATGATTAACACGATGAAACGCGAATATGTATTTTGAATTTTTGTTTTTTTTTAAGCAATGATCTCCATAAATATTTCACAGACTCACATACGTCACCGACTATGGATAAAATGGTAGACCAAATAATCTACAAAATACAATTTCGTTTGTAAAAGTATTTTGAAATGTCGAATCTGCATTTCCTAGAAAGTTCGGTCTATTTTTTAATCCAAGGTAAAATATATTAGACACAGCCTTCTAAGGGTTGAGTTTACAACCCTCTTAAATCTATTTTAAGCTTCCGCTTAATTATTTAGTTCACTTGAATAAGGTATTACGTTGTAGAAGACGAACTCTTGAATGACGTCTTTTTTTACACTAGCGCAACACAGGAGGCCCTGAGGAAAATAAATTTCCTTCAGGGCCAATGTTGTCTCTTGGAATACTGTGTGAAGGGTCTCTTGAGGAAAAAAAGGAGATGAAGTTATAAGAAGGAAAAAGGTATGAGGGGTGGGTAGGAATCTGGGGCTCAGTGTTTCCATGAGTGATGGACGAATGAATCCGTAGGCGATGTTCCGAGAAAGTCCTGCTGGAGAGGTCAAAAGATCTCCCTCATCCGGTCTCCCCCGTCTGCGCAACTGTCGCCAAGGCCTGGACAAACCTCACCCCATGAACCGGGCACCCCTCCTAAGTCACCAAACTTATTAAACCACTTGAGTGACCTATGGCAGAGGTGTTGGTTATCCAATAAATGGTTCCCGGGGCGGCGGTACCCATACCCTCGAAAATTATACCCATATATCGCTTTGCATATTTAAAAATTATAATTTCCATTAGGTACCTATTCATTTTAAATAGCTGATATCCCCAGCTTGGCCCAAACTTTACAAATCAGATACAGTCAGTGTCCTTCCTCTTGAAGGTTTTGAAAGTCAACTATGTAAAATTTCATCAAACTCGGAATGAAACTGTAGATTTTTATAGCTATCAAACAAACGCCGCTCGCCCGGTGTCCGACAAGTGGCCAGTCACTCTTCTTTAAATAAATAGATAGATATGTAGATGAATACTAAGTAGAACTTTTATATGACTGATACTTTTTTGGCATTCAGTGATATCTACGGATGTTGGTAGATCCCACAGCAAACATTTCATCTCGCACTTGAGTAATTCTAGTTGATAAGGAGCTAGAGCTGTCTCCAATAAAGGGATTATGCAGTAGCTTTGTGACATGTTTTCGCTTTGGAGAACAAAGTGTCGCAGTCTAAAGTCCCCCACGGAATTTTAAATCAAACAGGTTTAAAGTTGTCCTCCGCAATGTGTGGCACGTCACTGATGTTCATAGATAGATTTGATGACGAATAGTAAGAAGTAATGAACTCATTCTTTCCATAAAATTGATGCCACAATCTCCAAATTCAACATTGTTCTAATGATATCTTAATGAAGGCAGACAAAAAAAAATCAGAGCGTGCAATTCACTCAGATAGTAGTGAAACCTTCAAAAAACTAAAGTAGACAAGAGTGGGAAAACTACAAAGCACTTTTTTTTATCAATGTGAATGGTGATTTTTTCCATATTTTGGTCGTCGAATTCTAGAACACCTTTTTCATACATTTGGTCATCTTATAAGTATTTGTGTTCTCTTCTTCGGAGTGGCTAGACGTCGCTTTCGTTTGTGTTTCCTTTGTCTGTTTCATTTTGGAGTTTGAAGATTGAATATTGATTTTACAAAAATTAAATTATTTTTTTATTCTGATTCCATCCTTGGTCCGCTAAATGTCTGGCCGCTGAGGTTTGTCAGACGCTTTATACCTCTTCACCAAAGGAGATTTGCGTGGGACTGTGGATTTATCGATTTTTCTGTATTATTGCGGAACCGAGTATACCCGTGAATCAAATAAATATTTTATTGCTATCTCATTCTCTCGAAGGGTAAATCTTATAGATGTATGTGTTTGTCTCTTTTTAGTATCGCTCGTTCATCGAGTTTCGAATCACAACGCTGCTAAAGAAGTTTTCACTTAAAAAAATAATGCCAGAGCTCCCAGTCTTGGGGCAGGAGTCAATGTTTTTTTTCTATTCGCCAAATTAAAAACGTAGTACCCCAATACGCAGTTAAGTCAGTAACCCAAAAAGTTTATTATAATAAACACTCTTAATCTATAAGAAATGAACTCTCATACCTTACTTTAATTATCTAATTATTAGTAAACGACATCAAGAATGATATATTAGTCAACGTTAAAAAACGATATATTAACATTGACCTAGTCCTTAGGATATATATACTTGGTCGAAGTATATTAGTCATAAAAAAATGACATGTTCAGCGACATTTAAAATAAATCACTGATGATGCCTATTTTATTTCAAATTTTAACCTTACCTAGTTTACCCACCTTTTTAAGTTAATAATGCAGTTTTATGCAGCTTTTTTGTTTTATTTACTGCTTTAACATGAGAAGTTGACTTCAAATTTTCAAATTCCATTAATTCATTCAAAACTCGTTACGAAAAGCCATAGTTTTTTTTTTCTTGTTGAAGATATTATTAAATATAATTCTAATTAATTATAAATTACTAGCTGGGTTACCCGGCTTCGCTCAGGGCAACATTCGAAAGTGTTCTGGAATGTTCCATACTGATTAAAACGATTCCCTATTCCCGAAAATTCCACGACATACTCTGCCACTCCTACCAGAATTTTCTAGAGCTCTATGGAACCTTCTAGAACTTTCCGGAAGATTGTTCTCGAAATTTCAAGAGGGCGAAACTTCCATCCCTTATATCTTTAAGAGAACGCCCTTTATGTAAAAACGGTTACCCTTATTCCCTAGGGGGGATAGAGATCTACCGCACCATATAACTCCCTTGATCGTACCGGGACTCGTTTCTGAGTTTTTACGGTCCGCACGTTTTTTTTTACTTTCTTTTATAATATATAACTGTTTCCCGGCATGCGTTGCAATGCCATATTCAAATAAATAAAATGTTACTCCTTGCATGTCCTTTCCCGTGCGTTCCCCTCCAGCTTTCCACTTCCGCCTTCCCCGCTACCGCTCTCCCGCTCCCCCGTCCAGCCAACCCCCTGGCACTTCATTTCTTGACTCTCCTCCCGCCCGGCCCGTAGCCGAAACTTTTTTCTAATACTAACAATTCTAAACTCGTGATATCTTTCTAATTAAATATCCGAATTGAAGAATTCAAAAAGTTAAATAAAGGTATTGAAGCTGTCTTGAATATGAAGTAATTTATTTTGATAAGGATTAAAACCAAGATACAAATGAAGAGCCTTTTGAAGCAGCGACATTTAAATTAAATTTTTAAAATAAAAGAATACTTATTGTGGCATAACCATAATAGTTAGACATATGCTGTCGCGACCTTTTTTGTAAATAATGATCTGTTCTACAAAGTCGTAGTACATTATTTTATTCTATCATCAATAGTTTTCGCAGCGCACGCGATGTAAAGAATATTTTAGGTAATTTTTTTACACCTTGGGTTGCATTGTTGAAGTTTTAGTAAGGATGCCTATTTTTTTTTGAAAATATAATATAGCCTATGTCACTCAGGGATAGTGTAGCTTCCCAACAGCGAAAGAATTTTTCAAATCGGTTGAGTAGTTTCGGAGCCTATTCGATGCAAACAAACAAACAAACAAATCTTACCTCTTTATATAGTGTAGTAGATAACCATTACCTATTAAATCAATAATAAACCACGTAAAAATTTCTAACTTTTTGTTGCGATTGGTTCTGTCTACATTTTCGTTTGTTTGCAGGCACCGAATTTCAGTAGAAAAAAATAACATTATTTTGTTGTAAGTAAATATTTACACACAAATTTTTTTATACTATAGTTGTTTCGACGCTATTATAGGTATCTATAAATATTTTGTTTGTGTTCAAAATAATAAAATTCCAAAGGGTTTTAAATCATCCAAGAAGTAAGTAATTTGCGTCTCCTATAAGCGATTTATGAATTTGCGAACATTATTATGTTAGATAAGTTTTTAGATTTTCACGGCCAAAAGCATTTTCGTTGTAATTAATACACATCGTCGGATCTACCGGATCTGCCCTGATGATGGACACTGCAACGCTGTCCGAAACGTCGGCTATAGTAGGAGGTAGCACAACACGGCATAACACCCCAAAAACTAACAACGAAAATTATTATGTTAATTTAAATATTTTTTACAAATGCCTTACTTGTTTGGTGTGATATTGACAGTATTTCCGCATACATGGGCTATTTCCTTGCGTGTAAGAGTAGTTTATATTATAATGTATGTAGTTACTAATTACAAGTACTTAGCCACAACGTGATACTAATGATGTCTTGCGGAACTAACATCTTAGAACCGCAATTGAAGTCGAATTAACACTTTGTGATTGTGAAGGCAGGTCCCGCTAATGTCGCCTTTGTTAACTAACTAACTGTTCGCAGTTCTCACCCGGTGGCTAATTATTATATCGGACTAACCACGGTCAAGTAACGTAGCTCTTTTGACAAGTTCAGATAGGCGCTACAGTAAGAGTATTGCTCCGTTTCAATACTTCTTTCTGTTAAGTGCATCATTAATGAGAAAGAGGGACAGGTTACAATGGTTTCTACAATAGCAGCAGGTCTCTGTAAGGTCGAATCTTCGCTGCGTCTCGGTCCGTTGAGCCTGGCTCATTTCTTTGGGTATTTTTTTGATAAAATAACGTTATTTCCAATTGATTTGCAACGTAGCGATTTGAAACAACGGGCAACCATAATATCCGTTTTCATTTGAGCGAAGAAAAACTGAGCGTTTGGCCCAAATTTAAGTGACAATGTTTTTTTTTGTGTTGTAATCCATTTTTCCGCCCTTGTTTTCCGACTTTAACCTTTAAACATTTCCAAAATAGGGAAGAGAGTGTTCCAATGTCTTTGGGCAGTTGTTGGTAACTTCTGTACGATTTGGTATAATGGAAAATTAATAATTATAGAAACAGTACAAGGATTTCTTATATTTTAATCAACATTAACGTCGTCCAAAACTTTTTAATCATTTTATTATAATATAACAATTCTACCATGAATTAGATTATATCATCACGTCGCGGTCGTCGTTGCCATGTCCTTACAGGCATTGTGCCAGTGTGAAGAATTCCATTAGGGGAAGATTTTTCTCCTCAGAGACAGACGCCGCGCCGAGGCAATACCCATTTAATATCGACGCCAGACGCCGCCTCGAGTTTCCTCGGCTGCGATCGGAATAAAAGGGGGCGGGAAGAGGGGCGGGAGCGTCGCGCGCACCCTCCGACGCGACGCCGACGGTTCAATTCTCGGATCAGCCCAACGCGTGAAGCGAGAAGCAGACGCCGACTCGGAACAAGACTTCACTTCAGTCACAGAAAGTCCAGCGCGAGGTTTGCACGCGTCCGCGCACCTAATACTGACAGTTACTCGTGCCCGATTCTTCTTCAGCGCGTGCGTTTATTCACAAGTCTAATACATAAACAACATGCAACGTCACTCATTACTTCAACCTAGAATCTGTTTAGCGTGGAAATAGGTCACGGAATTCAATGGGAAACTCGATGTGAAAAGTACTCCGCGCGACCACTTTTCCCGAAACATAACCAAAACCGACCCGCGACCGGTGAAAACCCTTTAAAAGGAGTTATTGAATTTCTCCCAAAATACTCCTCCCGTTTCACGCTTTTGTATTCGATACCTCATATATTATTATATTGGCGTATTCGCGTTGTTTTTAGTCATCAGTTGTTGGTGTTGGTGATATCCAGTGTGGTGTTATCGTGACACCCGCCAGTTAGTTAGTCACCGGCACCAGTCAGTAGTCACCCACGGAGCTGCATCAGGCGATGGAATACAATGGATGAATTATTCACTGTTTGCTAAATTATCTCCTAGTTTTTTGTTATTGATTCAAATGCAACATCAATCGCGACATTTACACCGCGATTTACAACTGCTTGGTACCGTCAACTTGACAGTTGGTTGCGAGTTTCGTTCTGTGTAAAATCGTGCCAAATGTTTTGTAAAGTTTATTATTACATACATGTATCGATGTGCTCTACATATAGTACTCTCTCCTATAAAAGCAAATTTAAAATGTATTTTCTTAGTTATGTCATAAACTATCGTGAAAATATTATTTCATAATTTAATATGATAAACTTTCGGGATGAATGGACACGCTTAATAAGAATATTATTCAGAAAAACCTTTTGGTTCACCTTACTATAAAAGACAACTATTTGCATTCGGGTCGGTGGAAAACACTGCATTCAAAATTTCAATACAAAATATCGTAGAATACGGATATAAATGATTGAAAATGACTATCAGCTGTCATCCCATACGACGAAAGCAAATTTTCATTTATCATTGAAATTTTAAATGCAGTATTTTCCATCGCCCCGAATGCAAATATTTAGTTGCCTTTTTAAATAATTAACAAGATTTTTTGTCCGGTCATCCCGAAAGTTTACCATTCGTTCATAATTAAATGTTTGCAAATCATTTAATTTCACTAAAATGTATGAAGAACCTCTAAAAAAATTCTATGAAAGTACGTTACGTAGATTAGTAAAGCGTAATTAATATCAGACTGACTCTTTACTATAATAATATCCAAAATATTCCACTTTAATAAAATCCAAAACTTTACCAAGTTTTCCGTAACGAACAGCAATCAATACGGCGCAGCCCATTAAGTTCTAATCAACAAGAATTCGCGTCGAGAACGTTCAATAAAAATGATTATTTGAAAGGAGCCGTCATATGTTTCGTTATTCATTCAATTGGTATTGTTGCGTTATTTTTATTCGCCTTCGATACTAGACACTATTCGTATTCATTACCTACATTTGTTTCATTCTCACATTATGTTTCTAGCAATGAGCAGTGCGGTTGTAAACATAACTAAAGAATTGCATCGCGAAATATTCAAAGTAATTTGGTATAGTGAGTGTTTTGTGAATGTTTGCGGTTCGAGAAGCTAGCATTTCTGTCATTCGGCTTGAATTTGACTGTTGTTGAGCTGTGTTGAGTGTCGAGGTGTTGAGTGAGTGTAAGTTGGTTGAGTGAGCAGAAACATGGTGTCCAGCACCATGACGGTGGAGATTCCGGAGCCCATGGGCCCCTCCGTGCTCTCGGGCACCACCGTCCTGCCCACCCTGGAGGAAACTGCAGAGGAACGGTAAGACATGTTTGAGTGCTCTTTTTGAGCCCTTTATCTTTCTACTACAATATCCAGAGTGGAAGGAATTCTCAGTAACCTTGGAGGCTCTATAATACTTCAAATACAAGAGTTGAATTCGAACAGACTTCAATATGTATTACTGAATCATCAAACGCTATGAATTCGAACAGGCTTCAATATGGATCACTGAATCATCAAACGCTATGTATTTTATTGGTAATTTTTCGTTACTGGTGTCCACGCGTATTATTAATAATTTTTAGAAAAAAACTTTATATTCGCCTTAATTACTATAAAAGGAAACTTTTTGCATTTCGGGCGGCGGAAAATTATGCATTTTAATTTTCAATTGCGTAAATTAAAATTCACTTCGCGAACCGATCGGCGACTGTCAGCAGCCTTTAGGTACGTCACTGTTATGTTGGTATCCCGTAATATATATCGTAATATTAAAATAGTTTATTTTTTTATTTATTTCTTAATTAAACTCAAACCAAGAACCTACTTAAGATTCTTACGTACGATAATTTTAAAACCTTCATATCAATATCAATGGTCCACCAAGTAAACAATGGATTTTAATTTTAACGAAATAACTACATTTTAATGTGCCTTATTTTCCATTTCCAAAAACTGAAATAAGTATCACATTATTATCTAACTGATAAGTAGATGTTTTAAGTGCCTATTAATCGTGTCCTATTTTATGTATTTTTACAAAAAAACTACTTACAGAACGCCTTAAAGTATAAAAAAGATAAATGCACTTTTAAAATTGTTCTTCCAAACTGCATCGGGGAGTGATCTCGATAGCATGTGATCGATTATTTTCTAACTAAGCTTATTGAAAAATATTTGTCTTGACAAGATAGGATGGTGGAAGAAAGCATTTCAAAAGAACCCAAACTGGTACTTACTCTACTTTCTTCTGATTTTTTGTGACTTGAATCTACACTAACTTGTTTAAGCAATGATTAGTTAGTTAGTACCCAGATCTGGAAAATTAATCTTTCACAACCATACTTCTATCATTTCTCCTCCACAATTCCCTCTATGCATCAATCACCAGTCAGTATTGTGTGGCTAAGTCATTTCTAGTCCATCGTGTGCTGCGAAGAGCAAAAACGAGGCATTTGAATTATTAATTATTGATTGACGAAAACGCTGCGCATCTACTATATAATTATACGTACTAGTACTCGTATGTATACCATACCTAAGTCTGGCGCCTGCAAACCTATTCCCTCAAATTCACACAGTAGGACCGGAGATAATTCTCCCTACGCTAGGGTAGGGTGGTATTTTCTTTATTCACCTCCCATAAATCTCTACCCACACTTCCAGCTTCTTTTAATGGCCTAGAGGCGCCACTGAGCCGCGTACTGTTCCCGTTAACTCCGTAATGAATATTACAACTCAACTTCTAATACTCTTATTTTTTTGTTGTAATTTTTCTGAAATATCCACGACAAAAGTGCTGAACAATAGTTGTAAATGTAAAGCAACCTAAAACTATTTTTCTATTTTTTTTTTAATCAGATGATAAATAATTACCAATCAGATTTCATAACATAATACATAAATGGATGAACTGGACTTAAGTTTTAGAGAGTGAGCCGACAGTTTATCCCCGACAGTTGATCCCCCGAAATTATAATTAAAAATAAAAAAAAATTTGTACATTATTTATCAATTTCAAACCTAAAATCGAATTCAAAAATACCTTTAATAAAATAAATTGGTATGCATATTGAACGAATTTATTTACAGTGTCGGTTTTTGTACTATATATAGTACTAGCTTTTACCCGCGGCTTCGCTCGCATGGTATTAGTGGGATAATTATTGGCATAATTGTTATTATTCTTGCTTTTTTGTCTAATAAAAAATAATTATTGTTTAATAGAAAATTTCTTCGCAAATAAAAATTCTATTTTAGAAAATATTTAAATTATAGAAATTTATTTTAAGTACCTACTCCCCTAATTTATTCTGATCATTTCGCCTCAAGTAGGAATTAGTATTTTATTCATATTTGAATCCAGAGAAAAACCTAAAGAAATAACAAAATTACAGCCCACGTCAAATAATTACATAGCAACGCTATGCTGTTCGTCTGGACAATAAACATTTTTAGAGATAGGTAGATATTAACAACTATGACGCCAACAAAGCACTATTTTTTTAGTGAATTGCCTAATTAAAAAAAAAATAAATAAAAAATCATTTTTTCCAAGGTAACAAATTGTTTGACGTTTGCAATAACTCGATTTTGTTAGGGACAGAAAACGTATGAAAAATAATTGCATAACGCTACAGCTTATTCATAACGCCAGAGCTTACCAATATATATAGCCTATGTTACTCGCAAATAATGTAGCTTTCGATTAGTGAAAGAATTTTTAAATTCTGTTCGGTGTTTATTGCGTGAAAGAATAACACTCATCCATACAAACTTTCGCCTTTATAATATCTATAAGATAAGATATAGACAGGGAGTTTTATCCCTGACGCATTTGAATAAAAATATGTTTTATACTTTTGTTATTCGACGGTACGTCCTCCCCGTATGTTTTGTGTATATAGGTATACCATATTTTCCCTAAACCGACTGCATATTCTCAACTGTCATGGAATCGTTTTAGAGTAATTATTCGTAGGTACTTCATACGAATACATCAAACGAGAAAAAAAACATGGCCGAACTCTTAAAATACATTCAATTTTGACTTTGACAAAAAACAGAATTTTAATGCATCTTTTACCATTTAATTAAGTTTTATCAAAGTGTTATATCAAAAAAAATGTATTAAGCGTGTCCAGCCACCCTAAAATATTACCCATATTTTATTGGAGTCTGTACACAATATAATAATTTCCAATAATGGCACAATATAATAATTTCCTGTATCATCAATGAAAGCGAAAGGTCATTTAAAATAACGCCACGTTGCACGGTAAAATGGGAATGGCGTCATTTTACTGAAATAAGCTCACTTAAAGGCGAAATAATATTTTTTTGTTTTGCTGGTAATTTTTTGTCTATTGACGACAAAGTTAAAACTCACCTTCAGATACCAATTTTTTTGTAGGTAGTGTAAAATGAAGACGCCATTTGCCGTCTAGAAGTCTCTAACTTTATATACAAAAGTAGGTAGGAGATATCTTTATCTAGCCAATTATGGTATAATAGTGGAATAAAAATGTCACCATTATTTTTTGCAAATTGCTGCAAGTGAATCATATTATGAGCGGCGGCCGAGTAAATCATATTATATCAAACGCAATATATATATAGGGTGTTAGGGACGTACTTGACTTACTTACTTAACCAGTGATCCCTGACATTATTCGAAATAAATAATATTAACCAAATGTAAGTCTCCAGATGTCTTTTTTTCAATATGCTTTTCTTAAAAATCAAACTAAAAAGAAAATTCTACCACATGTCGTCACCGTTCGCTCGGCCGAGTAACCAATTAACTCCTCATCTCGCCCCTAGCTGCCCAATACCTACTTATTTTAAAAAATGTCACCGGAGCCAAAATTTCATCTACATTTTTTACTCCAAAGAATGACGGGAATCATTGTTTTAATTAAGTAAGCCCCAACACTCTGGATAAATTAGGTATTAAATTGATGTCAGAAATTTATCAAAAAATTCTAAATAAACCTACTACAAATTTTAACAGTTGGTCTTATTAACAACAGCTGTTTTTTTTTCAGTACATACTCCTAAATAAAGTTTGTAATTTTTACTTTTTTTCTTATAATTTTTTTTCTAAATAAGAAATTAAATAAGAAAAATAAATAATAAATTTCTCTAAATACGAGAAGGGACCCAAAAAAGGGTAATTTCGCCATAACTTCTTTATTTCTCAATATTTTTGCACCAAATTTTGGTCGCCTTTAAAGTGTTCTTCATTGACCACAACGCTTTTCTCCAAACGCTTCTTTCTTTGTTCAAAATGGTTTTCAAATTCACTTATCGGGATGTCCTTTAGGCCTTCCGGCGATTTTTGTTTTACCTCCTCCACAGTGACTAAACGCTTTCCTTTCATCTCCCTTTTCAGTGTACGGAAAAAAGGAAAGTCACAGGGGGCTAGATCACCTTGGAAAAAAATCAGTCTTCAAGCTGATTTTGAAGCTCTTAACATGCCGGAAGTCGACGCTCCCTTTGCTCGTCTGTGAGAAGGCGGGGGACAAATTTGGCTGCAACCCTTCTCATGTGTGATTCTTCGGTTAAAATCATCTAAATTGAACTCCATGACATTCCAGACATCTCAAAGAGTTGATCAATGGTTCGGCGACGGTCTCCACGAACGAGGGAATTGATTTTGTTGACGTTTTCGTCAGTTTTTGACATTGATGGGCGTCCTGAACGAGGTTGGTCTTCAATTAACATTTCTCCATTTTTAAAACGTGAAAACCACTCGTAGACTCTGGTTTTACCTAGGACAACATCCCCATAAGCAGTCAGCATTACAATAGTTTGCCGATTTCCCCAACAGGAAACAAAATTTCACAGCTGCGCGTTGCTCTCGATAATCTGCCATAACTTCTTCGCCGAAATGGAAAAAGTTGTTTTACTAAAAAAAATCTCACGGGCGAACCGATGCACTCATAGTGACACAACTTCGCATACTGACTCAGGAGGAGTGACCCTAACGGATAACTGGTCAAACTATGGGTCCCCGTACTCTTCCTCTCCACCACAGCACAACTAACGTTACTTCTGGGTCCCCCTCATAAGTTTCCTTAATCAATTAACGCGCCGTAAAGAATATATTTCTGAATTTGATTTGTACAATCCTTTGAAATGTAAGTCTTCCGCTAAGCCAGCGATTCATTTTTAATGTACTTAAAGTTTGCTAAGTTAACTTGGTGAAAGCGACTTAAGATTCCACCACGTCTGGGCACTGGCAGGCTTCACTGCATCCGCGGAACTCGATAATTAATTCTTTTGTAGTTTTGCACTTTTGTACCTACTCCAGTTCTTCTCCTGTTCTCCGGATCTCACAGTTTCACAGTTGTTAATTTAATGGATGCCCTAAGAGTTGTTACTATCATAATTCATTACACAATGGAATAATTATTGCTATTATGATTGCGTTGATTCATCCCGTTGGTACTTTATTTTCTTCATATTTTAATGACGATGAATAATATTGCAAAGGCCACGGAATATTCTCACAACCTACTAGTCTAAAATAGATAAGTTTTCATTATCAATATTTCTGCTTCCATCAACGCGATGTTTAATTCCATTATCTTCTTTGGCTATGATTCAAAACATTACTGTTATATTATATAACTTTATTTTATAAGCACAGATTCATTTTGAAGCCCGTCTCAAAAATATAAATCACTTTGCATTCACATATTGCTACAATATCCAGTATTTATTAATATTTATGTAACCTATTAATATACCTTTTGGTTGATTAGTCGAGGTATTAATTCCGTTGCTACTAATTTAATTCCTTATTTACCGAAATTACCTCACTGCTATTAAAATGAATTTTCTTTCAACTATTTGTATCCCGAAATAAGTTGAATTTCAGTTGATTTCTGCTGACAAGTTAATTGTGGAGATTGTCAAGACTTGTCACTGAATTTGACTGACAAAATATGGCTGGAAAATGCGCGTTCGTAATGGGGGCTTGATTTCTAAAATGAATTAGGTAAATTCACTATTTCGATGTTGTAGAGCAGCGGTTTTCAGCCTTTTTGAGTCTGCGTACCGCTCGACTCTTACTACAAATTTGTTGTACTCCCTACCCTCTACCTATCTTGTGTACACGTGTAATTAAAGACATGTTTCATTTGTATTTTTTTAATAATCTAATTATTAAATTAATTTAACAATAATGTCGCACAAATATAATTAATACAGAGTGTAACCTGACTTCGGGCATTTTTAACCGGCGATTCTACATGCGAAATTGAACAATTTTTTTTCCACTTCTTTTATTTCGACGAAAAAAATTAACGTTCTCCGTAGACAACTTCAGATCACAAAATGTATTATTTATTTTATTTAAGTTTTATTCCAGCATGACTGGGAGGACAGTGCAATCCCAGTCTGCCATATTACATAAACAACTATAAACTATAAAAGGAAAATAAAATGTGATCACATATTATATATTTAAAAAAAAAGTATTAACTTAAAAAAAAAATTATTAAAAAAAATTATTTAAAATAAAAATTAATAAATGAAAATTGTTGAGATGATGAATTTTTTAACCTCGAAAAATTTTATAGAAAAAAAAGTTTTTCGTATTTCGGTAGTTGCAATAAAAGCCCGATTTCCTGTTACACCCTATATAAAAAAAATCAATCAACGTTAGTAATAATAATAATGTTAATACAGTCAATATGACCCTTGAGCTTGCTTTGCAGAGCAAAGTTTTAGAAAATTTGGCTCAATTTCACATAGGTAGAGCCTCAAGTCTGGTTCAGCATTGAGGCGATTGCGATATTTATTTTTAATAAACGCATATGAAGAAAATGCCTTTTCACACAAATACGTGCTTGTGAATGGTTATAATATTTTTAGAGCTTCAGCTGCTATTGTAGGACATTCTTTTGAAATTTCGAGCCAGAAGCCTATCAGAGACATTTTTTCGATGTGAGTTTTGAGCTCAAAAGTGATTCAAAGCTTAAAATCTCGCACAGATTTTCCACTTCTTACCGCCGAAATTGAAAACGTTGGGTCAAGTTTCAAATCCTATATCGAGCCGCGTACCCCCAATCTGTCGTACCACAGGTTGAAAACCACTGTTGTAGAGTGTACAATGGGTTCGGTCAATGTGGGCCTGTTTGGTTAGTATATTGGTCGTTATCAATGACAAACAGGAAAATGGTTTGGTTGGTTGACCGTAATTAGTTGAGTGTCACCCCCAGAAGTCACAGCCACTCGCAGTGAAGTCATTGAAATAAAGCAACCCAGCACAAACAGATGGCCTTCTAATTTAATAACAAACAATGCATAATGAATTGTTTTTTTTTGCTGTTTTTTGAGGATCAATTAAGTACTCTAATTTCTTCCATACGATTACAGATCTTTGTATCAATGTCAGAGTTGAGGAAAAAAGTAAAGTGACCAATAGTGACATCCATAATATTATTATTGAACCATTAGAGACACCTAACCGGTGTATTAGATGTATCCAATAAAGATGAATCTATTAGCAGTATGTATAGTATACAGGCAAAGGGTGTCAGGTGCCAGTAAGTGGGTGGGGGGAGGGGATGTAAACTGCGCCAGGTAAAGTAAGGTAAACAACACCGTTTAATCCACTTTAAACATTCATTTAATTGGATTAGCATTGTACACAAACTGCCGCGGATATTATTACTAAGTGGAACATTAGGCCTGCTAATAAAACACCTACACACTACATACAGATTACTGATATTAATTTACAAACTACTCATTATAATTCAACTATGTTGTTTATTCATGGTAATCGTTAACGATGAATTTTCACAGGTGGAAAGGTTCATTTCCGATCATTTTCTTAATTTTTATGCATCCTGTTTTGAACATGGTTCTTTCATCTAAAATTTTGTCAGTTTTTTTTATATGAATACCGCACAAGAATTTGAATGGTCCGATGCCAGTGATACTAAGTCAGCTCAATTAGGATATGTTGTGAGGTTAGGGGGGGGGGGGTTGAAAAGGAGAGTGAATTATGGAAGGGGAAGGTTAGGAAATGCCTGACTCTTTAGATCCGCTCACTAAACATGGTTTAAATCATTTCAAGCAATGATTCGATTTTAAATTGTGATCTTTCACTAGGGCGATACTGACAGAATCTAACACCGTACCAGATTTGCAGATTATAAATCTAACAGTGTTACTGAATTTTTCTAACAACGCAGGTTAGTTAGTTTCTAAGGTCCCAACAGCTCCCAACCGCCTGGGGGGAGGTAGTGGAGAGGAGAAGGAGATAGGGAAGACGAAGTTGAGGAAATTCTTGGCTATTCAGATCTGGTCACCAACCACGTCTTCAGCCACTTCAAGCGACGTTTCAATTGTCAATGGTTTTACACCAGGGTGAGAGTATCTTTCACTCTGAAACATTGTGAAATAACACAAATTAATCAAATAAACTTTACTTGTGCACGCCGGGATTTGAACCCGCGTTCTCCGGATTTTTATTCAAGACTCATGGAAAAACTGCTGAGAAAAACTGCAGGTGGCGTTTACAAGGAATAGGAAGGTACCTACTTACAATAAACCGTTGTGCTTTTTCATTTAAATTCAGAACGTTCTACATTACTTTTCCCTCCCACACACCAACCTTTCTGGATATACAAACAACACCGATTCAACCCCCATACAGATAAAAGCAGAAGCTATGGCACCCTTCCCCTCATACCCGGCGCCCTGAAACAGACAGCGGTAAACTCGGTTCGTTTACCTTTCGGGAAGTAGCTACTATAATCCTGCCAACAGGATAAGTACCACTGGGCGTTTTTTACCTATTTCCTTTTCATTCATGAGCAAATGTTTGCGATGGGTCATATCGAACTTACTGTCAGCAAGACTATGAAGGTACCAAGTTTGAAGTGTATCAGTGGTGTCACCACAGAACCGGGATGAAAGCGGTTTACAGGGCACCTCAAATTACACACAATACACATGAAACACTGTAGACATAATCCCTAGAAATATCATATAACCACTTGAACATTTTTGGCCAGTTTCTAAAAAAACACTCCCCAAAATTCGCTGACCAAAATGAGGCCAATTTGAAGAGATTTTAAAACATTTATTGGAATTATTTCAAAATTTCCCACGCGTTGTATACTTCGATTAATCACAAAGATAACTTAGTATTTTCACTTTTCAACAAGGTCTCGCATTTCTTT
Source organism: Limnephilus lunatus (assembly GCA_917563855.2). Taxonomy (NCBI): domain Eukaryota; kingdom Metazoa; phylum Arthropoda; class Insecta; order Trichoptera; family Limnephilidae; genus Limnephilus; species Limnephilus lunatus. Next base: position 51,189,096 of record OU830592.1, read on the forward strand.
TAAATTACTTTTTATTGACATTTCCCGAAAATGTTTTTTTCTTACAAATCATGGGTTGCGTATTAAAAAATGCCTTTTCGAATTTAAATTTATATCTTGTGATTATCTTCTAGGTTTATAGACAACATATAGAAGTCATAATACTTATCAAAATAGGTAGGTACTACTAGAGCAATTAATACGCAGAATTCATTCGTTTATAAATTTTAACGATTTTTTATATATTTTTTATGAATCCTAAAAATATGGGACAAGCGGTTGGTTACAGGTGCATTCGGAGGTGATTTTTTTTATTGAGGGCGGGATATTTCCAAATCGGACGCTCAGAAATCCCGGACGCTGGATGCGTATTTCAATTATTCGTGAACGCGTGAGTGGCTAAAACAGTTTGAAAGAAAACGGTTTTCGCCAATTTACGTACAAGGAATTTCGACTCCTAGACCTCAGACAAGCCAATGAAATTCATTTTCTGTTCAGGAAAGTATTTATATATTTGAAAATTTCACCATAGGGAAGGAAATTTTGAATTTACTTCGGGCTCACGGACACGCATAAAGCAAGCATCTGTATCATCCCACCTTTCTGTGGTAGACCTGGATACAGGTTGATATTTAATATGTCCTATGTTGGTCCTATGACCGAGTTGAGAACGGCGCAGGCGGTTTACAATTTATTTTCAACACAATGCCACAGAATATTAAACATAAAAACAAGAATTTCACATGGCTTTTTAATATAATGCTGGCGCAGCAGACCCGTGACACATTACAGGACAAATGTAGGATTGATAAATTGCACATTAGTTAAAAAGCTCAGTCCCTTGAAATCGCGAACTCTGGACTTTCTTGTCAAGATTAACCTCAAGAAATGTTAACAGAAATAAACATTACAAATATAATATTAAAATAATGTTCCATTAAAAAAATATTGAATTATTGGTGGGTACTTTGTCGCCTGTCGGAATTCTCGATATCTCAGTCCCAATTTTGAAAGAATTCATTGGACCAGAGTTACAATCACAGACAGACAGACCCACAAACAAAATTAGTATTTTTATGATTGGAAGCAAATTTCCCCATTATACGTTTGAAAGAAGTAGGTAGGCACCCTTGCTCGTAGTTTTTTCAACCCTATACTATCATTGTTCATTTGTTCAGAATCATAAATTTAAAAATCAGCCACTGTGTAATATTGTATGAATATATCCACTTTTTGATCAAGTTCCTTCTATTATTCCCAGTTCCTTATGTCGCACTTAGTCATCGCTTTGATTCATCAAATTTTAGGGTCACCCTGAAAATTTAAATGTATCAATCGATTTTTCGTCCTTCCACCGATGTATCCTGCCCAGTACCCCCACTTGTGATTGTGGATGGCGCCGTAGAAGATAAATTCTTTCTCCCAAGCTTCCCGAAATACATTGGATGGAACGCAAATCCCGCTGTAAGTCGTCTTGGTATATTGTTTATATGCTGTTGATGTTCGCTGTCATACAGCCGCAGATATAGTTAATCAAATTAGACTTCCGTTGGATAAATTCCTGTAAGAATCGGTTAGTAGATGTGTTTACAAATACGCCAGGTGTTCAATTCCGCTACTTCCTCCATCATTGCAAATCAAATTTTCCGCTACTGATGATGGAAGAGTTCTCATATATACTCGTATCAGGTTTTTCGTAACCAGGGAATGTTTGTCATGCTTTTTTAAATTTAATAAACGTGATCAGATCAATATAAAACAGTACTTACAGTTTTATGATATTCACGATTAAACCTTAAACATTTTCGAATTAAAACGGAACGATAAGAAAAACGTAGATAGGTGGCCGTATTATTAAAAGAGCACCTATTTATTTTTTTAAATGTCTTTATTGAACACCCGTTGGACTTTTACATAAATAATACAAATCGAAATATTACATAGTCTATATACAATATATATATATCAGTAGGCATCATGTTATTAATACAGAAATACATATTATGAGTTTCTTCCACAACTAATTATCTGTGCTTTGATGCAGGATGACTTGCATAATAGTTAATGATACATGGCGTTGCATCCAAAACTGCTTATAAATTACAGCATCAGTTGCATTTGTAATGTACTGTAAATACTAAAAACGAAACGAGATGAAATTGTGTTTGCTGGAATTAGGTGATAGTTTGTTTAGGAAAAACAAGGTATGTAAGGAAAAAGGCATGACCAATCACTTACCACTGTATCTCTGCAAAGGAGCACACGACATATAACCACAATATAATTAAGCGGCTATATGTAGTTCTCAAGATAACTATAGCCACAACAAAACGAATGAGTACAAAATGTACTAGCGAGATGGTCAAATTCCTTCTTTTTACTTGAAAACGACATTGTGTACATAAAAAACCAATAACTTGCTTCCAAGGTAGTTCCAAAATCTTATTCTGTTTTTAAAACTAATGCACTCGAATTTTCCCTATTTTTTCTTGCCACTGTTCCAAATTTCAAATACTTTTTCAGCAAGGTGATGGTTAGGGAGAGGTAAAAACTGGATAAATGACATCGCGGTAGAAACTAAGTATATTCTCATTTGAAAACCAAAGGCGCCATTTGTGTGAAATTTTAACTCAAGGGCTATGTAGAAAGTAAATACATAGAATTATGTATGTCTATATAAGAGTAGTTGTGTACCACAGGTTATCTCTCAAGTACAGAATTTTATTAGACTACTTTATTGTTTATTTAAACTAGGTATTTAATTAAAGTTATACAAGTTTCAGATCAATATCAGATGCGCACGTTTACTTGGGAGACTTCTGAACCAAAATGTTTCATGTCAAAATCTAAATTATTATTTCAAAGTAAATAATATAAACCCTTTATTTACCATGCAATATAAATATGTTTATGTTTTAATACTAGGTATTTGCCTACGAGAGAGCATTAATATGTGGATTATTCATTATAATATTTACAAGTTGTTCAGGTGCCATTATATTAAAATATTATCTAGGTGTTTAGTTACTTATCAAACTCATAATAATTATCATACAGTGGTTCTGGTATTTACTAACCGCCTTATCGTAATGAATTCTCGATAAAAGCGCAATATAGTGCATTTTTTTACACCAAGACGTCAACATGAAATGTGACTAAATTCACGATTTGAACTTTGGCAATGAATTTTCGTTGTTTGTTTTTGAGGTGTTATGCCGTGTTGCGCTACCTCCTTCTTTAGCCGACGTTTCGGACAGCGTTGCAGTGTCCGTCATCAGGGCAGATCCGGCAGATCCGACAGATGTGTGTCTGTAGGATCTGCGAAATCTGCCCTGATGATGGACACTGCAACGCTGTCCGAAACGTCGGCTAAAGAAGGAGGTAGCGCAACACGGCATAACACCCCAAAAACAAACAACGAAAATGCTTTTGGCCGTGAAAATCTAAAAACGTATCTTTGGCAATGAAATTAGTTATAAAAGTACCTACTCATATAAATGTAGTTATGGTTATTTTATGTAATTGCGTATCTTTCCTAACGTGGTGTAAGTTTTCTGTTTTAACTTCCAACTAAATTTTAAAACGTTTCTTATGGATTATGACCGTATGCTTACTCGCCTAACATTATAAATGATATTATATTACATAAGTTAAGTAAGTAACTGATACAGCGGGTCAGTAATTAAAAATAAATAAAATAAATGAACATTTCTCATTGGCACGTGCCACAGTTTAGTGAAAGAGACCCGAATGTAATAGGTAAAAATAAATATTTTTAATTGTTTTGTTTCGCTGATGTAAAATTTGTCGCAGACATCCGACAGAAAGTTATGTTGTGTGTTTAAAGATTTGCAAAAATCGGATCATTGATGAATCGATTATTAAATTGTGAGAAAATTTATTATAATATCGATAATAATAACAAAATCATATCCGAATGGAGTGGGATTTTAAGTATATAATTCAAGTACTAGCTAAAGTTCCCGATGTTGCCCGGACTTTTTCACAGAGTTTTTCCAAATCAGATGTAGACAGTGACCTTCCTCTTGCTTTGAAGGTCAAGTGAATAAAATTTCATCAATCTCGGAATAAAACTGTAGAGAGACACAAACACACAGACACTCCACTCTATATAAATGGATTAATAGAAACACACGTACCTAATGATTTCAACTAATTTATGTATTTATTTATGGCATTAAATATACAGAGGGGAGAAGTAGGCCAAAAAATATACTTAAAATTACCCCAACCAGTACTAATTACTTCGCTACAGAATTTAACTATTTCCTCATGTGGTGATTGGTGTTTTCTCTCACTGCGAAGTAGCATTTTATTATATCTTCTGATGTGACGATCACACTATTCTACATGTGAAGTTTTACATATGGATAAATTATTGTATTAGATATGCCGATTACTACTACTCCACCATTTGTTATTGTGGTGAGACTCTTTAGAGCGGATTATTAATTTTCTCATTGCTTAAACGAGGCCATATTTCGGCTCTATTGAACGCTTCAAGAGATCTGCCTACTTTCCAAACAACTGTTTGTACTCATAAAGTGTGTTTATTTGCATGCTCTTCTAATTGTATTTTAAATTAACTAACCATCATGCAATTTTCCGAGGCAGTTAGTATGGAAATTTGAGTATTTAGTTAAGTTTATATTGTCATGTGTTTTGAAATGTCCCCGACTTCTTATTCCATCCACTTGCTCTTCGTGTATATAAACTCGTTTCTCTGTATTAATCTTCTTGTTCAAGCCACCTGAGTAGAGTCGATTCCGCTTAATTGGGGCATATCGAGAGCCAAATATTTTGTCCCAAACAAGCGGTTGTCCCAGAAAAACCTAAATTTAAATGAGGTAAAATAAATATTTTATTGAGCTTTTTTTACATATACATTAAACATATTACATTTATTCGAGTTTTCTGGAATGTTTTTTAAACTTAAAAATATAATTATTTTTTGTAATTAAATAATTACAATAGTTATGGATATGTTACCTCCAAGTAAAACCACATTTTTAAGCAGGAACATGAAGGGATTTCACTGATTTTTATTTGTGGTACGTATTAATAATCATTATTAATATAAATAAATATTATTTGTAGCTTCACCTTCACTTTTCTGCTTCGAAAGTGTGTTTTCGCTCTCTGTGAAATGTTATTTTTTTCACGACATTAATAAATTACTTTTAATCCAATACTGATAAAAATTACATCCCCTCTCAAATTCGATCTTAATCTTAACTAAAATTCGTTTACTGAGACACGTTACATCGACTTCATGTCAGATTTTGTTCCGATTAAGCGGAACGGTGTCCCAGATAACCAAAGTAAATTGGTATTAGTTTTCTGTTCCTTGGGTTTTGTCCCAAATAACCAGCTGTCCCGATGAACTGGTGAACCAATTAAATGGATAAGACTGTATTTTCTTTCTAAATTTTAATAATTTCGCTTATATCGGCCTTGCGTTCTTTTCAAATCTCTTCATTCATAATTCGGTCATACATAGGTACATATATAACCAAGAATATCGTTTGTTTATTTAATGCTTTTACTATGAGACGCTTTCTGGGCAGATTTCACACAACCTGCTGTCGACGCACATCAAAATAACATCCACAAATTAAAGATGAAAGGAAGGGAAATGTTTGATCGACAGAGTCACTATTTCATCATCGTAATTATTTTAATTACACTGGTGTGATTGTGTATCACCTTCAACATGTTTTGTTTAATATTCATAATAGTCCTGTATTCGCCACTCGTCACTCTCCACTCGCCGGTCAAATGCAATTAATAGGAATAATTACACCAATCAGGAATCCAATATTCCTCTTATCAACATTAAATAATAAAATCATTAAATTATCATCTTATCTCTGTACAGTTTTAAAATGGTAGTAGCCTTGGTGTTAGCCAATAGCCTTCATAATACAGGGTGGGGCAAATGTAATCATCCGATGTTTCTTTGCTGCTATTTTTTTTAATGAAAAACTTTGGTTCAGCTTGTGAAATTTGTTTATTTAATTCATTAGAATTTATTCCATCAAGTCGAGAAAATGATATCGGTCAAGTGGCCGCCACCAGAGTTGATGACCATACGGGCCCGTTTTATGGCATTTTTTATCACTCTTGCCAGAGCTTCGGGCGACAGGTTCTCGCGTGAGGCTTGTTGACGTAAACCCGCGACTTAAAAAAAAAACCATAAAAAGAAGTGTAAACAAATATGCGGCCGCGGCACAGCCTATTGGACGGACGTACAGTCGAATTCACTTTAGCAGGCCTGGAGATTCGACCTTCCCGCCGGGTTCATTTTAATTAATTCTGAAGGAAGTGTTACTAATATTTAAGATGTTTCTATATGAATACCTCCCGAAGTTATTAATTCATCGTCTAGAAGAGTAAAATCTGGTGCGTCACCGCTAACTTTAGTTGTACAACGTATTACAATTTTTTAAAGGCGTTGTACGTTTGAAAAAATAATGGCAACTCGCATATCCTTGTGAGGGCATGGAAATAAAAATGATAATTCAATTACGAATTCGCCGAAATAATTAAAATGTGAGCCTCGGGCAAACCTCCAATAAACGTGGTTATGTCTCGCCTTAATCTACCATAAGTAGTTTCCCTGGAATAGCTGGTTATATTCATAAAATAATATTTTCTTAATATCCCTAAGGTTACTTTGACCCACAAGAGGTTAGCTCACCACCAAAGATTTTATCGTGAAATTCAATAGGTACAGCGCTTGAGATCAGGCGCGGCTAGTGCCTTAGTGCACTCGTGCAATGAACCGCCAACAAAATTGAACAACAATTTACAGCTCATCGTAATCTTACTTAATGTTTTTAATTATAAAATTAAGCAAAATTTTTAAAAAATCTTAAAAATTGCAATTAATAACATACTAAATGTTACTAAAACGAGGCTAACGATGAAATATTGTAGATAAAAACAGCAAAAATATTGCACCCGCGCGCCGTTTACACTGGCTAGGAACGAGAAACCGAGGTACATACCAAACCGCGCGCTTTAGCTATGCGCCTTGTTTGGCTAATAATATTTTATATGCCGCCCATACAAAACATATCTGGACCGTGGTTTTGACAAAACGTATCAAGAAAAATACCGCTGACCGTACGCCGCACGGTCAGCGGAGAGATCCGAACGAAGAATCGAAGAATTCCGAACGAAGGGCTCGAGCGATGTAGGGTTTGGACAAGTTGAAGTAAAATCATAACATTTCTTTTGTAAAATGCAACCTCGGGTCAACGGGTCACGTGTCAGCTATGCGTGCGATATTATCTTGTGATCTCCTCCGGATTTACATACTTGGCATTGACTTTATTATTTGCTTTTTTTTTGCATAAAGTAACCTTTTATTTGTGTGCGTTTTTTTTTTAAATTATTGCTAACTTCACACCGACGCTTAGTGGGTCAGTAAGTAAACACCCGCCACCATTTGCAATGTTTGTATCCTACGCTGCAAATTAAAACATTATTGTGATATTAATTCATATCCGAAAGTTGAGACTTTTAAAATAAATACCTTCTCTTCTTTGCCACTAATCCTCTAATAGGTACTAATAGATGTAATATCAAAATAAATGAACCATAGTGTAAAATAGCAAACAATTTATGATTTCTGAAGTTTTTTAATGCAGTGTCACCGCTTGCAAAGTCGTATCCTCCAAGCATAAACTTTAATATAAATGTGTTTATTGGATAACGAGTTTATCAGGTGAGTATATCTGTATCTGCAAATAGTAAAATTGTAATGCCCATGAGATGATTTCACACAAAAACATCGCTCTATAAAATATCCCTTTATTATCATTACATATTATTATCATTATTGTTGAAATATTCTGGAATCAATATTTTTAGGTACAATTGAATTTCTTTACCCTTTTTTAAAATGAGTGATGCAATAATAAATGTGGACTTTATAAAAAAAAACCGCTTGAACTTGGCAAAGGGATCGAAGAATTGATCTTCTCTATAAATAAGTAAGATACGTGCATTTATATAAATTACATACATTTAGTATATCTCTATGCATACATTACGTTTTTTACGAAATCGGTGAACCACCAAAAATTTAAGGCACCGGCCGCGCCTGCTTGAGATGCGTACTCTATTATAAAATCATGTAGGTATACGTTAGGCGAAGTGTACGAGTGCGTCGGATTCCCACTGTGTCCTCGAGGGTTCTATCCTATACCCTATACTGATTACAGTGATTACGTCTGCCATCAGTGCACAAGCAATACTTTTCGCTTATGATGATGTAAGTCGGACAAATTCAAATATTGTTAGGTTTTTGGAAAATTGGACTTCCTTTTTAAATAATAAATAAATTGGAGGGGTTTTAATTTTTTATAAAAGAAACAATAAAAACACGTACGTTTTAAGATTTTCACGGCCAAAAGTATTTTCGTTATATGTTTTTGGGGTGATGTGCCGTGTTGCGCCAGATCATCTGCCAGGTCTGCCTTGATGATGGACACTGCAACGCTATCCGAAACGTTGGCTAAAGAAGGAGGTAGCGCAACACAGCATAACACCCCAAAAACAAATAACGAAAAATGTAAAAAACAAGATTTAATAATAATAGACCTATTTTCAAATGCCATTTAATTATTTTTTTAAAATGGTTTGGCTGAGGTTTAAACTTTCCTTGCCAGTGATGCCAAATTCCGATTTTCAAAACCGACATTTCGTAGTGCTTTAATTTCTTTGAATTTAAGAAAAATGCGTAAATGTTCGCATGTTTGTGTGTGATTGCCACCAAAAGTTGATATGATGCAAATAATGCATTGTAACCGACAACGAGTCTACCTGCCGAGTTTCAGCTCGATCGGATGTCGAGAAGTAGATTGATTTATTTCCCCTTCCAAAATTCCTCATCAAACAAAAATGAAATTCAAATACATGTAGGTACCTACATGTATTTAAAAATCTTATAATCGTAATCGTAACCATCAAAATAAGAATCGATCCACCACTTCTCTTGCGGCCTTGTAGGGTTTCTAGCCGCGCTGGCTTTACTCACTAAATTGCTGCATTGGAGAATCATGATAATTATAACGTTATTTTTACTTTCATTGAAATCCCCTCTAATTCCGATGCCCGATGCATTCAATAATCTACTGAATAACACTAATATCACCTTCCTTCCTTGTGTACTATGTATCCATAATATAAGACAACGCTTGTTAAATGAATTCATCTCATAACATAACTGCACTAATGTAAACTTATCATTGACAATATATCATGGACCCAACCGATATATGCATGCTTTATATCACCATTATTTTTGATTTTCAGGATTACTGAAATAATGAAATTTTTAATACCTAAAAAAGGAATAGTGATATTTAAGAGGATCAGCTGCGCAGCGTTTTTCATACAAAACGTGTAATTATATTTGATGTCAAAAAAGTTTGGATGAATATGTTTTGGAACAATTGTGTACCTTTACTTTTAATCTTTGATTATATAAGCTTTTTATACAATCTGTGATCTGTAATTTTGTTTCGTTTGTCTATTGGTGAATTATCAGCAATTCGTTTCAAAGTAGGTGGCGTATATACTTGTCAATTACTACTAACTCGTAATACTTGCTAAAGTTGCTTCTAAAATCATGGAAAATCGACTTCTTCAATTGCCTATATTTTATTATTTAAAACACAAATAAATAAAGTAACACATATCCGGACTAGATATTTGCCATACCTATTAATTTAAAAAAATATTTCATTTTTCATTTTCTTCAAGCATTTTGGCTTTCAAACCCAAATTTAAGTTTTGTATGAAGAACAGACTTGTCTAACTTGATTTAACTCTATTCAGAAATAAATTGCAATAATATTTTCTTACAATGATAAACCAAAAATATCCACAAATGGACGATAATTATTAATTCCAATAATCTTGGCTTGGCGGGGTACAAATATTATGATTCTCTTGGAAACATTTCAACTTTTTTTTTTTTTTATATGAATACCGCACAAGAGTCCCAACTGCTCCCGTCTGAAGCCAGTGAGACTATGGCATCCCCAATTGGGGTATGTTGTGAGGCTGAGGGTAGTGGGGAGGGGAAGGAGATAGGAAAGAGGAAGGTGGGGAAGTACCTGGTTATTCAGATCTGGTCACCAAACACGGCTAATGCCATTTCAAGCAAAGTTTCAATTCTGAATGGTGGTCTTACACCACAGGGCGATACAGGGAGTATCTTCTACTCTGGAACGTGCCGCAAATATACTATATATTATTTTAAATGAATAAATTGTGAAATAACACAAATTACCTAATCAATTAAAATATATTTGCCACGCCGGGATTCGATCCCGCAACCTTCGGTGTGCGAGTCAAGCGCCTTACCGCTGCGCTACGCCGGCCGTCAACTTACTTTGCATGACGCATTGCTTTTCTAAAATGTACCAACGCTCTCCTAACTTATCTCTTAACTTTAGTCATACCAACCAAATTCTGTATATCATCAAGGTCTCAGAATAAGTATGTGTTATTGTTCTCTAATTCTATTGAAACCAAAATTTAAAGTAGGTAAGCCAAAAAATTCATATAGAATCTCTTGCTTTTGTACATGAACATTGTGAATATGATGCTTTTGGATACTACAGTGTTCTAGTTGACTTCTTTTAAATAAGAAGTTTTATTAAAAAATTCCAAGGCTCTATTTATTTTTAATAATAATGATCTTGTTGTTTTATAAAATATAAAATAAATGTCCTTCTGTAGTACTAAAGTTAGGTTCCTTGGGTATTGATTATATTTTTTACTAGCGAGTACCCGGTAAACGTTGTAATGCCACTCAAAGAAAGAAAGTGGTTTTATTCTGTTTACTGAAGTGCTTTTAGATACACATTTTTTTCCACTGGTGTGGTGCATGGATTTTCCAGATTTACCCCCTGCTATCCCCTACCGCTACTATTTTTCCTTTGCAATCTATCGCTCTGCCCCACCATCGTCCCCCAACCCTCCGTCGCCCTCCTTGCGTGTCCCTCCCCTTCCCGCCTTCCCTTCCTGCCGCTTAATTAAGTATATGAATTACACACATTTTTTAAACAACTCACGCGCACCTATTGTAAAATTTTATTACAAATTTCATACCGTTAGAGATCACCATTATATACAGAAACCATCGCTGACATGGGCACCCAAATCACCAAAGTTTCATCGCAATCAAATGAGTGGTTTAGGAACGCACAACGGACAAACAAAGAAACATTAATTTTTATGATTAGGATGTATTTACGTGTCACGTTATGTGGCTATTTATTTACGTCTTGTTCGTAAAATGTAAACGCGTTGATAACATCGGCGATTTACATATCAAGTGGCAGATTATTTTTTTATTACCCGCTGCTAATAGCAATGTTGCAAATAATGCATCGCGAATGTAACAATGCCGAGGATGGGAACTATCCGATTGTGTATAAAACAGCCGTGCGATGTGCGGGTGTAGACTATTGAATTAATTCCGAGCGTTATAAAAATATTCTGCATTCTTCTTTTGATGAGTTCCTACATTATGCGCAATACTCGTACCTACTAACTTACCGTGCTATATGAACGTTAAGGCGATCCACTAGTACAGGAAAAAATCGAAATCGGAATTCACGCCCTTTTATGGGAGGAGTTTAAAAATACTTGAGAAAAAGCTTTTGGAAAGGTTGGACAAGATATTTGAGTTTTTTTTTACATGTTGATTTCGTAAAGGCCTGTAAAAAACATTAATTCCTTTTTTATGCATTATTTATTGTAATAAAACGGAATTTTTAAATTGATTTCACGAAAATAAGCGGCGCGGAGCATAACACGCCTTCTCTCCGCTCCGTTCCGAGGAGTAATGACAGAAAATCGGGGCGGCTGCCAGTCGTTCTTCGGTGGACGGTATAAGGTTCACTTTGATATAACAAATTCGTCGACTGCCGTATTGTCGCCGTGATGTCAAAAATACCAACGCGAAAATGCATATTATATTTTATTTTGTGAGGTTCGGGCGTAAATATGATTTTTTTTCGCGATAATTATATAAGAAACTGAATTTGCCACATTATGCAATAAAACCATATCCGAAAAAGTGTTTATAAGTAGGAGAGTTTTCAGTTAAAAATGTTTTTTATAGACCTAATACTTTATTTTTTTCTAGGCTTATTAAAAGACTTATTTAAAAAAATGACCGATATTTTTAAGGGCCAAGGTATGTTCTACACGCAGTATTTAATTGAAGCATCTATAATACTTCTAAGCGGTCAAATTTTCAAAACTAAAACATACGATTTTGTATGATTTTGCATTATTTAGTATGGCTTCATCTTAACAACCAACCAGCATTCTTGGCATTATCGTTTCGTAATTCGTAATATCATAAGTAATAGTAATCGTATGCACCTGCTCCCTGCTGCACAGTGCACAGCACACTTCACACAGGGCGGGTTATATTGCCTACCTGTCAAAGTTGTTTATTAAGGATAAGGGTTTTTTTTTTCTCTATTAATATTTTTTTTGGTACATACATTGGTATAATTTTACAATGCATACAAGCTTTTTTTATATAAACATTTGAAAAATACAATTAGCAGGTTAACCAAAAAAATTCCACCCAGGCATCGCCAGTTCGTAAGTATACCTACTTGTGTGTTTTTAAAACAGTTAAAATTTTTCTCATATACATACATTATCTTTGTAGTTATAAAAAAAATAAAATTAGTGTTTACTGAACGATATGTTAATAAAGATTAAAAAATTGTTAAGTTACCTACATCGGGTCAGATGTTAAGCAGGTCAGATGTTACAGCAAGTAAATGTTTGTATCAATGGTATTTATCCAAGACTTTATGACTTTTTTTTATATTTGCTGTAGGAGGATATATTTTTACATTCAATTTCTGTAGTCTTATAGAGAGCATTATATATTTTTGGTGTAGTTTTACACAGTGGAACTTCACGTACATTATTTAACCTATTACTAAATCGATTTTCATTTTTTGTAAAAATAATATTTCGAGAAAATATGTATTTTAAACTTTTTATACAGTAAATTTTTCTTATCTCCAACAATCCAGCTTTCAATTAAAATATGATGGCTAGTGGTGAATTGATCTAGGATCATGAATTTTGATGAATTGGGCACCGCGAATTAGAAAACGCGCTCTAGCAATATTGATAATGTAGCAATTTTTAACAAAAATATCTGCAAGCTCTTCCAAACGAGAAGAAGAATTTTTAAAAATCCTGCCTTATTATACGATACTGCCACTCGGAAACATTTATTTTTTTAACCAACACCCCTGCAATAGGTCACTCGAGGTGTTTCGCTACGCTTGATGACTTAGCACGTTTGCCCCAGTTCTTGGGGTGAGGTGTATCTGGGCCTTCTTCGTGGCTGGCAGGATCAGGAGAGACGGAGAAGGAGAACTAATTTAGACCTCTCCGGAGCCGGACTCTTTTGACCCATCGCTTTGCGCCGCAGTTGGAGGGATGGGTTCATACGTCCGTCACTCCTGGACACATTGAACCCCAAATTCCTATCCACCCCTCGTTCCTTTTTCCTTCCCAGAACTTCATCTCCTTCCTTTCCCTAAAAAATCCGTCCACACAGCATCCCCAAAGATACCATAGACCCTGAGGGAATTTTTTCCCAGCGCCTCCTGTGTGGAGCTGTTGTAAAAAATAGAAGAGATTTTACTTTTAAAAAAATCAAGTTTTGTGACACAATATGACAACAACAAAAAAATGGGCATTGTCAATTATTTAAGTTTTCTTCTTTCCGCTCTTCAATACCATGCCTGTTCCATTTACCATCCTCCCGGCATAACATGACTGACTACTAATTTATTATGATGATCTCTCTGGTGAACAATACTTCCCAGCTATCGACCGGACATCATTGGCGATTTCTGTAATCGAGCGACAGTAGACTCTCTCACACAGTACAACTTTACTGACATCTGTTGAGACTCAAAACTACATATAACTACCTATACTTACGACATCTATTGAGAGATCTTGAAACTACATATATATATATATTCATTTAAACTACAGGAAATATTTCTGTTTTCATTTTATTGTGGCAAATAAATGGACTGGCCAATCCCTCCAGCGGTTGGAGTGGACCAACAATGGTTTCACTTAGTTTAGTATGACGGCGTTAATTTTTCACTCTTTATCCGCATGTGGGCCTTGCCTTTTCAGTTTCCAGCTGTGATTAATGTCGGCCCCCTCCCCCCTCCCCTGGGGCGCTGGGCCCCCCCCCCCCCCCTCCCCACTGCACCCCACTTCCGGTGGGCTCGCCTCACACAGCCTATCAAATAATTAAACGGCTCTCAGCGGCCCGCGGGGAGAGTGGCAGTTGCGTCACGTGATTTCTCTTCTTATTTTCATTATCGAAAATGCACATAAAACCAGCTGCATTCCAGGAGAAATTCTGGATATATAGCTAAGTAGTGACCTTTTTAAACGACTTCGAAAAGGAGGTGGTTCTCAATTCGACGGTTTTTTTTTCTATGTTTGTTACCTCAGAACTTTTGATTGGGTGAACCGATATTGATGATTCTTTTTTTATTTGAAATCTGGTGCTTCCCTTTTATTCCCATTTTAATTTGGTCCAGATCTGATAATGGGATCCATGAGAAAACCATATATGTCTTAAATTTTCAATAAGTATGTGCGCGACAAATGGACGAATAACTCAATATTACGCCAACCGATTTCGATGATTCTTTTTTTGAAGTAAGACAAATTAGTTAGTGTACTTCAGATTCACTAAAACTCAAAAAATAAACAAAAATATTAACAAAACAAAAAACGACTTAAAAAAATGCACTAAAAAGTAAAATATTATTTCGTATTCTTCTACAAATTAATAATCAACTTACTTTTTCTACTCATCAATATGTAGATACGATTCTTATTTTTGGAGTCGGTGTCAGTCAAGGTAAACTACATACAAAGTTATAGGTGAGATGTGCTTGTGTCGCACGCGCGAGAAACCTACCATGGCCAACACCGACTCCAAAAATAACAATCGTATCTACATATTGATGAGTATAAAAAGTAAGTTGATTATTAATTTGTAGAAGAATACGAAATAATTTTTTTCACTTTTTAGTGCATTTTTTTAAGTCGTTTTTTTTTATTTTTTTGTTTATTGTCAATAGAATCAATGATAACTAAACAAAGTGTATAAAATTGTAAAAATCTATTGATGAATGAATAAAAAGTAAAAAAAACCCTAACACACAAATCTCACTGATAAACAATAATTTCTTAGAAGGGAGATATTAAATTATGTACACATATACAGGGTGTTAAGGAACGTATTTGACTTACTTTAAAATTTTAATTCCTGACATTATTTAGAGTAAGACATGTAAATTGGTCGCCGAAACTTTTTTTTTTCTTTAACACCAAACAAGCAAAAAAATCTTTTACATGTCATCACTGGTCTCTCAGTCGCGTAACTTCCCAACCCCTCACCCCAACTCTAACGATCGAATACCTACAATTTTTTTATGTTTTAATTTTTTTTTTTTTAAATGTCACCACAGACCAAAATTTCCTTACATGTTTTGCTCCAAATAATGTCAGGAATCACAGATTAAAGTAGGTCAAGTTCATCTCTTAACATCATGTATTAGAAGACTGAGTTTTTAAAATTAAATCTACAATTTTATTCCGAGATTGATGAAATTTTCACACTTGACCTTCAAAACAGGAGAAAGAAAAACAACAAGCAACGTTATAGCGTATAGCCCGGGCAACGTCGGGTACTTCAGCTAGTCATATAAAAAATTGATTAATTCATTTTCAGTGAGCGATGCGAATAATACAAAAGCGCGATGCGTAAACACAATCTAGAACTTTTTACTTTATTTTCCATGCCACAAGTTTTAATTTGAAATTTTTAAAAATGTTCCATCGAAAAAAATTCCAATTTTATAATCCTAAAAATGACGACACGCCCCTGATACGTAACTATGAATATTGCATAATATAATTAGTGGAGTCGAGAGGCCTACAGTAGAAATTTAGTGCACATACTTGAACATAAAATATGATCCCCTAAAAATAATTCTGCTCCAAGGTACTTCAAAAATGTTCAATTCAAATTCGTTTACCGACATGCTGGAATAAAGACCTTTATTATTATTATTATTTATTATTTATTATAAACTTTTTCAAAATTCCTTTTTGTGAAAAATTTCTGGTTTGACGGAAAATGTTAAAATACATCAGTGTACAGTGTACCCAACCTATTAAATATTAATTTACGCCCGGTCAAAGAAGGTTTCATATTCAAATCACGGTAGTAACATCAACTCTTTTTCTAATGTGAAAATTAAAATAAGTTTATAGTGTTTCAGTTTGTTACAATCTTGTTTGTTTTACTAACTGAAGGTTATTGTTTGAGGAAGGAGAAATTCTTAAAAATTGAATATCCTTGTAGATGCCCTACTTAACAATTTTGTTGGTGTGTCGAATTTGGTTTCATGCTTTTCATTTCAGAACCACTCCTTATCGTCAAATGATCGAATATCATAATTTATGAAAATAGTAAATAATTGTGTCTACCTACTTGTCTACGGCTATATGTAACGTTTTTGCAAAAAATAAAATTAAACGTTTGTTGATTTTATTTTTATTTACTATATTTTTATATCAAATAAATTATATACCGGTTGTTAAAGGACGCATTTTACTTATTTTAACCAATGATTCCTGATATTATTTTGATTAAAAAATATCAATAAAATTTTGGTATCGCTTAAATTTTTGATATTTTTGTTTGTTTTTTGAATACTGTTAATTTCAGATGCCGTATGACGTTTTTTTTCAAAATGTTTTCTAATTATTCTTCTTTGATTTCCTTTGACAGGTTTTGATTTGTTTTTTTTTGTAATCGTTTGCATTATCCGTTTGCACTACAAGTTTTTTGGTTAGCTTATTTATTTTATTTCTTTAGTTACTTGACATTTCACAATTATTTACCATTTATTGTGTTCGTAAAAATTGAACTTTAAAAAATGTCCTCATAACGAGGAAACATTTCCTCTTACAATATTGCAAAATTATTTAGGTACCTATATAATTCTTCTAATATCGTCAATTGTAATGGTTTAGAGTGTTTTTTTACGATTTTGGCGATTCGCAGAACATGTTATAAGTTTTCACTTATTCCGGCAACAGTATTATTTGCATCATTCTATATTTTTAACAAAAGTTAAACAATGTCGGGAAACATTTTTCAGAACTACTTGAAGCGACATTATTCCCTATTGCGACGTTTACCATTGGGAAAATAATATGAGAAAATTGAATTCTCCCAGTGTGACGCTCAACACGGCAGTCATGTGACCCCCTGACGTCATTCCCTCCCGCGGAGTGGGTGGGGGTAGGTGGAGGGCCGGGTTGGAAAATCTCGCACAAGTTATTTAGGAAAAACTCTTATCAAATGCAATGAAAGCCTCTTTTGTTAAATAATTCGCTGAATTTCGTGAAAGAGCGGACGGAACCCATTCATTCGTACGACATTACAGAAAAGCCTTTTTTACTCATTTTTCTCTTCAACCTTATTTTGACGTACACATTTATTTTTTTAACGCAGTTTAAACAAACTCGTTTGGCTGTTTTATAATAACGAGCAGGGAACACGGGACTCGCTGCCTACAAAAAATATAATCACAAAATACATAAATATTCCAATACACTTTCATTTAACGCGTAAACACCGTAAATGAATAAATTTGTGGCGGCTTATCGCTGGAATTCAATTTACAATTATCCCTTAAAATATAGGAAAAACGTCGAGACAATGGTTCAAAATAAAAATGTGGAAAACCTCAAGTTGTCCGGTGGAGAAAAGAAAATCTCTTTTGTACATTGTTAATCGTAGCGGGGCAAGTTCAAAAGCTCTCTAATGATGGCTGATCACGCCAAGTCTAGAGTTAGGCCGGAATGTCCGCTATTCACCGGTCTAATGGCGGCATATCTACTTTCCACATCTGAGGCCTTTCTTTGCCAAGGTCAGAGTACTTTATCAGTTAACTTCCCCTGTACGAAAAACAATACTAAATAAATTGTACCCACATTAATAAGAATAAGGGTTGCCCTTTAAATTATTTCGTTTTGGCGTAAATTTACCTTTCTCTAAAACTGTTTTCCATTATATGACTTTACGTGAAATCAATACGAATGTAATAACTAAGAATAGGTAGTTGGTTCTTACATATTATTATCCGGTAAGAAGATTCCGCATAATGTAGACAATAAATGGGTAACTTTTTTCTCCCCTGAACACCTTTTTTTCAGCTTTTCATTCAGTGACGTGAGGCACTTAACTCCGAACATGTTCTGAGTGCTTTATCCCGTAATTAAATATTCCACACATCATATTATACCACCAGCCTCCCCCATTGCCACTCCCTACTCCCTATCTGCCACCAGCCCCGGTGTCTGAGAAAGCTCGCCCCTTCAACTTCAACATCGTAGATTCCGTCTTGAGTCGATCGCGTGCTATGAGGCCATCTTTTCAAGATTTATAACCATCAAACGCGCTCAACTTTCTATTCCAGAAGCCTAACTATAAATGTTTTAGGCGGGCGTCTAACTACGAAAATTACCTCTATCGATTGGAAATAATTGACTGAAAGTTCTAAGTGCTTTTATAAATGGGCGTAATAAAACAAACATGTTTACCGTAAAAGCGAACGCTGTTTTCAGACGTCAAAAATCTGTTCCAAGGTTAGTTCCATCGATTTGATGTTATTCTTCCGTTGCACGCTCCGTCTTTTAGCATGTAGCAGGAAGCAGGTAGCTGTCATTGATAGCCCATGATGATTATCAGTCTTACGTAATGCGAGGAAGCCGTGAAACTACTGTAAAGCACGGTACATTCTCTGCTCCTCAAAGCTGGCGATAAAGAACACACTTCGTTGCAATGCTTTCATTTGACGACTTGTTCTGTATAGCCGTAGAAGAAATTTCTCTTCAGTGGGATAAACCATTATTCGCTTTCCATTGTTTTTACATTTCTTGACCTAGTTTTGCTGCTAACTCGTGTACAGAGTTACTATTCTCACTGACTGGAGAATTATTCGCTTCTGCCACATCGACCACTTTATTTTAGGGATTTCCCACCAACATGGTGGATTTGGTGTTTTTATAGCTGTTTCTGGCATTCTAACAATTTACAGCCAAATTTCCGAAATAGGTGTCATCATCAATTCTTTGCTAACATAAGCTACGATAATTTTAACTACTGATATCTATATAAATATGTCCCTTTAAAGAGTAATGCGTTTGACTAAAAATTTATTATTAACTTATAAATAAATGTTGACAAAGACCGTTAGATTACATGGTTCCTGGTTGTTTAAACAATATGTTGTATATCAAAATAAAATAGTGATTGAATTTATGGATGACTTGGCTACATCTACTGTAGAAATATAGTAACTGAAAGAATTTTTTTTATTATTATACTTATTATTATGAAATATTTTTTTGGTGTTTAAAGATGTGTGGCCATTCATGTCCCATTTATTATAGATGTTAATAGAAATAGCTTATTTTAGATTATTATGAAATATTTCAGTTTTAAAGATTTGATGTTGTTTACGTTTCATAGAAAATCATGCGTTATTCATCAATTTAACGGAACCTTTTTTGACGTATTTTGTAAATTTCTTTAATAGTTCCTTTTTTAAAAGGTTTATATAAATTCTTCCTATCTTATTTTTTTATTATTTTAGTTTATTAGGGAAACAAACAGTAATACATATTATAAGGTAGTTACATATTGCATCCGCAAAAAAAATATAGTATACAAACATAGATTAAAACATTAAAGAAAACATAAAGTGGTAGAAAAAAAAAATATATGTAAACAACAAAAATGAAAAAGCACAAATTAAAGCATGTGGGAAAGAAAAGATGAAGTTAAATAGTGAACCTATATAAAATTAATACATTTTCACATCATTAGAAAACAAAAGGATGAATGATTTAGTCATTTGCCAGCGCCCTTGAGATTTTTAACAAATATATATTTATTTTTATAAAAAGAAGGAAAAACAACATAATGAGAATGAAAAAATAACATACAGCAGGGGTAGAGGGTTCGCAATTAACAATTGGTTTTAATTTTTTAAGTTATGAATTTAATAAATTGGCCTGAGGACAAATGGAAAATATCAGCTACGTAAAACATATCATTGTATTTTGTGCAAATCCTTCGGAAAAATTAATTGAAAAATTTAATTGAAAAATTTGTTTTTGAGTGTGGGATGTGGAATAGTTGGTTTGATCTTGTATTTCTTGTTGGACAGTGGAAATTAATGTGTTCTTAATTTCTTCTATCTTCTAAGGTTGATAAATTATGGAATTTTAATGAGTCTTAGGTTTTCTGATGTTCGAAAGGATTTAAAGTCTGGGTGTTTCAATATCTTTTTTTAATTCTTTCTAACCTTCAAATATTAACTTTGTTTTGGAAAATATAATCTGAAAAATAATAATCTTTTTGATAGTCTTTTTCATTGTGATGAGTCAACTAAGAATGCTGTAAAAAAAGACTGCAAAGTATGGAAAATTTTTAGAAAATTTCCGAACCTTATTATCTTGGTTTCTAGCCTGCCCCTGGAGACAATATTTTCTGTGGTGTTTTTTTTTATTTAATATGAATCCATTGGGATTCCTCCCAACCATCCGTGGGTGGTCTCACCCCCCCCCCCTCCCCCGCTCAGCGTCCGGCGCCCTATTGGAGAACAATAACTCTTCCACCCGAGACAGCCAGACAATAAAACAGCCCCTTCTCCCGCGGCGGGAAATACTACATCTTTGGATGATTGAGTTCAAACCGTGAATTAAATTCTGAGATTAAGTACCTATTCTTGGCAGTATACAAATATCTACATTAATAATGCCTACTATTTAACCTTTCACGTCCTCGTGTATTTAAGCTTGAGTCAAAGTCTGCTGACAGCTGGCTAAGTGGCTAACTGCGGCCAACATCTAACAATGCAACCTTCAACTAATTCGCCAGTCGTCAGTAGCAATGCAAAGGCCGGCTCTCAGCTCTGAGCACTGGTGGTCGGCACTGGCTGGTGCTGGTGCCGGTGGTAGGCCGAGGTCACTTTTTTTCGCGATCCGACATCCGACGGCCAACACCCGTGGAGCTATTATAATAATAATCTTGCTTTTAATTGTTTCTCCGCATAAAACGCATACCGCTTTGGAAATTGCTTCCTAAGTACCTAGGTACAAGTTATGCACATAGGATTCTGCATTCTTCCGTGGTATTGTCTTGTTTTTTTTACAATAGCTCCGCACAAGAGGCCTTGGTAAAAAAAATCCATCAGAGCACATATCATCTTTGGGGATGCTGTGTGGAGGGTCTTTTTAGGGAGGAAGTGCTACGAAGGGAAATGTATTAGGAGTGTAAATGAATCAGGGGGTCAATGTGACCAGGTGTGACAAACGTATAAATCCTCACCACTGCAGTTCAATGCGATGGGTTGAGAGAGTCCATTGATGCAGTCGAATGGAGAGCTCCGATATCGTGTTAATTTTACATAAGTAAAACCCTTTCTTTCTTGAGTTTCTAGTTCAATGCAACTCTTGGGTATTTCGCAAAGATAAGGTAGGGATTTTTTAAAAAGGTGTCCGCACAAGAGGTCTTGAGGAAAATGATTTTCCTCAGGGCCTATGCAATCTTTGGGGTTGCATTGTGGAGGTATTTTGAAGTAAATAAAGGGGAGGAAAAAGTGTGACGGGTGGGTAGGAATCTAGAGATCAGTGTATCCGGGAGTAATAGGAGTCCGGCTGGAGAAGTTAAAGGGTGTCTCTCAACCGGTTGCAGCTGGTTAGCACACGCATATGCCCCTAAGACCTGGATAAACCCTACCCAACCCTACCTCAGCGAAGTCACCAAACGTAACGAACCACTTGGGGTGACATATGGGCCCCCCCAAAAATTAAACAGATCCTTAAAATATCCACATTCCATTGTCACAAAATGATATGAGACGAATTTTACGTATTTTTCAATTATTCAATACTACAAATTTCCGACACAATGTTGTAAATTTTCCCTCTTAAATCTGAGTTTTTGTCTCTTTTCCTCGTGAGCGTGTAATATACCTACGATATCAATTCTGCTTGAAATGGAATCATGAGTTAAATTTCCCGTTTGAATGATTGTTATGGAATATGCAGCGAAAATATTCCCGTCATATTCGTAATTTATTATTACTCTGTGCTCATTGCTCATACATCATACATATTCAAGGCCGCGCTCTTAATACTCTCACTATATTATATTTAATCAAATCAAATGATAGTTAAAAACTACGTCATCCTGGATAAATGCGCAGTAATTTAATTAGAAATACATTAATTCAATATTTTCATACAGGTATGTAGATGTAGGTATATTAAATGTGAAAACGGCTTCAACTAAACATACATATATTATATATATCTGCTTATCTTACATTTTTCATTAATTAAAATGTATATCCTTTAGGGGTAGATGAAGAAAGTAATAGGTTTGAAGATTTTGACGTTGAGGTTTTTATATCTTGCGGCTGACCTTAAAAGATATGATGTGAATTAAAATGAAGAAAAAACGAACGCCTTTACAGTATGAACATGAATACGTTTATTAAATGAAGGAATACTTTCATTATAAAAAATAACTACAAAATACAAGCAACGCGTAAGATATAACTAGTACTTGTTCGATATGAAGACATTTGATCATTTGAATCAATTTTTGTGTGCCTGTCACTACTGCATAAAAAACAGAAAAGGGATCAGACTGGATAACTTGGAAACATTAGAGTTACGGAAAGCCAAAAACATTAAAATAGCAAAGTCATCAACAACCAAATAAACCTACATAAAAGTCCGATACTTAGGCTGTTCCCTATTGACAAAGAGCACTCTCTTCCCAATCCTCCACCTAACCCTACTCCTTCACTGAGGCTCAGCCCATTGTTTGCAACCCACCGTCAAAGCATAATATATTTTGTAACACACTTTGATTTTGGTAGAGTATTGTACTTTCTGAAGAAGCTAAGGTTGTAGCGAAACCTGGTCATTACTAACTGACTGTTTTATTTTAAATCTACTAATTCTATAACTCGATTTGGTATTTTTAATACCGCACAAGAATCTCAACTGCTCCCGTCTGGAGCCAGTGAGACTATGGCATCCCCAATTGGGGTATGTTGTGAGGCTGAAGGTAGTGGGGAGGGGAAGGAGGTGGGGAAAAGGAAGGTTGGGAAGTACCTGGCTATTCAGATCTGGTCACCAAACACGGCTAAAGCCCTTTTCCAGCAACGTTTCAATTCTGAATGGTGGTCTTACACCAGGGCAATACTGACAGTATTTTCCACTCTGGAACGTGCGGCAAATATACTATATATTATTAAATGAATTAATTGTGAAATAACACAAATTAATCAAATAAAATTTATTTGCGCACGCCGGATTCGAACCCGCGACCTCCGGATTGTGAGTCAAGAGTCTTAGCCACTGGACTACGGAGGTCGTCTAAAACTCGTCGACTACGGTGGTATAAAATAATATTTTAATTTTTCTCCTCTGGTAGGTAATAAAAATGTCTCTTGCGTTTACTGATTTCCTTCCAATATTTATCTTACAATATTTTATTATTGCAGCGTAAGGTGCAAAGTACCTAATCAAATATTACTGAATTAATAATTCGAAAGTCTCTTTTTAAACTATATTTACCAACGATTTTTTCTACATCTATGCCTCTTATTATTTCAAAAACATGCATTCGTAATTCGGGTAGGTACACAATATTTGGTATTATTTATTACCGGGTTCAAAATGATCATGCAAACTGCAAAAATACGAAGGTAGGTACTTCACTGAAAGAAACCCTCTGGTTAAAATACATAGATAACGGAAGCTTGTGATTGCCTCAACCAAAATAAAATCTGTCTTTCAAGAAAAGATAAATCTACATAGATAGTAGATTGAGACAATACCTAATCCAAAATGTCTATCTAATTCTGATTACTCTTCCTTCTTGCATCGGACAGTTGTGACTTTGTGGCAACCCTCGTCACTCTGTATTATTGTAGTCTTATTATCCCTAGTCTTGTCAACCGTCCACTGCTTTTATTCTGCGAATAGAAATAGAAGAAAGTTACAACGCTAATTGTTGGATTATCTAATTATATCTACCCTTGTATAATGTATAACTTCCATTTCTACCAATCAAACCGATTGACATGTTTGTTTGGATTAAAATCCCCAACATTTTTAACTGTCATAGTGGGGTTCACCGAGGTTGTCTTGAGAAGGCCTACAAACCGCCAAAACACACAAATCAGCATCAATAACAATGGCCGCCTTTTGCAATTTGTCGTTGCTCGATGGCACTGACTTGATCATGTGATGCTTCAAAATCCGCCGCGCGCCTCCTGTCCTGTAACTATAGTCTGCCTTGGAGGTTCACTTAGTTTTTTTACGATTCGACCGCACTAACCACGGAGTCAAAATCATATTTTTATTGTGCAATAATAATAACTAGTAATAATAATGTGCAATAAAATTTTAACATTTGATTCTAATTGATGAAAGCAACTGTACTGTAAAGAAAAGCTATTTCTGATTTTTTAATCGCCAGTCTTGAATTCAGGAACTTTTGATTGAACAATAAATTAACATACTGGGTGTTATTGGACGTCCTTGACTTATTTTAACTAGTGGTTCTTGGTTCTTGATATTATTTGGATTAAAAAATGCAAATGAAATTTTGATTTCCGATGACTTTTTTAATGT
This sequence comes from Limnephilus lunatus, assembly GCA_917563855.2. Taxonomy (NCBI): domain Eukaryota; kingdom Metazoa; phylum Arthropoda; class Insecta; order Trichoptera; family Limnephilidae; genus Limnephilus; species Limnephilus lunatus. Next base: position 51,213,939 of record OU830592.1, read on the forward strand.
TTTTTGTTTCACAGTTTTTTTCATAAAAATCAAACGAAAACAAAAAAAATCACATGTCATCGCTGGTCACTCTGCCGGGTAACCGCCCAACCCATCACCCCGACACTAACTATTCAATACGTACTGATGATTTATGATTTTCTGAAAAAAAACATCAAAAAAACTTACCGGGGACCAAAATTTTATTTACATTTTTTTTCTCCAAATAATGTCAGGAATCACTGTTTAAAGATCAAATACGTCCCATGTATTATTATTATGAACCATTTTTTATGATCTTTATTTCTACAAAACGAACTGGTCTATTTATTTAATACATGGAAAATCGAAAGTACATATAGTTTTTTTATGATATTTCAATTTATTATTATACAAGAATAATTTTCTTCCAACGCCACAAATGTGTGAAATCAATTTTGACTGTTAAAATAACATTTATGCAAGTATTATAAAAAAATTAAATAAAAATTTCCTTTCTCTCCGTCATTCTTTGGCCATAGGCCTTTGTTTTTGGCCATAGGTCAGCCACCAAAATACTTAGTAATAAACACTTGGGCCTTTGTCTCCTCTGGGAAGACAATTGATGATACGCAACACGTTTGATACGGTTATTGGTTTTACTGTCCATACAGTTGGAATAGAGTTGACTTCCCTAACCTTTCTTGACATTTCTACACCTGTCGTCTTTCTCCCACGCCTCCCTGCGGGCGAAGGACTGACATTTAAGTACCCCTTGTTTCTACCATATCTAGATACCTACCTATTTTATACATTCATCCACGAGACGTTTTTTTTACGGAGAAGGGGACAAGGGTAGTTGGAAAATACTTATCTGGTTACACTAAGCATATCTGAAGCCGTTGACGAGATGAGACCTATTTTAATTGGTTTGGAATCACGATCAAATAGGCTAGTTAGCCAATCTGACACCTGATACGAAAGCTGTCAATTAGAAATGGTAGATGTTATTATACAATCATATATTATATATTGACTCTCCATTCTTGGAGAGTCAATGTTTTGATATTGAATTTTATATTTAGCTTGACCCGCCCTTGCCCAACTTGGGTAGAAATAGAATACTGATATTTCGAAGATATCATTCGTCTAGCTGCAGATAGTATATTATTTATTAGATTGTGTATTTATACAGCATCTACCCACGATTTCCGTTCTACGAATACTTAAACGCAGTACCGGATTATCCCTAAGGCAGAGTAGGCAACTGCCTGGGGGCCCCGCATTGGCTGGGGGCCCCGCGCCCCAAGAAAAAATAACTTTAAAATAACTTAAAATAACGCCCCAAGAAAAAACACTTTTGGAAAAAGTCAGCTTTCAAGATGTTTTAAATATTTAAATTTTTTATTACGAACATTTATAGGTTAATAACATTACATACATTAAAGAAAACAACAAATTATAATAATTAGGTTATAACCCAATAACTGTTCACATCACGCACAAATAATAAATAAAAAGCCAATAATTGAAACAAATATTTAAACATAGTTGTATTTTACTTTACTTCAATCATATTGATACGAAGGAAAGTAAAGTAAAATACAACTATGTTTAAATATTTGTTTCAATTATTGGCTTTTTATTTATTATTTGTGCGTGATGTGAACAGTTATTGGGTTATAACCTAATTATTATAATTTGTTGTTTTCTTTAATGTATGTAATGTTATTAACCTATAAATGTTCGTAATAAAAAATTTAAATATTTAAAACATCTTGAAAGCTGACTTTTTCCAAAAGTGTTTTTTCTTGGGGCGTTATTTTAAGTTATTTTAAAGTTATTTTTTCTTGGGGCGCGGGGCCCCCAGCCAATGCGGGGCCCCCAGGCAGTTGCCTACTCTGCCTTAGGGATAATCCGGTACTGCCCACAGCGCGTTCGGCCTCGGAAATTTGCAAGTAAGTTCATAAATACTTTACCCATTGGTAGGAAATACTGTACATTTTTTAGCCGGTTTCGTGTGGATGGAACAGCTTAAGCTACATATGGTCGAATATATTACTTTGATTAAAAGCCAACGTTCACACTTGATTCTACGCACGCAACGCAAAAATCAAATTTGAAATTGTCGATATATTTTATGTTTTAAATCAATTCGTAACTGCTTACTTAATCTATTAGTTGTTTTTCTCCCATTTTAACAAAAGAAACGACCAATAAATTAATGTCAGTCTACGCCAGACGTCAAAACAAATATATTTATGATTACTTCAAATTAACTCGTTGGGTGGCCTCCTACTAAGGCCATCTTTCTTTTACGCATCCCAAGCCCATCTGTATAGCGTATATCGGCGTTGCGCGGGAAGCATAGGATTGTGTTGGGTGTTACAAGGGTGTTTCTGAAACATCAAAGATATACTATTTTTAGCTGATTTTATAATTATAATCTTTGATTGACTTATATCTCGTGCACCGCTGACACAAAACTACGCAAGTAAGATTTATTTTAAGTTATTTCATATCGTGCATGTAAATACTGATTATGACACACTCATTTTATTAGTACGGACTTTAATATTTAAAAATATATATATTCACGTCTCTACCGCAAAACAAACTAGATTTCCAACGAGTTGGAAAATGTCCAGAAGAAAGTAAGTGGTTTAAATAATGTGGTGAGTGTACCTGATATTGCAGATGCGCATTGTTTGAAAAATATTGGTGGGATGTTATCTGGGCCTGCAGATTTGTTAGGGTCAAGTGAAATGATTTTATGTAAGCATGATTCCTGTGTAATGGTGTAGTTCTGTAGATGTATTGTGTTTTGATATTGGACGGACCTTCTGTCAAATTAAAGAAAAGAAGAAAAAGACAAATACTGTGGGAATCTTAACGACCGACGTGAGTGAAGAAAGCGTGCGTCTGCGGCACGGCGTATTGGACGGACGTACGGTCGAATTCACCCTAGCAGGCCTGGAGAATTCTGAATAACGTGTTACAAATATTTAAAATGTGTCTCCATGTCGCACTCCCAAAGTTATTAAATCATCGTCTAGAAAAATAAAATCTGATGCTTACCGCTAACTTTATAGTTGAAAAACGGGTTATAAAGTGTTAAAATCGTTGTAAGTAAAATACATTAAATGGTAAGGTAATTTTTTTATTAATCTTAAATACAAAGAACTTACATCCCCAATGTTCTGTTGGAATAAAAAGTTATTATAGTTACGAATTCGTCGGAAATCAATCAAATGTGAGTTTTGAGCAAACAAAAATTGTTAGGGTTGTGTACCGCCTTAATTACAAATCATGTATTTTAGCAAAATTTTGATTTCAAATAAGGAATTATTCAATTTGTCCAAGGAAACGTAACTATCTCAATGATATTTTGTTTTCAAAATTTCCTCGTGCAGGTAGGTACCTCAATATTGAGAAAAAATTAGCATAAGAAAATGCAAATAATCACCATGATTTCACTTTTGAAATTAGAATCTTTACTGAAAAATTAAAAGGGCCACCATCTTGAAACAGAAACGGGACGTACAAACAAACTTACAGACAGACGAAATGCAAAACTATTTTTTTTAGCTGGCTGTAACTACTGAAAAAATAAACCGACAAAATTGTACTGTGGGCGTGTCTATATGCTCGAATTAAGCTCATTTTTTTCTTTTTTCATTAGCCTGTCTAAGGCCCGTTAGTCGATAGGTCTAACACTTGTAAAAATGAGTCGTCTTTAAAATTAGTATAGATTACGCTTCTACTGATTTTCTGTTCAGTGTCTATATAACTTTATCCACTTTTCTAGCGATTTCTCTAAAACTTAACCGAGTGAAATAAAGTACACTTTATAGTGATTTTTTTATGGTTTCTTTATCCCTAAATGGTTTTGCTTGCCTTCAATTTAAGGCGTTTTTTACTTTGAATCTGAATACTTTTATGAATAGCAGATATCTTGGTAGACGTAAGAAGTAGTTACGGAAGGCAAACATTACCAAGTTTATGACATTTGGTCAAATTGACTTTTTATCTTTTCTTTGGAAAGTAGTACAAATGTTGTACACCATCATTAACTTTTTTTTTAAATCTGTTAAATTTAGTAGAAAAAACACTCCCGATTGATATTATTCACAACACTTAATTTACTTTAAAATTAGAAAAAAAAAGTTTGATGGAGCCCTATTGTAATTATAAAATAATGGTTCAAAAAACCAAGTATGTTGACAAGGGAGCCCGTAATAAGACTGTTCATTACCATCGAAGCAACTGCTTTATAATACAACAATTAATTAACAGGAATGACAGCAGGGTTTAGCCAAGCTCCAAACCTAATAAACTTTGGGTTTTACCCTGTAGAGTGCAATTGTAGTTACTTTTAAGCGTATTTAATCAAAACCTAAGAAATGAAAAATATTGTAAACAATTTTGAAAAACGACCCTACTGTCCATTACTTTAAGCGAGTAATGCTGCCTTTGCAAGTATGGGGGACTAAGTTAGCACGGGATTGAACCCGTTTGGCTGGGTTGTTTCGTCAATACTACCCACAGCCAGGGCCGGATTAACCATGTCGGGGCCCCTAGGCAATGCACGTCTTGGGGCCCCTTTACCATGGTGGACTAATGGGGAGGGGGGGGGCGGCCCGCCCCAGGCCTCTGGTCCTCGGGGGCCTGCAAACGCCTACATGTCCCCTTTATCAAATCCTTAAAAAGGCTTTAATGCCATTTATCAGCGGCCGAGAATTAAAATTTCGTCGAACGATGATCTTGCGATCGTACCCTTGTAACTGTACAGGGCGGTTCCGATGAGTAAGATTATAACATAATAGCTCAATATCGATATTATTTCATTCACAATATTTGCTTTGATAAATACCTAAATTCAAAATGCTCAAAGTTGTGATGATAAAACTATTCAAATTATATATTTTTTCTAATTATTTTTTGATCATACGTATTTATAATTTTTCAATAATGTCTAAGCAAAATAATTTTTTTTTTTTTTAAATATATGCGCGGATCTTTTTTTATGATTTTTTTTTAAACTAAAATTAAAATTCTGAAATATATCTATCCCAGATAATTTATTGATTTATTTTACTCCATGATTATATAATTTGAAATGTGTGTTGTATAATACAAAATTTTGTTTGAAAATTTAACAAATCTGCCAACGCCCTACGGAAAAACCTTAATGTACTAAAAATAAACATATTTTCTCAAAATTTAAAACTTAGCTTTACTAGATAAATTTATTTTACTTTCGAAATCAATTTATAATTTTGTGGTGAAAAAGAGTCAATACGTCTAAGATTTGATTTAAAAACGACGTATTTCCGGTTTTGTCTGGTGATTCCCACTTAAGGAAGACACTGTAAAAATTTTTTTTTGGTAATTTTATTTTTTATTTCATTTTTTGAAAGCCGCATTTGTTAAAAATGCTCTCACCAAATGTTTTAAAGATATTCGAAAAATTGACCGAGATACAGCATTTTATGTGAAACAATAACTTAGTAAACACCACTTTTATTATACATACTATATGCCGACCGGGTTTCGCTACAACCGTAGGTTCTTCAGGGCAGTTTGTATGTTTAATTATCCTTCAGCAAAACTTTGACTGTGTTTTTCTCTAAACTACTAATATTTTTTAACCTCCATACATCCGATTTGCAGGTCTTAAACCGTTTGAAAATCTAGTGTCTATTTCACCACGTAGGTGAATTTTGTTTAAAAATTAGGAAAAATGGCGGACCAACGAATTTTAATTTCGATTTTTTATCACCGAATACGTATTTATATGATTATAGGTGCCGTGTGTGGTTTATATTGGCATTTTTTTTTTTTTTTTTGCTTTTATTTCTAATGTTTAAAATATAAATGTTGTACAAACTTTAGTGTGCACTACCTATCTGCTTGCTAAAATTCTTTGTTTCTCTTCATACCAAGGTTGTCTGGAAGAGATCACTTTAGTGATAAGACCGCTCATTGTACTATTGTATTCGTTTCATTTTTTTTTATTGAATGGGGGTGAAGGCATACCTTCGAAATGTAGTAAAAAAACAGATTAATTATGAATAAAATTACGTTGTGGTAGAAAAAAAAAGTTTTCATGTTAGAAAAGGGTAAAGTGCAGTGGCGGACTAAGCCCGTCAGAGGCCCGGGGTGGAAAAGCTGGATGAACCGCTCCCCCCCCCCCCTAGTTTAAGAAGTTGATGTAATTTTACAAGCTTTTTCTTCAGTTCACACGGGCCTCTGACTCTGAGGGGCCTCCAAACGCCTCTATGTTCCTTTGAACAAATCCTAAACAAGGCTTTAAGGCACCAGGTCACTGAAAAAAAAAAAAATTTTTTCTGAAGATGCATTTGTTAATAATGCTCTCACCAAATGTTTTAAGGAAATCCACAAAATTGACGGAGATACCTACAGCATTTTATATGAAACCATTTTAAACAGTTTGTATGTTGAATTAACGTTCAGCAAAAATTAGAACGCGTTTTTCTCGAAACTGCTTTTTTCAACACGGTTGACAACATACCAGAAAAACTGAAAAACTATAAGTCCGATTTGCATGTAGTAAATCTTAAACTGTTAGTAAATCCAGTCAGTATGGCACCACTTAGGAATTTTTTGATAATAGGCCCCCTTCTATTTTTTTTTATGAACAATGAAAATTTTTCATAAAAAATCGAAATTAAAATTCGTTGGTCCGCCATTTTTCCTAATTTTTAAACAAAATTCACCTACGTGGTGAAATAGACACTAGATTTTCAAACGGTTTAAGACCTGCAAATCGGATGTATGGAGGTTAAAAAATATTAGTAGTTTAGAGAAAAACACAGTCAAAGTTTTGCTGAAGGATAATTAAACATACAAACTGCCCTGAAGAACCTACGGTTGTAGCGAAACCCGGTCGGCATATAGTATGTATAATAAAAGTGGTGTTTACTAAGTTATTGTTTCACATAAAATGCTGTATCTCGGTCAATTTTTCGAATATCTTTAAAACATTTGGTGAGAGCATTTTTAACAAATGCGGCTTTCAAAAAATGAAATAAAAAATAAAATTACCAAAAAAGAATTTTTACAGTGTCTTCCTTAAGTGGGAATCACCAGACAAAACCGGAAATACGTCGTTTTTAAATCAAATCTTAGACGTATTGACTCTTTTTCACCACAAAATTATAAATTGATTTCGAAAGTAAAATAAATTTATCTAGTAAAGCTAAGTTTTAAATTTTGAGAAAATATGTTTATTTTTAGTACATTAAGGTTTTTCCGTAGGGCGTTGGCAGATTTGTTAAATTTTCAAACAAAATTTTGTATTATACAACACAAATTTCAAATTATATAATCATGGAGTAAAATAAATCAATAAATTATCTGGGATAGATATATTTCAGAATTTTAATTTTAGTTTAAAAAAAATCATAAAAAAAGATCCGCGCATATATTTAAAAAAAAAAAAAAATTATTTTGCTTAGACATTATTGAAAAATTATAAATACGTATGATCAAAAAATAATTAGAAAAAATATATAATTTGAATAGTTTTATCATCACAACTTTGAGCATTTTGAATTTAGGTATTTATCAAAGCAAATATTGTGAATGAAAAAATATCGATATTGAGCTATTATGTTATAATCTTACTCATCGGAACCGCCCTGTACAGTTACAAGGGTACGATCGCAAGATCATCGTTCGACGAAATTTTAATTCTCGGCCGCTGATAAATGGCATTAAAGCCTTTTTAAGGATTTGATAAAGGGGACATGTAGGCGTTTGCAGGCCCCCGAGGACCAGAGGCCTGGGGCGGGCCGCCCCCCCCCTCCCCATTAGTCCACCATGGTAAAGGGGCCCCAAGACGTGCATTGCCTAGGGGCCCCGACATGGTTAATCCGGCCCTGCTTAAACGTATTTACTTATAGAATTCCAGATAATATTATCTTTATCTACTTCGAATATTAATTTTACTGAGAAAATCGCATATTCCTTGAACGCGCTGGGTCGACTATTTTGGTCGTTTTGTTTATTTCTCGCGGTTTGTGATGTTTTCGCGTTGGAGTTTAGTGGATATATGTATTATTGTTTACAGTGGGTAATGTATGTTTCCATCAGCTCCAGTGCCGATCTCGCCCCTCGTCTTATTCCCCACGGATTTGGGCGCGAGTTTTCCATTCTATAAATAACAAAAGACGCAAACATAGTTCCGACAGTCGACACGAGGCCGCTTCGCTTCGGATACCACCGTTTGCGTCTTCCCACCTATTGCTTCCGTCATAGATATTCCTTGCACAGGGCCGGTCCTGTGCATGCGCAATTGGAACAGTCCGCTCCAGGCGCCGACTTTCCAAGGAGCTAAGAAGCCAAGGGGCTGATAATACCTAAAACGGTTTTCTTTGCCACTGTTGCCTCTAAAATCGTTAAAAATCGGATTATTTGACCTTTGTTTTTTTTTTATTTAAAAATTCCAATAAATAAAATAGTTCACATCCGTACTAAATAGAAAAAGTTTCTATACCTACCTTTCTTTATTTAAAAAAAATCCAGTTTAGGTATTTGGTTATTTTGGCCTCAAATCCAAAGTTACGTTTAGTAAGAAAAAAGCGGTGAGGCCAACACTATCCTATTTTGTCCTCCATGAAGCTTTAAAGCTCCCCTACCGCCATTTTCAGTACCTACCCTCCTTCCTACACAAAGACCTTTCAATACAAAGTTCAAATTTAATTTTGATACTTTACCAAATACATGACTTTAGTAACCTACCTACACCTACAGCTTTCATGCGTGGGGACTACTGACTGGGGCTAATGGGGCTAGTGGGGTTAGTGGGGCCAGTGGGGCTAGTGGGGCTGGTGGGGCTAGTGGGGCTAGTGGGGCTCAGGCTCAGTCAACATCACGCAACAGGGCGGTAGGCGTTAAACGTTAACTAACTAACTATATACATGACCAATCATGACCTTGAATATGATATTTTGTAAAATATGTATAATTAAAATGTAACCCATGTTTTATATTAAATAAAAAAAAAAAAAAAAAAAAAAAAAAAAACTAACCATCACGCCGTTTCCCCGCAGGGGTAGGCAGAGAGGACGGACCGCCACACAACTCGATCTTGGCACACACTCTTTGCCTCGTTCACATTCATACATCGTCTCATACATGCTCTTCTATTATTCCGACTCTTCACATGGCCCGACTCAAGTATCTGATTCACTTGGTCGTGCCATGTCTTCCTCGGGCGTCCCCGACTTCTTCTACCATTCACATTTGCATCATATATTCTCCTTACACTCCTTTCCGTTTAACCTTTAAAAATCTCTTAATAATATATAGAACAATATCCAAGTGCTTACGTTTTATTATGTAAATTATTTTCATCAAATTGTAAAACAGTCAAGATTATTTCAACTTTTCATGATTTTAAAACGTTGACATTTACAATGCTTAAGGTTATATAGTGGGATGGAGTTACTTTTTTAAACTATTTTTTCAGCAGGATTGTGTGTTGGGTTATCATTTCATATAAATCTTTTTTTCATTTTCTCATATCGTAGTAAAGGCAGAATAATTAGAAAACCTCCTTATCTTGAGTAGGTTGGCACCTACTTATTTAGGAGTCAACCGATTTTCGAATACGATTTTTAGATACTTTTCGCGATAAATGATCGCAACTGGATTCAAGGCTATGCAATAAAGAGAAAATTTGCGTTTACTGCTTAAGGCGATCCACTAGTACAGCAAAAAATTGAAATCGGAATTCACGCCCTTTTATGGGAGGAGTTTAAAAATACTTAAGAAAAAGCATTTGGAAAGGTTGGAAAAGATATTTGAGATTTTCTTTTACATGTTGATTTCGTAAAGGCCTGTAAAAAACATTAATTCCTTTTTTATGCATTGTTTATTGTAATAAAACGGAATTTTTAAATTGATTTCACGAAAACAAGCAGCGCGGACGCTAACACGTTGTTTCTCCGCTCCGGCCGGAGGAGTAATGACTTCGGTGGACGGTATAAGGTTCACTTTGATATAACAAATTCGTCGACTGCCGTATTGTCGCCGTGATGTCAAAAATACCAACGCGAAAATGCATATTATATTTTATTTTGTGAGGTTCGGGCGTAAATATCATTTTTTTTCGCGATAATTATATAAGAAACTGAATTTGCCACATTATGCAATAAAATCATATCCGAAAAAGTGTTTATAAGTAGGAGAGTTTTCAGTTGAAAATATTTTTTATAGACCTAATACTTTATTTTTTTCTAAGCTTATTAAAAGACTTATTAAAAAAAAATGACCGATATTTTTAAGGGCCAAGGTATGTTATACACGCAGTATTTAATTGAAGCATCTATAGTACTTCTAAGCGGTCAAATTTTCAAAACAAACAAATACGATTTTGTATGATTTTGCATTATTTAGTATGGCTTCATCTTAACTTCCGACATTTGTCTTTAAAAGAAAATCACGGTTTTTGTTCAGCAAGCTTTTTTTACATTAGCTCCACACAGGAGGCCCTGAGGAAAATAAATTCCCTCAGTGCCTATTTCATCTTAGGGGATGGTTTTTGGAGGTTTTTTTTAGGAAAGAAAGGAGAGGAAGCTCTGGGAAGGAAATAAAATAATATTCTAAAACTTAAAACTCTTTACAACTAATAATGTTTGAACTAAATTTCTTGTTTTCACCCAAAACTTTATTGTATCTTGTTCTTTTGTTGTTGTTATTTTACATACCTACATATTTTTTTACATACCTGTTTATCGTTTTACATACCTTCTTATTCGTTTACAAACATATTTATTTTTTCATGTACCTACTTATGGTTTTACATACCTACTTATTGTTTTACATACCTACTTATTCGTTTACAAACATGTTTATTTTTTATGTACCTACTTATTGTTTTACATACCTATTTGTTGGTTTACAAACCTATTTATTTTTTTACTAACCTACTTATTCGTTTATATACCTACTTATTGGATTTCTAAAAATCTATTTATTGTTTTACATACCTACTTGTTGTTTTACATACTGACTTATTGTCTTACATCCCTTCTTATTGTTTTGATCTTAAATATCGTTGAACACCATTATTGAACGGTTGGTAAATTTTTTTTGTAAAATTTTTATTGACAGTTGTGCATATTATAAATATAATTTTTAAAAATATTTACCATAATATTTGTGTGTTCCTTGTTACAGATACGAACGCCTGCTGAGGCGTGCCAAGTCGGAGGATCTGACGGAGGTGTCGGGTATCGGCTGCCTGTACCAGAGCGGAGTGGACCGCCTCGGCCGTCCCGTTGTGGTCTTCGTGGGGAAGTGGTTCCCCTTCAACAACCTCAACCTTGATAAGGTGTGTTACTACTTCATTATATCCAAAGACCAAGTTAGAGGCCTCTAAAACAGTGGTGCACCTGGCAGGTGCACTGAACTCCTAATCAGCAGCAAAGACGAAAAAGACAAACTTGAATTATTATATCATAATATCTTAAAAACGCCCGCTCGTGCGAAAATCCGTTCCTAGGAGCGGAATCCAAAATGCATCTACGAACCGATAACTCCTATGGAATATTTCATATTAGCAATATTCTACCTTATAGAGTGAGAGGTACGCACCATCTCTAACTCCAGTGCCAAAATATTTGCATTTTGTCACGGTCCACCCTCCACTAGCATTTGTCACACATTGTGCACGTGACATCTGAGTTTGGTTCAGCCAGCATGGGTCACGTGATACTCATTCCATCTCGTTCTAGCAACATGGTAACATGTGATCCCGTAGCCATGCGTACCAGTTAATCAGTGGTGACGTGTGATAGAAACACATTTTTTTGTTATCATCGGACAGCAAACTTACACCAAATTTTTTTTCTCCAAATAAGCTCAGAAATCACTGGTTAAAATCTCTCAGGATCGCGCCTTTACCCCTATACATTGTTGCCGTTTTTTTTAACACTTTTCCTACTTTTTTACCTAATATTTCATGCATTTTCAAATACAGTCAACATTGAATAAATTTTTGTGAGAACGTAGATTTAAATTAATTTGTTTTTCCTCTCCAAACTGTGATTTAACCCCCATTGCCATTGAGGATACCAATGAACGTCCACAGGCCACTGTTCAGAAGGGATGTTTACATTGCTGTGCATTTCTCTAGATTGATTTGTGGTTGATTCGGAAACTAGAGTTAGTTTGTGTATTGAACTTAAAAGTGAAACCCATTGTAATGTTGTGTTGCAGTGTCTCCTGTACCTGATAGCCTTGCTGGACCCCATTGTGAAGGGGGACTATGTGATCGCCTACTTCCACACCCTCACCTCGGGGGCCAACTACCCCTCCTTTGCCTGGCTCAAGGAGGTCTACAGCATACTGCCTTATAAGTTAGTACTCACAATCCACATAATCATTCATTATTTCAATTTTATTCAAATTTCATTTTTAATAAAAATAAAGACTTCTACTTTGTTAACGTCTTTAATTTTTAATTTTTCAACTTTACCGCTAATTCTCAACACGTCAGTGTTTAAATTTTTGGTCGAGTTGTTTGATCAGCCACAAACGTAGCAGTCCCCAAAATTTTTAAATAATCCCTGTACTTCAAAGATTTAAAAAATTACACTGCAATTTCGTTTTCAATTTTAATGTTTATGATAAATTTCTCCTTCCAGATACAAGAAGAATCTCAAAGCCTTCTACATCGTCCACCCCACAATCTGGACCAAGATGATGACCTGGTGGTTCACTACATTCATGGCGCCGGCCATCAAGCAGAAGGTACACAACCTGCCCGGGGTGGAGTACCTCTACTCCGTCATGGAACCCGACCAGCTGGAGATCCCTGCCTACATCACGGAGTATGACATGACTGTAAGTATCTAATACCTTCGTCACTTCCTCACTCCTACTTCTTTGTTAATGTTAGCTACGTATGGAAGCTGAGATTCTTCAACCATTCAATGGCATCCAGATTTGCATCATGCAGCATTGCAGTTTCCGCTAGAATACTCTCCACCCGATAATGAAGCACCATTTCCAGCCAGACTTCCTGAACATAGGAAGACATTATATGGTCCAACCCCGGCCATTTGAACATGAACACCTAATATGTATATATTGTTTACTGGTTTTGTTTGTTTTTATCAGTTGTATGTGACTCTCTTCACCCAGTAATACTAGAAATGTCTGGTTCACAGATAAACGGGCTGCATTACTTCCAGCCAGGAACACCTAATAGGATATATTTATGTTTGGTGGTTTTGTTTGTATTTATCAGTTCTATGTGACACTATTCACCCACTAATACTAGAAATGCCTGGTTCACAGATAAACGGGCTGCAGTACTTCCAGCCAGACCCCTCCTGTACACAGGAAGACATCAGATGATCCAACCCCGGTCATTGATAGGATATTGTTGTTTGCTTGTTTTGTTTGTATTTATCAGTTCTATGTAACGCTATTCACCCACTAATATGTACTAGAAATACCTGGTTCACAGATAAACGGGTTGCATTACTTCCAGCCAGACCCCTCCTGTACACAGGCAGACATTAGATGGTCCAACCCTGGCCACATGAAATGAACACCTAATAGAATATTGATGTTTGGTCGTTTTGTTTGTATTTATCAGTTCTATGTGACACTTTCACCGGCTAATACTAGAAATGCCTGGTTCACAGATAAACGGGCTGCACTACTGTCAGCCAGACCCCTGTTTTACATATGAAGACATTAGATGGTCCAACCCTGGCCAGATGAAATGAACACCTAATAGAATGTTTGCTGGTTTTGTTTGTATTTATCAGTTCTATGTGACACTCTTCACCCGCTAATACTAGAAATGCCTGGTTCACAGATAAACGGGCTGCACTACTTCCAGCCAGACCCCTCCTGCACATAGGAAGAGCACAGATGGCCCGGCCGCGGCCATATGAACATGAATATGAACAGTGATACCCTAATAATAAGAAGAACAATATTGAAGTGATAGTTTTTTATAAATTGAAGGACTGAAGATAATTAGAGTGATGAAAGCCTGAAGAAATATCCGCATAGCAATATCATTCTCTAGGTGACTATAAATTAGAGTTTAAAACATTTTAATCATAAGGAACTTTTAAAATTGGTGGGAATATATAATATATATATGTAGATTGAAGCGTTGAGTTGTTGAGGTACCCCAGCTGTTAAAAGATGGTGAATTTTTGATAAAAAATACTTTCCAAGTAAATTTTTATGTGTGCCGCTTAAAATTATATTCTTTTGAATGCCTGATAATATTATAATGTTTATATTCAGTTGTCTAACGTCTAACCAGAATTTAAAGTTAAACTGTTGTTGATATTTTTAGTAAGTTACGTAGAGATAAATGATTAATTATCATGCATTTTGCACTCCAATGTAAATACACATGCAGTTGATGAAGTAATAGGTAAAGAATCACTTAACTATTCAATCTCGCAAATATGTGTTTCTTTCATATGAAATTTTAATACATTAATGTAGCTCGTAATGATTTGTTATGAACTTTCTCCGTGTCTTTCCCTAACAATACTTCTCTCTACTCTCTAGAGCCCCCTTCAGAGTGCCAGAACTTCCTTAATCACATTTCTTGTGTTCTACTTTACATTTATCAATTAAACTGTAACTGTAACTGTAACTCTGAAATCATTCTACGAATTATCCATTTTGAAATACCAAATTTATGTATACATATTCAGATAACAAAAGTACCATGTCTAATTACGTAATATTTTCACATTCATTATTGTAAAATATATAATTGGGCTTTTTTCAATATGAAAAGTCATTGTTGATTAGATTTAACAAAGCTTATGACGGGAACTACTCCCAATTAAAGTGATATAGATACATTATCCGTTGTTATTTACAATGTATCATAGTTATATTATAGATTGTTGAAACTTCATTAAATATGTTAGCATTTATTAAAATATAAGCTGATGCACATAGCTGCGTCAGTCGTGCCAACGGTTGGAACAGGTCTTTTGCAGCTGGACTGGGTCTTACCTTCTGTTGGGCCTTCTTACCAACCCCCCTCGGGCATTGCTTCAAACCAACGGGTAGTCTTTTCACTTGTCCGCATCATATTTACATCAATTGCTAATACGGCTTAAAGCTTGTGTTCAGAAAATTAATTCAAATGACTTTACGAGTTAATTGTTTTCATTGATTGTCAATAATATGTTATGTTATTGAAGGAGATTTAATAATAGCACGACTCGATGGCTTACTTGAGAATAGCGACTGGACGACTAACAACCGGGCGCCCTTGCCCATACTAACTTAATACTAGATATTGTATGATTACTGATTACTAACTCGGTGGATTGTTGATTAATTGAATATTAAACCTATTTCAAATAGTGTCTTACAACCGAACGCTAAACTTGTTAATTATTTGTAGAGTTCAATGATCATCATTCGTTAGAATATTAGTGATTTGTGACTTCTGAAATTGCCCCACGGTACCACAATACGGTGTAGGTAAGTTAATAGTTGCCTAATCCAAATTCTATTTGTAAGGTAATTTCCCTATTGATAACATTTAACATATTTTCATTATTAGCGTAGAAATATTTTGTCTATTTTATGTTTTATTATTAATTATTACTATTACTACTGGTTCATTGATTGAGCTCCGAGTTGTTATGCCCAGTGTACTTATTTTTACCTGAATTCATAATTTGTCCATATTTTTTGTTTGTAAGAATTTGAAAATAAAATACATACTAATTTCCGAAATTCTTTTATTTGTTGTAAGCACAAATTTTACGCATTGGTAATACTCATTTATTTATACATTATTTTGAGTAGGTCTCCCAAAGGTTATGAAAAGGTATGTATTTATCAAATAAAATTAATTCCAAAGAATAAATCAGTGATCACAACAATGTTTCCAAACTTTGACTTCTAAAATTCCTAAATCACGGAGCGATTTGCAAGCTGCCGTGTTGCCGCGGCGAGTGATTGCCACTTATTGTATCTGCTAGTAGACAATAGATAGTCTCAGTCAAACCTGAAAGGTAGTTGAGCGGCATCGTAACACAATAATTTATATTATATGCCAATCTGCTGACGTAATGATCTACACATTATATGATATTATATATATTATATAGTATTGTTTGGTTTTTCAAAAAACTCACTTTTCGCTTGACGGGAAAATCGACCGCACCGCCCCTCGCGTTTCACCAACCTCAAGGTTCTCTTTGGCTTGGCGACGCAAAAACGCCGCTGGCACGCCAAAACGACCTCTCCGGTCCTCGAGTTTCGCACACCTCAAGGTTCAATTTTGTTCGAAGGAAATTGTCCCAACGGCTGACACGCGAGAATGGACATTAGCGCTCGCTATTTTGGAACGCTTCAAAGTTCACAATCCTTCGAAGAGTCGATTATTTTCCAGCCACTAGCAGTTGTTTTTTTTTTGATAGGGGAAACATTTTTCGTCGTTATCAATATGTTTGCCAAAACTTTACGGGAGACTTCTAGCGGTGCGGAATACAAGTATGGATTATTCACATTAGAAAAAATCAAATGTCTATCGAATACTGTTGTAGTTCTATTTTCATCCGTTCGAAATGGCAGCTTCGTCTGAATTTAAATAAATACGCTAGCTTCACGATTTTCACAAAAAAATAGACTAGACAGGAAACTCACATAAAATTAAACTGACACATTTTAAGAGCGAAAATTATATAAATTTGCGGCGAAAACTGGAACTACTCATTAAATCAACCAATTCGGCTCAGTTATAGTTCCCGCCGACAGGTTCGCATTAAAAAAAAAAACCACAAATTAGGCCTTGGTTTCAATGCAATGGAAAATACTAGAGAGAATGTTGAGACAGGTCAGTTATCCGAGATGTCAAAACAAAACGGATCTCTCAGCGGTTTGGGTTGTTGTTTTTTGGAAAATGGCATTGGAGCCGAAAAAACGATCCCCGGTTAGATGTTTTTGAAAAATTCAGTACCCGGCAATATAAGGCAACTTTTAATAACGATATAAAGTGTCCGTCCCATGTAAAAAAGTTCAGGGTCGCCGAAAAACCTATAAAATTTTCCAAAAAAAACAAGAAAATTGGTGTCCATAGATTCAATTCAGTAGGGTGTATATTTACCGGCCAGTACATTGAAATGTTATTAATTCAGGGTAGGTACCTACTTATCTCGGTAGTATTGCAAATATGATGAAAAAAGCAAAACCATTGCCGGAATTTTGTAAGGAGATGCGCCGGTACCTACCGGAATGGGTAGTTTAACAATTATTTAGGTTTTTGATGCAATTTAATTTACTAAGGTAATGTTGTTTCCACGATACTGAATAATTTAACAATTTTTTAAAGTTCATTTTCACTTTCTGTGTAAGTTCTGTTTTTTTATCAGTAAATGCCAGTTGCATCATAAAACTGAAATAATTACAGAACTTGAATAGAATTCGAACCGAACTTTTACAGAACGTTAAAATAGACTTGAAAAATTGAAGAATTTTTAATTTTGTTAAACAACCCAGCCTAAATATGTGTTTTCTTACTCACTCTTTTTGCACTCGGAATTTAGGTAGGTACCCATCTGCACATAAAAACTCGATATCATCCGACGATATTGCATAAGTATTAGTTTTCTAATTTTACAATTAAATTACTCGAAGTTGAACGGAATATTTTTTTAAAAGTATTAAATTCATATAGCGCTTTATTTTAAGCAGTAAAACTACAGGTGAGTTCTGGCATTATAAAATTTGTATGAAAATGTACGTACGCTCATAACTTCCGAAGGACTCCAACAATTTGAAAAATTCTTTTTTTGTTGTGTTAGTTATTGTTAGTACGAGGTTTGTATAAAATTACTGGTGAGTTCTGGCATTACGAAATTTGTAAAAAAAAAATTATAGGTGGCGCGCGAGCTGTTTGAAAACTAAATGTACCGGGAATTAGTATATGTAATGCGGCAGGTGGGGGGGGGGGGGTGGAAACAGGAAGGGGGAGGGGAGCCTAAGAGGGGGGAGGGGAACTCGGGAGGGGGTTTACGATACGGAGAAGCCTAGGAGTGAAGTGGGGTGAGGGAAGGTGAGGGAGGCGGAGTGGAAAGGGGAAGAGGACGCTGGTGAGGAAGGGGGGGGGGATTCCTGGTTCCTGTATACAATAGTGAGCTCTGGCAACACGAAATTACGCATTGCTAAGCCGTTCATCCGATTGTGATGAAACTTTGGGGATTTGATGTGTGGATTTCTACAATGGTGTTTATATACTAACGTATAGCAGATTTTTGCTGCTAGGCCCTGTGGGCGGCTTTATATATATTTGTATGTTTAACCGTAGGTACCTACCCGCTTACTTTGATTTTTTTTTCTGTTAGTTAGTAAGTCAAGTTAGTTTTAACCCGTTAGTTGCATTTGCAATGGGCATAAGCTAGTATATAGTATTGCTTGGTTTTTCAAAAAACTCACTTTTTCCTTGATGCGAAAATCGACCTCACCGCCCCTCGCGTTTCACCAACCTCAAGGTTCACTTTGGCTCGAAGTCTAGAATTGTCCCTTCGGCTGACACGCGAGAATGGACATTAGCGCTCGCTATTTTGGAACGCTTCAAAGTTCACAATCCTTCGAAGAGTCGATTATTTTCCAGCCACTAGCTTTTGTTTCTTTTTTGTTAGGGGAAACATTTTTCATCGTTATCAATATGTTTGCCAAAACTTTACGGGAGACTTCTAGCGGTGCGGAATACAAGTATGGATTATTCACATTAGAAAAAATCAAATGTCTATCGAATACTGTTGTAGTTCTGTTTTCATCCGTTCGAAATGGCAGCTTCGTCTGAATTTAAATAAATACGCTAGCTTCACGATTTTCACAAAAAAAATAGACTAGACAGGAAACTCACATAAAATTGAACTGATACATTTTAAGAGCGAAAAATAATATAAATTTGCGGCGAAAACTGGAACTACTCATAAAATCACTCAATTCGGCTAGGTTATATTTCCCGCCGACAGGTTCGCCCCTTTAAAAACGTCGGATCGAGAAGGGAAGTAAAAAAAAGTTAGTTTCCCATACAAAACTGATTTTGCTAGGAATTTATTCTAATTAATTAAACGGCTTCGAGAAAGTTCTTCAGAAAAATTGACATTTTATAGGGGCATTACGGAATTAAAGATTGCGTTAAAAGTACACCTTCCGGCGGAGATGTTTTTTAATAAACATAAACAATACAAGTTTTAGAAACTTTTAAAACCAAAACATGTTTAGCTCCCCCTTGAAAATGTTTCACAATATTGCATTCAAATTCGACATTTTTCTGACATTTGCGAAAAATTCACTTTCATCGATAAATGCAAATCGTTTGCAGCCTGTAAAATCGGCTGGTATATTAAAATTTTATAATTTTTCTCGAACTTTGCAACACTGAAGATGGAGTCGTGATGGCGTTAAAATCCACTACCACCTTAAAAAAAAGCAGACCCCGCCCTAATAGGTTTTGTATGAAGAATTTTTTTTTTAATGGCGGATTTCAATTTGTGTGGTTCGGCAGGGCCTTAATTTTAGCGGGAATTGTGCAAATTTGTGCATCGGTCTTGCCTGTTTAAAAAATATAATTATGGAATATTATCTGTCTGTGTATGATATCGTAGGTAAGTACCTCATACAAAAGCGCTAGATTTACCCGCGCTTCAACAGCAAATTGAAATGTCAAAAGAAAACGGATCTCTCAGCGGTTTGGGTTGTTGTTTTTCGGGAAACGGCATTGCGGCCGGAAAAACGATTCCGGCTTGAATGTTTTTGAAAAATTCGGTACCCGAAAACATTTCGCGTCTTTTGATACCAATATGAGGTGTCTGTCCCATGTAAAAAAGTTCAGGGTCGCCGAAAAACCTATAAAATTTTCCAAAAAAAACAAGAAAATTGGTGTCCATAGATTCACTTCAGTAGGGTGGATATTTACCGGCCAGTACATTGAAATGTTATTAATTCAGGGTAGGTACCTACTTATCTCGGTAGTATTGAAAATATGATGAGAAAAGCAAAAACATTGCCGGAATTTTGTAAGGAAATGCGCCGGTACCTGCCGGAATGGGTAGTTGGACAATTATTTAGGTTTTTGATGCAATTTAATTTACTAAGGTAATGTTGTTTCACCGATACTGAATAATTTAACAATTTTTTAAAGTTTATTTTCACTTTCTGTGTAAGTTCTGTTTTTTTATCAGTAAATGCCAGTTGCATCATTAAACTGAAATAATTACAGAACTTGAATAGAATTCGAACCGAACTTTTACAGAACGTTAAAATTGACTTGAAAAATTGAAGAATTTTTAATTTCGTTAAACAACCCAGCCTAAATATGAGTTCTTTTTTACGTATGTATGCAAGTACCTATACTCAGAATATAAGTAGGTTCCTACCTGCACACAAACACTCGATATCATCCGACGATATTGCATAAGTATTAGTTTTCTAATTTTACAATGAAATTACTCAAAGTTGAACGGGATATTTTTTAAGTATTAAATTAATATAGCGCTTATTTTTAAGCAGTAAAACTACTGGTGAGTTCTGTAATTATAAAATTTGTATGAAAATGTACGTACGCTCATAACTTCTGAAGGACTGCAACAAATTGAAAAATTCTTTTTTTGTTGTGTTCGTTATTGTTAGTTCAAGGTTTGTATAAAACTACTGGTGAGTTCTGGCTTGACGAAATTTGTAAAAAAAAGTTGAATAGGTGGCGCGCGAGCTGTTTGAAAACTTAATGTACCGAGAATTAGTGAATGTAATGAGGCAGGGGGGTGGAAACAGGAAGGGGGAACCTGGGAGGGGGGAGGGGAACTCGGGAGGGGGTTTACGAGACGGAGAAGCGTAGGAGTGAAGTGGGGGAAAGGGGAAGCGGACGCTGGTGAGGAAAATGGGGGGGGGAAGGGGATTGGAACAAATGAGAAAAGACACGCAGGTAGAAACATTTTCTTTATTAAATGGTATAGCAACGCATGCCGGATACCAGCTATCTTCTATATGTATAAAAATCAAAAAAATATTTGCAAGTAAGTATGTATGTATGTCCGCTATGCGTTGCTAAACCATTTATCCGATTGCGATGAAACTTTGGGGATTTGATGTGCGCATGCTCGCGATGGTTTCTGCATACAATGGTGAGCTCTGGCATAATGAAATTACGCATTGCTGAACCGTTCATCCGATTGCGATGAAAATTTGGGGATTTGATGTGTGCATGCCTAAAATGATGTCTATATACTAACGTATGACATGTTTTTGCTGCTAGGCCCTGCGGCCGGCTTTATATGTATTTGTATGTTTAACCGCTAAGCGTTGCTAAACCTTTCATCCGATTGCGATGAAAATTTGAAGATTTGATGTGTGCATACCCACGACGGTTTTTGTATACAAAAGTGAGCTCTGGCATCATGAAATTACGCATTGCTAAACCATTCATACGATTGCGATGAAACTTTGGGGATTTGATGTATGCATGTCTACAATGGTGTTTATTTACTAACGTATGGCAGGTTTTTGCTGCTAGGTCCTGCGGGCGGCTTTATACATAGTTTTGTGTTTAACCGCTAAGCGTTGCTAAACCATTCATCCGATTGCGATGAAAATTTGTAGATTTAATGTGTGCATGCCCACGACGGTTTCTGTATACAAAAGTGAGCTCTGGCATTTTGAAATTACGCATTGCTAAACCGTTCATCCGATTGCGATGAAACTTTGGGGATTTGATGTGTGCATGCCTACAATGGTGTCTATATACTAACGTATGGCAGGTTTTTGCTGCTAGGCCCTGTGGGCGGCTTTATATATAATTGTATGTTTAACCGTAGGTACCTACCCGCTTACTATGAAATATATTTTTTTTTCTGTTAGTAAGTAAGTCAAATTAGTTTTAACCCGTTAGTTGCATTTGCAATGGGCATAAGCTAGTTATATAGTATTGTTTGGTTTTTCAAAAAACTCACTTTTCGCTTGACGGGAAAATCGACCGCACCGCCCCTCGCGTTTCACCAACCTCAAGGTTCACTTTGGCTTGGCGACGCAAAAACGCCGCTGGCACGCCAAAACGACCTCTCCGGTCCTCGAGTTTCGCACACCTCAAGGTTCAATTTTGTTCGAAGGAAATTGTCCCAACGGCTGACACGCGAGAATGGATATTAGCGCTCGCTATTTTGGAACGCTTCAAAGTTCACAATCCTTCGAAGAGTCGATTATTTTCCAGCCACTAGCAGTTGTTTTTTTTTTTGATAGGGGAAACATTTTTCATCGTTATCAATACGTTTGCCAAAACTTTACGGGAGACTTCTAGCGGTGCGGAATACAAGTATGGATTATTCGCATTAGAAAAAATCAAATGTCTATCGAATACTTTTGTAGTTCTATTTTCATCCGTTCGAAATGGCAGCTTCGTCTGAATTTAAATAAATACGCTAGCTTCACGATTTTCACAAAAAAAAATAGACCAGACAGGAAACTCACATAAAATTGAACTGACACATTTTAAGAGCGAAAATTATATAAATTTGCGGCGAAAACTGGAACTACTCATTAAATCAACCAATTCGGCTCAGTTATAGTTCCCGCCGACAGGTTCGCATTAAAAAAAAAACCACAAATTAGGCCTTAGTTTCAATGCAATGGAAAATACTAGAGAGAATGTTGAGACAGGTCAGTTATCAGTTATCCGAGATGTCAAAACAAAACGGATCTCTCAGCGGTTTGGGTTGTTGTTTTTTGGAAAATGGCATTGCAGCCGAAAAAACGATCCCCGGTTAGATGTTTTTGAAAAATTCGGTACCCGGCAATATAAGGCAACTTTTAATAACGATATAAAGTGTCCGTCCCATGTAAAAAAGTTCAGGGTCGCCGAAAAACCTATAAAATTTTCCAAAAAAAACAAGAAAATTGGTGTCCATAGATTCACTTCAGTAGGGTGGATATTTACCGGCCAGTACATTGAAATGTTATTAATTCAGGGTAGGTACCTACTTATCTCGGTAGTATTGCAAATATGATGAAAAAAGCAAAACCATTGCCGGAATTTTGTAAGGAGATGCGCCGGTACCTACCGGAATGGGTAGTTTAACAATTATTTAGGTTTTTGATGCAATTTAATTTACTAAGGTAATGTTGTTTCCACGATTCTGAATAATTTAACAATTTTTTAAAGTTCATTTTCGCTTTCTGTGTAAGTTCTGTTTTTTTATCAGTAAATGCCAGTTGCATCATAAAACTGAAATAATTACAGAACTTGAATAGAATTCGAACCGAACTTTTACAGAACGTTAAAATTGACTTGAAAAATTGAAGAATTTTTAATTTTGTTAAACAACCCAGCCTAAATATGTGTTTTCTTACTCACTCTTTTTGCACTCGGAATTTAGGTAGGTACCCATCTGCATATAAAAACTCGATATCATCCAACTATATTGCATACCTATTAGTTTTCTAATTTTACAATTAAATTACTCGAAGTTGAACGGAATATTTTTTTAAAAGTATTAAATTCATATAGCGCTTTATTTTAAGCAGTAAAACTACAGGTGAGTTCTGGCATTATAAAATTTGTATGAAAATGTACGTACGCTCATAACTTCCGAAGGACTGCAACAAATTGAAAAATTCTTTTTTTGTTGTGTTCTTTATTGTTAGTACAAGGTTTGTATAAAATTACTGGTGAGTTCTGGCATTACGAAATTTGTAAAAAAAAATTATAGGTGGCGCGCGAGCTGTTTGAAAACTAAATGTACCGGGAATTAGTATATGTAATGCGGCAGGTGGGGGGGGGGTGGAAACAGGAAGGGGGAGGGGAGCCTAAGAGGGGGGAGGGGAACTTGGTAGGGGGTTTACGATACGGAGAAGCCTAGGAGTGAAGTGGGGGTGAGCTCTGGCAACACGAAATTACGCATTGCTCAACCGTTCATCCGATTGTGATGAAACTTTGGGAATTTGATGTGTGCATTTCTACAATGGTGTTTATATACTAACGTATAGCAGGTTTTTGCTGCTAGGTCCTGCGGACGGCTTTATACATGGTTGTATGTTTAACCCCTAAGCGTTTCTAAACCATTCATCCGATTGCGATGAAAATTTGAGGATTTGATGTGTGCATGCCCACGACGGTTTCTGTATACAAAAGTGAGCTCTGGCATCATGAAATTACGCATTGCTAAACCATTCATCCGATTGCGATGAATCTTTTAGGATTTGATGTGTGCATGTCTACAATGGTGTTTATATACTAACGTATGGCAGGTTTTTGCTGCTAGGTCCTGCGGGCGGCTTTATACATAGTTGTATGTTTAACCGCTAAGCGTTGCTAAACCATTCATTCGATTGCGATGAAAATTTGAGGATTTGATGTGTGCATGCCCACGACGGTTTCTGTATACAAAAGTGAGCTCTGGCATCATGAAATTACGCATTGCTAAACCATTCATCCGATTGCGATGAAACTTTGGGGATTTGATGTTTGCATGTCTACAATGGTGTTTATTTACTAACGTATGGCAGATTTTTGCTGCTAGGCCCTGTGGGCGGCTTTATATATATATTTGTATGTTTAACCGTAGGTACCTACCAGCTTACTATGGTTTTTTTTTTCTGTTAGTTAGTAAGTCAAGTTAGTTTTAACCCGTTAGTTGCATTTGCAACAGGCATAAGCTAGTACTATATATTAATGCTCAGTTTTTGAAAAAACTCACTTTTTCCTTGATGCAAAAATCGACCTCACCGCCCCTCGCGTTTCACCAACCTCAAGGTTCACTTTGGCTTGGCGACGCAAAAATGCCGCTGGCACGCCAAAACGACCTCTCCGATCCTCGAGTTTCGCACACCTCAAGGTTCAATTTTGTTCAAAGGGAATTATCCCGACGCCTGATACGCGAGAATGGACATTAGCGCTCGCTATTTTGGAACGCTTCAAAGTTCACAATCCTTCGAAGAGTCGATTATTTTCCAGCCACTAGCAGTTGTTTTTTTTTTTGATAGGGGAAACATTTTTCATCGTTATCAATATGTTTGCCAAAACTTTACGGGAGACTTCTAGCGGTGCGGAATACAAGTATGGATTATTCACATTAGAAAAAATCAAATGTCTATCGAATACTGTTGTAGTTCTATTTTCATCCGTTCGAAATGGCAGCTTCGTCTGAATTTAAATAAATACGCTAGCTTCACGATTTTCACAAAAAAATAGACTAGACAGGAAACTCACATAAAATTGAACTGACACATTTTAAGAGCGAAAATTATATAAATTTGCGGCGAAAACTGGAACTACTCATTAAATCAACCAATTCGGCTCAGTTATAGTTCCCGCCGACAGGTTCGCATTAAAAAAAAAAAACACAAATTAGGCCTTAGTTTCAATGCAATGGAAAATACTAGAGAGAATGTTGAGACATTGAAGCTTTCACCCACCTATTCCCACCCCGGTATAGGCGACTTATGGTCGCCCCTTCGGAGTTCTCGCAAGAATCTAATTTTTTTAATGAACGACTCTACATTTAAAACATGTAACGATTCTAGAACTTCAATGTCCCCGCATACGTTGTTAGAGGGCGGTATGCAGGCGCGCCTACAGGAATGTACTGTGATGGTCAATTCTACAATTCTAAAGCCCATGAAGGTAATCACTGCCAAAGCAGTGAGCCCCACGGACAGTCAAACAAGGTGTTAGTAACAAAACTAGGTAATAGAGAAAATATAAGGAAAAAACAAAATGAACGACAACCGTCATGAGTGGGAAGCTCATGACGACGAAGGACCACACAATGATCCAGCAGGCAGCATCGTGCACTGTACATAAAAAAGGAAGAAAAAATAAACGTATATACAATGTAGAACTGGTGTTACCGAAATCCAGCCACCGGCAGTCCCAGAGACAGTGAAGAAGGCTGGTTGTCAGGCCTCCCGACAACCGGCAGCGTCGTCCGTAAGCCAGCTACCCGGTGGTGCCTAGACGAGGAGTGTGTGGAAATCAAAAAGAAGACCCTAGGGAGAGAAGCGTCGGGTCGCTGGAGGCGGGACGGACAGCTTTCGGATGACGTTTAGCCCTCTCCCCAACCTCTTCATGTCACGAGGGTTAGCGCGGTGGCCGGGTGCAGCCCCACCAGTTCCAAGAGATCGGCCATGGCACGTACACGGGGACACGTTCTAGGGTCCAACCCCTTAAATGGGGATAAGGACGATACAAAACGGGCAACGGAGTTCAGTTCTCACTCGCTAAACAAAACTAAAAGAAATGACAAAATAAAAAAAATAAAAAACAGTAAGGCAACCAAGAAAACCAAAATAATATGAAATAGGCATGTGCGTTTAATTACGCTATATGTATCAGGAACCAAAAAGCCTAAAGTATAAATAAAAATGTTTAAAAAAATATGTGTAAAAAAAAAAAAAAGAAGACATGAGCGTAAAATCACGCGGACATGTGTGAGCATAATAGTGCTAATAGAAAAATCAAGATGTAAAAAATAAAAACAGCATAACAACATAAAATTACATATGCAAAAAAAAAGCAAACTGTAAAAAAAACCTAAAAAATAAACATACTGTACAGTATTCAATTATAAAAGTCAAGGGTATAAACAATAAACATAAAAGTGTAAAATAAAAAACAAAGAAAAAAAAAACAAAAAAACTGTACATCCTTGGCAAATTAAGATGATAGAGTCATTTGGGATAGTCCGTGGTAAAACAGGAACAAGTACACCTGGTGTCAAAGTAAACTAGTCAGCGACTCTAAGTTCAGGCCATCTCTCAACCCAGATCCTTGCAAATTTCTTCAGACACTCGAAGTTCGTCTTATTCGAAACCAGATCAGTATTCCATACTGGTCTGATAGGTACATCCAAACCATCGAGCATTTCCTCTCTCGCATCCGTCAAGATCTCACAGTGCCACAGAATGTGCTCGGCTGACTGGTTCGTCGATCCGCATGCGCAGTTGGGATGGGGAGACAGGGCGAGGGTGTAAAGTCTCCCCCTGAATTCCCCATGCCCGGACAGAAGCTGGGTGATGTGGTGGTCCAGTTGTAAATATGCCCCTTCCATTCTGATTTTAACTGATGGGAAGAAGGAGAAGGTCCATCTTCCCATATTCGAGCTTTCCCAACGGACCTGCCACTCTTGGAGCGACAGATCCCTCATTTGACGGAGCAGTCCAGGGAGAGTCCCCGGCCCGCCCGGTGTCAGAACAACACCTAGGTGAGTGGCCGGGGTTCCTCTAGTTAATTTCTGCTTAGTGAGCACTTCCCTAATTTCCAGATCGATTGGCAATATGCCAGCCAAAACGGGTAAAGCGTCCGAAGCAACGGTTCTATACGCGCCAGAGAGTGCCAGCAAGGGGGTTCGTTGGCCACGCCTGAGAGCTAAGAGAATCAGCGAGTTGTCCAGGCGGTGCTCCCACACAGAGGCGGCATACGAGACTTGCGCCACGTACACACACCTATATAGCGTTCGCAAAGCCGGATTTCGCAATCCCCACTCAGCTGTGGAGAGTCTCCTCAGCTTCAAGAAGAGAGCCTGTGCCTTGCTGGATACTTCTTTAACGTGAGCCAGAAAAGAGGACGATCGATCTAGTGTAACGCCTAAATATTTAACAGTTTCGCAAAATCGGACAGTAGAATCCCCCATTTTGATGACAGGATTTCTTTTTCTGCTGAAAAAGCCCTTCATCAGGAGGCCCTGGGTCTTGTGGGGAGCGAAGGTCATCTTGTTTCTTTTCCCCCAATCGAGGAACATGTTCAAACCTTCACTGCCTTTGCTCTCAACTTCCTTTCTGCTGTCCCCAGCGACCAGATACGTTTTGTCATCAGCGTAGTCGACAGCGATACATCCTTCAGGCAAGGGTAACCTGGAGGAGTCGTCAAAGTTGATGTTCCACAGGTCAGGTCCAAGAATGGAGCCCTGCGGGCATCCCATGTCAGCTTCCCTCTGGATCAAAAAGTCTCCGAAGCAAATCGTGATAGTACGATTGGAAAGGTAATCGTCGATTGCTTGGAACAAAAGTTTGGAACACTGCCTGTTTTTCACCTTTGTCCGTATCATGTCCCACCACGCGTGATCGAAGGCACCAGTGATATCGAGGAAGATTGCAACTACATACCTCTTTGGACAAGCCTTCACCCAGTCAAGCACATACGACAGGGCGTGCACCGTGGATCTACCGGGGACGAAGCCGAACTGCAGGTCACTTGCCGGAGACAGGGTTTGCCGAAGTCGCTCTCGTATCAGTTTCTCCAGAATTTTGCCGAGTACTGGGAGGAGGGTAATTGGCCGGTACGCCTTGATGTCGGTCAGTGGTTTTTTGTTCCCCTTTGGTATGATCCGGAGCACGCCGCGCTTCCACTCGGAGGGGAAAACTCCTCTCCTCAGGCACGTGTCCATCACCTGGAAGAGCTCTTCCTTGGCGTGGACCCAGACTTGCTTCGCAATCACGCCATTGAGCCTATCATGCCCTGGTGCCTTCTTAGGACCCAATCCCTTAATTATCACATCAATTTCAGCTTTAGTGACTCTAGTGAAGTTAGCCTCTTGGGCGAGGTCTCTAGGTGGTAGCCGTGCTAGATTTCTAATCTGTTTATGGTGGTCACTTTCCCCAACTACTGACTCTAAAGGAACTAACTCGCCCAATAGTGTCTTGAGAGTGGAGGCCACGTCCACAGTCTCAGCGTTCCTCCCATCTGTGAACCCAATTACTGTTGACAAATACCGATCAGAACCTTTCCCGGATTTTCCAATCGCGCTGTGGATTTCCCACGGGTTGGCGTTACCCACGTCTTTAACCCAGTTATGCCAAGCAGCTCGTTTCGCTCGAAGGACGGCCCGTTTGAAGGCAGACCTGGCAGACCTGAGGCTCGCCTGAAGAGCAACCGTCTCCTCCTCCGTACAGTTGCCACTCCTGGACAGCCCCAGCGCCCTGCAGGCCCTCTTGAAGGCCCCCTTCAGCGAAGTCAGCTCAGGTGACCACCACGGCGTTTTAATACTCGTCTTCGGGTTTAATCTTCCTAAAGACGAGTTGGCGGCAGATACAACCGCCCTATTGAAAAAATTTCCCAAATTGTCCGGATCAGTAGCTGCTACGTGTTGAAAATCCCTTAACGTATCTCGTAGCGCTTCCCCAAAGTTATCCCAATTCGCCCTAGTGGTGTTGAAGTTCCAGGAGGATCTTGGAGCTTCTGTTTTCCTAACACCAACTGTAAAAGTAATCAATCTATGATCCGAATTTATTGCGCACTCATGGACTGTCCACTTTGAAATCCTTGTCGCAACAGATCCAGAGCAGAGAGTTAGATCAATGTTGCTCTCACCATGAGTGTTCGAAAAGGTATAAAAAGAACTCTGTTCATTAATGATACTAAGACCTTGCGCGGCAATCAGGTCCTCAACGGCGTCTGACCGTTCCGTTCTACAATCACTAGTGTCGAACCATAATGGTGAGCGTGCATTAAAGTCACCTCCGATAACTATGTTACGGCCTTTAAGCGCGTTGAGCGCGCGCGTCAGACTCAGGATGTGGGGTCCTACCGGGTTCCCAAATTTAAAGTAGACTGAGATCAAGAAGATCTCAGTATCGCCAAATCTAATACATACACAGGTTTGGAACTCGTCAGAGAGACCAGCCAGAAGGAGGGGACTGATCAACGAAGTGTTGACCAGGACACCCGCCCCCGGCGAGCGGCCCACTTCAAGTACCGCACCCGGAAAATTAATGGGGGTCTTACCTTCCCAAGTGTACTGTTCCTGAATGAGCATGATGTCGATGTGGTGGTCAGACATGACCTTCAGCACCTCCAGCGTGGCCATTCGGGATCTCTGAAGGTTAATCTGGCCAAGGGAAAGGGGACTACGAGGATCCATAGTCCGTCATGCGGAAGGCTGCTTCAACCGCTGCTTTCTGGGCCGGACAGTCCCTATCACCTGTTGGGTGATCTGCCGGTTTTTTAAAGCGCGTACAGGTGGCGCAGACAGCGGGTAGTGCCTTCTTGGGGCAATCTTCAAAGCCATGACCCACTGCGGCGCAGTGTCGGCAAGATTCCTTCTCTTGAGAGCAACTTTTAGAGATGTGACCATATTGGTGACATTTGTAACACCTAGTGGCTCCAGTGTAATCCCGGGTCCGACAAGCATTCCACCCAAGGAAGCACATCCCGCTGTCTATAAGTACCTTCCTGGCAGCCGGGTGGCACGTCAGGACCATGTTCATGGTGCCGGTGTCTCTCTTTCCAAAGAGGGACACCCTCCTCATCGTACGGAGGTGGTCCTCCAAAGTCAGGGGGGTACGTCCCTCCAGGTTGTTATCGAAGATCTCGGTGAAGAGAGCTGGATCAGCAGTGGATTCTCCCTTTGGTACATTGTACAGGACAATCTTTGGTAATCGTCCTAGAGGGTTAACTATTTTCAAGCCGCTAGCTGCCAACTTGGATCCAGCCTTCAATATGTTCTCCAGATCCTTTTTTCCTTTGGCTTGGAGAGCCATGCCCGCACCTTTTATCTTCCTGACTCTGACGACTTGGAAGTCATCAACCCTAGGGTTAATTACTTTCTCCAGGTGCTTTTGCGTTCCCTCGGAGGTTTTCCCTTCTGGAACATCCGGATACACCAAAACTGTAAGAGGTTTGGGCGGCAAAGGGCGTTCATACCCGTTAATCAGGACCTTTTTGGACGAAGGTAGGCCGGCCGCGGCTGTAGCGTATGATCTAGTAGGGGGTGCGTTAGCAGTGAGTGGACGCGTCGTGATGGCTTTATCCAGTTTGACGTTCATGAGCTCCTGCGCATGAAGTAGATCTTCAATTGTGGTATTCTTGGTGTTGGAGGTGTTCAGATCTAGCATGAGGTGTGTTATGTCTGACATCAATTCATCAAGAATGTCATTCAGAGCACTCTTGTCCGCTTTGTTAAGCCTATTGGATCCATCCATAATTATAGTACGGATCCTGTGGCATTTAGCCATAGCCGGAATCACCTTCTGTTGGTTGACATTAGGGGAGTCAGACAGACGCTGACGCTTCTTATTAGCTAAGTTGGGAGATATGTGCTGCACTATTGTGATGGATTCATTACTGCGACCGGGGTTGGCGGCTTCCAGCTCCATTTCCGACTCTTCTTGGTCACTCCCAATGTCCTCAACGTGAGCAATTCTGGTTTTTTTTATCTTTTTGGATGTCCTCTGACTGATACTAGGGGCACATTCACTAATCTTCTTGCTAAGATCATCCATTTTTAGTGAAAGTCTTTGTCGTTGCGCTTCTAGCGATCGGACACGGTCGGGACCAGGTCCATTTGAATCGCCGGACGATTCTGAGTCCGAACCCATTTTTACCTTTTTTCCCTAGAATTTCCCTCGAAATTCTAAAATTTCCCCAAAAATGGGGAAAAAATGGGGAAAAAATATAAAAAATGGGGTGGGGGGGAGTTCAAAACTGAGGGGGGGGAGTTCAAAACTGGGGGGGAGTTCAAAACTGGGGGGGGGGGGGTAGCACAGTTACGGACAGACGTCCGAAATCGGTGTCCAAATGGGCGACAAATGGCAAAAAACTTTAGCTGCTAATAAGTCGCGCAGGAGTAACACTACAAAAATGTATAAAGTATCACTAGACGCGGAATTGTGTACCGCGTCGATTGGGATATATCCCGGGTCCGATGGAGCACGTTTTAAAAGTATTTGCGCACAAAAACGTTTTTACGACACTGAAACACCGAAATGGGCACCAAACAAAGTCTTTTTTCGAATTTTTTTTTTTGGGACGGGAACGGAACACTAAAACGCACACACTTAAGATAGTGCGACAGGGGGATGTAGCAACATCCGCCCGTGCCGACGAAAGTCACAAATTTTAACTTAAAAACTAGCAAAAAAGTACTAAAAGTTAAAAAAACACAAAAAAAAGTAACATGGGCAAATAGCCCTTGTTGCGGCGCACAGGGTAGTAAAAAAAATTATATGATTGCTTAACGTTTTCTATTTTTAAAGAATTAAAAACGCGGAGCGATATAATTACGTGTTTCCACCTTGGAGGTGAGAACTGAACTGAATGTTGAGACAGGTCAGTTATCAGTTATCCGAGATGTCAAAACAAAACGGATCTCTCAGCGGTTTGGGTTGTTGTTTTTCGGGAAACGGCATTGCAGCCGAAAAAACGATCCCCGGTTAGATGTTTTTGAAAAATTCGGTACCCGAAAACATTCCGCAACTTTTGATAACGATATGACGTGTCCGTCCCATGTAAAAAATTTCAGGGTCGCCGAAAAACCAATAAAATTTTCCAAAAAAAACAAGAAAATTGGTGTCCATAGATTCACTTCAGTAGGGTGGATATTTACCGGCCAGTAGGTACAAATTGAAATGTTATTAATTCAGGGTAGGTACCTACTTATCTCGGTAGTATTGCAAATATGATGAGAAAAGCAAAAACATTGCCGGAATTTTGTAAGGAAATGCGCCGGTACCTGCCGGAATAGGTAGTTGGACAATTATTTAGGTTTTTGATGCAATTTAATTTACTAAGGTAATGTTGTTTCCACGATACTGAATAATTTAACAATTTTTTAAAGTTCATTTTCACCTTCTGTGTAAGTTCTGTTTTTTTATCAGTAAATGCCAGTTGCATCATAAAACTGAAATAATTACAGAACTTGAATAGAATTCGAACCGAACTTTTACAGAACGTTAAAATTGACTTGAAAAATTGAAGAATTTTTAATTTTGTTAAACAACCCAGCCTAAATATGTGTTTTTTTACTCACTCTTTTTGCACTCGGAATTTAGGTAGGTACCCATCTGCACATAACAACTCGATATCATCCAACTATATTGCATACGTATTAGTTTTCTAATTTTACAATGAAATTACTCGAAGTTGAACGGAATATTTTTTTAAAAGTATTAAATTCATATAGCGCTATTTTAAGCAGTAAAACTACTGGTGAGTTCTGGCATTATAAAATTTGTATGAAAATGTACGTACGCTCATAACTTCCGAAGGACTGCAACGAATTGAAAAATTCTTTTTGTGTTGTGTTCGTTATTGTTAGTACAAGGTTTGTATAAAATTACTGGTGAGTTTTGGCATTACGAAATTTGTAAAATAAAAATTTATAGGTGGCGCGCGAGCTGTTTGAAAAATAAATGTACCGGGAATTAGTGTATGTAATGCGGCAGGTGGGGAGGGTGGAAACAGGAAGGGGGGGAGGGGGACCTGGGAGGGGGGAGGGGAACTCGGGAGGGGGTTTACGATACGGAGAAGCCTAGGAGTGAAGTGGGGTGAGGGAAGGTGAGGGAGGCGGACTGGAAAGGGGAAGAGGACGCTGGTGAGGAAGGGGGGGGAAAGGGGGGTAATGGGGTAGGGGGAAGGGGGGGGGGGAAGGGGATCGGAACAAATGAGAAAGGACACGCAGGTAGAAACATTTTCTTTATTAAATGGTACCGCAACGCATGCCGGGTACCAGCTATCTTCCATATATATAAAAATCAAAAAAATGTTTGGCTGTATGTATGTCCGCTATGCGTTGCTAAACCATTCATCCGATTGCGATGAAACGTTGGGAAATTGATGTGCGCATGACTGCTATGGTTCCTGTATACAATAGTGAGCTCTGGCAACACGAAATTACGCATTGCTCAACCGTTCATCCGATTGTGATGAAACTTTGGGGATTTGATGTGTGCATGTCTACAATGGTGTTTATTTACTAACGTATGGCAGGTTTTTGCTGCTAGATCCTGCGGGCGGCTTTATACATAGTTGTGTGTTTAACCGCTAAGCGTTGCTAAACCATTCATCCGATTGCGATGAAAATTTGTAGATTTGATGTGTGCATGCCCACGACGGTTTCTGTATACAAAAGTGAGCTCTGGCATCATGAAATTATGCATTGCTAAACCGTTCATCCGATTGCGATGAAACTTTGGGGATTTGATGTGTGCATGCCTACAATGGTGTCTATATACTAACGGATGGCAGATTTTTAGTGCTAGGCCGTGTGGGCGGCTTTATATATATTTGTATGTTTAACCGTAGGTACCTACCCGCTTACTGTGAATTTTTTTTCTGTTAGTAAGTCAAGTTAGTTTTAACCCGTTAGTTGCATTTGCAACAGGCATAAGCTAGTACTATATATTAATGCTCAGTTTTCAAAAAACTCACTTTTCTCCTTGACGGGAAAATCGACCGCACCGCCCCTTAAGTTTCACCACCCTCAAGGTTCACTTTCGGATCAAGCATTTTAAGACTTTTGATGGATCCGAAAATGACCTCTCCGCTCCTCGAGTTTCAAAGACCGCAGAGACCATTATCGGACTCAGGGTAGCGTGCTCAAATCGTGTCCCGATTTAGGACCATTTTTCATACAAAAAACCGATGCACGGTTAACAGTGCACCCAAACGGCGAAAACTATAATTAAATCTCTCACCTACGAAGAAATTCGGCCTTAGTTCTATTTCCTGCCGACAGGTTCGCCCATTAAAAACCGTCGCGTTTTTCACGGAATGTAATTAAGACTTTTTTCCATACAAAACTGATTTTCCTAAGGATTTATTCTTATTAATTTAAAGGCTTCGTTCGGGAAAGTTCTTGAGAAAAAATGACATTTTAAACGTGCTTTGCGGGATCGTAGGTTACGAAAAAAAAAAACACTTTCTGCCGGAGATGTTTTTTAATAAATATGAACAATACAAGTTTTAGAAACTTTTAAAATCAAAACATGTGTAGCTCCCCCTTGAAAATGTTTCACAATATTGCATTCAAATTCGACATTTTTCTGACATTAGCGAAAAATTCACTTTCATCGATAAATGCAAATCGTTTGCAGCCTGTAAAATTGGCTGGTATATTAAAATTTTATAAATTTTCTCGAACTTTGCAACACTGAAGATGGAGTCGTGATGGCGTAAAAAGCCAACACCACCTTAATAAAAAGCCGACCCCGCCCTAATAGGTTTTGTATGAAGAATTTTTTTTTTAAATGGCGGATTTCAATTTGCATCGCTCGGCAGGGCCTAAATTTAAGCGGGATTTGTGCAAATTTGTGCATCGGTCTTGCCTGTGTAAAAAATATAATTATGGAATATTATCTGTCTGTGTATGATATAGTAGGTAAGTACCTAATACAAAAGCGCTAGATTTACCCGCGCACTAAGAAAGAATATCCGAGATGTCATATGTTTACTCTAATAAAACGGATCTCTCAGCGGTTTGGGTTGTTGATTTGCGGTATACGGCATTACGGCCCAAAAAACGATTCCGGCTTGGATGTTTTTGAAAAATACGGTACCCGAAAACATTCCGCATCTTTTGATAACAATATAAAGTGTCCGTCCCATGTAAATAAGTTCAGGGTCGCCGAAAAACCTATAAAATTTTCGAAAAAAAACACGACAATATACGCCCATAGATTAACTTCAGAAGGATAGATATTTACCGGCAAGTACAAATTGAAATGTAATTGATTTCAAGGGTAGGTACCTACTTATTTCGGTAGTACCTATTGCAAATATGATGAAAAAAGCAAAAACATTGTCGGATTTTTTTAAGGAAAAGCGCCGGTACCTACCGGAATGGGTAGATAGACAATTATTTAGGTTTTTGATGCAATTTAATTTACTAAGGTAATGTTGTTTCCACGATACTGAATAATTTAACAATTTTTTTAAGTTCATTTTCACGTTCTGTGTAAGTTCTATTTTTTTATCAGTAAATGCCAGTTGCATCACAATACAAAAATATCTATAGAACTTGAATAGAATTCGAACCGAACTTTTACAGAAATTACTCGAAGTTGAACGGGATTTTTTTTTTAAGTATTAAATTCGTTTAGCGCTTTTTTTAAGCAGTAAAACTACTGGTGAGTTCTGGTATTATAAAATTTTTATGAAAATGTACGTACGCTCATAACTTCTGAAGGACTGCAACAAATTGAAAAATTCTTTTTTTGTTGTGTTCGTTATTATTAATACAAGGTTTGTAAAAAACTACTGGTGAGTTCTGGCTTCACGAAATTTGTATAAAAAAATTTAATAGGTGGCGCACGAGCTGTTTGAAAACTAAATGTACCGGGAATTAGTGTATGTAGTGTGGCAGCTTTTTGCTGCTAGGTCCTGCGGGCGGCTTTATACATAATTGTGTGTTTAACCACTAAGCGTTGCTAAACCATTCATCCGATTGCGATAAAATATTGTAGATTTGATGTGTGCATGCCCACGACGGTTTCTGTATACAAAAGTGAGCTCTGGCATCATGAAATTACGCATTGCTTAACCGTTCATCCGATTGCGATGAAACTTTGGAGATTTGATTTGTGCATGCCTACAATGGTGTCTATATACTAACGTATGGCAGGTTTTTGCTGCTAGGCCCTGTGGGTGGCTTTATATATTTTTGTGTGTTTAACCGTAGGTACCTACCCGCTTACTATGAAATATATATTTTTTTCTGTTAGTAAGTAAGTCAAGTTAGTTTTAACCCGTTAGTTGCATTTGCAATGGGCATAAGCTAGTACTATATATTAATGCTCAGTTTTTAAAAAAGTCACTTTTCTCCTTGACGGGAAAATCGACTGCACCGCCCCTTAAGTTTCACCAACCTCAAGGTTCAATTTCGGATAAAGCATTTTCAGTTTTTTTATGGATCCGAAAATGACCTCTCCGTTCCTCGAGTTTCAAAGACCGCATAGATCATTATCGGATCCAGGGCCGTTCACCGAAATCGTGTCCCGATTTAGGACCATTTTCATACAAAAAACCGGTGCACGGTTTACAGCGCACCAAACCGCGAAAACTATAATTAAATCTCTCACCTACGAAGAAATTCGGCCTTAGTTCTATTTCCTGCCGCTAGGTTCACCCGTTAAAAACGTCGCATTTTTCACGGAATCTAATGAAGTTTTTTTTCCATACAAAACTGATTTTGCCCGGAATTTATACTAAATAATTAAACGGCTTCGAGAAAATTCTTGAGAAAAATTGACATTTTACAGGGGCATTACGGAATTAAAGATTACGTTAAAAAAAACACCTTCCGGCGGACATGTTTTTGATTAAACATAAGCAATACAAGTTTTATAAACTTTTAAATGCACGACATGTACCGCATTTCATTCAAAATACTTCAAAATTTTGCATCAAAGATTGGAATAATTCTGACATTTGTTGAAATTAATCTGTCCTCGACAATGAACAATTTTGCGGCCAGTTAAAATGAATTCTTGGTAGGTACCTACCGGCGTATAAATAAACCAAATGAGATCAGTACTACTACGAAGGTACTTTATTCCATAGAAAATCAAATAAAACGATAAAGATTTTTGTAATGCTGAATTCACATTTTTGTTAGATTTAGGTGGCTGAATTTTAATAAATACGAATTAGCCAGTACCTACTTACGATTGGGAACTAATTTATTGTTGAAATAATTTTTAATATTTGGTCAGTACCTACTTAATTATGTGGGAACATTATTGTTTAAACATTGAAATAACTAAAAATGGTCATTTTTTGCCAAATGGTTTAGGTACCTACTTGAAAGATGTACATACATGTTTTTATAATGCTGAATTCACATTTTTGTTAGATTTAGGTGGCTGAATTTTAATAAATTTAATTACGAATTAGCCAGTACCTACTTACGATTGGGAACTTATTTATTGTTGAAATAATTTTAAATATTTGGTCAGTACCTACTTAATTATGTGGGAACATTATTGTTTAAATATTGAAATAACTACAAATGGTCATTTTTTTTTGCCAAATGGTTTAGGTTAGGTTAGGTTATGTTGTGTAAATATTTCTGGTCATATTAAAATAACACAATTTATTACGGGGTAAGTACCTACCACTCCATCTAATTAAAGCAAATGTGCTAAAAAGAAAAGTCATCAAGTAGGCAATTTTTATTGAGAAAATGCGTAGGTACCACCTACATAAATACTATTATTCTCGGTACGTACCAGGTAGGTACCGGCTTATGAGGGTATTCTTTCCTTTAAATATTAAATCGAAAATGAATTATATGAAATGAGAAAAAGTACCCAAAATGGTCACTTTAAATCGTTCGCTTTGAACATTATTAAAAAAATACGAATAGGTATCTACCTACTCGGGTAGAGACTATTTTTCCAATGCATTTTTAATGAAATTAAATTAATTTCGATAATGTTACGCTTTATTCACTATTTTATATAATTTATCCATATTATTTTGTACGTACGAGCGGAACTTACGCGGATAACGTGAATGAATTGTTTGTTATGTAAATTTTTCTTGCAATTAAAATTTTATAATGTTGCATTTGCATTTTTATCAAAAGCTATAGGTTGCTGAATTTTAACAAACTTAAAAATTGTACTGGAACAAATTGATCTTTATATTTTTAATTAAATTTTAATTTGAATACTGCACAACAGACCCAACCACTGGAACCAGTGAACCTATGGCATCCTCAGATGTGGTTTGTTGTGAGGCTGAAGGTAGTGGAAAGGGGAAAGAGATGGGAAAGAGGAAGGTGGGGAAGTACCTGCCTATTCAGATCTGGTCACCGGACACGGCTAGATCCATTTCAAGCAACTTTTCAATTCCGAATGGTGGTCTTATCAAATATTGAGAAATTAATAAATTAAAATAAAGATGATCCAATTTTTTGCCAAATACTGTAGGTGTATTGAACATTGAACATCGTACATTTTTAATTAATATCATTGTCACTACCGCACAAGAGTCCCAATTACTGCCGTCTGGAGCCGGTGAGACTATGGCATTCCCGATTGGGGTATGTTGTGATGCTGAAGGTAGTGGGGAGGTGAAAGAAATGTGGGAGAGGAAGGTGGGGAAGTACCTGGCTATTCAGATCTGGTCACCAAACACAAGCCTATTCAAACAACGTTTCAATTGTAAATGACGGTCTTATACCAAGGCGATACCGATAGTATCTTTCACTCTGGAACATGCCGCAAATATGGTCCAACATATTATTTTTAATTAATAAATTTGATTTGACATGAGCATGCCCGCGTTGGTTTCTTTACACAATAGTGAGCTCTGGCATCATTAAATTACGCATTACTAAACCATTCATCCGATTGCGATGAAACTTTGGTGATTTGATGTGTGCATGTCTACAATGGTGTTTATATACTAACGTATGGCAGGTTTTTGCTGCTAGGCCCTGCGGTCGGCTTTATACGTATTTGTATGTTTAACCGCCAAGGGTTGCTAAACTTTTCATCCGATTGCGATGAAAATTTGAGGATTTGATGTGTGCATGCAAACAACGTTTTCTGTATACAAAAGTGAGCTCTGGCATCATGAAATTACGCATTGCTAAACTGTTCATCCGATTGCGATAAAACTTTGGGGATTTGATGTGTGCATGCCTACAATGGTGTCTATATACTAACGTATGGCAGGTTTTTGCTGCTAGGCCCTGCGGGCGGCTTTATATATGTTTGTATGTTAAGCCGCTGAGCTTTGCTAAACCATTCATCCGATTGCGATGAAACTTTGGGTTTTGATGTGCGCATGCCTACCATGCCTGGAGGGCAGCAGGTACCTACCCGCTTACTATGAAATAATATTTTTATTTCTGTTAGTAAGTAAGTCAAGTTAGTTTTAACCCGTTAGTTGCATTTGCAACGGGCATAAGCTAGTCATTGTTGATTGTGATATTTCTAGGTGACACCACAATGGAAAAATTCTAGAACTAACATGAAATTCAAAATAAAATAATGCAGCTAACTACTAAGTCAGTAATGTAATCAAACTTTTAACTACAATAAACATAGAATAAAGAAAAACACAAGGAGTGCCTTGTGGAAGTGTTTCACAAAAGACATACATAATTGACTTTACGACTTCTTTAGGAGATTCAGGAATGAGATAATGAAAGACATAGATTTACAATCATAAAAACAAATTCTATTATTCATTTGGCATGGAATATCATTATATAAAAACGTGATAAGACTCACCCCACCGAATCAGACCGTATAAATATTTCTAAAACCTGAATATCTACTTCTATTCGCCGTGACCGGTTCAGCAGCTCCGTCAAAGGATCCAGTATGTCGTCTGGTTAGGACCGCATCTCGGGCGGCCAACCCAACAGGATGATGAAGTCAATTATATATAAGCCTAATTTTGGTCAATTATAAGCCTAATTTAAATACATAATATACCTATTATGTTATACCAAAATGTGTTTTAACAAACTTGCAAAATTTTAATTGGATAGCGATATTCAATTACAGGCAAGTATAAAAGGTACTAAGTCAGCGACATTTGTTTCCATTCAAATTTGTAAGGAAGGCAATTCTAGTGATATGTTCTATAATCTATGACAATACAGGTTAAAATTGTATCAAACATTTATTAGCTCACCTAAATTATATAGGCATATCAATTTGAATCCATTCGCAAGCGGTTAAGCGATTCATTCTTAATACAATAAAAACGATTCACTGAAATAACTGTCCACATTAAGGATAAGTTGAAAAGATGCCAAAACTTACCTACTTCACTTCTTTGGTCAATTTCAGGCCACTATGCACTGGTTTAGTCTCAAGTCCATTTAACCCCTAGAAGACGGGTAGTATTTTTTAAATATCTGAAAACCAAATATAATAGATACTTGATACCAAAATATAATAAATAATTGACAGGCTTCTACGATATCAACTTTTTTGCTTTCGAATTTTCATGGACAGTAACAAAATGCGTTAAAAACTTCTAAAACCTAGCTCTGCACCCACACATTGCAGTGCATTTGTAGGTGTAGTCATGATTTCACTGCACTGCTATTGTAGTTGGTCGTACTCTAGGGGTTAAAACAGTTCACAGTACACAATACTGTACAAAAAACACATCTGCTAGTTAGCAGCCACGGCGAGAACATGCACAGTTCACAAATTGAACTGTTTGCGGGTTATTCAATATCACGAGTAAAAAATGCACAGAATTCATCAGCGGGCGAAACAAGGAATGCACAATGCAATTTACAATGTGCGTAGCGGTACTAGACAGGAAATGAATTTCGGCGAATACCATATGCGGCGAGAGTTTTGTGTGAATAATCGAACGCAAGTGAAGCGGAACAAAGCTATTTTGTTTTGGCATATGATAAATATAGGTAAGAAACTGGATAAGGGAATGAAGCAGTTACTCAGTTCCTAAATTTATAGACAATCAATAATTCAAATATAAATTGG
Organism: Limnephilus lunatus; assembly: GCA_917563855.2. Taxonomy (NCBI): domain Eukaryota; kingdom Metazoa; phylum Arthropoda; class Insecta; order Trichoptera; family Limnephilidae; genus Limnephilus; species Limnephilus lunatus. The sequence goes on from OU830592.1 coordinate 51,255,126, forward strand.
CGCAACAATTATTGTACATCAAAACGATCCCCACAACAAAATGCAACGTGATGAATAGTTTTCGTGTGCGATTGTGGGTGTATTTTTGCACTCTGGTACAATGCAAGAACAGTGGTGAAGAGATGCTCACATTTTATTATGAACTCTTAAAAAAATTAAAAGCGGCAATTTAAAAAATATATAAAAAAGTCTCGATTCTGCCGGTTGCTCATTGGGAAATAACTTTTAAGTTATCATTTTACGTGAACGAGTTCAGTTTTAAAAGGAGGCAAGATATCTAAAAAAGGATCCCCCCAATCTGCCTCAGTATTATTTAGGAAAAAGGAAAAAAGTACACATAAATTACATTCCTGGAAAACAATACTATTTGCACCAAATCTTTTATTAAGTTGTGGTATGTGGAGGTTTCCCTCGCCTCCCCTAGGATCGAACCCGCCACATGTGAATTCTATAGCTACGCCCTTAGGCCTGTATATTATTCTTTTGTTAGTGATGGTATCTTACCAGGGGGCCTACTCTATCTTCCACAACGTCCGTACAGCAGGTTTAGCTATGTCTCAAACGCGTATTAACCCTCCTCCTACCGTGCTAAAAACTTCCTTGCGCTCTGGTACCGTACACTCAGTAAATATTTATATGCTGTAATTGTTTAATCCAATACATAAATGTATTGCGGAGGAATACCTTGAATATGAACTCTATTTTTAGAACATTTACAGAGATATTTCAGTAATTATAGACCGCTTAGTTGACAGCACCCACTAGTGAAGGTTAAATCACAAACGTGCTGGTTTGTGAAACCGAAAGATAGAGAGTAGGCCCCCAGGACTCCCGCCAGAGAGCAATTTGATGAATGCAGCCGAGCTTAAAATGTAACTGATATATCTGCCTGAGACAAGAAAAGCCTAATGATATAATTAATTTTATCATATCAAAAAATATGCAACAATATATTTTAAATAAGAATCGTTTGTTGTATTTTAGTATTTTGATAATTAACATTAATGAAGATAATCAATTTAATTTACATGTGTATGTGATATGAATACTCTCACTATACTGTTGTTGGCAGCAAATGAATGTAAGGCTTTTAATGTATATATCAAACTGTATAACTAAAACAAATTCACTTTATATTGATAACATTGTTACATGTTACTCTCGTATAAAAATAATTGTTTATTTTTATTTTTCACGCCTATTACACTCTAAACATACTGATGGTAGGATTTCAATTGAATATTTTCAAATAAAAAATTTCTTTTAGTTATATTGATGATGAAAGAGATGTAAATTATTGTAAAGTTAATAATTTGCATGAATGGATTCAAATGCAGACTACAAGAAAATGTGAAACAAATAATCTAACTTGTGTAGAACTAAACATTAGGTCAATTTGCAAGTATTGGGATCTCTTTCATGCTTATTTTAAAAACTGTATAAATCACATTGACATACTTATGCTTTGTGAAACAGCAATACGTTCAGAACATGTTGGTTTATATGAAATTCCCGGGTTTAATTCATATCACTATTGCAGAAGTTACAAATTCGGTGGAGGTATCTTGTTATATGTAAGAAATAATCTCACCTTCTGGCAAATATTTATAGACACAATATATTTTGAAAACGTTTTTGGAAAATTGACATTTAAAAATAACAAAAATTTAAATCTTTTAGCTATATACCGACCTCCGAATCTCAATAAACAAGCATTTTTGTCTGAAATATCTTCTGTGTTTAAAAATAATATTGACCCAAATGAAAGTGTCATATATTTTGGTGACATCAATTTAAACTTATTAAATAGAAATGATTCAGTCATAATAACTTATGAAAATATCCTTGCAAATAATTATTTAATAAAATGTATAGATGATGTAACCAGAGAAGTGATAGTTCAACAGAAAATAAACAGCTCGTGTATTGATCATTTTTTTGTAAGGATTAGCGGAAGACAATCCGCTGGAGCTTTCACAGGTGTGAGTTCAATTTCCTCATGCGTATGTGATTATAACATTGCTGATCACCACACCACGGCTATTAATGTTCGGTTAGATTCTATAGAACAAGTAAACTTGAACAAAACTGAAAATATAACGATTCTTTCGCAGAGACATATCGACAATAATATCCAAAATTATGATTGGAATTCACTTTTAGAAGAAGATGACTGTTCTATTATTTACTCAAAATTTCAGAATTATTTTGATGACTTGTATAAAAATAGCACAATTGTGATAAGTAAAAAATCCAAAACCCGGCCTTATGCGAAAAACGATTGGATATCTTCCGATGTTTTATGTAAAATTAAAAAAAGAGATAATTTATATAAGCGCTGGAAAAATTCTCCAACAAACAAATATTACGAGAAAGAATATAAATATTTTAGGAATGTGTTAAATAAATTATTAGTTAAATTAAAAACTTCTTACTATAATGATAAATTCAAAAACTATTTTCAAGACTCGAAAAAAACATGGGAGGAGTGTAATAAAATTTTAGGAACTAAATGTAAAAATGACTGTGATGAAAATGCTTCTAAATATCTGATGAAAGGTCGAACAAAAGAAGGTTTAATTAATGATTTTGTTGATTATTTCTCTGAAAGTGTTTACAATATGTTACATAAGTGCAACCATAAGACAACTAAATTTGAACCAGAGGCGATGCCTCAAAGCATGTACCTACCGAGGGCAACAGCGGCGGATATAGAAAGCATTGTTAGACAAATGAAGAGTTCTTCTCCAGGAATTGATAGTATCAGAATGAGCGATATTAAAAAACATATTTTAATCCTAGGTCCAATTATAACCCATTTTATAAACAGAATCTTATTTCAAGCAAAAATCCCCGATGACTTAAAATGTAGCATCATAAGACCTGTATATAAGGGAGGTGACCACACTGTATTGGGTAACTACAGACCTATTAGTATCTTGCCATCTTTAGAAAAAATTCTTGAAAAATATATTCAAATAAAATTAATAAAATATTTAGAAGAGTTTTCTATAATAGATACTAATCAATACGGTTTCCAAAAAAAAAAGAGTACAGAATTGCTGCTTCAAAAATTTGCCAACATGATAAATAATGAATTAAACTGTAAAAAACATACATTAGTCTTATTTATAGATTATTCGAAAGCTTTTGATACTATTGATCATGGTAAATTACTTAAAATACTAGAAATTATAGGAATACGAGGAAAACTACTAAAACTTTTTGAAAATTACTTAAACAACCGATGCATGAAATTAAAACTCTTAAACTCTTTAAGTAAAAAAAAGAAGTTTTTTGCCGGCGTTCCTCAAGGTTCCATATTAGGTCCAATTCTGTATATTATATATGTATCTTTTATTAAATTAATTTTTAGACATGTAAAGTACTTTGTATACGCGGATGATACTGCTTTAGTGATTTCTAGCAGTGATTTGCAAACTTGTATAGATCTTTTACAAAAAGACTACATTGAACTCTTAAAGTGGTCTCATGACTCTGGCTTAGTCATAAATGCCAAAAAAACTAAATTGTTACATATAAGATCCCCTAATGTTAAGGTATATATTACACCTGAAATGAAGACACATACATCAGATTGCTTACACAATGGTATTCCTGCAACGTGTACATGTGAAAATATGGAACTAGTTAAAGAATATGTTTATTTAGGTGTTATTATTGATTGCTTTTTCAAGTGGGATATACAAATAAACAAAGTTTGTGCACGACTAAGATCAATTGTAAGCAGATTGTATAAACTAAAATTTTTTGTTCCTATCTGCACACTTCGAATAATTTATTTATCTCTAGCTGAATCTGTTATAAGGTATGGAATAACAGCTTGGGGATTTTCCTGTAAAACAAATATAGACCATGTTCAATCAGTGCAAAATTCATTGGTTAAATTATTGGCTGAAAAAAATTTATACAAAGAAAGGCATAATATTCCATACTTTTATCAGAGTCTCAAAGTTCTTTCAGTGAGAGCAATTCTGTGGTACAAAATTATATTTCAGCACATAAATAATCCTTTATATATTAACAGGCTGGAACACAACCATAATACTCGTTTTAACTTTAATGAAGGGCTAATTGTACCTAAGCATACAAATAAATATGGACAAAGAACGTTAAATTACATGATTCCCAGTTGTTTAAATATGTTACCTGCTGAAATTAAAAACTGTGCCCAAAACAAACAATTGATGAATTTACTGAAGACTTGGCTTATGGAAAGAATTAATTTGTATTAGCTTACAATGACATTATTCTAAAGACTTTAAAAATGTTATTTATGTTTTCAAAAATTTATTTTTATCTATATTTCTGTAAAAAATTCAATTTTATTTTATATAGTTGTAAAAATGTAACTATTAAATCACTATTATAAGATCTTTAACGTAAAGAACCCGTTAGACAAACTGCTAAAAAGTAGTTTATCGGGACTTTTTGTCTTGTATTTGTAAAGTGTATAAAATAAATAAATAAAAAATAAAAAATATACCATTACTAAAAAAATCTGATTTGCTGGGCCTGTGTAAAACTTCCATTTTCATACCCAAATTCAAAAAAAATTGGAGGAATAAAGTAAAAAAAACTTCCCCCCCCCCCCCCCCACCCAGAAATAGTCATTTAAAAATCCCAGGAAACAGTTCCAAAAGTAACTGCTCCTTTCGGTTCCTTTTCGGTCTCTGGCATAAATATACCAAACCACCCACGTCTCTGGTAACCGGAACCACAGCAATAGCCCATTTCAGAAATCAACCATATTGGTACATAATTGTAAGACAATTGGTTTTTAGAAGTTTTTGAACTAAAACTTCTTTATGCACGCTCGACGCTTGGGGGTAAACTGGTGAATGCGTTATAAAAAAGAATATATATATTTTATGCGAATGCTAATCGATGCGAACGCTGATCAATGCGAATGGTGATCAATGCGAACGGTGATCGGATGAGGCGAACGGTCGGGCCTTTACACACGCTTGACTTGGGGAGTGATAAGGATAAGGGTAAGGGTAAGGATAAGGATGGTAACTCCAAGGTCGTAAGTCACCCCAAGGTCGTAAGGTCACCCCAAGGTCGTAGATCATCCCAAGGTCGTAGGTCACTCCACGTTCGTAGGTCACCCCAGGGTCGTAGGTCACCCCATGGTCATATGTCACCCCAATGTAATATGTCACCCCAATGTCATATGTTCTTTTTCTTTTATTTGGGTATTCATTTGGTAGGCCGGTATTGGAACGATTTATTAGATAACCAACACAACAAACCCAAACAACCATTTCGGTATCAGGGGCTCAAAAGTTGGCCGAGTAATAATGATATAAATTTGTACGGAATTTATTTCAAATTCACGTGTTATATCTGTATTTTTACTTTTTCGACTTCTGCGCCCCAGGTATCTAGGAACAAATTCTTCATCAAAGCAGTGGGAAAAATATAAAACACGTTTTGATATTTTTTTTATTCGTATTATTATTGTTATATTGTTAATGGACTAAATAAATAAATAAATTATGTACAGCGGGTACCCGGCATGCGTCGCAAGGCCACTGTAACCTCGGGGTCAACTAAACTGTTTTTTATTTATTTTTGTACAATTTTCTTAATATTGCTATATTAAAACATGGTATAGTAATATTAAACACATCTATATCCGCTGGTAGAGCATTAAGCAATGTCATACCTCTTGTCATGCTATGTTGGGCCATGACATCTTTCCGACCCTGCGGTATGTAGAATAGGGCGTGGCTACGAGTTCAACAGTATTTATCAGGAGCGAATAAGCCACAGCATGACAGGAGATATGGACAATCGATGAGGTTTTTTATTAACATTTTTTAATTCAATTACCATGAGTCCGGCATTACGCCTGGTCTCTAGGCTTTGATAATTTGTCTCCTTTAGCAGTTCCACGTGATGCATGAATTTCGAATACATTCTATGTGATCGCATGTAAACATACTTTAGGAATTTTTTTTAAATTTGTTCAATCATATTTATGTATTTAAGTTGATAAGGTATCCAGACAGTACTAGCGTACTCCAGCTTGCTTCTGACCACTCCGTTGAACATGGCGGTCATTGCTTCTATGTTATTAAATTGTTTGCAAGTTATTTTTATTTTATTTATAAAACACATGATACATAATTAAGACATTTACATAGAGTAGATATATTAGATCACCATACTAGGTGGCTGCCTGTTTCATGGTGACCAACAATGGAGTATATGTAGTTAATTTGTATGAAATATGAAGTTTAGTGTAAACATATGGATTTTAGTGTAAGCGATGCTAAAAATTGGAAACATTATAATAAAAAGTAGGAAATAGAAAATAGAAAGGAGAAAAGAATTAAATTAGAATTAGGTTATATAAATTTACATAACTTTTTTGTACAATATGTGTGCATTCACGCACACAATATACATGCATTATATAGGTGCACACATGTATACAGATATATAAACAAACATACATAACTTTGTTTTTCGATATGTGTGCATGCAAGCACAATGTACAGATATATATATATATTGGTGCACACATCTATACAGGTATAAACATACATATACATAACCATATGTACATCTATGTACATGAATACACATATAAATGTATTAAGTATTGACAATGAACCCATGTGTAAAAAAAAAAAAATGCAAATAATATTGCTAGTGAGGTATATTTGTGATAATAGAAGAGCTTTTATTTATTTATATGATGAGAGTATAGAATAGAATGGTATGACTAGGAAATGCAAATCTCGCGAGATTGGGGCTCAAGCGAGATCTCGCGAGATTATGTATAACATTACTGCAAGATCTCGCCAATTTCGAGATCTCGCGAGATTGGCAGTTTTGTGTGGTTTTTTTGCAAATAATCACAATATTTCAATTAATTAGGAAAAAATAATAAAAATTACAAGTAATAGGTATAAGATAAACATTTATTTTCACGAATTTTTCAATAGACTTTTATGCATCAAACATTGTTTGACGTATTTGTCTATAATTTTTTAATAAACTTCTAAGTAGTAAACTTTGACGTACGTATCTATCAAATAACAAATGAAAGAAACAACCAGTCTTCTCTATTCTCTTCTAATATCAAACAAAAATCTTTTAGTAATAAAACAGTTCTTTTCTAACTAAAAAAACGACGAGAAGTCAAAAAAAATGAAACCTATTATCTAGTTGGGTTGACTATTAAACTGAGATATTATTATCAATTAAATAAATCTATATCTACTAAGTAGATCCATTAGATATTACAGATTAATTAACAAAATATACCAAATAGTCAGACTATTAGAAATTACAGATTGCAACTCCGTCCGTGTCAGTCCGCGCTTCGAATTAGACGTCTTTATGCTCGAGTGCAATCTCGTTAAACATTGCATTCCCTAAGTATGACATTACAGATTGTCACAGTAGTTTGTTAAAACTAGAGGAATCTGTTAGATAAAGTATGAGCATATGATTTTGTTATATATGTACATTTTTAATGGTTGTGTGAATCGTGTAAAAACATGTGAATAAAATAATATTAGCGGAATGATCTGCTTCATCCTTAAAGAATAATAAAAAGGCTTGAATTTTGACCAAATACGGCAAAGAATGATAAGGATATTTAAAGTGAGATTAGCAATTATTACAATGATTATGCTGATACAAGAGAAAACTATTAAAAAAGTATGAGTACATTATTTTGAGTATGTGAATTATTAGTTAGTAAAATTACCAAAAATCTGGAGAATACATTATTTATTTTTAATAGTGATTTGATCCGTATAAAGTATAAAAACATGGAAGTAAAATAATATTTACGGATTGATCTACTATGTATTTTCTGAAGGAATATTAAATAAGCTTGAGTTAGAATCAAAAAAGGTAACCTATCGTCGCTTTAGTTCGTATTACTCCAACAGACCAAAACGTAAATCGTGAGAAACAGCGCTTTAAAGTTTTTTTTACGAAAAAGGCATATAAAATTAAATTAGCTAAATTGTAAGTCTACTAAAATGTGTTAAAGTATTACAAATTGTTTTTTTTAAGTACAATATGTTCTAAATGTATAAAATTACGCAGAAAACACGTTTTTAATTTGGATGTTGGCCAAAGTGACGAATTCTTGTTTGCGAAAGTTGGATATTGGACAAAGGACACTGGATGTTAGACAAGAGCGCGTACTCTTGCGTGAAGTTACTTTATCTAACGTGCTTGGTATTACAGGGAGATCGGAAAGCATTTCAATTAATTGAACTTTAATACTTATGGATGTATGTGTCCTATGTTTTCGCGGTGAGACCTAAATATTCGGATGTGATTTTTAAATAGTTTCTTAGAGCATTCGACAATTTTTTAGAAATACCTAATATGTTATTTGTTTGGGAACCAAATTTCAAGAGTAAGTTTTTGTTAAATAATAACATCGTTAAATCATCAATGAAAACGTATGTTTTCAGACAATCATACTTATTAAATAATGTTTCAGGTGGCAATATGCTCATCGATTAATTTATTGCATGTTTGATTGTTGATTGACGAGCAGCACAGTAAATGCAATCGTTCATGAATCAAGTCATCAACCGTTAGTTATAAGAAAGGTCCTACGTTTATTCATCGTTATTATTTGAGTGGCGGGTATGGGTGCCACCGCACCGGGAACCATTTATTGGATAACCAACACCTCTGCCATAGGTCACCCCAAGTGGTTCGCTACGTTTGGTGACTTAGTGAGTTTTGTCCGGATCTTGGCGGTGGATGCGTCTGCCCACTAACTGCATGGCAGGCCGGATCGGGAAAGACTGGTTGAGGAAGCTCTGTAGACCTCTCCAGCAGGACTCTCGGAACATTGCATTACCCGCAGTGGGGAGGGATGGATTCTTACGTCCGTCATTCCTTGACACACTGACCCCCAGATTTTTCTTCCCACAACTTTCTTCTACCTCCTTCCCAAAAATAACATAGGCCCTGAGGAGAATTATTTTCCTCAGGGCCTCTTGTGTGGAGCTATGGTAAGAAAAAAAGGTATCTCTAAGTGATTCGCTACGTTTGGTGACTTAGCAGAGGTTCCCGGGTTCATGGGGTGAGCTTTGTCCAGGTCTTGGCGGCAGATGAGTCTGCTCACCTGCTGCGTGCGGGCCGGATCAAGAGAGACTGCGTGAAGGAGTCCTTTGAACCTTTCCAGCCGGACTCTCACGACCCCATTGCCTTGCACCGCAGTTTGAAGGATGGTTTCTTAAGCCTGTCACTCCTATACACACAAACCCCCAGATTCCTACCCACCCCTTATTCCTTTTTCCATCCCAGGACTTCCTATTCTTCCTTTCTTCAAAAATACCCTCCACACAGCATACCCTAAGATGACTTAGGCCCTGAGGGAAATTATTTTCCTCAGGGCCTCCTGTGTGGAGCTAATGTAAAAAATATGTATATTGTAAAGCGTTTTTGCACTAAAACAATGCTATTCAAATTATCCACATATAATTTTTATCATATTATATCGGCGTATAAATCCGAGCTTTAGTATGATCCGACCCGAAAGGTTGGATTGATTTACGTGATTTTATTTTTATGTTAATACAACTGCTCCCAACCGCCTGGACCCAGGCAGGCTATGGCATACCCCATTTTGTGAGGCTGGATTTAGTGGGAAGAGGAAGCAGTTATGAAGGTTAGTAATTACCTGGCTATTCAAATCTAGTCACCAACCACGTCTAAAGCCATTCTAAGCAATGCTTCAATTCGAAATGGCGGTCTTACATCAGGGTGATACTGAGAGTATCTTCCACTCTGGAACGTGCCGCAAATACACCATATATATATATATATATATATATATATATTTATGATATATATTTTTGTATTGATTTGTGTTATTTCACTATTTAAACAAAAAGAAAAAAAACACATATACCTACATATTATACTTTTTTTAATGATTCAGTTGTGAAATATATATATTTTTTTAGATTAGCTCCACACAGGCGGCCCAGAGGATAATAATTACTCTTTGGAGGGTCTTTTTAAGGAAGGTAAGGACTGGAACGTTTGGGAAGAAAAAGGGTATGAGGGGTGGATAAGAATCTGGAATCTGGAGGTCAGTGTGTCCGGGAGTGACGGATATACGAATCCATCCCTCCAATCGCGGTGCAAGGCGAGAGTCGGGAGATTCCGGCTGGAAAGGTCAAAAGGCCTCCCTTAACCAGTCTCTCTCTCGCCACGCAGCAGGTGGGCAGTCGTATCAGACGTCAAGACCTGTACGAACTTCATCCCATGAACTCGGGCACCCTTGCTAAGTCACCAAACGTAGCGAACCACTTGGAGTGACCTATGGCAGAGATGTTGGTTAACCAATAAATGGTTCCCGGGATGGTAGTACCCATACCCGCCCCCCCCCCCCAAATTATACAAATCTACCAAAATAAAAATTACTTGTGCACGCTGGGTTTGAAACTAACGACATCCGGATCGCTAGTTGAGAGCCTTACCCCTCGACCACAGGAGGCCGTCATGACGTGATAACAGAAGTGTAGTATCCAACATTTTAAAATAAAAAGATAACTCAAAGGATTTTGAAACACAATAGATAAATACAAGTTCTTTAGAAATATTTAAAACAATGTACGACGACTTCTTTTTAAAAATGATCCTATGTTCGAACACATGGGACGCGATTTACGTCTATTACACAATATAGACTTGTAAAAAAAGAGGTCATAAAATATTCCTAACCACTAACCACATTTAGCTTCATAACAAATGTGTTCCGATATTTGAAGTACCACCTAGTTGGGCCAAATTATTAGAAGGGTTACAAAAGCGGCTGGAATAAAGGGACTGGGAATGGATCTAGGTAAAAAAGTCAAATGAAAGGGGTTCCTAATCATTAAAAATGTGCGAATAGTAATAAAGTTTTTATTGACATTCTGAATTCATTGCTCTGAACCAAATAAAACTCGAATAGGTAAGAAATAAACAAAAAAATAAGAAATATTAGCAACTCAATGTATAAAATAATAGATATGCTTTCATTGTCATTCAGTGTACAATTCTTTCAATTTCTAATTTCAGTAATAAGATATTTATAGGTATACAAATACAACTGATCTTAGGCACTAAATATACCAAAAATGTTTTCATTGTTACACGAAGATTTGGTTGATTAAAATAAGATACTGAATGTACCAAAAACAAAAACTTCTTCATTTCCTTATTCTAATACCTAATAAACATGTTTTAAATATCTCAGGTAGAATTCTGACACAAATGTTTGTTAGATAAACACATAAATATTAGGTACTAAATGCACCTTTATTTTAATACTCCTTTATTTTAATAATTGTGTTTTGTATTACAAGTAGGCATTCTTACACGAAGATCTAAATAATTAGGTACAGGTAGATAAACAAGAAGCTATTAATGTGCCCAAAACAAAAACTCCTTCATTGTACTTATTCTAAAAATTGCCTTGTTTTAAATATCATAAGTAGAATTTTTACATAAAGATTTGGCTGATAAACATACAAACATATTTTAGGAACTAAATGAACCGAAAATTAAAACTATTTGATTTCCTTATTTTAATAATTGGCTTGTTCTAAATATCATAAGTAGAATAATTTCATACAAATTAGGTTGATAAACAAACAGATATTTTAGGAACTAAATATACCGAAAATTAGAACTCCTTCATTACCTTTTTCTAATTGTTGGCTTGTTTTAAGTATCTAAAGTAGAATAATGATTTCACTAAGATTTGGTAGATAGTCACATATATTATATTAGGTACTATAATACATCAGTCCTTATTAGAATAATTTATAGTAAATAAATTATTCTAATAATTGTGTTTTTTAACTATCACAAATGGGTATTTTGCACAAACATTTAAATAATCACGTAACTATAGGACCTATAGGTAGATAAAAATACCGATACTACGCATTAAATGTGCTTAAAACAAAAGCCCATTCAATTTTTTTTTTCTTATAATTGTTTTAAATATCATAAATAGGTATTTTACACAAAGATTTAAATAATTACCTATAGGTAGTTAAACATACCAATACTAGGTATTAATTGTGCTTAAAACAAAAGCTCATTCAACGTCCTTATTCTTTTAATTGTTTTAAATATCATACGCAGGTATTTTTACACAAAATTTTAATAATTACGGATAGGTAGATAAATAACATACAGCTACTACACATTAAATGTACCAAAACAAAAAGTCATTCAATGTCCTTATTCTAGTAATAGATTTTAATAATTATAAGTAGAATTCTTACACTTAGATTTGGTAGATCAACATATAAATAAATATACGAAATGATTTAATGTACGAAATACAAAAAAAACAGAATTGTTCTTATGCTAACAGGTAGGTATATTGTATGATCTTGTTATATCACAAGTAAAATGTAGTTAATTCTCACACAAAGATTTTAGTTATTAGATATACTCGCAGGAAGACAAAAACAATAAAAAAAAACATTAGGCAATAAAATATACAACAAAACAGACAGGCTTTCATTATCCCTAGGCTATTTGTTGTCTTTTTTAAACATTACAAAATATAAAATATTTAAATCAGGACAAATAATATTTGTACTCTTATGTACCAGATATATAAACTACTTAATTAATAAGCATTTATTTATTTTTTCCTTATTAAAGATTTTTGACGAATTTGAGGTGCTTTAGGATACGGTTTTAGTTGTTTTTTCTGTTTTGTACTTTCAGTAATTCTAATTGCTGTGTTTTTGTTAACAGTAATTACGCCCGCACCTTCCATTGAATCAGTAAAGGGTTTTTTAGCCTTGGAAGATGTTTTAACGACAGTTGTTTTTGAAACGTTTTTATTTGTTTCAGAGTTGAATAAGGCAACAAAAAAATTTTTGTCATCTAAAGGCATATACTTATACATGCTTTTAATATCTTCAATTTTTTTTGAAGAAACTGTTGTTTCAGATGGTTTCACTTGTATATCAGAAATGATGTTAAACTTTAACGAAGGTCTGATATTTACAGTTACAAAATCTTCAATAAATCCAAGTTTAAATTCTAAACAATGACCATTACTCTTTGCATATTTCAACATTTTTACCTTCGTGTAAGGGATTTTATGAAACGAAAATTTCACTGCCTGCGAATTGTACAGCAAAAAATCATTGTGTTGCATTTGCATGAACTTCATTTTTAGAGATTTAGATTTTAAATTAATTAGAGCACGCATGAGAGTTAAAGGACTATATATCTCCATGTTGTGAATATGCCTTTCAATTAGGCTATGCACAGCATCCACCTCTTGCAAATTTCCATGACCAGGTTCAGAATATTTTTGTTCTATTATTTCTACATTATGCGGTTGAATGGGTGAACACAAAAAATTTATAATGGCAGTACTCATAAATGAGTTACGATTTTGAGGAACGCAGCTATCAGACCATAGAATGAGTTTTTTGATGTGAGGTAAATCTTTAACAACATTCTCTAGTATCTTAATTAAAGCACTTGCTAAGTCATTGCCAGACCTTCCACTTATGCATTCGTTCCAAATACAATTATACACAGTTTTATTTTGGTTACAATGCCCGGTTAAATTATATACATTTAATTTTGATTTATAAAAAAAACAAGAAACGTTTGCCTTAGGAAGACTAAAAACGTTTTCAAGATCGAAAATGATAATTGCTGTACAGTCTTCCCTATTTTTCCTATCCTTGTTTCTTTCGTCGTTGCCAATTTCTTTTCTTTTTAAATGCTCATCATGCTGTATTTGTTTTACAGCTGAAGGGTTTGAAATCATTTTAAACTCTGAGCACATATCACATACATCCTTTTTTGGTTGGTGAAAAGATAAATTAAATTGCTCGTTGAACACTTTCCTGTAGATATGTTCCTTAACGGGTTGGGAATAAACCAATTTGTACATATCAAACATTTTTCGAATGCTTAAAAAACTGTCTAAATATTCACGTTTTGACGTGCTTCTGCAATAGTGGGATTCTATTCTAGCAAAGGAATTAATATGTTCTTTAATCTCTTTTATTTTATCTATACTAGTGCTTTTGTGGCCTCTCTTTCCTTTAGCTGGAGATCGAGCTAGACCAATGGATGTTTTACATTTTTCATGAAAGTAGTATATACGTTTGTATGATATATCTAAGGTACGGCAAAAAAAATTTTTGCAAACTTTGCGAAGTATTCCGTTACATTCAAAAAAATAAGAGAATGTGAATTGTCTTCTGCTAATTACATTTAGAGTTCTTTTTCGATCAGCTTCATGTCTTTGGGTATATTTTTCATAAAATTGATTTTTTTGATTTTCAGATAAACTATAAAACTTATCTTTAATATTTTCCCGGTCGGCCTGACTAAAGAGTTCGGAACACTTTAAGTGGCATGTTAAAATGCAGGGATCTTTGACCACCTTCGCCACGTGAAGATTACCTTTTTTATCGACGTATTCATGTCCAGTCTCCCTAAGCCGTTTTATTTTGTTTTTATTCCATTTTTGTGAATTTGATTTCCTTTTTCTTGTCAACATTTTTTTCTCTGGTGCCACTCTCACAATGTCCTTGTCAATGGGGAAAACGATTGAATCATTTAAATAAACAATAGCTTTCTCATCATCGCCTGCTGCAATATCAAAGTTTAAAATTTTTTTAACTTTTTCAACCCTGTAACAGAAATAAATAAAACATTGGTTAGAAATTACCTTTAACGTTAATTTATGTGAATGACGCATGAAAAATTAATTTACTTATAATACTTCTTTTGAGGGCAAATTCACTTTTTTGAGACATTTCAATTAAATGAAAACATATCACTTTGTATGCACCACGTATTTATAAATATTATCAACATGTTTCAACCAATGGTTTCTTCGTCAGGATAAAATGAAATTTTAATTTAATAAAATTAATTAAATCTTGCTGATTTCAAGTAATTAATTTCAGCTTCGCGAACTGTAACGGAATTAGGTTTTTTCAATTTTTCCTATAATATTTCACTATCACATTTTAGAAATTAGCATGTCTTATACTACGTATGTATAATATATTCGTATTATATATTCTTATATTACGTAAGCATAATATATTCGTTACAGAGTGGTTATAATAACATTGGGTATTTCGATTATATATTATGTGTACAATTATGTATACCTACATATATTATGTATAGATAATTGTATACATAATACATTACATATAGTGAAATATTACAGGAAAAATTGAAAAAACCTAATTTCATTACAGTGTATACATAATATATTATATAATAATAATATAATATATTGTATAATGTTATTATAACCACCCTGTAACGAACGGCCAGTTGAAACAATTTGCTGAGAAAATAATGAAAAATTAATTACCTGCTATATTTTTCTTGGAAATTTTTATCCTTTTCTACAGTGTACATCATAAGGCACTTTGTGTGGAGAAATCTCCCAGAAAACCACTAAAATAACTTTGTAAATAGCAAAATCACAAGTAAAGATGTTTACTGCCGTGGGGCTAATGACCAAATATTTGAAATGAGAGCGGTCACGTGGTTCTCAGCTGCGACGCTATTGGCTCTTTGGTCTGTAAGAGAGATACGCCCGGAACCGAGAGTTCAAATTTCACACGTAGGCTAAGATACAGCTTGGATGTTGGAGAAATTTGTATGAAATTTAATTAAACGGCCGGTTTGAAAACGGGGGGTCTTTTTGGCCAACGTGTGGATGTTGGAGGAATACGCTCGAAATGTTGTTTCATTTTAGAGGATGTAAGACAAACTGCGTTTTGAAAACCCCTTACATAATTTTTTAAAATTTTTTTTTTCTCTTGCATTGTAAACATAAAGACTTTCTGAGAACTACTGCATACTTAACTCAATTTCGCTAAAAATGGTCTGTTGGAGTAAAACGAACTAAAGCGACGCTATGGTAAGAATAATTAGATATATGAGATTAACAGTTATTACAATAGTTATGCTGATAAAAGAGAAAATTACTAGAGAAATTAAGAGTATATTATTTTGAGTATATGAATTGTTAATAGTATGCAATGTTCAAAAACATACCAGGAAAATAAGATTTAAAGAATAATCTACTTTTTGCTTAAGAATATTAAAAAAGCGTGAGCTTGGATGATTAGGGGAGAAGTATGGTAAGAATGTTTAATAGTAAGATTTGCAATTATTACAATAATTACGCTGGTACAAGAGAAAGCTACCAAAAACGAAAGAACAAATATATATTATTTATTATTGTGTATATATATTATTGTGTATATTTTGAGTAAATGAAATACCTTAGTGAAATATCATAGTGATTGACGTTTTTGTGGATAGAAATTCTAATTACAAAACCAAGAATTTTGGAGCAAGCCGAATTAAGCTGCACTATATGATTTGAAAATGTAGCCTGGGATCAAAGATCACCCCAAGATCCTTGATGATCTTTACGCGTGTTAGTACTTCTCCATTCATTCTATACTGGTAGAATAACGGATTTTGTGAACGACTATAAGTCATAACGACGCATTTTTGAAGTAAAACTTCTTTAGGCACGCTCGACACTTGGGGGGTAAAATGATGAATATGTTACAAAAAAGAACCACATGCGAACGCTAATTGAAGTAAAACTTCTTTACGGATATGAAACGTTACGAAAAAATATGTAACGCTAATCTATATGAAACGCTATAATGAATGTGTAACGCTAATCTATGTGAAACGCTATAATGAAACTGAAACGCTAATCGATATGAGTTAAGTTAAGTTAAGTTGAGTTGAGTTAAGTTAAGTTAAGTTGAGTTGAGTTGAGTTGATGGGGATATTTTTATTCCTGTTATGTTGAAGTAAAACTTCTTTACGCACGCTCGACACTTGGGGGTAAAATGATGAATGCGTTTCGAAAAAGAACCATATACCTATTTAATGTGAAACGCTATGAAACGCATGAAAGGCTATGAAACGCACGAAACGCTATAAAAATACGAAACGTTACAAACGCTAATAAAAGTGAAACGCTAATCGATATAAAACGCTAATCGATGCGAACGCTAGTTAAAGCGATAGTTTAAAGTTGTTATGAGTTGTTGTGAGTTGTTATGAGTTGTTATGAGTTGTTATGAGTTGAGTTGAGTTGTTATGAGTTGTTATTTATTTATTTGTAAGAAACATAAGTGAGTTGTTATGATTTGTTATGAGTTGTTATGAGTTGTTATGAGTTGTTATGAGTTGTTTTGAGTTGTTATGAGTTGAGTTGAGTTGTTATGAGTTGTTATGAGTTGTTATGAGTTGCTTTGAGTTGTTATTTATTTATTTGTAAGAAACTTAAGTGAGTTGTTATGTTTTGTTATGAGTTGTTATGAATTGTTTTGAGTTGTTATGAATTGAGTTGAGTTGTTATGAGTTGTTATGAGTTGAGTTGAGTTGAGTTGAGTTGATGGGGATGTTGAGGGGATGGGGATATTTTTATTCCTGTTATTGTTATATACATAGTATTATAAGTTAGTGAAGTTTTACTTCAGACGTGTGGTCTAAAGAACACTCGTTTTTTGTATTTAAATTAAGTTTAATCTAACGACTATTTCATGATTGAATCTAGGTCAGCCTGCAGTTTGGAATAATCGTCATCTCATTCGATTTTCATCATCAGTTTCATGTCATCCGCGAATAGGAGACATGAACTATGACGTATGCAGTCCCGAATTTCATCTATCAGAATAAGGAATAACATGGGACCAAGATTCGAACCTTGAGGAATTCCTGACAGAGCTACGAACTTATGGGAGTCATATCCATTTACATTTACATACTGGCTTCTATCTTTTAAATATGACGCAAAAAATATCAGTAGGGGTTGATTAAAACCTATTTTGTTCATCTTTCTTAATAGAACATCGTGATCTACTCGGTCAAATGCCTTTGCGAAATCCGTGTAGATTACGTCCGTCTGATGCCTACAGTCTAGGTCTTTTGCTACCCGTCCAGAGAAAGAGAGTAAGTTGGTTACCGTTGATTTCCTCGGTAAGAAGCCATCTTGATTTTCTCTTAAGAAAGGCGCGATTTGCGGACTGATTTTATCACAGATAATCATTTCAAAAATTTTTGGAATTGTTGACAGTACTTCAACTGGTTTATAATTTCTGACATCAGTCTTTTCATCGGCTTTATGAATAGGGCTGACCCTCGATAGTTTCCAACACTGTGGAAACGTGGATGACATGATTATGGAAACGTGGATGAGATTAAATATGTAAGCAAGGGATACACAGATATTTGGAGAGATTTTTTTAATTATTGAAGGAGGAATACTGTCCGGACCAGTAGCCTTGTCAGGTCGGATATAGGCTTCTATTTCCTGGATGTTGGTCAATCCGAGTGAGATATCTCCAACGTTCCAGGGTGATGTTGTTGGGAAATCGGTTTCAAGTTTCGGGGTTACTTGACTATAAACGGAATGAAAATAATCAATAAATTTATTAGCAATTGTGTCAGGGTTAGTATAAGTTACGCCTTCCTCAGTCAAGCACGTTGGTGAGGTTGGGTTAACTTTTTGTGACCTAATATAGTCCCAGAAAAACTTTACATCGTCTTTGATACGATTCTGAACATTTTCCATGTATTGTTTTTTAGCAAAATTAATTTCATAGTTTAGCTCGAATCTACTTGCTGAAAATATTTGATAATCGGATTGCTTTTTGTGCAATAGATATCTTTTCCGGAGCGTTTCCTTTCTTTTCAATTTATCTATAATACTCTTATTGAACCATATCGGGTATACATCGTTTGTGATGTTGGGTTTCCTAATGGGTGTACATAATTCAAAAATATTATATAAATTTTAATAAAAAGACAAATAACTTTGTTAACATCACTTTTATTGGTACACAATCAACATGTTTCGTAAACAATGTTAACTTCATCAGGATCAAACGTATACTAAACTTAAAAATTAAATATAGATGACACACAGAAGGAAAGGGTAGGAGGGAGGGGGAGGGGTAAGAGTGGGAAAGTTTATCAATTAGAAGAGTGGGGAAAGTTTATCAATTATTATCTAATTGATAAACTTTCCCACTCTTACCCCTCCCCCTCCCTCCTACCCTTTCCTTCCATGTGTCATCTATATTTAATTTTTAAGTTTAGTATACGTTTGATCCTGATGAAGTAAACATTGTTTACGAAACATGTTGATTGTGTACCAATAAAAGTGATGTAAACAAAGTTATTTGTCTTTTTATTAAAATAAATAATGCCATCACAAAGTGAAAACCTTTCCGAAGAAGTTTTCTTCGAAAAAAAATTATATAAATATTTCACTGCTTCGTCTACTGATTTTATGGTGTACAAAAATGTCCAATCAAAGTGCGATAGAATATTATTGCACAGTTCTATGTTTGCTCGCTTATAATTAAACTTATAGAAATTATAATTGAGGAGCGAAGGCGGGGGCCCGGCGGGGACGCGGCGAACGTTTTGGCGGGGTCGCCGTCTGCACTTGTCTTGATAGTCGCGCGGAGATGTCCAGCGTCGGGTGATGCTGGTCTTCATTCACCAATGGTTCCTCGCTTCTCGTCACATCACACATAGTAATGTTGCTGAGGATAAGATCAAGGATGTTTTCGCTACTGTTCTGCACTTTATTGTACTGGGTCAGTCCATTTGAGCTTGTAAAATATGAAAAATCAGTTAAGAGTATCTTACCAGCTAATCATTATTCTGATTCCTGCGCCAGCGCTCTCATATCAGAGCTTGTTAGCGGAAGTTTTTGGAATTAGATTACGTTCCACTGAAACTGGGTTTTGTGTATCGCGCGGAGCTAGGGCGGCTACATGCCTACGGTATGCTTATATTCTCGCGTCCAGAATTTTAATTAGTAGTAGTTATTTGTAATTTGTATATCGAAGTGCATAAACATAAATAGATACAAGTAAAATGCGTAAACACAGTAGGTATTAAATAGATACCTACATGAATAAACATTGTGTTAAATTCTTTTTAATATTTTGGTTTTTTGTTTTTTAATTTTATTTTACGGCCATTAGAGCGAAAGATATCTCAGTATCGCCCTGGTGTAAGACCACCATTAAGATTTAAAACGTTGCTTGAAATGTCTTTAGCCGTGTTTGGTGACCAGATCTGAATAGCCAGGTACTTCCCCACCTTCCTCTTCCCTATATTTTTACCCTCCCCACTACCTTCAGTCTTACAACATACCCCAATTAGGGATGCCATAGTCCCACCGGCTCCAGACAGGAGCAGTTGAGACTCTTGTGCGGTATATTTATGAAAAAAGTGTAATATTCAGTTGGATTGTAAAAAATGTCTCATTTTGAAATATTTATTCGTATGCACAATTTTTTATTTTATATTTATCTGAATACCGCACAAGAGACCCAAATGCTCCTACTGGAGCCAGTGAGACTATGACGTGACTATGGGGTATATTGCGAGGCTGAAGGTGGTGGGGGAAGAGGAAGACGAGGAATTACCTGGCTATTCAGATCTGGTCAATAAACAACGTTTCAATTCTGAATGGTGGTCTTACACCAGGGCGATACTGAAAGTATCTTTTACTCTAAAACGTGACGCAAATATATTATTTTTAAATTAAATAATTGTGAAATAACCCAAATTAGTCAAATAAAATTTATTTGCCTATGCCGGGATTCGATCCCACGACTTTCAGATTGCTAGTCAAGAGCCTTACCCCTTGACCACGCCGGCCGTCAATAGGTGGTATCAGTAATTTGGAAGGTACATCCACCAACTACATGGAAGGCCGGATCGGGAGAGACCGTTTTTTTTACACTCGCTCGACACACTGCTTATCTCTTCTTTGGGAATGCTGTGTGGAGGGTCGTTTTAGGGAAAGGAAGAAGAGGAAATTCGGAGAAGGAAAGGGATATTAGGGGTGAGTAGAAATCTGGGGGTCAGCGTGTCCAGGAGTGCGGATGTATGAATCCATCCCTCCCACTGCGGTGCAAGGCGATGTTCCGAGAGAGTAAGGCTGGAGAAGTCAAAGGGACTCTCTTAAATTTTCCAGATCCGACCTGCCATGCAGCTGGTGGGCAGACGCATCCGCCGCCAAGACCTAAACAAACCTCACCCCCTTAAACCTAGGCACCCCTGCTAGTCACCAAATGTTACGAACCACTTGGGATGACCTATGGCAGACGTGTTGGTTATCTAATAATTGGTTGCCGGGGCGGTGGTACCCATACCCGATTCTCGTGTTTATTATTTTTCCATCAAAATTATTTATGATTTGTCAATAATGTCTTAGTAAAATAAGTATATAATAAAATCTGAAATATATTAGTTTGTAAGTGTGCAAATAAATAAACAAACGGACCAATTTTCGTCAAGAAACACATGTACGTATATATTTTTAAATAATTTAATTTATCTCTTTATTTACGCAAAAATAGTCTATTAACAATAAAACAATAACACGAATATTAAGCGTGCGTAAAGGCAAGACCCACCTAGCAATCGATCACCGTTCGCATCGATTACCGTTCGAAGGAAATTTTTCGTAACAATCACCACTTTTCGTAACACATTTACCAGCTTACCCCCCAAGTGTCGAGCGTGCGTAAAGAAGTTTTACTTGAAAATAAATATTTTGGAGCAGTTGGGACTCTTGTGCGGTATTCACATAAGAATAATTTACAATAAAAAAAATTTCAAATATTATAAAAATTTTATCATAAAAATATTCAATGAACATGAAATTTTGCGTTGGGGCAACCCTATAAATTTTACAAACATGAAATCCTATTTATTTTGCTTCGTTATTCGTTTGAAAATGTTGCGATGTAGAGCGCCGCGAAGACAACCGCCAGTGGCCGCAGTTGCGGTCTGAATGAGCGCTCTCGATTCGTGTTGTCGTCGATAAGAAAAATTGTGAAACGCGTAGCTGTAAATTAATTAATATTAAATACACCCTAAAATTATTTTTCCATTAAAATTATTTATGATTTGTCAATAATGTCTTAGCAAAATAAGTATGTAAAAAAATCTGAAATATATTAGTTAGTAAGTGCGCAAATAAATAAACAAACGGACCAATTTTCGTCAAGAAACACATGTACGTATATATTTTTTAATAATTTTATTTAAACTTAAATTAAAATTCTGACAAATAATTTTACGAGATAATGTATTGATTTATTTTACTGCATGATTATATGATTTGAAATTGGTGATGTATAATACATGTACTTTTTTGAAAATATAACAAATCTGCCAACGACCTATGGTATAACCTTATTATACTTAAAATAAACATTTTTTCTCAAAATTTTATCCATACCTTTACTAGATAAAAGAACAATTTTTCAAAATCAATTTATAATTTTTTGTGGAAACGAGTCAATAAGTCTAAATACTGATTTAAAAATGACATATTTCTGGTTTCTCTGGTAATGTCCTCTTAAGACATCTTTGGATTTATTATTTAAATTAAAATCACCCAAAATTATTATATTTATTAATATATTGGCTTTATTATCTAAATGTTCATAGAAAATACGTCTATTTTCACTGTCATCTGTGCAATAGAAATATGCTACACATATAAACACAGTAAAGTTATCTTTGATTACTTTCTCCCACAGGTGTTCACCGTCTGTTTCCAGCTCTTTTACTCTTATTGATTCAAGTGGTCTGCGTATTGCGAGCAGTACCCCTCCTCCTCGTTGCCCTTCTCGGTCCCGGCGATGTAGTGTGTACTGATTGGTGGACAACAGTTCTGCATCGAATACAGAGGTTTTCAACCATGTTTCAGTTAGAGCAATAACTTCAGTATTTTGTGGGATAACATTGTTCGAAAATTCACCTATTTTCGTATTTAAACCACGAACATTTTGGTATTTCAAAGCTAGTTTTGCCATTTTTAGGTAGGTATAGATTTACCTGGTTGAGAGCCACCTTATTTATTTGATGGTGATAAAAATTTACATATAGACACAGCGATACCTGCCGGCCAATTGGCAGCGTCTAGGAAGGTATTTTTCTTTTCTTCTGGAACACCTATTTTGAAAGAGGTGTAATTACCTTTTGCCTTCAATGAGACAATATCAAATTCGGAGTCCGGATCTATGGTTTTAAGAAATGTGTGCACGTGTGTGCTATCGGTATCCAGGCTAAAACGCCAAGCATGGATATAATGCTTTCGCTCTATTGCTCGCAACGCCGTTTCTTTTTTAGTGCCCGTTATTATGTGGGATGTACGATGTCGCGGCTTTCTTGTTTGCACCTGCCACTCACCCTGACCATCAACGTGTTTAGAATTGATTGGTTCTTCCAGTGGCTTAGTTTTATTTTTTCTTGGTTTGCTTTCCTTCTTTTTTCGTCCCAGTTAGAATTTCCAAGATGATCCCCATTTATCGGAGATACTAATGGAGTTGCACCTTCTGTCGAATCATCCAAGGAAAGATCGGGATTGGCCCTTTCTTCGAGTTGCCCGAGGTAGACGGCCCACTGGTGGCGTGCTCCCTCGTGCCGTAGGCGCTGGCGGCTTCCAGTGCAACTATCTTCGCTGACAATTTGGCGACGGTAGAATTTTGCGCAACAATAAGCTTCGATTGATCACTAACCTTGTTATGTAGCTTTGTTATGGTGTTTTTTAGACCACTAATCTGGTCCGTGAGGTCCTTAATGGCAGCGGTGACCGTTTCCCAGGCTTGGGTCGATCTTGTCGCCATATCATAGTGTTATTCTGTTACTATTCAGAGCACCGCTAAGAACATCTCCTTCACGAACAAATGTAGTTGTAATGTTTATGTTATGGTTCCATCCCAAGTCCCGGGAAACTACATTAGAATGCAAGCACCTGCACTATATAACATTATATGTAGCGGGCACCCAGCGGACGTTGCAAGGCCACTCAAAAAAGAAAAGTTTTTGAGCGCTTTAATTCTGTTTGTTGAAGTGTTTTTGGATAGGTTGATATATATTTTTGTGTTTTCGTCCGACACGTCCGCAGGTCGCATACAGCTGTCCGTGTTAGAAGCATGATTTTTTACAAATTTACTGTTATAAGTTAGTGAAGTTTTACTTCAGTCGTGTGGTCTAAAGCACACTCGTTTTTTTATTTAACCCAAACTATATGAAACAAAGATAAAGAACGACAGGAAAAGGTGCTGCATATATTCCTCATTTATATTAATTCCTTCTTCTTGCAACCCCAACTTGGTTAATATAGCCTCAAGTTGAGGCTATATTAACCAAGTTGTAATATTAACCAAGCGACAAATTTTTGATATAAGTTGAGGCCCTCAACTTATATCAAAAATTTGTCGCACTGAGGGATATGAAGTAGGTACCTATTGCATAATCCAACATCAAGCCACAAATTTTACATCAACAAAAGATATTTTATAAAAAAAAAGATATTGTATCGAGTTCGGTGTCATCAATTAAATTTTAAGAATGTTTTTATTTTGGTTATAAAAAAAAAGAAATAAATTCTTTAGAAAAAGACAAACAGGACAGGCAGTCACCGGAATAAAGTAATCGAGGCGAGAATATCGATCATATGCGTCATCTCTACAGGTATAGACCATAGAAAATGCTAAACAACTGTCAAGCCATGTCAGGCAGATTAAATTTTTTTAAATTTCAAATATTTTTTTTATCTACAGGTATAGACCATAGAAAATGCTAAACAACTGTCAAGCCATGTCAGGCAGATTAAATTTTTTTAAATTTCAAATATTTTTTTTATTAATCTCAGATGTGTGATAACAATCTGTAAAAACCTTAAGTTTCGCCTTAACAACGATTTTTTATGATAGGTAAATTTGAACAAAAATAAATTAAAAATTTTATGTTTTTTAGAGAATTTTAATGGAAAATAATCACATATATTTTTATTAACAAAATTTTTTGGAGGGAGATTTACTATTTTTATTTACCTGCCCACGCCCATGGAAAGCAGTGTTGCCAACGTAGGCGATTTTTCGCCATTTAGGCTACTCGGAACGAGAATCGGCGACGAAAAAATTTAAAAGGCGACTGGTCGCCTTTTAGGCTACTTCAGAGACAAGTTATTTAAATCAGCCGAATCTCAAATAATTAAGAAAAAAAAAACAATATTTCCCGCAAATGTAAATAAACTTTCTACCAAGCAATATTTTTTATCATCACTCTTAAAGACCTTTCTAAGGTGGTTTTGAGTTGGTTTCATTCTGAGTTGGCCGGTGACCAAACTGGTTCCATGCCAACTCAGAATGAAACCAACTCAGAACCACCTCAGAAAGGTCATTAAAAGCTTTGAAAAAATAATTTTAAAACACTCTATAACCCTAACCTTACTTAACCTACTTAACCATTTA
Organism: Limnephilus lunatus; assembly: GCA_917563855.2. Lineage (NCBI taxonomy): Eukaryota > Metazoa > Arthropoda > Insecta > Trichoptera > Limnephilidae > Limnephilus > Limnephilus lunatus. The sequence goes on from OU830592.1 coordinate 51,280,487, forward strand.
TTTTATTTTTTATCATCACTCTTAATGACCTTTCTGAGGTGGTTCTGAGTTGGTTTCATTCTGATTTGGCCGGTCACCAAACGAACCACACACAGACGTACATTTTTTTACCAGCGCGCTGGTAGAAAAGCAACTCCGGTGGATCTTGCGCCAGTTCCACCAGTACCCACTAGAACAGCAACTATATCTAATACTACTGACGACTCCAGGTACTAATATCTACAGCCTGTATGTCGGACGAATATCTACAGCTCATATGTTGGACAAATATCTATGAACTTCGGACTGAGTACTAATATCTACAGAGCTAAGGTCAGACTAATATCTATGACGGTCCCAGTGGTGACTTATATCTATGGAGCGTAGGTGGGACTAATATCTACAGAGGGCAGCTGAGCAAGAGGTTGTACGGAAAAGCATAAATTACTTCAATTACGTAATTAAACACATACATACATAAATTAAGTTTTTCAAACTGCATACGCAATATTACGTTATTCTAATATGCTACACATAATTGCAAATCCAACCTCTGCCAGTGCTGTAGATATTCGTCCTCACTTTGATTCTCATAGATATTAGTCAGCAGTTTGAGCTGTAGATATTCGTCCTCACTTTGGTTCTCATGGATATTAGTCAGCAGTTTGAGCTGTAGATATTCGTCCTCACTTTGGTTCTCATAGATATTATTCCGATTTGTTCAGTTTTTGGAATTCCTGTAGATATTAGTAGACGCCTCCCTACTGACGACGGCGGAAAGTCTTGTTGATGCCTTATTATTGCTAGCAGAAGACGAATCGGAATATTTATTTTTTATTTATTTATTTGTTTCTTTACATGGTACCTAGGACTAATGTTAACAATTCAGTTTATAACCTCACTAGGTCAAGCCTGTATTGAGGTTAACAACTCTACAATTTAATTAAATAACACAAAATAATACAGTTTCATCTTTATATTTGTTTATTTATTTTTTAATTTTGTTTTTAAAATGCTATATTACTTTACTTTATTTTAAGATACATTTCGGTGTTTTATATTAAGCTTAGGCCTATTTATGATCAAAAATTAATAAATTAATTGATCAAAATTACATTTTATTTTATTCATATTAATATGTTGGCGTTTGGGCTACTGCATGGCTACTGCAACTGAAACGGCGATATTAGATATTAGGCCAAGCGCTGTTGGCAACACTGGTCAGGCAACAGTGTCAACGGTGTCAACCAGTGTCAACCTTAAGCTTTGTTTTATGTATCTGGTATCAACGCACTCAACGACTCAACTGTCACCTGTCACTTTTGAATTCGACTTTAGTTAAAAAGCGTTTGCTATCATTATTTTGTCGCAATAATCAAGGAATTAAATAAATCTATTTATTCTTCAACCCAAATTCGTCTGCATTAAATAAAATCTGTAAAAATGGAATTCGACAAAAATGTAGCAGAGGACATGGAAGTAGCTTATTACAAGAAAAAGTTGCTGATCGATCTCCTGAGGGATATTTCTAAAAATAAAACTAATTTATCGGAGTCCTTAAAAGAGAAGTTAGCGAAGGTTTTGGCGGATGTCGATTTATCACTTTACATGAGCCTCCACAAGGCTAATGACACCGATCACCGTTCTAGCAACATATTTGGTAAGCTTTGTTTTTAAATATTCTTTTCCACAACAACCTTATTAAAATGAGTGTTTGCAAGAAACATTCGGTGATGTGGGAATGCTCTATTAATATTTATCTTATTCGGTGATTTCTGCCCAAACCATTATGAAAATTACATTTTGTTTTAAAAATTACTACAGGAAACAACTAATTACATGCCCAAAATAGGTTATTAAGTTCTTAGTTCGGTAAACTAAGTATTTTATGCGTATTTAGATTTTTATTATTATTTTTTTCTTTGTTTTACATTTTTCAGAGAAAAATGTGTCCTTACTGGGGTTCCCCGTTCTAAGGACACATTGTACAAGTTTTTTTGTTTGAATATAAATAAATACCTATGTTAAAATATTACAGACGAAAATTATAAAGTTGAATCTAAAAGAAAGTACAATACATTAATATTTGTTCGGTTGCAAAATTGTATCTATCTTCTTCCTTCCCATGTCCATAATCCATATTTTTATGTTTCTTTTGAAGTCGGTTATTTTTTTAATTGTTTTTATTGTAAGAGGGAGTAAATTAAATAATTTTATAGAGAAGTACTGCATATTTCTTTGTCCAAATGTCTTTTTAGCTGTAGGTTGGTGGAATGTATGTTGTAGTGTAGATCTTGTGAATCGGCTGGAGTTTGTCTGTGTAAAGTTATCCTGGTTTTTGAATGCTTATATTTGAATATCTTTTGTGTATAATTGTTTCAGTGACATTAAATTCAGCGCTTTAAAAACATAATCTGTAGGGGTTCTGATGGGGACTAAGTATAATTTTCAAAATTGTCCTTTTTGCAATGAGGACTGGTTTTGTTGTGGAATCGCACGAGCTTCCCCATCTGATAAGACCATATTGTAGATGAGATTGGGCTAGTGCGTAATAGATTTTAATTAGCTGTTCTTTATCTAAAATGTTTCTTATTGTCTTGAAAAAATAGGTTAGTTTTTTAAAATTTGTTGCTCACATTTTCCACTTGGGAGTTCCAATTTAAGTTTTGATCTATAATTATTCCAAGATATTTTATGTTTGTATTTCATTTCTCAAGTTTCAAGGAATTGAAACGAAACTCACGAAAACACATAACACTCTTTTTAGGGTGAATTGACAACAAAAAAAACTCACGCAAATACGTTACAGAATAGGGGAAATTTTTAACATTGATTCATTAAAAATGGAATTTTATAGCATTTTTTACCATCTATCCAAACTTGGTTAGTTGTTTCTTGTAGTAATTTTGTATAAGTAGTGTAATTTCCAAAATCTGTGCCTAAGAAAAAATGCAGCGGTTAGTGGAATATTTGCCTTATTCTTACAAGCACCACAAACATGATTTTTTTGTGCTTAGGTTAGGTTGACTAACATGACTTACCAGGGGTGCCAGAGTTCATGGGGTAAGGATTGTCTAGGTCTTGGCAGCGGATTCGTCTGCCAACTTACTGTGTGGCAAACCAGACTTGGAGGGATTGCTTGCAGGAGTCCTTTTTACCTCTGCAGCAGGATTCTTGACTCATCGTCTTGCACCATAGTGGGAAAGATGAATTCAAACGTCCGTCACTCCTGGACACACTGACCCCCAGATTCCTCCCTGCCCCTCATGCCTTTTTCATTCCCAGTTCTTCCTCTTCTTCTCTCCCAAAAACCCTCTACAAAGCATCCCCAAAGATGACATGCCCTGAGGGAAATTATTTTCCTCAGGGCCTCCTGTGTAGAGCTAATGCGGAGAAAAAAAAGTAAAACATTTTAGGCAAGCTTTGTATAATATGTATAGGCACCCTGTTCGAGTTTATAGAATGCAGAATTGGTTCACATTTTCACAACTTGCAAGTTATTAAATATACATTGAATTTCAGAGTGTTGTTATCTTTATTAATTATTCTTTCATTTTTTCAATCCTCAGGACTAGCCCCAATTAAAATTGAAGAATTCACATATGCCGAACAGAAATGTTTACAAAACGAATTAGAGAACAGAATTCTGGAAAAATATCCCAAGCTTCTGGAGACATACTGCGAGATAACCGATGGAATGGTCGAAAAGACACTAAATGCGTCTAAAGCGCACAGCAATAACAATGTTAGCAGCGCACAGCAGAAACTGATAGAGCTGTCCCACACATACGTGCGTGCGCTGCATAATTCCATAGAGCTGCAGGCCGCCTCGTGCGCAGCCATGCGCCAGTGGGTCGATACGCGGCTGGGGGCCGTACTTGACAAGACAGAGGAGTCCGTGCAGTTGTACGATATTAAAAACAAGTTCCTGGAGTTGAAAGCTAGGTAAAAAAAATTCAATCATTCTTGGCAACTTTTTATAATGTGTCCTCAAAATCCCGTCTTCTATTACGTGTCCACAAAATCCCATAATACCATTAATTAAACTTTTTATAATGTGTCCTCAAAGTCCCATATTCTATTTATCATCGCCTCAGTTCTTATTTGTCCAACACACCATTTTAGATTTTATCAATCTCCACTTTAAAATTAAAAATAAAGTTTAAAAAATGATAGTTAATCACTTAACTAAGAATTATTTAAAATAATGAGACCTTTACCTTTACGGAAATAGCTTTATCTTAAACACCTATCATAATGTTTCATTGAAATAATGAAAGAAAACCTGTAAAATTTTCTAATGGTCCGTTGGACAAATACAAACTAAGGTGACGTTATATAAAGGAGAGTTTCTGTGACCTATGGCAGGCGAGCGGGCGGGCACCGGGTGGGCTGTATGGATTTAATTTTTATACAAATCTACATTTTTTTCCTCAGTTTGATGAAATTTTGCACTCTCTACCTTCAAAACAAAAGATACTGCCTTCAAGAAACTTATCATTGTAATTTTTTTGTAAACATCTTTATCCCTTTGATTTCACAACCATGACCCTTCTGCGCAATGAATGTCATTGTATTGGAATACTGAAATGAAGGAACATATTACCAGGATATATATTAGTAACAAATACTTTATTTTTTCTTCTAGGATAGTAGAGGTCCAGCTATCGCTACATGTTTACAGCCAAAATAATAACAGTGTCATGTCCTACATGGAAATAAACAAAGATATCACTAAGAAAATAGATAAACTGAGAGAAGAGATCGCGGCTTGCCGGAAGATACTAGAGGAGGGATTATGAAAATAATATTATTTGGTTCTGTTGAGAGTTTATATATTACACATAAATTTATTCAATTACTCATGATAAAATTTATAAGTCTTAAATGAGATGGAACGTTGGCCTAAAAAACTTGTATATAGATTGAAAATGTGAGCTAGTGCTGACTTCGATACATCATACATGGGCGTTTACCAAAAAAATTGTCTGTTACGTAATGGAATTCCACCAAAATAAAATTTTTTTTTAGTAACAAACGATTTTTTATTGAGTTTATAATATATCTAACTTCGTTAAAATAGTAAATACAAATAAGAAAAGTCTACTATTTAGTAGAAAATCAATGTTTTAATGAAGTACAGGTGATGAGAAGTTCCATTACGTCACAAACTTTAGGTAAGATTTAAGTAAAATTCTGTGGCAATTTTAATTAATTATTTATTGAACTATCATTTAAATTAAACAGTCTTCAAAAACACATAACTTAAGATAGGTAATTAAATGAAATAAAGTCTTTTCTTAATAAAACTATTCCACAATGCTACTATATGGTAAATTCAGTGGCACAGTTTAGTCTTAACTTTGGCATTTTTGTTTTAAAGTAATATAATTTTAAATGTGTACGGATAATAAAATTATCATGTTTTTTATAGATCTAATCTTTGAGCATTATTCTAAAAAAATTAATATAAATAAAGTTAAATCTTTTATCACAACACAATAGGACAAGTGACGTTAGTGGAAAAGACGTCACGGTTAGGAACTATAAAGACAGGTTTACATCCTGCAACACAATTTTAAGAACAATTTGCATTATTCTTTTCTGGGTCTTGTTTCATTTTTTCTCTGTATCTTTTCGATCGTTCCACAGCTGTCAACGCCATCGTAAGTTCTATAAACAAAATTACTATTTTTAATCATTTATTAAAATAGTATGTCTTCTTCTTCGATGGTGCTACAGCCCATATCGAGCTTTGGCCTCCTGCAACAGTCGCCTCCAACTCCTCCTGTCCTCAGCGGCTGACTTCCAATTTGGTATTTGGAGAAGCTGTGCCGCATCCCCTCTTACCTCGTCTTCCCACCTCAGTCTGGGTCTTCCCACTTTTCTCTTTCCACCTGGGTGTCCAGTCAAAATTCTTTTTGGAACGCGTGTATCCGGCATTCTCTGTACATGCCCAGCCCATCTCAGCCTGAGGAGTCTCATGTGTGCTGAGATGCTAGGGGCCTTGTATATATCATACAATTCTGTATTGTGCCGGATGCGCCACTGTTCACCCTCTTTCACGGGACCACATATTCTTCTCAGCACTTTTCTTTCAAAAGTATCCAGCATTTCAGCCATCTTTACCATCAGTGTCAGCGCCTCACATCCATATGCCAATACAGTTCTAACAATGGTCTTATATATGGTTATTTTGGTTTTTCTGTGGACACTGCGTGACTTAAACACTGGCAGCAAAGAGAAGTATGTTTTGTTGGCTGCTGTGATTCTCCTTCTGATTTCTGCTGGATCCTCATGTTCTCTGTCAGACTGGAGCCCAGGTAGGTGAATTGATCGACCACTTCGTATGAGTAGTTGTTTTTAAATTGTGCACTACTTCTTCTTCTGTGTGAAGGGTTCCTGCTCTGTACCATCATTTTCGTTTTGTCAACATTAACCTGCAATCCTACTTCCCGTGCCGCTGTTTCTAAGGGGTCGAAGACCTCCTTAATGGCTGAAATTGATCTTCCGATAATGGTAATGTCATCCGCATATCCGACAACTTAACTGCTCTTGAAACAAATATTGGAGCCAGTATCTATTAGCGTTTTTCTTATTACATGTTCGAGCACAATGTTGAAGAGAGTGGGAGCCAGACATTGTGGCTTTGATGAGCCTAACCAATTTAGGTGGAATCTGGAATTGAAGTAATATGTCATATAGACACTCCCGATCTATGCTATCATATGCTTGTTTGAAATCTATGAATAGCTGGTGTATATCTATATCAAACTCCCAGCACTTTGCCAAGATCTGCCTGACGGTGAACAGTTGGTCTGTTGTGGATCTACCGGTGCGGAAGCCTGCCTGATACTCTCCCAGTAGGTTTTCTGCGTACTTATCAATTCTTTGTTTCAGTATCATGGTGTAGATTTTATATGCTGTGCATAGAAGTGATATGCCTCTATGATTTTCGCATTTTAGCTTGTCACCTTTTTTGTGAATTGGACATATTATGCTTATTTGCCATTCCTCTGGGATTTTTTACAAGGTCCATATTTTTGTTATTAAATTAAGTAGCAGATTTCTCAGGTGTTCATTTCCATATTTGAACAACTCTGCCGGCAGGTTGTCTTTCCCAGGTGATTTGTTGTTCTTAATTCTCTTTAGTGCAGCGTTTATTTCTGTCATTGTCGGTGGATTCGCTGATTCTTCATTACTTGATTCAGTGGGGATGTTAGTAGGGTGGCTTCTCAGGTCGCTATTAGGGTTGAGAAGTTTATAGAAGTAGTTTTTCCACACTGTTTTAATTCGTTCCTTATCGTATATAATTGAACCATCAACGTCTTTGCATAGTGTTGTATTCGGTTTGAAACCCTTCTTGAAGAAATTTACTCCTCTATATGCTTCTCTAGTATTATTATCAAAAAAGTCCTGTTCCATTTTCAGCAGTATATCATTCAAGAATTTTCTTTTCTTTCCCCTTATGAGCTTTTTTGTTTCTTTTCTTGCTTGTTCGTACGCCTGTCTTTTGTTTCTTGTTGGCCTTTCCAAGTACTTCTTTCTGACTGTATTCTTTTCAACTATCTTTCTTTCACACTCTTCATTAAACCCCTTGGGTTCCTGGGTTATCTGGGCATGTTTCCGACACTTGATTCCACTGCTCTTACCATTGCTTCTTTTATAGCATTCCAGTCTTTTTCGAGGGATTCTTGGGAGTTCTGCTCAGTGATCTGACCTGGTAGGCTATTTACAAGGGCGTTGTGATACTGCTCTTTGCCTTCTGGTGTTTTTAGAGCCTCCGTATTGATTTTTGGAATAGTTGGTGGTTTCTGTGTCCTATTGTTTGCGATTCGGCTCATATAGATGGCCACCACCATGTAGTGGTCTGAATCACAATTGGCACCCCTATACGACCTTACGTTTGTGATGCTCGTTGCCCCCCTTCTTTCTATCAGGACATGGTCAATTTGGTTATGGTATCTACCATATGGTTATGTCCAGGTCCGTTTGTGTATGTCTTTTCTTGGAAACTGAGTCGAGGCTACAATTAGGTTTCTTGATTCTGCGAAATCAATCACTTGGGTTCCATTATTATTAGCATCCTTGTGTAGACTGTAATGTGTTGGAGCAAAGGATCCTGTCCTATCTTGGCGTTAAAGTCCCCAATTACCATCTTAATGTCATTAGATGGTAATGTGTCGTAGACCTGTTCGAGTTTCTGATAGTATGTATCTTTCATTATGTCATCTTTATCTTCTGTTTCAGCATGTACATTGATCAATGTTACATTGAAAAATTTCGTTTTTATACGTAAGATGCACATTCTTTCATTAATGGGTTTAAAGTCTAATATGCATTTTTCCATTTTCCCGTCCACAATGAAGGCCACTCCTAATTTATGATGTCTTTCATTTCCACTATGCAGTATCGTATGTGTTCTTGTGTCAAATGGCTCAGATCCTATCCAACTTTGTATTTCGTCATCTCCCTAGTGATCTCTCCTAGGGCTCCACTTCTATACAGCGTCCTTGCGTTCCAGGTAGCAATTTTCAAGTATTAAAATAGTATGTACTTTCCTGAAAAAAAAACTACGACAACAATTTGATGTAAGGTTCAATAGACTTAAAAATAAAATAAAATAATATGCCAAAACATAAAAGCCAGCAGTAGTTACTATCTAGAATTAAATAAATGCAGATTACATCGATCATTTGGCACAATGTAAACCATGCTGTAGTAGTTCCATCACATCACATTTTGCATTCCACTAGTCAGGGCTGGGCAGTATTTGAATTACTTGTAATTGAAATACGTATTTGAAATACAAATACGTATTTTGTATTTGTATTTCAATTACTTCCTAAAAATGTATTTTGTAATTGGTATTTCAATTACCCGATGCTGATGTATTTTGTAATTTGTATTTCAAATACCTTTTTAAATTATGGCTTCAAAATACATTTTCAAATACATTTAGCTATCTTAGTAATGATAATGAAATATAAACTGACGTAGATAATACACAGACTAAAAACGTTAGAATCCAGCGCAATATATTAGAGTAAGTTGGCAACACTATTTGTATCGTATTATATTATTAGTGTCTGACCGAAACAGGACTTTCTACCGAAACCGATTCTTTTTTAGCTATTGTATACTGAAGTTTGGCTTATTTTTACACTTGTACAGACAATTAACACGTGTTAAATGAAATAAAAATCAATTATTGAAGTACATGTAAAAAAAATATTATTTATTTTTTTGATATCACCGCTATAAAACAAACAAAAATTAACAAAACATGTTAACTACTTCTTGGAACAAAAAATTGATAATAATCAACACTTACATTATAAAGGAAGGACCTCATTAATTGAGTATTTTAATTGCGTTTACAATCACAATATTCTTAATGAACATGTTAATTGAAGAATGTGAAAAAATAATTATTTATTATTTTTTTTTATATTAGTTCCACAATATAAAAAAAAATAATAAATACACATAGGAGGCCCTGAGCAAAATAGTTTCCCTCATGGCCTATGTCATCTAAGGGGGTGCTGTGTGTAGGGTTTTTTTAAGGAAAGGAAGGAGAGGCAGTTATGGGAAGGAAATAGGTATGAAGCATGGGTAGGAATCGGGGGGTCAGTGTATCTAGGCATAACGGACGTATGAATCCATCTCTCCAACCGCGGTGCAAGGCGATAGGTCGATAGATTCCGACTGGAGATGATAAAATACCTCCCTCAACCAGTTTTTCTCGATCCTGCACACCACGTAGCAGGCAGACAGACGCATTAGTCCCCAAGATCTGGACAAACTTCACCCCATGAACCCGGGCACGCCTACAAAGACACCAAACGTTTCGAACCACTTAAGGTGACCTATGGAAGAAGTGTTGATTATACAATAAATTGTTCCTGGGGCGGCGGTACCCTTACCCGCCTCCCAATTTGGGCGGCGGGTATTATTACCGGTACATTACTGTTATACAACAAATAAAAAATTTAAAAATTAACCAACATTTTAAATACTTATGAGAATAAAAATTTGGCGAACGAGCCACAAACTCAGCCGAACGACGTGCGATATTTCACGAACGCAGAGTTTCGGTGCAGCCGAAGGTTTCGGGAGATTTTCTGCCGAAACCGAAACGAACCTTCGGTCGGTCACTATATATTATACTTATCATTGCTTTGTATTGTACATTTTTGTGTCACAGTATTAGATCAAGCACTATGAGAATAATTTGCTGAATACTAAATTATTTTAAAATTATTTACAGTAGAGCGCATTTGAAGTGAAATAACACAAAATGGCGCTATGCAAATGTCTTGTTAATAAAATAATAATTATCTAACACCTGGGAAGTGCATAGCGAAGGGGGGGTGGTTCGACGGACCCGACCGAGAGCACAATTCTCTAGCCACCAACCCCCCCTCCCCCCTCCCTGGATGGATCAATTTTTGATAAAGTCAATAGGGGGGGGTGTTACCTGCCCTATCCGCCCCGGGTGCCACCCATGCTAGCTACGCCACTGCACCTTTGTCCTATACCAAAAAACTTTACAAGTGGAGCGAGGATGAGATGTGTCTTCTAAGCAATATGATTGGTCAATTTTTGCACGTCTCTGTTTCACTCTGCTCAGCTTTGCTTTTATGGAAACGCACCCTTAGATAAGTACACTTACGACAATTTATTGCAACCAAAGGTTCTACTAAAACCAAATGTATTTTGTATTTTGTAATTTGTATTTTGTATTTGAAATAAAAAAAATGGTTAAAATACTGTATTTTGTATTTTGTATTTCAAATACACCACTTCAAAGTATTTTGTATTTCGTATTTTAAATACATGCGAAAAAGTATTTTGTAATTTGTATTTCAATTACAGCAAAGCATGTATTTTGCCCAGCCCTGCCACTAGTACATCACGTTGCATTTTGGATGTGACGTCTGATGCCGGTATAGAAACAAACTCAAAAAGCACTTTTTTTGAAGACCGATTTCACTAATTGGCATATTTAATCATATTATACATGACTTAAGTAATTAACCTTCAAAAGCTGTAAGTAAAATCTTAATTACTTACCAACAAAAACCAAGTTCGTGGTGGAAAATATAAACAGCACAACGTGACGCTCAACAACTCAGCGTGTAACAGGAGACGTATACTGCGACTCAAAACTAAGATGGCGATTGTTTATGGTGCAAATGTTGCCATTTATCAAAATAAACCGATTCCCACAATGATTTTGAAAGTAATTTTTCGTTCAAAATCGATTTATTGTCGTAGCATTGCGGAATTTTCCACCTACATCATTTTTAGGCACAGAATAAAACAGTTTTTTTTAAATTATTTTGAACTCTACTCTGCTAAACGTAAGGTATATTAATGAATTTGGAACATATTGACCATTTAAATTAACACAAAATATAGAACAGGGACTGGGCAAACATTAATATTCTGCGTTCGGAATGTTGCAAAAGTAGGGTAGGACACTCAAAAAATCGCCTCTCTTCTAACTTATTTGACGAATATTTATGTTAATTATATGTATTTTAAGGTTTTTTTGCTATGTAAATAATTAGTTTTATAAATTATTTTATAGGACTTAGTTTGTAAACCTGTTAAAAAAAACTGTTAAAAAAAAACCTGTTAAAATTATTCACCTAGAGAATATCTTGTTGAAAGTCGTAGGACACGTCATTTTCGAGTAGCCAAAATTTTTGGTAAACGCCCACATACTAATCTTTTTTTAAATTTAAATCTTTTTTAATTTTTGACTTACAATTTGTTTTATTCTATGCCTGTCTCACTAGGAGAACCTGTGTTGAGAGCAGGCGCTTAGCAGGAGTAGTTTATAATAATAACACATACAAAATACAAATAATAACACAATATTGCAAATTACAAGTAACAGTTAATCATCAACGTACCATTGAAAAAATAAATACTTATAAGTTAGTTTTGTAAAAACCTTTGATATTGGATCTGTTTTGGCTGGTAATCCAGGACTTGGTGTCAAATTTATATTTGAGATACATTGTGTTTTGTCTAATTGCCAGTGGAAGTGTATTATATAGTTTTGTTGCAAAGTATCTACAATTTCTTTGGCCAAAGGTTGTTTTAGCAAAAGGGTAAAGTAGGAGATTATGCCCTTTGTTTCTAGTATCTCGAGCAGTTTGGACATTTTTAAAGGTAGTTCTGTGTTTGAAGAGGTATGCTAATATGTTTTTGGCATAAATTTGTCTAATGTCCAAGACACAGATTCTCCTAAAGATTTCATCCGAACTGCTTGTGATCGGTAGTTTTAATATAATCTTAATAATCAGTTTCTGAGCTTTAAATATTGGATCAATGGCGGCAGCGTTTGCTCCTCCCCATATTATCCTCCTAATATTAGAGATTGACATAGAGCATGTTGATTCAAGTTTAAAAAGTTGCGAGTTTGTCTAAAGAAGTATATTGATTTTCTAAGTTCGTTTGCTGTAGTGATATAATATGTTCTTTCCACTTTAAATTGCTGTTAAAGATAATACCTAAGTATTTGATTTTAATCACCCGTTCTAAGTTAGGGCAATCACATACATTAGCATTAGTCAGGGGGCAAGCACATATTTTAATTTGATTTACTGGGAAACTTAAAGATAGATTTATCCTAAACTCAATGTATTTAGTTTTTGTCACATTCATTGTTACTGTGTTATTGTTTAACCATATTTTAACATTAGTTAGGCCCCTGTTTGCTTTTAGATAGACATCATTCCAGTTGCTTGATTTGAAGAGGAGAATCGTATCATCAGCGAAGCTTACAATTTTGGCATCAATAGGTAGATAACTCACAGCCATATACGGGAAAAGTGGAAATTAGAGAGAAGACAACAGTCTTATTATTACCTCATTAGGTAGTCTTCTTCTCTTACATCTTACCACTCAGCTAGACAATACGTAAGCCTAATCTTGTACTTGGTTAAAACAATAAATGTGATCTTAAAGCATAGCGCACCATTTCATCTCCACACCATTAATATGTTTAAGTATAAAAATCCCAAATGGAGGAAAGATGATCGCAGTCAAAGACAAATTTTCATTAAAGAATTGGCAATGGAACTAATGAAAGATAGTAGGTACTGCAATAGTTTACAAATTATTTTATCACTATTAGGCGAGTGTTCTTCGGACGAACGATGGGCTTCAGCCACATCCTGCACCAGACCAGATAGTTGGGAACACGCCACTCGAAACGAACTATCTATATGAATATGAGCTGGGTGAATGAAAGCATCTACGACTGGACGCCAGACGCTGAAGATTACTCCCAAAAGATAAATTCCATATGTAATAATATGTGGAATAATCATTTTGAAACATTGTCTACCAATAAGGGAATATGGTACAGAAAGCTCCAAAATGAACCGTTTAAAAGACCATGGTTCACTGAGGTTAATCTGAAAAGATCAGAAATGAGAATCATTTTTAGATTAAGATCCGGACATGCACTAATGGGAAGAATATTGTGTTTGATAGGCCTCTCTGATTCTCCAATGTGCTCGATATGTGAACAAATTGAAGATGTTGAGCACACATTATCAAAGTGCATTAAATATGAACGACAGAGAGTGACAATATTAATGACCTCGAACCCATCGGAAGTTCAGAATTTAATAGCCTCAACCGAGTTTCATGCCATATCGAGAATAATGAAATTTATTAGATCATGTAAACTGGAAAATATTTGAAAGTGATTTTTTATATAAAATGAATATAAAAGGACTAAGTACCTTTTAAAGATCATTAGAGATTATAGATAATATTATAATTTAAAAACAGATGAGGCAAAAAATGACAACATTGTGTGAGTCAGAAGCCTCGATAATATACATGATTTAAAAAAAAAAAAAATATATGAGCTGGGGTATACTGATTGTCCCCTTCGGTACAAGCAGAATGTTTGGATGATTAGTATGGAAAAGGTTAATAAATCAAAACAAAAATTTCCTCTGAAATCATACAATTTAAGTTGGTGCTTTAATACCTACCCACTTTATTATAATCAATGTATATTGCAAAATAATTTTATTCAAATAAGGAATTATTCTATTTGTTCAATGAAACATCACTATCTCAATGACAATTCTTTATTCAAAACTTTCTTTAGGCAGGTAGGAACCATAATATTATTGTAAAAAATTCAAGTAATTTCACTTTTGAAATTTTTACTGACGCCGTTTTGAAACGGAAACGGAACGTACAAACAAATTTACAAACTTACGAAATGCTAAATGGTTGAGTTAAAACGGACTTCGTTTCACTCAGTCAATTAACTGTATAAAATTTCGATACAGTTCACATTAGAATTAAAAGGGTTTTGTACATAAATAATTTTTATTCGCTAATTATTGTTAAAAATGGTTCCATGCCAACTCAAAATCAAGTCAACTCAACACCTCTTTGAAAAGTCATTAAAGCTATGAAAAAAATAATTTTTAAATAAACCTAACCGACTTTTGACTAAGTGACTTTTCTAAGGAAGTTCTGAGTTAATTTCACTCAGTTGTCCAGTCACCATTAAAAATCATCCGTTTGTAACAAAGTTAGCATGCACAATAATAATCTACAATGTAAAGGAATACCTACCTAGAAATGCGTAGGATTCCTTTATGTTCGTATTTTAAAAAGGTGTTGTCATGGAGACAGAAAATGACAGATGATTGTTGTTTGGTTGTCTAGCTGGGTAGCACAGATTGAAGTAATAAGAAGATTGAAAAATAAGTTTATAATTACAAAGTGATATAATATTTTGAAGACGGACAAATAACTTTAATTGTAGTTTCTTTGTCAGCAAAGCAACTCATGATATTTGTATGTCACATTTTAATAAAAAAATACAACAAATTGACAAATTGTCTTATATATATATTTATTATGCGATGTATGAATGTGAACGAGGCAAGGAGTGTGTGCCAAGATCGAGTTGTTTGGCGGTCCGTCCTCTCTGCCTATCCCTGGGGGAAACGGCGTGATGGTTAGTTAGTTAGTTTAGTTATGTACTTATCTATATATATATATATATATTTGATAATATACTTTCCTAGTATAAGAAACACTAGTAGGTGACAAATATTTCAAAGAATTTGTTTATGCAAAACGATTAATTTATTTCACATATTTTTTTAGGATTTTTATTTGCGAGATAGTGCATTAATTAAGTTAATTAATCTTCATCTTCTATTTATGTAAAAAAAAGTGTCTGGGGCGGGCGCGCTACATGACTTTGATTTTTATTCTAATCTACAGTTTTATTCCGAGATTGATGAAATTTTGCACACTTGACCTTAAAAAATAGGAATGTCACCTTCTACACAAGATTTCGAAAAACCAACCCATCCCCTTTTCCCACTCCAGAATGTTGATACTTCTTGATGAAATTTTGCACACTTGACGGTCAAAACAAAATAAGAGAAAATCTCTCCATCTGATATTGAAAAACTCTGCATGAGGCCCGGCAGCATCATGGACTTAAATAAATTAATCAGAAATAATTTTGAAAAGGTGTTTACCGCCTATTGTATTCTACATTAGAAAAATAATTGTTTTGCACATGCTACTGGACTGCAAGTCATTATGTAACTATAAATAATTGTTGATATCAGTTGCTTGTTAATCTTGATTTGTGGGCAAAGGCGGCTCGTAAACATTACCTACTTTGTTTATATTTTTTTAACATTATCTCCACACAGGAGGCCCTGAGGAAAAAAAGTTTGGGTCTATGTCATCTTTGGGAATGCTGTGTGGCGGTTCGTTTTAAGGAAAGGAAAGAGAAGAAGTTTTGGGAAGGAGATGTGTATGAGGGGTGAGTAGGAATCTGAGGATCAAGTTGTTCAGGAGTGACGAAAGTATGAATCCATCCCTCCCACTGCTGTGCAAAGCGATGGTTCGAGAGAGTCTGGCTAGAGAGGTCAAAAGGGCTCCCTCAACTAGTCTCTACCGATCCGGCCCGCCACGCAGTAGGTGGGCAAAAGCATCTGCCGCCAATACCTAGACAAACATCCCATGGACCCGGGCACCCCTTCTAAGTTACCAAACGCAGCGAACCACTTGGGGTGACCTGTGGCAGAGGTGTTTGTTATCCAATAAATCCTTCCCGGGCGGCGGTACCCATACCCACCTCCAAAATTGAAAAAAAATACGTTACTATTTACATTTTTTTTTATAAAATGTCACTGGAGACCAAAGATATTGGGTTTTGCTAGAGACCAAAATTTCATTAATATTTTACTCCAAACAATGTCAAGAATGTAAGAACCTACCTAAAGTACGCCCGCTAAAACCCCGTATACAGAGTGTACTTTATTCTTGACATTATTTGGATTAAAAAATGTAAAAGTAATTTTGGCCTTATGTTTTTAACTTAAATTATAAAAAATCAGTATGTGTTGGACAGTTAGAGCCGGGGTGAGGGATAGGGCGGTCACTCCGCCGAGTGACCAGTGATGACGTGTGGAAGTTTTGTTATGTTTGGTTTTGAAAAGAAAAGAAATAATTTTTAAAAAATCAAGTCTCCGGAAACCAAAATTTCATTTACATTTTTTACTCCAAATAATGTCTGGAATCACTGGTTAAAGTAAGTCAAGCACGTCTCCTTGACACCACATATATTATCTATCTACACATCGCATTTAATGATATGTAAGATTTATAAAATAATATACCTGCAAAACCCCAACCGCACCGCCACTGACCACATTTATCTGTAGATAAGTAATTGTTATTTTTTATTAGTATTTTATGACACTGTGGAACAGTTTCTTTCTGGTTTTATTGCTTGCTACATTCAAAACACAGGTAAATAGAAATACATACTACTTTATTATTTAAGAATTTGTTTTATAATATTCAGTTAGTTTAGGTACCTGCTTAATATATCATCAATGTTATTCCCAGGAATTTATGACACATAATGTGACTTTGTACCTATATTAAACTATGATTATTTTCACCTTTGAACAGCAAAATTAAATGTGTATTATTTTCAAGTAGATATTTTTATTCTATATCGCTGGTGGGTGTACTTCCCTACCATTGTATTTTCATTTAAAAGTAGCATTTTTTTAGTACTAAGCAAAACATTAATTAAACAGACATAAAAAACTGGTGCTTCGTATTTACTTTGGTAGGTACCTACCTAACATCTCTGACTGCAAAATAACTTGATAAGATTCTAAATTGTACTCATAGCTCAATATTAAAACAATATCGGCCTTACTAAAAAAAACCACAGCGCGGCCGATTACCTGTGTTTTTGCAGCAACATGGAAACAACAAATTTACACTAAAACACGAAATATTACCAATAACGAATTCTACTCTAAAACAAGTTTTAAAATCTGGCAACAGTGCGATTTTGCTTAATGTCCATACTAAATTGTTGTTTTCATTCATGGCCGCTAGATGTCAATGGCGTCGTACCGGCACATCACGGCACATTTTCTACCGTCTTGCCCCGCATTTGGTTTTCATGCATGACGGGAATGTTTTTAGTAAATATTGAGATTTTACTGAATGATTTCTATTATAGTGACCAATTCACTCTTCTATTCATGTAATTAATATATTTGCCGTGTTATTTGTGTGGTTTTACATCAGTTTTATCAAGTTATTGCACAATAAACAGTACTTAAAAGTTGAACTGTCAAAATATTGTTTTGGGTTACATAAAAGTTCAAATTTACGTTTTTAAATCTTTATTTTATGAGAATTTCTTAAAAGTGAAATATTAATATCTAATATATATGGTGGTAAACTTATCAAAGAAATTAACATCTTTAGTGGTGCGAGAAATGTGTTGAAATGTCGGAGATATTTTTTAGGTTATTCTTTTGGCAATAAAAAAAACTTTGAAATTTTTTATTATATTTACTTCTAACATTCGTAATTTCGTATCTCTCCATCTTCTTCTTTTTGGGGCCGGTAACGGAGCCTTAATACTTACTAGCTTAAGTACCTAGCATTGCCCGGGCTTTAGATCATGCCTCTAATTTTAGATCTGAATATATTTAAATCATTCAGATCTAAAAGTAGTGTGACTAAACTCACCATTAATGATTCTTCCTTCCCACCTACTGTTAAATTAAATGAAAGCCAATCACTTTGTAAAACACAATTTAATCAAATTTATGTCATTTAGTAGGTACCTTCACAATAGTGCTTACTCGATTTAATTTTTTTTTAAGAACAAAAAATGTTTTTTTAAATGTGTATACAGTGTTTTGAATTTTCAGTGTCATTGCACTTTTAAAGAATATTTGACAGATAAATTGGTGTTGCCAGCCTAAAAATTTCTTAGTTACATTTTATTTATTTTCTACTCTTATTTGACAGACTCTACTTCCGATGATTTCCCTTCTGAACTTCTGCAAATATAACATAACTCAACTACCTACGTCAATTCGAACCGAATACTTAAAGTTTTTGTGTTTCAATAATGTTCCGTTAAAGGCAGTGGCGTAGCGTGACTTGGAGGGGCCCTGTATCAAGATTAGTTGGAGCCCTTATTATTTCTCGGTACAATACGTGATCAGGTATTTTCATGTATTGAAGGTTGCCATTGTTCTTTCAAAAAACAAAATCCACCCTTCGCTACTGGTAGATAAATAGGTAGTACTTGCCATTGTAATCTAAATCACTCACAGAAGCTGATTGCTGAAAAAATGTAGACATTTTGGGCATTTTTTTATAACCTCCTCCCTTTTCTGTTTACTTTTTCTTTTCATAGCTCCGCTGGGACAATCTCTTTTCCTTTCACTCATTATTTTCACAAATCAAACTAATTAACCAATAAATAATCAGAAGAACACGATTGTATTGTATTACAATGTAATAAATAACGTTTGAACCGGAATTAAATAAAACGCGTAAATATTGCTCTCCGTGGTTTGTCATTGTACATCGGTTATTGCGGGATTCCCCCGTTTAATGAATGACTTAAACGGGTGAATCCCGCAACAATCGATGTAGGATTTTGCCAACTTTTGGGCCCACGCTTAACCCGGGAAAAAAAGAGATTACTTTTGTCATTTCTGAAGTGACAACTCTATAGGCACGTATGACGTTTTTTTTTCCCGGGAAGCACGAAATTAAGTGACATTGTGGATAACATTTGCCTAATTTTTGCTTTCACACGTTAGGGGCCTCTGTAACCCGGGGGCCCCGCATCATTGATACGGCTGATACGGCGGTAGCTACGCCCCTGACAAAGATAACTCAAGTACCTACCACAATATTTGTATTGTTTTTAGTGCCTGTGGAGAAACCATCATGGAGAAAATGGATTTCAGCGGGAAAACGCCCTGGGAGAACGTGACGTTGAAGGACGCGAAGTTGAAGTTGAGGACGCTCACAGAAACCAAGGGCTCCACGGGATATGTCGATTTGGCAGAAAATATCATCGATAAAGTGATGGAGTTCTTAAAGTACGTACTTACCTGCTTACCTCTATCAATATATTCATTTTTTTTTTTTTTAAAAGAAAGACAAACATTCCCGGGTTACGAATAACCCAACAATGTTTGAAAATCTCCTACTACCACCACAGAAAGCCGGAAATATTGCTTGTGTTGTGATGGAGGACTTAGCCAGCCGAGGAATCGAACATGCGACGCCCGGGTGAGACCCAAGCGCTATGCCCACTCAACCACTGACCGGTCAAAATATTTTAATATTGTTTATATTAGGTATATTATGTGTGTGTCTGAATGTGATCAACTAAAAGAAATTTATAAAAATAACGACTATCGAAAAGTAATTAAAGATTAAAGTAAAGGTTGACGGTCTCCATGGTCGAGGGGTAAGGTTCTCGATTAGTAATCAGGAGGTCGCGGGTTCAAATCATGGCGCGCGCAAGTAAATTTTATTTAATTAATTTGTGTTGTTTCATAATTTATTATTTTAAAATAATATACATCATATTTGCGACACAATCCAGAGTGGAAGATACTCTCAGTTTCGTCCTGGTGTAATACCACCATTCAGAATTGAAACGTTGCTTGAAGTGGCTTTAGCCGTATTTGGTGACCAGATCTGAATAGCCAGATACTTATTCACCTTC
This sequence comes from Limnephilus lunatus, assembly GCA_917563855.2. Taxonomy (NCBI): domain Eukaryota; kingdom Metazoa; phylum Arthropoda; class Insecta; order Trichoptera; family Limnephilidae; genus Limnephilus; species Limnephilus lunatus. The sequence goes on from OU830592.1 coordinate 51,300,561, forward strand.
CTCTTAGCCTCACAGAATAGCCAATTGGGGATGCCACAGTCTCACTGGCTCCAGACGGGAGCAGTTGGGAATCCTGTGCGGTATTCACATTAAAATTTAAAAACTGGTAACTTGATTCTAGTACCTAGGTATTTAGCTAATGGCATATTCTCTTAGAACCATGGCACAAACTCTTACATATTTTTTTCTAGATTTAAAATTTATATATGGTTCCTTAAAATTACTTGTTAATTAATTAATTAATTGTTGACCCGACAGTTAATCCCCCGACAGTTAATCCCCCGACAGTTAATCCCCCGACAGTTAATCCCCTGACAGTTGGCCAAATTATAATAATTATAAAATTTAATTTCTGTGCATTATTTACCAATTTCAAAAATACCTTTAATAAAAAGTTGGTATGGATATCAAACGAATTATTATAACATAAACATAAACAGTGTCGATTTTTTGTACTTATACGCTGGTAGGTATATATGTACATCATATAGACAAGTAGTTTTTTCCTTGATGCATTTGAATGAATATATGTGTATATGTTATACTTTTGTTATTCGCGGTACATCCTCTTTGCACACCCCTTCGGGACACTTAGTTACAATTTGTGTAAGTAGATATATCGTATTTTCCCTAAACCGACTGCATGTTGTATATAAGTATGCCGGGGGGCCAACTGTCTGAGGATCAACTGTCAAGCATAGAGATATACTATAGAGGCGCTATCCCGTACATAATTCTCCGAGATCCGTGTTCAAATCATGCACGAACAGGCCTTCGGGAAATTGAATTCTAAATGAAGCCACCGCGTCGAAAGGCTCGGCCGCCAGACCGTCCTTTCTTTTTACTCAAGCCCATGGTTTCATCCTTTTCCATCCTACTTTGATACGTCACACGCCAGCCACGGTCGACGGTTGTTTTTGTTGTATCTACTAATAATGAAATGGAGGTACTAACCTACGATTCCGTTGAACCAATTTATTCGCTGAATGTCTCATCTATGTATATATATATATATATATGTCAATGCTTGTTATATTATTTATTTTCAAATTTGTTATATTATTTATTTTCAAAGCCGATTTTTGATTCTCTTCTTTATAGGTAGTGATAATAATAATTAGATAATTTATATAGCGCTGTTTATGGTGGAAAAGCACCTAATGAACAAATGTTTATTGTTTATTTAGTATCGCATTTCAAATTAACATAACGATTTGCCAACTCGGGTTACCTGACCTACCTAAACAAAGTTGAATTTAATATATTTTTGATAAAATTAGTACTAGGCAATGGTAGGTAGTTTGTAGTTTGTACAAATTATTATGGTCTTGCCGCTGAGAGCTCATTGTAAACTTCTCTTTCTATTACATATATATTATTATTGAGAAGGAGGTAGAAGTTACAGCTAACCCATCGTGTCCAATGGTATCTTTGAATTTTGGATGAACGAATGTTCACTACGATTGGCCCATTGCACCGAAGACCGAAATTGCACGTTGCAAGAATTTCAGACATTTCAGTTTACCTACTAGCAGAAGCCGATATCACTACTCACTACTATAATCTCATTCTTCCAATTGTCTCGTTCGATCTCATTGTTACTTTCCAAATAACTCTGCCATTATTCGGCAACTTTTCTTTATCGTAAATCTTCTACTAAACTAATATCAAAATGATTTCTTATAAGAAAGTGTGTGACTCCACTTCCGTGGATTACCTGGTTGGACTGAGCCGTGCTTGCGATTCTTTATTCAGGTAATTTTCAACATAATTTTAACTGGGGTGAAATACTGATATAGTTTGATGGTTTATTCCTATTTATTATTATGTTTTGACGTGGTGTCTCACAAGAGCTCTGCTGACTGGGACATATAAAATAAGAGAATGTACATTATTATCGCCAACCAGTTGGGCGACGTTGTGAGGCGGATTAGCGCCCCTCCGCAACAGCGCCAGCGCCTGGGTTCATGGGGTGAGGTTTGTCTAGGTCTTGGTGGCGAATGCGTTGGCCCACCCAGTAGCGTAGCGAGGGGGGCGGGAGCGGTCCACCCCGGGTGCCACCCAATGGGGGGGTGACACCCGACCGAGTGTCACCCCCCAAGAGCACAATTCTCTAGCCCCCCCTTCCCCCCCAGGATGGACCAATTTTTTATGAAGTCGAAATTTGCGTTTGTCAACTGTGTTGGGGGGGGGGGGGGGGGTGACACCACGTTATCCACCCCGGGTAACACCCATGCTAGCTACGCCACTGGGTCCACCTATTGCATGGCGGGCCAGATCGGGAGAGACCGATTGAGGGAGACCTATTCTAGACCTCTCCAGCCGGACTCTCTCGAACCATCGCAATGAGAGGGATAAATTCATACGTCTGTCACTCCTGATGAGACCCCCAGAATTTCCTTTCTCTAAAAAGATGCCACGGGCCCTGAGGTATTTTTTCTAAAGTAAAAAAATCATTACGATACCTAGCTGAGATTCGCTTGAAGATTTTCTATAAATCGAAAGAACAAATATAAATTCCAGGGGGGAGATGGAAGAACTTGCACAAAATATGTTATTCATTTCTTAGTTTGGATTATATAATATATTTTTATTTAAATTAAAAAACTTCAAACTTTACTTTGATTGAGAAAAGATTGCAAGTTTAATGCATATTTTTTCTATCTTACCAACAATAACAATAATGGTTGTTTCTTTATAATAATTAAATTAAAACCAAGTGTTATTTTTTTTTTTGTTTGCGTAGCATCAAAATTACACAGTTTTACCATTTCCAGTTTCACTACCTAGAAGGATATCTTTCCGGTTAAGAATAATGGCCGTTTTAATGATTTAGTAAAGATTTTTTTTTAAATGTGAACTTTCTTATCCACTTTTTTTATACATTATGGTACCTGGAAAAGAAAGTGTGAAAAATAATTGTCATTGAGATAGTGGCGTTTCTTTAGACAAATTGTATAATTCTTTATTTGTATTTTTTTCCTGCTCTGTGTACATGTTAAATAAATACATACAATTATAAGAAGACGTACCCACTTACATACAAATCTTATGAGTTCAGGGGAAATTTCGGTTTTGTTTTAAAAACTCAGTTAACATACCTACTTGTAGTTACAAATTGGTACATAAAATTACAAAAATGTCAAAAGTCAGTTAAAGGATACCTACATAAAATGAAATTTTAAGTGAAAACTTCTTTAGCACCGTTGTGATTTGAAACTCGATGAAACAAAAAATTGCGACACTAAATTTAGAAAAACACATACATCTGTATGATTTATCCTGCGAGAGAATAAGATAGTATAATCGGTCTACTCTTTGTGCGGTACTTCGTGGCCCCTTCACTCTTGACTACTTTAGTTTTCTGAAGGTTTCACTTCTACCACGTGTGAATTGTATACTCTGTTTTTATTTATGTATACACAATACATAGATACACACGACAGGTTAAAAAAAGTAAACATATGGATCTTAAAACTATCTATATACAATAAAGTAATTTCTTGTTAACGAAAGTACCCAACGCAATAGAGCAAACATTTGTCATGTTTGAATTTGGGGGTAATCATTATAAAATAAGGTAAAGAAATTATATTTTGAAGTAAGAAATACTGTACCTCAGAAGAAAAAGGTCGGTTGTCACATTTTTGAAATTGTTCAGGAACAAAACAAAAAATTGCGACACTAAATTTAGAAAAACACATACATCTGTATGATTTATCCTGCGAGAGAATAAGATAGTATAATCGGTCTCCTCTTTGTGCGGTACTTCGTGGCCCCTTCAATCTTGACTACTTTAGTTTTCTGAAGGTTTCACTTCTACCGCGTGTGAATTGCCTACTCTGTTTTTTTATGTTTTTATTTATGTATACACAATACATAGATACACACGACAGATTAAAAAAAGTAAACATATGGATCTTAAAACTATCTATATACAATAAAGTAATTTCTTGTTAACGAAAGTACCCAACGCAATAGAGCAAACATTCGTCATGTTTGAATTTGGGGGTAATCATTATAAAATAAGGTAAAGAAATTATATTTTGAAGTAAGAAATACTGTACCTCAGAAGAAAAAGGTCGGTTGTCACATTTTTGAAATTGTTCAGGAGAGAGGAAATAGTAAAATAATTAGTCTTTATTGGCTATCTCTTGATGGTTAAATGTATGTAATTTTTTAAATAACTACACTTATATAGCATGATAGCAAGTCTACATAATGAACTTGAATAACACAAGAGTTACTAAATTAGATATACAATATAGATAAATAAAGGTAAAAATAAACTAGATGTAGTAGAAAAAAAATATAATTTTAATACATTTACCTAAGGTAGGTTGTAGGCAGGGCTGAGCAAAATACATGCTTTGCTGTAATTAAAATACCAATTATAAAATACTTTCTCGCGTGTATTTAAAATACAAAATATAAAATACTTTCATGTCGTGTATTTGAAATACAAAATACAAAGTACAGTATTTTAACCATTTTTTTTTAATTCAAATACAAATTACAAAATACAAATTATAAAATACATTTGGTTTCGTTGCAATAAATTGTCCCCTTATCTAAGGGTGCGTTTTCATAGAAGCAATGCTGAGCAGAGTGAAACAGAGACGTGCAAAAATTTACCAATATTATTGCTCAGAAGACACATTTCATCTCCGCTCCACTTGTAAAGTTTTGTGGTATAGGACCCAGGGGTTCGATAATAATAATTATTATTATAATAACATGACATTTGTATAGCGCAGTTTTGTGTTATTTCACTTCAAGTGTGCTCTATTGTAATTAACTTAAAAATAATCTAGTATGCAGTCAAATTATTCCTATAGTGCTTGATCTAATAATAATAATATGACACAAAAATTTACAATACGAAGCAATGACAAGTATAATATAATATGATACAAATATGATAGAAAATGTACAATAATAGTGCTTTTATAACACAGAACGTCTTGCGAACTCTAAATATTAACATTTATTGCTCTGCATTCTAGCGTCTTTAGTCTACGTATTATCTACCTATGTCAGTTTATTTTTCATTATCATTATTATGATGGTTAAATGTATTTATGTATTTTGAAACCATAAGTATTTGAAATACAAATTACAAAATACCTCAGCATCGGGTAATTGAAATACCAATTACAAAATACATTTTTACGAAGTAATTGAAATACAAATACAAAATACGTTTTTGTATTTCAAATACGTATTTCAATTACAAGTATTTCAAATACTGCCCAGCCCTGGTTGTAGGTGGTATGTTGGTTCTAACTTTGATATTTGGAATGGAAGAGCTGACAATATTGTAAGAGTAGGTGCCTACATAATAAGACGCGACTAAGTGTATACAAATAACACAATATATTTTTATTTCAGTTCTAAAGCTGATATAATTCAAGAAAAAGAGATACATTTTAATTAACACTTGATCAATTACCTACTACTAATGGTACCTATATTATACCATATAAGATAACATAAACCAACCTCCAAAAATTCACGAAAAAATCAATTAAGTACTTACATATTATCGAACATAACATTTTTGTGCGCTGATATATTTTTTCGGTTGATTCCACTGATAAGTAAAACGCATATTTAATTTGTTTCCGCGATATTTGTAGGTAGGTGGGTAACTGCATAATCTGGACTGAAAATAAGATAATACACACGCACACATGCAGAGGTAGAGGCAGGTACCTATTACCTACCTTCTAATACACACGTAATGCAGGTAGGTCACCGAGATAAATAATATGCGACAAAGGGCACCCGATCCATACTTTAGGGTTTTATTTCAGAACCTAAGTAGTAGGTATGTATATAAATATAACGACAGGGTTGTTCACAGAATTTGAACAAATCGCCAAATTTCAAAGTTTCATATCAAATTCTGTGAAAGTTCTATCCAAGTTGTTATTATTTCAGTTCTGTAAAGAGAACCATAAAAACTTTTGTTTTTGAATATTGTTTTCTTTTTTTTTTTCTAAGCCTTGAGACATTTTTAAAGGCAAAAAATAAACAGCCAATTGAAACTCCCAATCCACCTTTTTTTTTTCTCCGGACTCGATTTGCTCGAAAATGAAATCTCGATTCAAAAAAGTTACATCCAAAATCAACTCCAAATATGATGTAGATCAGAGATGTTACGGGTATTCGCATCCGCATCCGCAAATGCGGAATATCCGGATTAATCCAGACATCTGCATTCGCATCCGCAGATGTGAACGTCTAATAATCCTCATCAAAATGTTTGCATCCGCAACAACCCTGATGTAGATTCACCAGTTTTCCGCTTGTAACACCGCGTATAATAGAGGATATTATAGGTCTATCATCCTAAGTTCATTTCATCACAGTACTCACAAAGATACATAACTTACCTACATACAGCGAATTTAAATAAAATAAAATAAAAATAAAAACAATTCAGAGTTCGAAGGGTTACCGTAATGGAGGTTGATTTTGGCACAAATTATCATCCGGTTGCAAAGAACATTTAATACAAACCATCTTGCACATGATAGCACCCAGATTATTATTTATATTTTGATTGAAATAGAGTTTATCAACTGTTTTAATTGATTTTGGAAATACTAGTATAATGCTAACTTTTTGGGATAAAGTTTACTATAGAGAGGGGATTCTTTGCCCAGTTTTTTTTAACACATCTTAATCTTCGTAATCAATCATATTTCTCACAGCGAAAAATTACGAAGCATATTCAGAATTTCTTTAAGAAATATTATTCATTTTACGATATTCGTGAAAAATTGTTAGTGTAGTGGTTAAAATAACAACTTAATTTCCCAATATTTTTAGATTTCTGGAACTTGAAAAGAGTTCTCTCTTTTTTTAATACCGCACAAGAGTCCCAACTGCTCCCGTCTGGAGCCAGTGAGACTATGGCATCCACAATTGGGTATGTTGTGAGGCTGAATGTAGTGGGGAGGGGAAGAAGATGGGGAAGAGGAAGGTGGGGAAGAACCTGGCTATTCAAATCTGGTTACCAAACACGGCTTAAGCCATTTAAAGCTACGTTTCAATTCTGAATGGCGCTTGCACGAATATGAGAGTATCTTCCACTCTGGAACGTGCCGCAAATATGCTATATATTATTCTTAAATTAATTGAATAATAATATATAACACAAATTAATCAAATAGAATTTATTTGCCCACGCCGGGATTCGATCCCGCGACCTTAGGATTGCGAGGAAAGAGCCTTACCTCTCGACCACGCCGGCCGTTAATTTCGGAATGACACTTGATTTTTGGGCCAAAGTATACCTCTGGGGCCAAAGTCAACATACGTGTCGGTATATAGAATGTTTTTTGACATGCCGAATATTGTTGCATTGCATTGTTATTAAAAAACTGAAGGTTATCAAAATATTTTATTCGAATGGGATAATTTTCATGAATGAATTATACAGACAGTACATGTACACACTGTTAGATATGTGCAAAGTCCATGTACTTATGAGCGTAATACACGAGCCCGATTTTCAGCCCGATTCCAATTACCTAGAGACAAAAGTCAACATTTTTCGATTTGCGCGATCGCTATTTTCACCTCGATTTTCAAATCTAGGATTTCAATTGTCATCACTGCAAACAACACATGAACCATACTGTTTGTTGTAATGCCTACTGAAATCGTAGGTATGAAAATAGAGTTGAAAACAGCCAGTGGCGGCTCGAGCACTTCTTTAGTGGTGGGGATCGACTTTTTTACGTACCGGAATCTCATCACCCGTAGAATATTATTATTATATATTATTAAATTTCTCAAAAAAAAATTTTTGATGGTTTAATCATGCTAGTCGGATATATTTAACACAAAATAATATAAAATGTCTATAGAAATATGCTAATTTACAATGAAATATAATAAAAATAAAGCTTTACCTTGCGAGATTATTATAAAACTAATTTGAACGCGAGCGATTCCCGCCCGTAACTTCGCAAACAAATGGTTCTATAGGCTCCCCCACACGCACACTTCGGCGCGACCGAGTCCCGCGCCACTTCAGGCCGCCGCGCAGAAAAGTAAAGACCGATAGGTTTACAGCGCAGTTCACCGTGAAACTTTTCTGCGCGGCGGCCTGAAGTGGCGCGGGACTCAGTCGTTCCGAAGTGTGCGTGTGGGGGGCACTTATGGGGATCCAAAGGATTGTCCCCGCAGATGCTTGAACTCACATACTACTGCGCATGCGCAGTTGCATACGATCGCGAAACAACGCAAGGAAAGTATGGGGATAGTTCGGATTGTCCCCCAAGTGCGCAGTAATTCTGCGCACTGAGAAATAGACCTGCTTTTTTTTGCGCCGTACATTGTTCGCTGTACGCGCGTAGGGTCTTATTAAAATCATCCGGAATAATTGTTTGTATTTTATTTCTGCTAATGTTAATTACTTTTATGTTTAAAGAATTCATTCATTTTGGTGGCATCGAATGTTATTTCCTTTAGTAGGTTTTGAGTGTAACTAGTGGGGACTGTCCCCATTGTCCCCCTGTAAAGAACCGCCACTGAAAACAGCGATCGCGTAAAGCGAAAAATGTTGACTTTTGTCTCTAATTGGAATCGGGCTGAAAATCGGGCTCGTGTATTACGCTCATTACTATCAGCATCAGCCATTGAATATTCCTGTATTTATAGCATAAGTAGTTCCATGAATAAAGGAGATGAAAAGTAAAATAGACAAATTGTGGCAGAAAAATTGACACAAATAAATCTTTTAATGTACAAATTACTGACATAAAATTAATTATTAATAAAATAAATAGAGAAGGTTAATGAAACCCTCGCGATAACATGCACCGATCGAACTGGAACCGATATGAATAGGACGCGCTGTAAAGGCGGCCATACACACTACGGTCCACCGTACGGTGTACCGGAGAGGTCTATGTCTGCGCAGGTAGACCGGAGCGTGTGTGGGAATAGATCTGGGCAGTTTTTTGAACCTGTGTCAGGCGACCGGAGCAAAATCGAAAATCAATTCTTTCGAAACGAACCTGCACAGGCAGACCGGTAGACCGGAGAGGCGACCTGTGCAGGTCTGCCTGTGCAGGTTCGTTTCGAAAGAATTGATTTTCGATTACGAGCATCGTATACACCAGACCTGTTGTCCCTCTTCTGCTAGTGACAATAAATAGGCGTAAAGAAGACAAAGGTGTGTTCCTCACCGTTGAAGTCGTACACCGATGCACAAATACATGCAGTGCTAAGTTTTTTATTGCCTCCAACTCTCGTTGCGTTATCTATACGCATAGTAAATATAATGTATTATTAATAACTCCAAGGTCGAAATCATTAGGATCTAGTTATTAGTATGATCACTGAACGGATATTACAAACTAGAACTGCCGTCCGTGTACATTTTTTTACGTTAGCTCCACATAGAAGGCCCTGAAAAAAATAATTTCCCTCGAGACCTACGTCATCTTAGGGGATGATGTACGGAGGGTTTTTTTGGAAGGGAAGGGAACAGGTATGAGGGGTGGATAGGAATCTGGCGGTCGGTGAGAGTGTGATCTCTCCAACTGTGCTGCAAGGGGATTGGTCAAGGGATTCTGGCTGGAGAGGTCAAAAGACCTCCCTCAACCGGCAACTCATCTCGATCCGGCCCGCCACGCAGCAGATGGTTAGACGCATCAGCCGCCAAGGCCTGAACAAACCTCACCCTATGCACCCGGCACCCCTGCTAAGTCACCAAACGTAGCGAACTACTTGTGGTAAAATTTGAATTTGAAGAGTGAAATTTGAATGGATGTCACTTTCGGTTCTAAGACTTTTAGCACGCGCTCTGTCTCTCACACTTGCCTCACATAGTATATCGCCATCGCGTTTGAATTTCATGGTGCTGATGAAACACATTTTTGTATTGGAAATTTAAGGGCCGATTGGCCAGACTTTTGGATCGCGAAAGACGCCCACATCGCATTTCTTGTTCTCCTTTATTCTGTGAGTGTTGTGTAAAACATAAATGATTTATATCTATAAACAGCTGATAAACAATGCGAGAGTTGGACTCCGAACTCCGAACCCTCTGATGTGAAGAAACATAATTATGTATATCAATTATTTAACCAGTACCTATTGCCAGTACCTAACCATTAAACCGCACCACTTCTTCAAATACAGCAAACTTATTTTGTTTTACTAAAAATTAATCAACACTTAATTTTATCTACTTTTACTGTTTAAAAAAACTTACATCTTTCGTAAGCAATGCTTACTTGTTTGGGTTTTACTTAAAACATTTTTGTTTATAATTTTTAACAATTAATTAATACTGCTAAATATAATAATATTACTAATTAGGATTAGTGTAATCCATGGTGGTATATCAGCATGATCTGTAAGCCCCACGGTTTTATCGTAATTTATGAATCATAAAGATAATAATTGAATTTCGAAGTTAGATGAACTTCGGTCGAAACTTACTGATTGCTCGTGTCTCATGGCAAATGTCCATGTTTCATTCACTCTTCAGTCAAAACGAATACATGTTAAGAAGAACACCTGGGAATAATCGTGCAACAATTATTGTAAGTGCATAATATTACTTGAATTTTGAGATATCACGTGTCCCAGATAAGTTAGAAAATATACTTTTGTGTTCTATTTTGGTTGATTATTTGATGTTGTGTGCTGTGCTGTCTTCTAATTATGTGTAATTGTTAGTCAGTGGAACTGTGTCATTTTCAATTTCGTGAATGAAGTGCATAAGCGATATAAGCTTACTAAATTTATCAATCTTCGGAGAGTTGTGGTTTCCATTTCTGAATGTCCCTGTTTTTCTCCAGTTGTTTTCAACTAATGCAGTATTCGCCTCTACGGCTAAATTTCGGTCTTCCAACTCTTGTTCGTCCTGGATAAACGTATGTTTCGGTCAACGTATAGGTATGTAATATGGTATTAATAGGGACAATGGTTTAACAGCCGAAATTTCTTGCTTTGAAGGGTAGGTATATTCACTTAGTGACCGGTGCGCGTGTTCGTAAACACCCGCCGTGTTATCGATTCGGGATATTTCGGCAGCGCTCGGGCGCGTATTTTGACAAAATTTTAACTTAAAAGAAGGTGTTGAAGCAAAAAGTAAAAATGTTTTCAAACTCTTAAACGGCTTTTTATTGTGCGCGCACTAGAATATAAATCACATTTTATTCCTTACATAACCTAACCTGACCTCATCTAACAAATCAATATTCTTTTGAATTATCTGGAACACAAAATTGTTAACATGCGTATGCAGTCTCGTAAATAGCTGGTGTGTTAGCGACTGATACGTCTAATATTTAAAAACTACTTCGGGCTCTTTTACCGAGCGCCCGAGCGCTGTAAAAATATCCCGAAGAGATAAAACGTCGAGTATTTAGGTACGAATATGCGGCTAGTTCATCTCACGTACAAGACACTTCTGCCTTGATGGTGGACACTGCAAGGTAGTCGGAAACATTCGCTCAAGAAGACACATAATGATTTCTTATTATTCTTCATGAGCCTTCTCGCGTTCAGCTTTGGACATATACTACTCCAGTTTTACCGATTCGACCCCTCTCACCTATCCAAAGCCGGCAATTTTGTCCAACAATGACGTCATTAATTTGTTTACATTAGGCTTATTGTACATAATTTGGTTTTTTATATCTAATGTAGGTTAGTATTAAATAAACAAAGTCGATGATATTTGCATTCCAAATGCCGTCTTGCGTTAGTTGTGTTGAGTACCTACAGAGCACAGTATCAGTTGCAGTTGGAGATTGTGACGGTAGAGTCGGCAACCTTTAACTTACTCCTAATCACTATTGGACTATCTACCTCGCAAGAAGATATCAAGCATGGCTCTTGTTTGTTGATCATTTTAGTCACAGTTGTTAGTGGCAGTCCACACTAACAACCCATCCCAAAAATCGATCAAAATTATAGGTACCATTGTCCTAATAATCTTAGGTACCTAAATCACTCTCCCGGTATCTTGTTTGTTTTGATTGAACTGTTGTGGTTGTGTTGAGTGAAATATTCTACCTTCTTAGTAAGGTTGATAGAAATATTGTGCCTGGCTTGGTTGTGTTGATTGAACTGCTATACATATCTTAATTGTGTGGATTGATATTTTGTTGGTACCTGTCTTAGTCGTGTTGATTGAATGTTTGGACCTGCCTTGGCTGTGTAGATTGAACTGTCGGGCCTGTCTTGGTTGTACTAATTGAACTCTTGTAGGTACTTGTACATGTGTTGATCTTGTACCTTTATTGGTTCTCGGTTGTTTTGATTTAAATTTTTTGTCTGTGGTTTTGTTGATTGAAATCTTGTACCTTTCTTGGTAGACTTGATTGAACTGTTGTACCTATCTTGGTAGTGTTGACTAAGTTGATGTACCTACCTGTGGTTGTGGTAATTTAACTTTTGTAACTTTCTTGGTAGTGTTGAATGGACTTTTATTACATTAGCTCCACCGGAAATGCACTGAGGAAAATAATTCCCCATAGTTTCTCCCCATCCGGTTCACCACGCACTAGGTGGGTATTATAGGCGCAACTGACGCCAAGACTCGGACAAACCTCACCCGATAAACCCGGGCACCCCTGCTAAGTCATCAAACGTAGCAAGCGACTTGGGGTGACCTGTGACAGAGGTGTTGGTTATCCAATAAATGGTTCCCGGGGCGTTGATACCCATGCTCTCCTTCCAAATTTTTGTACCTGTCTCGGTTGTGTTGATTGAAGAGTTTTGTCATGGTGCAGGTCCCTGATGGAGATGCTGGGCATCAAGTTCGCCCCGTGGACAGTCCCGCGGGGACGGCGGCTGCAAACCCTGGCGGCCGCGGGGTGGATCAGTCTGATGCTGTGCGGGGAGCTGCTCAGCATGGCGCTCTTCGTCCTCATCATCAGGACGGACTACTACTGGATCATGGTGCTCTACGCCATCATCATCGCCAGGAATCGGGACCACTGCAATTTTGGAGCTAAAAGGTAACAATCTTGTTGGCTTTTTAAGCGAAACGATTGCAGATTGACGCGATTAATTTATATTTGATTGTATTCATATTGTTTCTATATTAATTTCAATCGAGAGCTAAGCTATTTAGAAAGTTGATCTAATATTATTATTTATTATTATCTATGTAATTAGCTCCCCAGTTAGACCCGAGAATATTTCTCTACTAATTGGGTAACCAAGAAAAGTGATGTCTATGAAATGTAATAATAAAACTTTCTAAATAATAATAAAAAAATTCAAATTAAACAGAAAATTAGCCTCCGATTAACCTGCAATATGGTGGGAATAAATTTGTCGATATTACCTAAAATTACATAAAAATTAATTTATTATTTTTTTACATTAGTTCCACGCAGGAGGCCCCGAGGAAAATAATTCCCCTTAGGGCCTATGTCGTCTTTGGTTATGTTGTGTGGAGGGTCTTTTGAGCAAAGAAAGGAGAGGAAGTTCTGGGAAGGAAAAAGGTATGGGGGTGGATAGAAATCCGGGGTCCAGTGTGTAATGTGTCCGAGAGTGACAGACGTATGAATCCATCCCTTCAACCGTGGTGCAAGATGGTGTTCCGAGAGAGTCCTGCTGGAAAAATCAAAAGGTCTCCCTCAACCAGTATCTCCCGATCTGGCCAGCTACGCAGTTGGTGGGCAGTTGTATCCGCCGCCAAGATCCGAACAAACCTCACCCAATAAACCCAGATATCCTGCTAAGTCACCAAACGTAGCGAACCACTTGGGGTGTTAATTGTCCATTAAAGGATTCCCGGAACGGTGGTACCCATACCCACCTCTCAAATAGTTTATCATTTTGTGTTAAAGAAATTTTAGGTAAGTGGTATATACATACGTCCACATGATATAGGATTTATTTATAATAGGTATGCGATTATTGCGATTACTTATGAGATTTGAAGCGTACCTACTCTTCCATGAAAGTGTTAGCTTGTAGTTAGTTGGAAGCGGAGTGTACAGTACCTACATAAAGTTGCAGTGATTAATAATATTACTTCATAATACATGTTTATGTGCTATAGTAAGTAGGTACATAGACTACATAGCAGTGAGAAAGTAAAATTAATTGGTAGGTACTTCTGAATTGTTAGTGTATTTATCATTAAATGAAGGTACGTTGGGTAGTCGTAAGATTTAACTCCTTTTGAAAGAATATTAGATTTGTATGCGGATTCTCAACTAATGATTTGATATTGTAAAGTTGATTGAACCAATGTAGGTACATATAGTAGGATATATTTTTTATTTTTTTATTTATTTGTTTATCTTAAAATTGCTACATATTATAATATTACTGGTCTTCCATTGAAAGCATTAGCTTGTGGATGGAAGAAGAGTTTAAATTTCATATATGTACAAATACAGTCACGTGTACAGTTAATACAATGCAGTTAATACATTTAATACATTTCATATATGTACAATTACTATTTACTATAGTCATGTATTTCAATATATAGGTGCAGTTAATACAGACACATATGGCAATCAGACCCGTTAACTAAAAGATACAAACATAGATGTATTCAGTAAGAAGAAAAACAAGTATGATTTTTAGTGTGACATTCTCTAAAATACTTTTTGATGGAGTTCAACAATTGAACTTTGTTCCTAATGCTTCTGATTTCTATTGGTAGGTTATTGAAAAAGAATTTTCCTTGGTGAGTATAATGGTGTTGGGCAAAAGAAGTGTTTAATTTGGGGCACACAAATACATGGTTAAGTCTAGTACGATATTCAGTTATGAATGAATCTTTTTCTTTTATAATTTGTACGATTGATTTTTTTATAAATAAGTTTTTAAATGTCGGAACTTTGAATTCTTCCAATATGCGATCAGTTGAGAAGTTTATATTAAATACAGTTTTTTTTTTTAAATCCGTGAATTTGTTTATTCTAGCTGGTCGTGGGTAAGAAACTGGAGCTGGTGGCAATACTTCAGGGACTACTTCCCCATGAAGCTGGTGAAGACGCACGAGCTGGACCCGAGCAGGAACTACCTGCTGTGCGTGTTCCCGCACGGCGTGCTCTGCACCGGAGCTTTCGGCAGTTTCGCCACCGAGGCGCTCGGCTTCTCCGACATCTTCCCCGGCATGACTCCGCACATGCTCATCCTGGGCGGACACTTCATGGTGCCCTTCTTCCGCGAACTGCTCTCCTGGCTGGGCATGTGTTCAGCCAGCGCGCAGAGCATCTCCTACCTGCTGGACAGGGAGAAGGGGGCGGGGCGCTGCGCGGCGCTCCTGGTGGGCGGAGCGGCCGAGTCGCTGAACTGCCACTCCGGGGAGTACCGCGTGGTGCTGAAGAACAGGCGCGGCTTCGTGAAGCTGGCCCTGCAGAACGGCGCGCCGCTGGTGCCCGTCATCTCCTTCGGCGAGGTGGAGCTGTACGAGCAGGTGACCAACCCTGCCGGCAGTCGCGTGCGCCGCGTTCAGGAGTGGGTGAAGCGCGTGTCGGGCATCGCGCCGGTCATGCCTCTAGGCCGTGGCGTGCTGCAGTACACTGTGGGCGTTGTGCCCCAGCGGCACCCTATCGTCACCGTCGGTAAGCATCACAACATACCTACCTTGCTTCCCACTCTCTCAAATCAACGGGTTAGGAAGCAGTACCTAATTTAACCTAAAAAGGGGTCCCTGGAATTATCCGTTGACCAGACAACTCAGAATGAAACCAACTCAGAAGCACCTCAGAAAGGTCATTAAGAGTGATAAAAAAAAATATTTAAAAAATTGGTTAAATAGTTTAAGTTAGGTTAGGGTAACCGGATATTTTAAAATTATTTGTTCATAGCTTTTAATGACCTTTCTGAGGTGTTTCTGGGTTTGTTTCGTTTTGAATTGGTATGGAACCGAATTATCCATGGTGGTAACCGAAAATTATTTAAAAATAAAATTCTTTCGATTGCAAAGTAGTTCAATTATTTACCAGTTTTTGATGGTCGATGTTAACATTTTAGACTTAATTGCAATTTAGTTTATTTTTTATTATTCTTTTTCAGATATTCTATTTTTCTTAATTGTTTTGTCCTTATTACGTTATTTCTAACTATTTTTTAGCGTATCTACCACCTACATAGTGAAAGATAAATCGTAAAATATGCATTCTGTGAACATTTTAAACCGGATTATGACAGGTACGCACTTCCCAATGCTAATTTTATGGTTCCACGAAAACTCAAGTAAACACCTCTTTGAAAATAACCCATAACCTCACCTAACGTAACCTGTTTAACAATTTTTAAAATTATTTTTTCATCACTTTTAATGTCTTTTCAAAGAGGGTGTTGAGTTAGTTCTGAGTTGTCGGGTCACCAATTTTATAATTATATCATGATAACACTCTTTAAATTTTCCAAATACAATAAATAAAGACTGCTCTACGCAAATCTGCAAGAATTATAAAATGACATTGGGGACCCCCAATTACATATTTTTAACCTTTGATCACCGTGTGTTACCGAGGCATAAATTTGTCTACAAACCCAATAATTTCATAAACAATTCACATAATATTTCTTCCAGTGCCATGTTTTTTTTAATATGATTAACTTTCATACTTATTCCACTACTTGACATGCTTTGTGCATTGTTGCTTTGAATTCTTTAATTTATTTTTCTTAATTTATTCATGGGACCCCTACAAACCTGAGAACTCCGGGGTTATTGATAAATCCGGCCAAAGAACTTTCGCCAAACCACACCTCTCTTGTTTTGTTTCCGATTCTCTTCAAACAACGACCATCATTATTATTTATGTCAATTCAACAGAAGATGTGTTTTCATAGTCCATTTTTTTGTTTGTTCCAGTGGGAAAGCCGATCGAGGTGGAGTTGAACCTGACACCCTCGCCGGAGCAGATTGACCGGCTGCACGCAGACTTCACCAAGGAGCTGATAGACATGTTCGAGAGGGAAAAGCATAAATACATTACCAACGCTAAAGCCACACACCTTATCATTGATTAATATATCTTCTCCTTGTAGATATTTCCCTACCCACCCCCTTACTAATAATCGTCTTTTAAATTTTATACAATTGATCAACAATAATTTTTACTCGTATATGGTAAACGGTGGTTTATCAGTTGTGTAAAATTTAAAATAAACTTAGTAAGACCCTAGTGTTTATTTATTCCTAAGCTGTTCATTTTATAGTTTTATATTAAGATATTGTTGTATATAACAAATGTTGATTTGTTGGTTGGCTAGACCAAAATTGAGAAAGATGTACCCACTTTTACTCGTATTATATATTTACGACTATTAAGTCAGTAGGTACATCACATAGTATTATTTTTATTAATAATATAGAGCCGTTACGATGGGTTAAAAAATTGCCATAAATTAATCTTAATCTTTGTGAAAACTAACTAATTAACTAACACGCCATTATTTCCCGAACGGATAGACAGATGGGATACTTTTAACTCTGTCCTAGTTGATGATCTTTGCTCGATTCATTTTTATTCATTGGCAATGAACATATTTAATTTATTCAATCGTCTTCTTGGGATGCCACAACTTCCAGTCCTACATTATTTTCTGTACCTTTTTAATCTTGGATATATGCATTACTACTACAACAGATTTTCTGATGTCTCCCATCTGTTTCTATTTCCTTGTTTCCTTCCGTTTCTCGCAAGTCAATACACAATCTCACCCCTTTGCCCCAATTTGGATGTGTACGTCTTGCCCCAAGGATTCACTGTTTACACCTACAATAATTGATTCCAGAAAAATAATTAAATGCTTCGGTATCCTCAACTTTTGATCAGCGGATATCATTCAACCATGTTCATCCCCAACACAAGAGACAACAGATCTTTCATACCGTTGGAAATTTGCACAGCATCATCAGCTACAAACTTTTAGATACCTACTTAATTTATAAGAAAACATTTTACTTGTGTGTTGTATTTATGGTACCTACATGCTACATGCACGGACAGGATATACAAGTGATCAATTTCACCGGATTTAAAAAGAATAATGATAATTTCTATAAATCATTATTTTATATCAATGTGCATGCAATAGCAGGTAACGACGAATTATAAATTACTTATTTATTTCATAATTTAATTGAATGATTGTGAATTGTGATAGTTTTGATAATTTTAATATAATTTTAATATGATCATTTTTATGTAAGTACCCAGAGTGTACTTTTTGCTGCCAAAATTATTGTTATTACTATTTTTTAAAGTTATTATAGCGTACGTTCATATTGTTATATGGATAATGTTAATTTCTTGTTATTAAAATATTAATAAAAAGTATAAATTATTTGATGTTAAGTACCACTGTTCTATTGCTAATTATTGTAGTTCTGCTTATAACTATTTGAATACATTGGTAGAGCTATTTATTACACATAAATAAATAATAAACCCGCCTTTTTGCTGTTTGAAAACATTAATCGATGTTATTTATTACATTTTAATTCTGTACGTTCTTTGTCAGAGAACAAAGAATTACGATAAGCACTGAAAATATAGTAAGTAATAAAATCTTCACCGTGTCACATAACTCACCCACAAACAAACAAGAGCAAACTCGCGTAATGAACTTTAATCAATTTTTGGCAAAAAGCACGAATCCTACTCGTACCTCTCATTTACAACGTTTTCCTAAAAGAAACTTATTTACATTACTGAAAAAACCCTAAAATGGTTATATAAACATTTCAATAACTACTATCTAAATTTTACATGGTTACTACACAAAAAGGACATAATCACCAAGTTACTGGCAGTCTCCCCTTAATATAATTCTCATAAAACCTAAATATATTTTTATCGTCTAAATTAACGTTTTATTAATCCATATGGAGATTAGTCTTTCTTTTTAATACTGTTTATGTTATTTACATAAATAACTTCATATGTTTATTATTTTTTTGGTAAAGTTTGATTTATACACCAGCATTTCTATTTGTATCTGATGTATTTTTGGAGTACTTAAATTTTGTTTTTCTGAAATTATGTAAGTACATAGGTATTAACAATTATGTTTTTGTACTTTTCTAATCTCAACAATTTCTAATGTTTCTTTTAAAAAAGACTCCATCGATATGCTAGTCTCCCAAAATATCAAATCAACAAATTACAATCATGGGTGGTTTGGTATATTTATGTTACAATCCGTGTTCAACGCTCCGGCGAGACTCATCACCTGCGCAGCGTATCTAAATATTCTCATATTGCTGAGCATCTCAAAAATGTTCACTGGCTCAAGTGTCCTGAAAGAATCCAGTTTAAGCTCTATTGGATGGAATTTAAGTCCCTTAACAGAATTTCTCCGGCAAACTTATCGGAAATGTGTCGACCGGAAAATTCCAATTCTCGACAATCAACCCTCAGGTCAGCAGCAACATCAGCTATTGGAAGGTCGAAGGAACCAAAGCGCACACCAGATACTAAATTCGGTGAGCGTGCTTTCGGAGTGTCAGGACATAAAGCCTGGAATGGACTGCCACACCAGTTATGAATAATCACAGATTCAGCAAAATTTAGAGCTACACATATTTTCAAACAGTTGTATCCATAAGTTAAAAAACCTTTCACCTTCGCCTTCACGGCCCGCGACATTGAAAATAAATTGTGTAAAAATATAAGCAAATTTTTATTTTACGCTTTTGTAAATGTCATTTCATTAAAATCTCCAGTCCTATAGAGTCCTGAATTGTCTAGTCTTTTGAAATAAATATTAACTCAACTTTGGCATTAATCTTCCATAATGTAAAACCAACATTGATGAGGGTAGCAAAGGTAAAATCATGCAATGTCCAGTGTTTTTAAATATAATGTCCTCCACATGCAAAGTCGTATCTTCCCCAAGCATAAACTTTCTAATAAAGTGACGTGCCAGGTAAGTATGTTTCTGTATCATATTTGTAAAAAAAACGAGTTTGCTTTAGACCACACAACCGAAGTAAAACTTCACTAACTTATAAAATAAGAGAGAAAGAAAATGTGCGCGCGCACTACTCTCTCTTGCTCCTACAGTGTGATACAGACAACAGACCTGCACTGTGTCTTAGATATGCGAAATGGCTATGAGCGAAAAAGAGTGTGGGCTCGCACCTCTCTCTCTTGCCAATTACAACAGAAGATCCGCCAGCACCGGAGGTCCTTCTGAAAATGATATTTTTCCGCTGCACCAAGGATTGTACAATTGGCAAATGTGGATGCCGAAAAGCAATGCTGACCTGTTCTGCAGAGTGCCTTCGCTGCCAAGGGAGATGCCTCAATAGTGTGCCTGTTACCGAGGACGACGATGAAGAAGACGTAGAGCCCATTCAGCAAGAACCATTCACTACTGAGAATGACGATGCCATGGATGAACAACGCTTGCCAGAACCCTCACGTCCAAAGAGGATGAAAACGTGAATCCATATAAAGTTGAGAGTGTAACATGATGTTATTGAGAATAGTGATAACAATGAGGTTTATAATTTTATGATCAAATGATTAAATTATCATGAGATAGTCATCATTATCATTATAAAATACCACTTTAAATTTTTCAAGAAATATGATTTTAATCTACTTATTTAATAACTGGCTTTAAAGTGTGGTTAGACATATTATTAGGCAAGCAAACAAAAGTTGTGTGTCAGTAATAAGATAAAAACAGCTTTTCTGAAAATGACGACATTTTACGAAAAAACTTAAATATGCTGTAAATATTTACTGATTGGAGATTGATTTGCATATTTATATACATATACATTGTATATTCTAAAATTAAATTGAATTCTTCACAACTTCTTTCCGATAAATTTCTTTCTATGATGAATATTTTAGACGATATGAAGAAATGTTTGATGAAAAATGTGAGGTAAAATGATTTTTTTCGAAAATATCTACTTTTGTGGAGCGTGTAACTCAAAAACGGCTGGGATTTCGAAAATTAAGTATAGAATAAAAGTTGTAGATAATTTTATATGCTTTTACTTAGTCGAAAAAAAATTTCCTTATGCGACGCACAGTGCATTGTCCCTTTGACAAAAATACAAAAATCGACATTCGAATTCATGAACTTTTTTTTTCGATTGTAAGCATGATGAGTTAAAACTCCCAGGACATTAGTATTTTTTCTTGAAATACGGTTATTGGATAGATATACGCCCTCAACTTAGGGATTACCGGTGGCGATTCGCTAATCACATTATTTGTTGCATTTTGTCACTTACGAAAGACGAATCGTTTACCCAAAAATATCGCGCTTTTACAATAAAACTATAATGGAATCTATCGGCATAGGTATGTATTTTAAAGTTAATTTTAAATTATGTCAATAATTTCTTTGGTTGGTTTGTATGATGTCCTCAAAGTTGTCCCCTAAACTTCAGGCCTGATTATCGCGTTACTCAACTTTGAAGGAGTTTTAAAAAATATCTCCAAATATCTCCTCGTAGTTTTTACATTTTATTGTAGGACTATTAATACATTTTTATTTCCCAAAAAATTGGCTGCATCTGCCCGCCACTAAGGTTTTTATGATTTTTTTTTCAAAGGAAAGCAATTCTATCAAAAACGTCGAGCTCGCAGTAGTGTGCTCCGAGAGCGAAAAATACAATAGACATCAGGTTGTTTTTCACAAATTATGTTCATTTTTTTAATTTTTTGATGTCGACGATGAACATAGGGACCAGGTTATGTCTTTTAGCAGACTGTTTTGTTTAAATTTAACGACAAGCTGAAGGAAGTTAATCGTAATCCCCAGAAATTTCGATTACGCAATGAGACGTGGCTAAACCAAGAAATATAATTCCCTTTGGGTGTGATAGCTCTACCAGAAATAACCAATCAAGCTCGATCAAGTTATACCGCGGAAGACCTTCCAAGTCATTCGAAGAAGCTTCGGTCAGGACAAAGAAAAGGCGTGTTTCGAGGCTCGTATCGGGAACAAAATCACATGAGTTGCGGATGTGGCTGGGGTACACCAGAGAAGGACCATACATCTTAAACAATTCTTTATCAAGAACTAGCTCTGTATCTTCATCAAGATCTATCAGAAAATAAATACGAAGTGTTAAGAGCTGCAGTAAATGCCGTGAAATTCAAGCCGACTTCAAATCAAAAATGGGTTTGTTGATAGACAAACCGAAGCCAGAATATGGCTCTATAAACGATGGCAACACAGAAGGCACTTTTTCTTAAATCCCGATCTCAGCGCAGAAATTACGGGGATTGAAAATGAATTAATTGTAAAATTTTCCATTATTCTCTGAGTGCTCGCAAGCAACTACCACATCGATCCAGATCGATTCAAAATATTGTTAAACGAGACGAGAGAAATGTACTTCAGTCTGTACGGCTGTTATTATGCCTTGCACGGCTGTGAAATAATCAACGCATTTTCCTTGACAATCAAACATTTATCTGAAGATGCGCTAGAGGCGAGACATGACTATCTCATATTCGTAAATGCTCGAGAGTAAGCTCCAACACAGACCTCATTACAATATTGCTTTTGACTTTTGAACCTCTCTTATCATCAAAAAGGAATATTACCACAAACAAAGTCGTGAGAATAGATGGAGAGGTTCAGAAGTACATTAAACAGCAGATAAACCTTCCGCCAAATCCAGTCTAAATCTTGAACTAGATTTAGAACTTTCAGATCTTTTAGAATCATCGGATTCGGATTAGTTTTTGATTAAAAACTAACTAAGTATCCACAATGCCGTTTCCTTGCAAGGGTAGGCAGAGATGATGGACCGCCAAACAACTCGGTTTTGGCACACACTCTTTGCTAGATTATTAGTTTTGATTAGATAAGTAAAATAAAGTAAGAAAGAATGTTGTTTGGTTTGGAGTGAGTTTCATATTAATTAGAATATAACTGTGTAAATAATGTTTACTAATGATCTTGTTGTGTAAACTACTGCTAGGTAAATATCTAAAATATTTTTTAAATATGTGATATAATTATTAAAATGTATTTATTAAGTGAACAACAAATAAAGTAATATTTGTTAACTCATAATATTTTAATATTTACAAAATGTGTTTAATTACGCCTCTAGCTCACCACCTCTAGACGTCAGGACTTTTAGTATGTTCACTTCCTAAGCACCCTAAGCAAGTTTCTGAAGGAATCGATTAGGTTCCTGCTCACGCACTCTACACCTCCTTTTGGACCATTCATTGACTGGACTAAATGGTTTCCTTCGAAATGGGTCCGCAGATAAACAGTGAAGTGAAATTTCAAAGGAAACCATTTTCAAGTTCCACGTGCAAGTTTTGAAAGTTGCAGACTATGTGCTGCAAAGATCGGAGGAAAACCATTTTCGTGTACTGCTTGCATTTATGATTAAAGTTGGGGACTTAACACATTTAATATTTCACAATTGTAATTTTATCGTTACACTCTGAACACAAAACTAGTTTTAACTTAAGAATGGATTGCTAAAATTATGTTTTCATGCCAGCAAATGATTTTCTTCAAAATTTTGCAGTATATTAGAATTGAATACTCGACTCGGAACTCTATTATTGTAGCTCTGTGGCCCGGTCGATTGGGATTCCCCAAAAATTCTGTTGTTTTATTTTCGTTCCTAGCTCTTACTATTGCTTTGTTCGGGATTCCCCTGAAATATTGCTCGCTGATCACCTGTGTTTTTCTTTCTTACATTGTGATTGACGGGAACTCGTGAAGGGAATTATTACCTATTGATTGATAAAAAAGTTGTTATTCTATTAGTATTTTAATTTTGAGAATTACGAAATTTTCGTTTACACATTTGACTAGCTAGTAAGGTTTTTATATTTTAGGAAGTCAAAATTTGCGTTTTGAATTTCTCAGAGTAAATTTTAATGGGGGGGAGGGGGGTGACACCACTTTTTCTACTTACCATCGCCCCGGGTGTCACCCATGCTAGCTACGCCACTGCATGTACCATCAAAGAAACACATGAGTTATAATTAGCAGTGTGTTTAATTAGATGAAATATTTTATTAATAACGTCACGTGTGATTACAAAGTTGTTTAAGATTTTTGTTTTGGGTTTACAATCATTATCATTATACTTAATCATTATTGCTTGTTACAAATTATTAAATCCTTGTAAATTAGTGAACCATGTTATAGTTCAATGAATAAGATAATATTATTATAACAACTTACAGTCAACGATCGAAAAATAATCATATGGGGTGACCACCACGTTTACTTGCTGTAGTCCCCGGCGTTGCCTGGGCTTTACACAATTTTGTGTGGAGCTTAAACTCTAATACTCTTTTTCCCTGCTTCAGATTTTATGTCCGGGTTAAATCTTCCCACGGGAAAAACTAAACCCTTCCACACACTTTTCCACCACTGATCATCTAGCTAGTGAATCTAGTCAATCCACGCTATGTAAGTGCAATATGTAAGTATAATAAATACAAAACAATACAAGAACAACATGTCAATCTACCAGAGACCAAATGGGAAAATAATTCACCGACTCCAGATATTTTCATATCAGAGGGTTCGGCTCGGTAGAACTACTAACTGGACCGATAAATCCTACGGATCCCTCAATACAAATATTTTAAAAATCTTTCGTAATCCTACATTCATTTAAAATGACTGATTTTTGCATTTTGATATATAAATTCTTTGACAAATCTAATAAGCCTAAATTTTGAATGAGAGAAATAGGTATAATGCCAGTAGCCGAAATAACAAATGGTAATATTTTTATATTCTGGGAATTCCAAATTCTTTTAATCGATGGCCGGCGTAGTCTAGCGGTAAGGCTCTTGAATCGCATTCCGAAGGTCGCGGGATCGAATCCCGGCGTGGCAAATAAATTAGTGTTTTTTACCAATTTACTTATTTAAAATAATACATAGGAAGGATATTTGCGGCACGTTCCAGAGTGGAAGATACCTTCAGTATCGCCCTGGTATAAGACCACCATTCAGAATTGAAACGTTGCTTGAAATGGCTTTAGCCGTGTTTGGTGACCAGATCTGAATAGCCAGGTACTTCTCCACCTTCCTCTTCCCTATCTCCTTCCCATCCCCACTACCTTCAACCTCACAACATACCCCAATTGGGGATGCCATAAGACCACTGGCTCCAGACGGGAGCAGTTGGGACTCTTGTGCGGTATTCATAAATAAAAAATAAAAAAGTAAAAATCTCATTTCCCAAATCTGTATATTTTCTTATTTTTTCAGAAACAGTTTTCTTAATATTACAGGAATTTGGAATAGCGACATCAATGATATAAGTCATTTTTAGTTATTTTTTTAATAGATTATAATTAAGTATATGTATTTTTGTACTTAACATAATTTTTATTTTTATTTATTCTAATTAATTGTTAATTTGAGGATCACCATGGATCACCATCCATCCAGTGTTATAAGTTATAACAATGAACCAAACGAAAATACCCAATCGTATTTCTGCGACTCTGGTAGTTTTTTTCTTCTTTTTAACGGTATTTACGGCAAATATTCTTGTTGCGATATTAGCGCTGAAAATACCCATTTGTACTGCTGTGCTCCTGATAGTTTTCTTTTCCGTGTTTTGTTCGCAGGGGTAGATTTTATCTACAATCAAGTTCGTTAGTTTACTCTGCGCCCACTTCTGCGAACCTGGTACGAGAACGCTAAGAAACACCGAATTACATCAATTATTTTCATTCACAAGAAATAAAACCAACCCAATAGATGAATGATGTTTTTTTAAGGGGTGTTTAATTATTTTCGTATATTACACGACATTTATTTCATATCTACTGTCTATGATTTTGTTTTTTTTTAGTTTTTTTGACATTGTTAATCACATTTAGATGTTCTTTGCTAAAAAAATTACATGTAAAAGCCTAGCCGAGCGTGAAATTCAAAATAAATAAATAAGTATCAAGTGATTTAATTTAATTAAATTTTTAAAAATGCGTATTTGGTATGTTTGCGTGCCAATAGTTGACTATCGGTCGAAATATGTACCGATAGTCTAGAGTCGAAAGTAAAGTACATAAAACATTTAAACTCTTGCGACCTCCGACATGAACATTTGCTTTCACATTTGCTTGAACATTACTATAAACATTTTTAGTTTTCCGTCTCCTCCGTTTGTTCAAACATGGTTGAAACATTGGGGCACAGAGGGCGTGGCCACACATATTTTAGTCCAGTGGTAAAGACGTATCTACGCGCTAAACACTTGCAGCCTTACTAAAAAACCCCGTAAAAATTTTATTCAATAGGTTACTTGCATGGATTTCATAACGACTTGGAAAAAATCTTGTGGATAGATTTTTTTACGAAGATTACGAAAATGTTAGTAAAAATTTTTTGAAATGTATAGTTTTTTTTTTTATTTTTAAATAAATAAATCGATTATTTGAGCTCGTGACGTCACTACATGAAAATGTCCTGTCTCCGATTATTTTCCCTTAATTTTGTAAAATTCCACACTGATTATTTTTTTTTATATGGCAACACTTTGATTTCCGGCGAATTTTTTAATTTGCGTTTAACGATCACTAGATTTATTGTTTGTTCTATGCGAACTTATCTTTTGGTTTGATTTTTCAATAAAGGTGGCGGTGTTTTTACAGATGTTACGAAGAGAACCCCGTACAATTTATTGCTATTCGTGTGGAAAACGTTATTTTTAGAAAATGATTTTCGGCTATGTAATTATCGTTTTTTCGCACCCATAAAATTATGTCCCGTCTTTCCGTTTTATAAAAAAATGGTCTGATTTTTCGGATTAGAATTTTCAAAAAATGCCAGGGTTTCAAAATACGATAAAAAAAAATACAGAATGTCTTAGAATATTTGCCTAAACCGGGTTTTTTTTTTAAATGTGATGCAAGTGGCCTAATTTTAAACGAGCGTGCGTGTGAAAACATTACTAATTAAAAAATTGTTCATGGAAAGAAATATACATTACTTACACAACCTGAGAGGGTAGTTTATCTCGTGTATACGACTGTTTTGTTAATGATTTCTGGACGAATTTTGGATTTTTGGATGTCCTATATATTACTTATTTTTTAAGATGTCTTTAAAACAAATAACATAAAAAAACTAAACAAAATTACCTTTTAGATTTGTATATTTGAAATACACTTTAGTATTTAAAAATTGCGATATTTTAAGATTTAAAAACGGAAAAAAAATTCTTACCAAAACATTTTTAATCAAAATATAGAGAAATTTAAAAAAATCTAAATAAAAAAAAACACAGTCCTTTTACATAATGAATTTGGAAGGAAACTGTCACCTTACTTTGTTTTAGTGTGTACAATAAAATAATAATAAAAAAAGTATTTATTATCAAAAAATAACCTAAAAATAAACCGGCATTTTAAACGGATTTCTTGCATCTTTTACCAACACATGTATTAGATATTAATATTATAAAAAAACATCACTTTAAAGAAATTCTCTTAAAATAACGATTCTAAGATGCAAGTTTGTTTATAGAGGGTGGCCCTTAACTCTTTACCATACCTAGTTTCAATTAACAAAAAATAAATAATTGTAGAACTTAGAAATGTTTTGTTTATATTTTCGGAGACTACAATAAATTGAAATTTTAATGATATCTAAGTTTTAAAAATAATATTGCCCAAGTGAGTTCCACCAGCTCGTTGACATTGTCTAGGGCGGATTCGAAAATTCTCAAAAACACGTACACAAGTTTCCCGTGGGATGGCGTTAATTTCCCGTACAATGTTTTGTTTTCACTGAATTATTGTTATTGGATTGTCTTCATAGACTCTTGATTTTAATTATCCCCACAAAAAAATAATCACTTTGACTGAGATCCGGTCTCAGCAGGGGGCCACTTAAAAGGCTCCTCCTGGTGAAATGAGTTTCCCGGGGAACATGTCCTTCAAACGGTCCATGGACGGTTATCAGTGTGACAGGTGGCGCCGTCCTGCTGAAACCAGGTTGCGGAATTGTGACCTTGAAATTCTTGAAGAGCTGGGAACTCCTGAAACATCTGACAATAATTCTCAGATTTCACTGTCAAATCAACTCCTCTTTGCGGCTTCTCTTGCAAGTCGATTGTTGTGGATTTTCTCTTTTTGATTCATAACACGTTGAATAACTTCAGGTATCCTCGCTGACTTCGGGCGGCCTTCATTCATCAATATTACTGTTGAGCCGGTTGTCTCAAACATTTTGATCAATTACCGAATAGACTTTGCGCTTGGTGCTAGACTTATGTCTCTTAAACCGAAGTGAGCACGGTACATTCGTCTCGAAATCGTTACGGAATAATTGTTTACGTAATATGCACGAACACAAAATGAGCGCAGCTCTCCCGTGAACAGCCATGGCGACTAAAAATTCCACGAAATAGCGCGTAGGTAGTGCTAGACCTCCAGCACCGCGCCCACCCCACGTATTATTAAAAAAAAATCACGAAACAAACCGGGAACACAATTAAGGGACCCGTATAAGTTACAAATAAAATCATTTTCTGACAGTTCAACATTCAAAATACGATTATTGTGCTAACTTGACTAAAACTGATGAAAAACCACAAAAAACAGTAAATATATTAATTTTTTTATTTTATTTTTTATTTTTGCGACTATATAAAATAATTGTTACATACAAGATATAATGGTGAAATTAAGTATAAATTATTGTATTTCTTAGTCCTCCTCACTAGGGGGTCCTGTGCTGAGGCGGACTAAAGTTATTTAAATATGGTTTATTTGTCTTCTATGTCGTTTTTAATGTCTTTATTAGGGTTTTTTCGTTGACCTCTTTTAGCCATATTTTTATTCTTGATTTGTATTTATTAGGATTTTTTATTAGTTTTATGTCTTGGGGAAGGATGTTATGGAGTTTTGTTGCAAAGTATGTATAGTTTCTTTGTCCGAAAGTGGTTTTATAACTTGGAATATTTTTTTTATATCGTTTTTATTTGATCTTGTGTTATGCATACATGGTCTAGTAGAGGATTAATTATTTTTGAAAAGCTTCAATAATATATTTTTGGCATATATTTGCTGTACATTTGGTACGTCGAAGCTATTGAAAATTTCAATTGAAGGCGATTTCAATTATATGAATAGAAGAGTGAATTGGTCACCATAATAGAAATCATTAAGTAAAATCACAATATTCACTAACAAAATTTACTGACATTACGCGCAGAATTTTTTTTCGCGGCTTTACTGTTTTTCCAGCGTGGAGGACGAATGTGCAGGCGCGCCAATAGCGCACCCCTGCGGAAAAGAATTAAAACAACAATTTTTACCATGTAAACTTCAACGAAATACAACGTTGCCAGCTGTAAAATAAGAGATCATGTTGTAGTGTATACGGGCTTTATTTACGTTATTGCAACAACACAGTTTGTCGGCCATGAAAGGTTTTTTTTTTAGTAAGGCTGTTGAAGTTTGAACTTTACGTAAATGTCAAGATGAGTTCTGATGAGGAAGATATGCTACATCAGGGAGAAAACACAGATTTCATAGATATTTATTTATCAGGAAAGATTTCTGGCTAATATCGATTATTACACGACCTAAATGTACTATTTAAGAACTTCGTCTACGTAAATGATTACGTAGACATCAAAAACCATCAAGTTCTAATGTGGAAAAGATGGAAGGTTTTAGCGATGAGAGGTTTTAGCGATGAGGTTTTAGCGATAGCGTAGTTGTTAGATCTAAGTACTGGCACTGGCATTTATACAAGATCTAAATGTATCATTTAAGAATTTAAAAACTACAGGAATTATCATAAATTATTGCATAGGTTTATAGGCCCTCCACATATAAATTAATAGACTTATTTATAGGTAGGTGACTTTACGATAGAAATAATCATCCATTACGAGAGTATTTATTTACAATTTATTAAACTCGTAATTATCAGGCTCGCGCAGTTGACATAATCCCAAAAACTCATTCAATTTATTCTCCATGACTGACGCATTGCGCGGCTGCTGTAAAAAATTAACTACTCCCCCCCGCCTGTTTCCCGCTTCACCTGGGAGGTGAATATTTTCCACCGGCCACGGAAAGCATGAACCTCGGATATGCAAACTAGAATTGTTCAATTCCACGCCCTCACGCACAAAGTTTATAGTAATGTTCAAGCAAATGTTCAAGCAAATGTTCAAGCAAATGTACAAGCAAATGTTCATGTCCGAGGCTACAGGAGATTGGGCTTTATACGCAGTATACAGTAACCAAATTGGAGTATTCAAGATCTTGCTAGGAATGTATAAAAACAAACAATTTAAACAAATAAAGGACACACATTTCATTTATTTTTCAACACAAATAAGTACACAGGCAGAATACTTCATTATTTTGGTGCAGTGTAAACAAAAAGCACCAAACACAATATATATTAGCAATCATAACTCCATAATCAGGACGTGCTAGATTCGGTAAGTAAAGTCCCAACTAAGGCAAGATTTGCTAAATGTTAAGTGGAAATGTCAGTTGAACATCTGAGAGATGCCAGGAACGGAGAAAGCAGAGGACTTGAAGATGTGCTGGTAGTTAAAGGCGAGCAGTCCCACGGCCAGCGTGCTCACACTGGCGAGGGTGTACATGATCCGGGACAACACCTGCAACAAGACAACACCACTAATGTTTTATGCAAGACACATTCAAATTCATCCCCGTCCGCGTAATTCCGTTGTTGTATTCAATAGGGGGCTATCATTTCGAAATCTGTGCATGTATACATATAATCTACTATTTGTTATAAAGGAGAGTATCTGTTGCCTATGTAATCTACAATTTTATTCGGAAATTGATTGTTTGGTTTTGAAATGGGAATAAGCTTAATTCCTACCGGGTTGATATTTATCCATTTCTTACCTCTTCCTAACCATCATCTTGCTGGAAAAGTATTTGATATTTGAAGCAATGGCAAGAAAAATAGTGAAAATTCGGGTGCATTTGTTTTGAAAACAGCAGAAGATTAGAAGAACTACCTTGGAAGCAAGTTGTGTAAGGTGTTTTTCTTGAACATAATCTCGTTTTTAATTAAAAAGGGAATTTAACCATCAAAAACGATTTTATGGAAGTACATAATATCGTTTTGTACTCATTCGTTTTGTTGTGGGGATAATTACCTCGAGGTTTCGCGGTGGAACTATATTGTGATTGTGTCGTGTGCTCCTTCGCAAAGATGCAGTGGAAAAGGATTGATCATTGCTTTTTCCTTGCATACCTTATTTTTTCCTACATATGCTGTCACCAAATTCCAGTAAACACCATTTCGTATCTTTTTGTTTTAGTATTTACAGTCCATTACAAGTGCGTCTGAAGTTGTAATTCATAAGCAGGTTTTGGTTGCAATATTGATGAAATTTTGTATAATTGAGAAATGTCACTGTCTGCATTAGGTTTTGCAAAACTCTGTGTAATGTCCGGGCCAATATTACAAACAAGATGATGCGCTCAATGCCGCCATCTGTTGGGTCTTCATGGCGTAGTTGCCAGCATTTAACATTGGCAGGATGTTGTAGACTCGACCTTCGCCATGCGCAAAAAAGTGTAACATCGATTTTTAATAAAATATAAGGGTGTTTATCGTGTGGATGGCCACTGAGAGACCACTTCTGTAATGAATTAACGAATACGGCGTCTACGTAACACCATACGGCGCCACCCAGAGCGGCTTGCTTCAAAGAGTGAGTCAAGTTGCAAACATCGCAAGGAGGAGGAAGAAGGGATAAGCCATTAAAAAGGGTGAGTGATTAATTGATGGATTGTTTACCTTGTCCTGCCACTTCCTGTTGCTAATGCAGCTGCTGTATCCCATGTCCGTGAAGGTGACGGAGTTGTACAACGGAACCCACACGATGGGAATGGCCCAGAACAAGAAGTCGTCCAACTTCTTCCTCCAGAGATAGGAACGCCGGGTCACTAAGTCACGCATCTAAGAAATCAAGAATCAGCAATCGGTCAACTATGTATCTAACGTAATCGGTATACTATGTATCAGTTTGATAATGCCTTCAGAGGGCGAAACAGCTGTAGTAACACATAATAATAAATACGAAGCAGAACTCGTTTATAATAAACTGTTTTTATACATTAAATAATAATATTATTGAATTTATAAAATAAATAAAAAAATTAAAATAGAGTTCTACAAAATAAACTTAATAACAATAAATAAATGTATATAACATTTTATTGACATTTACTTTAAAACCGAGAAGTACCGTTGCTGTATCAGATGAAAACTCTCCCTCTATATCACAGACAGAAAAAGGAGATACAGTGGGGAACTCGTTGAAAGATAAGTTTTCGAACCGTTAGTGCTTGTACTTGCCTCGACGTAGTTGTACATGGCCAGGTCGCAGATGGCGTGCGCGTCCTTGACGCGGTGCTCGGAGTAGTCCTTGAGCGCGTGTTTCAGCGTGCCCTTGGCTCCTGGACGGCTCAGCAGCTGGTCGAGTAGCAGGCAGTCCTCGAAGCCGGCGTTCATGCCCTGTCCGTAGAACGGTACCATGGCGTGCGCTGCGTCGCCCAGGAGGATGGCCTTGTCGGTCACGTGGTACGGCTGGCACTAAGGATATTCAAACACATCGTTACCTGAAGAGTAGGTATTGTCGTTTTTAGGTAGGACAAGTGATCTAATTAAGATTCTAAGGGCTGTCGGCAACAGAGGGACATTGAAGGGCAGCCCAGAATACTCTATTTAACTTTCCTCACCGTTAAGGACCAGATCGGTGTCTCTATCGGTTCCGACATCAATTCTGTTTTAAGTTATTAAATGATTCTAAATACCCCCGACAGAACAACATAATGTTTTCATAGCAAAAAGAAAAACGATGAGTGTTCTCACCCGGAATATCTTTGCCCGGAACCCTGCTTGTTCTTGTTCGCACTGAAGAGACAACATACGTGGATAAATAGTAACAGGTGTTGGAAGTAAAAAAAAAAACAAATTGCAATCACCTACCATGGCAGCAAAAGAGCATCATTTGATTAGTAGAAAGTGGGCAGCCAGGACAACAAGCTTGGAATACTCTATGAGCTGATAATATATAATATATGTGTGAGTTACCTTGATGGAGACAAGCGGGAGCGGTTTCGTGTTGAAGAAGTCCTCTTGCAGCTTGTCCTGTCCGATGAGCGGCACGGCGTCGGGGAAGTAGCAGTTGAAGAAGGCGAGCAGAGCGGCCGGCGAGTCCAGCGTGCTGAACTTGGTGAAGGGCATGAACAGCGTCACGGTCCAGGAGTGGTCTTGGTTGGGCAGCGCGATCATCATGAACTCTCCGCGCGGCCAGATGTGCAGGAAGGTATGGGGCATGGCGAACTGACAACAACCACCATACACATCAAGGCACACATTCTAAACTAATGCTAATCAATTTATTTTGAGTATCCAAAGCTTTTACATAATTTTAAAATGTACTCATACCTTTCTTTCTTTTTATTGCAACTTACATAGAATCGTGATGTTTACACATAACCGCGACAGTACTAATTATTATGGTGACCGGACAACTCAACAATGTACCTACAACTTCATCACTCCTTTGAAAAGTCATTAAAAGTTATGAAAAAAACTTGGTTAGACAGGTTACGTTAGGATAGGTTATGGGGTATTTAAAAAAAATGATCACTTTTAATGGGGTATTGAAATACCACTTTGTTGATTTGTCATGGAACCATCTCTATATCTATACACAGATGTAGAGTTGAAAAAGTATTTATAAACATGAAATTTCCTCCGTAGAAAAAAATCGCAAAGAATGCCGCGAAAATTATAAAAAACATACCTGGAGGCAGATTCTCATTCTTTATCCTTGGACAGGGACGTGTCCTTAGTGTACCTGTCCCTCCTCTTTTGGCTTTGGCATAGAATGGAGCGAGTGGCCAAGCTAACCACTTGCTGTTTGTGCCAATGCTGAAATGAGGGGGATGGGTATATTAAGGAACATTTCCTTAGCTAAAGATGGAGATCGGGAATCCGCCTAATAATTCTGTTATTTGGTGCTATGGCATGAAAAAAAAACTTTAATTTCTACATAACTCTGATGACGAAAGAATTTTGCTCCATTTTAAATTGATATTGAATAATAATACTTTTACAGCGGTCGCTTTCATCTATTAATTAAAATCGTTTTAATAATTAGCGTGCCCTCTCTCTATCATTCGTAATTATGTATCTCCATTTCAAACCATCGTCAGTAATCATTTTCTTCGTTTTAAACGCTTATAACAGCCAAAAGAGAAATTAATAAAGGAAAAGAGGAAATGAAGTTAAACTAAACAGAATATAGGCACAAGACGTTTAGAAGAACATACAAGAAGTTAGTCG
The DNA here is from genome assembly GCA_917563855.2 of Limnephilus lunatus. NCBI lineage: Eukaryota > Metazoa > Arthropoda > Insecta > Trichoptera > Limnephilidae > Limnephilus > Limnephilus lunatus. Next base: position 51,334,874 of record OU830592.1, read on the forward strand.
GAGAGTTGAAAGTTGGTTTGATTCTTTATCTGTTCTTACATCTCCATGCTCGTTGGGAGGTATGCAGAGCTCGAGGTATCCGTGCTCAATGTAGGTCTGACTGAAGTCGAACAGCGGCTCCTTCATCAGGTGTTTCCTGACAGTGGAGAAGGCCCCATCAGCCCCCACCACCAAGTCGCTGCTGACCTCCACCGTGTTGCCGGTCTGGGTTCTGGAACAAATATATTCCTTATTCCTATTGATAACTGGGGAGTCAAAAGTTCAGGACTTATTGTTTCTTTTACCTTGCAATTCGCACGAGATTTCTTAAACAATTTAAAAAATTTCCTCACAATACAATAACATAAATTCAGTAGGTTAAATACAACCATCAGATGGTGACATTGAGAGGCGCAATACTAATTTGTTAGAAACATGAAAGGGTAAGCTAGTTAGAGGATTACGGAAAGAATCCATAAAATCAAAAAATCGGTATAACTTGTTAATTTCAAATCCATTAGTCGAGAGTCAAGAATGCCGGTACATTCGTCTATCCGCTTTAGTTATTGATTTATACGGGTATTTCCACATTGAGGACAGAAGAGCAATATGTAATACTAACTGTAGGAGGGTCACTCTGCCTTGCTCCAAGTTTGCGTCGACTAGTTTGTGGTTGAAGAAAAGGGTAACATTGGGATACTTCTCCGTTTCTGTAACAAGATTTAAATAAAGTCAGTACATAAATCATACTATATAATATCATACCTAAAGCATTTTTGACTGAGCATAACAAAGTCCTGTTTTAACTCGATCGTTTTGCTTTTATCTGTACATCTGTTTACGTTTTTAATGGTCCAATAAAGATTATTTTTCAATGTGAAATCGTTGAGTTTCTTTCGACATTTTTTATCAATATTATGGTACCGACCTGCCTAAAGAAAGTTTGAAAAAAGAATATTATTATTGAGATAGTGACGTTTCTTTGGACATATTGTATAATTCTTTATTTGAAATTAAAAATAAATACATTCATATAATATGTTTTATAATCAAGAGGTAGGTATTTAAGTACCTATTATACTTACAAATCTCGTGATTTCAGAGGAAATTTTTGTTTTGATTGATTTAATAAATTAAGAAAAAAATTAGAAACATCGTTTTTGGACGCCAGGTCTATTGTACGAAAAACAGCATTACCAATATCAGGATATTCAGACCGCTGCACAGTGGCGGATTTTGATGATTTGGCGCGACATCGCTCTCGGCGTTCGACCGTTTGGCGGTTCATTGTTGTTTTGTAGGTATTCATTTGATATACCACATACTTTTTTGTTAATTCTTCTTATTAGTTGAAATGTTGATGGTATGAAATAGTTTTATAATAATAATTAATATACTCTTATAACTTGTGCGCTAAGTATTATATTTTATTGATTATTATTCAGACAATAAAAATACTAAGGACGGTTTTTTCTAGAACGTGAAAATTAACTTCAAATAGGTATTTGATGAATCCGTCAAATTCTTTTAAACAACCCGTCCTCAGTAAATGGATGAATGGTAGTTGAAAACTAAATATGTATAATTTAACATAAAAACAAAATGTGATTTCCAGTAGCAACCCCATGTTTATAATTATTTGGGAAAACTGTTTAGGTGATTAAAGTTAACTAAAAATCATTGAAAGAATCTCTATTGACACCGAACCTAATAAAAATTGAAAGAGAAACCCAAACATTATATAAAACATACTCATAACATTATTAATTGATGTTCATAGCAATAATACTTCGATTTTCCAGACAGTGGGGAATAAGAGTTTAATAATGGGGGTAATTAGAGTAATTCACCCTAAGGCAATATTTTAACTCCCGCTAATAATGTGTACTAGTAAACTGAATGCATTTACAAACATTTTATAATCGGCAGGTACTTAAAGATATAATTAACATTTAATGACACACGCATAATAATAATAATAATAATCAAACAATTACTGGAGTGGCGGACGATAGTTGGTGGTGATTTTTTTACACGTACAAAAAAATACAGTAATAATATCCTATTAAAATTGGAGTGAAGACTCGTGAAGTTTTTATTCCTACTAGATAAAAAAATTGGAAAAAAACGTTAACTTGAACAAAGGCAACAGGTGTAATTTATGAAAAAATATTTAAGTTATTTAAATAAACCACGTATCGTGAAGATAATTTTAAGTGATTTTTTAAAATACTTTTTTTTAATAATAAGTACACAAAAAACCTCATTTCGCACACCTTCAACTAACTTAGACTCAGTTATGTGACTAATTACCGAGCAAGTAAGCTTCGGATGTTAATTTCAATGATTTTTTTTAATGTCAGTGGTTAATTGAAAACATAATGGTAAAAAAAAAGAAACATTTCGGGAACATGCCGATTAAATTTCCGCCACTGTGCGCCGACGCTGGTCGCATAAGTTTCTACACGAAGTCAAAACAAATTAATAACCCTGGCGTGAACTTGTCTAAACCAATCATTTTAATATAATGTAACTCAAGTCACATGGCAATGAAACCACAAGGGTGTCCGGTTACCAGTGTCAGTATTGCCTAGGATCTACGAGTAGCTAGAGGTAGCTTGTAGCAGTAGCTGATGGGGGGAGTGGTACGAAGAGTTGGTTGACCTATGTACGGTGTATCGAGTGACACAGGTTTCCTGGCTGGCGACACATCACTAAAAGGTTTCACATGTGTTTTCCCAACGACTTTGACTAGCTTTTACTCAAGGTGGACAGTCAAACTTAAGGCAAAACAATTATCGACAGAATTTAACCGGCTTCTTTAAATTATATTATTTTTGTACAATTTGCTGAATATTGACAGTGGCGTATCATCTTGTAGTCTATCGTAGCAGTGGAATGAGATTTTTCACAATTTTGGCCAAATTTTAAAAACCCTCGAGCGTTCACTGACTAAATGTGGCCAATTTTAAGAGAGATTTTAAAAAAAATGTTGGAATTATTTAAAAAACTTCCCGCGTATTGTATACTTCGATTAATCAGAAATATAACTTAGTATTTTCACTGTTCAACCATAGATTTCTCGAATCTCTTGTGAATTATTTGTTACTAGCTGGTACTTGGCTTGCGTTGTTATGCTATTTAATAAAGAAATTGTTTCTCCCTGTGTGTCCTTTCCCATTCGTTCCGTTCCCCTTCCTCCTCCCCTTCCTCCTCCCCTTCCCCTCTCGCGTTCCGACTCCGCCTCTTCCACCTTCCCTCTCCCAACTCCACTCCTCCCCTTCCCCCGCCCCGCGAACCCCCCCTCTTGAGTTCCCCTCCCTCTCCCAGGTTCCCCCCTCCCTCCAGGGTTTCCCTCCCCTCCCCCTCCCGCGAATCCCCTACCCGAGTTCCCCCGTCACCCACGTTGGTTCCCCTCCCTCCTCCCCCCTCCATGCATTCCATAAATTCCAAACAGCTCGCCTGCCACCTATTGCAAGTTTTTATACAAATTTCATAATTTCAGAACTCACCAGTATACATAGAAACCATCACGGGCACGCACACATCACAAAATCATATAATAAGTAATATTAATAAAATAATTAAAATTTTCAAAATTTTAAGCAACCCCCCACATAAATAAGAGCCGATGTCCTTGAAACGCCTTAACAGATTTTCATGAATTGTGGCTAAGAACCGTCTTAATTACGTCAGCTTTCAACCAACACAAAAACGTATCATAATCGGTCCATTCGTTTAGGAGCTACGATGCCAAAGACAAGACAGACAGACAGACACACAGAAAGTCAAACTTTTAATACCGCTTCTTGCGTCGGGGGTTAAAAAAGATAAATCCATTTAATCATTTTCAAGGACAGGTAATCGAACTAGCGAGGAAGAAATTATAATAAAATGCGGTTAGTTAATCTTTAGCAAAAATTGAAAAAACAACAAACCTGTTAGAAGAATCTCATTGAGGAATCGACGACCGACTGAATTAATGCACTGCAATAAAGAAGCAACAATCATTAGCATTATTTATTTTATTATAACCAGTGGTGGATTAGGACCAGGGTCTAGGTCTAGGTCATAGATAATAGAAGAAGGGGAGATGATATCGCATGGGAGCGTACCAACTTGGGAGCGTCAATTTGGAAGGCGGGAATGGGTACCGCCGCCCCGGGAACCTTTATTGGATAACCAACACCTCTGCCATAGGTCACCCCAAGTGGTTCGCTACGTTTGGTGATTTAGCAGGGGTTCCCGGGTTCATGGGGTGAGGTTTGTCTAGGTCTTGAAGGCAAATGACCAGGACACACTGAACCCCAGATTATTATCCACCCCTTAAACCCTTTTCCTTCCCAGACACTCCTCTCCTTCCTTTCCATAAAAAACCTCCACACAGCACCCCCATAGATGACATAGGCCCTGAGGGAAATTATTTTCCTCAGGGCCTCCTTTGTGGAGCTCATGTAAAAAAAAACTATCATTGAGCTACGACCAAACTTCATGGACTATCAAAACGACTATGAAACTATGCAATCGGCAAGATTTTTTTTTCATTAGCTCCACAAAGGAGGAGGAAAACAATTTCCCTCGGAGCCTATGTCATCATTGGGGATGCTCTGTGGAGGGTATTTTTAGAGAAAGAAAAAAATAAGTTCCGGGAAGGGAAGCGATATGAAGGGTGGTTAGGAATCTGGGCAGCGTGTCCAGGAGTGATCAACGTACGAATCCTTTCCTCCCACTGCGGTGCAAGGCGATGGGTCAAGAGTCGGGCTGGAAAGGTCAAAAGGTCTTCTCAACCAGTCTCTCCCGAACCGACCCGCCACATAGTAGATGGGCAAACGCATCTGCAGCCAAGACCTAGACAATCCTACCTCACCCAATGAACCCGGGCACTCTGCTATCTCACCAAATGTAGCGAACTACTTGAGGTGACCTATGGCAGGGGTGTTCAATAAACTTTGTTTTCCGGCCTCATTATTTATGTTTTTTTTTTTCCAACTAAAAACTTTAAAAACAGCTAGGTATTTGGACAGTTACAGGAAGGGTGAGGTGTTGTGCGATTAGTCAGCTGAGTGATCAGTGACGACACGTGGAAGAAGTTTTTTTTTTGGTGTGAATTGGAAATTTTTTTAAAAGACATCAATAAAGTCACCGGAAACCATAATTTCATCTACAGTTTTTACTCCAAATAATGTCAGGAATTACTGGTAAGTACGCCCCTAACACAATGTATAAATTAAATAGCATATTTTACTTCATGATTACTGTTCCGCAAAATGATTATGTTCGTCACGTGTTTGTATAATAATATAAATAAATAAATAGTCCGCCACTTATGAAAATTCCCACAGATTGTTATCATATTGTAGACTTTATTACACCTATTTAATTTGAATTTTCTTTCAATCAGCTGTCACCACTTCTTAAAATAAACATAATTTCTGTAATAATGATCCAATAAAAGCAATAAAAAAAACTATGTTTCAAAGCACTACGAAGGCTATCTTGTAATGTTAAAACCCCTCAGGCTAATTTGTTCGGTTTTCGGAACAAATCATATAGATCTCAAAGAAATCATTCTGTCTCCCTTACTATCATGGTTAAAATATGATCTCGGTGTTAGAAAGATAAAACACTAAGCATTATATTCAATTCTTAAAAGTTACCAGCAAAATAATTAAAATGATTAACTTTATATAACAAATTTTTCTGACCGCTATTCGAAAAAACATAACATCGATAAAACTTTTGGGATTTTGAATTAATTATTTTTACATGAAATGACAAAAAAAATTAAATGACAATAAGGGTTAGTGTTGCCGGGTAGTGTTACAGCCGTGTTGCTAGGTGGTGTTTTTAAATAGTGTGGGTGGTGTTGCTGGATAGTGTTGCTGGATAGTGTTGCTGGGTAGTGTTGTTGGGTAGTGCTGCAGACTTGTGTTTCTAGGTAGTGTTTCTAAGTAGTGTAGTAAGGTTGGGGTTGCTGAGTAGTGCTGCTAGTTAGTGTTGCCAGGTAGTGTTGAAGCCGTGTTTCTAGGTAGTGTTTAAGGATGTAGTGAGGTTGGTATGGCTGGGTAGTGTTGCTAGGTAGTGCTGATGGTTAGTGTTGCCGGATAGTGTTGTAGCCATATTGCTAGGTAGTGTTCCTAAATATAAATGTGGGTGGAGTTGCTGGACAGTGTTGCTGGGTAGTGCTGCATGGTAGTGTTTCTAAGTATTGAGGACGATGTTGCTGGGTAGTGTTGCTGCGTAGTATTACTATATAGTGTGAGTAGTATTATCGGTTAACGTTGCTGGGTAATGTTGTTGGTTAGTGTTAAAGACTAGTGTTTCTGAGTAATGTGGGTGTGTTTCTAAGTATTGAGGACGATGTTGTTGGGTAGTGTTGCTGCGTAGTATTACTAGATAGTGTGAGTAGTGTTATCGGTTAACGTTGCTGGGTAATGTTGTTGGTTAGTGTTAAAGACTAGTGTTTCTGAGTAGTGTGGGTGGAGTTGCCCCTGGGTAGCGTGGGTAGTGTTGCTGGGTACCTAATGGTGTGTGAGATCACCTGGTTGGTCCTGCTGTCATATGGAATAGTCCTGGTAGCGCCGGCCCGGCTGTGTATCATGCGGCCGGCCATGGGCAGCGCGTGCGCCCGGAGGGCCCCCTCCAGCCCCACGGCGCGGAGGGCGGAGAACCCGCGCGCCGACAGAGACAGGTTGATGGAGCGCCCCTTCACGTGCGGGGTCAGCCGGATGTCTGCAATACCAACCATTCAATCACAGATTACCTACTCAATACATAGCTACCTACTAACAATCCGATTTCACGCGAATTATCTGAAGCAACCGTGTCGGATGGCTCAGCATTCCGACCTACCTTTTTGATCCATTTCCAAATGATCCCTTCAAATCAGGCGGTAATTTGTTTTTTAATAACCGTATTAGATGAAAAAAACTCCATTTGTAAAACCTACTTAGTCAGTACGTTTTGCCTTTAAAAAAAATACATTTTTCTTTGTATACCGAACGTCTGCTGACATTCAAAATATTCTTAAAAATTGCTTCTTTAACAAATGCAATTGCATAGTTTCATACTGAACATCTGTTGATGGCGTTCAAACTAGACGACTTTAAATTTTTTGGGGGGTCTTAACTCCTATAAGAAGTAACTTATCAAAAAAAGCACACCTGGTGGTCGATGTCGATATTATATTAAAAAATATTTACAAAAGTATCAAAATCCAGAAAGGAAATTGTGAAATACGTCCGTATGGACTAAACGCCGCCCGTTTTCTTCTTAATATTCGTGAATAATTCATGTATTTACTTATTAGTGAAGTAGTAGCGAACCTATAAACATTATTTAAATGAGCTTTTAACTTTGATTATAATATAAATAATTCAATTAATTGAATTTGAATCCCAAAGCGAGGAGAAAGAGGTTCAATTTAATTTTATTTATTAAATTCATAAAATTAATTACTTAATACATAATGAATCCATCTGGCTATGTAAGGATGCGTATTAAAATATACTACGCAATTATGCCAATTGCCTCAATTGAGCTTATAAGCATAATTGTGGAATTGAGATGCTGGAAAAATTAATAAATTATTCTAAATAGCAAAAAAATACCAGAATACAAAGTATGAATAAATACATAATAAAGTTATAAAAATAAACTTACCCTCTCTGTATTCATAAAGCTGGACCTCGTGACCTTTCCTGGCGAAAAACAAGGCGGCCAGTGACCCCACCTGTTATGTAAAAACAAATACGAGCCTGTTATCACCACAACAACATGTTACGCAACCAACCAACCAACAGCGACATTTTACTATTTTACTCATATATAAGTGTAGTCAAGTATCTTTTTATAACATTAAGATTATCAGGTAAAACAAGGTGGTCGAATCGCTTAAAAACCGGTGATAATTCTTAATTAATTCATTTACTTTGCCCCCAAACGCCCAAAACTTAATTCTGGGTTCCCATATCAATCCTAGCTTGGTCTAGCCTACCCAAAGATATTGAAACGATTTCTTTTCGTATTCAAACTATATTGTTAACCAATAATAATGCACACCTTCAAAAAATCAAGAAAATGAACAAATTATTTTTGTATGCAAACTACGCTTATTAGGTCGTTGTTCGGCGACAGTCGCGCGGACATCATAGCGCATCTCTTTTGTATTTGAATATCTTTGCGCCTACATATATATATATTTAAAATAACAATTTGATAAATTATTTCACCTACATTTGAAGCTAAGCTTTTTTATATTTTTACATTACGACACGAGGTAAAAATTTCCCTCGGGACCCAAATCATCTTTGGGGATGCTGTGTGGAGAGTCCTTTTAGGATGCTTAATTTAACTGACCTATCGTGTAGAAGATCCAAGAGCGATTTGGTTCTATTATTCAAATTAGTTAATGGATCACTTGACGCACCTGACTTAACAAAACTAATAAGTTACCGAGTACCTAATCGTGACACGAGACTTCCTGAGCTGTTCTTTGTTTATCCGTCTAAAACAAACTATTTCATTAATTCCCCAATCCAAAGACTTCATAGGCTTGGAAATGAATTCAGTTCGGTTGATATTTTCATTTATTCTTTACCTAAATTTATAACAGAAATTTCTAAAATTCTTATGTAAATTTTATTATTATTCTTCTAATATGGTTTTTGTTGATATATCTTTTTAATTCTACTTATATCCTTACTGTTCAGTTTATTATGTTAAATAATACTATTTTATATATTACTTTAATTGTACTCCTGAAAAACTTATGTATCTGTATTAACGTGTTTTTGTAAAAGCCTTTAAGGCGTGAATAAATAAATAAATAAATAAATAAAAAGGCTCTCTTTTAAAGTAGAAACTATTTACTAAAAAATATATTTGTACCATGTTTTTTATCAGACAAATTAATTTTTCCTATTATTCAAAGGAAAATTATAAAACGATTGTTTTTTACAAAGCACTTTAGATTCTTTACTTCCGTACCGTTATTTTCTTATTTATATCTATTTATATAAACATGAATGTTTCTTTGTTTGTCCCTTATCATTTCGTATACCATTCATCGGATTGCTATGAAAATTTGGCGAGTTGTTGCGCGTACGCCCGCGAAGGTTTCCATATATTCCTAATGTGAGCTCTGTCGTTATGAGATTTGAATTAAAGAATTTAATAGGTGGAGCGCGAGTTGTTTTGTAAAATATGTGTATTTCATATAGTTTAGCGGCGGGTAGAGATGGAGGGAGGGGGGAAGGAAAACGAGATTGGGAAAAGATTAGGAAAAGGGATTGGTTTGCGGGAGGAATGACGAGGGACGGAGGAAGGCGGGGAATGCGGAAGATACTTAAATAAACAGAATTAAAACAAAAACACTTTCTGTCTTTGAGTGGTATTTCAACGCATGCCGGGTATTCGCTAGTTCTCAATCTCTCAGGTACGCATCATACGTCATACATATGTTACATTGTCGTGTTAACAAGCTTATGAGTCGAGTGGTTAATAAAAAGCTTAGGAACAAAACATTTTTTTATCCCTTAAAACATGGCTTTTCATCCCTGAAGCATGGTTTTTCATTTTTGGGACATGGCGACACTGCCTCCCACCTTGGCATTTAGTTTGTTGACGTCTACCTAATAATATTACGCGTGTGTGAATCGGGGCTTCTTTTCCTAGCAATTTTTTAAATGGCGGATTAGGCTTACACATATCATTTTGGCATTAATTTTCTCTTTAACTAATGGTAAACTTAGCACCAACAAATTACGAGAATGTTTTGCAATCTCCGCAATGGTCAAAAGTGATTAGATTACTATGAGCAAAATATTACCTTGCAAAATGTTACCATGGTGAAAAATAAATGTTGCTAAAATTTCACGATATTTTATACGAATACCGCACACAAAGCCAGTACTGTGGAATTCCCAATCAGGATGTGTTGTGGGGATAACAATAAATAAGAGTCATCACATAGTGAAAACCTTTCCGAAGAATTTTTCTTCGCAAAATAATAAATAACGCGCAACGTTTCAATTCGGAATAGTGATCGTTCATCAGGGGGGAAAGATATGGCATGGGTAAAATATAAGCATGTCAAACTTTGGCCAAATTATTAACACCGCGACCATCTCAATAATTCATCTCTTCCTTCATTTATAAGATAACTCTCTTTATGGGATTTACCCACATTTTCAGTCATCTTTATGTTTTAATTGTAATCAAATTAATATGTATTTAACCTTAAATACTCTTATATATGATATTCATTTACGTACCTCTACGTCTGTCTCAATACAGGTATACCCTAGTGAGACAGGCATCGAATAATATAATGTATACATACCTTATATACATCAATAAATAAATAAAACAAAAAAAAAATTTAAAAAAATAAAAAAATAAAAAATTATTATCCTTATAGTACTTACATTACGAGGATAACCATTAAATGTAATAACGTTATTGAATCTAGCGATGTATGTGAGTGATCGTAAGCCGGGTTATTTTGATCGATTATAATAATCTCTGGCTTGCCATTGAAGTAAAATCATTTATTGTTTCATAGTGCTTTCACACAAACGAAGTATTGAATTCCGTAACTCTAAACTTAAACTTTAATAATAATAAAAATTTAGGAATAAAAACAGTTTGGTACAGCGAAGTATCATTTTGCATAAAAGGGCACAATCATGACCTCAATAATTTAAATTTTTTACGGACACGATTTGATAAAAACAAGAATATGGGTACACACTATTTGTTGCACAATTTTTACAACATATCCGGAACTAAAAAGTCTCGTATATTTTTTTAACACCTAACAGCCTACGTATCTACATATATCTTAAAACATAATGGTGCATGACATATTTCATCTAAAGGTCCAACTCTTCTAATTTATTTGCCGATAGCTCTAAATCTTAAGACTCTCTTTGAATAGGTATAAACGTTTACCGCAATAATTCTAATGACAGAATATTTCATTCAATTTCAAAGCAATAATTGAATCTCTCAAATAAAAAATAATTTTTAAAATTCCTTTGTTCTCTCCTACTCTCAGTTCCCTCCAAAAACCTAAATCCAGCCATCTTCTTCATCTTAGATCACTTTTTATGCCTTATTTGAGTTCTGAAATCCTCCATTCAAAGCTCTAGCTCTAGAAGAACAGTAACTGTGATTTGAATTCCTCGATATGTTGGCATCGCGGGTGGCGAAATTGCTGTTTACTTGGCAAAACAAGGAGTATCCTATTGTTATCCTCGTAAACCACATTCCCTTCAGAGATTTTTTCCATCCTCAAAATTAGATCACGCAATGTTTGGGCAGAGTGTTGGCACATTGTTAGGCAATCCAAGGGAGCCTGCTATGCCTCAATACAAAGGACTATCCCATCAAAACCGATGGTTGTAACAATTCCCTTTTTTTAAATATGTCATCACTTACCGGGCATTGTTCCGTTTCTTTTCACATTTTTAAAATTAACGTTCCCAGATTACACATTCTATGGTATAGAAGTGGGAACTTTAGATCATATATTTTTTGGTTGTCCCTCTTCTAAACAAATATCCTCTCTTCTATCAAGTCTTATCTAAAATTGTCTCCCCGTTATTCAACATCTCATCTCTTCTAGTCTGAACTCGTCTCCAATCTTCCGTAGATTTTTGAAAAATACCCATTTACGTAAATTATGTTAATTCACCATTCCTCTCTCCATAATTTGAAATTATGGTATAAAACACCCTTGAAGGGTGAAAGCCAGAAACATTTGAAAAAAATAGCCTATGTGTTTATTTCTTATGTTGTCCTCGATTTAATTGTCAACCGACCAAAATGCTATCTGCAAAGGAGTTTTCAGAACTTTTATAAATATTAAAACAGGTCTCAGATCACGATTTAATTTATTTATTGATGAGGACATTGATTTCTATGCAATCGCATTGGGGAAGACATTGTTTTCTGTGACTACTAATTAAGAGCGTTTAACCAGACAGCGGCCGAAAATCCACATTTCGTCGAAAGATGTTCTTACGATCGTACAGGGCGATTCCAATGAGAATGATTAATTACTCTCCGTACCAGCTTTTTAAAATTTTAACTCAATATCGATTTTATTTGATTCCAAATTTGCTTTAATTTATACCTACATCCAAAAATGCTGAAAGGCGTATTGATAAAACTATTAAAATTATGTACTTTTTGTAATCATTTTTTGATTATATGTATTTATCATTTTTCAATAATTTCTGAGCAAAATAAGAATGTAAAAAAATCTGAAATATATTAGTCTGTAAGTGCGCAAATAAATACACAAACGAACCAATTTTCGTCAAGAAAGACACGTACGTACATATTTTTTAATGATTTTATTTAAACTAAAATTAAAATTCTGTAACATACGTTTACCATATAATGTATTGATTTATTTTACTGCATGATTATATAATTTGAAATGGGTGTTGTAAAATAAAAAATCTTTTTTGAAAATTTAACAAATCTGCCAACGACCTATGGTGTAACGTGTAACCTTATTAGACTAAAAATAAACATTTTTTCTCAAATTTTAAAAAATACATTTAATAGATAAAAGAACAATCTTTCTAAATCAACTTATATTCTTTTGTGGAAAAGAGTGAAGAGTCAATACGTCTAAACACTGATTTAAAAATGACATATTTCTGGTTTTCGCTGGTTATACGCTCTTAAGCAGCTGTGAAGTTGAAAAGTGCTATGTGGTGCTCTGCTGCCTAAGCAGTTAAATCGCTTCACTTTGAATTCATGACGAAATATGGCAAACAAACAGAAGCGAACCCGTGTAGTTGCAACTTGCAGCGTGCATATTATTTAGGACACGGGTTGGCAACCAGCGCTGCAGCGGCCCGGCCGGCGAGGCATGAGGCGAGTGCGGCCCGCAAGATGTGACCCGCAAGGCACGTGACGGAAGGTATCATGCATGACGGAGTGAAAGGGAGCGAGAAAGGGAGAGTAGGGATAATAGCGAAGGGTGAGCGGGGCTAAGGGAAGGAAAGTTATACTAACTTTTAAGGAAAAAAACTAACTTGGTGGATTTATATGGGAGTTTGCCTTCTGAAAACTACAAAGAGTTAAAAAGGTTTGCTCAGAAAATAATTGCTATATTTGGTAGCACATTTATTTGTTAAGAAACTTTTTTCAATTATGAATTATAGAAATGACAAACACTGTTCTCGGTTATCGGATTCACATTTAGGCGCAATACTAAGCGTTTCTATTTCAAAATGCAAGCTTATAAAAAACTTGCAAGTCAAATGCAACCAAAAAAATCTCATTGATTTTATTCATTACAATAAATGTCGTAAAAATATACAATCAATGTTTTATTTCTAAAACCAAAATGGTTGTACACAAATAGTGTAGGTAGGTATACCGTAATGACATGTGGATGTGACCCAAGTGCGGCCCGCACTAATTAATCCCCACGTAAAATATTTGGAACATTTACAAGAAAAGGTTGCCGACCCATGGTCTAGGAAATTACAACAAACACGTGAATATAATTATAGCTAGCTATGCATACGTACTGTAAACTAAGATTACGTGCCGATGTCATGGTTGGAAAAAATGGTCTTGAACGAAACGACTGAAAATCTTCGTAACAAATATAAGGAACTCCATCCCAGTCAGGAATAGAGAAGGGAAGATGAGGAGAGAAACATGGAAAAGTACCGTAATTTAATATATACTATTTATATCATTTACTCCCCTCAAGTTAACTTGTTCCGTTTTCTGAACAACTTATAAAAGTCTCATAGGAAATCGTTGTGTCTCCCTTTTTTATATGAATACCGTGCAAGAGTCCCAGCTGCTCCCGTCTGAAGCCAGTGAGACTATGGCATCCCCAATTGGGGTATGTTGTGAGGCTGAGGGTAGTGAAAAGGGGAAGGAGATAGGGAAGAGGAAGGTGGGGAAGTACCTAGCTATTCAGATCTGGTCACCAAACACGGCTAATGCCATTTCAAGCAACGTTTGAATTCTGAATGGTGGTCTTACACCAGGGCGATACAAGGAGTATCTTCCACTCTGAAACGTGCCGCAAATATAATATATATTATTTTAAATGAATAAATTTTGAAATAACACAAAAAATAATCAAATAAAATTTATTTGCCACGCCGGGATTCGATCCCTCGACCTTCTATCTACCTTACTATCATGGTAAGGTAGAAGATAGATAGTTACTATCATGATATATTAAAATCTAAAAGTTATCCGCAATATAATTAAAATTTACACCTTTTTGAAACCAAAGTTACCGATCGCAGTTTGAAAAATAATAAAAGTGAAAACATAGAAATTTTTTATGAATTATTTTTACATGAAACGGTAGAAAATTAAGCTAAGGACAACGTTTATTATACAAACGTGCGCCTAATAAAATACGTGAGTTTTTTTCTTCGTTTTTTAGTTGAAAAGACGTAATGTGAAAAATATTCAAAAATTTTCTTACGTTTGCATTCAAAAATTTTATATTTCAAAATTATATGTTTATTTCAAATTATAAAATTTGAAATAGTATTTACTTACTTTTCAAAAACAGTTTTTAGTTTTCGGATGCATTCAGAAATATTCCATTTGTTTGGATTTATTGCAAAGCGGAAAAATGTTGACTTTCCGACAAGATAGGCCTGAGGGGTTAAATGACTAGGGAACTCGTCACAGAAAAAAAGATAGCACTTGATGAAATAAGGAATATAAAATGTGGTTCAATTAGTTAAGGTATCAATGCCAAAATGAAATAAAAATCTAAGAAAGAATAGAGACGGACATATTTATAAAACGAACTAGTTTTAACTCGAAATTGAAAAATCAACTAAGTACAAATTATATCAATATAGATAAGTTTTTTGATTTTCACGGCCAAAAGCATTTTCGTTGTTAGTTTTTGGGGTGTTATGCCGTGTTGCGCTACCTCCTTCTCCTTCTATAGCCGACGTTTCGGACAGCGATCTACCGGATCTGCCCTGATGATGGACACTGCAACGCTGACCGAAACGTCGGCTATAGAAGGAGAAGGAGGTAGCGCAACACGGCATGACACCCCAAAAACTAACAACGAAAAATATATCAATATATGTCTAAAAAATGCTTGTCCCAATTAATTCGCGAACTTACTGCACGAATATTATTTATTTAAAGACGAATAAATTTAAATAGTTATTTCCAGATATATATACCATTAAAAGTACCTACGCGTAAAAGGATGCTTGTTCTATTATGGCGGACGCACTACTCGCCACAGGCATTCTTCTTTATACAAATGGAAGATGAGTGTTTTTGTTTAGTTTTTTGCCAGATATGCCTGGCACGTCAATTCAGATAAACATGCTTTTAATAGAAAGATTAAGCCTGAAGAATTTACGACTTCGCACTCAGACGAAGTTATATTTAAAACACTGCACATTACTATTTACTAATGATATTATTACATTTATTAGATCTCTCTAATCTGTCAACAAACAAAATGAAATTTATCTTTCTAATACAAAGTTTCCTCCACAACCAGACAATACAAAGTTGATTGTCTGATTGTGGAGGGCGGATTGGCGGGCGGGCGGCGTGGATTTAATTTTTCTACAAATCTACAGTTTTATTCCCAGGTTGATGAAATTTTGCACACCTGATGAAAAATGACAAATTTTAAAAGCTAAATCTGATCTTGAAAAACTCTGCATAAATCCCGGGCAACGCGCGCCGGGTGTATCTACTAAACATAAATATAAATTGGGTAGTTTCATTAACAATAAATTACTTTATTGTAATTAGTTTCTAAGAACTGTAAATCTATCATATGTAGATATGTATTTCAAATTTAAAAAAATATCACCAATTAATATGTATGTAGGTATACATAAAGAAGTGTCCTTTTGTAGCTTTTTTTTTATACAAATCTACAGTTTTGATTCGAGATTGATGAATTTTTGCACGCTTGACTTTCAAAATAAGAAGGTCATTGTTTACATATGATTTGGAAAAGCTACCCTCATTTCCTTTTCCCATCCCTTAAAGCAAAATTCTGATATCTTGACTTGCTATTTTTTCGAAGAAAACTTCTAAAAGCTGAAAAATTACTGTCTACATCTGATTTCGAAAAACTTTTTTGTAAAGCACGTGAAACATCGGGGACTTTGGCTATATTATTTATATTATCTATCAATATGCATAAAAGGTTGTGAAAAAATGGAACGGAAGTACAAAACCTGATGTTTCATGTAACTATATTAAATTATAGCTGGGTTACCCGGCTTCGCTCAGGACAACATTCGAGAGTGTTCTGGAATGTTCCACACTGATGTTCCCGATTCCCTATTCCCGAAAATTCCACGACATACTCTGCCACTCCTAACAGAATTTTCTAGGGCTCTATGGAACCTTCTAGAACTTTCCGGAAGATTGTTCTCGAAATTTCAAGAGGGCGAAACTTCCACCCCTTATATCTTTAAAAGCACGCCTTTTAGGTAAAAACGGTTACCCTTATTCCCTATGGGGGATAGAGATCTACCACACCATATAACTCCCTTGATCGTACCGGGACTCGTTTCTGAGTTTTTACAGTCCGTACGTTTTTTTTTACTTTCTTTTATAATATATAGCTGTTTCCCGGCATGCGTTGCAATTTGCAATGCCATATTTAAATAAATAAAATGTTACTCCTTGCATGTCCTTTCCCGTGCGTTCCCCTCCAGCGTTCCACTTCCACCCTCCCCGCCACCGCTCTCCCGCTCCCACTTCATTTCTTGACTCTTCTCCCGCCCGGCCCGTAGCCGAAACTTTTTTCTAATACTAACATTTTAAACTCGTGACATCTTTCTAATTAAATATCTAAATTGAAAAATTCAAAAAGTTAAATAAAGGTATTGAAGCTGTCTTGAATATGAAGTAATTTATTTTGATTAGGATTAAAACCAAGATACAAATAAAGAGCCTTTTCAAGCGGTGACATTTTAATTATTTTTTTTAAAATAAAAGAATACTTATTGTGGCATAACCATAATAGTTAGACATATACTGTCGCGACCTTTTTTGTAAATAATGATGTGTTATACAAAGTCGTAGTACATTATTTTATTCTATCATCAATAGTTTTCGCAGCGCACGCGATGTAAAGAATATTTTAGGTAATTTTTTTACACCTTGGGTTGCATTATTGAAGTTTTAGTAAGGATGCCTATTTTTTTGAAAATATAATATAGCCTATGTTACCCAGGGATAGTGTAGCTTCCCAACAGCGAAAGAATTTTTCAAATCGGTTCAGTAGTTTCGGAGCCTATTCAATGCAAACAAACAAATCTTACCTCTTTATATAGTGTATAGTAGATAGTAGATAAATAGTAGAAACAAAAATGTTACGGGGAAGTTCAAATATGATTCACTAAGCCTGTAAATTAAAAAAATAATAGCAAAATGCTATATATGTATATTTTTTTTTTTTATTTTTTAAAGAAAGACAAACATTCCCGGGTTACGAATAACCCAACAATGTTTGAAAATCTCCTACTACCACCACAGAAAGCCGAAAATGTTGCTTGTGTTGTGATGGAGGACTTAGCCAGCCGTAGAATCGAACACGCGACGCTCGGGTGGGACCCAAGCGCTATGTCCACTCAACCACTGACCGGTCAATATGAAACACTATTTCAGTTTTAATGTGCGACGTTTTCAGTAAGTACGAAAAAAAAACCACATATCATTACCACTATATAACATTTTTAAATATTTTTAACTACAATATTTAGATTTTTAAAAATCCAAGCTATTCATACTAGGATTGTTAAAAAATTAATATATTAAAAATGACTACTAAATAATGATATATTCTGTTAAACATAAACCCATCCTATTCCACAAATCTGTCAACCAATACCATAATTAATATATGTTTTTTAGTAGGAGAAAAAATTGTCCTTATATTATCCACATTTTGGTAAAAAATTCTATAAGTATGTATATTTTTACATTCAACCATATACGGCAACCTGTCGGTTTATTAAGGCGAAAATCAAAAATTTCAGCTTTTTAAAACCAAATCTGTCAAAAATTACCAAAAATATTATGTTTTTAAATGAATCTTGATTGAACATTAGTACATCTTGTAAAAAAATTGTAACATTTTTGCATAATGTACGATAACGGGAGGCAAAACGGCTTAAATCGTACAAATGCTTTTCCATCACTATTTTCCCTAAAGTTTTCACCGAGAGTAAACCTGTGTGATTATTTATGTTTAATACTTAACTTGTAATAATTTACTGCATAACATTTTACAACCGTTACATTATATTGAGCATAAAGTATACGAATATTATTTTTGGTTCAATTTTAAGTTCAGAGTGTTTCCGATTATCAATAGTAGATGACAAAGGTCGCGTGCGTCGTCTGTTTTTACGACACGAATGAAAACATCAAATCTAAAATTTAATAACCTGTTGACGCACAAATTTTAATATGTGTGAACTTTTTGATTTGGGAATGGATTTCAAGATCCTTAAGAAAAAAAGGTTTTCCAGAATCGAGAAAATACGAAATTTTAATGTCAAGCTCAATTCTTTTAGAATCATCCGAAGTGCATCCAAATCATCCGAAATTGCTTCATAAGTGACAACAATGTAGAACGAGGTACCCAAGTAAGTCACATTCTTTTCAACATTAAAAAATAAATAAGCGCCAAAAATTCAACACGTGGGGTTGTGAAAAAATGGCGCATGCTACAACCAACAAATAATAACTTTTCTTTCAAGTTCAAAAAATTCAATAATGGTGGGAGCAAGGTATGTCGTATCGATGATATAAGATTTATTTTTTTCTACTCTTACAATACGCAAGTCCAAAATAAAACATTTCATACGATGTCGTTCCAGCCTGATGAACATGTTACATATTGTGAAAATGCATTACTCTTTACATACATTTATATGTTGTATGATTCGCTTTTAAACAACTCTTAACAGTTTTTCCCCCACATAAGAACTTTTTCACGCCTCGTTTAGTTTATGAAATGATCAAATTATTTTATTGTAATTTAACCACAGTTTTAATCTACATTCTAGAATTCTCACAAAATGATTTATCACAAAACTGGTGTCATAAAAATAAATAAGAATTATTATTATTATAACACACATCACTAATTCATGTCATGTAACAGCTCTGCACTATTTATAAACGATATTATAACATGTCAATAAACATTATAATACATTGGGCAAGTAACAGAAAATAATATACTCAGATAGTAATGTACAGATCCACAAACATATTATCTTGTGCAGGCGGTCAAAAAAGGAATTAACACTAATAATATCTTTTTTAAAGCACGATTTTTTATTTACAATATCTACAAAAGCTATGCCCCGGCTGCACAGATAAGTGTGTAGATCTGTTTAATGATAATGAAGAAGATATTTACGAGCCCCCCTCCGACGATGGTCACACTGTATTTGGTGCTGGTACCGTTTCGTTCCATGGCTGATGATGAACTGTCCCCGACTGATGTGCTGCGGGCTGCGGGCTGCGGACCTTACAGTCCTACCACGCTAGTCTGCTGGGGTACTTGCCGCGTGCAGAGGTTCGCAACCAACCTGCTCTAATATCAAATCTCCGGTCTAGCCCTAGATCCCACTCAAATTATTTTAATATTATTTTTAATTATTAAGTTAAAATAAATATACATTTTCACATTCTTAAGAACACATAAATAAATTCAAAATATTATTGTTTACTATGTGAGTAACATTTCATTCCTATATTTTATTTTATTTAATTTTATTTTTATTTAAGTACATAAAACAGGCAATTATGCCCAAAAAATTACATTCATGGATGATTTAAATTACAAAAATTACAACAAAAATAGTATTAAAAATAATTAGTTACTCGTAAATATGCAAAACTGAATGACAAACAATAATAGTTAAATGTAGAATACATCGTTGTGAGAAATATGATCTAAACGTAAGTAAAAGAAAAATATACAATTTGAAAAAAAACACACCAAATTTGGGATTGTTTTATTAATTATTATAACATGATAACGACATAAAATTGAAGTGACAATATCCTTTATAATATATTCGTCTAATAAAATAGTGAGATTTTTTTTTTTCTTAGCAGTAATTTTAGTTAGAAAAAAGTGAGGTGAGCTATTTTGTTATTTTTTTTAAATGATTTCATACAAAAATTTTATATTTAAAAAATTATATATATATATAAAATATAAAAAAATAAAATTCATCACTTTTCAAAAACAGTTTTTAGTTTTCAGATGCATTCATAAATATTTAATTTATTTGGATTTTATCGCAAAGCGGTATTATATCAAATATGTTGACCTTCTGATAAAATATGTCCGAGGGTTAATTAATTTTAAACCAATTTTTTCTATACTATTTTTCATTATATTTTCTGTTTTCGGTCTATCGGGAAGGAGATTATTTATATGTGCACATCATCATGGTATTTGCTTCTTTAACCACTGTGAGTCTTTACAGAATGAGTGCATAATTTATTATGTTGTCTCGTGTAGCGTTCATGTTATACTTGTGATGTTTTGATAAATTTTGTATTCATGTGAATAAATTTATTAGATCCGTGAATAGATCCGTAGATTTTGTAGATTAATAGGAACGTGTTATATTCATAAATTTTTCTGATTTTCAATAAGTTCGTTTCTTGGTATGCTTTATGGTGGCGGTACCTGGTATACAGTTAAAGTTTTGCAAAACTTTATTCTTAATTATTTGTAAGTCTACATACGTCGTATGTCGTCAGTGTGTTTTCCCATATTTCTATTAAATAATGTATGGGGGAAAGGAATAAACTAAAATATAATCCCCTCTTATCGGTAGTTTATTTTCATTCAGTCCACAATTAACGAATTATGGTCATGCCACTGAAGAAAGAAGAGCTATCGGTGATAGTATACGTATATTAATTTAAAAAAAAAAAACAGGACACAACGTACCGAGTAGGTACTTCAGAGTTACATTCTACTGAAAAAAATGCATGAAAATAATAAGGCAATATGTAAAAAATGCACGAGAGCTTTATAAAGCTGTTTAGGGTGTGACAATCGGTGATAACGATTCGATATCACAGATAACATATCTTGCCAAGTTCACGGGGATCAGGATTTATTTGGGATATATATCGAATTTTCACCTATTAATATATATATATCAGAGATTATAACGCGGATTTATTTGAAATATGTATAGAATAGATGCTTGATGCTTCACCTAATTGTTATCACAGATTATAACGCGGGTTTATTTGGGATATCACACATGTATGTATATGTCAAATAGATGCTTCACCTAATACGAGTAGTTATCACAGACTGGAAGGCGGAATTATTTGGGATATGTATAGAATAGATGCTGCACCTAATAGTTATCACAGATTTTAACGCGGATTTATTTGGGATATTTATCGAATAGATGCTTCACCGAATATTTATCCCAGATTATAAATACGGATTTATTTGGGATATGTATCGAGTATATGCCTTACCCAATAGCTATTCACACCTCAAAATGCGGATTTATTTGGGGTAATAAATGCTTCACTAAATATCTATATCACAGCCTAAAACGCGGTTTTATTTAGGAAATTTATCAAATATATTTTTCACCCAATACCAATTCACAGCTTAAAACGCGGATTTATTTGGAATATGTATCAAATAGATGCTTCACTTGATAGTTATCACAAATTATCACGTAAATTTCATGGGGCACAACATTATTCTGGGAAAGGGCTCAATTATACTATTTATTATGAAGCTATTGTTTTAGTATTTATTTTCGCCTTGTAGGATTTTTTTTTATAATTTGTAATTTCGTTTGAGATTCGCTAATATTGTCTACAGTGATTAATTATTATTATTATATTATCTACATTTTACAATGATTATCAAACTTTATTTGTAAATATTTAATTATCGTATCTATCTATTATTGTTTAAACAATAAATATACAATTTTTGGAATGTTATATGGATATTATTTGGAGAGTTAAAGGAAAATAAAAGTCTTTCCTCACCACAAAGAGACGAGGCTCCTGTGTTATAAAATTAATCATATTCTATTATTTCATCACCCCGCGCCGATTAATTAAATAAATATTATTTTTCTATATAAGACCGGTCAGTGATTGAGTATGTATCGCGTTTGGATCCCACCCAGGCGTTCCGTGTTCGATTCCTCGGTTGGTTAAGTCCTCCATCATGACTCAAGCAACATTTTCGGCTTACTGTGGTGGTAGTAGGAGATTTTCAAATATTGTCGGGTATTCGTAACCCGGGAAAGTATGTCTTAATTTTTCAAAAAAAAAATAACAATGCTATTGGATTTGTTAGGTATATATAATGCACACTTCACCTAATTTATAACAGATTATTACTAAGATCATGGGTTATTGATATTTCCATAACGTAATATAAATCTATAATGTGTTTCGCTTTTGTTAATAAGCGTGTGTAGAAAACCAACTGTCCAGAACCGACGAGAAATGGCTGAGGAAAGAAAGGGATGAATAGGCGAAGTAGAAGGAGAAAGAAAATGAGATGTTTTGTGAGACTTATTCAACTTAATACCGGTCGTTATCAGATACTACAAATATTTGCATACTTACCCACTGTATAATAATTAACCACTATTAATAATTAATTTAAATATTTGGTAAATAATGCCCAGTGGTGTGAAGTCGACCCAATCTAGTCTTTCTCACATTTTTTGAAAGAAGATAGAAAATGGTTATATAAGAACAAGGTTCCAATAGTTTATTATTTTTATAAACTAGCGAGTACCCGGCGTGCGTTGCAATGCCACTCAAAGAAAGAAAGTGTTTGCATTTTAATTCTGTTTATTGAAGTGCTTTTAGATGCACGGAATATTTTTTGTTTTTGTGTGTGTACATGAATAAATCGGAAGGTTTTCCGATTCATGAACAGGCCACATACAGCTGACGGTGTGAGAAGCGAGAATTTTTTTAATTTACCGACTGCTATCCCCTACCCTTAATATGTTTCCTTTGTAATCCCTCCCTCTGACCCTCTATCGTTCCCCACCCTTCCGTCACCCCTCCCCTGCTAGTCCTTTCCCATGCTTCTCCGTTCCCGCCCTAGTCCTCCCGGTCTCCTCCCGCGTCCCCTTCCCTTACCTCACCACATTTCCCTTCCTCCTTACCCGCCTTCCCCCAACCTGCTTTCCCCGTCCCGCAAACCCTCCCTACCGAGTTCCCCCTCACCTCCTCACCCCGCGTTCTCCTTCCCTGCCTTTCCCCCTCCCTCTACTTCCCTCCGCGAACCTCTTAGTTTCGCTCCCCCCCCCTCTCCCTTCGAAGAACGAACGTTCCCCTCGCTCCTTTCCTCCCTGCCGCTAAACTATATTTCAACGAAATAAAATAAAAACAAAGTACTCCATCATGCAAGATGGAAAAATAGGGTAGTAAAAATAAATAGGAAAAGTACAATACATTGGGTAAGGTGGTGTCGAAGCAGAGCTATGTAGTTTGTTTAATTAAATTAAATTAAATTTGATGTTCTTCTTTCCGATATAAATTCTACTATGACTTGTTTATATTTAGTGAATGATGTGTCAACAATATTTTTATAGCGATAAGTCATAATCATAATAAATTATTTACAAAAGGCCATTTTTTTAAATATTTTTGGTGATGTGTGTCATATTTCGCCGTTGCGTTAACGATGTGTCACTTTTAGATAACCTTTTATGATGATTTAATATTGATTTTTCCTTTATCAAAAAAACACAAGTTTCAGATACCTACTGCAAAAACAGTGCGAAAATAATTAACAGTCCGTTCATTCATGAATTAATTATCTCTTTTTGTTTTGAAGAGTTTTAATTTTCAATGTACATTTGTTACTTAAATTTTAAATTTTCTGCGACCGGTTTCGACACATCCGTGTCATTCACAAGCAAACTTAAAACTAACTTAAAAATTCTACACAAGTACAAAAATTAATAAGTGGGGGTAGTGGGAGGGGAGATTTTGGAGGAGTGGGAGAAAGGTGGGAGGAGTCGACGGTACTTGGAAACATCGTAAGTAAAGGTGATTTACATGGGGCTATTATTTTATTCACTAAATTAATTTTAGATTTAATTTTTTTGTTAATTTCTAAAGTTTCTAAAGCGCACAAATTAAAATATGAATTTACATTGCAATGTTTAAACTTAGTGTTTTCTTTTTTAAAGCTATGACCTGACTCTATTAGATGGTTAGCAAACTCGGAGTAGTTATTATTTCGTAAACAAAGTTCATGTTCCCTGATTCTAGTTTTAAATTTTCTAGTAGTCATCCCTACATACTGTGCGTCACAATCGTTACATTCTAAAGTGTATATCCCGTTTTTTCCATTTATTTGAAACATCCTTGTTATTAATCAATTTTTTTTATTTTAGAATTAGTATAGAAAGCTGGAGAAATATGATCTGGTAATATGCGGGATATTTTAAAAGAAAAATCACCTGTATAAAGAACTTTTTTTATATATTAGGTTGTTGCTAGGTTTGATGTTGTTATTACCACTATAAATATATTTTTTAGTTAAAAAATTTGCTTGCTTCTTATTAACTATTAACCGCCTAGTTAACAAGAAGCAAGCAATTTTTTTAACAAAAAATATATTTATAGTGGTAATAACAACATCAAGCCTAGTAACAACCTAATATATAAAAAAAACTTCTTTATACAGGTGATTTATCTATAAAAATATACCGCATATTACCAGATCATATTTCTCCAGCTTTCTATACTAATTCTAAAATAAATAAAAAAATGATTAATAACAAGGATGTTTCAAATAAATGGAAAAAAAACGGGATATACACTTAAGAATGTAACGATTGTGACGCACAGTATGTAGGGATGACTACTAGAAATTTTAAAACTAGAATCAGGGAACATGAACTTTGTTTACGAAATAATAACTACTCCGAGTTTGCAAACCATCTAATAGAGTCAGGTCATAGCTTTAAAAAAGAAAACACTAAGTTTAAACATTGCAATGTAAATTCATATTTTAATTTGTGCGCTTTAGAAACTTTAGAAATTAACAAAAAATTAAATCTAAAATTAATTTAGTGAATAAAATAATAGCCCCATGTAAATCACCTTTACTTACGATGTTTCCAAGTACCGTTGACTCCTCCCACCTTTCTCCCACTCCTCCAAAATCTCAGTAGTTTCGGAGCCTATTCGATGCAAACAAACAAACAAACAAACAAAAAAACAAATCTTTCCTCTTTATATAGTGTGTTAGATTACGCAACTGGCGTGATGTTATCCTCGCTAACTGGAACTGGTTTTTAGATGCGCATTTTTAATCGTAAAAAAATAAATTAGATTTATTTTGACAGATAATTCAAATGCCAAAAAACACCTAAATGTAATTTAATGTTGACCATGTGGACGGGTAATCCTGTTCGCTCTTTTGCCTAAAAATGCGTTGTAATAATAAGTTAATTTTGTTATAATAGGAATAAATATGTTACAACACATATTTTCCTAAACATAAGAAACATTAGGTAATAGACCAGGAGACGATATAGGTAAACCCTACGTCATCGAGTACACGGATGAAACTAATTTTTAGTGATAATGGACACTTAAAAAACCTTAAAAAAGCTGGTCTGCCGGTGCGCCTCTTGGCAGGAGCCGCGCTGCCATGGAAATAGTCAGCGATTTTTTTCCAAAAAATTACGTCTTCGAGTACACGAACGGGAATGGTTTCATATGATAAAGGTCGATTAGAAAATGAGAAAAAAGCAGGGCTGCCAGCCGGCGTCAAAGTGGGGTAAAAAATAGTAAATTTTACGTCATCGAGTACACGAATAAAACTAATGATTAACTGTAGTCCAGATCATTCCGTTTAAGAATTTCTTGGTCTGCCGACCAGCAGCCTGGCAAATTTTTAAAGTTTTTTTTTTTTTTAATTTTTCGTTTATCTTTATTATTATTTTTATTTCATTATATTTTTAAAAACTTTGATTGCCATATTTTAAAAATATAAACGATAATGATAAAAAAATAATTTGAGAGTTCCGAGTGTACCCGTCCGTCAGGTGAGCCGTTCGACGCCAAACCACTTACGAAACCTGCTGCGGTGCCCGTCACCGCTGTCGCGTGTCAATATTATTGTACAAATTTATAATATTAATAGTCCTTTTAAGATTGCCTAATGGTTCATAGTAGTTGGAAGTTCTAAAAACCAACGCACCGTCGCGGTCGCTGTAAGAGCTGTGTTCGTCCGTAAAACGACGGAAATTTCCGAAACCCCGTCCGTTTCATATTAGACTAGGAGACGAGGTAGGTAAACCCTACGTCATCGAGTACACGGATGAAACTACTTTGAAGTGATAATGGACACTTAGAAAACCTTAAAAAAGCTGGGCTGCCGGTGCGCCTCTTGGCAGGAGCCGCGCTGCCATGGAAATAGTCAGCGTTTTTTTTCGAAAAAATTACGTCATCGAGTACACGAACGGGAATGGTGGCATATGATAAAGGTCGATTAGAAAATGAGAAAAAAGCAGGGCTGCCAACCGGCAGCCTGGCAAGTTCGCAGGCAGCCGGCGTCAAAGTGGGGTAAAAAATAGTAATTTTTACGTCATCGAGTACACGAATGAAACTAATGAATAACTATAGTCCAGATCATTCCGTTTAAGAATTTCTTGGTCTGCCGACCAGCAGCCTGGCAAATTTTTGTGTACGATTTTTTAAAGTTTTTTTTTTTTTTTAATTTTTCGTTTATCTTTATTATTATTTTTATTTCATTATATTTTTAAAAACTTTGAATGCCATATTTTAAAAATGTGAACGATAATGATAAAAAAAAATAATTTGAGAGTTCCGAGTGTACCCATCCGTCAGGTGAGCCGTTCGACGCCAAACCACTAACGAAACCTGCCGCGGTGCCCCTCACCGCTGTCGCGTGTCAATATTATTGTACAAATTTATAATATTAATAGTTCTTTTAAAATTGCCTAATACTCCATAGTAGTTGGAAGTTCGAAAAACCAACGCACCATCGCTGTAAGAGCTGTGTTCGTCCGTAAAACGACGGAAATTTCTAAAAACCCCGTTCGTTTCATATCGGTTTCGCTTGCCCTGCTGCACCGATTACATCGAATACAAGATCGAAACTAATGAAAAACTGTAGTCTAGATTATCTCATTCATGACTTCTTTGGTCTGCCACCAGGAGCCAGGCAGATTTTTGTGTACGATTTTTTAAAGTTTTAATTTTTTTTTTTAATTCTTAAATAATTTTTTTCAATATCTTTATTATTATTAAAAAAAAATTTAAGACTTTAAAAAATCGTACACAAAAAACTGCCAGGCTGCTGGTCAGCAGACCAAAGAAATCATTCATAAAATAATCAAGACTACAGTTTTTCGTTAGTTTCGATCTTGTATTCGATGTAATCGGTGCAGCAGGGCAAGCGAAACCGATATGAAACGGACGGGGTTTCGGAAATTTCCGTCGTTTTACGGACGAACGCAGCTCTTACAGCGACCGCGACGGTGCGTTGGTTTTTCGAACTTCCAACTACTATGAACTATTAGGCAATCTTAAAAGGACTATTAATATTATAAATTTGTACAAAAATATTGACACGCGACAGCGGTGAGGGGCACCGCGGCAGGTTTCGTAAGTGGTTTGGCGTCGAACGGCTCACCTGACGGACGGGTACATTCTGAACTCTCAAATTATTATTTTTTATCATTATCGCTTATATTTTTAAAATATGGCAATCAATTTTTTTTTAAATATAATGAAATAAAAATAATAATAAAGATAAACGAAAAAAAAAAAAAAAAAAAAAAAAAAAAAAAAAAATACACAAAAATTTGCCAGGTTGCTGGTCGGCAGACCAAGAAATTCTTAAACGGAATGATCTGGACTACAGTTATTCATTAGTTTTATTCGTGTACTCGATGACGTAAAATTTACTATTTTTTACCCCACTTTGACGCCGGCTGCCTGCGAACTTGCCAGGCTGCCGGTTGGCAGCCCTGATTTTTTCTCATTTTCTAATCGACCTTTATCATATGAAACCATTCCCTTTCGTGTACTCGATGACGTAATTTTTTCGAAAAAAATAGCTGACTATTTCCATGGCAGCGCGTCTCCTGCCAAGAGGCGCACCGGCAGACCAGATTTTTTAAGGTTTTTTAAGTGTCCATTATCACTAAAAAGTAGTTTCATCCGTGTACTCGATGACGTAGGGTTTACCTATGTCGTCTCCTAGTCTATAAGGTAATATTTAAAATAAAAAATGTATTTTGCATTTTGTCAATAAAAAATAGAATATGGAAAAACTTCTTGGGGAGGAGCAACAAACTCAGCTATCGATCATATAGAAAGGTTTTACTTAAAAAAACATAACTGACTGATACAGACCAGATAATCAACAGGTTTGACGTACGCCAATTATATATTAAAACACCACTAAACTACACCTTTGAACAAAAAAACAAATTTCAACAAACACAAAATATCACTAACAGACCAGGGCCTAGTCCCTATCTTTTACGTTTTACTAACAGCCTGTTAGCTTAACTTGGTGGTTTGAGCAAAGTTGTCGCAACTGGCTAAAAATGGTAGTCAGTAACTTTTCTGTTTCTTTTCTGTCGGTTGCGACGATAAAATAAACTAAACCTTAACAGAAAAGTTACTGACTACCATTTTAGCCAGTTGCGACAACTTTGCTCAAACCACCAAGTTAAGCTAACAGGCTGTTAGCAAAACGTAAAAGATAGGGACTAGGGTTACTGTTGAAAGTTACTGACTACCATTTTAGCCAGTTGCGACAACTTTGCTCAAATCACCAAGTTAAGCTAACAGGCTGTTAGCAAAACGTAAAAGATAGGGACTAGGCCCCCAGGTAGACATGCGTACAAAGAATACATAAAAACTCCGACGGTAAACACAAGCTTTGGTTGTAGACACCACAAATACCTCGTAATAAAAGTATTCAACAATTTTCATTTGATACAAGAACGAGGAAAACAAAAATAAATTCTGATGCAAAATTAAAAGATGGATTAAAGAACAAAAAACAATGTTATCAAAATTTTATAACATAAAAGAATAGAACAAATACACGTAACACACAATACCATTATAAAACACATCTTCACACGCACACCACTCATAATGCTCGTATTCATTGGTACTCATTGGTACCAATTATTACGTTATACGTACGTCGTACCTCATACGTCATTGGTACCAATTATTGTATTAACTTCTGCAACTATTTTCTTCTTTGTAATTATGTACTGCTTGTTTCTGCAAAATAAAAAAAAAAATAAAAAAAGTATATTTCATTTTCTTTCATTACCGGCTTTATTTATTTGATTAAAATTTAATATGTACTTCATCTTATTGAATTTTTATATTACTTGTCAGCACGGGTAGTAAGCCACCCAGTGAGTCCAACATTATTAAATCTACTACACTATATAAAGAGGTAATATTTGTTTGTTTGTTTGTGTGTTTGTTTGCATCGAATAGGCTCCGAAACTACTGAACCGATTTGAAAAATTATTTCGCTGTTGGGAAGCTACACTATCCCTGGGTGACATAGGCTATATTATATTTAAAAAATATATATGTATCCTTATTAAAACTTCAATAATGTAACCCAGGGTGTAAAAAAATTACCTAAAATATTCTTTAAATCGCGTACGCTGAGAAAACTATTGATGATAGAATAAAATAATGTACTACGACTTTATAGAACACATCATTATTTATAAAAAAAGTCGCGACAGCATATGTCTAACTATTATGGTTATGCCACAATAAGTATTATTTTATTTTAAAATTGTAATTAATATGTCGCCGCTTGAAAAGGCTCTTTATTTGTATCTTGGTTTTAATCCTTATCAAAATAAATTACTTCATATTCAAGACAGCTTCAATACCTTTATTTAATTTTTTGAATTTTTCAATCCGGATATTTAATTAGAAAGATATCACGAGTTTAAAATTGTTAGTATTAGAAAAAAGTTTCGGCTACGGGCCGGGCGGGAGAGGAGTCAAGAAATGCAGTGCCAGGGGGGTTGGCGGGACGGGCGAGCGGGAGAGCGGTGGCGGGGAAGGTGGAAGTGGAACGCTGGAGGGGAACACACGACATGTAAGGAGTAACATCTTATGTATTTGAATATGGCATATATTATAAAAGAAAGTCCAAAAAAACGTGCAGCTCGCAAAAACTCAGAAACAAGTCCCGGTTCGATCAAGGGAGTTATATGGTGTGGTAGATCTCTATCCCCCCTAGGGAATAAGTGTATTCGTTTTTACCTAAAGGGCGTACTTTTAAAGACATAAGGGCTGAACATTTCGCCCTCTTGAAATTTCTAGAACAGTCTTCCGGAAAGTTCTAGAAGGTTCCATAGAGCTGTAGAAAGTTGTGGAAGGAGTGGCGGAGTATGTCGTGGAATGATCAGGAATAGGAAATCGGGAACATCATTGTGCAACATTCCAGAACACTATCTTATTGTCCTGAGCGAAGCCGGGTAACCCAGCTAGTTATATTATAAAATGTAAATTAACCGTGTTAAAATAAATAAATAAATATTTCTATGCAGAATATTAAATTCTGAATGGTTTTCCAAGGTTTGATTCCACTGCACGTGGAGTAAGTATTAGGACTTCAGTATCAAATATCACTCAGTCAGTACTCAGTATGTATTATGTATGCTTCATTAGCTCCTGTCTACAGGTAATAAGTACACCGCTGTCTATTGCACGAGGAAGAACCTACGCAAACCTAAAGTCTACAATACTAGCCCAAATATTTGTCCCCACCCCGAGGGGTCCCCAAGTAATACACCCATGATATGAATATGTAGACGTAGGTACCTACCTCTCAAAATAATACACTATCAAGTTTCCAGGTTTAAGGTTAACCTCGAGGCTGCGGTTAACTGCTGCGTGGTGATAAAATATGATTGCATTATGTAGTATTTAGTAGAGAAAGTCATAAATAATATTGTTTTCTCGAGGAAAACCTCTAATTTTAAAAAATCATGTAAAAGAAGAAAGCATATAGATAATTCCCACAATGTACGAACCTACAGACATAGAGATATATATATCAATGCCTACAGATTACTTCTTTGTACATCAACGTTGGATTGAATGCGGATGAACACTAAATTGACCTTAGAATAGGGTTGAATGATTTTAAAAGAAAATTTGAAATCCTTAAAAAATAGAATTTAAATAAGGGAAAAAAAAGGAATGTCAATCCAAGACAAATTTGCATAAATCAGAATTGAATGTTTGAACGCCTGTATTTTGTCACTGACATTCATTGTTAATGCTTTTTCACAGGAAATGAAAGTATATTTTAGGGATTTTGACTGACATTAATTTTAAAATAGTTTTTCAGCCTTTGCGGACAATTGTACCCCATTGTTAGTATACAAATAGGTTTAATGGAATACATTGTACGAGTATGTTCTTTTGTAATAATTCAGTAGTAAAAAAGAAAAATTGTAAAATATTGCATTTATTGATGATTATAATGTACACCAGTCCGCAGAACGGTGAAAATAAACAGGTTAAAAAATCACTGTAATGTTTTAAATTCAAATCGCTTCCGTTGCCGAAAATTTTAATATTTATTTATTTATTCATACCATCTCTGGGATTTTACATTTTAATTCATAACATGCATGATAGGTACCTACATAATTAAAAATAATTAAATATATAAATAAGTTATTAAATAATTAAGAGTTATAAAAAACAAGATAAAAGGTGCATGAAAAGTACATGGTAGGTATCTACATATTAGACATAAAACTAGAATTAGAAAACAAGGATATAATACTATATATATATTTTTTTTTTTACGTGAGCTCCACACAGGAGGCCCTGAGGAAAATAATTTTCCTCAGGGCCTATGTCATCTTTGGGGATTTATATATTAGTGTGAATACCTCACAAGAGTCCCGCCTACTCGCGTCTGGAGACAATGAGACTATGACTATAATTTAATTTAAATGACATCCCCAATTGGGGTATGTTGTGAGGCTGAAGGTAGTGGGGAGGGGAAGGACATGGGAAGAGGAAGGTGGAAAAATACCTGGCTATTCAGATCTGGTCAAAAAAAAGCTAAAGCCATTTCAAGCAACGTTTCAATTCTGTACAGGATGTTCGGGGGTAAAGTGAGGAAACCTTGGTAGGTAAAATTACTGGTTGCCCCTCGTCCACGGAGGCCGTCAAAAGTAATATAAAAATGTAGTGCGTACGTGCATATTGTAATATAAAGTAATAAGAATAAGGTGCAGTAACAAATCTTAAGAAAAGCATAATTTTATAACCCGTGGTGTCAATGTAGTCAACTGAGGTATGCTCAGTATGCTCTTGATTCGTGGCAGAATTTTATTGTGTCAGACCATATATTGTTGCAATCTAAAGGCACCTACCATCTGATAAACCATTCTACAAAGTACAAAGTCGGACAACCGAAGAAGTTCAGGGAATCTTAACATGTTATGAACAATTTTACAAAAATAAAAATAAGACATAATATTTATCTTCTTCCTATTGTTTTGATGTCGTAATTTCTCTCAGTCGCATTAGAAAGAACGTAAAGGTAAACCTAAATATACATTTAAAGAGGTTTGTGTAAAACTGTAAACTAGATAATATATGTAAGTAAACACTGCTATCGTAGAACGAATCTCACCGGCCGGGCCTAGGTTGAGCACAAACATTAACACCATGTAAATGTAAATAGGAATCAAAGTACCAACCTACCTGGCTGACATATAATTACGTGCGATATGACAATCCTACAAGGTTCATTCACATTACACTTGTCCATTGCTGTAAAGGTAACATCAACATATGTAATATTATAAAACGGTAAATGGGGTGTACGAAAACTAGCGATGATAAACGATTACCATTACGACTTTCGCAGTAATAGCAATGGTCACCGATTATCCAAAAACAAAAAACATTTTTGAAATGCAAATTATTTTTAATTATTGAAAACAATATTAGCGACTTTATATATAACACAAAATATTTGAAACACGAAAAGATATATGTATTGGTCGCATCTAGGAATTGAACCCAGGACGGGAAGAATCTTGCAATCATCAATAAAGATATCAGCCAATAAAAATAAAGAAAATTAAGATTACGTTGTTAGTTCTTCGTCGAAGTTAAGTATGACCGAGGGGATAGGGTCGAAATAGCGCGAAGGTCCTAGGTTCAATTCCTACATACGACCGTATCTCTTTCTGATTCAACTGTTTTAAATTTTTGTTTAAGTCTATAATATTGTCTTTTATTTGTGGTTTTACTAATTAAATTATTGCAAATATAATTTTTTATTTTCCCCGTAGACTTATTCAACCCAAGAAACTTTTTTAAATTACAAATGCACCGGTTAGGCGCTAAAATCTCACATGAGTATTTATTTTCGCTCATTTTTATTAATTTGCAATTTTTTCACTGAGTCTGAAATTAGTCTGTCTTTTAAATTATCATTTTTCGAACGGCTTAATAAAATTAAACGGCTTAAAAATAGTAAAATTATTATTTTTTATTATTTCCAGAAACTCCTTTTTTATCGCAATTCGATTTCTTTTTGGTAACTAAATGGTTAAAAACATATTTGGAGCCGGGTCTCCGCTTCGAAAAATTTTAAGACCGATTTAAAAATATCTAAAAAATTTCAACTACGTACTCGATTTACTCGAAAACGAATGCTCCTGATGTAGTTCCCTAGTTTCGCGTTTATACTTCGAGTTTCCGGACACCATGTAGGAATAATCATCAGCGTAAGAATTTTTGCTTCGCTAGTGCGAAAAAATATCTACTATTTCCACTGAGAAATATGTATCATGTTACATTTTTTCAGGTTACCTAGTCATACCCTTTTCAACGTTAGAATTATATTTATCTGATCAGTTATTTGATAGGTCATCGCCGTCATATGGCTGACTGTGAATCACGCACATCAGTGGTCAGGTCTACAAGGTGCGGAGGTGGTCTTTATTACAGATTTATAGGCAAAATAATATTTTCATATCAGTAAAACATCTCAGTAACTATGACATATTTTTTAATTTTAAAATACGCATACATATTACAGTACATTTTAAAATTTTGATAGTAGAGGGTTAATTTTTTTAAAAAATCATCAATAACTCAACATTGATAATTTTTTTGAATACAACATTATTTAAGGACTTGACTAATAAAATGTAATATTTTTCGTTTGCGGAAACTGAATTACTTCCTTCTCATTATTTTATTATCTAACTACTATAAAGTGTTTTTTAAATAAAATTAGAGTAATAAGCGTTACCCTATTTTGTAAATATTTACTTTTATTTATAAAATATGTATTGATTAATAAACTAATTTCTAATAGTCACCTACATAAAATAATTTAGTCGATCAATTAAAAATTGGTACATAATACAAGGTGTCCCAAAAGAAAGTCTAAATTTAGTGGATCGATTTTAAAAAAGTAAGGGTTCCATCGAAAAAATGTTTATTAAATATTAAAACACACAATTTGGGAATTTATTTCTTCAAAATAATATCGCCCAAATGTAAACCCTCGTGTTTACGGTATTCATTTAATCGAATAGTAAAATTTCCTATGACGGCTCGGCAGGTAAGCTCCATGGCTGCCATTTCGTGACGGATATATTTTTAAAATTGTGCAATGAAGTTGGATTGTTGGCGTACACTTTAGATTTGATATAACCCCACAGGAAAACGTACATAGGGGTTAAATCAGAACTACAAGGAGGCGAATTTATGTCACCTCTCCTGGAGAACAATTTGCCAGGGAAAACTCGTGGCAGAGACGTATTGAACTATGTGATGTTGCTCCGTCTTGCTGGAACCATGTTCTTTGGTTAAAGCCAGTAAAGTTTGTAGGGGTGCAGCGTTAGGTATTTGTGCAAAATGCTGTGTAATAATGATCTATGCACTTGCGCGCTTCCGAATCGAAAAGATTGAGTAAAACACTGTGGAGTGTGTTTATCAGTCTTTTCGCGACGTAGAAAACTACCGTTCTCGATGACCTTGGTCGCCCAGATTTTGGTTTTGCCAGCGTTGTACCGATCTCTCCAAACTTTTTGACTTATTTTCAAATGAGAGGAATGCTTGGTGCATCATTCAAGTGACGAAAATCTCGAATAGTGCAGAATCTTATAGGCGCCACAGTCGCCGAATCACCATTTTTGTCAAACTCACGCACGCACAACGCGCGGTCGCTCCCGAAAAACGCTCCATAGTGACTGAATTCCCAAGAGCCAGGCTACTGATTGATATACCCCCGCACTCACTCAGTAAAAGTTGCATTCACTCAGTAAACAAAACAAATATAAACTTTCTTTTGGGACACCCAGTATAGTCACCAGTATTTAAAATTCATTGAATGAAATTTAAAAAAAAAAAACTTGTAATTACTGTTGGGTTTAAAAGCTTTATAATTTCTTTCAATTTTGATTTTATCCGGAAGGGCTTTAATAAAATTTAGAGTTTGGTAAGTACAAATATCACATCATTATAATATATATCTACACATCATTTTGGAAGCCAGGAACCATTTAATGGATAACCAACACCCCTTCCATAGGTCACCCAAAATGATGACTCGCTACGTTTAGCGATTCAGGGGTGTCCAGGTTCATGGGGTGGGGTGTGTCTAGGTCTTGGCGGCGAATGCGCTTGCCCAGCTACTGCGCCCCTAGCTGGGTCGGGAGAGACTGAGGGAGACCTAACCTAGACCTCTTCAGCCGGGCTCGACCCTACACCTTGCATCGCAGTGGGAGGGATGGATTCATACGTCCGTCACTCTTGGACACATTATCCCTAAAATTCCTATCCACCCTCATACCATTTTCCTTCACAGAACTTCCTCTCCTTCAAAGATACATAGACCCTGAGGATTTTTTTCCCTCAAGGCTTCTTGTGTACTAAAAAAAAAAAAACACTAGTATAAATATAGAAGGCTTGAACTCTGAAATTATTTCATAATATTTTATTTGTTACAGATTTTTGGGTTTTTTTGGCTACCACACTAGGCATGCCCGTGTTGTGGTAGTCATACATTTAATATTTTATACAGAAACTAAAAAAATACTATTTTATTGAAACAGATTGACGGCTGGCGTGATCTAGCGGTAAGGCTTTTGACTCGCAATCCGAAGGTCGCGGGATCGAATCCCGGTGTGGGAAAAAAAAAAAAAAAATAATAATTTGTGTTATTTCATAATTAATTCATTTAAAATAATTTATAGTATATTTGCGGCACGTTCCAGAGTGGAAGATACTCTCAGTATCGCCCTGGTGTAAGACCACCATTCAGAATTGAAACGTTGCTTGAAATGGCGTTAACCTTGTTTGGTGACCAGATCTGAATAGCCAGGTACTTCCCCACCTTCCTCTTCCCCCTCTCCTTCCCCTCACCACTACTTTCAGCCTCTACCTGATGCCATAGTCTCACTGGCTCCATGCGGGAACAGCTGAGACTCTTGTGAAGTATTACTAGATATTTAAAAAAAGAAGATAATATACTAAATAAAAAATATGAAATACATAAAAGTGAGTGAAAAATAAAGAAAAAAAATTAATTTTGAAATACTTACAGAAAATTCATGTATTCTAAACAAATATATAAATTAAAACATAAATAAATGTAGGTGAAAATTTAAGAGAAAAAAGATAATATTAAAAAAAAAAAAAAATAGAAATAGAAATAAAAATGGAAATGAAATTTTTTTTATTTAAATATTAATAATTATAATGTAGTGTTAACAACCAATGCATTATTTGAAGTATACTCGTCCCCTTTCAAATATCCAATGTTGTGCAAGTGCTATGTATATGTATAAAGTGATTTCGAATTACTTGACTTTATTATGTCAGTTCAATTTGGGAAGCGGGAATGGGTACCTACTGCCGCCCCAGGAACGTTTATTGGATAACCAACACTTAGGTATGCCATAGGTCACCCCAAGTGGTCTGCTACATTTGGTGATTTAGTAGGGGTGCCCGGGTTCATGGGGTAAGGTTTGTCAAGGTCTTGGAGGCGGATGACCAGGACACGCTGAGCCCCAGATTCCTACCCATCCCTCAAAGCCTTTCCCTTTCCAGAACTCTCCTCTCCTTCCTTTCCTTAAAAAAATCCTCCACATAGCATCCACAAAGGTGACAGACCCTGAGGGAAACAGCATTCCATAAAGTTCTCCTACCTCTGTAGGTCCTCTCAGCGTAGTTGGCATGTAATATCAACAATACCTAATTAAAATAAAATTACAATCAAATTTATTCCAGCGTGTTTGCGTGGGCAGGTTACATGATTGCAGAAGTTCCACGTTATATAAAAATACTTACCACGTGCACTCAGCAGTCACGTTTAATCAAGAACCCTTCATAAAGCAAAGGTTTGAAGTGCTTTTGAAGCGATGTTTTAAATGTTCATACCGCCAAGAAATAAGGCCCTCGACTAGCAATCCAAAAGTCGCGGTTTCGAATCCTAGCGTCCACAAGTAAATTTTATTTGAATATGTGTTATTTCACAATTTATTCTTTTAATAGAACATGTAGGATATTTGCGGTACGTTCCAAAGAGAAAGATATTACCAGTATCGTCCTGATGTAAGACCACCATTCAGAATTGAAACATTTCTTGAAAAATCTCGACCACCATAACACGGTAATGTGCCTAGCATGGTGGATCGAAAAATCCACAAATTATATAAACATCACAGCAATACATAAAGAAATTTTAAAAAAAGCTTTAGCCGTCTTCGGTGATCAGATCTGAATACCGAAGTACTTCCCCAAGTTCCTTTTCCTCGTCTCCTTCCCTCCTTCCCCTCAACACTACCTACCATAGTTTCACTGGTTCCAGAAGGGAGTAGTAGAAACTCTTGTACTGTACTCACATAAAAAAAAGCTTTTCTTTTTCTTGTGCCTTGTGCGGACGTTGGCTATCATGTTGGCTATGCGGACTTTGTTTACTGCGGCCCAGAACATCTCTACAGTAAGTAGACTGGCCAAACCACTGTCTCAGATTTTTCAGCCATGATATTCTCCTTCTTCCAGGGCCCCGTCTTCCGGCAATCTTTCCCTACATTATGAGATGCAAGAACTCGTACTTCTCCGGATGTCTCATCATATGTCCTTGATATTGAAGTTTTCGGATTTTTATTGTTTTAATAACTTATTTTTCTTAATTCATCCGAACCATAACATCTTCCTGTTGTGGTTCGGATTCCGTTACCCTGTCCATCCAGCTTTTGAGTACTCTTCAGTAGATCCACATCTCGAATGCCTCAAGTCGTCTTATGAGTTCTTCAGTAAGCGTCCATTCTTCCATTCGATAAAATAATAAAATAAAAAACTGGTCGGAGCCAATGGGGCTAGGGCATCCCAATGGATGTGTTGTGTGGCAGAGGGGATCTGGGAGGAGAAGGAAAAGGGGAAATGGAGAATTTCAATTAATCCCACCAAAATTGTTGCTACAGTTTTTTCACGAAGACTACCTAAACAGCCTCCGAACATTATATTATTTGGGGACAGGTCCCACGTAAAAAATCTATTAAATAACTCGGAGTAACCCTAGATTCCAAATTAACGTGGGCTAAACACATCAATGAAAAAGTAAAATCAGCTAATAAGTCAATTGCAGCCCTCTACCCTATGCTAGGTAGAAATAGTAAATTATCAGCAGACAACAAACTACTCATCTACAAGACGACGACTAGGTAGGGCTTTACATATGCTGATCCCTGTTTAGGGTCATGCAGCTGACACTCGCTTAAATACATTACAAACCCTGCAAAACAAAGCCATTCGATTAGCGTTGAATGCGCCGAAGTGGATCAGGGTTAACACTCTCCATAAAGAAAAAACATTCCTCTGATAAAGGAGCTAATTGTTTCCGGAAAAATTCTACGCCGGCCTAGCCGGACATGAAAATCCGACCATTAACTCTCTCGCTCAATACAGCAAGAATGAAATTACCAAATACAAAAGACCTAAAGTAATCCTCCGCAAGGAGTAGGCAATTAAGTACATAATATTTAATATAATAAAAATATAAATAATAATAATTCCTGCATCAAGTCGCAGTATAGTTTTAAGTTTCATATCTCACCAACAAAAAATAAAAATCCCTCCACGTAAAGTTTCATAGAGAATCCATTGTAATTATGCTAGAGTCAGTAAACTCATTGTTTAGGAACTCTGTCAATAAATAATATCCTTGTCCAAGTCCAATCAGGTCACGGAAGACGTTTCAAGCCATGTCTCTATTCCGAATGGTGTGCTTTCACTGAGGTGATACTAAGAGTATACATTTACTTCTATCCCAAATTCTGACCATTCCTTACTTAAATTTCATATACAGAACTGTACTTCATGAAATTTTCATTTCGATAAAATGAGATAGCGATTTACGATGTCATACAGTGTAAAAGAGACAGAAAGCACGCAGAAAAGGCTAGAAATGGCTAGAAACAAAAGGTATTGATTCCATGGCAACATTGGTTTCCAATCAAATCAACATGGAAGTTTTTTTTTACATTAGCTCCACACAGGAGGCACTGAGGAAAACAAAATTCCTCTCGGGGCCTATGTCATCTTTGGGGATGTCGTAGGAGGTTTTTAAAGAAAAGAGAGGAGAGTAGAAGTTCTGGGAAGGAATAAGGTATGAGTAGGAATCAGGGGTTCAACGTGTCCATGAATGACGGACGCATGAATCCATCCCACTGCGGTGCAAGGCGAGGGGTCGAGAGAGTCCGTCTGGAGAGGTCAAAAGGTCTCTCTCAATCAGTCTCTCCCAATCCATCCTGCCACGCAGTAGGTGGGCAAGCACATCCGTCGTCAATGGCGACAAATCTCACCCCATGAACTCGGGTACCCCTGCTAAGTCACCGAACGTAGCGAACCAC
Organism: Limnephilus lunatus; assembly: GCA_917563855.2. NCBI lineage: Eukaryota > Metazoa > Arthropoda > Insecta > Trichoptera > Limnephilidae > Limnephilus > Limnephilus lunatus. The sequence continues at coordinate 51,374,860 of OU830592.1, forward strand.
TTGAGATGACCTATGGCAGAGGTGTTAGTTATCCAATATATGGTTCCCGGGGCGGCGGTACCCATACCCGCCTCACAAATATATCCCTTAAATATAATTTCTAGCGTACATAGTCTATTCATTAAAACGAGAGGATATCAGAAAGAAGTGAAATGCGCCCCGGATACCAGCACCCAGCACCGACTCCTTGGTACGCCACTGCACTGGTCTTTTGTCGTTTCAGTCATCAGTTACCATCGTTATATAATTAACACACCTTAAATATTATAATGTGTGAATGAGAAATAAGTGTTGTTTTGAACACGCAAATATAGCAGAAATGTAATCAAATTAATTTGATAGAATTACATTTGCCTAGAGTCCTAGAGGTTGCGTAACGTACCTACTTCTTAGGCATTTAAATTATTTGTAAACTGACTTAATGAAATTACTAACTAAATATTCACTCTGCATTAACCAATCATTTAATAACACTCTACCAGCCCGTGCCCGGCGTTACCCGGGTTTAGAAACTCATTACCCTCAGAAATTTCACACGAATCCTCAAGGTTGAGGAATGGAAACATTTTTATTAAAAAAAATTACATTAACTCCCCGCACAGGAGGCCCTGAGGAAAATAATTTCCCTCAGGGCCTATATCATCTGAGATATTGTGTGGAGAGTCTTTTTGAGGAGAGGAAGGAATGAACATTGGTCTTGAAGAGACATTTTTCACAAAATGGCATCTATTTAAAGGGAACGATACGTATTTTTGCCTAAATTTCGTTACTTAAAAAGTAGTCCAGATAACGGAAATATTAATATTTCGAAAACCCGGTCGTATTTTGCTAGCTTTTGGGAAACTTTTTTGTTTTTGTTTTTTTGTTCTAGCTCAAACCTGGAGTGAATTATCGTGTACACCGCACGACCATCGATTTTCGCAGCGCTCCGCTAAATCATCTGTCAAGCCGCAATTTTTGCAAAAAAGTAGTATTTTGTATTTTATTAGTAGTATTATACATTACTGTACTGGAATTTTTAATCACATCCGGCTGGCGACAAACTAACACTTAATAAGTAATCGCTGACGTCGGTTTCTTATGTCTATGAAGTAAATGTTTTTTATAACTATTTTTTTATTTATTGTAACCAAATCGGATACATTCAAAATGAAACATGTTATCATGTGGCTTAATTTCCAAACAGGTTCTTTTTTAAATCAGAGAAATTTATCGTTTTCCACGATAAGCCAAGAATCCGAGGTTAGAATTTTAATTTATGAATGAACTTGTATTAGGTAACTTATACTTCTGACTAGGAGACGAGATAGGTAAACCCTACGTCATCGAGTACACGGATGAAACTACTTTTTAGTGATAATGGACACTTAGAAAACCTTAAAAAAGCTGGTCTGCCGGTGCGCCTCTTGGCAGGAGCCGCACTGCCATTTTTTTTATTTTTAATATTAACTCCACACAGGAGGCCCTGAGGAAAATAATTTCCCTCAGGGTCTATGTCATCTTTGAGGATGCTGTGTGGAGGGTCTTTTTGAGGAAAGGCCGAGTGAACATGGGTTTTGAAGAGACCCATGTTGTAGGAGGGAGGAAACACAGAGGCCGGTAAATCGTTCCACATCCGAGCTGTTGAACTCAAGAACGAGTCGTAAAAACGACCCGTATGTGACTAATGTCAACCGTGTACATATGTTGGGCGCGTGTTTGGCGTGTTTCCCGACTATATACCGGTGCCAAGGGGATCGACGACGCTAGTTCCTTGGAGCATTTTCCATTGTAATACCAGTAGAACAAGGACAGCATTCCCACCTGACGCCTGTGCTCTAAAGATTGCAATCCGTCTGTTAAGATGGGATAATCTATCAAACGGACCGCCCGTTTCTGCACAGAGTCAAGGGTTTTTTTTAAGGTATTTTGGAGCTCCAGACCGGAGATGGCTGCCAAATTCAACCATGGGGCGCACTTGCTATTTGTACAGGGTTAGCAGTTGTGTACTATTAAAGTATCTGCGGGCCCTGTACAGTACGCCCAGTTTCTGAGAGGCTAATTTAACTCTGGTTTCGATGGAGCCCCCATACCTGAGCTGGTCACTTAGAGTTTTTTTTATTTTGTTTATTGATCTATATACGTGATTTTTACACTATATTATTCGATGCCTGTCTCGCTAGGGTATACCTGTGTTGAGACAGGCAGTTACACCAATCATATCAATGGAGGTCCCGTTCGGAAGAATGCTTCCGTTGAAGGAGACTAGATTATCATTTCGATCCCTTTTAGACGTTATCAAACATGATTGGGTCTTTGAAACATTAAATTCGACGAGGTTATTCTTACCCCAAGAGAAAACACTCTCGAGGTAACCGTCCATTCTCTGCTTCAAAGCCCTCCGAGCTATTGGGGTTTGTGTGCTCTTTGGAGGCTTGTCAAACAAAAAGCTATCATGGACTGTACTGTCATCCGCGTAACAATGAATCGGTGCACATGACAAGAGGTCATTGATGTGCAACAGAAACAACGTCGGAGACAGAACCGATCCCTGTGGGACGCCAGCATTTATTGAATGCGAGGAAGAGGTGAAACCGTCAGCAACCGCCTGAATCGACCTCCCCCTCAAAAAGTCGCAATCCACGCACACAAGGATGCGGGAAGTCCATACGAACGCAGTTTGTTGACAAGCGCTCGATGCCAAACCCGGTCAAAGGCCTTGGAAATGTCCAGTCCAACCGTTTGGGTCTCACCAAAACGTTCCAGGCACCGTCCCCAAACATGCGTCACATACGCGAGAAGATCACCGCACGAGCGATTCCGCCGGAATCCGTATTGACAGTCGTTAATAATTTTGTTCTTCTCGAGGTATGTGAGCAGTTTGTCGTTGATCACACGTTCCATCACTTTTTACAGAACAGATGTGATCGCTATGGGGCGGTAGATGGCTGGGTTGGAGCGGTCACCCTTCGTTGGAATGGGGTGAATGATCGCTTTTTTCCAACCAGAGGGCACAGAGCCAGACTTCAGGGACATCTTGAAAAGCTTAGTCAAAATTGGAGGTATTTCTACAGCGCACCTCTGCAATACCAGGGCAGGAATTCCGTCAGGCCCGCTAGCTTTTTTAACATCAAGCCCTCGTAAGACTTGAAGTACATCGCGATGCCGGATCCTCAGCTTTTTCATACGAAAACCGCAATGAGGAACCGACGGCGGGGTAGCACCTTGATCATCGAGGGTCGAGTTTTCTGCGAACATTTTGCCTAATAAGTTAGCCTTTTCGGCGGCGGTATTTGCTAGAGAGCCGTCAGGTCTGGTAAGAGGTGGCAGACTGGGTTTGCAGAAATTGCGACCTATTGAGCCCGCAAGCGACCAGAACGCTCTGCTACCGTGCGGGCAGGCAGCCAGCTTTCTGCTGATCTGAAGGTCGTGCTCGAATTTTGACCTGTTAATGATCCTCTTGCATTCCTTTGCCATTTTGTTATATACTATTCTGTGTTCGGACGTTCGAGATGTGTTGTAGGCTCGGTAAGCCGCGTTTTCGTCGCACTGCTTCGGAGCATTGTCGACTGAACCACGGCTTTGAGCCCACACCAGTTTCTTTAACAGTGGATTGGATGAAGCCATCCATCGCGGATGTGATGACTTCACCAATTTCCTGGGCACATGAAATGAGCCCGCAGACCAAACCAATCTGCTGATCTATAGTGCCACAACATGGGTCTCTTCAAAACCCATGTTCACTCGGCCTTTCCTCAAAAAGACCCTCCACACAGCATCCTCAAAGATGATCTATAGTGCCACACTTCAGCCGCTCGTTTGGCGGTCTGAAGGTTACGGGGATTGACGTCGTCACCAGGCAGTGGTCGGACGATCCTAGAGGCGCTGTGACCTCAATCTTGTAACCGTGTGGCACAGTGGTTAAAAACAGATCTAACAGATTGGAGCGGTGAGTCTGGACATCAGGAACCCTTGTAGGCTCCTGAACCATTTGCTCCAGTCCGTAGCAGAGGGCAAAAGATTCCGCCTCTCGTCCAGCGGAGTCCGTTGGTCCTGAGAACTTTAACCAAGGTTCGTTATGAACATTGAAGTCCCCCAGGACCACAAACTCTGCCGTAGAGAAGCGGGGCAAGAGGTCATCAACAGTATTGCTTAGATGTTTGAAGAGTTCGGACGTATCTGAAACGCTAAGGTTCGGTGAGCGGTATAAACACGCGTAAAATCTTACCATACTGGCAAGATTGACGCGCACCCACATTACGTCGAATTTGGAGTCGCACACAGTTGACGTCAGCTCGGCTGAAGAGACAGACACCTCCTTTGGGTCTGAATTTGCCCATGAGGGTGAAACCCGGGCAATCCAGATAGGAGGCGTCTGTAGGCTCAGCTATCTGCGTAATATATCTCAGTATCTTCGCCATGGAAATAGTCAGCGATTTTTTTTCGAAAAAATTACGTCATCGAGTACACGAACGGGAATGGTTTCATATGATAAAGGTCGATTAGAAAATGAGAAAAAAGTAGGGCTGCCAACCGGCAGCCTGGCAAGTTCGCAGGCAGCCGGCGTCAAAGTGGGGTAAAAAATAGTAAATTCTACGTCATCGAGTACACGAATGAAACTAATGAATAACTATAGTCCAGATCATTCCGTTCTAGAATTTCTTGGTCTGCCAACCAGCAGCATGGCAAATTTTTGTGTACGATTTTTTAAAGTTTTTTTTTTTTTTTTGTAATTTTTCGTTTATCTTTATTATTATTTTTATTTCATCATATTTTTAAGAACTTAGATTGCTATACTTTAAAAATATAAGCGATAATGATAAAAAAAATAATTTGAGAGTTCCGAGTGTACCCATCCGTCAGGTGAGCCGTTCGACGATAAACCACTTACGAAACCTGCCGCGGTGCCCCTCACCGCTGTCGCGTGTCAATATTATTGTACAAATTTATAATAGTAAGAGTCCTTTTAAAATTGCCTAATAGTCCATAGTAGTTGGAAGTTTAAAAAACCAACGCACCGTCGCTGTAAGAGCTGCGTTCGTCCGTAAAACGACGGAAATTTCCGAAACCCCGTCCGTTTCATAACGGTTTCGCTTGCCCTGTTGCACCGATTACATCGAATAAAAGATCGAAACTAACAAAAAACTGTAGTCTAGATTATCTCATTCATGACTTCTTTGGTCTGCCGACCAGCAGCCTGGCAGTTTTTTGTGTACGATTTTTTTAAGTTTTAAATTTCTTTTTAATTTAAAAAAAAATATTTTCAATACCTTTATTATTATTTTAATTTCAATATGGTTTTAAAAACTTAGAATGCCAGATTTTAAATAAAATAAGTGGTAATGATAAAAAAATAAATTTTGGTGTTCCGAGTGTAATCGATGCAGCAGGGCAAGTGAAACCGATATGAAACGGACTGGGTTTTGAAATTTCCGTCGTTTTTCGGACGAACACAGCTCTTACGGCGATGGTGTGGTGGATGTTCGATCTTCCAACCACTATTTTTATTAGATAATTTTAAATATACTATTATTATTATTGTTATTTTGTATAATAATATGGGCATGCGATGGCGGCGAAGGGCTCCGCGGCCAGTTTCCAGTTAGCTGTTTCACGTCAAAAGGCTCTCCCGTCCGATGGGTACACTCGGAAGACTCAAAATTTATTTTTTTATCATTGCCACTTATTTTATTTAAAATCTGGCATTCTAAGTTTTAAAAACCATGTTGAAATAAAAATAGTAATAAAAATATTGAAAATATTTTTTTAAAAATTTAAACTTAAAAAAATTGTACACAAAAAACTGCCAGGCTGTTGGTCAGCAGACCAAAGTAGTCCTGAATGGGATGATCTAGACTACAGCTTTTCGTTATTTTTGATCTTGTATTAGACCTAATCGATGCAGCAGGGCAAGCGAAACCGATATGAAACGGACGAGGCTCGCAAATTTCCGTCGTTTTCCGGACGAACACAGCTCTTACGGCGACGGTGCGGTAGTTGTTCGAACTTCCAACCACTATGGACTATTAGGTTATCTTAAAAAGGTTATTATTATTATAAATTTGTATAATAATATGGGCATGCGATGGCGGCGAAGTGCTCCGCGGCCAGTTTCCAGTAAGTTGTTTCGCGTCAAAAAGCTCTCCCGTCCGATGAGTACAGTCGGAACACTAAAAATTTATTTTTTTATCATTACCACTTATTTTATTTAAAATCGGGCATTCTAAGTTTTTAATACCATATTGAAATAAAAATAATAATAAAGATATTGAAAATAATTTTTTTTAATATTTAAAAAAAATTTAAAACTTAAAAAAATCGTACACAAAAAACTGCTAGGCTGCTGGTCGGCAGACCAATTAAGTCATGAATGAGATAATCTAGACTACAGTTTTTCGTTAGTTTCGATCTTTTATTCGATGTAATCGCTGCAGCAGGGCAAGCGAAACCGATATGAAACGGACGGGGTTTCGGAAATTTCCGTCGTTTTACGGACGAACGCAGCTCTTACAGCGACGGTGCGTTAGTTTTTCAAACTTCCAATTACTATGGACTATTAGGCAATTTTAAAAAGACTATTACTATTATAAATTTTTACAATAATATTGACACGCGACAGCGGTGAGGGGCACCGCGGCAGGTTTCGTAAGTGGTTTAGCGTCGACGGCTCACCTGACGGATGGGTACACTCGGAACTCTCAAATTATTTTTTTTATCATTATCGCTTATATTTTTAAAGTATAGCAATCAAGTTCTTAAAAATATGATGAAATAAAAATAATAATAAAGATAAACGAAAAATTACAAAAAAAAAAAAAAACTTTAAAAAATCGTACACAAAAATTTGCCAGGCTGCTGGTCGGCAGACCAAGAAATTCTAGAACGGAATGATTTGGACTATAGTTATTCATTAGTTTCATTCGTGTACTCGATGACGTAGAATTTACTATTTTTTACCCCACTTTGACGCCGGCTGCCTGCGAACTTGCCAGGCTGCCGGTTGGCAGCCCTGCTTTTTTCTTATTTTCTTATCGATAACGTATTTTTTTTCGAAAAAAATCGCTGACTTTTTCTTGGCAGCGCGGCAGCGATTTCTATGGCAGCGCGGCTCCTGCCAAGAGGCGCACCGGCAGACCAGCTTTTTTAAGGTTTTCTAAGTGTCCATTATCACTAAAAAGTAGTTTCATCCGTGTACTCGATGACGTAGGGTTTACCTATCTCGTCTCCTAGTCTATTCAGCAAGCAGTGGGGCAGCCGCAAAGTCCCAAGACACGAGGGATAGTTCTGTTGAGCGCCCTTTGCTTAGTGAGAAATCGGCTGGAAATATACAAACCAAAAACCTTTTTGTTCTTGAAAATATCGAAAATTGTAAAATTCCCCTTGAACTAATTTTATTTAAAAAAATGTTTTTTATAAAATGCGCATTAAGCCTTCTGATTTTCAACATCATGAAAATTAATTTTGTTAGTTTAAATATAAAAAACTTAACAAGTTTACGAAGAATAAATATGGATTATGTTTGTAGTATGACGTTTTGTAAAAAAAAAAAATCACCCGTTTGTTTATTAAAAGGAAAATTGGTACTGATAAATTTTAACAATAGATATTTTACCAAAATGTTGCTATCACTGTCGCTCTTACTCCCCCGAATACTGAGTAAACTCTGAAAGGCTGAAGTTGAAGGCTGATACTATAATTATACTTAAATAAAATCATGAAAATCGAAGTTTGGTATCCCTCATTTTTCTCCTCCAAAAATGGACCGAGTTTTTAATTTTTTTCTATTAATTCCATTACAAGAAAATACTCTTTATACCTGTATGTCTGTACGTTTTGTTTTTAAATTTAATTCGACTGCGTCTCTCCTTCCATTGCCGCTATATGTATGCATTAAGTTGTGTAACCTAAGTTTCCGTAGTACAAACCTGTATAAACCTTAGCGTGGGAAGGGAGGTCGTCCATCCAACTAAATGAATATGTAACATCTTACATAAACAAGTGAAATATATTCTCACATTGTAAGTCATTAGGCATTATCTCATTAGAGTTGAATGGTTCAAGGTGCTCACGGTGAAGTCTGAAGGTGGATTGGTCACGACGTGAAGATGAGATGGCATAGGGTGAAAGTTGCTTACATCTTGGCTATAGCGCTAATGAACGCCTAACTCATGGCACTACACCTGGCACGACAAGGTGATCGTGTTGTCTCTCAGTAGCGGTTTTCTTACATATTGAGTAGCGCGCCTTTAAAAATTCCTACAAAAAATCCACCCTTATGAAAATTCGTCCATAGGAGCAAAATCCAAAACGCACATATGGACTAATAATCATGCTATCTTATTAGTATCTTATGGAATATTTTCATAGGAACAATATTATACTGTCGGGTAGAGTGAAATATACCCACCGCTCTGTCTCTGTCTTGATTATTTTTTTTTTCTTCTTTCTTATAAAGTTATTCAAATATGCACAATTTTGACCTGCGTATTCTGGAATATTGGAATTTTTTATATTCTTTCAAATGCACGGGTCATTTCACACAAATAATTTGAATAAAAAAATATTCGTATAGAATATTATTTGTACTTCTTTTCCAAGCGAAAGATATTCCCCTGAAATGGGGAAATTGAAATTCCTTTAGCTGCGTTTAGTAACCAAATCTAAATTTAAAAAAAAAACTAATTCCCAACCATCCTTTTTCCTTCCCCACTTTCACTGAACTCAGTCTTACGACATTCCTTTAAAGAATATTCCTATGGAAGAAGCCATAGTTCCACTGTTACACAGAAAATCTGATAATGATTCATTAAAACGTTAACAAATTATTTATCTTTTTTGACATTAGCTCCATACAGGAGGCCCTGCGGAAAATAATTTCCCTCGGGGCCTGTCTTCTTTGGGGATGCTGTGCGTCTTTTTGGAGAATCACCGATCTAACAGGGAACCACCTCAGTCAACCAATAAATGCCATACACATCTACCTACATAATATAACATTAGTACAAAAACTTAAAATAAAAAATATTAGATTAACAAGACCGACAGATGCACGAATTTTGCTGGTTTAGCTTGCACTCAGGCCTTGGGCCTATTTTATCAGAGGGTCAAAATATTTTCGCTTTGCAATAAAAACCAAATAAGTGGAATGATTATAAAGATATTCGAAAACTAAAAACTATTTTTGAAAGGTAATAAATACGCTTTTAAATTTTATGAAGCGAAATAAACAGAGTATTTGATTAATTATACTAAATCAAATACATTAGAATTCTAAAAAACATTTATGATAACAGCAAAGCTAAAATTAAATTGGAGAAAGAAGGAAAGGAAATCAAAATAGAAAGAGGTGTACGCCAGGGCGACCCCCTCTCACCTAAACTTTTTACGGCGGTCCTGGAGGAGGTCTTTCGTCAATTAGATTAGGGAAAATGTGGACTGTTTATTAACGGTAAAAAGCTATCACATTTAAGATTTGCGGATGATTTGATAATTCTCTCGCTGACGAGTGTAAGCCTGCAGTTGATGCTGAATGAACTAGATAGAGAAAGCCGAAAGGTGGGATTAATCATGAACACAGAAGAGACCAAAGCTATGACAAATGGGAAGCAAGAACCTATCAGGATTATTAACAATCTGGTTGACTATGTGGATGAGTATGTATACCTAGGTCAAATAATTTCTCCTGTAGATTTAACCACAAAAGAAATAGACCGACGTATTGGAAATGCTTGGAAACAATATTGGAGTTTGAAAGAAATAATGAAAAACAGTGAAACTAGGATAACTATCAAACGGAAACTTTTTGATACCTGTATACTTCCTGTACTTACTTATGGTTGCCAAACTTGGGCACTCACGAAAATTCATAATAAGAAACTCGAAACTTGCCAAAACTCCATGGAAAGAAGTATGATAGGGAAAAGACTATCCGATAGAATAAAAATTGAATCCATTAAGAGACAAACAAGAACAAAAGATGTCATAAAAACAATAAAAAATCTAAAGTGGAAGTGGTCGGGCCACACAATCAGAGGAAGTGAAAAATGGTCAAAATTAGTCATGAATTGGTTCACAAGTGACAAGAAGAGAAAACGAGGTAGACCATATAGACGGTGGGTTGACAACATCAAAGCCATAGCAGGTGGTACATGGACAAGAGTAGCTAATGATAGAGAGAAATGGCTACAGTTGGAGGAGGCCTTCGTCAACTAGTGACATACAGATAGGGAGTCGATGCATGACATGTTATAAATATTATAAATAATGTAATGTAATTTACTGTCTGAATAAAGGCTATTATTATTATTTATCATAATTATTATATTTGAAGTACAAAAATTTTGCATTCAAACGTAAAAAAGTTTTAAAAATAACTCACCTTACATTTTTTCAAACTAAAATTTTACAGATAACGAAAAACATAAAAACACATAATTATTTTATTAACTAAACGTTATTATCACCTTACTTTTCTGTTGTCCATGTAAAAATAAGTAGGTAATAAAAAAATTCGAAAGCTTCTTAAATTTTTTTCAAATTGCAAAAAATTTGGTTTCATAATGATGAATATTTTACTTGTTTTGTGGTTAACTTTTGAATTTGAATAAAAAACGTGGTGTTTGTTCGTTCTTTCAACAACAAAAAAATCAAATAAAAAAAAAAAAAATTATTGTACAACTAAAAATATAAAAGGTGTAGCTTATGGGTAGACCCCATTTCTTCCAGCTAATCACATACATATTATATTGTAATGTTTATTCAAAGAAGAATATTGTAATGTTTATACAAAATAAGAAAAATACAAAATTAGGTGTTTCATTTATGTGAGGACTTAAGGTGTAATGACATGTGTTAAGACAATAAAACTAAACACATGCATCTTTTTTGGGTGATAAAAACATCTTTGGCATTTACTGATTTCCCCAAAAGATAATAATACCGTATTTTATTATTGAATATACATAACCATAGTAAGCGGCTATTACTGATTCGACATCATATGTATCACCTCTCTACCTGATAGTAAGGAAGACACAACGATCGTGCCATGTCTCCCTCGGGGGTTCCCACCTTTTTATACCATCCACATCATAATTCAATATCAGCTGGAACGGTTCAGTCCCAGTCTGCCAGATTTCATGGGAAAAAGCATGTAGCTACAACCATATTTTAGGTAAAATAAGAAAATAAATTGTAAAAAAATATTAAAACAGTGGAATTGGATTGAATGGGTGGTCACCGCATCATCTGCATTATTCGATCATATAGCGGAGAGCTGAACCACAACAATGACGTTGGGTGACCTCGTTTTGGAATTGGAATGAACGGGTGATCGCCGCATCATCTGCATTATTCCATCATATAGCGGAGAGCTGAACCACAACAATGACGTTGGGTGACCTCGTTTTGGAATTGGAATGAATGGGTGGTCGCCGCATCATCTGAATTACTCGATCATATAGCGGAGAGCTGAACCACAACAATGATGTTGGGTGACCTCGTTTTGATTTGTTTTGAGGTTCGAGTTTTACGCAGAGTAGGTATGTCGAATTCAGATGGAGACGGTAATGATCCTCGTAATTTGAACTTTAAGTGTGCAAAATTTCATCAATAGAACCAAAATGTTTCTTTAAGGGGCGGGAAAATGGAGTTGGGGTAGTTTTTCAAAATATCATGTAAATAGTGACTGTCCTCTTGTTTTGAGTGTAAAGTTTCATCTATCGCGGAATAAAAATATAGATTTGCATAAAATACTGTTCTTTACATATTATTTCATATACTAGCTGACCCGACGAAATTCGTACCGCCTCAGAATCAATAACTGTTGTGTTAACTTATTAGCTGAATTAAATTCAGTTTTTTTATTAAGTTAAAAATTACACAATGAAGCAATTATCGATGTGCAACTGTCCGTATTTTGTTTGTCGGTAGGTATCAAAGATGGCGTTGTGTACGGATTTATATTTTTGGTGATTTTATTACTTTTTCACTTTCTTACGGGAATTTGGGAGGCGGATACGGGTGCCGCCGCCCCGGGAACTATTTATTGGATAAACAATACCTCTGCCATAGGTCACCCCAAGTGGTTCGCTACGTTTGGTGATTTAGCAGGGATGCCTGGGTTCACGGGGTGATGTTTGTCCGGTCTTGGCTGCGGATGCTTCTGCCCACCTGCTGCGTGGCGGGCCGGATCGATAGAGACTGGACGAGGGAGGCCTTTTGATCTTTCCAGCCGGACTCTCTCGACCCGTTGCCTTGCACCGCAGTTGGAGGGTTGGATTCATATGTCCGTCACTCCCGGACATACTGACCCCCCAGATTCTTACCCACCCTTCATACCTTTTTCCTTCCCAGTACTTCCTATTAGGTATGTTATGGAGATCCGTAACCGCATCCGAAACTATCGGATATCCGAAATAAAAAAATATCCGTATCCGTAACCGAAACCGATATAAAAGTTTCGGATAGTTTCGGATAAAGGCGGAGTCTAAATGACATGGCCGAGCCGTCATTTGTCATAAAAGCCGCGCGTGACTGATTATAAAAACAAATGATAATATAGACTAGAAATAAAAGTCAAATCTTGCCATTTGTATTTTACTTTTATAATTTTAAAATTCTAATATCCGTAACCGAAATTATCCGAAACTAGCGGATAATTCGAAATAATTTCATATCCGTAACCGTATCCGAAACCGGAATAATATTATTCCTATATCCGTATCCGTATCCAGATCCGAAATCGCATATCCATAACATCCCTACTTCATATCATCCCATTCCTTAAAAATACCCTCCACACAGCATCTCCTAGGATGATATAGGTCCTGAGAGAAATTATTTTACACGTGAAAAAAAAAGTTTCATTTCAGAGATTCATTATAAATTTTGTATTTTTCCTTTGGAAAGGTGCAGATATACGTTCACCGTTTGTGTCATTTTCGACTATTGACATTTAGTGCGTAAGAAAGAGGGGCAGCATTATATGATTAAGAACAAATGCAAAACAATCAGCGCATTGACATTTGACGTTTTTGAATTTTTGGAATTCACGCACAGTTCAATATTATACCTATCACAATATTGCTGCAGTTCTTTCAAAATATGAGAATTCGTTCTATACAAAATGTATGATAAATTTAATTTTCTTCATAACTTTCTTTTTCGTGAATTTTTGCTATGTTTTAATAGTTACACTGTTATCCGGGCGGAGACAAATCCAACAAATCAAAGATCATCAAAATCGTTCCAGTCGTTCTCGAGTTATAAATAGTGTAACTAACCCGACTTTGTTTTAAATATTAAGATAACTGACGGAAATCCCCGATGTTGCACGGACTTTACGCAGAGTTTTTCGAAATCTGATGTAGACAGTAATTTTTCTCTTATTTTAAACGTCAAGTGTACAAAATTTCACCAAAAAATATCAAAATACAACTATATACGGGGCAGGAAATGGAGATGGGGTGATTTTTTGAAAGTCAAGTGTGCAAAATTTCATCAACCTCGGAAAAAACTGTAGATTTGTATGTAAATCCACGCCGCCGCGCAGCCCGCCACGCCGCCCGCCACAGACAATGAACTTTATATATTAGATAGAAGAAGATTGGCTATGAAAGAAAATCGATTTTTTAACGTACAGATAAAATCGGTATTAGGTTCCTTGACAATCAGTTGACAGGAAAAAGCCTGCAAAAATTGGAATTTTTTCGTATTTTCAGTTGTTGAAGTTTTTCATTTACACCGTCCTCCCATTATAAATTCAAAATGGTTCTATAAACCCTCAAAATTAATTCAATTTCGATGAAATAATAAAAGTTAAAATTCTGTTCCGAACCGATCCTGCCAAGTCGGTCTAGGACTGCTCTAATATTAGCCCTGCTTCATCCTACCTCTCTAGGCCGTGCGCAGTCTTTCTTCCCATCTCCCTCTCTTATCATTAGGTGTTCCGTGGTGTTATTGGCACCAGACGGTGGCAGACCGACCAAATGCCCCAAACATTTGGCCAAACCGAGGAATTAAAATAGAAGCGAAACATTAAACGGTCAAGTAAATTTTGCAAATGGTTTTGTATTTCAAAAAATCTTCCTCCGAACAAAAAATAGTTGCTTGATACCCTAACGTCAATAGCGTTTTTTTTTTTATTCTCAAAAAAATTAAGGTAATGAAGGTATTATGTTGACAAATAAATTTTCGTCGATGATTTAAAATGTGCCATTTTCGATTTGCCGCCAAAATTACATGTTCGTTTTTGTTCTTGAATTCGGCGGCGTTGACGTCACGCCGGGCAACGTTGATGACAGCCGTCTAACCAGAGAGTGGCGTTTTCTATGTCATAATGATGCTGTCGCCAGTTGGAACCATTTCGGTTTTTCAAATCAATAATTGTGCATGAAAATATCAAAAATACACATTTTTATTACAAGGATCAGAATTAGAAAGATAAGCTTTAAATCTTCCACACATTTAACGGTATTCATAGTTCGTGAAAATACACCATTGGTAACTCATAAGTCTCCAGAAAGTTATAAAAAAAAGATGTAGAAGGACGAAACAAGGACGGAGCCGACTATTCACAATGCTCCGAAGTTCCAAAGTGGCCGATAAATAATCTAAACCTAATTGATATCGTCCAGCTGAGTTCTAAGTTATTTGGATGACAATACGCTTTAGCACCGCACAGACAGACAATCTCACAATCATAGTATGAGAAAGATTATAGACCTAAGACCTAACTAATATACATCCCGGTGATTTCACGCTCCCATATTCGAGGCTCATTTGTTTAAGTTTTTTTTCATTTTTTTATCCAAAAATTGTGACTCTGTATCATTATCATGTAAAAGCCCTGCAGGGCGTTGCAAATTAATACACAAACAATTACACAACCTCATTATCACAATGAGGAAGATTGTATACCTAACATTTTGATAATGAAATGCTTCGAAAGTCCACGTAGGTGGAGTGACGAAACGGGGCGAAACAAGCATTGTCAAAGAAGACGTCTTTAAACGGTAAAGGGCTCGACTGCCTTGGACAACTCTCGACAACTTCTTGATCGAATTCAGTTATTTTACGATAGTCATTAACAGCATCTAGAATACGGGTTCTAATTTTTAAAGTATTAAAGCACCGATTGCAAACTGTCCGGGGGATGAGTTTTTTGGTGGATGTTGACTTTCTAAAAGTTACAGGAAACGTAAAACTCAGTATGTTCCATAAAGAAGAGAGGTTCTTTATGTTGCAAGTAGGTAGATAGACAAAACAACGTGAAAGCTTCCGAAACGATAGGTATCCACCTACAATGGCCACGACACAAGGGTAATCAAACCATTATCTTCAACGTGCTAAATATAAAAGATATTATCTTAGCAAGTGCATTATTAGGCATGATACTGTACAACAAAAATAGAACAAAGCTTTCAATTGATTTACTACAATGTTTCACATCAATGATTGGCCGCTCGACTATAGTCAGGATTGCGGGTAATTTAAGATCCGTCCCTGTCGGGGAGGGTGATGGAGAAGGGGGGGAGGGGAGGAGTGAGGGGGGCGGGAGCGCGCCGGGCCGGGCAGGCACGCGCGCGCAGTGTCGGTCCACCGCCGCCATGCTCCTGCTGGCCCGCGCGCTCCCGCTGCTGGCGATCGCGCTGCTCGCGCTGCCGGCCCCCGGCCTGGCCGCCCAGAAGAAGCCCACCCCCGCCCCCGCGCCCGTCCAGGCCAAGGAAGCCGAACCCATCATCGAGGAGGTCACGGCCAAGCAGCTGGAGAGAGTGCTCAACGAGAAAGACTATGTAGCCGTGTATTGGTGTAAGTGGCTGCGAGTCGCCAGCTTTTGCGTGTGCCTGTGTGTGCTGTTCCATCCATGTCAGTGTTCGTTCTTAGTCCTAGTCCGCGATCGTCAGGATACTTACCCGGTTCCCGGTATCCGGTACTCGGTACCCAATACCCAGTACCCAGTACCGGGAGCTGAAGCCGCCTGAACCTCCCGAGCATCAGCCAGCCTCCGGCACCTCGTGGGCTCTGAGCCCGCCATGTGCGCCGACATTTTTAACGAAGGAAGTTTATAATACCCACGAATAAATTCTCTCTTCCGACCATTAAAGCCCGACGATAATAACCATAAAGTTAAATCATAAAAAACCAAAAGAGAAATAACAAAATTAGGACTTTATTAACGACGAATCAAAAATAATCCCGCCCCGTATGTTTGCACCAAAGGAGCTTTCGGATTCAGTCGACTTCTCTCGTGAAGTTTGTCTTTCAAATGTGCGGAATAGATTTAGAAAACCTACACAGAAATAAACTGGGCATTAGTTTCACATTAGTCCGGTCATCGGATGAGACGCTATGGTCGTCAGGCTGCAGCTCACGGATGCTGTGTCATTAATCTGTCACCTGGTCTCGCTGGGCATGGACTGGGTTGCTAGTTGCTGGTTGCTTTGGCCGCAAACCGCAAGTGTGTCATGTGTCCCAATCCACTGGGAATGTTTTGACGAGCCCGGCCAGAGCATTTCACCCGTCCAAACTGTCCTCCACGTCACGTAGACGAGTTTATTTTCAAAGATATCAAACAGTTGGATATTAGCTATTCGATAATGCCTACGCGAAACAAAGAAACCCATTAAATCAATGTCCTTCTCTCGTGTAATATACACAAAGTCCCCTCACTCCAATCGCGCTACATTAGAGTATATCTCGTATAGAAATGTGTGCTTATTTTCTAAAATACATTACGGCATCATGTCTTTCCCAACATTTTGTAATCCAAGAAGATCTCGAAATAATCGCAGAAAATGTGGATTCCGAAGTTTAATCCGCAGCTGCTCCAGAAATGATCTCGTTGTTTATTTATTCCCTCGAAACCATTTGTTATTGTGTTATTATTGTTTCCACGCTCTTGCGGGGGTTTATTTTGACGGAACACTTTGAAAAGTAATAATATTATAAAGAGTGAAAAATACCCAATAAACAGACTAACCCGTTCAGGTTAGTATTCTATCAGCGCCCAGTGGCAAGGAGCCTATCACAACCAATCAACAACTTAAAGGTTTTCGATTAGTTGACTATGTCTTTACAAAGCTTTCAATATAATAAAAGCTGTTTTCTAATCCAGTAATAATCAAGTCAGATTTGAACAGCACGCCTCTATAAATCTATGTTCCATTCCATTCCATATCCCAAATGTTGATTAGTCTTCTACTGAAATCGACTATTATTAATCGACTATCTTCACAGAATAACAATACAATTCCAGGCATCATTTTTCTGTCGTATTCTAAACGATCGGGTTGTTAGTGATACGCTTATGTTTTGATACCAAATGCAAAGGAGAACATGGTAAAGGTAAATCTTCCTCACGCAGGGTTTCTATAAAAAGCTTTATGATTCAAAAAATAAAATCGCTGAACCAGACCAAAAGGCCTGATTTTCTGATATGATAACTGGCCACGTAATATAATGGATTTATAAAAATAATAATGTTCGCATCTTCTTCGCAGCATTTTTAGATCATTAATTATCAACAGACCTTAACACCATTTACCAATATTTTAATAAACTGAACCAGCTATATTTTCTGGTCTTGATTTTCTCCAAAGTATCGGTCACATGAAAATATCTCTAAGGGAAAATATTGCGTGGGAAATGTTTATTTGTTGGAGTTGTTTCACAATAGACTTCAAATGCCTTCAGCTAACAGCTCCCAATGTCTTCAGTAAATACATCACAATGTCTTCATTAAACACATCATAATAACTTCAATAGGGTATTTATTATTCGTGTAAATCCTTTAGTATCCCATGCAATTTGGCAGTCTGTTGACTTTTGACGGATGTTTGATGTTCCGTTAACCTTTTTGTGATCTAAAAAATAAACACACAGATCAACAAAATGATTTACGAAATTGTTCAGGATTTCGTCTGATTTTTCGGAATCATAAATCTTCAGTAATTTAGTGTTTGTACGTATAAAAAGTGGAATTAAGTTTTAAATTGGTTTCATTTACACATTACCGAGGACTTCCTCCAAATAAACATATAATTCTATAACAATAATAATTTTCTAATTAAAATAATTTTATTCTCACATTAATGTTAGAAATTGTTTTGGATTTATAACCACCTACCCTCTGCGGATAAGCTAAGATTCCCGAAAGTAAAACCATATTATAATGTACACCTAAATATAATTTACCTAATATTAATTATTGATGAGCTCCGTGGTCGAGGGATAAGGCTCTGGACTCGCAATCCGGAAGTCGCGGGTTCAAATCCCGGCGTGCTCCAGCAAATTTCATTTGATTAATTTGTTTTATTTCACAATTTATAATATATAGGTAGTATATTTACGGCATGTTCAAGTGGATGATACTCTCAGTACCGCCCTGGTGAAAGACCAGCTTTCAGAATTGTGTTTGATGACATACTCTTCCTCCTCGCCTCCCTCTCCCCGCTACCTTCAGCCTCACAACATGCCCCATTTGGGGAATGCCATAGCCTCACTGGCTCCAGACGGTTGAGAGCAGCTGGGATTCTTGTGCGGTATTCACACAAAAAAACGTTATAACCGAGAAATATCGAAACTGGACAGCAAAAACTTACGAGAGAAACGTAAAACTCATCACTTAGTATTTGTTTATTATTGTGTTTAGTTCATTCTTCTTTCGTATGGTGGGGGGTCAGAGGGGTCATTGATCTCCACTTAATAAAAAAAATCAAATTCTGCAAGTATTTTGATTTTTTTTCAACGTTCAAAGTCAATATCAAAGTGTGGTTGAGCCACGTATATATTGACTTATTTATAAATTTTATTTTATTTAACCCTGACTTATTTTTATTTTATGGTGTTTAAAACGATTTACCACTATTTTTGGAAAAAACCGATTTACGTACAAAATCAATTGCGATATTTCTAATTCTTTATTTTGTGGAGCACTTACCATGAAAGTCTGTTTCCTCCTTTTATTGTTAATAACATAGTTAAATTTTAATAATAGTAAGTGAAAATGTTATTTTCTTTTTTACTGGAATAAAAACTTATAAAAAAATTAAAAAAAATAAAATTATTTGATTTTTAAGTCGACGTTAAGAGCAAAACCTTCAAATGCAGAGCAATCACTCGAATTGACTAGATAATGATCGACATCTCGTATGAAAGAGCTATGTAAATTTTGAAATCGTGATGAATTACATAATTATATCATGAAAAATATTTTAACAATATTAGGTTCAATAGGGGTAGACTCAAAATAATATTAATATGTAAATGTTATGTAATAATTGAAGTTCATATTTTGTATGAAAATTTTCATAACTAATAATACGAGAATTATGGATGTTTTCATTTGTTCTCCTACTTGTGTGTGTGTGTGAATTTCTAAAAGTGTATAAAAAATCAATGACTCAATTGAAACCTCGAAGGGAGAGAGTGGGTTGACAATTTGATTAAATTGGTTACAACTATAAATATACATAGAAAGCTGAAAGCAAAAGTGATAGATGAGATAGCACAGTGCGAATTCGTTTAATAAATATTATAAGCGCTGCCAGGTTTGACTCAAACAAAAGTGGCTCCACATCTTTGGTCAGAAACAAATAACAGATAAATTAAATTCTTGAAGCTTCATAAAAACGTGCGGTGTGCTTTGTGTTAGTCTTCAATAATTACTCTCTCTAATTACCGAAAATCATATGTTTGAGCGTCCATGATTGCCCTTACTTAGAACGGGTGACTAAAATTAAATTCTTGGGTATTATTTTTGACAGTAATTTAGAGTGAAAAGAAAATCACTACAGCAAACAAACTTAGAAAAACGATATACTTCCTTAGACATACATACTCGCCACATTCTTAACTTGAATCAACTCAAAGACTTTTACAAAAGCTTTTAAAACAATTTACTCTACACTACGTAAATCTTTAATCGATTACGGTATTATACCCTAGGGACGAGCGTCAGCTGCCGCCATTGATCCGATTTTTACAGCCCAGAAACTAATTATAAATATTATTCTAAACCGATCATAAGCAGTTCGGATGAAATCTTTAGGAGAATCTGCGTTTTGGACATTAGGCAACTTTATGCTAAAAACATACCAGCGTACCTCTTCTAGCACAGAACAGCTTTTGAAAATGTTCAAAATGCTCGAGGTACTAGAACCAAAGGTCATAATCTCTTACTCTTCCTTTTCGCACTTTTTAAAAACATTGCAATAAATCTGTACAATGCACTTTCACTGGCCAATAGACAGAATATAACTTATTTTAAATATAAATCAAAAATCAAGCATTGGATCACAGATCAAACATCAAAGATTTAATCAAAACCAATTGATAAGTATGCATTTCTAATGATACGATGCTGATTATCTTTTATTTTGAAGGTAACATTGTGCTGTTATTTGTATTTTTGTCATAAACTGCTTATGTTATAAACTGCGCCTGCTTCCAACACAGGAGTTCCTAGTAAGACAAGCGTAGCACATCACCAATTGTAATAGAATTAATAAAGATGAATATTAAAAAAATCTTTCGTTGTGAGAAAAATTCGGATAGCTTATAAGTCTTTTCAGATTAAGATAACTATGTTACTCATTGAGGTGTATATATCTCAATGTGTTTACTACACTTCTGGTGCATTAACATGCACTTGTTGCATCAGAATCTTCTCCCGATTATATTCGATCTTATAACTTATAATGCATTCCACTTGTATCTGTGCTATTTACAGCAAATTATCTTATTAGAAGTATTTTGGGATGAGCAAATGCATGCAATACTTCCAGACAGAAATGATGCTTGCACTCGTAATATCTTCTTTTTACATTGGCTCATATCATGCATAACGCATACCTTCTGTTCTAGGCCTAATGGCCGCTATACACGACACCTTTTTTTAGCCCGATTCCAATTAGAGACAAAAGTCAACATTTTTCGATTTACTATCACCTATATTCATATCTAGGATTTCAATTGTCATCACTGCAAACAACACACGAACCATACTGTTTGTTGTGATGCCTACTGAAATCGTAGATATGAAAATAGAGATGAAAACAGCGATCGCGTAAAGCGAAAAATGTTGACTTTTGTCTCCAATTGGAATCGGGCTGAAAAAAGGTGTCGTGTATAACGGCCATTAGTTCTTTATATCTTGTTAGTAAGCTGTTTGGATGATTAACTGGCTATGCAATGCTTGTAGTCCAGACAGAAACGCTATTGCACTCGTATAACCTAGTGATTATTTTTGACCTTTCATAACTCATGTCTTTCTGTTTGTGGCCCTGTGTTCTTTATGGGATATGTATCTTCATAGTGGTGCTTTGGAATGATCAAACGAGTTAGCGACACTTCTAGTCCAGACCGAAAGTATCTTGTGATTATTTTGGATCACAGAAAACTCATGTCTTCTTGGTGACCCTTTCTTTAAGTGCGTGTCTTCCTCACTGTACCTTATTAGAAACTGCTAATATAATCATGCTAGCGATAATATAGAGCACGAACAAATATTTTACATAATTTCTAACAAATTTTACAATTCATTATACTTGAAAAACTCAACTTTAATATCTTTATCTTCGGGCAATATTGGGAACAATGATCCCTAGCAAATCGTAGCTTTGCAGGAAGACAAAAGACAAGTGATAGTGACACGTCATTCGTCTGTATATCGCTGGCTACAAGTTGGCTGGTTGGTTTGGTTAGGAAGGATTGTTCCGATATATTTTTAGCTGGGAATTCAGAGTCAGACGTTTGTCTCTGTCACCAGACAGATTCCAGTATACCGACACTCAACCAATACGCCCAGCAAGTAATGGAACATGGATGAACTGTGATGCTGAGGGTTGCGAGAACGGAGGTCGTGTTAAATGATTCTCGTGGCGTTACAGATGGTTTCAAGGTCGCTTCCAAATTAGCATCGATTCCATAAAAAGTTCTATGGTCTCTTCGCATTCAATCAAACCAAATCAAATCACTGAAAAGAGTTCACCCAACCTTAAAAAAAAACAAATTTATTTACCACCAAAAGTTGTCCTTCACTTTTGAAATTATTCCATGCCCCTGAACTACTTTGAGGAGTCACTTGCATGTTATGTTGAGAATATCTATTATATATTTACCATTTTGGTGCCCAAAGCATAGAACCAATCACAACCATCTTTATTAAAATATTAGCGATTACCCGGCCTGCGTTGGAATGCCACTCAAAGAAAAACATTGTTTCTCCCTGTGTGTCCTTTCGCCATGCGTCTCCATTCCCCTCCTGTGTCTCCTTCCCCTCTCCGCATTCCTCTTGGACCTTCCTCCGTAAAGCGTTCCCCTTCCCAACGCCGCGTTCTCCTTCCACCTTCCCTGCCTTCCCACCTCCCTCATCCCCTCTCGTTCGAAACCCCCTCCTTCATTCCCCTGCACCCTCCCGGATTCCCCTTCCTCTCCCTCCTTCCCTCGCTGCCGCTAAACTATATGAAATACATACATTTTTCAAAAACTTTCGCGCCACCTATTGCCATTTATTAATTATAATTGCGTAACGCCAGAGCTCACCAGTATACATAGTAACTTTCGCGGGCGTGCGCACAACAAATCACCAAAGTTTCATTACAATCGGATGAATAGTACAGGAAATAATTTCATAACGCCAGAGCTTACCGCTATATATAGAAACCATCGCGGGCATGCGCACATCAAATCACAGGGACAAACAAAGAAACGTTCATTTTTATACGATTAGTAACAGAGAATTTAAAAGAGAAAGATTCATAATTTATTTATTATACCAAATTAATCAATTTCAATATTTAGCAACAAAAGTATGGATTTCTTTCACAGTCAAGTGGACACGATTTTGGATTGTGGGCACAAATAAATAGCACGGTGAAAGATACTTCATGATATTCCCAAACGTGTTGCTGAACCCATACGGAGCTGTCCAGAACTGTCCGGATCTGACGGGATGTTTATCCTAAGCAACTTCTGACAGGATCGTTATTCCAATCATAAATGTTCACTTCCACTGCAGACTTTTATATTCCGAGTATTCAATCGAAATATCTTTAGGCAACCCGTAAATCATTTCCATCAGCGGAGAAGCCCGAGCAGTTGAGCAGGTTGGTAGCGTGGCACCGCAACACCAGGATAAAAATATTTTGGTCTACTTTATTTTTGTGGAGTTCTATTTCTGTATCCTCGCGGATTTAACTTGTAACTTTGGTCATTTTGCATTCAAAAATACATTGATCCTGATTTGTAATCCATGGACGTGTTTTGGAGAGTTTGGCTTAGTGCTCGTATATTTCAATGATTCAATACTATCCACGTTTAATTTTTCGAGATATAGAGCACAAAAAATACTAAAATAAGTTTTACATATCGATGAGATCTGATACCTAGGAAAGTATATTTTTATTAATTAAAACATTTAAATTACCACAGGATTTTACGGGTTATCTGTAGACGATTTTGAGTGCTGAACCCTCCACGGAAATCTACAGTTAAATGTGAACGATATGTTCGTTACTAAACCGAAAACCAATTATTTACCATGTAGTCAAAGATGATTTTTAATCAGAAAATATACAGCGTAAATATACCTTTTATACGTCAACGGCGGAAATTAATAGTGTTCTTTTATTTTATCCGAATGACTGTTACGGCTTCGAATTCAAATACGTAATTTTAAAAACAGAAAGATTGAGATTAGGAAGGATTGGACCGATAATTGAATAGAAAGATGCCCATATTCAGAAAACTTAAATAAGTGTAAATAAAGACTAGTTTTATAGGAAAAAAATACGCAAGAAAACAACTGCCTTTTAATTTTGGACATTTCAAAACAGCGCATTTTGGTAAAATTTCTTGCGACAAGTCTCTCAGCTTATCAAACTGATTTTATAAGCCGTGTGAAGACTGGAAATTTGCGCGTACGCGATTAGACCTGTCAAAAAACTTCCGAAAGAATAAGTTCTGTAACTTGCTATAAATTGCTTAAAGCGACTTTAGGTTTCGTTTACATTGGTAATTTGGCCATAAATCGCTGACATAAGCGATTTATGGGACAAAACTTACGAGTGTAAAGCTAGCCTAAAACGCAGAATGAAATAGATAATTGTTAGAAGCCATTAAAAATGTATGAACATTAATAATATTCAATAAAGTTTTGAAACACAAGTATTTAATATCTCCATATTTACCTTGAAAGTACTCCATCAAACGATTGATTTATTATTATTTTTAATTGATAAACTAACGTTTAAACAAGATTTTTATGCATGGCACAAAGAGTAGATAACAAATATTATAATCAATAATTATCATAGCTCAGTGGTCAGAGCTGCTGACCGGCAACCAGATGGTCACGGGTTCAATTCCCGTTGGCGGCCAGTATCTTTTCTCGGGAGATTTTTTCAATGTAGATGAGTGTTTCAGGCTGATAATTATCGATTGATTTATACTCGTATTTGAATGCAATGGGCTGAGGTAAATGGTCACTATGGTCAGTGCCAGTGAGGTGCGCCTGGCGGGTGGCCAGTGGCCAGTGGCCAGAGGTGGTGCGATGGCGCTAATGACTCATGACAAATATTTAATGCACGGTTTAAATTAAAAGAAACCACATATCCCCACTATTTGGACTTCCTACCTATCGCAAGAGTTTTGCTGTAGGCCAAGTCCACAGCTTTGCATCCCTCCCAAGGCACCGGCACCGGCACCGGCACCGGGTCTCAAACGAATCTCAAGGCATGAAAGACTTAACAACTCAATACTTCCAGAATCTATAATTAAATATTCAAAAGAAAGAATGGCAGCCCTACGAAAGTTACAAGCGCAAAACAATCAAAACCAACCAATTTATTATACTAGCTGGTACCCGGCATGCGTTGCTAGGCCATTTAATAACATTCCCCTCTCGCGTTTCCACTCCGCCTCCTCCACCTTTCCTCTCCCCACTCCACTCCCCCCCTTCCCCCATCCCGCAAACCGCCCTCCAGAGTTCCCCTCCCCCTCCAAGGTTTCCCTCCCCCCTCCCAGGTTCCCCTCCCACTTCCATAAATTAATACCCGGTATATTTAGTTTTCAAACAGCTCGCGTACCACCTATTGCAATTTTTTGTACAAATTTCATAATGACCACATTTCACCAGACAATAACGAACACAACTAAAAAAGAATTATCCAATTTGGTGCAGTTATTCTTGGTGCAGTTGTTCGGAAGATACGCGGAACATACATTTTAGCGATTAATTTTTATTAATATACTAGTAGACCCGGCAACACGTTGCTGTGGCTAACGAAACCTTTATAACCAATGCCATCTGTTAAATCAAATCCACACTGCCCGGTTGTCAGCCCGCTGCCCGCTGCCGCTTGGCCAGATATATTATATATTTCAACCAATTTACACAAAACCTTGACAAATTATATAACTAAAAAACTTCCTCATGAATCACTCTATCTATTGGAGAAAACCGCATGAAAATCCGTTGCGTACTTTAAAAGACCTAAGCGCACATACATCGTGAGCGATTTCATTTTATACTTAGTAAAGATAAAGATAGATAGATTGCTTTGTGAGTTCTATGGGTTGTATGTAAATATTATAAAAACTACAAAGTAAATAATGCTGGAATGAATAATCATTTAATTTTTATTAAAGTTCTGTGGCACGTGTAGAAGTCATCGTCGTACTTATTATAATAGGTTATATACGACATAATACCTACGTAATATAATATTATATACGACTTATTATAATTCTATTAAAATAGTAAGTAATTAACATTACCAGCCTTGTTGAAGGTCAGGGGAAGAAGGTACAAGAAACAAGGCCAAGTGCCTAACTGCAAATTGTTATGGAATTCTGGTTTTTACTAAAAGTATCGGCAAAGAGAAATGTTAGAAACACCAAGAGTTGATTAATTAGTTTAAACTTTACATTAATTAATTCGTTGTGGTCTTATTTTAAGTGCCCATTGCAAGGAGCTTTCCTGATATCGAAGCACTTAAAATCAGTTAATTACAATTCGTTCGTTAGAGAAATAGTTAAATGTTTAGGATATTTTGTGTTTTCCCTTCACCTCCGGAAGGTAGATTTGGTATCTGGACAGATACCAAATTTACCTTACTTCCCTATAATTATTATACATATGCTGGTGTCGTAGGTTCGTTAATGCTCACTTCCCGTCCAGAAATTATTTTCGTCTCGCATTTTCATATTAAAAACATGGACCACCACCTCGAGCAGAAGACTCAACAGAGGACCGTTTTATCTACTACCTACATTCAAAAAGACTTGCTTCAACTAAAATTCATATGAAAAGATGAAAAATATATAGGTAGTATTTCGAATCCCAAGAAAAATACCACCCGAATAGGTAGTTAAGTTACTAAAATACTAACCTGATATTTAAAATACTAATTGGTTAGTTAAACTCGATTATTACACAATTTGATATTATCATAATCAAATCAAAAAGTATAGGTATTCGGGTTAGTGAAAAATTTATAATTATCTTTTTTACCACCATTTCTCCTTCAACAATCCCAGAACTCCATCCCCAATTCACCACTGCCTCGTTTTATTTTTTTAACATTAGCTCCACACAGGAGGCCCTGAGGAAAAAATTTCCCTCAGGGCCTATGTCATCTGAGATGCTGTGTGGAGGGTCGTTTTGAGGAGAGGAAGGAATGAACATTGGTCTTGAAGAGACCCTTGTTGTAAGAAGGAGGAAACACAGAGGCCGGCAAATCGTTCCACAGCCGAGCTGTTGAACACAAGAACGAATCGTAGAAACGACCCGTTCTCATGTGACAAATGACAACCTATGCTGGGCGCGTGTTGGGCGTGTTTCCCGACCATGCACCGGTGCCGAGAGGATCAATGATGCTAGTTCCGGAGCACCTTCTATGTAATACCGGTAGAACAAGAACAGCATTCCCACCTGCGACGCCTGGTGCTCTAAAGATTGCAATCCGTTTGTTAAGTTAAGAGAAACTATCAAATGGACCGCCCGTTTCTGCATTGTCGAGGGTTTTTTTAATAGGTATTTTGTGACTCCAGACCAGAGGTGGCTGCCAAATTCAACCATGGGGCGCCCTTGCGATTTGTACAGGGTTAGCAGTCGTTTACTACTAAAGTATCTGCAGGCCCTGTACAGAACGCCTAGTTTCTGAGAGGTTAACTTAACTGTGACTTCCATGGAGGCCTCGTACCTGAGCTGGTCACTTAGATTTACACTAAGCATATCAATTGAAGGGCCTGTTCGGAATATTGCTTCCGTTGGAGGAGACTAGATTTTCATTTCGATCCCTTTTAAACGTAATCAGACATGATTGGGTCTTTGAAACATTAAATTCGACGAGGTTATTATTACCCTAAGAGAACACAGTCTCGAGGTAAGCGTCCATTCTTTGCTTCAAAGCCCTCAGAGCCGTTGGAGTTTGTGAGCCCTTTGGGGGCATGTCAAACAAAAAGCTATCATGGACCATACTGCCATCCGCGTAACAATGAATTGGTGCACATGACAAAAGGTCGTTGATGTGCAACAAAAACACAGTCGGAGACAGAACCGATCCCTGCGGGACGGCAACATTTATCGAGTGTGAGGAAGAGGTGAAACCATCGACTACCGTCTGAATCGACCTCTCCCTCAAAAAGTCGGCAATCCACGTACACAAGGATGCGGGAAGTCCGTAAGAAAGCAGTTTGTTGACAAGTCCTCGGTGCAAAACCCGGTCAAATGCCTTGGAAATGTCCAGTCCAACCGTTTGGGTCTAACCCGAAACGTTCCAGGCACCGCCCCCAAACATGCGTCACATACGCGAGAAGATCACCGCACTAGCGGTTCCGCCGGAATCCGTATTGACGGTCATAATAATTTTGTTCTTCTCAAGGAATGTGAGCAGTTTGTCGTTGATCACACGTTCCATCACCTTAGACAGAACTGATGTGATCGCTATGGGACGGTACGGGTTGGAGCAGTCACCCTTCTTTGGAATAGGATGGATAACCGCTTTTTTCCAACCAGGGGGCACAGAGCCAGACTTCAGGGACATTTTAAAAAGCTTCGTCAAAATTGGAGCTATTTCTACAGCGCACCTCTGCAGTACCAGGGCAGGTATTCCGCCAGGCCCGCTAGTTTTATTAACATCAAGCCCTCGTAAAACATGGAGAACTTCCTGATGTCGGATCCTCAGCTTTTTCATATGAAAACCGCAGTGAGGAACCGACGTCGGGACAGCACCTTGGTCATCGAGGGTTGAGTTATCCGCAAAAAAAAATTCTAATAGGTTATTATCCTCGTACTTTAATAGAGTATTTTTTGCGATTATAGTGAAAAAAATTATGCTATTTATTAGTCGATTGTGCACTAGTGTTAGTCAGTAGTCTATTAGTAAAGGGTTTTTATGGGAACCTTGCGAAACCCTCACGAAAACCTTGCCCTCGCGGTTCCATCGGGCCAGGTGCAAAATCTATATTGGGTTAATTAGATAAATTTAAATCGGACTGTTAAATGTTTTCGAGATCTTTGCGATCGGAGAAAATACATTCTTATCAGCGAGTTGGCAGATCTCCAAGCTGTCGCCGCGGCCTGAACCGAACATATTCTGTGTACTAGGGAACTAGATGTTACAGGTTCTATGTTCTCTAATAGAGTTTCTCAAACGTATTTGACTCACCGCCCCCTATTAAATATTTATCTTAGCCCCTTTCCTACCCTCTAATAAATAAAACATCTGTTTTATTTATTATTTTTCATGTACATTTAATATTACTTGTGATCCGTGATCGAGGGGTAAGGCTCTCGACGGGCAAATCCCGGCGAGCGCTAATAAAATTTATTTAATCCGCCGCTACCCGAATTTCTACCGATTTCTTACATAACCCCCTTAAACATTTGAAGCTTTTAAGCTCTTAAAAAAATATATTTTAATTTTGAAGATAATATCTATACATTCCCCACGCCGAAACGCAAATTATATGAAATTCCATCGATAGAAAAAAATCTCAAAGAATGCTCCGAAAATTATTATTTTCATGTCTGATTCAGTTATTTTACAACTTATATGCATATGTATGAAAAAAATCACAATGTTTCTTTAAATGCTGTTTTAGATAGCCCCCAAGAGATTTTTCCTCTATTTTAAACGAGTCTTGTTTTATTAAATATTTGACAAATTTTTGCTTCAACTTCACCGTTACAAATATTATCACACTCTCTCCAACATTCGTAATTACAATCTCCATCTTCTTCTTTTTGAGCGGGGATACGGCGCCTAAATTTGGAATACCGCCCAAAATAGTCAAGCTTGTAAAAAGAACAATGGTCGGCTCAGAGTGTCGAGTAAGGATAGGAGGCGAAACAACAGAGGACTTTAACGTCTTCCAGGGGCTGAAACAAGGTAATTCATTCAATATTGAATTCAATTTTCAATATTGTGTTGGAGTACGTCGTGAGGAAGACAACGATTAGCGTCGACTGAAACATTTGCTACAGAAGCAATCATATATTTGGCTACGCAGATGACCTTAACTTTGTCGGAAGATCCCTACAGGCTGTAAGAGAGGTGTTTGACCCTCTGGAGACTGCGGCAAGAGAGGTGGGTTTGCAAATCAATGAGAATAAAACTGAAATCACGATGCAAACCAGAACCCCACACCGCGGAATAAAAGATAAAGTGGAATTTAAAGACACATATAACTTCAAAGTGGTCGAAGAGTTTACCTACCTGGGCTCCATCATGACGCAGGATAATGAAGACACAGTAGAAGTAAGAAAGCGCATCACAGCCGCTAACAACACTTACTTCACATTGCTGCCAGTGTTCAAATCCTGAAACGTTCATAGAAAAACCAAAATAACCATATACAAAACAATCATTAGAACGATCTTGGCCTATGTATGTGAGGCGGGAACACTGACAGCAAAGTTTGCGGAACAGCTGGACACCTTCGGAAGAAAGGTTACTTCGTAGAATCTTAGGAGCGGTGCGAGAGGGAGAGGCATGGAGGATCGGCCACAATAATGATCTCACTCTATGATATCTACCAAGCTCCCAGACTCTCTACCCATTTAAGGCTCCAAAGATGGGTCGGATATGAGCACCGAATGGTGCAAACGGGGATGCCGTAATCTCACTAGCACCAGGCGGTTGGGAGTATTTGGGACTTACAATTCGAGAAAATCTTATTAAAAATATTTTCATTATTGCCTTTTTATGTGGGTTTTGTATCTCTATGGACCTTTTCCGTGTGCCAAATTAATATAATTCCGCGTGCAAGCATTTGCATCTTTCAGTGTGTTATTTTTTTTCCTTTGCCGTCTTATTACCCTCTTTACCCCTTACTGCCTATCAATGATCCACGCTGGCTGGATCTCCTTTTGGAAATCAGTGTTCTGTACGCTCGGGAAACTGGGAACTGGGAACTGAACAAGGTCCCGTAAATAAACATCACTAGATCCCTCCCAATTCCTACTACAATTCTGCAGCCAGAACTAGCCGGTGTGGTGCATGAACGTATATGTTGTTGACGTCTGTGTATCATGTATTCGAAACTACTCTCAAATAAACCGTATTATTTGATTTTGTTATGCTATTCTTGGTAGGTACTTAAACGTAATATTCACACATTTGAATATTTTTTATCTCAGGTCATCTCATATTGTTGTATTACAATATTATTACAATAAACTAATGTCTATGGAAATGTAATACAAAACCTGAGATCGCGATCCCTTCGTCTCAAAACGATGATGCAAACTTCTAAAGTACCTTCACAGTTCATATGGTATACCGATAATCTATAATTTAAAAAGTACACATTTTCCGAGGGTCTCAATTTTTCAATCTTTCTTTTGTCTTTCTCGATATACTTCCACTTTTCAGCAATTCTTTCACGGCCAAGTAGCTCTTACTACTCTGTAGAATGTGTAAATAGAATACTTATTTTCCTTCTTCATATTTTCTGTTGTACTAATTCTCTTATTAGCTTTTCGAAATCTGATAAAAATAATGAGACAAATATCGTGTTTGATAATAAAATTAATGACAACAAATTATTATGTTTTTTTACAATAACTCCACACAGGAGGCCCTGAGGAAAAAAGAACAGAAAAAAAGTGTGGAGCTAGTGTAAAAAAGACATAACAAACCAACTCCCTCAGGGCCTGTGTCATCTTTGGATATGCTGTGTGGAGGGTCTTTTTGGGGAAATGAAGGAGAGAACGTTCTGGGAAAGAAAAGATATGAGTGGGTAGGAATCTGGGGGTCAATTTGTCCAGAGTGACGGACGTGTGAATCCATCCCTCCCACTTCGGTGCAAGTCCGGCTGGAGGGTCTTGATTACCCAATAAATGATTCCCGGGGCGGTGGTACCCATACCCGCCTCCCAAATTGAAAACTGTTTTAAAAAAATAAATTAAATAATTTTTATAAAGCGCACTGTATCGATCGAGGAGGTTAAACTTAACCCCATTGGTATCGATATTCTACCGTATTCTTTAGTAATTGGATATGCACCACCAACCTGTTACTGGTTACGTATCAAATAAAAGTAAAATTCAATAAACAAATCATTACTCATTCCTTGAGAAATGCTTTGATTGTAGTTACCGAGAACAGATGGTTGCATATAGCCCGAGACAGTGGATTGTTTGGCCCAAGATAAACAAATTCATCATCATCATCATAAATTATGATTATTATTATTGGAGGCTGAGAAATCGTGCACATTTTCTGCAAGCGCGTTCGTTGTCCGAATTTATTGTTTCCTGTTTTTTTTCTGTAAATAGTTACGATATTTATTTTAATCGGTTTTACGTTTATAATTTACAAATAAGCGGGAATTGTTTCTGTTTTTTGTCGATCCACAAAACCGTACGACCGAGTAAGTAGTGAAAAACTGTGGAAAGTATTTAAACGAGAGAAGCGTTCCATTATTAGCATTAGTGAACGGAGTGGTTTGATATCTCCAGCAAGGCTGTGAATGTCACCAGGGTTGTTGATTTTGTGAATATTTAAAAACGTGAATATTTTTTGTTTTTAGAATTGGAAGGTAATGGTTTAGACGTGAAAATGAAAAATCTGTAAGTATATACACTTCGGCAAGCAATATTGCATATTGTACCTACTTCTGTACACATCTTGCATTACAGTGTGGAACATCAGCAGTAATTCGTATCTAGGATGAACGAAGCATACCTAATAGGTAGGTATTTAAGGAGTTCCAATTTTGACGAAGCTTTTCAAAATGTCCCTGAAGTCTGACTTTGTGCCCTCTGCTGGAAAAAAAATGATCATTGACCCTATTCCAAAGAAGGGTGACCCGCTCCATCCTAGCTAACTACCGCCCCATAGCGATCACATCTGTTCTATCCCAAGTCCCAAGTGATGGAACGTGTGACAACGACAAACTGCTCATATACCTATAGAAGACCAAATTATTAACGACCGTCAATACGGATTCCGACAGAATCGCTCGTGCGGTGATCTTTTCGAATGTGACGCATGTTTGGGGGCGGTGCCTGAAACGCTTTGGTGAGACCCAAACGGTTGCACTGGAAATTTCCAAGGCCTTTGACCGGGTTTGGCACCGAGGGCTTGTCAATAAACTGCCTTCTTGCGGACTTCCTGCATCCTAGTGTACGTGAATCGCCAACTTTTTGAGAGAGAGTTTGATTCAGGCGGTTGCTGATGGTTTCCCCTCTTCCTCGCATTCGATAAATGCTGGCGTCCCACAGGGATCGGTTCTGTCTCCGACATTGTTTTTGTTGCACATCAATGACCTCTTGTTATGTGCACCGATTCATTGTTACACGGATGACAGCGCAGTCCATGATAGCTTTTTGTTTGACAAGCCCCCAAAAGGCATAAAAACCTCAATGACTCGGAGGGCTTTGAAGCAAAGAATGGATGCTTACCTCGAGACTGTGTTCTCTTAGGGTAATAATAACCTCGTCGAATTTAATGTTTCAAAGACCCAATCATGTCTGATTACATCTAAAAGGGATCGAAATGAAAATCTAGTCTCCTTCAACGGAAGCAATATTCCGAACAGGCCCTTCAATTGATATACTTAGTGTAAATCTAGTGATCAGCTCAGGTACGAGGGCTCCATGGAAGTCACAGTTAAGTTAGCCTCTCAGAAACTAGGCGTACTGTACAGGGCCCGCAGATACTTTAATAGTAAACGATTGCTAACCCTGTACAAATCGCAAGGGCGCCCCACGGTTGAATTTGGCAGCCACCTCTGGTCTGTAGTCCCAAAATACCTATAAAAAAAATCCTCGACTCTGTGCAGAAAAAGGCCGTCCAATTGATAGATTCTCTTAACTTAACAAACGGATTGCAATCTTTAGAGCACAGGCGTCGCAGGTGGGAAAGCTGTTCTTGATCTACCGGTATTACAATAGAAGGTGCTCCGGAACAAGCATCATTGATCTTCTCGGCACCGGTGCATAGTCGGGAAACACGCCCAACACGCGCCCAGCATACGTTGACATTTGTCACATGAGAACGGGTCGTTTCTACGACTCGTAGAAACGAAACGAGGCTGAAAGTTCACAATGAAGTTCTGATACCAAACTTGATGAATGGCGGTTTGGCGTACTACTGATGGGTGAAGGACAAAATTAGATTGAATGCACAAGAAATGAGATACCTGGTGATTATTAAGATGACGTAAGTGAAAGGAAGAAGAAATCGAAGTCAGCCTAGGAAGTCATGGCACAGTTAAAATATTCCAACACTTGACTCGGACCTGAACATGATCCCTGCCAACATGTTTATGTGCGGAGCAGCTAGGTAGGCCGGGTCAGAAAGGGGGTCCACAAGACATACAAATATTTATCTGAACTAAACCGAATAAGAAACAAACTGACATTACTGAACCGGGGAATGTTTAAATACCAACATCTGCAATTGTCCTTCTCTAGAAAAAACAGAACAAAATAAAGTACCTATCTAGTACCTAATCGTAATTATCTGGAGAGGAACAACAAACTCACTTAGAAATCGCGCATAAAACGATCTTAAAGGTAATACTTAAAAAACATAGACTAACTGATACAAACCAAATATTAAACTTTTTTATAAGAAAAACTTTCTTTTTATACTTTTTTTAAGGTTATTCCCATCAGTGAAATATATCATATTAGAGTAAGTTAACAATAATAATCTAAACGAAAATATGAAAGAGAACAAGACACAGAAAAACAGAAAAAAGACAATGGTCGCAACTGGGACTCGAACACAGACCTCTCCGTCTAACCGGACGAGCGCGTTAACCAATTTCGCCATTGCCACCTTCTGTCAAACCGTCATATTTGTCAATCTCATATTTTCAAATTTTATTGGTTAACGCGCTCGTCCCGGTTAGACGGAGAGGTCTGGGTTCCAGTCCCAGTTGCGACCATTGTCTTTTTTCTGTGTTTAGATTATTATTGTTAACTTATTCAAATATTAAACAGTTGTGACGTACTAGATATACGCCAATTATATGTTAAAACACTGCTAAACTACATTTTTGACCAGAAAAACAAATTTCAACAATCTCAAAATATTACTAACAGACCAGTTAGACGATCATACAAAAATAAAATAAAAACTCCGACGGTAAATACAAGCTTTGAACAAAGGCATTATAAATATCATGATATAAAAGCATTTAACAGTCTTACCCTTGAAAATAAAATGGTAGAAAGCAAAAATAAATTCGTACTCAGAAATACAAAATGGATTAAAGAACAAAAAAGACAATATTACCAAAATTTCATAACAAAATAACAATAAAACACATACAAGTAACACACAAAACCAATAAAAAAACACACATCACTCACAAACACACAACACGTAATATATACCGATTTTAATTTTATTTACATAGTTAATAAAATAATCCATTTTACCTATAATTTTACCTTAATTATAATTTATATATTTAGTTTAATTTTAGCTTACTTTTTTTTATGCAGCAGTATTTTTATATTATTTTTAACGTATTATGTATAAGTTTTTATTTTACAAAATGGAGGCCTCAGCACAGGTGAGCTACTTAGTGAGGCCGACATTGCTGAATTGTATTTGAAATGTAAGATATTATACGAAATAAATTATATATTATGGGGGTCGAAAACAATATATGTATACACAATATTTTATTTTAAAACTGCACGGAGCTTTTGCGGTAGGGGACCGGGAGACTGGGAGAATGGTCTGGCAAACACGTTTTATAATATGGAACCCGGAAAGAAATTAAGAACGAATTTGTCCATCAGAAATACAAAATCACTACCTAGTGTCTGATTCATACGACCTACTTTAAGACGACAATATACCCTAAAATATATTCAGAATCTTAAGGGGAACGTATGCGTGGCCCATTTCGGTGCGTTTCATACAAATCTTATATTTGGATTTGAGATATCAAAGTACCCAACTAAACTGAAAAATTATTTTTGTAATCAAAAGGTATATCAAATATCTAGTACGGATGTGAGCTACTTTATATATTTTTGCTTTAAATTATAAGATATAGGCCTTTAAAGATTTTAGTTTTTCATGATTTTGGAGGCAACTTAGGCAATTATTTTTGAGTAAATGAAAAACATAAAAAAAAATTTACTATATTTATTTTAAAAATACAATGAAAATTAAAATTAAAAAAATCTTAAAAATGCATTTTTTGGGTAGTAATTTTAATATATAAACGACTATTTTTTATTCCACCGTAAATAAGTAATTTGTATTTTTAATTTACACCCATAAAAATGAATTTTTTTATACATTTTTATTTTATATTTCATCATATTTTTATGATAAATATAGTAAAAAAAAAAATTTGTTTTTCATTTGCTCACAAATAATTGTCCAAATCGCCTCTAAAATCCAGAAACATTAAAATCTTTAATGGCCTATATCTTATAACTTAAAGCAAAAATAAATAAAGTAGCTCACACCCTTACTAGATATTTGATATACCCTTTGAATACAATTTTTTTTTTCAGTTTGGTTTGGTATTTTGATCTCAAATCCAAATCTAAGATTTGCATGAAACGCGCCGAAATGGGCCGCGCATACGTTCCCCTTAACGACGTAAGTAAAGAAGCCATGTATACAAATAGCGACTCGCGACCCGTGTATTGCACGGACCTACTGTCGAATTTGTCCTATCAATGAAAAGAAGAAGACAAATAATGTGGGAATCTTAACGACTGAAGTGAAGAAAGCGTGTAAACAAATATGCGGCGTATTGGACGAACGTACAGTGGAATTCACCCTAGCAGGCCTGGAGATTAGACCTTTCCACCGCGTTCATTTTAATTAATTCTGAAGAATGTGTTACAAATATTTAAAATGTGACATTATGTCGCACTCCCGAAGTTATTAATTCATCGTCTAGAAAAATAAAATCTGGTGCTTACCGCTAACTTTATGGTTGAAAAACCGGTTATAAAGTTTTAAATCGTTGTACTTAAAATATATCTATTAATGGTAAGGTATTTTTTTTATTAATCCTAAATACAAAGAACTTACATCCCCAAGACAAGATCTGAATAAAAAAGTTAATATAGTTACGAATCCCGGACCGTAAATCAATTGTTATATGGGTCACTACGTTCCGACAAACTGCAAGTGCAACAAGAGGAAGAACTGGAGTCCCTTGTCCCATTAGATCACCGAGCATTGATGGCTGTTTTGAGGGAACACTTCACAGAGCTCCTCATCTCAATTAGGGGCGATTTGAAGTGGCCGGCCCGCTTTCCCGATTTGTCCCCTTGTGATTTTCTTTCTACGGGTTTTCTTGAAATCCCTTATTTATATGAACCGTCCAAGGACCCTACAAGATTTGAAGACCAACCAACATTTAGGAAGAAATTTCCAGGATAACACATGATATGACAAATGCCAGAAATCAGTTTACTCAGAGTATGGAGAATGGGGGACATCACCTACCTGATTTGATCTTCAAAAACTAAGTAAAATAAAACTTTAGGTATGTGCCTACATTATAAAAAACAGATAAAAAAAATCTGATTCATACAATGGGTTTTATGAAGTTTTGAAAAAAGGAAGTTATGCAGTGTACAAATAATAAATACACATATTCTGTCCTAATACAAGGGCCTGTATTCATGAACTTATCAAGGTAAAGAGCGAAGAACGATCCTGATCAGAAGGGGAAAAGTTTTTTCCGTAATCGCCGGCGATTTCAATTTAAGCAACGTCGTTTAGTCGAACCGGCCAATCTATTGTTTATTCCTACTAACCGCTTACATTTTATATTTTATAGTTCCGCAAAGTTTGAGACAATTCAATGCTTCTTCGTTAAAATTTGTTGTTATAAACAAGTTGAAAGTTTTTTTGTTGTTAGTTTTTGGGGTGTTATGCCGTGTTGCGCTACCAAACATCGTCGGATCTACCGGATCTGCCCTGATGATGGACACTGCAACGCTGTCCGAAACGTCGGCTATAGAAGGAGGTAGCGCAACACGGCATAACACCCCAAAAACTAACAACAAAAATGCTTTTGGCCGTGAAAATCTAAAAACTTAAGTTAACAGTTATCTTCCTGGCCGCTTTTCCTCACCGAAATTTCCTATCGAGACATTAAAATGAGAAGTTCGTATAAATTCTGCAAAACCGTCAATCTTACGGTCTTATCCCACTTCCGAAACAAAACTGTTAATATTGTAAATGCTGGTAGCCTTTTCAACAGACGGAAAGCTGCTTTGTTAATAATGCCCTGTAATATTTATCTTGAACCAGTGTTGCCATCTCATAAAAATGAAAAACCATGTTTCAGGGATGAAAAAACCGTGTTTTTCGTAAGCTGTTTATTGATAATATAAATAAGAAAGTAACGGTTCTTAAGTAAAGAATCTACAATTCTTTATTGAAAACAACAATTTTCCATTGGATAGTAGGAAAACAAATAATACATTTTTTTAAACGAGGGTTCTTTAGACCACACGACTGAAGTAAAACTTATATCTCCCTCTTATCCTTACCCTCCTTATCCTTATCCTCATCCTCATCCTGATCCTCATCCTCATCCTCATCCTCATCCTCATCCTCATCCTCATCCTCATCCTCATCCTCATCCTGATCCTGATCCTGATCCTGATCCTGATCCTCATCCTCATCCTCATCCTCATCCTCATCCTCATCCTCATCCTCATTCTCATTCTCATCCTCATCCTCATCCTCATCCTCATCCTCATCCTCATCCTCAACCTTATCCTTATCCAGCTTACTCCCCAAGTCAAGCGTGCGTAAAGACCCGACTACCGATTTACCGTTCGCATCACACTTTTCGTAACGCATTCACCAGCTTAACCCCCCCCCCCCAAATCGAGCGTGCGTAAAGAAGTTTTACTTCAAAAAAATACCGTACAAATAAACTATTTTTTTATTTAACATGTTTTTGTTTTGGGAAAAAAAATAACTTAAAAAAGTTTTTTCTTACTTTTACCAAGTTTAATTTGTGGTAGCTACTTATTAGAATATCTAATGTCGGTATATAATTAAAATAACCTACATGAAATATATATTTATTCTTTTTTGCTAATCTATTAAAATTATTTATTGGTAAAGAGACAACCTGTGCAACTTCTAAAACTACATTCCTGATTTCAGGATTTTTCCAGGCGGCCCATGCTAAAAAAACGTATCCCACTCAAAA
Source organism: Limnephilus lunatus (assembly GCA_917563855.2). Classification (NCBI taxonomy): domain Eukaryota; kingdom Metazoa; phylum Arthropoda; class Insecta; order Trichoptera; family Limnephilidae; genus Limnephilus; species Limnephilus lunatus. The sequence continues at coordinate 51,413,518 of OU830592.1, forward strand.
GTGCACACTTTTGTTGACCGATAAAAAACCACGTCTTGTTAGACATAGTTTTTTGAAAAAACCATGGAAGTAAAAATGACCCAAAAATCCATGAAAGAATTGTAAAAACCATGCAAACGGCAACACTGTCTTGAACAGTCACATCAGCAATCCGTAGATTTCAGAAAAATATATCTACTCCCTATCCCTAAACCCGTTCCGATTTCCGCGATGCTAATGCTCCTCGGAAAAATGATCTTGCTCTATGCCTGATGTCGTAATTTTCTTTGAAGCGAATATTATTAAATTTAAAATGCTAATAATTAAACAACGAATAGCGAATAATAATGTAATGTACATTTGTTATTGAAATGTATTTCTGAAAATCTACATGTTTGGTATCTAAATGTACAATAAAATAAATAAATCAGCTCATTCGATTCCGACTTCCGTTTGAAAAAGAACACATAATTTCAATTCATCAATTGCTACAAGTGTTTACCACGAATGTTATCTAAAAAAAACTAACACCCAACAAGATTTCATATTTTAGAAGTTTGACCCTTTTTGAAATAAAAAAAGAAAAGTACCTGTTTTGGTTTTCATTTGGAAAGCTTTTTGAGTCAGTCTGTCAATCAGTCAGTCATTGGGCCGCAAGGTTGATGAACTTGCATCCGATAATTAACTTCAGATTTCCCAAAGGTAAACTACTAAACCAGTACCATCATCGACACAGTGAACCAGTGCCAGTGGTCAGAGTTAGCTAGAAAACCAAGTTAGTGGGAGTGGCAAATGAGCCAGCAGATCAGCTAGCGGAGAGCAGGTATAAAGCAGGTGTTTTTAGTAACCATTAGGTAGCGCCGCTTCGGTGTCTGCTCTTCATCAGATAAATGCTCTCTTATGACTTTTATGACTCACGGCAGATGAGAGCTTTCAAATAAAATCTATTCTTGCCGCCAAACAACGTTTTATGACCGGGTATTTATATAGTATGGTTTTCCGATTGCAAACGGTGTCTTGGCATAGCGACGAAAACCTACGTCATAACTCATAATTCATAACATTATAATCGACTGTTAATCGCTTTTCCTTGAATCTTATTCAAATCGAGACATTTTATTGTCATTTCTGTGCGAACGTTCTCTGAAGGTGCTTTGTGGCTTTACAAGTTTAAGTAACGTGGCAATATTAATTTGTGAAAGCTATTTTCCAAATTCTTAATTTGTTCATCATTGGCTTTATGATAAATTATGTATGTGACCTAGCACCTAGCTATATAGGTTCTGACCTTTCGTAGTTTTCGTTTCTGTCGGGACATTTCAGTGACCTGAAAGGTGTCATTGCGGGTTGGCGCGAAGTTTTCACTTTCAGTAAGTGCGAGAGGGATATCAAAGCCCCCCGCCCCCTCCTTCTGCATGCTGTTGGAAAATAAATAGTGAAAATCGTATGCGCGTTTGCACTTGCGCGAGAGGGACAGCGAAACTGTCACCCTTCCTGCGTAATGTACACATTTCAGAGTAAATATTTGTTCTAAATCGCGCACGACGTCACTCGTGACAAGCTCGCTATGAACAGATGTCACGTGACGCCGGGAAACTCCATACAATGCTGTCAAGAGTGACGTCACGGCTGGATGGCAGCGGGAACAGTTGCGCGGCCTCCCATCACACCGGTCACTCGGAGTCAAGTCTTGCACGCCCGGGCGACTATTCTCGTGATGGCCATCTCCTAAAATGGCCGCTGGGCAGAACAGGCGGGAAAGCAAAAAACGACCCAATCCTCCCAACTCCACACAAAACACGCCTCTCTGTCTTTTTTTTAATATAATTATTCATCGGCAAATATGTATATTATGTATATCGAAACACAGAAATAGGCAACAAAAAGGAAAGATCTGTGTGTCCGATGGAGAGCTGCCACGGAGCATTCACAATTTCACACGTGGGTGTTATGTTTGTTATGTGGGGTGGGGTGGTATTCTTAGATGCTGTAACATACGATGTGGAGTAAATATATTCACATCTCACATTCCCAGCTAATTTTCAGTCGTTTTCATTAAAATGCGCAATTTTGAAGAGAAACTAATTTAAATAAACGTGAAAAGCGTCCATACACCCAGAAAAGTGTGGGCTGCGGCGGTTAATTAAATACCATCATTTTTGTTAACAAAAAAAGCTTTCCCGTGATAAATTCTAACTAATCGAAAATCGTAGGTCGTGGATTTACATCCCAAGGCATAAAGGAAGGTACTGTTACTGTAGATACTGTAACCAAGTAAAGGAATTTTTATTATTCTCTCCAAACAGATTCCCATATAAATGCTATAGGATTGCAAGCAGAATAGGTTGTTAATCAATAAATCATCGTACCAAACATATGTATTATCTAAGTAGGTACATAATATTTGCAATAGATATAAATACCTATCTAAATTATAGGTACGCACGACATTTGGACATAGAGACGACGACAGTTTAAATGGATTGTAAAACTGATGACGGCAGTAATTTTTTAATCTAAAACACGAACTCAATGCCACTGTGATGCACGGACGTACACATAGATGTCTATGCTGTGATGAGAATTTATAGGACATCACTATTTCTATAAAGACCATATCAAAGCAGCCGATTAAATAAAAAAAAATAATTACACCAATAAAGAAAAATGTTTAGATTATATCGACGAGGTAGGTAGGTACTAGAATAATAATTGCAGATTCATAAAATGTAAGAGACAATGCCCCAAAATGAGTTATGTTAGAAAAACGGGAAGATGACCTGCAGGTCTGTACAGCCAACTCAGCAATGATAAGATCAAGGCTAAAGAAGATATTTTTTACATGAAAAAATGTAGAGATGCAATGTATTTTGACTAATTAATTCAAATTTGAATAGATTATTTCTAAACAGGTATCCCTATTGCCTACCGCCATGCCAATAGAAAGACCTAAGCGTAATTTGGGCCTATAATTCCACACAAAACTGTGCTATCGAAATTCAAATCACTCGTGACACTCGGGATGGAGATCTACGATTTTAGGCTAATGTTAAGTGAGACGGATTACTGGGGGTTGGACTAAATGGAACATTTGTTTCCATTCAAATTTGTATGGAAGGCACTTGTGTTGTATTATTAATTATACGACCTATATAAAATTGACGGGTTGGGTAACACGTAAACATCCATTCAAGTGTGTGTGTTTTGGAGTAAAATGACGTAAGTCCGAATATCTGTTGTCCAGATATTCGGACGGCGTGTCCCAATCTACCAGAATATATTTATATTTGGGTCGTAAAGTGCACCGCGTTAGCGATAACAAAATATAATTTTGTTTTTGGAAATGGGTCAAGACCGTCAGTTGTGCCTTGTGTCAGGTCCGTGTGTTAAGTAGGTTGCATCGATGACAGACGAGTTGCATCCTCAGACAATATAAACTGCCATAATTTTAAGGAAATCTTTTGAAGAGTAATGAATTATTTATATTTCGTTATTTGTTTTGCCAAAAACAAATAACGAAAATAGGTACTTTTGGACGTGAAAATCTAAAAACGTAATGAATTTTGAATTAGGTGCTGCCTTCAAGCTGAAGTTGATCTTTTAGAGATTTGGATCCTGCTTATCCCCTGTGAAACGGTTCAGCATGTTCAACGACAATCTGACTCTTAAACATTGTCATCCGTCCACAATTTCACATGTGGGTGTTGCCTGTTGCCTACTGTTTTGTTTGTCATGTGGGGTGGGATAGTATTCTTAGATGTGGTATCTTGGTGCTCTTCATCAAAGCTCAGGTATCATCCCATCCACGATCAATCCTGGAAACTCGTATTAGTTCTGCTGCTGTCCCATTATTACAATATTTCGAAGAAAGGACTCTTACCAATCACGATGTTTAAAATTAGGACAATGAAGGGATTATCTTTTTCTTAGGATTGAAATCTTGAATACCAAGAATCTGTTGTTTGACTCGTTTTCACAAAGTTTAAACAATATCGCAGTTTTATGTTTCACATTTGCTAATTGCCGAGATAAACTGGACTTTAGACATCAAACTGCAGGAAAATTTACAGTCAAACTCCAGAAAGAAAATTCTAAAAAGTGCATAATAATCACCATCGAACTGCCTCTATAGCGTGGTCGTCCACGAATCATACTTTGAGTCATTCGTGAGTGGGAAGTTGCCAGTTAAATCCTGCGCAGCGTTAACATTAGGTATGTAGATGGACGCAGCAAGTCTGGGTGTTGTGATGTTCGAAGTTTGATGGATCTGCAGCTGTCGTTATAAGATAATATATTTTGGTTTGGTAGGTAGTAGACCAACTACTTCGCAAAGTGGGAAGGCATAGAAAGCAGAAACGGTCCTTTCATACGAGGTACACGGTATGATTTTTTTCTCTTTAAAGAAGAAAAAGACATCTTCCTCATCAGCACAACCAACGAGCGAGTGAAAACTTGAAGATACACAGACAAAAATCGATGCTCGTATATTAAGCGTCAAATGACGTTGATATAGAAATCGTCAACCGGATAACTCAGAATCATGCAACTTCAACACCTCATTTGAAAAGTTATTAAAAGAGATTTTTTTTAATTGGTTAAATACATTATGTTAGGCTAGATTACGGGCTATTTAAAAAATATATATTTCATAACTTTCAACGATTTTTTAAAAAAAGTGTGCGGCAGTTGCACGATTCTAAGTTGTCATGGAACCGTTTTGCACATATTTATTTTATTTTATTTTAAATACATAAACGGCTATACTGCCTTTTTATTTCTCTATCGCTTACGCTTACGGTCATTATAAAGCCAGTAAAATGAGTGTACCTGAGCGAGAATAGATCGTATCAAGTTCAGGTCGGCATTAAAGTTTGGCGTGTAGGTACCTACTTATTATGAGTCACATTCCCGCAACAGCTAAATATTGTGTAACTTTACGCCAGAAGTATTTGTTGATTGTCATGGCTCGTTTTTATCAGCTGTTGATTGAATTTTCAGGCATGCCCAGGTGATCTGGCAGTCCAGATCCTAATTTTGTTTATATTTATTACGCAGCATCACTTCTACAAAAGTCATCGACCGCCTTTCAACGCGGTTTAAATAGCAGTTTTGAAATAAATCTCAGATTTGCCATTTGAAAACCTTTTTCGTTATTAAAAATGGAATATTGTATATGTAGTAATATAAATAATAAAAACATGGCGACTACCTAGTTTTTAAAGGCGCCCGCAGACGAGAGGCTTTAGTTACGGAGACCACTAATACCTAATATAAAATTTGAAAAGGAAAATAATTTAAATATAACACGTACTATGCAGTGAAATATTGCTAGCACTCGAAGAGTAGACTATAGAATAATTTATGAAAAGCCTAACAGGAAATAATTTCCTGTTCGTTTTGGAAGTCTAACTTTATCTAGCGAATGGCAACTGTCATGGCCTCAATGATTATATTATCAGTGTCGACAATTTTAAAGGCTGTCTTTGACTAGAAAAAGACGCTGGATGCTTGACTGGGGCACTCATAGTACGAGAGCCCACGACCAAAACCATGTCTCATAGCAATACGGCAAAAACCCTATAAAATCGTTAGATTGTATGATTCTGAACCCGACTAGGTGTGTAGTAACGGTCGAAAGTGTAGCAACTGCGTGGGAGGCCATTTCTGCTGTGTCAAAAAAAAAAGACAGTCGGTATTATAGCAATACGTCTGATAGTGAAAATGTACATAGATTTTATAATTGTATTACGAAAAAGTTTGTTTTCAGACATTTTGCGCGTAGCATATAGCCTGAGCGCATTTTTGAAAATGTCAACAAATTTAGCCGACCTGTATCATAGCAATACGGATAATTTTTTTTTCAACTTTTCGTATTGCTGCCATGATTACCAAAAACCTGTTTTCAGACACTTTAAGTGTAGCATATACTCCCAAAAACGAAAATAACGTTTCGGAGTCGCCTGGCCGACGCCTCTGTTAAATGTTTTTTTAAATTTACAGCCTTCATAGATATTCAAGAATCACCCTTGTCTATTATATGTACTTTGACAGATGACAGATGTCATTACTTATTTCTTTTGTAAAAGTTACTCAAGTGTGCTTTAAATAAAACAAAAAATACCAAATCAATCAGTATTTAATTTCAACAGCCTCAGCGCTTGTTACGCTCCTGCCCCTTTCTTACTATTATACAGCTCACTCGCCAGCTGCTCCAAACGTTGGAAAATTCTTTGTTAATTATCATCTAATAAATTCAGGGTCGCAACGTATTCATTGGTTTGTAACAGAAAATTCAAGATGCCTCAATACGATTTTTAAATGATATCTGAGTATCGAAAAGTTGTCTGATAGAGAAGGTGCTACACTTAATTTGTCTGATATAAATTTTTTGCACATGTGGACAACTTATTTTATCATGTCCAACAATTTTCAGACATATTGCTATGATACCGATCGGTAAAATTTGTTAAAATTTTCAAAACGGTTTCAAAATTTAATGCGTTCACATTTCCGTCTGAAAATTGTTTTGTTCGCATCAAATAACCAAAATTTACTAATAAAAAAGATTTTCAGACGTATTGCTATGAGACATTTTTTTTGTCTCATTTTTATTTTTTTTAAGTGATTTTACGGGTTTGCGCTACACCACTAACGTCTGAAAAATATGTTTCCGGTATCTCAGAACTATCATTCAACTACAGTCTGCAAATCAGACATATTGCTATGATGCAGTTCGGTAAAATTCTTTGACAATTTTGAAAATTCGGTCAGATCAAACGCTACGCGGAAAATGTCTGATATTGGTATTTTCGAGTTCAGGATAATCGTATCTATCGATTTGATGCGGTTTTGGCCGTATTGCTATGAGACAAAAATTTTGGTCGTGGGCTCTCGTACTATCAAGGGGAACAGGGCAGGAAGCAACATGCGATCAGTTAGTGGTTGAAGAATTTGATGGTTTTAAATTCCTTGTGAGTGATTGACGACCGGAAATATTGGTTTACACCAATTCAGGTATTAACCCTGATATTCCTGATAATATTATATTCTACTCGGCGAATTCTACCATATCAGTAAGTAGAAACATTTGTGAGGTTTCTTACAAACATTATTAGACCAAAAGAGAAGCCACCTAGTATCATTATGTGTGTTCAAATTCTACCATTTATTATGATGTAATATTATCTACTTACTTATTTTATCCGTACTTTTATCTATTCCAATATTGAATTAGAAATCATTACATACACACATACAGACATACAGGAATACATACATAAAGGAAAATCAAAATGGAAAACATTCAGTACCTACCTACAACAGATAGGTTGATGATTATTACTAGACATCGGATTATATGCATTTGCATATTTGCATATGCAAATGCATATAACTCTCTAATTACAGCGCTAATGCATATTTTAGCCTTTTTTCCCCAATCGTGCATATTTAGCATTTGAAGACGCATCCATTATACAGAATATCGCCCTCATCTCAACACATTTCCACAAGTCACCAGATACCATAGAGAAATTGGAAATAAAAACCTTCCTCTATTTACCTAAATCAATAGAAATACTGGAAACAATGATTGAACTCGCCAACGCTCTTCCCAATTCAATATCATAAAAGATTCGTGAAAAGTTAGACGCTATTTTGTTTAAAAATCTGAGTCTTGAAGACATAAATAAAGAACATCAATGCCTACATCAACGGCACAGGTCATACATACCCTGCCTAAACAGGTACCTATCTCCAGAAATGGCGCCATTTTTTTTTAAATTTACGTCGGATGACGTCAGTTGACGTAGCGAAGTCGTTTTCGGCGTTTTGGGTGACAAACATCAAAAATTTTTGATCGAAAATTTGAAAAAAATACTTCATTGTATATTGTCACAAAAACTATGCATAATTTTAAGAAAATTTCGCTGTTTTTGTATCGTCTTTAATTAAAATATATAAAAATAAAAATGGTTTTTTGATTTTACATTGTGCATATTTTAGGCATATCAAGAGTTTTTAGTGCATATCTCGGGCTTTTTTAGTGCATATTTGCATGCATATTTTGGCACTTTGTTAGTGCATATAATCCGATGTCTAATTATTACATATGAAAGAGAAAACTCTGAAAAAAAAATTTTTTTTAACGAGACCTTGTCAATCTTGTCATGAGTGTCAAACATCTAATAAAATGCAAATATTCTTCGAATCCAGTCAAATAAGTGTTTTACCTAAATGTCCAGGAAAATCTTCCGACCTCAATCCTTTGAATGATAGTGAAGAAAAGTCACAGAAAAAAGGATTACACCACAATAAGAATATTCATCGTTTTTTAAATTTTGGTTTCATGATGAGAAATGAAAAATAAATGTCAATCATTTAGTTTATCAATGCCATAACGTAATAAAGATGTAAGAAATAGCAGAGGTTGTCATATAACGTAGGCACTAGTTTTAACAAAAAATGTGAAAATGAAGTAGGTACTATATCAATATGAGTAAAAATTGTGTGAAAAATTTCTTGTCCCAATTAATTCGCACAGCACTTAGGACTAATAACATAGTTGTGGGAAACTACTGTTTCTTAAAAAAAAAAACTTGTGTGTGGATTTTCGTTGTTTGTTTTTGGGGTGTTATGCCGTGTTGCGCTAAAAACATATCTTGTGTGTGGATGTTTTGTGGGAAACTCCTAACAGTAGTTTCCCACCAAACATCCACACACAAGTTTTTTTTAATTTTATATTTAACGACAATATAACGTAAAGTAAAAATACAAGTTGAAGAAGTTTGTTCTCAATCCTCCTAACTACGCATTCCTGTTACGAGGCGGAGTAGGTTGTTGTATGGGTATGGGTGTTTATCATAATTCTCCTCACCTAGTTTTTTTGTTACCACAAAATAAAAAATTAATAAAGTAAAAGTTTTTATGTTTGTTGTCTGTAGGTTGCGTTGGTGTTAGGTACTTCATAATTTTAATGATTCCCAGATCTTCGCGTTTAGTTAACCACAATTTAATGTCTTTTTTAAACTTTTGTATCTCCATGGTGTTTTTAATTTCAATTGGAAGGGCATTATATAATTTTGTAGCATGGAAATTGTGTTTTTTTCTGGCCTAAAGATGTATTTAATTTTGGAATGTTTAGTAGTTTTGAGGATTTTGTCCTTGTAGTTGTAGTGTAGGTGTGTTGGTCAGCAAGGTACTCATATTTTTCTTTAAATTTAAGTGGTGCATTTTTTGAGTTCAGTTTTATAAATGCTGAACACATTAAATTTTTTTTTTAAATCTTTTGATGTATTTAATTTTGTGTTTGACATCCCAATTGTTAAAGTTACGGAAGACCTTTACCCATAGAATCCTGTATTCTGGTAGGCAGGTTAGTTAGTGATTTGGGAGGCGGGTACGGGTACCGCCGATCCAGGAACCATTTGTTGGATAACCAACACCCCTGCCATAGGTTGCCCCAAGTAGTTTGCTGTGTATGGTAACTTATCAGAGGCGTCCGGGTTCGTGGGGTAAGGTTTGTCTAGGTCTTGGCGGCGGATACGTTTGACCACTCACCGCGTAGCGGGCTGGTTCGGGAGAGACCGGTTGAGGGAGATCTTTTGACCTCTCCAGCCGGACTTTCTCTCAACCCATCGCCTTGCCCTATAGTGGGAGGGATGGATTCATACGTCCGTTACTCCAGGACCCACTGACCCCAGATTCCTACCCGCCCCTGATATATTTTATATTTTTTGACAGTTAGTAAACCACCCAATCTCTTACCCCTCCCCCAACTGTCGAACCGTTGGGGGAGGGGTAAGAGATTGGGTGGTCTACTATTTTTTTACGTTTTTATAGAAAAAAAAAACTTCAAAAATGTCACCGGAGTCCAAAATTTCGTATTAATTTTTTAGTCTAAATAATTTCAGGAATCATTGGTTTAAGTAATTTGTACGTCCCTCAACACCCTATGTATATAGTTAGCGATGATTATTCTACAATGACCTTGAAAATTCAGGAATTACCGTATTTTCCTTGCGTTGCTTTGGTCGCGATAAGATCGAATTACGCAAAAAAAAAATTTGTTGAAGCTAATACTGAAATTTAAAAAAAATTCCGAACAATATTTGAAGAAAAAAAATGAGACTTTATACATTAGAAAACCATTGTGAATAGGAAAACTGATATTTGATAACTAATTATTATTTGTTTTTTTTTATTTGCAGATGCGCGAAGCTGCGTGACTTGCGACAAGGTGCTGGCGGAGCTGGAAAAGATCGACGATGACACGGACAGCTTCGGCGTGGACTTCGTCAAGATCAACGACAAGCGCCTCGCCAAGCACTATGGTATCAAGACCTTCCCCGCCCTCACATACTTCCGTGAGAAGGAACCCATCATTTATGAAGGTCAGTAACGCTAGCACAAACATGCTACTGTCAGTACATTGCACCACTGTAAACCAGATACAGAGCATCAGAGTGCACCAGTACCAAACAGTTACGAATGTCTGCTTTTTTAAATGTTTTAGTTGTATACAACCCCAATACGAACAACTGAAAGACGATTGGAGCAGAATGGGAAGGCTCAAGGATTAGAAGTATGGCTGATGACTAGATCTGATTGAGAAAGATTATAGAAGAGGTTTAGAGCAGGGTGGGAAGTTTCAAGGATTAGAGAAGTATGGCTGATGACTAGTTCTGATTGAGAATGTTTGTGGAAGAGGTTTGGAGCAGGGTGGGAAGGCCCAAAGATTAGTCAACTATGGTTGATGACTAGATCTGATTGAGAATGATTATGGAAGAGGTTCGGAACAGGGTGGGAAGGCCCGAGGACTAGAGATATATGTAGAAGATGTTAAATCCTACCCTAGGACATAGGGCCGAGATGACAATGACATATATTAATTGACCACCCTAGACGTTCATTGCCCATAAAGTCTTTGATATTCTTAACATGAAATGAAATTGTGGTGAAAGTACAAACATAAAAGGTAGAAAAGAAGAAGGGGAGTGAAGGATTTCTATTTAGTACATCATTTTTCAAAAGTACACCGCAATGTGGAGGTAGGGAAATGGATCATTTAATTTAATTAGTATTTTAAAATCCCATCACTAAGTTGGTTGCCAGGCCACTTCTAGGTACAAGATGTAAGCTGCCAAGTCCGTGACTTGTAGCCATTTATTTTGTGAACCTTTCAAAAACAATGAACGCTTGATTACAGTGGCGGTTCTTTACAGGGGGACAATGGGGACAGTCCCCACTAGTTACACTCAAAACCTACTAAAGGAAATAACATTCGATGCCACCAAAATGAATGAATTCTTTAAACATAAAAGTAATTAACATTAGCAGAAATAAAATACAAACAATTATTCCGGATGATTTTAATAAGACCCTACGCGCGTACAGCGAACAATGTACGGCGCAAAAAAAAGCAGGTCTATTTCTCAGTGCGCAGAATTACTGCGCACTTGGGGGACAATCCGAACTATCCCCATACTTTCCTTGCGTTGTTTCGCGATCGTATGCAACTGCGCATGCGCAGTAGTATGTGAGTTCAAGCATCTGCGGGGACAATCCTTTGGATCCCCATAAGTGCCCCCCACACGCACACTTCGGAACGACTGAGTCCCGCGCCACTTCAGGCCGCCGCGCAGAAAAGTTTCACGGTGAACTGCGCTGTAAACCTATCGGTCTTTACTTTTCTGCGCGGCGGCCTGAAGTGGCGCAGGACTCGGTCGCGCCGAAGTGTGCGTGTGGGGGAGCCTATAGAACCATTTGTTTGCGAAGTTACGGGCGGGAATCGCTCGCGTTCAAATTAGTTTTATAATAATCTCGCAAGGTAAAGCTTTATTTTTATTATATTTCATTGTAAATTAGCATATTTCTATAGACATTTTATATTATTTTGTGTTAAATATATCCGACTAGCATGATTAGACCATCAAAAATTTTTTTTTGAGAAATTTAATAATATATAATAATAATATTCTACGGGTGATGAGATTCCGGTACGTAAAAAAGTCGATCCCCACCACTAAAGAAGTGCTCGAGCCGCCACTGCTTGATTAAAAAGTACAGTCACACAGTGTGTTAGATACAAAGTATTATTAGTAAGTAATTGTGTTTTGACGTTCTTAATTTAAAACAGCAGAAATAAGACATGGGAATGAGAGATCTAATGCAATCGCCATTCAGCGTGGAGTACGACAAAGATGTATCCTGTCGCCACTATTATTTAATCTTTATTCCAACTATGTCTTCAAAAGAGCCCTAAGTAATACCCAGAAGGGTCTCAAGATCAACGGAGTTGTCATTAATAACATAAGATATGCAGATGATACTGTATTACTAGCTGACAGTATCAGTGACCTCCAAGACCTATTAGATCTTGTTAATAATGCTGGTGAGCAACTGGGCCTAACAATCAACGTCAATAAAACTAAATGGATGACTTTTGGACAACTAGATCACTCTGGATCAATGATTCAGTTAAATGGTTGTAATGTCGAAAAGGTGGAGAGATTTAGATACCTCGGCAGTATCCTCACGGAGAATCTTGACCCAGATATAGAGATTAGATGCAGAATTGAAGCAGCAAGAACTGCATTCATAAAAATAAAATCCCTCTTCTGCAATGACAATATAAGCTTAAAATTAAGGCAGAGAATGCTTAAATGTTATGTGTGGTCGGTCTTGCTGTATGGTTGTGAAACATGGACCTTGAAAATAAATACCATGAACAGGTTAGAGGCTTTCGAAATGTGGCTTCACCGGAGAATGCTCAAGGTCCCATGGACCGACATGATCACCAACATAGAAATTCTCAGGCGGGCTAGAGCAGATAGGGAACTGCTTACATTAATTAAAATCAAGAAAATTTCATATCTGGGTCATATACTTCGAGGGGAGAAGTATCACTTGCTCCATTTAATATTGAAAGGCAAGATAGAGGGTCGCCGAGGGCCTGGTAGGAGACAAATGTCTTGGCTGCGAAACATACGAGAGTGGACCGGCATTAGAAGTGTGGAGGAGCTATTCCGGGCAGCGCAAGACAGAGAGACCTTTTCAAGAGTGATCGCCAACGTCGGGGGGACCTGATAAGGCACATAAAGAAGAAGAAGAATATGCCAAGAATATTCTTATACACCATTTTAAAAACAGAAAATCTCCTAATGAAACTCGGATACATGACACAAGAGCCTCAAAAAAGGATATACGAGATGTTCCAAAATTCAAGACAAGTTTTGGCCAAAGAAACCACATATATCTTGCAACTAAACTTTACAACATCCTTCCTCCAAGTCTGAAAAAGATAGAAAAGATAAATAAGTTTAAGGAAAAAATCAAAACATGGGTGAAAGAAATTAATGCAGACATACTAGAGAATGTATTAAAAACATCATAGAAACTAAATAACAGAAAATCAAAGAAATCTACCAGTCCGCCTCAGCACAGGACCACCTAGTGAGGAGGACTAAGAACAAACGGATTGAATATTTATATATATCATCATATCTTGTAATTGTCATCAAACCTGTAACTAAATAGTCACTAATAAAAAAAAATAAAAATAAAAAAATTAAAACAGGTACAAATATAATACACACAAGTATCTAGATACCTATTATTTGTTTCATAATTTAAAGACAAAGATATCTGACTTTGAAGTCAATAATCTTAGTCATAAAATACATATTTAAAATGATAATAAGGTGTAGGTGGATACCAATTTATTTTACCCGTCATAAATATTTGAGTGAAGATATTTTAAAAGCATTACAGGAGCCGTCGATCATAGGTTATATAAGACTGCACATTATTTGGCTCGTCGTTTAAAGATGAACGGCCTTAGTCGTTTAGTGATAGCACACTGGCATTCTTATATGAGATGATCGATATATGAAATGTATGTTATTTGTGTACTATGAATGATGTTATCTATCTCCTTTTTGCCAGAACCAGCTTAGACCATTAAAAAATTATTATAATGTGATACCAGATGAGAGAGGCACTGCTCGGAGCCAGTAGCATTGGCGTTTGGGGAATGTTATTGTTATTAGGCTGAAGGAAGTAGGTTGAAAATTATTCTATTAAACAATCCAATTTGGGAGGCGGGAATGGGTACCGCCACCCCGGGAATCTTTATTGGATAACCAACACCTCTGCCATAGGTCACCCCAAATGGTTCGCTACGTTTAGTGATTTAGCAGAGGTGCCCGGGTTCATGGGTGTGAGGTTTGTCTAGGTCTTGGCGGCGGATGACCGTGACACACTGAACCCCAGATTCCTACCCATCCCTTTCCTTCCCAGAACTCTCCTCTCCTTCCTTTCCTTAAAAAAAACCTCCACACAGCATCCCCAAAGATGACATAGGCCCTGAGGGAAATTATTTTCCTCATGGCCTCCTGTGTAGGGCTCATGTAAAAAAAAAAAAAAAAATCTATTCAAATCTAACTCGCAGAAAAATGTTGTATTTGGACATCATTCATATTTGATTCACACGGTTCCTGGTATCCGTTAAACTAACTAAAGGCATATTCATCTGCTTCTTGGTAGCCATGTATCCGATTTGTTATAATTGAAGTGAAAACATCTTTAGCCCTTTGCAACTGCCAAAAAATTTCCAAATTTTGATAGGCCCCACCAGTAAAGCTCTTAATTATGAACCCGTAGGGCTGGGTGACTTACTGGTTGAAACACGTGCGCATGAAGATACCCTGCATAAGCAGCTCACGCACGTTCCATCCACACCGGTTTTGTTCCCAAGAACAGATTTATTTTCTGTCAAGAAAAACTCATGCTTATATGAAGCCGGTTGTAAAGGGTTAGCACCGTTGTGATTTAAAACACAATGAAACTAAAAAGCGACACTAAAAAGAGACAAACACATACATCTATAGGATTTAGCCTCCGAGAGAATGAGATAGAATAATCGGTCTCCCCTTTTTGCGGTGCTTCGTAGCCTCCCCACTCTTGTCTACTTTAGTTTTCTGAAGGTTTCACTTATCCCGTGTGTGAACTGCACACTTGTATTTTTTAAATTTGCTTCTCTTTATAACATTATAGCTAATGGGTGTTTTTCTAGGTGATCTCATGGATGAAGAGAATGTTCTGGATTTCCTGACGAGTTTGGAGGCCATGGACCGCCCCGATCGGATAGAAGAAGTCAACAAAAAGATCCTTGGCAAGATTGTTGAAGACACGGAGTACGTGGCGGTCCTGTTCTGTAAGTTATTTGCTCGTCAATACAACTGATACAAACTTCACATCCCATGCACCATACTACAAGTACCCATCAAACTCTCTGTCAACTACAAGAATAAGAACATAATATAATTACTATTATTCTCATGCCCCGCTCATATTTACTACACAATGAGCATTGACATTTCAGGTAATACTTACAAAATTACTAACCACATGTCATTAATCAGAGACACATTTTATGACTGTCATCTAACAAGACTTACACAATTTGAATTTCTTACTCAAATGTATGTAATGATAATGTACTTTTCAGACTTTGTGTTTAAAAATGTGCGGAGTCTCTCTAAGAGCCTGTAAATTGCTGGAAAGGTTGTATAAGCTCTAAAGCACTGAAAAACCAATTATCTGATAAATAATGCTTGTGGAAATACACATAATGTACATAAATGTAGACATGTATTAATTTGTTTTCAAGGTAAATAAACTAGTTGCTCAAACCATTAATAATGAGATTAATGATAAAATTAGTCTGCCACTTCTAAAATATATAATTCTCAAAGCCAAGAGCTTGATTATTTACTGTTAATAATAAACCTACTCTACACTAAGACATTCTGATTACATTGAAAACACAATCTCTTGGAATACAGCAAGCACTAACAGCAGCTGAAGCCAGGAAGATCCGATTTCTGTTTTAATGTAATATGTGGTTTGTCCTGTGATGTCTCTCTAATAACAATTAGTTGTCTTTGTCCTGGAATTTGTCTTAGTGATTATCAATTTGTTTATTTATGTTGTTCCGCTGTAGGTCCAAGCTCCAAGACTTGTGCAGCCAACAGTAAGTAACAGCGGGGATTTCTTTATGTTCCATTCTTCCTGGGGCTGACTGCTTATTGTATTAACCAGGCATTAAACACCACAAGTGTCAAAGTGGAATTCTTTAACATTCATCATTCTGCAATGTCATATCGTCAATTCACCGTGTGCCAACTATTCCAACTCTAAATTTCTCTCTCCATAACAGCAGCATGATCTGATTGGGTTTGTTCCGGTAGGCACTCCAATTAACTTTAATTAAAGTGT
This sequence comes from Limnephilus lunatus, assembly GCA_917563855.2. Taxonomy (NCBI): domain Eukaryota; kingdom Metazoa; phylum Arthropoda; class Insecta; order Trichoptera; family Limnephilidae; genus Limnephilus; species Limnephilus lunatus. The sequence continues at coordinate 51,429,775 of OU830592.1, forward strand.
CTATCTTATTATAAATCATTGTGATTGCTGGGAATTTCTGACATAATAACATTAACCTGGGCACTGTGGAAGTGTGGAATGCTCGTTGCACGATAAATGTGAAAACATTCCACTTTGATGCATTCGATAGATCCACTCACCAACACGTCCCGCCTGTTTAGTGATGTGCTGCGTAAGCGATGGGAACTGCACCCAGACGCTATTATTAGATCCCTTCTGAGAGACACTTGCGAGAAGGGAGCACTTATCTCAAGCAGATATAGCGAGAACACATGTTCACTACACGCAATTACTCCAGCCAGATGAAAAAGGAAGATCTTTTAGCTGATGAAAGTGTAATGATATGACTTAGAGTTAAGCAGCGTAATCCCAGAGTTCTCAAGTCAGAACTGAATGCCTATTCCAAAGCTTTTTGGCTTAACCTTTCATTTTCATTTTCAGATCAGATGCACGAGCACTGCTTCCCGGTTATTTTGTTTAGGATATTGGTGTGTTTCTTGTTTTACGAATGTCAATGTTTTCACAGCACCCACACAATCAAATGTACAATATTCCTATTCTTATCACTCACATAGTCAGTATTATATCAAGTGACGGATCACTCGATGCACGATCGTTATATCATTAATTTCCCCAACATTTTTCAGTATTCCATATTGTATTTTTAACATTTTTTTTATTGTTTCGATGACAAAACATTTTTCTGGTAGTCTGCCAGTAACACGACTCACATAACTTTACTAGATGTTTCTGTCTGCCGCATGCCGAGTGGAGCCGTAGTGGACCAGAGACATCAATAATACTTCCTCTAATGGTTGTTACACCGCCATCCTCCATGCACAAAACATGCTAGGACATACTTCCAAATGGTTAAATGCTAGCCATTCGCAGATATAACATAAAAACCATACATTTTGTAATAATAACCATTTATGTATATGCACAGAGGTACTAACCATAAAATAGTATATATGAGGAAGCAAGATATTATCGACGAGGTATTCTAAAATTCGTTGAGTGGGGTAATGGGTGTCACATCGCCTGACAATAGTCTGGTAAAGATGTTAATTTCAATCTATAATGATGTACCCGAGGGTAAAATAGTCTGACGAAAGATGGCACAGCGCCAGTTGTTTGGTCGTCTGGTATGCGCCGTTGCTAGCTACGGACAACTATTGTTTACAACGATCCTGAGGAATCATTATCAGGAATTAATCATTGCAACCTGTTAGAGCCTATAAAAGTAAATTGGCCCAACGTCGACAATAGACGTATATATGTTTCAATATTTGGGGACAGAGCACTTGACGTGTTGGGGCGACATTCTTGGAACAAAGTGCCATGTTACCTAAGATTAATTTGGACTGTAATCAGCATTGAAAAGGTACCTAAAAACACAACAGGCACAGTAACATTCACGAAAAGTGGCATTAATGTTATTACATATTACCATTTGAACACATTAATATGCAGAATGCACCAGACTAGATGGCTTAGTTTTGTCAAAGTTATTCATTATATTCTTATTTTTGTCCAAATCTATTTTGATTCTTTATGCTATACATATGGAAAAATGTCAGTTTGGGATTGGCAATCAGATCAATTACTGTATGTATTATGTCATTTTTAGCTGGCTTCCTCAATATTCATTCATTCCCTCTTAATCGTTCGTTGGACTGGGCTGAGTGGTGGAAACCTGCCAAATAAGTCATATTCACTTTATGTACTAACTCTCCCATACACTCATCCCAAACATATTCTAGAGATTATAATATGTTTGGTATGCAGGAAGTAATTTGATAATGTTCAAATGATCACATAAATACTTATTGATTTCAAATCAACAAACTGACCTGGTCAACAAATGATTGAGAGAAATATGTGACACATCTCATTACAAGTATCAAGTCCAGCCTAGTTTCAGCTCCACCAGATACAATTATGATCAACTTTTGACTTGGTTTAACTAACTTGGTTTTGCTGTTTGTGCGCTAGACAAGCCCGAGTGCAAAAAGTGCTCCAAAGCGCTGCAGGAACTGGAGAACATCGACGATGAGGCGGATCAGCTCGGCATCGGCTTCGTGAAGATCTACGACGAGGACCTCGCTGAAGAGTACAACCTGGGAGATCTGCCAAAGCTTGTCTACTACAGACACGAAATCCCCATCATTTATGAGAGTGAGTTCAAATAAAATATTCATTAACCGCATTACTTGACCCTGTTAAGAAATGAAAATAGACGTGTTTAAAGTCTAAAGCAATAAAAAGGTAATTTAACAACCCACATAATATTTAATGTGAACCGTAACAGAGCAGCGAAAGCTTTATTTATTTAACACTATACATATTTACGGTGATAAAGGTGGACTTATTAGCCTAGAGGCAAATTCTTTCAGCAAACCAAGCCAGATTCACACCGGCAATAAAATCATTTAACATTTTTTTAGGATTAATGCAAATCGGAGTCAAAGTTTTGCTACACCAATATTTAGTTAGTAGATCCTGCATAATATATATGTATCCTACTTTCCTTCCAACTCACAACATTCCACGATTGGTGATGCCACGCTGAATGGAACTTAACCACTAGAAGACGGGTAGTATTATGTATCTGAAAACCAAATATAATATTGAAAATTATATTTGAAATAATTGACAGGCTTCTACAATATCAACTTTTTTGCTCTCTTATTTTCATGGACAGTAACAAAATGCGTTAAAAACTTCTAAAACCAAGCTCCACACATTGCAGTGCATTTGTAGGTGTAGTCATGATTTCACTGTACTGCTATTGTAGTTGGTCGTACAGTGGTTTTATTTAATCATTATAGGTGAATTGAGCAGAGAGGAAGATGTGCTGGAATGGCTGATAGCGAATAAGTCCACTGGCGATGAGGAGGATGTCATCGAAGACGTGACGGCCAAAACACTCAACACACTCATCGGGAACATCGATAACCTCGTGGTCCTTTTCTGTAAGTATGACTTTCACCTTACGAGTATGCCGCATTACTGGAAAGATTCCAAACACCTTAATTTAAATATTACAACAGTTTTACCAAATGTATTTCATGTTTCAGACGACCATGGGGAAGATGACTCAATGACCGTCCTGGCGGAGTTGGAAAAGATCGACGATGATTGCGACAAGCACGGCATCCAGTTTGTGAAGATTGACGATGATGCGGCAGCCAAGAACTTCGGCATTGATTCGGTTCCTGCTATTGTGTACTTTGAGAAGCAAATTCCTAATGTTTACGACGGTAAGATAATATACATATTCTATATTTTACTTATGAACTTTATCAAATGCAATTTTTAATTGATTGGCTGCTATCAGATTAATAGACGGGTTGATTACATTTGTCAGTATGCAATATGAAATCTAAAAAAAACAATTTTTGTTCTCATCATCGCACATATATAATTGACCATAAACACATTTTATTCTTTAATCCTTTTTAGACGAGCGTCATGTATACGTGCCAACCGATTGCGTGCCTGAAAGACAAGCGTCATCTATGCATGACGCATATGTGTAAGAATTTGAAATACCAGTCCACGGATATTGCAAATTCTTTAACGACATTTTCTTTAAAAGGTTAAAAAAATTAAGATGAGCTAATTAGTGGAACCATATTCCCAATTTTGTTTTGGGATAAAACTTGAAACAATGCTAAGTCATCAGATTAACGGACAATTGAAGTTCAAATTTCAGTTGGGGAAACAACCTCTTTTCTCAAGTGATTTACCATTACCCATGTAAATTTTGATATTAAACTTCATTCAAATTGATTCGGTAACCTGACAGTCGACCCCCGAGAGTTGGTCTCCCTGAAATTATAATTATTAAAATTACATTTTTGTGCATTATTTACCAACTTCAAAATCGACTTCAAAAATATCTTTAACCTTTTCCACTCCGTAGGCCAGACATTCTGGCCCAAACGATTTTGGTAGGCAGCTCCGTCGGCCAGAGGTCCTGGCCCGGTGCAGGTATAAGTTCAATCACCAATTTCTATCTTCCTAAGTACATTCTACGAAATATTATTTCATATAATTACAAAGAATTGTCGCAAAATATTGGATAAACCAACATTTCTTCGTTTAAATTTGCCGTTAATTAGATATATTCATGTAAAAACAGATGCGTCATTTTAACATACGAAATATTTGTTTTCTTCCAATATTTTCAGAACAGTCAGTCGTTATCCTGCGTTTATGACGGTTCTCCACAGCTACTCCCACTTTTAGTGAACATATTTTTTCGTTTTGTGGAACAATTGATGTTGATATTAGTAATTGAAAGTAAAAGAATTACTAATTTAAACAAGTATTCTATAAATAGGAATAGTTAATTAACCGTCATAGAAAATAATGATAGTTTTACTTCGAAGTGATGGTGAAGAAGTCGGTAACGATCTAAGTGATATAGATAGTGGAAGTGACATTATCCCGCCCAAAAGAAGAAGATGCGCTTATTTCAGTAAAGATAGTGATGTAGAAAATATTGTAATTCCGCAACAACCTTCAACATCCATCAATCCAACACCGTCAAGCTTTTCTGATTCAGAAAAAAAAATTGGAATTAAATGTATACTAATACACCGAATACACCACAACAACAAATATTTTTTTTCTATTGGAAATACCAATGAGTCATCTTCAATTTGTGGGTAGGCTAATTATTCGGCTGGTTGGAAAATATAGAGAAGGTGTAAAAACTAGAAAAGGAAGCCATTCGGTAGATCCAGAACAGTGGTTAAATCATGTCAATCTATGTGTAATAATGCCTAATATGCATAAAAAGTATTAGGGATTGCATCGTTTTCAATTTGGGAGCGGGAATGGGTACCGCCGCCTCTGGAACCATTTATTGGAAAACCAACACCTCTGCCACAGGTCACCCCAAGTGGTTCGCTACGTTTGGTGACTTAGCAGGGGTGCCCGGGTTCATGGGAATGCGTCTGCCCATTTACTGCGTGGTGGGCCGAATCGGGAAAGACTGGTTGAGGAAGATCTTTTGATCTCTCCAGCCGGACTCTATCGAACCATTGACTTACAACGCAGTGAGAGGGATGAATTCACGCATCGTCTCTCCTGGATGCACTAAACCCCAGATTCCTACCCACTCCTCATACCATTTTCCTTCCCATCTTTTTTCCTTTCCTTCAAAAGACCCTCCACACAGCAACCCCAAAGAGGACATAGGTCCTTTAGAATTCATTTTTCTCAGGGCCTCCTGTGTGGAGCTAATGTAAAATAAAATCGTTAGTGGTTCTGATTATGATAGAGAAGGAGAGCAAATAAAATGAACAATATATCACTGTAAAAGTTGTGAAAACAAACTTGCACTTCATGTGGGATAACATTGGACCGAATCGTGAGTTTTTGTAATATTGAATGTGAGATAAATGTACTCAAAATGTGACAGTATTATATTATGTATACATAATAATATGTACGATACTCTAACTTGTAAACACCGTGTAGAATGTTTGCCAAACTTATTATCTATTTTATGTGTTGTGGGCTGGTCTATCTTTTGTTTCCTGAAAGAGGGTCGAAACCTAAAATAACGTAACCAATGCAAAATAAGAAACCATACACTACCCATAAAACCTAAGCCAATCAGGCCAGGTAGCCACAGGTCAACTGCTGTGCGGTACAGGACAATTAGAAAGGAATTTCTCCAAGAATTTACATTGAATTGTCTGCATATTTTACCCGTATTATACAAATTATTGCTATGCAATAAAAGATATAATGCAAATAAAACACGTTGAAATCAAATGTATTATCTTTTAGTTACTAAATGTGTGATTTAACAAGTATTTTGTACAAATAAATTTGATTCTGATGAAGTAAACATTGTTTACGAAACATGTTGATTGTGTACCAATAAAAGTGATGTAAACAAAGTTATTTGTCTTTTTATTAAAACAAAATATACCAAAAACTAATGGTCACACGAATTATCCGATAGGGTGCCGCAAAAATAACTAACCAAAATTTTCATTTCAAATATAAAATATAACACACATTTTTGGTCGGAGTAGCTAAACAGTTTTGAGAAAAAATGGTCAGAGTGGAAAAGGTTAATAATGAACATCAAAACTATTTTATTATCTCGATACATTTATTTTTCTATATTATACCTATGTTCGTCCGCACCTAGAACACGCCTCACAAATTTGGAATCCAAGATATATAACATATGTTCATAGAATAGAACGTGTTCAGGAAAAATTTCTCTCCTACATAAATTTTCGGTCATTTTATGCATTCCAATCAAATGAAGAATTAACTTTAAAATCCCGAAATTAAATTATAGAAGAATTATTTCTGATCAATTGTTATTATACAAAATCCTAAATAATACGGTATCTTCCCTGTATCTCTTACAAAAAATAGATATTAGAGTTCCTGGTCGTAATAGTAGAAACGTATCCCTTTTTTATAACAGCCGCTCCAATACCAACTACTTACAAAATTAATTCATACATCGAGCCTGCCATTATCATAACACACACCTCCTATATATAGACATCTTCAATATAACTTTCAACAAATTCAAAGCAACACTATTAGATGAATGTAATGCATCACAACACACCCCTTAACATCCATATTTATATTTATTATATTATTAATCAGATTTCTTTTCCTAATTTGCAATATATTTACATATTCCCTAATTACATATAATCCTAAGCTTACCTTTATTGTGTCTTCTATATTCTTTTCATGCATATTTAAGTATTTAGCTTCTCTTAAATATTTTTTCTCTTTATGTTTTATTTTAACTTCTCTTAACTATATTTTTTTTTCTTAGTTTTTCTTGTCTAGCTACAAGCTAGTTTAGTTTACTAAAAAAAAAAAAAATTATCAGCGAAAACATGTTTTTAGGCTTACTGTTTTATTTTAGCACTCTTTCTTTTTATGTATCTTTGTAAAGCTGTTTGTTTTCCAAATAAAAATATTATTTATTTATTATTTATTTTAATAAGTCGGTATGGATATTAAACTAATTTATGAACAGTGTTAATTTTTTTAACTTATGCGCTGATATATACAGTATTTAAACAAGTAGTTTTTTCCTTGATGCATTTGATGGAAAATATGTTGTATACTTTTGTTATTCGGTGCTACATTCTCGTTGCACACCCTTTCACTAAGTTATATTTTGTGTAAGTAGGTATACCGTATTTTCCCTAAACGGACTGCACGTTGTATGTTGTATATAAGTATACCAGGGGGCCAACTGTCAGGGGATCATTACCAAATATCATGGAACCAATTGATTCATTTAAAATCTGAGCAATACTATATCTAAATAAGGTTAAAGTGACCCATCTATCTTTTTGTACATGGAAATCGTTGTTATGAACGGTATTGTCATCAACTGGCATTGGCCAGAGAACGGCTGGTGTAGGTGAATGCATACTGAAATATAATAAATTGGTGTACCGATTTGCAGGTGACCTGGAAAACGAGGATGAAATCCTGGAGTGGCTGGTAGACCAGCTAGAGAAGGACGAGATTGAGGATGTCACCGATGAAATGCTCGACCGCCTCATTAAAGAGGGGAAAACCATGGCTGTACTGTTCTGTGAGTTTACAACTTTTTGTACTAATTCTCTCCTGAAACTTTATTCTGCAGAAAATCTGTCGGCATAAAAATTGCTTTCTTGGGAAGCCAAGAAATTATATTAATATTGGATGAATAATTAAATATTTTGTTCTAGATGATAACAATGATAGAAAGTCGCAGAAAGTTTTGAATGAGCTGGAGAACATCGACGATGAATGTGACACACTGGGTATTGTATTTGTGAAGATCGACAATCCTGATGAAGCCGAAGAGTACGGCATAGAGAAGATCCCATCACTTCTGTACTTCGAGAAAGGGATCCCCACCTTGTACGAGGGCAACCTGGAGGATGAGGACAAGCTTCTGGAGTGGCTCAAATACCAGACGGAGAGCGATGAGATAGAAGACATCACTGATGAAATGTTGGACCTTATCATTGAGAAAATGCCCTACGTCGCTGTACTTTTCTGTAAGTTATCACATTTGTGTATTAAGTAAGACTTAAAAGTGAGAGACCCTCGGAAACTTTGGAGTTTCAGCTAGTCTCCGTACAAGATTAAAATAAAAGTGAACCTTAACTTAGATGGATCATATCCTTTTTTGACATTTTATAAATTTAATATACAGCTATATATATTTTTGAATGTGACACTTACAAGCAGGGCCGGATTAACCATGTCGGGGCCCCTAGGCAATGCACGTCTCGGGGCCCCTTTACCAATGGTGGACTAACAGGGAGGGGGGGGGGGGGGGGCGGCCCGCCCCGGGCCTCTGATCCTCGGGGCCTTCAAACGCCTCCATGTCCCCTTTATCAAATCCTTAACAAGGCTTTAATGCCATTAATCAGCGACCGAGAATTTAAATTTCGTCGAACGATGATCTTGCGATCGTACCCTTACAACTGTACAGGGCGGTTCCGATGAGTAAGATTAATTATTCTCCATACCAGCATTTTAACATAATAGCTCAATATCGATATTATTTCATTTACAATATTTGCTTTGATAAGTACCTAAATTCAAAAATGCTCAAAGTCGTGATGATAAAACTATTCAAATTTTGTAATTTTTCTGATTATTTTTTGATCATACGTATTTATAATTTTTCAATAATGTCTAAGCAAAATAAAAATGTATTTTTTTTAAATATATGCGCGGATCTTTTGTTAATGATTTTATTTAAACTAAAATTTAAATTCTGAAACATTTCTTTCCCAGATAATTTATTGGTTTATTTTACTCCATGATTATATAATTTGAAATGTGTGTTGTATAATACAAAATTTTGTTTGCAAATTTAACAAATCTGCCAATGCCCTACGGTAAAACCTTAATGTACTAAAAATAAAAATATTTTCTCAAAATTTAAAACTTAGGTTTACTAGATAAAAGAACAGTCTTTCGAAATCAATTTATAATTTTGTGGTGAAAAAGAGTCAAGAAGTCTAAAATTTGATTTAAAAACGACATATTTCCGGTTTTGTCTGGTGATTCCCACTTAAGGCGGACACTGTAAAAAAAAAATTATTTCATTTTCTGAAAGCCGCATTTGTTAAAAATGCTCTCACCAATTTTTTTAAAGATATTCGAAAAATTGTCCGAGATACAGCATTTTATGTGAAACAATAACTTATGGCCATTATACACGACACCTTTTTTCAGCTCGATTCCAATTAGAGACAAAAGTCAACATTTTTCGCTTTACGCGATCGCTGTTTTCATCTCTATTTTCATATCTACGATTTCAGTAGGCATCACAACAAACAGTATGGTTCATGTGTTGTTTGCAGTGATGACAATTGAAATCCTAGATATGAAAATAGAGGTGAAAATAGCGATCGCGTAAATCGAAAAATGTTTACTTTTGTCTCTAATTGGAATCGGGCTGAAAAAAGGTGTCTTGTATAACGGCCATTAGTAAACACCACTTTTATTATACATACTATATGCCGACCGGGTTTCGCTACAACCGTAGGTTCTTCAGGGCAGTTTGTATGTTGAATTATCCTTCAGCAAAATTTTGACTGTGTTTTTCTCTAAACTACTAACATTTTTTAACCTCCATACATCCGATTTGCAGGTCTTAAACTGTTTGAAAATCTAGTGTCTATTTCACCACGTAGGTGAATTTTGTTTAAAAATAAGGAAAAATGGCGGACCAACGAATTTTAATTTCTATTTTTTATGGAAAATTTTCATTGTTCATAAAAAAAAATAGAAGAGGCCCCTTATTAAAAAAATCCCTAAGTGGTGCCATACTGACTGGATTTACTAACAGTTTAAGATTTAGTACATGCAAAACGGACGTGTAGTTTTTCTAATAGGTTGTCAACCGTGTTGAAAAAAGCAGTTTCGAGAAAAACGCGTTCAAAGTTTTGCTGAACGTTATTTCAACATACAAACTGTTTAAAATGGTTTTATATAAAATGCTGTAGGTATCGCCGTCAATTTTGCGAATTTCCTTAAAACATTTGGTGAGAGCATTATTAACAAATGCATCTTCAGAAAATTATTTTTTAAAAATGACATTTTTTTTTACAGTGGCCTGGTGCCTTAAAGCCTTGTTTAGGATTTGATCAAAGGAACGTGGAGGCTTTTGGAGGCCTCCCAGAGTCAGAGGCCCGTGTGAACTGAAGAAAAAGCTTGTAAAATTACATCAACTTCTTAAACTAGGGGGGGGGAGCGGTTCATCCAGCTTTTCCACCCCGGGCCTCTGACGGGCTTAGTCCGCCACTGCACTTTACCCTTTTCTAACTTCCAAATTTTTTTTTTCTACCACAACGTAATTTTATTCATATTTAATCTGTGTTTTTACTACATTTCGAAGGTATGCCTTCACCCCCATTCAATAAAAAAAATGAAACGAATATAATAGTACAATGAGCGGTCTTATCACTAAAGTGATCTGTTCCAGACAACCTTGGTATGAAGAGAATCAAAGAATTATAGCAAGCAGATAGGTAGTGCACACTAAAGCTTGTACAACATTTATATTTTAAACATCCTACTAATATTATAAAGGCGAAAGTTTGTATGGATGTATGGATGGATGAATGGATGGATGTATGGATGTTTGTTACTCTTTCACGCAATAAATACTGAACGGATTTTAATGAAACTTTACAGTAATATAGCTCACACATTAGAATAGTCTATAGGCTATAACTTAGAGCTCTGGAATTATGAAATTTGTATACAATTATACGTTTATTGTCCAGACGAAAAGCAAAGCGTTGTTACCTAATTGTTTGACATGAGCTGTCATTTTTGTTATTTGTTTAGGTTGCTATGGAGATCCCTTTGATAGTCAAGATTTACAGCGCGTGTTTGATTGTTACGTTGAGGGGGTAGGGTTAGGGGGGAGGGTGATTGGGGGGTGGGGGTGGCAGGGGTGGGAGAGGGGAGTGTTGGGGGGGGAGTAGCGCGTGCGAAGCCGGGGGCAAAAGCTAGTTAGAAATAAAAGCAAAAAAAAAAAAAAAAAAACAAATGCCAATATAAACCACACACGGCACCTATAATCATATCCCCATTGATACGAAGGAAAGTAAAGTAAAATACAACTATGTTTAAATATTTGTTTTAATTATTGACTTTTTATTTATTATTTGTGCGTGATGTGAACAGTTATTGGGTTATACCCTAATATAACCTAATTATTATAATTTGGTTGTTTTCTTTAATGCATGTAATGTTATTAACCTATAAATGTTCATAATAAAAAATTAAAATATTTAAAACATCTTGAAAGCTGACTTTTTCCAAAAGTGTGCCGGAGTTGCTCACTAATGTGAGTCGAACCGTTGACGCAAGTTATTTTTTCTTGGGGCGCGGGGCCCCCAGCCGACGCGGGGCCCCTAGGCAGTTGCCTACTCTGCCTTAGGTATAATCCTGTACTGCTTACAAGAACTTCATCCCCTGTGTACGGTGTTTAATCAGAGGATCTGTATCACCATCCGCTTACGAGAAATTGTACGTGATTTCATCGTTCCAGTATGTTCTGTCTTTTTCTTTTTTAAATAAGATGTGTTAGACGGAAGAGGATGAATGTCGATGATGTCCGTACAAGCTCTCACTGGGACTAATTTATGTGAGCTTGAGAGGCCGGCAAAGTACAGGAAAACATTAACTTATATAATCTATACTTCTTTCAGACGATAAGGACCAAAAGAAAAGCCAAAAAATTCTGGCGGAGTTGGAGAACATTGACGACGAGTGTGATAAGAATGACATCGCATTCGTCAAGATAGACGATGACAAGGAGGCCAAGGAGTACGGCATAGAGACCATCCCCACCATGGTGTTGTTCGAGAGGCGTATTCCGCATATCTACGAAGGAGACCTCATGAAGGAAGAAGAGCTCCTGGGATGGCTGCTGCACCAGAAGAGACACAGTGAGATCCCAGAAATCACCGATGAAATGCTGGACCGACTTCTGGAGAATACTCCATTTATAGCGGTAATATTTTGTGAGTACCTTAGATCATTCCTTTAGTAAAGCTTTCAAGTTCAGTATTAAAACTGAAAATAACCTCGCAAATCAGTTTAATCCAAAAAATAATGAATGGCTAAGAACGAATGAATAAGAGAAATTATTATAACATTTTATTAGTCTTTTCTGATTGATCATTGTCAAATTCATTTCAATTTTAGACGACAAAGATTCTAAGCAAGACATCAGGATCCTGAATGAACTGGAAAACATCGATGATGAATTGGAGAAGGAAGGCATAGTAATAGTGCGCATGGACAACAAGGCTGAAGCCAAGCAATATGGCATCGATCACCTCCCGGCACTGCTGTACTTCGAGGAGAAAATTCCCGCTATCTACGAAGGGGAACTGATGAATGAGGAGGAAGTATTGACTTGGCTCATCAAGCAGAAGAACACAGCCACTATCGAAGAAGTTACAGATGAGATTCTAAAGAATTTGATTGAAGAATATGAATACGTAGTCGTCTACTTCAGTAAGTGTTATTAAATTCCATATAAGTTGATCAATGATACTGACGTACTCTCTTTTTCCCAACTTTTCGACCGAACAATATGAGTCTCCGATCAGCTAACTGATTTGTTTGGTAACGATCTATTTGCCTGTTGGTCGGAGAGTTGCATTGGGAAGAGCGTATTTGTGCATTTAAGGAGTATTGATCAGTAGGATTGGGAACAAAGCCGTAAGTATTTATTAATACATATATAATTTTTTTAGGTGGCAAGTGTGAGGAAGATGAACACTGCGACAATATTCTTGACGAGCTAGAAAACATTGATGATGAATTAGACGAAACGGGCATTATCTTTGTGACCACCGAAGACTTGACTATTGCTAAGAAAAATGGAATAAAGACCTTTCCAACTCTCGTATTCTTCAGAAACAAAGATCCCCTCATCTACAAAGGTAAGATATGTTTAAAAAAGACTCGATTACTGAAAGAACACTTGTTCACGAAAGCCTTCTGTGATAAGTGTGTGTGTTATTTCCTCAGGTGATATTGAAGATGAGGATGAAGTACTGTCTTGGTTGACTGATGAAAACACCCTGGAGATTCCTGGCAAGATTGAGGAAGTCAACTCACGTATGTTAGAAAAAATACTTCTGGAAAATGAACACATCGTAGTCTTTTTCTGTAAGTACCATTCACATCTTCATTTGAAAATATCACATTTAAACCCTTTTAATACTTAAGCAAAGAAGCTCTTCTCTAAAGTTTTTAAGACTCTGTATTAATCGTTCTAAAAGAAGAAGAAGGTGGTTTCAAAAGGAGATATGCAAATACGAATGTTAGAGGGAGTGCGCTAACATTAAAAAAAGATTATAATTAAAAGACGTAAATGAATTATTAAAAAAAGATCAAAAAATCTCTCTAAAACACCTAACATGAGTGAATTTTTTCATACCTATAACATGTTAAATAACTAGGATTGTTAAATCGAGGGAAATTCAAGTGATTAAAGTTTCAGCTCGGCAAACGTATAGATATAGTCTTTAAAAATAACATTTATATTAAAAACTTAAAATGTTCAAGGGAAATATGTTATAAATCGGTAGAAATTCGGAATGCGGAGTCTTAAAGGGATCAGAAAACTTAATTAAACCTTGTTAGCAGGTTGATTGTTATTATCACTATGTATATTGATTTAAATTTGAAGTACGTAGGTAATTTAAATACATAGGTAGATGTAGGTGGTCTGCTTTTTGTAAACGAGAAATATAAGTAGCCTTCTAGGTTGGCAGCGGATATGGTAGTGGCCGGTGATAACTAACGTATATTCAAATCTTTTTTCAAGACAAAGAAGGAGATAAGAAGTCTCAAAAGATCTTGTTGGAACTGGAGAACATCGATGACGAGTGTGAAGAGAAGGACATTGACTTTGTGAAAACATCCGATGAAGGAGTCGGCAAGGAGTACGACCTGCCCGACTTGCCGGCGCTCGCCTTCTACCGCCACAAGTTCCGAACCATTTATGACGGGGATCTCATGCACGAAGAGGCCATCTTGGAGTGGGTCCTTAAACTCCACAATTCACAGCCTGATGTCATTGAGAGTGTTGACAGGAAAACATTGAGGGTTCTAATTGACGATGTCGAGCATCTGGCAGTATTTTTCTGTAAGTATCTCTGACAAAACTAATAAAAGTTCGCACTGAGATAACTTGGTAAAGGAAAATAAAATTATCTATCAAAAATAGACAGATTGGACGATAAAAGGTCATAAGGATGGGGGTTTTTAAATTGTATGTTTTTGGTACTCACATTAAATATAACTAAAACGAAATATCTAACATTTAGTCTTAATATTCCAAGTCAGCCTTCAATCAATCACACACTAAAAATACATTCTTGTAGAGATCTCTCTAATTGTCTATGCAACCCACTGGAACCAGTAGATTCCATTAGATAGATACTTGGGTGCAATAATTAACCATAAACTTCGGTGAGAATGTCACGTAATTAATGTTACAAACCGTATACTGAAACCTGTATATATATCTTCAGATCATTACGAAATATACTCTTCTTTATGTCAATCAATTATATCTTATGTGATAACAGTCTGGGGGTGTTGTTCTAAAATGATATTAGATACATTTAAAGCTGAAAAATTGATAATGCGGATTTTTTACAAAGTACATTACAAATTACAAATAGGTATCACAGTTTCAGGAAGTTATTTTCATAAAAATTAGGTACATTAATGATATAAAAATGACAACCGCCTGAATGAGAAGCTAAAATTCAATGTAATCATTGAAGACAATATTAGTGACTCTCAAACGAAATTTTAAAACAGAAATATCAGAAAAAGATACGGTCGCCTCTAGGAATTGAACCCAGGACCTCAGCCTTGCTGGGGCAACCAACTAATCACTGAGCTCATTCGACCCTATCTCCTAGATTATATTTAACTGCATCATACTTCGAGTAAGAACTTCCAACATTGTCTTGATTTTCTTAATGCATATTTGCAAGATTCTACCCGAAGTAAATGCAATCTAGATAGAGTGTTGGATAAATTTATACATTTTTTATTTTAATGTGCGACATCTATTTACTTTTCTAAAAGACTACGATGAATATTTTTTTAAATTTTTGGAAAAATTCAATGAGTAAAATGCAAGCAAGGCCAGTTATTGGAAAACAAAATCTGTGAAATTTGATTAGCTCTAGATACGAAGGAAAAAATTTGTAATCTTTATATTTTAATATAAGTACGATACGAAAGGGTTAAAAACATTTTTTTAAAATCTAAAATAGTCGTAGGCACGTTACAAGAAGAGAATCTCTTTATTTTGGTTATTTCTCTAATTCCTATTTTAATTTCAGATAGTGAAGATTGTGATACCTGCAGTGAGATTCTGGAAGAGTTAGAAACCATTGATGATGACACGGATAAGCACGGAATTCAATTTGTCAAATCCAAGGATTCCAAATTGGCCTCAGAAATCGGTATCTTCAGTTTCCCAGCGTTAGTTTACTACGAAACGGGAGTTCCCATCATGTACGATGGTAAGTTCTCATTGATTTTTATTAAAATCTTCCGCAAAACATATTTTGTAACCCATTGGCATATCAAGTTTAACTTTAAAAGACATAGTGTTTTTATACCAATCAAATAAATGAAAATCTTTTAAAAAAATAGTAAATACATTAAATTTTCGCAAGGTACCTACTTAATTCAAATGTTGCTCTGCCTTTGACAGGACAGGATTGACTATTTATTTGGTCATTGAAGATTTTATTTACAGTCTATTCAAGTAGAGTATATGGTGTCAACCCCCCCCCCCCCTCCCCCCACTCCACGGGGAGTCATAAAGCTACAAACCGTACTCTTGGGGGGTGACACTTGGTTGGGTGTCATCCCCCGTCGGGTGGCACCCGGGGCAGCCCGCCCCCCCTTTCCCTAGGCCACTAAACCTACGTACAGTGAAACCCACATATAAGGTTCCCACATAAGCAATAATGCAAATACATTTAAAAATATATAAGTTAAGTTTTTATCACATTATATAAAGTTTTCCTGAATTACTTTCTCTCAATATTGTCAATACATTGCTTACGTTTCTTTGAAAATGTGTTTTTCAAGGAAAGTAAAAATATTTTACATAGAAAAATCCCAGTCTTCACAAAAATCGAAAAAAAAAGTCTAGGTTCAAAAGGTGAAAGCTTTTTTTTCTCGGGTGATTTGAAAATCCTTAAAAGAGAGTTGCACTGTAATTTAACCTTACTTGAAGATATGTGTGCCAATGGGTTAATCTGAGTATTTGACTGTGTCTTAAATAAATTACAGCTTTTATGGAATGGAGATACCCCACCAAACCAAACACTATACAGACCTACCTATCATGACACATTATAGATAATTTCAATTCTCTCATATTTTTATGTCCCAATTCAATATATTTATCAATCTTTTGAATACACTCACCACAACATATATTATTTTTGTGATGTTAGAATATTACTTATTTTGCTGTACCGTAATATGGGGTGACTTTTGAATTGGGGGGAGACTTCGATCATAGAGGATATCTGCGCAATTCTTGCTTTCATTCAGAAATTTCTCACTTCTTGTTAACGATTTTTCTCAGTCAACATGGATACAGCACCCTTTAGGTGATTTTTTTTAAACGAAAATGGCGCTATACAAATCATCGAAACATTATTATTATTTTATTATTAACCACTTCTGTGCCAAGAGTGAGATTTCTCGCATCCTTGGTCGTGTCCAGCAGGCCGGCCATAGAAAAATAGCGAGTTTACTCGCTCTCTTTGAGCCTCTGTATCATACATATGTCCCGTTTTTTATTAATTTAAAATATGGAACACACAGAGACGACATTGGGATGATTTTGATTTTTTTAAATTTTTTTTTTTTATTTGATTTTTTTTTTTTTTTAAATGAGATGTAAAAATGATTTATTTTGATTAAAAGTTCACGGCCTGCTGTACACAGCTACACTTCTACCTACTGGCATTTAAAAGGTTAATGAAGCTACAAAAATAATTGTCAAATTAGTTGTTTTTTGGATATATTAATACATATTGTTTGTTGAATTACGAAGCTGTTTTTTTTGTTTTTAGGAAAATGTTAATAATATATCTCTTTAATTCCCCAACGATTATAATAATTTCGTATTATTTATATTGTAATGTATACCACTGTCTATCTTACAATTTGAAACTACTTGAATATTCCAAACATGCAATTTTTTTGGGGGGGGGTTGGTATATAAATTACAAACTCATTCTAATAAGCTTATAACAAAATGGTACATATATCAAAGTCACCCCATTCCGAAAGGTGACTTTGATCACCATGTTTTTTTTAACTCCACAAACACATTAACTTTTTTTAAATGTATTTCGATATAAACATGTGCAATAAATATGACATAAAATTGTCCGACGCAAGTTTTTTAAAAATTATTTCATTTCAAAGTTGAAAATTGATAAAGTCATCCCATTTTACAGTAATTTTATTGTTGAGGCAGTTTATGAAAGTGCTTAATGAGATTCCATGTACACACACATCATTATAATGGTCAATCCATATATTTTTAGGTAATCTAAAGAATGAGAAAAAAGTTCTCCAGTGGCTTGTAGAACAAAAAAGTAAGAATCCACATCCTTAAAATGAGATAGTTTTCAATAAATATAAGATTATATTTGTATTTTGTAATAAAACTTTATGTAATGTTCTGATTATTTCAAGTTAAAAAAACATTTTATAAAACTGCATGCGACTGTTTAAAAACTCTAAAATAAAGAATAGATGTTCTGACACAAATTAAAGCTTTTTGCTAATTTAGCTTTTTTATTAATTACTTTTCTATATTTTCTGGCACTTTAAATACCTTCTTTAATCAGCTCATTGCATGAATAATACTAATGCCAACAGGTAACGATAATGACGATAGTGACAGCAAGGATGACGATGATAGTGATGATGATAGTGATGAAGATGATGATGATTCTGATGAAGATGATGATGATTCTGACGATGATGATGATTCTGACGATGATGATGATTCTGACGATGATGATTCTGATGATAAAGATGATTCAGACGATGATAATTCAGATGACGATGATTCAGATGATGATGATGATTCCGATGATTCAGACGATGATGATGACAAAGATAATACAGATGACGACGATTCTGATGAAGATTCAGATGACGATGATGATTCCGATGAAAAAAGTACAGATGATGATAGTGACAAAGATGATGACGACGATGATGATGATAACAGTACAGACGATGATAAAGACAGTGATTCTGGAGTTGAAAGTGATGATGATACTGAAGATGGTGAAGTTGACACCGAGGATGATGATGATGACAATGATTCAGATTCAAATTCTGATGACGATGGCTACGAAACTGGTGGTCAAAATGATAAACGAAAAAAAACGAATCTTAAAATAAAAGACAAAAATTATAGAAATTTAAAAGATGCCAAAAGCAAAATACCTTCCAAACCAAGTGTGAAGAAAAAACAACCAATCAAGTATTCAAAATCGGATTCTTCAGACTCTTCTGATTCTTCCGACAGTGACAGTTCGGATGATGAAAGCTTAATCACAAAGATCAGAAGATTCTTTACAGGTAATTGGAGCCAAATAAAGTGGTAGTGCCCCGATAACTGTCCGGAGGAAGACATCACTCAATCACACCTAATTTCATCAAGTTGCATGGCCACATCCTTTCTGTACAGTGTGCTGTACAACACTCTACTATTACTGTCTGTACAGTATACTCTACCACTATGTTGCCTCTCATTTCTCTGTGTCCTCTAATCTGTTTATGTAAAATAGTTGTCGTCTGCAGACAGTCGAACAATGTCAACTTTCAATTAGCTTTACATTCTGCTTGCAAATCTGATATTTTCTATTACTAACAACACGTATTGATGGAATGGAACGAATAATGCTTGGTATGCATTGGCGTGAAGCATAGTTTGTTTTGTCGCATGTGTGACTTCCACACGGCCTTTTAATGCGTGTTCTGACATATTGTTTACTGACTGCAGGCGATGGCTGTTTCTACATCGGGCTGGGAGGGAAGAAGGCTATTCCGAAGCCCACTTACGAACCGTACCAATGCTGTCCAACCAAAGTGGGAAGCGCTACCAAAGTGCCCAAGGCCACCCCCTCCGGCGCCAAGGGAGGCAGGAACGCCGACAAGATGACTCCTTTGGGGTTTGGGAAGAACAGTAAAGCCGTAGCAACCAAGCCGGAAAAGGGCGCCAAAGGGAAAAAAGGTTTATTTGGGAGCGGTAATATCTGGTGGTGGTAAAAACAATCCGTCATCCCATTCATGTTACATTTGATATCGTCATTAGAGATGCATTTTGTTAAACATTTAGGCCAACCTGTTATACTACGATATCGAGGTAATCTGTTCCATCCTGATTGTGAACGGAGCTCCGAGAGGACATGAGTTTGGAATGACGTTTGTTCAGTTACGAGTCTCGGGCTTCTTTAACTAGCTACACGCTACTGCCACTGCCACTGCCACTGACCGCAGCTCGAATGTTGTGTTAAACGAAGTGTGCACCTAACTTGCTGCTTTACAATACTCGTACATATACATATATATTAACACTGCATTTTAAACTTGTGTCCCCCTTGAGCTCCCGACTTCCTCAATCAGAGATAATACAATATTATATGATGTAGTTCTAGTTCTAGTTCCAATATAATACAATACAAACCCATGATACCCAGATATTTAGAATACTTTTAAATGATTGAATGATTGAACATCTCAGCATTTCAAGACAAAGTGACTTGCTAGTCAGTGGGGGGAACACTTCCATAAAAGCATTTTTGTCCTGAATATAGTTCAAAATTTTGAAATGGGACTGAGTACATTAACTTATTTTAGATGTAAATATTAAATGTAGAGACCCCTCCGAATTTTAGAAAATGGGGTAGTTACTCACAATGAATTGTTGAAATCTGTTATATTCACGTTATTTTGTTTTATTCTTGCGCTTGATATCATTAAAAACATATCAAAAGATTTGAAGTATTATGTTTAATACATTTTGATCAAATTATCGCTTTTAAAAAGTGAATTTAAATAAATTATAATGTTAAACCAAATAGATTTATGCTCTTTTCGTAGTTAGAAAATCCCAAAAGTAAATATTGGAGTAGGGTGATGAATTGTATCTGGAATCTGTCAGTTCTACAGCCACCTTCACCTGTTATGTTATATAGTTTTGTAATAATTTGATAAACTCAAAGCCCACCAGGCGGAGAACTCTACACCTCCCCATTGCCTGGTTCGCCTCCAGCATCATATATTGATAAATGAAATCTTATATTTTTATAAAATATGTATACAATTTGAATTTGCGCTAAGACCGTGTAAAGATGAAGTGGTAATGACTAGAACAAATTCAAGTGGCGCATTACACTTATCATTATGTTAAGAACTAAAAGTTCACAAAGCGATTTCATTTCATGATTACGTCCGGGTTGTCAGAAGCGACCTGCAAGTCTAGCGGGTAATATGTTAGCTTTAACAAAGAACTGTCCTAACTTACAAATCATGTTATGGGAATCAATAAATAATAATTGTTACTATTACTACTTAAACTCTTCTCATTTCCCCACTCGCAACCTCTCTACTCCCACTAAAGCATGAAACAAACAAACCAGTGTTCTATCGCACACTCCTTGCGACTGTCAGATATTACATCATTCATTGGGTGAGTTCTTTAAATACATTTTATAATATCTATTAGTCTTATTTGCTCTCAAAGGATGTGGATTCGTTACTTTTAGTATTTAAGGATGGCCTCAAAGGGGCTTGAATATGTTTTATAATTCACTTTACAACAAAATACACACTACTACATACAGGAATTAATATGTACATCGTCACTGTGAATCCATCACAGCATACATCACATCACCAAATAAATAATCCCTAAATGCTGAAGACAGCAGAAACAGTCCTAGAAGATATTTGTAAAAACATTAACTTTATGGCTTGCCATAATTTACAATAAAAACGCATAAATTTGTTACAGACCACTTTGATTTTATTCACACTCTACCGGTTTCGGAAGAACCCTTCCTTTGTTAGGAGAATATTAGAACTAACCTACGATATAGAATATTGACAGACATATACACAAAATTTAAGTGTTTGAGTGGGAGACGAGCAAAGGGGAAGGGGTAATTGCGGGATTTCTGGGAAGAACAGAGCGGTTTTTTGGAAATATGTCTAGAATAGGGCTAAAAGATAAATTAATTTGATTATTCAAAATACTAGAATTATTATTTACTCCCACTCAAACACCTAAAATTTTTGTATATGTCTGTCAATATTCTACATCGTAAGTTAGTTTTAATATTCTCCTGACGAAGGAAGGGTTCTCCCGAAACCGGTAGAGTGTGAATAAAATAAAAATGGTTTGTGACAAATTTGTGTTTTTATTGTAAGTTCTAGAAGAGTTTTACTGTCTATGGAACTATGTGTGCAACAAAGATCTCCAATCATAATGTATTTTCAATGTGCTTCAAATGGATGCTTGTCAGTATGTATGGCTGCTTATCTCATATAAACATATGTGAGAAAAAACGATTGCAAAATGCTTTTAAGTAAGTATTTTTTTAAATCTCTCAAAATGGACAAATAAGATAGAGATGGATTCACAATCGACAAAAATAATGTTTTCTGAGGAGCTACAAAATATTTGTTCAATCAATATACCAAATATTGATAAAAATTAACAGTTCTGACTGCACTACAACAAGAAAAAAAACAACCATATAGAAATATAAGTAACAGTAGAATATTCTCTTTAATCTAACATGAAATTAATAGAATTATAAATTGGTGCGTTCTACTAAGCATCATAAAAATGAACTAATATAAAATCACGGCATATTCTGAATTCTTGACAAATCAGTTCCAAATTTTAAAATGACAATTAAAATAATTTTCTGTTTAAAATATTGCAATATAGGTAGGTATTTTATCACTGAATTCTCCAAATATAATCAATTTCAATTTTGAAAATGACACTTAAATATACCTAAAACAAATTTGAGTTTGTTGAATCAGAGTTACACAGGAAGCACAGACAATCAAAATTACCATTTCCGAAGTTTGTTTGATGTTAGAAAATTTAGAAAATATTCTAAAATCGTTAATATAGTTTTTATGAAATATGGAATGAAATACTTTCAATGCATTTTTGTGTAAAAAAGTCATATTAATAAAACGTGATTCTAGGAAATTTGTTGGACGAGGGAAGCGTCTTAGAATGGATGATAAAACAGAAAGATGACGAGAGTATTGAGGACATTGACCGTGACACTCTCTACAAATATATTGAGACCAAGGAGTTCCTGGCCGTCATCTTCTGTAAGTTCATCTATTCATCTTCATTTTTGGTTTGTTTAATTTTATCAAGTCAGTCAGTAAGTAAAAGTAGTGAGACTGAGAATATTGTAAACAACCCATTCTCAACAAACAAAACAACACTCGTATATATGTTGGGTAAATTTTCTAGATGTCTTCCAGCCACACACCGGTGCGAAAAGGATCAATGACACTAGTTCTTTGGAAAAGCTTAAAATTAAATGAAACAAATTAAAACAAGCGATGCTTAGGTTCAGCTGGAATGGGTTCTTGAACTCAAGTCCTTTGCGGGAAGTGGATTCCACTCCCACTCCTTTTTCAAATCAATCACTCCCGGAGAACTCGAACTCGAACCCGTACTCGAACCCAGTACAATATGTTTTCTGTTTATTTTTTTTTTTTTTAATAACTAAAAAAAAAATATTTAAAATCAGTATGTTTTTATCCATATTTTTATTTTACTTATATAATAGTCGAAAAAAACCTTTTTCACTTACTCTACCTATGAAATACTAACTTTATATTTTATATGTTTTTTTTTTTTTTAAGTCTATTTTATACTTTGTGTACTTAGAAATATAGTATTTTGTTCTAATATTACCCACGCTCAGGCAGTGCCTTAGTAGGTTTTCATTTCTTGTTTATACTATATGTTATTATGTTTTATGTTATAATATGCTATTATACATTATATGTCCAAAGAAATGAGAATAAATAAAGTTAAAAAAAAAAAAAAAAAAAAAAAAAAAAAAAACCCCGAATTCCTCTAATCAGAGATCGGCGGTGTCGCTTCGCGACATCAGCATAACTCACGCGAGTAAATTAGGTGCAGAGGTCCGAGTTCTGGCCGGAACCATGCGAATCAGCACCTGCCACGGATCCCAATACCCAATTTGTACCAAGAATCGAGTTCTGGAACCCGGAATCACTCCTAGAACTCGAATTCTTTTAAAAAAGGTATAATGGGCGCTTTCATAATTCTACCAATGCACGGCAACGATACAAACAAAACATAAAATGTACATTTTTTATCACAATAATGATGCAGCATTTTATTACGCACTGAATAATAGTAGGTAGTTGAAAATGAAACAAACGGTATACGTATGTACGCTTCCTCCATAGGAAAAATGTAATCATTATCATACAACTCTATATATCCCTCCCATGTATTAAAAAATTAAACGCCATTGCCGTTGCTGTGCTGTAGCCGTAGAAATTATAAAAGAACCCATTCATCGAGGAAATTTATCAAATAATAATTTAATGTAGTATATGAAATCAATAAGCAAGCGGGGCCTTTATTGTCAGAACTCAACACCATCAACAGAATGTACAATTAACAATGCAATATTTCAGATAAAGAAGGAAACTCAGACAGTCCCAAAATCCTCCGCCATCTGGAGCTGATAGACGACGAGGCGTCCGAATACGGCATCAAAATAGTCAAGATGGGCGACCGTCTGATGGCCAAGAAGTACGGCTTCCGGGACCCCCCCGGCATCACCTACTTCCGCAAGGGCAAGTACATCAACTACGACGGAGACATCGACGATGAGGAGGAGATTCTGGACTGGCTCACCAACCCAGAGAACATGGAGCTGACGGACCACATAGAGAGGGTCAACAGGAAGATGTTCCAGAAAATCAGGCAAACATCCGACTACGTGGCCGTATTCTTTTGTAAGTATTTGTGGAATGCACATGGTGCTTGTTTCATACAAAATTTATAAATAGTGCCACACATATAAGTTGGTGAAAAAGGAGGGCACTGTCATCTATGACATAATGACAGTAGATGTGGTTGCCAGATTAAAATATATATTAGGTAAGCAATATGCAGAAGTAGCAGATATTTTCAATAGCACCGAAAGAACTTAAAAAAATTTTCTTTCACATATTTTCTGAAAATTAGTTTACATTTTGTTTCCAAAATTGTTAATTTAAAATGTAAACCATGTGTTTACACTGTATAATTGTTTTGTAATTCATTTTTATGTAAAAAAAAAGTTTTCTTTGTGCTTAAAGGTTTTTTGCTGCAAATAAATAAATAAAGATATAGCATTAGTTCACGTGTAGCACTGTACGATAACTGTAAATGTGCAGAGGAATTTTGCAAGTAAAGTCTAACAATATAGTGTTTGTAATAATCTTTTCCAGATAGCACTGATTGCAAGCAGTGTCCGCGGGTATTGGCGGAGATCGAGCACATTGACGACGAGGCCGATGGCGCTGGAATTAATTTTGTCAAGATTGACGACAAAAAAATGTCCAAAGAATATGGCGTGTTCGCCTTACCGGCTGTTCTGTTCTTCAAAATGGGATCCAAGGAGCCTGTCATTTATGCCGGTAAATTTTTGTTACATATATAATTTTTCACATATAAAATTGTGAATTTAAAGGGGTTTGACATAACTCCAAAGTAATGGCTAAAAACCTCGAGCCGACTAATTTTTATTTCATTTTATTAGAATAACTTTTGAAGTTGTACCCATCAATTTAATATTTAATCATTGAAGAAGGAGATAATACTGATAAATCTAAACGAAACATGGAACAAAGCAAGACACAGAAAACAAAAAAGTAACAGTCGCAACCTGGGATCGAAGCCAGGATATCTGTCTTACCGGGACAATGTCTCTAACCACTTCATCTTTCAGGGTTTGATTAGCAGTGATTGTTACCTTTTAATTTTATAGCTTGTTTTGTTTCATGTTTCTTTTAAATATATTAGTATAAGATTCTTTTTCAACGATTTTTTATATGAATACTGCACAAGAGTCCCAACTGCTCCCGTCTGAAGCCAGTGAGACTATGGCATCCCAAATTGGGGTATGTTATGAGGCTGAAGGTAGTGGGTAAGGGAAGGAGATAAGGAAGAGGAGGGTGGGGAAGTACCTGGCTATTCAGATCTGGTCACCAAACACGGTGATAGGGTCGGGTATCAAAGTAGTGGACTCAGTAACGAAACACAAATATCTCGGTACGATAGTTTATTTTACACAGAATATAAGTTAATGTTTTTTTACAGTCTCCCATGACGCTTTCAAAACTCCATATTAGAAGTGAGTCGTTCGCGAACGAGTCGGCTCAGTGAACCGGATTTTCACGCGGATCCGTAAGATCCGGATCCGAACGAACGATCTTCACGGTTCGCGGATTTTTGTGAACGAGTGAACGAGTGAGCCGGTGATCCGACTGACCCGTGGGAGCCGGGAGATCTGTATCGTTCATCAGGTCTGGCGGCTCGCGGGTCACTACTGATACGGATCAATCGTTCGTTCACAGAGAAGCGCTCAGTCAGTCGCGCGCATCTCAGTTCTCAGTGAACATTCCTTGACTTATGACATTTTTCCTGAGCATTTTAATGGTGGGGTGCTTCGATTTCATGTGCCTAGAAATGTTTCCGGTCTAACCAGCACTTGTACTGATTAGTTGTGAACAGTATACGTATTTGGCTTTATTATTAGCGGCAACAGAAAAATGATTCCAAATTTCACTCTTTTTTCTTGATGAAATTTTGAATTAAAACAACAGTCACAAGTCAGTGATATTAATTTAAAGAATACGTAATTATGTATCCCGGGTACAAACTAACAAAAACGACAAGAGACGTGCATACGATTACTGTAATGACATTTCGTTACTGACATTTCGTACCAAAACTCAAGCAAACAAAGGATTTCATGTTTTCATTATAATAAAGGGGAATCCCAATATATTGGGAAGCCCGTTTAAATGAAGTATTCATTATAGCGCGGGTGGGGCGGGGGAAGATTGGGGGAGAGGGGAGGGGACATTCTTTGGCGGACCCGTTGTTTATTTGAGCCGGCTCACTGAACCGGATCTTTACGTTGAACGGGACCTAGTAAAGTCACTCTCTCAACTGAGCCGCTTCGCCTGCCACTACTCCATATCTGTCAAAAAACGAAAATCAAACAAAAACAATTCAATTCGAATTCTGGTATGTTTAAAAAAAAAAAAGGATTCGTATAACTACCGTACGAAAGTACCTGTCACAAACTTGACAAGCTATAAACTACACTGAGTAGCTCGACTCGAGCCGTGACGGAGACTGTTGGCGTTTTTCCAGTGATGGGGTTTTGGTTCATTCTTCATGCTCGTATCAACGGCTAATGCCATTTCAAGCAACGTTTCAATTCTGAATGGTGGTCTTATACCAGGGCGATACTGAGAGTATCTTCCACTCTGGAACGTGCCGCAAATATACTATACATTATTTTAAATGAATAATTTGTGAAATAACACAAATTAATCAAATAAAATTTATTTACCACGCCGGGATTCAATCCCGCGACCTTCGGTGTGCGAGTCAAGAGCCTTATTGCTGGACTACGCCGGTCGTCAAATTATGTATTAATGTTTAGTTTATTTTACTGTAAAGTAATAACTATGTACTTTAGGGGATCTATACGACGAGCAAGAGATCCTCAGCTGGCTGCTGACGCAGAAGGACCCCGCGGGAGATGTGATTGAGGCTCTCGAAGGGGAGGAACTCATTGCCCTCATTCAGGATGAGGATTCCCTGGCGGTCTACTTCTGTAAGGAACTTTCCTTTGTCCCTGAACTCTGTAATTCATAATATGCATCAAGTTTTAAGCTTAAATACTTTTAGAAAAGAACATAATTTTGTGAAAATAAAATAATTAACTTGGTTCTAAAGTTGAATGCTAGAAAAGCTGTTGCATTTTTTATACTGAATTAATTTTGCTTTTTTTTGTTGCGTATCAATGTTTTATTTCATTTTCAACCTTGTTCAATAAAATTTTATAAATTTTTTTAATTTAAATCTCTGTAATTCTTTATTCAATCATTGTGAAAAGTTACATTTGTAACCATCGTTTCGTGGAATGGAATCTATTTCGTCAATGTAAATAAAAGTCATTCCACAGAAGCACTTAAGAGACTAGTGTTTGTTAAGACTTGTTGAGTAATTTGTCGCAGACACATTGAGTAAAATATGAAATATCATTACGCATCTTTGTTTGAGAAAACAATATCTTTGCTTGCCCTAATATTTTGTGATACAGAGAGTTTAACTCGTTGTTTAACACTTGACTCATTCTGTTTTAATCGACTGCTTTAGGGAACAAAACGTTGTGCGATATATGCAATTCCAAAGTGATGCGCAAAGCTCGCGCGAAGAAAGAACTCGAGGCGAGCCACGCGGAGGAGGAGGCCCACACCGCAGACGAGGGTACTTAACCCCCCTCCAGTCAGTGTTGCCCTAACCTGCATGCCCCATCTCACCCAGTCTAGTCTGTACTGTCTGTAGTGTAGTGTGGCCGGGGACTTAGTACCTACCCACCTGGTCAGTGTGACCGCTGCCATAGTCTGCATGACCCTCCGTCTCGCATTATTAGCAGTCTATGACAATCGCTGACTTGTAGCTACGTGTATTAATTTTACCGTGGCGTTACAATATTGATTTGCTCTTTTTATACGTTTTGCTTGTTATTGACATAAACTTGCTAACTAACAATATGAATGATCATACACAATAAAAGTAACATTCAAAATTAACAGTTTACCTTTTTATGTGTGATTTCAAAGACATTCCTTTTTGAAATTTATTTATGTATTTATATTCCACGCATAGATTTCCTGTAGACCTCCAAGATTATAGAATATATTATGTATGTATGTGTACCTCGAAAGTAACTAGAAAATACAGTTAGTTGTGTTCTAGATATGCATCCAAGTAGTAGTGGACAGGTCAAAATATTAATACATATACACACAGTAAATGAATTCATTTATTTCCTGAATCCAAAACACTCTAAATTTACACTTCGGAAAACAAAATTTTCCACAAATTACTAACCTACTTTATTTAAAAAATATATATATAGTAGGTACACAGATTTTTTAAACCATAACAACTGATTGAAATAATATTCAATGGAGGCCAAAAAATCCATACATATTTTTTTATTATGAAAATTATACCTATAGCTTATTTGTTTTTTCTTACAAAACATTCAAAAACCATAATCTACTAATGGATTTTATTTGAAATTATTATAAAAGATTAAACATACGAGGGTTGTCCCAAAAGTACCCGACCTAACAAAGAAAACACAAAAAATTTGGGATTTTTTTTTGTGTTTTATGAACATAGTCTCCTTTCAGCTCGACACACCTTTCCCAGCATTGTTCAATAGCTTCTATGCCCTGTTTATAGTTAGAACCGTCGAGCACCTAAAAATAGTCATCTAACGCAGATTCCACTTCTTCATTGTTGGCAAATCTTTTACCAACGAGCCATTTTTTCAAGTTTGGAAAAATAAAATAATGCGAGGAGGTTAAATCTGGCGAATAGGGTGCGTGAAGAAGAAATTCGAACTTTAATTCATTGATTTTGGCCATCGGAATCATGAATGTTTGAACTGGTGCATTGTCTTGATGAAACAACATTTCGTTTTCGCCAAATGCGGCCGTTTTTTCTTGATTTAATCACTCAAATGCTCCAATAAGTTCGCATAATACTCGCCATTGATTGTTTTTTTCTTTTTGAAGATAATCAATAAAAATTATCCCATGAGCATCCTAAAAAACTGATTCCATGACCTTGCCTGCTGATAGAGCTGTCTTTGCATTTTGCAGCCGATTCTCCCCTTTTAGTCCATTGTTTTGATTGTTCCTTCGTCTCAGGTGTGAAGTGATGACTCATGGCTTTGAATCATGCAAAAACTCGGCTTTATTGCTGTGAAATATCACCAAACACTCGACTGAAACATTCTCACGACGCTGTTTTTGGCCATTGCGAGCAAACGCGGCAGCTATCTTGCGCTCAACTTTTTCATGTCCAAATTTTCAGTCAATATGCGATGTACAGCACTTTTTGAAATGCCTACTGTGTCTGCTAGCTCGCGCACTTCCAATCGATGATCATTCAATACCATTTTGTGGATTTTCTTTACCTTTTCTGACGTGGTCACCTCATTTGGTCGACCACTGCGATGTTCGTCTCGGAGCTCATACGTCCTCGTTTAAACTTTACCATCAAATATTTTATTATTATAAACAAAGGAGCAGACTCCCCCAGAGAAGAATCTGAGCTCGGCTTCGATATTGATTGTACTTAGACCTTTCAAATGAAAGTTTTTTATCACATAACGATGACCAATTTTTCCATGTTTGCAAATTAACTGAGAGGGTTCGCTATTGATGGCTGCCAAAAAAACACTAAACAACGTAGCGCCTTAAAACTTGAAACTTAAGCCTTATAAGGTTGGTGCTTTCTACCATAATTTTTTTTTAATCAATAACCACCAGAAGTACGTCAGGTCGGGTACTTCTGGGACAACCCTCGTAGTAATAAAAAATGGAATAAAACAATAATAATTATTATTAAAAATAACATAGAAAAACAAAATTTAAAAAATAACATAGATTAGTTTCCAGCTTCCAATTATTATTTCTCTCATTTAAATATTACAGTTGATTTCAAATGTACCGATTTAAAGAACAATATTTAATTTTTAAAAAAATTTAGACATGAT
Source organism: Limnephilus lunatus (assembly GCA_917563855.2). Classification (NCBI taxonomy): domain Eukaryota; kingdom Metazoa; phylum Arthropoda; class Insecta; order Trichoptera; family Limnephilidae; genus Limnephilus; species Limnephilus lunatus. The sequence continues at coordinate 51,459,783 of OU830592.1, forward strand.
TCAACAAATTTGGGTAAAGTGATTTTGTTTGACAAATTCCAGATACCGATGAATGTGCCCAGTGTTCTGGAATATTGGAAGAGCTGGAGAACATAGACGATGATTGCGACAGGCACGGCATTAAGTTTGTGAAGACGCAAGACTTTGCCATCGCCGAGTCTTACGGGGTCACCGACTTCCCGGTGCTCGTCTACTTCGAAGATAACATACCCAATGTATTCGAAGGTAACATTACTTTTTAAGTATGTAGGTAACAACTTACAAGATTATGCGAGTACATAGTCTTGACAGGCTGTAAGGATTGCTGAACTGTTTCCCACAAAGCTTGTTAAAGTAAAACTATTCATTTCGATGTTCTGTATAGATTTAAATGCTGTTCAGATACCAAAAATTGAATACAAAAAAACCTTTGTTCCTGTTCCTTATGCATGAGCATAGCGTAATATTCTTCTTCTCATTGCTGAGGATCGTGACAAGGCTCCTCCACTCTTGGCGGTTCTGCACTGTGTAGAGAGCTGCAGACACTGAAGTATCGGTTGCCAGATACTCCAGCGCATTGGTGACCTTCCTTTGCTTCTATCGCCTTTCAATTTGCCAGTGACTAAGAGTTTTTCTAGGTTGGAGTCCTCAGATTGGCAAGCAACGAGTCCAAAATATCCTAACCTAAAGTACGTTATAGGCAGACAGTTGAAAGTCTATTGTGGATGCCTAGTTCTTTCAGAACGGACACATTTGTTCGCCTGGCTGTCCATGGCATGAGCACAGCGAAATACAGCTTAAGTTAATTAAGTATTCCAAAAAGGGTTAAATATTTTGCTTTTTATAGGATCGCTTGCCGAGGAGGAAGAAGTACTGCAATGGTTAATAACTCAGAAAACTGAAGACCGGATAGAACTGATCACCAGAGTTATGCTGGAGTCCATGGTGGAAGAAACTCAATACTTGGCTGTATATTTCTGTAAGTGTTTGGTACTGATATTAAACTTACGTGTAACTATATTTTTTTAGAGAACTCATTTGCAGTAAAGCATTTTTTTAAATAATTATTTTTCACAGATAAACCGAATTGTAACATTTGCGACCAGATTTTGGATGGTTTGGAGACAGTGGATGATGAATGCGATGTGTTTGGAATTCATATGGTTAAGATTCAAGATCCACAACTTGCCAAGCGTTACTCCATTAAGACATTCCCGGCCATGGTTTACTTCAGGTTAATATTCAACTATGTATTCAAAATATCAAAACTCCATGCAAACAATCAAAACTTGTCTAGTTTGTCTAAATACATACAACCAATGTACTGTCGTTTAAAAAAAAAACAGGTATGTATGCACGAAATTGGTAACACTCCGCCCTCCTAATGCATAGCCACACTAAACATTCAAGGTTATTTGAAAATATGCATCGCCATAATCCGCTGTAACTAATTTAGTACCTATTTAAACCATTTATAGAATAACAATGTAATTATGTATTTTAGGAATGGAAACCCTTTGCTATTTGAGGGAGACTTGCAGAATGAAGAATCTGTTCTGGAATGGCTGATAGACGATGACAACAGAGAACTGGCTGATGAGATTGAAGCCGTCAATGACAGAATGCTCGAGAGACTGATGGATGAGTCTGCCCTGTTGGTTGTATTCTTCTGTAAGCTATTTTAAATTAAAGAAACTATTATTACCAAAATTTATTATTATCAAGCAAAATTTTATAATGGCAGCTATTTCAATGAGTATCGAATAGATAATCTATAAATTAAAGTCCATGTTTTGCTGCTCAGATTTCATGGTCAAAGAACACATATTTGGGAACAAAATCACTATTAACAGGCTCGCTACCAAAATGTTGATAATGTTAACGAACTTTACCCGATGACAGCAAAAGATTTAATTTGGAGATCGAAAATATAAATAATAATCCAATGTTGTTTTAGTCGACGATGACTGTCCTGAATGCGACGAGATTCTGGAAGCGCTGGAACAGATCGACACGGACGTGGATCAGTACGGAATAGACTTTGTTAAGATCGCGAGCACCGATGCCAACGAGAAGTATGGCATCATCAACATCCCGTCGCTGGTTTACTTCCGCAAGCGAGTGCCCATGCTGTACGACGGAGACCTGCACCAGGCGCAAGCTGTGCTGCAGTGGCTCACCTCACAGGACGTCTTCGAAATCAAAAATGAGATCGAAGAAGTCAACAAGAAGATGCTAGACAAACTCCTAGATGAAAATGAATTCTTAGCAGTTTACTTTTGTAAGTGTTGCCAATGATAAGTAACAAACACTATAACATTTATGTGCTTAAAAATGTTTTCAAAAATCCCTATCGATGGCACAGAGCACAAAATTGTTAAGGGCAATTTTCTGTAAGCATTATGATTAATTTGTAATATCATCTCTCAAGATTTTTATAAGTATAAAACCTACGTAAATAAACATTTACATTAGAATTTAATTTAATTGATGCATATAAATGAAAAAAAAGTTGTTCAAAATTTCAGATTGCACAAAGCAGAAATCTCAAAATAAGGTTTCTTTGACATTTCAGATGAGCAAGACCTCCCAGAAAGCCAAACCGTTTTAGTCAACCTGGAAAAAATTGATGGAGAAACAGACAACTTGGACATCACATTTGTAAAGATGGGAGATCCTAGATATGCCCGGAAGTGGGGAGTTACCAAACTACCCGCCATTGTATACTTCCGAAGAAGATTCCCTAGTATATACAGAGGTAATGCTTCCACCCTCGAAAATACACTTTACATATCCTATGTTTCACAGAATTCTTTTGACCGTAGTCGAGTTCTATTAATGAAGATGAAACCATAAGGTATTTGGAGATGTCTCCCGGTTCCATAGCATGTATCTCCGTTAATAGCCTTACTATCCATATTGAATGATTGCTTGGGTTTTAAAGTACTACGAGCACTTTGATTTGTCTCAGAACTGAGTGCTTTATAATACAACACACTTTAATATGTGTTGTATCTCCCGGAATCTTGGATTGCTTTTCAATAAAACTCCAGAAATACACACTCTTGTCCTTCATTAGACTAATTTATAATGAAAGCTCAATATACAGTAAGAAGGCAAATGTCAGTATTTTATGACGGTATGAATTTTTCTCTTCTTAATCTTGAGGAGCTGTATAGTCCAGGCAACGAAGTCAAAATAAGACCGAATAGCGGAAATAATTCGTGCAGTAGCCAATTTTGGCATAATTGTAGGGGAAGGTGTCCTTAAAAACATACTAAAAATATCGGGGGGTGGGGGTGGAGCTAAGGGTGGGGGGGGGTCTCTAAAGGTCTCTTTTTTCAGTTTTTCATTAATAACTGGAGTTATATAATAATGGAGTTATAATCTTACGCTCGTAACGGCAGCCCGTGCCTCGGTACTGTCCTAGCGCTCGCGTTGAACCGTAACACTTTCATGACGGTAGAAGAATTACTAACCATATTGAAAAATGAAGTTTGAAAAAATAAAAAAAACGATTAAAGACTCAAAAACCAAAACCAACATCGAAAAAATTATTGGTGATCTTGATAATGAAGTAAAAACTGAAATATTAAAAATGCAACAACAAATAATTCAACTACAAGACAAACTAATTGAAAAAAACGACCAACTGGTGGGGAACATTGAAAAAATAATGAAAAACGCAACAATACCATCTTATGCCCAGGTATTATCAACAACCAAAGTTACTCCTCGAGAAGAAGAGAGATTCTCAATCATCATTTCGTCGACCAAAAATAATGCTAAAGCTGAAGAAATTGAAAAGATAATAAAAAAAGAAATAAATTTAAGCAACATAAAGATTGGAATAAATGGTTTGAGAAAAACAAAAGAGGAAAAAATTATAATATCATGCCCAAAAAAGGAATATGCAAATACCCTAAGTGCCGAAATAAAAAAACTGAATACCATAAATAATATTTCACCATTAAATTTATACGACGAGAATGCCAGCATTCTTATAAATACCAACCAGGAATTATTAGATTCCTGGTCAAATAAAATTCTTCACGCAAAACACTTCAATTATCTCAACCAAACATATGTTGACAAATTTTCGTCAAACAAATGGTTGAGTATTGGAGAGTTGAGCGCAGAAATAGAAGGCTTTATGCTTGCCATACAAGATAGAGTCATTAATACTAAAAATTATAGGAAGCATATCATCAAAGATGCAAATCAAATTGATGATTTATGTAGAAAATGTTTGGCTTTTCCGGAAACTATAGAACATATTATATCGGGATGTTCTGTATTAGCGCCGTCCGAGTATACATTTAGGCACAATCAAGTTTTAAAAATAATTCACCAAAGTTTGGTAATTAAACATAACTTGATTGACTGCCGTAATGTACCATATTATGAATATGAACCAAATTCATTTTTAGAAAATGAATTTTATAAAATTTATTATGATAAAACTATTCTGACAGACAGAACAATTAGTCATAATAGACCCGATATAGTTTTACATGACAAAATTAAGAAAATAACTTATATCATTGATGTCGCTATTCCAAATTCTTGTAATATTCAGAAAACTGTTTCTGAAAAAATAAGAAAATATACAGATTTAGGAAATGAAATTAAAAGAATTTGGCATTCTCAGACTATAAAAATATTACCATTTGTTATTTCGGCTACTGGCATTATACCTAGCTCTCTCATTCAAAATTTAGGGGTATTAGATTTGTCAAAAAATTTGTACATAAAAATGCAAAAGTCGGTCATTTTAAATACATGTAGGATTACGAAAGATTTTTTAAATATTTATATTGAGGGATCAGTAGGATATATCGGACCAGTTAGGATTTCATCAGAGCCGAACCCTCTGATATGAAAATATCTGGAGTCGGTGAAATATTTTCCAATTATGTTTCTGGTGGATTGACGTATTGTTCTTGTATTGTTTTATTCTTATATAGTGCACTTACATTGCGTTCATTTACTAGATATTCATTTGTGGAAAAGTGTGTGGAAGGGTTTAGTCTTTCATTTGGGAAAGATTCAACCCGGACATAAAATCTGGAGCACCGTAAAAATCAAATCTTACTGAAGACGAAATAGTTTGCGGAATAATTACCCAGAACGAAGGAATTGAAGATGTTTACAAGGAAAGTGAAGACAATAAAATCACACTAATAACGGAAATAAAAAATACAAACATAAATGAACAACAGCGCCAATTCACTAGCTACATCTTGGAAACCAGTGGCAAAATGCGGAAAAATCTTCTTGCACTTGGTAAACTAAATATACAGTTTCAACGAGTAAAAATTGAAGATTGCAGTCCATTAACTCAATGTTTTCATTGCTGTATGTTCATGCACACAGCTAAAAAATGTCTACACCGAACCGGCCCTCCAATTTGCCCATACTGCATGGGCAACCACATCCTTTCAAAATGTCCGGGAAGAGAAAAAACAATACCAGCGTGTGTAAACTGCACCAGACAAAATTCTAAATATGGAGAAAAAAACACCACGGACCACACAGCCAACAGAATTAAGTGCAACTATAGAAATAAAATGCTGAAAATTGCGAGGGATCGCATCGATTACGACTAATTATGCATATTATTAATTACAAGTCTAACGAAAACCTAAATAATATCTACGATATTTCAAAAAAATATTTCCAAAAGCCCGCCCGCAAAGTGTTAACACGCAGTGATAATATACACACATATAATACCTACTATAATTGCAAATGTGAAGTGTATTCCCAGCGCCAACATTATTGTTATAATTATTACTACCTCAAAATGAACGAATTTTTTAATAAACGCAAGAGATAACTCATATAAAATAGACGAAAGGATTTTTGACACGGTAAATAAAACAAACGATTTTATTGATATAAAACCTACAGTCAGCCTAATAATAATACACATGAACGTTAGATCTTTTGATAAAAATTTCGAAGAATTTCTAATAACTATTAAACAATTAAATATAATTGACTGTATAATATTATCAGAAACGCATTTATCGAATGAAATTAATTATAATATACCGGGTTACTTGTACTACGCAATAAAATATAAAATTAACAGAAATAACGGCGTTGCCATATTTACATCAAATATTTACGCTGTCACAAGTGTAAATGAAATAATAGTGAATAATGTCAATTTTTTAAACTTAGAGATAAATTTAATGAATTATTCATTTAATATTATTATTATTTATCGGACACATTCTTCTGCTCTAACCACATACATAGAAGAACTAAAAAAAAATATTACAATACCATGAAAACAAAACAAAAAAAACAAACAACTATGGATGACTTCGTAAACACGCAACTGGACAACTGCTTCAAAATCAGTGAATTCAATAGTCAAAGTGCAAAAGAGTGCAACGAAATCATCACTGACAAATTCTCTGGTATACAAATACTTCACCTTAACATCCGCAGCCTTCAAAAAAACATAGAAGAATTTATACTCAATATATATAATCTTAATGTAAAGCCGGACGTTATAGTATTAACTGAAACATACACAAACAGTGACTCACCACATTATAATTTAAGTGATTATATCTACATGCAAACAAACACAAACATAAATAAAAACAGTGGCATTGCGATATTCGTCAGTAAGAAATATAATATTGTTACACATTCAGAACACAACATAGATTCATCAAACTGCATAGAAATCCAACTTAACCACAACAAAATGAATTATTATTTGTTAGCAATCTATAGAACGCATGAAACGAACGCTTATTTATTTATCGAACAATTACGAAATATAATATCAAATTTAAAAAACAAAACTTGCATAATAACAGGGGATTTTAATATCAACATTAACAAAAATATAGATAATAGACTTAAACATGAATACTTGAACTGTATGACTGAAAACAACTTTAAATCGTGTATAAATGAAAATACGCGCGAAATTCAAGGTCAGAAACCATCTTGCCTAGATCATTTTTGGACTAATATTAACATAAAAGATCTTCATAAAATAAAAACAATTGTCTGGAAAAATAACATCACCGATCATCATACGTGTATATTTTTGTACGAGGAAGAAACAACAATACAAACAAAAAATAAATCAATAAAAAAATCATATACCAGAATAAATCTGCAAAAATTAATTGAAAACTTGAAAACGAAACATTGGCAACCTGTAATCAACTGCGAAGAAGTTGAAATATGCTCAAAGTACTTTGAAAACATTTTATCCAAGCATGTAGGAAACTCAAAAACAGATATTCCATATCGTAATTTAGATAAAAATAAATACTTGAAACCATGGATCACACCGGGTTTATTAAATTCAATCAAAGAAAAGGGTAAGCTTTACAAAAAAACAATAAAATTCCCAAACGACAAAAAAATAGAAAATTACAAAAAATATAAAAATAAATTGACAAGCTTAATAAAAATTAGTAAAGATGAATATTACAAACATAAAATAATAAGTTCTGAAAACAATCCAAAAATAATCTGGCAAGCAATTAACTGTGCAATAGATAACAATAAACAAAAACATTCAATCAAGGTAATTGTAGACGAAAATGACGTAAAAATAAATGCAGAGGAAAACCCTAAAAAATGTGCGGATATATTCAACTCCTTCTTCGCGAAAGTTGGACAAAAACTCGCTAAAAAAATTAATGTAACAAAGGGAGCGACAACTCAACCAATTATTGAAGATATACAAAGTGTAAACTCACTGCCCCATTTTAAAATGATCAAGGAAGTAGATATTCTAAACATTATTGAAAATATGAAAGGAGGGTCGTCACCGGGTTTTGACAACATAACTGCAAATATGTTAAAATCTATTAAAAGCCACGTGATAAAAATCCCATAAAAAACTTATGAAAAAATTAGAAAATTTGAACATTAATGAAAACGTAGCAAATTGGATAAAAAGCTACCTAAAAAACCGCCCTCAATGTGTCAAAATAAATAACATTTATAGCGACGAAGAGACATCTGTATATGGAATTCCACAAGGTACTGTGCTGGGTCCTATATTATTCATCTTATATGTAAACGGGCTATTCTCACAGTCACTTCATGGTAGTATAACCTCTTATGCCGACGATACAGTACTTATTGAAAGTGGAATCACATGGCAAGTAGTAAAACAAAAAGCAACAGAAGACATAAACATACTTAAACACTGGTTTGATATAAATCTACTATCTCTTAATAGTGAAAAAATCACGTTATACCATTTGCAATAAAATCAAAGGACATTCCGGTAAATTTTGATGTAATTATACATGACAATTCTAAAGATCACAAAAAAAATAACAGTAAAATAAACTGTTCCACCTTTAAAAATTTCGAATAATATTAAATACTTAGGAATAACAATAGACAAAAACTTGAACTGGAAAGATCAAATCAACCTTACCGTTAACAAAATAAGGAAATTAATTTACATATTTTTAAAAATCCGAAACTTTCTCTCATTAGAAAATCTAACATCAGTCTACCATGCTATAGTACAGTCAAATCTCCAATACTCTGTAGTAAGCTGGGGAGCTGCATACAAAACAAATCTACTCCCTGTTGAAATTGTGCAACGTCTAATTATAAAAATTATATTGAAAAAACGAAGAGATTATCCAACTCACCTTATTTTTGAAGAATTTAAAGTATTAAAATTTAATGATCTAGTTCGAAAAAATATAATAATCCAAATAATAAAAGAAAAACAAAACATATATTTCCAATACAAAAATGTAACACCTCATTTGCACAACATCATTATACATATCTAGGAAAAAAATACTTCAATAGTCTACCTGAAAAAATAAGAACAATCGAAGACGATAAATGCCTACTAAAAGCAATTAAAGAGCAATTTAAAGTAAAAATAAAAAATTGATAAAATTTATCATCATAACTTATATAACTTGTTAATTTGTTTTTTTTTTTTTTTTAAGTATCTACCACAATTAAATTAAAAGATACAAAATATATTTTTTTAATATATTTTAAATATTCCCTCATCCCGATACTCGTCCCTCTTCTAATCACATGCGTCTGCTTCTATAGAAGAGAAATATAAAAATAAAATTTAAAAAATCAGTGAAAATTTATAATGAAGTTTATTTGTATCAAAAAAGGTTATTTTGAAATGTAAATATTATATTTTATATGTTAATTTGCTGTATAAATAATGTATGCTTCTACACGAATTATTTCCTCTATTTTGCCTTTGTTGCCTAGACTAGTAGTACATATTTAGATTATATAACCCTACAGTTCTCTCTGTAATATTGATAGCTCTATTTTAATGCTACTAGTGCCATCTGTGATTAGCACAGCTAACCAATATCTAATAAAAATATCAGGATGGATATACATATTTGTGAAATTTTGCAGGAGACATACTATCAGAATCAGAAGTGCTCGAATGGCTGAGAAAGAATCGCTTCCGGCAGCCAGAACTAAACATCTTCATGTACGCCATGATCGCAATCTCCATCGCCTTTGTAATGTACACGGCCTTCCTGCTGCAGTGCTTTAAAGTGCCGCCCCCCACGCTTCCCCCGCACCCCAAGCAGGCGTGAGGGCAGTAGTCCTGACTCCTGCCTCCCATGTCTTAACGTGGCCTTCTCTGTGTTGCATGGCCTCGTAACACTGACACAACGTGGAACATTGCATGTCACATTATAATGTTCCACATGTAGCAGATACAACGTGTTACGGGCGGGACACGGTGCAAAGACCCGGTCACAATGTGATATTACATCAAATGTTCATTAGAATACTTCACATTCATCACCATTCATCAGAATCATGTGCACAAGACAACGCAATTTTCCAATTATTATTGCTAAATACTCAAAACTCCAAACTTTTGATCACTTCCTCAATCTTGGATGGTAAAAATCAGACTTAAAAAATGCTTCAATTCATTTTTTATAATTTTATAAATAATTTAGTTAGTATAAAAAATTATGGTTTATGATGAAACGTTTTTAAATCTTCTTTTCACAATATTGAGCCAAACAGAATAATAAACTCAACAAATATGGTTTCCAAATCTGCCATTGCAATATTGGGTCAGTAAGAAACAGATTGATTCCAAATCTACAAAGTAGCCCGCAGTACTCCGAGCCGCATATGATCAACAGGTTAATTGCAAATTTACAATTCTTAGTTCATAAAGCGCTCATTTTAGAATAAGTTTTTTGGATTACCAATACAATAATGATTATTTTTAAGGTTTTCCCTTCTTCCGCGACAAACACCAACCAAAAGCCGGTGTTAGAGAAATGTGTACAACATTTTTCCCTTTTTTACCTGCATTTTTTTTGTTACAAAGATGACGTGGTATGTTTATTAAAAATGTTAATATACAATTCAGTAAATCCCAAATATATATATATATATATATATATATATATAGTACGAAATAAACAAATCTTCATATTATTTATTATAATGACCACGATAATTTGTAAATAACTATGTATAGGTATAAAATGAAATAAAAAATATTTTAAAACCAATGTTCTTCCAATTTTTTTGTGTATCGCAGTACTGTTCTGTTTATGCCCTAAACATTACATAACATCTCAATAAATGAGTTGCAAATTTTTTTAAATAAATTGATAGACAACCAATACTCGGGATTGAAATTCTGATCGAATCAGAAGAATACCGAGATGGAAAGTCATGAAAATCTAATGAATTATAAGCATATGAATATGAGGAAGTTTCGGTCTAGCGGAATATTTATGTAGGAATGTCATTTGAATACCATTCAAATATAAAAGTAAAGTTTTATATTCTGGACACGCTTAATACGAATATTTTCTAGAAATAACACTACAGAGGAATAATATAAGATGTATTGAAACAATATAATATTTCTTTATAATAACTAAAAACAACAAAGGCGTACTTACATTCCCGATGGACAGTGTTCCCGAACCCAAAACTTAAAAATCGGGAGAATTTTCGCCTAAAAATCGGGAGAAATCGGGAGAAAACGGGAGAAATTGGAAGAAATCGGGAGATGACCTAAATTATTATAATTAAATTTCTCTCTTGTCAATAATCCGACTCCCTTTTATTATTCCGAAGCAGAACCTTGACAACAAACAAAAAAACCCATAAGCAACGCCGTTACACACGATTATTGTAGATGTTGCCCATGGAATAACGCAATTTTCCCTAACGGGGACTTATTTTACGTCTGGCAAGTCAGCACAAATTTTTGTGAAGTTTGTGCTGAGTTGTTAGACGTAAAATCACCCATCACTTTATGAGACGCCAAAAATCATTTTACCTACTGACTTTTAAAAGTGAGCGACGACCTTTGTCCTAAGGATGTGTACAATTTAATGAAACGAAACCTTTTTTATATTTTTCATTTTATTTAGGAATCAATCAACCACCTCATGGGCTTTTTCAAAACAACTGTCACCTGGCGGCAGATCCTTGATAACGGAACACTGATTAGTAATCCTTTATTAATAAATACCCACTAATACAATATCAGTAGAATCATAAAAAACAAAAATAAAGTGCATGGGCCAAAATTAAAATTGTTAATGAAATTATTGAAATTGTTACCGTTATGAAATACTTAAACGAGTTATATTTGATTAAAATTTAACCATTTTCATCTTCCGTCTGCAACTATTCATGTTCTCAAAAGAAACATTTAAAAGTCTACAAGCCGTGTCACAGTAGAGAAAAACCTTTTTCATGTTCCGACTGCAAGTATTCATGTTCACGAAATTCACAATTTAAAATCTACATGCTCACACACTGTGGAGAAAAACCTTTTTTATGTCCCGAATGCAACTATTCATGTTCTCAAAAGGAACATTAAAAAGTCCACAAGCCGTCTCGCAATGGAGAAAAACCTTTTGCATGTTCCGATTGCAATGGTTGTGCTAGAAAGGAGCACGAACTTATAAGTTAAAGACTTGAACTTATAAGATCAAGGAACTTATAAGTTTACTAGTAGTGGAGAAAAATACCATTATCATGTTCCGACTGCAATTATTCATGTTCTCAAAATGAACATTTAAAACTCCACAAGCCGTCTCACAGTGGAAATAAACCTATTCCTTGTTCCGATTGTAACTATTCATGTTCTCTAAAGGAACATTTAAAAATCCACAACCGTCTCACAGTGGAGAAAAACCTTTTTTAAAGGAAGTTTGATTTTAATTCTTGCCAAAATTTTAACCTTAAAAAATTGCAGTAAATGTGTTGTTAATGTACTTACAAATAAAAGAAAGCATACAGCACTTACCTTGTGTTTGTTTGGTAGTACCTATTTACGCGAGCAGATGTTTTCCGTTTTGAAAATAAATAAGAACAAACATCGCTCAAGGCATACGGATGAACAACTCCAATCGATTCTTAAAATAACTACCACGAATACGACACCCGACATCAATGAGCTTATCAAAAACAAGATAAGTCAGGCATCCGGCTCAAGATAATTTACCATTTTACCATCCCTTTTAACAATTTTAACAATTGGGTATGGGTTTAAGTTTTTTGTTTGGCCCGCTTATACACGCTACATCTCATAAATGGCCCTTAAGAAAATCCAGTTTGACACCTCTGCGTTTCGTAACAAATTATAGTTTCCAGCTCATAATACAAAGATGATCGGTGTGTATGTGTCTTCAATAGAGATATGCTTAGATTGCAGCATTTTATAATTATTCTGGTCAATACATAGATGATCGGTTTGTATGTGTCTATAATAGGGATATGCTTAGATTGCAGTATTTTGTAATTATTCTGGTCAATACCCGAATCCGGGGATTTTTTAGTTTTTTTTTAATACCATAGACAATTATTTGCCTGATGAGCAGACCATAAACAAAGAATCGACCAGAAACGATAAATCGATGAGAACTTTGAAAAATCGGGAGATTGGAGGCCCATTCCGGTAGATCGGGAGATGAAGTGAAAAATCGGGAGATCTCCCGTAAAATCGGGAGCTTCGGTAACACTGCCGATGGATCATAAACCGTTGGGAAGTTATTACACTGAGATAAAACACTTATTTAACGATTTGTTTTAAAAGGAAGCACATCGTATTATTTACTGAAACAATCAAACACAAGACATTATAAAAATAACTGAAAACAACTAAGGAAAGCTAGTGACATTGACGTATTGACACTATTTATTGACATTTGACCATCATTTGACAAATTCAAAAATTGGGGGATAATAAAATTAATAATAAGATGAAGTTGACCATAGATGCAGATATGTACCCTAATAGGTGTGTAATGTATTTCTTGTTCGCGTACTGATCGAGAATTCGAATCTTTGTTTCGAAATATATACAATTTAGTAACATACAATCGCAAGAATGTCTCATAACAAGAACAAAGCAGTAAGATAAAGTATATAAACAAGTTATCTACTAATTTATTTCGATATACATATTTTTGAAGTAAAACTTTTTTACGCACGCTTGACACTTGGGGGTAAAATAATAAATACGTTATGAAACGTTACGAAAAAATATGAAACGTTACGAAAAAATATTATGAAACGTTACGAAAAATTGTGACACATTACGAAAAAATGTGACACGTTACGAAAAATTGTGAAACGCTAATCAATATGAAACGCTTATCAATGTGAAACGCTAATCAATGATATGAGTTGAGTTGAGTTGAGTTGAATTGAGTTGAGTTGAGTTGAGTTGAGTTGAATTGAGTTGAGTTGAGTTGAGTTGAGTTGAGTTGAGTTGAGTTAAGAGCTGAGAGCTGAGAGCTGAGAGCTGAGAGCTGAGAGCTGAGAGCTGAGAGCTGAGAGCTGACAGCTGACAGCTGAGAGCTGAGTGCTGAGAGCTGAGAGCTGAGAGCTGAGAGTTGAGAGTTGAGAGTTGAGAGTTGAGAGTTGAGAGTTAAGAGTTAAGAGTTAAGAGTTAAGAGTTAAGAGTTAAGAGTTAAGAGTTGAGAGTTGAGAGTTGATTTGAGTTGATGGGGATGTTGAGGGGATGGGGATATTTTTATTCCTGTTATTGTTATATTGTTAATGGACGGCATAAGTTTTACTTCAGTCGTGTGGTCTAGAGCACACTCGTTTTTTTTGCATTGTTCGATAATTGGTTTCATTTCGAAAATACGAAATAATGATACTAATAATTGTATAATTTTTAGAGCGCCGTTTTTGTGAAAAATCACCTGAAGGATACTGTGTAGTTTTAAATAAATCGAAAAATGCTTAAGTATAAATTTATTATTTATATCTATCTTTATAATTATTTGGAATCAGATGTTTTTAAATAAATAATTTGTGTAATACACAATTCAAAATAAGAATAGCGGTATTCTGAACTTTTATAATTATTTTAAACTTATAAATGCTCATTCTGGTATCTATCTCCAAATCACCATTACGTGGCATACATAAACCCCGTCAATAAAATAATTTCGTTGGTTTTCCTGGCGGTTTTGGCTTTTGGAAAGCCCTCAAACTTAGAGTACCCACGGGCCAGTCCGCAATAGTTCTACGATATAATACACCACAACGCAGGCTATAATCTCCAAAATGATTCTACTTTTTCCACCCGCCTAATTATTAAGTTAGGTAGGTACATTAAATAAATTAGGGTAGACTGGTAGACTATCTCCCATGGAACCGAAGTTGTTAGTTATTAGTTATGTAGGTAGAACATTTTTACTTTACTTTTTTACTTAAAGTCCACGAGAACGCTAGCTAGTAACTGCTCTTACTGTCTTGTTCCACAAGCGAAACCTATTATAGTTCTAGCCGCTCGTTATAAAATAAATATCGAAAATGCGAAACTTGCGAACAAACTTCAGTTGCATTCAGTTGGTTGGATACGGTTTCGGAAGTTGTTGCGCGCGGGTGAAGTGTTTTTTTGTTTATGTCACCTGCTGACTGTTACATTATTTGTAAGTCAGGTGAGTTACAAACATTTTATTTTGCACAAACCTATACCCGGGAAGGATTCACTTCGTATACGAGCTTTCATGGAGAAATATCGATTCAGTACTTTCCATCTAATAATTTCGATTGTGAAGTTGTCAAACTTTTTTAACTGTAGCAAATTGTTCAAACAGTCATTTTATTTGTTTGTCAGCAGTTAATAATTATGTACTTTTTATACACTTTTCCTCTTTGAGTTTATTTTAAAAGTGTAACTGTATTCATTTATATTACCGCGATAATGAACTATAAAATCTTATCAGAATCGTTATTGTAAAATTATCAACTTCAGGCTGTATTTTTTTGTATCTTCAAGCCGGGAAATCTTACAAGGTTATGTGGGAAATAGATTTTCCTCTTTTCATATTTATAATGTAATTTTATTATTTATGTTGTGTTATGGTATTGTAACTCTACATATTATTGTGAATTTGTCCAATTGGAATGACGTATAGGTACAAAATTATAATCTAGGTAACCATCATCCTAATAAAAAATCAGAATTTGCAGTTTACACGCGGTAGAAGTGAAGTCTTCAGAAAACTAAAGTGGACAAGAGTGGGGAGGCTACGAAGCACCGCACAAAGAGGAGACCAATTGGTATATCTCATTCTCTCGCGGGATAAATCCTATAAATATATTATATATGTTTGTCATTTGAATGTCGCTATTTTTCTTTTCATCGAGTTTCAAATCACAACGGTGCTTAAGAAGTTTTTACTTCAATAGTAATAATAAGCCATCCATAAATGGCACCCAAATGAATTGACTAGATAATTATATTCTAGTAGGTACTTAATTTTCTGTTATACCTATATGTATATATGATTTATTTATCGGCATTTATTTACATACCATATTTTATAGCCCAACCGATATAATGCCTTTCAGATCAGCAACGCCTCACGATACTACGAAAAATAAATCTAGGTAGGTATATGTATAAAGAATTAATTTTGTGCTTCGGCGGGAATGCTCATAATTAAACTACTTGATGACTACTAAAAAAGCCGCACTCTCATAACTGCTCCTATAAAACCCTCGACTCTGCGTAGAGACGGGCGGTCCGTTTGATAAATTCCCCTATCAACAATAATATTGCAATCTTTAGAGCACAGGCTTCAGGGAATGCTGTCCATGTTCTACAAGTATTTCAATGAAAGATCGGAGGAACTAGGCGTCATTCATCCTTTCAGCATCGGTGCGTGTCGGGAAACACGCCAAACGTGCACCCAACATTTGTCACATGAGAATGAGAACAGGTCTTAGTCGTCTGTAGGAAATCTTAAGCTATAAATTGAAACTAAACACGAACGTTGTGGTTTATGCCCACCATCATCAACCCTTGAGAGTCCTAACAACCTCCACTATTGCCTGTCTCCAATATTTCCCAAGATTACGTTGTTGACCTTCACACACCAAGTTTCTTTCAAGGTCTCCCGGCATTCCTTCGTCATTCAAGTTGATTATGAAGCCTCTTTGCTGGTTTGCTATCTACCACCCTTTTACTTACCCTGCACAGCAGAGATGTTCCAGTTTTATATAATATATCATCATTGGCGGTTCTTCTAACATTTGGTATGGTTCGTGATTTTTGTATATTGTCCTCTAGACTTCTAGACGACACCATTAAACTTCCTTGTATGGTTCCAAAGATTCAATGCCCTTTCGCCATTCTTCGTGAGGGTTGTGTTCTCTCGTCTGAAAAGTAGATGTTTTAGACTTTTATAGGTTTGCATATCGGTTTTGGTTTTTTAATGCTGATTGGAGTCTCCATTTAAAATATCCTTTTGAACGGTGTATATTTACATCCTTCTGCTAATAGCTGGTATATTGGCGTATTTACCATTGTGGCGCTACAAGATTAGTTAATTATCTGTCTATTTAACTATTTTTTCACATTATAGGAGCGGACCTAAGCAAAACCTCCTAGAGCACAGAGGTTTTGATCTAAGGAGCGGATGGTGATTGCGATCACATCGCGTGCAAATGAAACCTACTTTCTGGGGCATTTCTTGTATAATTACCTACCCGAGACCTTTGCTTCACATAATGTTATCTGTGTTAGCGCAATTATTGCAGTGCTATCAACCGATCGAGTCCAAATTACCGCAGCACCCACCCACCTGCCAACCGATTCAAATGAAAGTCATTTACTCTCTGAGTAAAGAAAATCACACTTCTTTCCAACTAAATAGCCACATAGATACTTCGCGCTTGTTGGTCCAATGGAGAGCAAACACTTTCTCGGAAGTTATTAGTAACATAATTAGTAAATAATGATTATTGGAGTGATTTGTGTAAATTATCAGTGTACAAGTGTACACGAACGGGGAAGAAGCTGAACGCTTTGGAAAACGAAACGAAAATGGTAGCTTTTTGAAATCTTTTTATTAAAATGGATCCGTGTGTCCACCTATAGACCCTAGGTACCTACTGCATGTCCTGTTTCAAAAATTTTGATGATTTCATCAAATATTTGAAGTTGATTTTCACGTTCTGTGGAGGTTCTATTAAAGTTCTGTTATTATATCTAAAATTGAAATAATCACAGAACTTGAATAGAACTTACACAGAATGTGAAAATGAAATTCGAATAATATATTTAATGAATTCATCAATTTTTTTTAAACAACCCATCCTAAATGTTATTGTCTAGTCCGAACAGTGACATTCAGGGATACAAATACAAACATACTCATACTCCATACACATACTCCATTCCGCATGCTCTAGTAACCCGTGGGACGGTGGGATACCCATATAATTATTAGTTGGGGCGGTTGGAAAATTAGCAAGGAGAATGGTGATGTGGCGGATGTGCCTACTATTGATTATATTATTGATTCTATTGGTAGGTACTCGCTGGGTTTTGAATTCACAACTTCTTTCTTGAACTCTTTCTGCCACGCAGCGTAGACAGTTTAATTAGTTACCTCGTTACTCTACAAACTCTGGCAGTCATCAAACCGTTGCCAATGGATAAACTCGCAATGACAATCAGCTCCTCCTCCTCCCCACCGCCAGATAAACTGATATAGGACTTGGTGACTGGTGATGACTGATGGACGATAAATCAATATGTATTTCGAAAGATTCCAATGATATTATTTCCCGGAATAGATATAGATAAAGTATTTTGCGCAATGTCGCCCGCGTGAATCACGGTTAGGTACTTTATTATCTCCTTTTATTTCAGTTGATAAAGAATCGCGAGCTTCTCCGTCTTATCAACCTTTTTGTGTGCATTACCTTACCTGTTGGCTAACACTAGAACCAGCACCGTTTTACTAATAGTTCTAGCTTCTCTGTAAATAAACCATGTAACTTCTTGCTAGCTTCTTCATACTTGTTTATCGTAGAAAAAACGTTCGCTTTGTTGTGTTTACTTAACATTTCCTCTAACTCCACCATTTTAAGTTTACCATTGAGTCAAAAATTAAGAAAACTTTACTTGCCAATAATTGCAGTATCAAAAAACGGCCGCAATTTGGATAGAAAAAGAAGCTAGAAGCTTTTCACTTCCGACTTCCGACGTAAAAAAAGTCGGTGAAATACTCGTACACTAAAAAGTGTTGCCGATGATGATCGTCATTATTTATTAACTGTTATTTTAGTGTCTTTTGCTGAAAAAATACTAAAGTGTACTATTTTATAACAGATTAACATTATATTACTTACGTCATAATTAAGTAAAGTGCTATTTTACTAGTAGTGTACTATTTTATAACAGATTAACATTATATAACTTACGTCATTCTGTTAAGTAAACTAAAACTCGCGGGTATCCATGGAGATCTACTAAGATGGCTAGACTCATATATCAGAAACCGTTCGCAAGCTGTTGTGCTAAATGGTTTCAAATCAAACTGGGTCAATATTACATCAGGAGTTCCACAAGGATCAATTTTGGGTCCTCTCCTGTTTAATGACATTACAAGTTGTTTTAAACACTGCAAGGCAATTTTATATGCAGACGATATGAAACTATACTTTCCAATCGATGATATCGCGTGCTGCTTAAAAATACAGGAGGATAATAATCTCAGCGAATATTGCAAAATTAACTGATTGTTCCTAAATATAGATAAATGTTACTCAATATCGTTTACAAGAAGTAGGACTGTCGATATTAAATGAAAAGAATCAGTTCGGGACCTGGGTGTTACCTTAGATTCCAAACTTACATTCCAATTACATATTAATAACATTGTCACTAAAGCCACCCAAATGTTAGGATTTATACCACCTACGAACATCAAAACTATTTTATTATCTCGATACATTTATTTTGCTATATTATACCTATGTTCGTCCGCACCTAGAACACGCCTCAAAAATTTGGAATCCAAGATATATAACATATGTTCATAGAATAGAACGTGTTCAGGAAAAATTTCTCTCCTACATAAATTTTCGGTCGTTTTATGCATTCCAATCAAATGAAGATATACGTCAATTCTTTAAAATCCCGAAATTAAATTGTAGAAGAATTATTTCTGATCAATGGTTATTATACAAAATCCTAAATAATGCGGTATCTTCCCTGTATCTCTTACAAAAAATAGATATTAGAGTTCCTGGTCGTAATAGTAGAAACGTATCCCTTTTTTATAACAGCCGATCCAATACCAACTACTTACAAAATGAATTCATACATCGAGCCTGCCATTATCATAACACACACCTCCTATATATAGACATCTTCAATATAACATTCAACAAATTCAAAGCAACACTATTAGATTAATGTAATGCATCACAACACACCCCTTAACATCCATATTTATATGTATTATATTATTAATCAGATTTCTTTTCCTAATTTGCAATATATTTACATATTTCCTAATTACATACATATAATCCTTATACTCCTACAAGATCACATAAGCTTACCCTTTATTGTGTTTTTCTATATTCTTTTCATGCATATTTAAGTATTTAGCTTCTCTTAAATATTGTTTTTCTTTATGTTTTATTTTAACATCTCTTAACTATATATATATTTTTTTTCTTAGTTTTTTTTGTCTAGCTACAAGCTAGTTTAGTTTACTAAAAAAATAAAAAAAATATCAGCGAAAACATGTTTTTAGGCTTACTTTTTTTTATTTTAGCACTCTTTCTTTTTATGTATCTTTGTAAAGCTGTTTGTTTTCCAAAAAAAAATTATTAAAATATTAAAAAATAATAAAATAATATTATAATTTGAATTTTTAACTATAGGGTTTTCCAATAAGAGGTGTTATTTTGATATTCAAAGAAAAATGCCATTTGTTAATATAAATGATCGGATGTTTATTTCATTATAAAGAGGAAGGTATGCCGTTAATAGTGGAAAATAACATCAGGCAAATGACCACCACGACTACGCTTACAGGACCATATCCTTTTCATGGAATTTTCCATAACCAATTCGCAAAGTGGCTGCCTTATGTCCTCGATAGCCTCACGAATTTCATCTTTGAGGTCTTGAATCGACGCTGGGCTGTTGGCGTAGACCTTCTCTTTCACGTGGCCCAAAGGAAGAAGTCGCAAGGTGTTAAATCACAAGATCTCGGTGGCCAATTGTGATCACCTCTTCGAGAGATAACACGGTCCGGAAACTTTTCCCGTAAAAGATCAATGGTTTCGTTGCTTGTGTGGCACGTAGCGTCATCTTGTTGAAAGTAAACGTTGTTCAGATCAATACCATCCAATTCCGGCCATAAAAAATCATTAATCATCTCTCGATAGGCGCAATCCATTTGCCGATAACACCTCTTATTGGAAAACCCTGTACTTATGGTTGAATTTGGCAGCCACCTCTGCATCCCCAAAATACCTGAAAAAATTCCGTGCAGAAACGGGCAGTCTGTTTGATATATTCTCCTATCTTAACAAACAAATTGCAATGTTTAGAGCACAGCCATCAGGTAGGTATGCTGTCCTTGTTCTACCTGTATTAAAATGGAAGATGCTGCGAGGAACTAGCCACATTTATTTCGTCGGCATCGGTGCACAGTGGGGAAATACGCCAAACACGCACTCAACATTTTTATACGGTTGACATTTGTCACATGAGAACGGGTTGTTACTTCGACTTGCTCTTGAGTTCAACAGCTCGGATGTGTAATGATTTACCGGATTTTGTGTTTCCTCCCTCCTACAACGCGGTTCTCTCTAAGACCCAAGTTCACTCCTTCCTTTGCACAAAAAGGTCGTCCACAAAGATGACATTAAGATGACATACAAATAATTTGCCTGTGTGGAATTAATGTAAAAAATAAATAAAATAATAAATTTTCCAATATACAAACACATCTTTAATAGAAATAATATAAGGTAGGTATATGTTCATTGTTCATGTCGTAGTACGAAGAAACTTGGAAGTGGATTACTTTTTTGGTTCATAACCCCAGCACAATAAATTCATCAACTTGCAAGTTATATTATAGTACTTACCTACGTTGCATATAAGCCGGTATTAGGTAGGTACTAGGTATCAAGGTTCTTTCGATGCTAAATAAATAAATAAATAAAAATTCTACAAATTGTAAGAACTGGTGGGTAGGTACAAAAACCCGAAGTGAAATTTTTGTTTTTGTTTTGAGGTATCCAAATATTGAAATACTCGTTCCTAATGAAAAAATTCCAATGATTTCGGCATTTCAATTCGCTGATGTTTTAATGCTAATAATGTTGTAGAGCGGAAGTGAGGGGAGAGCAATGGAGGGAAACGAAAAAGGGTGCATATCGCTATTCAGATTTAGGACCATTCATAGCGAGATATCTGTTTTATATCAAAATGAGGAACAAAATATGTTTTTTTTAGTGTGGGATGGGGTGGGAGGTACTTTCAGTATCGTCATGGTGCGAGATTACAATAAGCTGTTGCATGAAATGACTTTATGTGTTTAGTTAGTAACTATTATTATCTGAGTAACCCGGTTTCAGTTCTTACCGTCGCGGCCGCCCCGAGAAATGTTTATTGGACAACCAAAACCGCATAGGCCACCAAGTGGTTCGCTACGTTTGGTGACCTAGCAGGTGTGCCCTGGTTCATGGGATGAGGTTTTTCCGGGTTTTTTCTGTCTACCTATTTACTGCGTGGCTGGTTGAGGGAGGCTTTTTGACCCTTCCAGCCGGATTCTCTCGACCCATTGCCTTGCACCGCAGTTGGTTGGATGGATTCATTCGTCCGTCACTCCTGGACATACTGATCCCCAAATTCCTACCCACCCCTCTTACCTTTTCCTTCTCAGAACTCCTTCCTTTACACAGCATTCCCTAAGATAATATGGTTCCCGAGAGAAATTGTTTTTCGCAGAGCCTCCTGTGTGGAGCTAAAGTAAGTCTGATAATCTTATTATGCCCACCTTCCCCATTATTAATTTTGCCTCACATCATTCCTAAAAGAGGATGCCGTAGATCCTCTGCCTCGGACAGGAGGGATTCATTTGCGATATCATAAAAAAATGCCACTAGTTTAAACAAATATATATACTTGATGCGGTAAAGTTGTTTGTACAGTCGTCCAAAAGTGACTGCAGTACCTACTAATGCAAGACTTATATATCCTGCATGCAAATTGTAACTCTAATGTTTAATCGATATCTGGTTCTAACAAAACAGTTCCATTAGCGTCTGCCTACAATGTATTCGTCTTTATTAACCCTGGAGTGGTCGCATGGATTACATATATTATGTAATCCACTCATGCAAAATTATAGATTCCTCAAAAACGGGTGGCGCGAATCATTTTATCTTCCGTGTACTTTAAGGCTCAGTTCCCGGCCCCAAAAGAAGAAGATGGAGAGATATGAAATTACGAATGTTAGAAGAGCGCGCTAACATTTACAGCGATAAAATTGATGCAAAAATCATGAAAATCTTTAATAAAACACGACTCGTTAAAAATAGAGCAAAAATCTCGCGATGATTGTCTTTAATTTTATTTAAAGAAACGCTGTGAATTTGCAAGAAATCGGTTGAAATTCGGAGAACCGCCTCTTAAGTTCGATAACATACGGACGCGTTCAGCCCAGTGCTGGTGTCGGGCACGCATTGATTGTGTTACAGGAGCTCCGCAAAATCAGTGATCTACACCTGTGAACCGCGCGACCAATTACGTAATCGTAACACATTTTGCATATACGAAAAGTGTATGCAAAATGCAAAAAAAAAAATTTTCGCAATCATTCTATAATTTTATGTTTATCCTGCTCAGAAATCAGCAATTAAGTTAGTATATGTTATTTTTTTTTTTTTTACTTTTTTTGTCATTTCAATAAAAGTGAAAGACGTTTTTTTTGGTTTAAAAAAAGAGATCATTTATGTTTTGGTTAATTATGAAAAACATAGAAGTTATGTTATCCCTTTGCCTACCAGACATAGATTTCACAGGCTTTTGTACATTTTTTTTGTAATTATATGTTACTTAAAGCTTAAAAAACATTTATGATTTTTTTTGGAATTTTCTGAAAACTCCTTATAGGGAAAATTCATCCGGTACATTTTTGTACCGTCAGGCAATAGGTAATAAAAAAATTTTAATGCTTTTTTAAGTATTTATTTTTTAAGAGGTTACAATTTTGACAGAAAATGGACATTATATTTTTACATCATGAAACTCATTAAAACAATTTTTTTTTTCATTCAAACATAAAAATATTTTACAATGGCTGCACGTAGAACTGGGCTTGGACTGAATCTTTTTCTTACTGCAAACTTCACATCTTCCTCTTTTATTTACAATTACTGGCCAATGTATTCCTCTATTTCCCAAACGAACGTCTTTGGCAACTGAATACTCAACCTTTCTACGTTTTGAAGGGCCTGCACTTTTAGCGTCAATAGAGATTCTTTTGTTTGTTTCAATTTTCTTTTGCGATATAAGTCCCATAGAGACATTTCTTCGAAACTCTTTTAGAGGTTTTTTTTCAAGTAAATTACAATAAATAATATATGAGTTAACAAATGCGACATCCAACAGCCCCCAAAACAGTCTGTGCCACCATTTTTTTGATTTTCGGTCAACGCAATACAGTGCTCGTAAACGATCAGCCATGTCGACCCCTCCCATAAACTGGTTGTAATTTTTAACTATTGTTGGGCACGTAAACTCCAACTTGGATCCATTCTTTTGGGTTCTGTTTACTGCAGTTTCCTCATTACCATGGTAGTTAGATATCAAGTGAACCATTTTATTATCTTTCCATTTGAAAACTCCAATACCCATATCAGAGAATCGGTAGTCGTAGTCTCCACGTTTCATAAGTTTATCCGCTATCATATTAATTGGCAAACCCCTTCGATTTGTCCTGACTGTACCACAGGCGAAAATATTTTCTCTTTTTAATCTTTCAACCAAGTTTAAAGTCGTAAAATAGTTGTCAAATACGACAATTCTCCCAGAACCCCACATCTCTTTGGTCAGACCTAAGACAACTCGCTCACCTAAAGTATGGTCTTTAAATTCTTGTTGGAGTTGCTCATCCTTACCTTGGTATACAGAAAGTTTAAATATATACCCCTTTTGGTCAGCAATACACCACATTTTATAACCACGTTTTACTGGTTTCATGGGCATGTACTGTTTCATGGCTGATCGACCTTTAAACTTGATCATTGATTCGTCAACACTCAGTTCTCTAGTTCCATTATACGATCGTCCAAAAGATTTATTGAGACTATCAACCATTGGTCTAAGCTTATAAAGTTTGTCAGTACATCCTGGCGGAATGTTCTTGTTATCATTGCAATGCAAGTTAGCCAAAATTTCTGAAAATCTATTACGTGGCATTGTGGAACACATTACAGGATTGTTCAAGTCAATAGCTGACGAGTAATGATCGGTCCATGCAGGTCGTTTGTTATAACCCATATGAAAATTCATCCCGATAAATGCCAAAAGTTCTTCCTTCTTCAGATTCAATGTTTTGCCTTTCTGTGTTGCATATAAATTTGATTGATACAGAATTGGATCAACAATATCATCAATCATTTTCAGGAAGATGTCAGTAGGTGTTTCACAGTTTTCAAACAAATCACCAGAGACACCTTCTTCAAATTGATACGGTGGTACATTGGTAACAAAATCCTTTTTTTTCCACTTACGTTGCGGTTCTGGTAGTCTAATAAATGGAGAAGTAGTAGAGTCGGATACACTTGAAGGACCAGGAGCATCCGCGGGCAAAATATTTTCATGATAAGAATACGTATTCTGACCGGATTCTCTTAGAAAAATATCATCACAACCTGTAGTTTGATTCCCACGGGGTTCATATTCATCATCTTCATCATTTTCAGACTCCACTTCTGACGGAACATCAATATTTGGAAGATCTTCCAACAGCAACATCTCAATATCATCTTGCGAAAGTCCTACAAAAATAAATAGCCAAGTCACTGACGGTACAAAATCGTACTGGTTATAAAAATTCATATATTTTATAAGAGAAAGGATATTAATACACGAAATAAACATTAGTGTGAAGAAAAATGTTCATTGCATATTAATAATATATAAAATCACACATACCTGAATCCATTATCACAATAATTATGTTTTAAAACAAGCAATAAAATAACTCAACCAACCATGTGACAGCTCAATGCAAAACTGATCCCCTGGTGTCAGTTTTCGAAACTAAGCTTTAAAAAATGGCTGACTTGTAAAAGAATGTCCAATAATAATTGCCAAGAATAATAATAAAAAAAAATGTTTTTGGGATAGAAGATACGATGAGTTTTATAGGCGAGTACAAATTTGTACCGTCGGGGAGCAAAGGGTTATGTTGCTTATTTCTAATAAACAATGCTAAGATTATAAGATTAATACATAAATTCACAATAATTCTAAATGATTTCACTTATTTTTTTTTGTTTTAAAATGGCCTACACATGTAATCCACACGACCACTGGCGTTACTTTTAAGAGCGCGACCACTTACTTATATTACTTGCTTCGTTTACTTGCAGTTCCGTGAAATAATCATTAGCATGCGACGAACTACGCCCGAGTATGTGTACCGCCGATAGCTCCGTTGTTACCTCCTTCTTTCTCATAGACGATGCGACGCACGCGACAGAAAGAGAGGTTCATAAATATACCAAACCACCCAGAGAGGTTGCAGCGAAGCTCTCAGCGGTAGGAGCATGGAGTGAGTCAGCCCATGTCTCCCACGACTCGATGTCTCTGCCAGTTGCATTTTTATAATAATTTGTTCTTACTTTTAGATACTTAAAAATATCGTAATCGAAAAATGGTTTCAGACCATCTATCTGTTTTATAACGATTCATAATAGTAGTGTTCAATATCGGTACTTTTACTACCCGTCGGTATCCGTTACTTTCACAAAAAGTATCCGTTACTATGTAATCGTTACTTGATTACTTTGATTACTTTCGGGTAGTAACTACTACAAGTATCAAATCGTTACTGAATGCTTTGATTACTTTCGGGTATTAACGACTACTAGTATCAATTCGTTACTGAATGCTTTGATTACATTTGACTTCTTTCGGTTCCGGATACCGACGGATACTTTTATAATAGATACAAATCGTTACTAGTTACATTTTGACGTTTGTGTATTTCGTTAGCGTGAATAGCGTGTACTTTGGTTATGAATTATTAGGATTCTACATTCTACGTTAGATATTTATAGGTACTTTGAATGTTTTGAAGAGTTTTGTGTTTAGATTTTTTTAACATTATCTTTGATTTTATACAAACAATTAAAATACCGGAGAAAATATTTTATATGGAATACAGCTACATAATATATTATGTTTATGTGTAGGTACAAACAAAAATATTGCAGCATCTCTCACCAGTCGTGGTTGGATAATATTAAACTTATCTTCACAGTCGCAGTCATCGGATATATTATTGTTATTGTTATTTTATCGAAAAAAAATAACACCAAATAATTTCGATCACATAATCACTCACTTATAAATCACAAAAACCAGAAAAAACGCAAAGTGTTAGAAGTTTCAACGATCACAAACGGCCCAAACACAATAATTTATAAAAAAAAATTATGAACACACAGATTAAATATATTATTACGTATAAACAAAGTCAAAGGTTGTAATAAAAACTGACGCAAATTCGTAAACAACGAACTAAAAGTTAACATGCTAATATAGCCGTCGGCAAAGCTATACGACCGAAGAACTGACGAACTTCACTATTTTCCATTTAATCAACGAACAAAACAATTTTATTTTCAGTTATTAATTTGGGTCCCGTCACGAAAACAAGTGTGAAAGCATTAGTATCGCACCACTTAACAGCTTTAATACAATAATATAAACAATTTGAAATGGAATCCATTCCCCGGAGTTACAACAAGATCCCAGTTCTTTTTTGTTTACGTAGGCAATTTTGATCGAAAATTACATATTAACACACTGGATTGACGTGTTATTTTCCTTTGAAATACGAAACGTAATTTTACATGCGAGTTTTGATTTTTGTTTTTCTAGCTTTGCGATAAGTTAATAAAACACAATTTTAGGCTGGTGGTAATTTTTTATACCTTTTATTTATTATTTATTTACATCTCAAATAATATCTTATTGTACCTATGGTAATAGATGTTAGGCGGGTTTATTACTTGGCGGAAATTTCTACCAACCAAATTCATCTTTATAATCATAAAATGAATCAATCAAGGGCATATTGTATTTTTTTTCTAAACTCCACAGAAATTTATATCTTATAATGTGTGAAGGAAAAAAAGAAATAATAAAATTATGACTGTGAAAACTTTTTATAGTCGTAATAATAATAATCATGTTTTATTATGTTTATACCGTTCGAAAATTGTAGTAGATACCTACCGTCAAAAAACTTGAATACTTAGTATAAATTGGTAGCAATATATTATATCAGATAGCAAGGTATACAAACATAATTATAAACTGAAAGCGTTTTTTTACCGATAAACGTAAACACCGCAGTATTTTTCGTCTCTGGCAATACAGCTGGCTCTAGCGGGGAGCGCCTCCAGCGGCACAAATAGAAACGACCAAGTAATCGGTACAAAGTGTGGTTTATTAACTAACGTGGAGCGCCTCCAGCGGCACAAATAACAACCAAGTAATCGGTACTGAAGTATCCGCATCAGAAGTAATCATTTCAAAAGTATCAATGAAAGTAATCATATCAAAAGTAACGGATAGTCTTCGTTTTCAGTAGTCGGTACTTTGATTACTCGGTGAGTACCGATTACTTCAGTACCGAATGATTACTTTTCATGCATCTCTAATTCATAACTCTTTGAACCGTAATGTAACTTAACCTTAACTTATACTTACCTTAACCTTAATCCATTCTCGCATAGGTCTGTACTTATGCGAGAATGGGAACTTTACTAACTTTACAATGACCGTAAGCGAAAGAGTTGTAAAGCATACGTGCGACAGAGAAAGGCTTTGGAGGGGAGGAATGTCGCTTTTCTGACCTTAAACTCTCCTATTGCGACGATTTCTATATTAATGTCAGGTTGGTAAAAAACTTTTGCGTTTAATGTGTGTTTTTTAACAATCAGAACTTAATTACAATTCCGTTATAATGGAATTGTTTTCAGACCATCATTTCATACAATTCCCAAATGTTATTCAATTCGGATATATAGAAGTAAGCCATAGTGAGTGTAATATTATAGGAAACCTAACCTAAATAACAATTCGAAACAATCGAATGCATTTCGAAACTTCATTTCGATAATCAATTTGAATAGATTCATTCCACTATGACCATCGCTATAGTATCGATACACGAGGAAAGCTAGACACTTTGAGAGTAGGTACCTATATACGAGTTCAATAGGACATGTAGTAAGTTAGGCAAAAAAATACAATTTTAAATATGTTGTGCAAATTTAACGACACAACATTACTCGCTGAATACTTAATTCAACATAACCTTGGCAGTAAGTAAATAGTTAGGCACCTACTTGTTCCAGTTTAAAAACAATATGAAACAACAGGTACAAAATGACTTTTTGTTACTTTTCATCTAAATTTCTATTTTAAATACTTTAATTTCGTTGTAAAAGTTTAATTATATACTTTTTTAAAATTTTCTTGTCAGCGTTGGTGATTTATTGATTTCCGTACGAGTGGCCATGGCAATCTCGATTTAATAAAAAAAATAACAAGTTTACAACTTTCACTCTAAAGCAGCCTGCTGGCGAATAAAAATTCGGTAAGTTTTCTGACTACAATGATTGGCACATTAGCGCTTTGAATTGATGAAGCAAACTTTTTATGATTTAAATAAACTAATCATCGTCAAAATCTAATACATTCTTTACCAATACTCTTTTAAATATTTTAATAAACCTTATCTCTTTCGTACGTGCTTGGATATCTTGAAGATCTGAATTTATTTGCATACTTTTTGATAACATGAATCGTATATTTATGTTATCAATTTAATCATAAACTATAACCCATTACAATTTTTTTCAGTGAGAAAAAACAGCGTTTGATAAAGGCGTACAAAAATGTATTATAAATTTAATATTATAACCATCGATGGAAAGAACCCTTGAATATAACGTGACATTTATATTTAAAATCACTTAGTACTATATCTGCCACCAAATTTCATGTCCTCGTAAAATTCATTCTATGTTTTCTACTATGGCCAGACAACAAAGAGAGAACATCAAAAATGTCTCTGTGTATTTAAAAGTTTATAATAGACCTTTCCGTAAATTTTTTTATATAAGTTTTTTTGTAAGTTTTCTTTATTCATTGAATTTTTGAATACATAGATACATTGGGTATTTTTCGACCACCATGCTAGGCACATGCCCTTGTTATGGTGGTCAAGATACTTACCAACATATAACAAAAAAAAGTTAAATGAGATTAACTTTTAGTAACCTTTATTAACGTTTGTCTAGTTGTTTCGACGTTTTTTTTAGTATCGTATAAAGTTAATAAAAAGTTTACCCGGAAAAACTACTGTTAAGTAAAAAAAAATTGCTACATTTGCACTCATATTTTTAATCAAAATCTGCAAGTCTTTCATCTGCTTTCAAAAACATTATTTGATTTTGGAGTACGTTAAAAAACAGCGAATCTATTTGAAATTGAATGCCAATCATTGAATGAAATTGAATTTGATGACATGATATTATTTTATCTCTGTGTATTTTTTTTTAGTTTCAAATAAGTTGGTAAAAAAAGTTTACCCGAAAAAACTATTGTAAAATTTTTGATTTTTTAAATTTTAGCTGCGTTTGCATTCATAATTTTAATATTTGCACTTGCGTATGTCCGTTTGTAAATCAAAATAGGAAAATTTTTCATCTGCTGAATGTGATTGAAATTGAATGCCAATCGGGAATATTTGATGACATGAAATTATTTTGTCTAGCTCTGAGGGGTTAAAAGTTGTTGTTGAAAATATCAAAGAACCACCCTGATGTGATGCTTTGTATTTAATTCATGCAATTATTTAATTTCATGTTGTACAGTCGTGTCTCGTATCGATTCCTTGTATGGGGAGGGTATATTGATTCATTATGAATGACAAAACTGGACAAAACGACCAATTTTTCACCTGCGTTGTAAATTTTTAATTTGATACTGTTACATAGGCAGGGTTGCCAGGTTTTTTCCAAATATATACCGAACAGTGAAAAAAAAAAATTTTCGAGATGAATTTCCCTAGATTTCGGTGGTACCTAAATCGGGGGGGGGGGGATTGTCGGACTTTTAAACAATTTAAGCAGTCAAATTATTCAAATAATCACATTTACGCAAGTACGTAGTCACCTAATGTGTAACACTAATCCGCGAAATGACTCGAAAACAGTGAGCGAATGCACCGCACAAACTAAAGAGTGTAATACACGAGCCCGATTTTCAGCCCGATTCCAATTAGACACAAAAGTCAACATTTTTCGCTTTACGCGATCGCTGTTTTCAACTCTATTTTCATACCTACGATTTCAGTAGGCATCACAACAAACAGTATGGTTCATGTGTTGTTTGCAGTGATGACAATTGAAATCCTAGATATGAAAATAGAGGTGAAAATAGCGATCGCGCAAATCTAAAAATGTTGACTTTTGTCTCTAATTGGAACCGGGCTGAAAATCGGGCTCGTGTATTACGCTCATAAGTAGGGATGCTACGCAACATCGATTGCCGATTACGTCAAATCTGACAGTTGAATCGTTTATTAGGGAGAAAAATTAATCAGAAAAAAATAGCGAACCGCCCATACTTCGGTATTTTTGTCACACCGAACACGGTGCTAAAATACGAACGGTTCGGTAGAATACCGTTCACCTGGCAACCCTGTACATGGTAACTTAAAAAAATTATTAGTTATTGACAGTAGTAGCTTGACATACATCTTAGGACAACGATAGGTATACTATACGTGGTTCTTATGTGTGTTGTATCCAAAACTGCTTGCGAATTACAGTTTCATATGCACTTGTAATGGACTGTAATTACTAAAAATGAAACAAAACAAAATGGCGTTTGCTGGAATTGGGTGATAATATGTGTAGAGAAAACAAGGTATGCAAGGAGAAGGGATAATCAATCACTTACCACTGTCTCTGCGAAGGAGCACACAACACAATCAAAATATAGTTACATAGTTCCACCGCGATTACTACCAGGTAATTATTACCACAACAAAATTAAAGAGTACGAAACGATATTATGTATTTCAAGATGATCAAATTTCTTATACGTACACGAAAAACATCTTCGTTTGTTTTCAAAACAAATGCTCTCGAATTTGCTCAGTTTTTTCTTGCCAGTGTTCCAAATTTCAAATACTTTTCCAGCAAGGCGATATTTAATGAGAGGTAGGGTAGGAACTGCTCAAATGATATATCACGGAACTAAGCATATTCTCATTTCAAAACCAAAAAATTTAATATGATAATACCTACGTAGGTTTGCTTATGAATGAATAATATGTTAGCATTAGCGAGCATTCTATTAAAAAGTGATTCACGCGCATCATAATATGTTTTTATTTATTTTTAAACTGTGGAGGAAGTTTGTTGTGAATCTTACCTCATTCCACAGCTCTTGTCATTCAATGTCCGTTTAGTGGTTATTTTGCATCATAAAGTAATATTGTAGTTTACCATGTGCATGTGATGTATTATAATATTTATAATGGAATGCTATAACATTAGTAACATGCTCTCTTATATGTAATTATTCTAATATGCACTTCTGTGGTCTTTGTGGTTGTGAGTTGTGGGTGTATTGCCCCCAATTCAATTTCAACTCCTGAGTGTAGTCAATTTAAGAGTACCTACTCGACTCACTAGAGTCACTAGGCATAAGGACCTATTTCAATGTCACCATTCATAAACAAATTATGTAGCAAACTCGCCAATTCCTCGCTTAAATAGTTTAGCAAACAAATATACAAATGAGATCGACATTTTTAATGTAACAAATGAATGTTTACATTTACGGTGCTCCAGATTTTATGTCCGGGTTAAATCTTTCCCAAATGAAAGACTAAACCCTTCCACACACTTTTTCACGAATGATTATCTAGTAAATTCACGCAATGTAAGTGCATTATATGTATAAGTATAATAAATACAAAACAATACCGGAACAATACGTCAATCCACCAGAAACATAATGGGAAAATATTTCACCGACTCCAGATATTTTCATATCAGAGGGTTCGGCTCTGATGAAATCCTAACTGGTCCGATAAATCCTACTGATCCCTCAATATAAATATTTAATATTATATTAAAATATAAGTGGATAAACAGGTCTTTAAAACACGCGCGATTTTTTCAAGCAAGTGTTTTAAAGACCAGTTATCCACGAATATTTTACGCTATTTTTTTTATTGGTACACTTTGAAAACATAAATATTGATATTATTATTAAAAATTTGGAAATAAAACTATTAATGAATTCGTGATGTGACATCACAATATCTTGTTGTCATGGAAATGAAAAACACAAATATTAATTTGCAATCTATCACATTTGACATTTAAAATATTCCTGTCAGATTTATACCTAGTTAAAAGTTGACATTTAGACTTCACATTTTGTTGATTTGTTGATGTTGCCATGGTAACTTTAAAAAACGCGCGTTCCATAAAGTGCGATTTAAACACGCTAGAGCGTACTTTAAATGAGTAAAAAAGGGCACCAATAAAAAAAAAATCTTTCGAAATCCTACATGTATTTAAAATGACTGCCTTTTGCATTTTTATATATAAATTCTTTGACAAATCTAATACCCCTAAATTTTGAATGAGAGAGCTAGGTATAATGCCAGTAGCCGAAATAACAAATGGTAATATTTTTTTTAGTCTGAGAATGCCAAATTCTTTTAATCTCATTTCCTAAATCTGTATATTTTCTTATTTTTTCAGAAACAGTTTTCTGAATATTACAAGAATTTGGAATAGCGACATCAATGATATAAGTTATTTCTTTTAAATTTTGTCATGTTTAACTATATCGGGTCTATATATGACTAATTGTTCTGTCTGTTAGAATAGTTTATTATTTATTATTTTTATTATTATTTTCTTTTAATTTTTCTGTAAGTGTACAACACAGTATGGAAAAAAATATTAGAAAGTTGTTTGGGACCTCAATTACTACAACTTATTATTTAAGTACATCACTTTGATAAAATATGTAGATGGTGCAAATACCTAACATTGTTTTTGTCTACGCCATACTGAGACCGACGTTGGGTTGAACCCCCCCTAAATTCTCCCCACCTTGTTATTTGCCTGTCTTTATTTGCCTGCTGACAAGCCAAATGTTTGACTTAGCAAGATCTTATTATTGCGTCTGCAAATCAGCGTGTGCAATTCACATGCGGTAGAAGTGAATTGCACACTAAAGTAGACAAGAGTGGGGAGGCTACGAAGCACCGCACAAAAAGGAGACCGATTATACTATCTCATCATCTCGCAGGCTAAATCCTATAGATGTATGTGTTTGTCTCTTTTTAGGATCGCTATTTTTCATTTCATCGAGTTTTAATCACAACAGTGCTAAAAAATAAATTTTCACTTAAAAATAAAACGCGAATGAGTTAAAATATTTCGGAGTCCTCTACGTCTGTCTTGACAATGTAAATGTAACATCATATCGATGACTCAACAAATAAGACGGAAATAATAGTGTATAAAACGTCTCCTTATCTCTTGAATACCTGTCGCTTACCTACTCATACCTATTATAAAGCTACTTTATGAATCTGATCATTTTGCCGCCTCATCATAAATGTATGATACATTTATCATTGCGACAACACTATGTTTCAACAAAGGCGCTGCGAGGAATGCCTTTTTCGTCGTATCTCTTATCTTTTTATATTCAATTCTTCCTCGTCTTCTTCTGATGCCCTCTCTTATTGGTGATTGGCTGTAATCGGGTCAAATCTTCACCCTACAGGCTGCAACCAGGAACAACTCAGTTGATCTGCATTCATACCAGGTTCGAAGCCATGATGCGCGACCTCTTCGTCTTTCCATCAATCTCCCTCTAGGTTTTTAGCTTGGTATGTAAGTATACATTATAAAATAACCGTCCATCGATATTTTTAATATTCTTTTAGCTCTCGTTTGGCAATAGGTAATTATTACTCGATATGAAATAAAAACACTTGGATGTTCTTTAGTTCGCTCAGTTCGGAAATGAAATGCTGAAGAATCCATTTATTGAGAAGAACAGACTGTAATGCTGTTTGAACACATGGCGTCTTTACCAAGTAGCGTTTCATTTCGTACTTGTTCTTTGTTTAATATTTCTAAAATTAGCAGTAGTTAGTTACCTACTTACATATATCATGATTGTTATTTGCCTGTTTAATTACCGTCAGAAACCATACTTTATAATAAACAGGGTTTGATTTGTATGGGTTTAATCATCAAAAACAATTCTTGCTTCTTGTTTTTGGTCCTGTCCCTGAGAGTTACATTGTTACCTCCGTTTCTGTTAAGTTGGGATTAGACCAAACGAACAAATGCGCATTCTAGTCTGCTCTTGCAAATTATTTTGGTGCAAACAGTGGTAGAGCATTCTTTCGGTGCTCCGGGTGTGTTCGCCGAAATTTAGTAGAATGCTCGTATGTTTGAAGTAAACGCCGCAATTGTGCCCAAACAGTTGCCTAGAGCAGTGGTCCCCAACCCCCGGACCGTGGACCAAATGGTACTGGGCCGTGCAAGGGCCTGCTTAAAAACAAAATTAAGTAAAAAAAAAATCGAACATACACAATAAAAAATTAAATAATTATCCACAAAAAATACAGTGGAACCTCTCATGACGAGCACCTCCCGTAACGAGTAATTCGCGTAACGAGCAAAATAGATTTTGAAAAAAAAACGCTCCCTTAACGAGTGACTTTTCGCGTAACGAGCGACATCTTACTAATATTATAAATGCGAAAGTTTGTATGGATGGTTGGTTGGGTGGTCCTTACTCTTTCACGCAATAAATATCGAATGGAATTTAAAAATTCTTTCATTAATCGAAAGCTACATTATTTGAGAGTAACAACGGCTTTATATATTGGTAAGCTCTGGCGTTATGAATGAGCTGTGGCGTTATGATTTCTGTCCCTAACAAAATCGAGATATTACAAACGTCAAACAAATTGTTACCTTGGAAACAATGTTTTTTTTTAAATTTTAGGCTTAAAAAGAGTGCTTTGTTGTGATTAAAAAGAGTACTTTTTTGGCGTCGTAGTTAATATCTACATATCTCTAAAAATGTTTATTCTCCGAACAAAAAGCATAACGTTGCTATATAGCATAGCGTTTGAAGTGGACTGTCATTTTCTTATTTTTTTAGGTTACTCTGGATTCAAATATGAATAAAATACTAATAAAGACAGTAGGTACTTAAAATAAATTTCTATTTCTATAATTTAAATATTTTCTAAAATAGAATTTTTATTTGCGAAATGTCATTCTCAAATTTTGAAATTTTCTATTAAACAATAATTATTTTCTATTAGACAAAATAGCAAGAATAATAACAATTATGCCAGTAATTTCCCACTAATACTATGCGAGCGAAGCCGTGGGTAAAAGCTAAAGCCGTGGGTAAAAGCTAAAGCTAAAGCCGTGGGTAACGCATAAAGCAAGGAGAAGTCCCATCTTCACGTCACTCACTTGCGAGCCGGGACTTCCGCGTCAGTTCATCACTCTCTGGTTAGCACTCATTCCGCTAGCACATTAATATCACATGTGCTCATACATTTTTCCAAATTTTTAGTTTTTTTTTTAAATTTGTAATTTTATTTTATTATTTGTAAAATTTCGGCACATGAAAAAGGTTTTTCTTCACATTGAGTCAGCATTTGGATTTTAAATTGTCACTTTCGAGAACATGAATAGTCGCAGTCGGAACATGATAAAGTTTTTTCTCCACTGTGAGATGGCCTGTGCTTTTGAGAACATGAAGAGTTGCAGCCAGAACATGAAAATGGTTTTTCTCCACTTAAGTAAACTTGTGGGTTTTCAAAGTCTCCTTTCTGGCAAACATGAATAGTTGCAGCGTCTTGTATTCTGGGTGTAGATTAAAACGACTTGAGTGAACCCCCCCGGGCCGCGGTAAAATGATCAAACGTTGACCTGTCGGCGGTTATAAAAAGCTTGGGGACCACTGGCCTAGAGCCTAGAGCATTCTTTCGTGTTCGAAGCGATAGCTCCCCATGGCTTCTCTTTAAATCTAGTCGACTTGTTCGTACTAATTATGGATTGGAGTAATGAAAATGTCTACAAATGATAAAAGCGTACCAAAATTTCAGATGTCTGTGGGAAAAAAAAAATAATAACAACTTACGGAAAATAAATCATGAAAATAAGTCTCTTACTTCTTTTCTTTTTTGATAAATGCAGCACTTGAAATTACAATATCGCTCTACTGTCAGACATGGCGTAGTGAACAATACGGTGACCGCACAACTCAACGCGCAACTTTATAAATCCTTTAAAAAGTCATTAAAAATTATGAAAATTAAAAACTTGGTTTAATAGGTTACGTTAGGTTAGATTATGGGCTATTTTTAAAATAATTTTTAATAACATTTTGAAAAGGTGTTGAAATGCCATTTTGTTGAGTTGTCATGGAACTGAACACCACCATTGATTGTGGAGGAATGAGCAACAGGCATTCGCTCGCTTGATCTAAACATCCCAAGAGCATTTGAAAGAATTTTGGCTCTTGAAATTCTCGTTCTTGTTCGTTGGTATTATTTTGGTGTAAATGGTGAAAATGAATTACCGTTTACACCAAAAAATATCAAGAAAGAACGCTTTTGTTCCAGCTCTAGATGCTCTTTTGGTCTGGTGCCACCTGATGTCTGATTGCATGTGTCGCTTATAAGAAAGTGTGTATGATATTACTACGGAACTTTAAAATGTTTGTAAGATGAAGCCTCCATTGTCGTGATATGTTATTCTTCCGCACACTTAGGATCGAATAACAATGGAAATGGAAAATGTGCGCTTTTACTTTTGAAGGAATCCGTGCACAACAAGTGCTAAATACCACCTACTCTTACATTGGGTTATTCTGTCTGTATGATATCCACGTTAATTATTGGGATTGCACAGTGTTATCAGTTACATTCAATATCTTACTAGAACTTATCGGGTAATTTTACCTTTAGAAATAATCTGGTTTTCGATTTCATGGTGTTCGATTTAGTCAGGTGATGGTCCACATCGTGTAAAGTTTAAGATCAGGCCACTAACAAAACTCTCCTTATATAGACGGCTATGAGTTTTAAATGCCAGTTTAACACCAGCCGCCTGTTTGCATTTATTCAAGAAAAAAACATAGCCGATTGCATGTTTTATTTTTCTGCTTTATGCAAACTGCTTTAAAGTTCAGGCAAGAATATTTCAATTTTTTACGATAATTTAATTTTCCACACTACATAATAAAACCTTAACCGATAAGAGGTTCGTAAATAGAAGATTTGAACTTTAAAGTAGTTTTTATAAGCCTGATACTTTATTTTTTCTTTGGTTATAAAAATACCAATTGAAAAATATTCGATTATTTCAAAGGCGTATACGTGTTCTGCTCGCAGTATTTAACAACTAAAATATTTCTATGCGATCTAATTTTTAAACCAAAAACGCACAATTTAGCATTACTTAGTAGTGCGTCACCTTAAACAGTAACTTTTGGGCTGTTTTGAGAGGTCATCTTCTCTTTTAATGACTTTTCAAAGGGTGTTGATTTGAATTCATTCCGAGTTGTTCGGTCACCGTTTTGAGTAGGTGTGTATCTGCCGCGGTAAATTTCTGTACATGTGCAATCTTTATAAATTATATGACATACGTGTACCTACTTATCACGTATGGTATCAGTCGTGATCGTATTAGAATCGATATCCAAGTTGCACTATCAATATTCTGATTGTATAATTGCAATAAATGGGTATTATCTTGGTGACAATCTCGGGTTGGATAGCATCTCAAAACCTTTTGTGGTTCTGCCGCTGAAACCTCCCTAGTGACTAAGACACGATGATCTTTGAAATAATGTTACATAACTGGCGTAGACTCTAAAATCATGGTATATTATAATTATTATTGTAAGATATGTGAACCTGAGAATAAAAAAAGTTTATGTCAATAACACATCAGAAGCTGCAAAATGATCGAGATTTATTTTTACAACATAAACTCTACATTTTTTTACAACAGCAATAAAAACACATTTTTCTTGATCGGTTATGCAAGTTATCAAATAATTATGTCTGAATTCTTGACTCACCAGTTACAATTTTTTTTAAATGACAAAACATTTAAAAAAAATTATAAATGGGTAGGTAATTGGTATTGTGTTATGGGTAAGTACTGTATCGCTTGTCTGAATTTTCAAACAATCAGTGCCAATTTTGGAAATTACACAAGTCCCGGTAGTAAGCGATCAAAAAAAGCAGGAGAAATACGAATGTTGGAGGGAGCGCGCTAAAGCGAAAAGTAGCATTTTAAGATACCCACACTGAATTTTTTCATGTCTTTTTCTTTTTTCAGAGCTTTTTTATCTATCGAGGGTATTTCATAAAATTACCGTTTCGACACGGTAAATGTTTAGATATTATCTTTAAAAAATTATATATTTTTTATAAGAGCTTAAAAACTTAAAAGTGTTTAAGGGAAATATGTTATAAATCGTTAAAAAAAATCAGAACGCGGAGTCTTAAATTCAAAACAAATTCGAGTTCATTGAACCAGACTTAAAATTACTCACAAACATACTCACCGAAATGAGTACGTTTAATGATTATTGCAATAAAGACATTCTCTTGTTTCGTGTTCATTATGGTCACAACTCAGTATCTATGAGTAAACTATACACTATTGGCTGTTGGCGAGTTCCCCATTATTGACAGATATTATTATATTGTATGTGAGAAAGTCGCAATGACAGTGCAGATCGGAGTTTCCCAAACCGACTTCAGGGGGGCTGTAATTTTTATCGGTTTCTTTCTTTAGGACTTTTAGTTACCAAAATTATTATTACTGTGAATTATTAATTATAAAGAAGGGTAAATGTAGGTATTCCTGAATGCCGTTGGCGCTAACAAAAACTGTCCAAAGAAGCGAGGCTAGCAGTCCGCAATGGAGTGCTGGTATCTACCCTGATGTATGACAGTGAGGCATGGAACTGGCAGAGGAAGGATGAAAGTAGATTGTTCACCTCCTTCGTCTTACACTACAAGATTCTAATGTTTTAATTTAAATAAAAACAATTACATAGACCATCCAATATCCCTGCATACAAGGTTTGTTAGTAAAAAGGCAACAACAAAAGTAAAAAGAAAAGGCGTAGAAAAAATTATATGCAAAATTAAAAAATAATAACAAGATAGCTAGGGCAGTTTAACTCACTATCACAGGGCAGTCCCATCGTGGATATTCCGTTATAATTGGCCTGATATATGTATTATGCATAGCAAACAAATCAAGTGCTTCCCACCCAAAACTAGTTCACAGAGAGTGTTCTTGAAGAAATCTGAATTGAAGAAGAGTGGAGAAACTTCCGAAGATCCTGAGGAATATAGTGATTCTCCGTTTACTAGAAGGAGGGTATCAGACTAGTGTTGATATTCTTCATGAACGCTCGTGACCGTAGGTAGGGCAGGCGCTAATGGGTTGCGAGGTTATTCTGCTCCAGATTGTCTTAGCCTGACTGATTGCAGAGTCAGGGTCTATGCATTTATTTAATTTATCTATTTTAATGATAAGTAGATAATTGTCTTTATACCCGGGTGGGTTTAGATACTGCAGCTCATCAAGTTTGTGAAGCCCTGGCATGGTACACTATAGGTATAAACTCCAGCCGGCTACAGTACAGTCACGCATAGAAGTATCGTCTACTTCCGCAGTAAATTCTCTCTTCATCCGCCACTTCCGACCCCACGACCGCCAGAGCGTGTCTCCTGTCGACCGGGCAGTACAGTCCGGGCAGCGAGTACCAGGCATCAGCCTCCAGCCATCAGACAACTCCGACACGGTGTGCCCACTGCCCATGTGACACCCCGCACTGTTCACTCTCAGTCAGCGCGCCATTAGGGGGACATGCTGTAAACAACACTAATCAACACACCAGGGGGTCTGCATGTTAATTTAATATTGTGATTCTATTAGCATCTGAATGCACTTATAAACACATGACAATTATTATTCATGTGGCTCAAATAGAATCTTGATTGATAGGGTAAGTTTAGATCACCAGGAAAAAATGTTCGGAAATAGGTTAAAAACCATAGAATTAATTAAGTATACCTATCATGAGAAGTGCCTTGTGGGCATGGATCGTGAACCAATTTTCATGCAAAACTGTGTTTTCAAAATTCAAATAGGATGGAAATCTACGATTTAAGTGAGCGACACGAAATGCCGGGGGGTGGGCTAAATGGAACATTTCTTTCCATTCAAAATTGTATGGAAGGCACTTCCAGTATAAATTTTTTTATTCTTCGATAAAAACTGATTGAGGGTGATTTTGGTAACCCTGATTAAGTCGAAAATAAATTATTTTTATTTTATTTCATTATCCTTGCTTAGTTAAATAATACTTTTCAGTTTTACAACTAACTAAACATCACGCCATTTCATCGCAGGGGTATGTAACGGACCGGAAAACAAGTCTATCTTGGCACACACACCTTGCTTCATTCAAATTCATACATATGCTTTTGTTGTTATTCTGATTCTTGACATGGCCCGACTCAAGTATTTAATCATGCAATGTCTTCCTCGGACGTCACTGACTTCCTCTATTCACCATTTACATTTGAGTCATATATTATATTTACATTTTTTCATTCACTCTACATGGCCAGATAACATAAGAGTTCCCTTTTTAATATTACTCATTACGCTTACGCCTTGCGTTCTTTGCGAATCTCCACATTTCTCACACGACCCTAAATGGTCACTTTTAATAGTTTATATTAACAGTTAAATCACGAATCAACGACATATTGTGATGTCACAAAAGTGTAAAAAATGACAGCTAACATCACCCCAAAAAGCATCTAATGGAATTTATTGGAAGCAGATGCGTCACTAGCCAAACAAACTTATGCATAAGATCAAAGTTAATTTGTATTCCCAAATATTTCAGTAGAAAGAATTTGAAAATCCGGTAGTCATTTGTTGCCATTGTTAAATTGTTTTTGGTCAGGAAAAGACCGTCGCTTTTATAACCTTATATGAATAAGGGGTTAATTTTGATAGTGGGTGTGTTTGGGTTGCCAATCTAGAATATGTTGACGTAGATTCAGTTGGTATTTCAGATTAGCATTGCCTCCATCGCGAGGTGTGTCTGAAGATAGTCGAAAGGTCAGAGTAATTTCCTGGGCTGGATTCTTCTTCAAAACACAAAGCTTTTCAAAGGTGACTTGGCACTCCGCAAAAACGACGTACAGAGAAGAGGCTTTCGTTGTCTACGTGAAAATTCAGAAAGCCAATGAAAAGTTTCCTTTTATTTAGTAACTCTGCTTTACCTTATCTGCTTCATAATAAATTGTAAAAAGACGACGATTCTCTACGGTTAGTTGAACAGTTGTAAATATCTAGGCCACTCGATCGAAAGATATTGCGCAAATCCATCCTTTTATCTTTACCGCCCTTTTAAAGATAACATTTTCTACAATAACGGTTTTATTTCTGTTGACCTGCAATTGGATTAACGTCAGCCAACCATCCGACGCATGTAAGTAGGCACTTTCGTCGAAATGTATAATATTATTATACTCGTTACTTCCTTTATCTACGTACCAAAGCGAATTGGATATTGTCTTGATATTGTGAAATCCTTGAACAATAGCATGACAATAATTAGTTGTATTCCGTGCCGTTCAGAACAATGTACGATTTGGCCATTCGTACAAATGACTATAATAATAACATTGACCAAAACTATTCAACTATCACATTTCAAGAAATGAGAACATGACAGTAAATGCGAAGGCTATTTCAAAGTGCATTTGACCAGAAACTGCCAGAAAATCACTAACCGATCATTATTTATTTATAATAGTAATAATGAAGCAGTTATTAGAATGCTATTGCTCAGAGAATCCAATACGACCAGTCATTCGGAGTTGTTTTCTTACTTTCACCTAAATAATATATCTACCAAAAATTTTGTATCACTTTGCACTCCTATTGGATTCACTAATGACCAGTAGTCTACTCTGGGGTTGAAAAAAATTTACATCATTTCCATAAAAGATAAAAAAATAAAAATTTTATACTCATTCTTTTTAGACAACCTGTTTCTTCTATGTGGTGACCATGCAGCGCGGTAACGTATTAGAGCGAAATTATTCGAAGAAAGTCACTAAATGCGATTATTTAAAATCAAGATAATTACGAAACCATTTAAATTATGAGGAATATATTTCTTAAAAATCTGAAGATCTTATTATCTAAAAGAAGTGTCTTTTTGTTCGAAACATTTGAACTATATTTGTAAGGATGTTTTTTTGCGACCACTCTATTGCGAGTCCGGCTTTTAGGGTCTTGGATTGTAAATCAATGGTTTACCAGCTCTTTGTATTCCGGGAATATCTATCCTCATTGGCTCTAGTTTTGGGTTATTATATGATACTTACTTGAAAATGGCGCCGAAAACAAAAGATGGACCTTCCCAGGAGGCGGAGCAGGTATGTGGAAGAATCTGAACAGATACACGGTGTTTTTGAAGAGACAGGTATAAACAGTTTGACACACATTTGAAAAAAAAAGAAAAAAAAATGTAACTTAACACTATATGTAAATGTCTATTGTCATGTTAAAATTAATCACTTATAAATTTTTAAGGTATGATATTTTTCATAACACACTCCAACGCACATAGCAGGTTTATTGTCACAAGTTTTACAAAAATATATGGTCCTTTTTCGTTGTTTTTTATCCGAACACACCATACACTCACGAGATTTTTTTTCATTTTGAGGCATTAGTATGTGTAATTTTCCGTCCAACCTTTGTTCTGGATCAAGACAATGTCTGCCTTTTGTACAATTTAATCCTCCTCTGTGATTTCCGACTAATTGAATGATTAGTTTGTCAACAAATTCAAGATGTGTCATAGCTTTTAGTTTCTTTTGATTTTGTGTTTCCTTATATAAAATGTATGAGTTAACAACGGAAACTTCGAGACCCCAAAAAAATAATTTTCGCCACCATTTTAAAGTTTTTCTCAAAAATGGGTAAGCTGCAGTATACTGGTCTGCAGTATCTACGCCTCCCATATATTTAGTATAATTTATTATTATATTCGGTTTCATTATGGTTTCTTCTTCGCCACCTCTCATTATTCTTCTTACAGTTTTAAAATCATTTGAATAATGATTGGTATATACTGTAACTATTCTCTTGTCCTTCCAAGCAAGAAGCAATTCATTGTTTTTTACACATGTAATCGTTTCACCTGACTTCAATTTAGCATTTTTTATTGGTAATGGGATATTCTTTCTAGTCGTCATTATTGTACCAGTTAGATGAGTTTTTAATTTCATCAATTCCTCTCCTAATTGCGGGCTTGTATATAGCCTGTCAGTAAACATGTGATAGCCTTCAGCTTCAGGAATGGAAATTAATAAATTGTTGTATAGGTTCAAAACGATTCTTGAAGTAAATGGGAGATCGGGTCTAATTAACCTATTCGTGGTAACGGCACCA
Organism: Limnephilus lunatus; assembly: GCA_917563855.2. Lineage (NCBI taxonomy): Eukaryota > Metazoa > Arthropoda > Insecta > Trichoptera > Limnephilidae > Limnephilus > Limnephilus lunatus. The sequence goes on from OU830592.1 coordinate 51,503,949, forward strand.
TAATACGGAACAAATGAATAAATATAACCAGATCCCGAATCCGCCAAAATGTATATCCTGATGCCCCATTTGTTTGGTTTGTTTGGATTATAAGTTTTAAAACAAATCCTGCCTTTAAAATTGACTACAGATTCGTCTACCACTATTTCTTTACGGGGTATCATATATTCTCTACATTTGCTATCTATATGTTGCATAAATCCATTTACTTTTTCAACTCTTTTTTCAAGGGTTTCGTTGTTATCTGTTTCATTGTTATTGAGATGTAGCATCCAAAATATTTGTAAAAAACGATCTCTTTTAAAAACATTTCTGAAAAATGGGGAGTAAGCGACAAAAGCAGTCGAGAAGAAATCTTGAAGATTGGGATGTGGTCTCACTCCCATATTTAATATGACTCCCAAGAAAGCTTTAAATTCTCATTCATCCAAATCTCTCCAAGAATGCCAAAGAGAATTTTTACTTAAGTTTTGGGTTTTTGAAATAATATTATTTGCGTAATTATTAGTATTACTGACTATGGATTTTATTAGTTCACCAGTAAAGAACAATTTGAAAAAATCTAGCGGCTCATTACAAATTGATGAAATATTAGGACCAGCGCGTCTGCTACCAATGGAAAAATCAATAATTTTTGGTTGAAAAATATTACTTAAAATTTCCCAGTTATTAGTTTCACTGTTTGTATCACTTTCACTTTCAGAAAAAACAGCTCGCCTTCTTTTACTTGGTCGCACTTCGATATCACTTCCACTATCTGAGTCGTTACCATTTAACACAGAATTATTCACAATAGAGTCAACATTATCAAATATCAAAAGGTCATCATCACAGTCAGGTTGGAAGTCTTCAATGTTTTCAAAAGCATTATTCAAGGAAGATTCAATATTATTTACACTTTGATTTATTATTTCACTTTGTTGGTTAATATTACTAAACACATCGTTTTCATTACTTTCTTCGAAATATTCATTAAATCTATCCATGGTGATAAAAATATATTAAAAAATATTCAATTGTTATTTTAGTTTTGAAACTTTCACAGAATAATGGTCACCACAGTAGGAGGTGCTCTTAGAGTATAGGGAGGTGCTCCGCCGCGAACAATGTACCGATACAGACTGACTAAATAAAACGGCACACAGAAAAATACAAAGTAGGTCAAAAATGACAAAAATTCTAAGAAACAATATGTGAGCTAATCCTATAATGTATTTTGACTATAAATACATTTAAGGGAATATTTAATCCTTTATGTACACCATTGTGAAATAAAATTCACAGAATATTATCGGTAAATGGGGAAAACAGAGCTTCAAAGTTACCGCTTGGGAAAGCCACTATTTTGGCTATCGGAGCCAGCAACCAAATGTTCAAAAGCCATTATATTGGCTATCGGAGTGCAATACGTTAATGTTTCGTTATTTTTGTTGCAAATAAGCAAGTAACAAAAAATACTTGAAATACTAAAATGTTTATCTTTGTAGTGGATCACAGACATCTCAATGTCTATGTGGTGGAACGCTTTGAAGTGAAAACCTATTTAGCACCGTTGTGATTTGAAACTCGATGAAACGAAAAATAGCGATACTCGAAAGAGACAAACACATACATCTGTAGGATTTAGTCTGCGAGAAAATGTGATAATATAATCGGTCACCCCTTTGTGCGGTGCTTCGTAGCCTCCCAACTCTTGTCTACTTTATTTTTCTGAAGGTGTCACTTATACCGCGTGTGAATACTGTGAATTGCACCCTCTGATATATATATATTTTTTAAAATAACATTTTGTAGGCAAGGAAAAGTTACCATAAGGTTTTACTACGGAACATCGATCACGGAAATTTGAAATGCTAAAGGATAACATGTTAATTGTTTAAGAGAGTGAAAAGAAAGCTTTTTATTTTTTCAAAAAATGATATCTCCTGTTTCTATAGACCTATAATTATGAATTTTTATTGAATAGATCTTTCAGAATACTAAATATGTTATGTAAATTTTTAAAAAAGAAGCACGTTAAAAGAAAAAGAAGTGCACGTCGTAAAGGACGCACTTATTTTCCTATAAATATTTTGGAGAAATTTTATTTTAATTATTATTATTTTTCCTATAAAAACGGAGAAAGAGGTTTAGAGGGTTTTTTTTAGGCAAGAAAGGACACACACGCCCCCAAGTCCCGAACAAACCTCACACCATGAACACGGGCACCCTTACTAAGTAACCAATTGTAGCGAACCACTTGGGGTGACTTATTATGGCAGAGGTATTGTGACTTGTCAGAAAAACACTATTTTATTGACTTATCTATAATTACATATTTATTATCTATGATTAGTGATGAATGTAAATTAAGATATCAATTTGAAAATAAAGGATTAAAATTCTTTTAAATAATATGTTACACATTTATCTCAACAGTTATCAGTAATTGATACTGTAGTAATCTTTGGAAAATTTCGTAATAATAAAAATTCATTCGATTTTTTGATCATCGTTTTCAGACGGAATCATTGGGGGAACTATTGATTGATTTATCATACGGACGGATTGCCATCTTTGAAACATTGATGTCGGGTTGGTCGGCTTATCTACTATTTTTACTTTCTAAAAAGCCTCCAACGCAAGAAACTATAATATGATAAATGTTTCGGACATCCGAAAATTGGTTAAAGGCGAAGTAGGTGCAGCATGGTATAATAATCCAAAAAGTAATCACGATAATACTTGTGTCTGTGAAAATCTCACATCGTTAATATCTGATTATTCGAAAAAACGTTACGTTTGATTATGCACAACTCTAATAGGTATCAATGCAGTTTCTTATGGAAGAAAACTCTGCAGGAGTAAAATTATGTCACGATTGTAATTGAAATTGTTTAGTTAGCACTGACCATAAAATACACAATGACTCCCTCTGAGCATTGTCTATCTCTCACGTTGATTTGTTTGATTATGCACAACTCTAATAGTTATCAATGCAGTTTTTTGTGGAAGAAAGAAAGGAAGAAGCTCTGCGGAGAAAAATTATGTCACGATTGTAATTGAAATTGTTTGGTTAGCACTGACCATAAAATACACAATGACTCTCTTTGAGCATTGTCTATCTCCCACATTGATTGCTGTAAAAGTTTTGAATTCAATATTACACCCAGGTTTGATTTGAGCAGCAGGGCAGTCAGTGCAGTCAGTGTTGGTTATGCCTGTCATCTGGTAGCCGAGATGAACTGCCGTTTATTTATTTGAAGGCTAACGGTACATCGGAATTGGTTAATATGGGTCACATGTCAGCCAGTCTACCAGTACCTATTCTAATGCTCCGTTTGCACTCGCCTCACTAATATTAATAAATACGTATGTTTTGAATGCTGTTGCATATTCCGACCGATGACAATTTGTTTTCACATTATTTAGTTGAAAATCTAAACTACCTACTAGTTTTCTTTTGAAATGTTTAGAACTATATTATGTAAGTACATATGTGTTGTGCAAATTAATAAAATTATCGAGGTTTTAAGACGGATCTTCTGTAGAAAAACTTAAAAAAAAAAATAAAGACAAACATTCCCGTGATGGAGGTCTTAGCCAGCCGAGGAATCGAACACGCGACGCCCGGGTGAACTCAAACGCGATGCTCACTCAGCCACTGTGAGACCTGTCTTTAACTTAACTGTGCCTGACCGGTCTTTAACTTAACACGTAATGGTTTTACAATTGAATTTATTTGGAGGACAAAAATATTATCACACTTGCAATATGTAAATACATATGATAAATGTAAATAAGTATGTTAGTCGTAAATAACTAATTTTAAGAGAGTTGCAGGTCATAATACGAATAGAGCAGTAACAATACTGCTCTGTTCGTTTCGTATTGTATTATGGCTTGCAATTACATGTACAAAAGTCGGTTATAAAAATAAGTATAGTTCTAAATCACTAGTCATAGAAGTCTTAGTTGTAAGTCGTTAGTTATCAATCTTAGTTATAATATAAGCCACTTGTAGTATATAGGTATAGATTAAATGTATAAATGAATTTATAAAGCGCCCTTGAGGTGATTTTCTCACGAAAATGGCGCTATAAAAATCATCCAATAATAATAATAATAATTTAATAATAATAATTAATAAAAATTCATTTGTGGAAAAGTGTGTGGAAGGGTTTAGTCTTTCATTTGGGAAAGATTCAACCCGGACATAAAATCTGGAGCACCGTAAATAATAAATAAAATAAATCGGTGCTTAGCAACGCTATAGAGACATTTGCATTTCATTATCTCTCTGATTTTTCATTATATCAGATAGAAAATAATTAGTTTTGATCCCAAAAAATATAAATATTTGAAAATAAGTATATTAGATTACGTAATAAATAAACTGCCAGTAAACCATAGGTTATTTAGATAAATAAATAGGATATAAAAAATCTCTTTTGTGAAGGCTCCAGTAACCAAGGTAAACAATAATATTTGAGATTAATTTGTAATATATTTTAAAGGTAAATTTAATTACATATATTTTATTTTGATAGCAGTATTCTAAAATATAATATATTATAGATTTGTAACGTTGAAAGGTAAAAGGTTTAAATTAAAATATTTTATTTGGGCATTTTGAAAATTATTTGTTGACAATTGACAATTAACAAATGATATTACTAGGTAACGATAGTTGCTTGGTTACTGGAATGTAGGAACTAATAATAATAATCATTTTCGTGTTGTTTTGTAAATTGATAATATGTCATTTACAACCAACCGAAATGAAGAGCGGTCTGTTATGTCATCTACACAGATGAACAATGATAGTCTAAGACCACCAAAAACAAAAGCAGGTATTCCTAGGCAGCGTATGAAATGGACGAACGATGTCAATATGTTCATCGTTCGTTCATATTTTTATGTAACTAAATTAGAAACAGATATGTTATTGTATAGGAAAAAATTACATTTAATTTTCTCACAAAATTATCCGATTGCCCAAGTAAACGAACAAAGATTAGCAGACCAAAAGAGGGCAATTTTCAAAAATAATTTAATTCCTGTAGTAACATTAGATCAGATAAAAAAGGAAGTAGCAGATAGATTGCAATTAGAAAATAATTTAGAGCAAGTTAATAAGAGTAGTAATGTTATATCAGATACATTGAACGTAGATAGTTCAGATAATATTCTAGTCGAAGAATCCAATGATATTACAGTAGACTCAAATAACTTAGACGTTATTTATAATCTTAGGGAAATCAACATTGCAAATTTAAACTTACTAGATGAAAATATTATAGAATTAGCTAACTTACTTCCCCACAGTTGGACCAAAATTACCAAAATTACATACGTCAAAGAAATTATCTAAATTAATTTCTGAATTAAATAATATAATTTTACCAAAAATTATATTTGATGACATTAGTTTTCTAGATCTTCATACAATAGTGTATGCTAGTGCTATCACTATATGTAACAAGTTAGGAGTTAAATGAACGTCTTCTGATGATAGATCATATAATTATAGAAAACCAGAATGGCAGAGTAGATTAGAAAATGATGTAGTATTTTTAAGAAGTAGCATAGCTAGAGTAATAGAGTATAAAAATGGAAATAGAAGTAGGAATATTTTGAGACATGTAGATGTAATTGGGAGAAAATTTGGTTATAGCATTGGTAGTAATAATAATGAAAATATAATCAATGATTTATTAGATTTGTTAAAACAAAAATTAGGTGTAAAAGCTAGTAGATTAAAAAGATATAATTATACGTATAATAAAAAAAATAATAATAGATTATTTCAGAAAAATGAGAAAATATTTTATTCCAAACTTGACGATAAACAAAATATTATTTCGAATAATAATAATCCGTTGCCATCTGAATCAGATATGCGCGATTTTTGGACAAATATTTGGAGTAAAGATATAAAACATAATGAGTCAGGTCCGTGGATAGAAAATGAAGAACTCAATTGTTCAGACATTGAACAAATGAGTTTTTCTGATATATCGGTTGAATTGTTAGCCAAAATTATAAAAAATACTCATAATTGGAAAGCCACGGGTTGCGATTGGATACATAATTTTTGGTATAAACGTCTGACTACTTTACATCCCCTTTTGGCAAAAAATCTTTCAAAATTTGTCAGAGAACCTCAAAATTTTCCAAATTTTCTAACTAAGGGCATTACTTATATGTTGCCTAAAAGCGAACATATTAATAATCCCTCTCAGTATAGACCCATTACATGTTTACCGACAATATATAAAATTTTAACCTCTTGCTTGACAGATTTAATATACACTCATTTAGATGAAAAAAATGTTTTATCTGAACAACAAAAAGGTTGTCGCAGAAAACATATGGGATGTAAAGAACAATTAGTTATTGATTCTGTAATTCTAAAACAGATTCAAACCCAAAAACGTAATTTACATATTTGTTATATAGATTACCAAAAAGCTTATGATAGTGTCCCGCACTCGTGGCTGATAAAAGTTTTAAATATATACAAAATTAACCCAATTATTATTAGCTTTTTGGAAAAAATTATGGCATTTTGGAATACCGATTTGCTTTTGAATTTGAAAGATAAGAAAATTATAGTACCGGGCATTTCAATAAAAAGAGGGATTTTTCAAGGAGACTCATTGAGTCCTCTTTGGTTTTGCTTAGCATTAAATCCTCTATCTAAAATGTTAATTAAAAGCAAGTTTGGAATAAAAATTAAAGGTAATACTAGAGAGAGAAATATAATTTCTCATTTATTATTTATGGATGATTTAAAATTATATTCAAATTCTGAACCAAATTTAGAGAAAATGATTAAAGTAGTTAAAATTTTTTCAGATGATATTAAAATGACTTTTGGTTTAGATAAATGTAGAACGATCCATATAGAGAAAGGTAAAATTGTAGATGGAGACGAGGGTATATTTAGAAATTTCAAAATTGAAAGTATGAAAGGGGGTGAGGTTTATAAATATTTAGGATATCCGCAATCAAATAGATTAGATCATACTAGTATTAAAAATGATATTAGGATTAAATTTAAAACTAGGATCAGAAAAATTTTGAAATGCAATCTATCTGCTAAAAATTTAGTAAAGGCGATAAATACTTGGGCAATACCTCTATTAACTTACTCATTTGGCATAATTAAATGGTCTAATACAGATTTAGATAGCTTAGAACGATTAATTAGAACTACATTAACTAAATTTCATTGCCATCATCCAAATTCAGCTATAGAACGTATTAATTTACCCAGAAATTTAGGAGGTAGAGGTATAGTCAAAATAACATCTTTAAAACATAATCAGGTAGAAATGCTAAGAAATTTTTTCCATAGGAAAGCTGATAGTTCAGAAATGCACAAAATAATATGCAAGGCAGATAGAAATATTTCACCATTAAATTTATACGACGAGATTGCCAGCGTTCTTATAAATACCAACCAGGAATTATTAGATTCCTGGTCAAATAAAATTCTTCACGCAAAACACTTCAATTATCTCAACCAAACATATGTTGACAAATTTTCGTCAAACAAATGGTTGAGTATTGGAGAGTTGAGCGCAGAAATATAAGGCTTTATGCTTGCCATACAAGATAGAGTCATTAATACTAAAAATTATAGGAAGCATATCATCAAAGATGCAAATCAAATTGATGATTTATGTAGAAAATGTTTGGCTTTTCCGGAAACTATAGAACATATTATATCGGGATGTTCTGTATTAGCGCCGTCCGAGTATACATTTAGGCACAATCAAGTTTTAAAAATAATTCACCAAAGTTTGGTAATTAAACATAACTTGATTGACTGCTGTAATGTACCATATTATGAATATGAACCAAATTCATTTTTAGAAAATGAATTTTATAAAATTTATTATGATAAAACTATTCTGACAGACAGAACAATTAGTCATAATAGACCCGATATAGTTTTACATGACAAAATTAAGAAAATAACTTATATCATTGATGTCGCTATACCAAATTCTTGTAATATTCAGAAAACTGTTTCTGAAAAAATAAGAAAATATACAGATTTAGGAAATGAAATTAAAATAATTTGGCATTCTCAGACTATAAAAATATTACCATTTGTTATTTCGGCTACTGGCATTATACCTAGCTCTCTCATTCAAAATTTAGGCGTATTAGATTTGTCAAAAAATTTGTACATAAAAATGCAAAAGTCGGTCATTTTAAATACATGTAGGATTACGAAAGATTTTTTAAATATTTATATTGAGGGATCAGTAGGATTTATCGGACCAGTTAGGATTTCATGAGAGCCGAACCCTCTGATATGAAAATATCTGGAGTCGGTGAAATATTTTACCATTATGTTTCTGGTGGATTGACGTATTGTTCTTGTATTGTTTTATTCTTATATAGTGCAATTACATTGCGTTAATTTACTAGATATTCATTTGTGGAAAAGTGTGTGGAAGGGTTTAGTCTTTCATTTGGGAAAGATTCAACCCGGACATGAAATCTGGAGCACCGTAAAAATAATAATTATTATTAATATTTAATAATAATTCTTGTAATATTCAGAAAACTGTTTCTGAAAAAATAAGAAAATATACAGATTTAGGAAATGAAATTAAAAGAATTTGGCATTCTCAGACTATAAAAATATTACCATTTGTTATTTCGGCTACTGGCATTATACCTAGCTCTCTCATTCAAAATTTAGGCGTATTAGATTTGTCAAAAAATTTGTACATAAAAATGCAAAAGTCGGTCATTTTAAATACATGTAGGATTACGAAAGATTTTTTAAATATTTATATTGAGGGATCAGTAGGATTTATCGGACCAGTTAGGATTTCATCAGAGCCGAACCCTCTGATATGAAAATATCTGGAGTCGGTGAAATATTTTCCCATTATGTTTCTGGTGGATTGACGTATTGTTCTTGTATTGTTTTATTCTTATATAGTGCACTTACATTGCGTTAATTTACTAGATATTCATTTGTGGAAAAGTGTGTGGAAGGGTTTAGTCTTTCATTTGGGAAAGATTCAACCCGGACATAAAATCTGGAGCACCGTAAATTAAATTTTCTGTCCTGATAATTGGGGTTATGGATACCACCATCCGGGAACCGTTTATTGAATAACCAACACCTCTGCCAGATGTCACCTACGTTTGGTGATTTAGCAAGGGTGTCCGGGTTCATGGAGTGAGATTTCTTCGGATCTTGGCGGCGGATGCACCTGCCCACCAACTGCGTAGCATGTCAGATCGGGAGAGACTGGTTACTAAAGACCTTTTGACCTCTCCAGCAGCCCTCTCTCGGAACCGTCTTGTAGCGCAGTGGGAGGGATGGATTCATACGCCCTCCACTCCTTGACACACTACCCAGATTCCTACCCACCCCGCGTACCTTTTATCTTTCCAGAACTTCCATTCCTTAGACCCTCCACACAGCTTCTCCAAAGATGATATAGATCCTGAGGGGAATTATTTTCCTAAGGGCCTCCTTTGTGGAGCTAATGTAAAAAAATTGACACTGCGAGTCTATCCAAAAAGTTGGATTCGGTGCCCAATGACTGAACTATCAATAGGTACCCCATAGGTCTTAACTGTTCTGGTCGCATGCCCATACTGTCCTGACACTAGAGCTTCGTTGTTACATCTCTTTCTGCGACGTAATTTGTTTATGAGAAAGAGGGAGGGAATTATATCTTTTCCTGTCTCTGATGACACATTACCTCACAGCAACTCTTTACAATATCCGAATGTACGAGAGTGCTTCCTTTTTCGGCTTCTTCTCTCCATAGAACGACTTCCGTTCTAGTCGGAAGCAAAGCCAATTACTATCAATCACCTTTATTGTAAAACGGTTATTTCTCGTAGCTACTAGCAACTATCATGAATATCATGACATGACTTAACTGTGTTCAACTGTAACTGCTCGGGGCGTAGTAAGCGTGCCGGACGATTAAAAAACTACAAGACAGTCGTGATTCCTGATCGAAGGCAATGAGCTTGTCTCCTATTATGAAATAAATGTATCATATTAATTATAGCATGCTGAGGAAAGAACTTTATGCATCTTTAGGAAATGTCGAAACGTATGTAGGTATATACCGAACATAGAATAATGAATACTAGCAGTTAAAAACCCACCCGCAGGTTTTTGCGGGCGGCTTTTAGTTGGGCTTCGCCCGGATTGAGTGTTGGTAACCATTTTATAAATCCGATAGGAACTAAGAACTGATTCCAAAAAAACCGGTTCCTCAGATCCACTGGGATCCAGTCACAGGTCACAGCTAGATACCGGTACAAAGTAACCGCGACCAGCAATGACGTCATATATAATGTATAGGCGCGTGGTATTATTATTCACAACTGCCAGTTACAATAATAATCATATCATCGTCAATCTCTCCATAACTCCATATCCGGAGAGATTCCAGAAATTCTAAATCTAGTAGTACTTATGCCCACCTGGCCCCAAGCTACTCACGCTATCTGTTAATGTAAGTGGCGACATCTTTTGGCATTGTTTTAATTCGGTTCTATTACAAAAGTAGATTTGTAGTTTCCTAGTTGGGGATGCCATAGCATCATTGGCTCCAGACGTTTGGTAGCAGTTGAGACTTCTGCGGTATTCACATTATAAAAACATATTTTACTGTCGTCATTAATTCTAAATATAATATATTTTCTTATCAAAATGCAAAATTAGAAGACATCTTTATTATTGGAACTGATCTAATTCCCAGAAGAGGCGAGCAGTTTTCGATCGTGGTTCTGTAGTTACGTCTGGTGGGAGTTGGTTGGCTGTAGTGCTCCAGTGACCAGTAAGTGTTCAGTATATGTGCAGATGGAGATGGGTACCTTGGGGGTCAACGGCCGGGACCGCTACGGCCGGCTTTACCGCAAATCCCACTTTGTTTTGTCTCGACTTAATCTGCTGAGGAATTAACCTACTGCTTCAACAGCTGGCAGCCTTAACCCAACTAAACCACTCAACCCTGGCCAATGGGTAATGGGTATTGGCCATTCCTACAATTATTTATTGATTATTGTTTCTTTACTGGTTCGTATTCAGACTACCGTTGTTCCAACTATCAATTCTTCAGTGTAGTAGATGCACATTATCGCTATCGTGTGAATGCATTACCAACCCAACTCGAAGATTGTTTTATAACGCATGTTTTACTCGCTCTCTAAATTATTGCACCATTAAATTTATTATCAGAAAATTCAAGAAACTATTAAATAAATATTATTATAGAAAGCAATCACTTTGTGGTTTGACATATTTAATTAAAATAAAACACTAATTTTGTGTAAAACCACGAGTTAATTTGTACCCTGATTGTGCTTGAGCAAAGCGAAACCAGTCGATAAATAAATTAATTAAAACTCGTGGTTTTACACAAAATAATTGTTTTATGATTAATATATCGTTTTTGTACAATAATTGCAATCCCAACTCTATATTCTTATCAAATCCTTGTACTGTTGTACCGCCCATTATTAAATTTTGCTTTTGCTTATACTCAAAATATATAAGTACCTACCAGAATTAAATAATAGTATTTCTAATAACATTTGTTCCCAATTATGTCCTCTGCGTGCAAACTGTATCTATATTTCTCTAATAAACAATAAACAGTGTTAAGGGGCGGGGGGGATGGGGATCAACTGTCATGGAATCGTTAAATACTACTGTTTCAAATATCAAACATACCTACCCTGAGGAGATCCCTTACCATGGGTTTATCTCAAGTGATTTCCCAGGTACGTATGTCCCTGTAATTTTTTTTATATTTTAACGCAGCTTCACGATCATTGGTCAAATGTATTGTACATACAGTTTTGTATCAGGGATGCAATCTGATAGCCATAAGTTGTTATAGCGATTTGTCCAGTCTGTAGTTAGAGGTAAGATAAAGCATTGTAGAAATATATTATAAATTTGTACAGCTCCTCTGGAATGATTTTTCACATAAACGGCACTATACGTACAAATCATCCAAATATTGTTGTTATTAACTAAGACAACGTTGGTTTACATTTTAGTTTGTTTTAAAATTCACGAAATCTTCCAATTTTAATTATACATCCCCACACCATTATTTTAAAATCTTATAAAATTTACCGGTTTTGAGAAAATGGGTTTTAATTAATTTCGATTTTTTCTTCTGCGTTGATTCTCAAAACCACACCATTATTTAACAGTGAAATATCATATCAGTTGTCATTCTCGTGACTATTATGTAGTTTGTCATGACCAGGGAACGAATATTGCATAAATGCATAATATTATGTGCATATGAAAATTTATATCTCGGCCATACCGTGTCGTGCACATTTCAAGTAGACATTTGTACAATATATTTTAAGGCAATTCAGAGCAAAATGCCAAACTGGTGGCGGATTTTTCTCGCACCAAAATATCAAAAAATAATAATACGGTGAACGCCACCTCCTTGGATTATACAGATACAGTAATTTACCACAGGACTCTTCGCTCTCCCAACTTTGGCAAGTCTGCTGTCACCAGAGTGTGCTGACATCCCAAGCATACAAATTAACCCTCGCAGACAACAACCGGCAAAGATTAATTATTATCGGCAAGAGAAAATTTTATTTAATTTGTATTTTTATTTAGCAAGTACCGAAAACAATCATCGTCCTGCGTGAAATCTGTTTTATTTTATTTATTTATTTTTATTACATTACCTAGTTACATTTATGCAGCAAAATTACATAATAATAATATTTCAAAATTTCAAAATTGAAAGTATGAAAGGGGGTGAGGTTTATAAATATTTAGGATATCCGCAATCAAATAGATTAGATCATACTAGTATTAAAAATGATATTAGGATTAAATTTAAAACTAGAACAAAAAAAACTACATTAACAAAATTTCATTGCCATCATCCAAATTCAGCTGTAGAACGAATTAATTTACCCAGAAATTTAGGAGGTAGAGGTATAGTCAAAATAACATCTTTAAAACATAATCAGGTAGAAATGCTAAGAATTTTTTTCCATAGGAAAGCTGATAGTTCAGAAATGCACAAAATAATATGCAAGGCAGATAGAAATATTTCACCATTAAATTTATACGACGAGAATGCCAGCATTCTTATAAATACCAACCAGGAATTATTAGATTCCTGGTCAAATAAAATTCTTCCGGCAAAACACTTCAATTATCTCAACCAAACATATGTTGACAAATTTTCGTCAAACAAATGGTTGAGTATTGGAGAGTTGAGCGCAGAAATAGAAGGCTTTATGCTTGCCATACAAGATAGAGTCATTAATAATAAAAATTATAGGAAGCATATCATCAAAGATGCAAATCAAATTGATGATTTATGTAGAAAATGTTTGGCTTATCCGGAAACTATAGAACATATTATATCGGGATGTTCTGTATTAGCGCCGTCCGAGTATACATTTAGGCACAATCAAGTTTTAAAAATAATTCACCAAAGTTTGGTAATTAAACATAACTTGATTGACTGCCATAATGTACCATATTATGAATATGAACCAAATTCATTTTTAGAAAATGAATTTTATAAAATTTATTATGATAAAACTATTCTGACAGACAGAACAATTAGTCATAATAGACCCGATATAGTTTTACATGACAAAATTAAGAAAATAACTTATATCATTGATGTCGCTATTCCAAATTCTTGTAATATTCAGAAAACTGTTTCTGAAAAAATAAGAAAATATACAGATTTAGGAAATGAAATTAAAAGAATTTGGCATTCTCAGACTATAAAAATATTACAATTTGTTATTTCGGCTACTGGCATTATACCTAGCTCTCTCATTCAAAATTTAGGCGTATTAGATTTGTCAAAAAATTTGTACATAAAAATGCAAAAGTCGGTCATTTTAAATACATGTAGGATTACGAAAGATTTTTTAAATATTTATATTGAGGGATCAGTAGGATTTATCGGACCAGTTAGGATTTCATCAGAGCCGAACCCTCTGATATGAAAATATCTGGAGTCGGTGAAATATTTTCCCATTTTTTACTGGTGGATTGACGTATTGTTCTTGTATTGTTTTATTCTTATATAGTGCACTTACATTGCGTTAATTTACTAGATATTCATTTGTGGAAAAGTGTGTGGAAGGGTTTAATCTTTCATTTGGGAAAGATTCAACCCGGACATAAAATCTGGAGCACCGTAAAAACTGTAGATTTTAAAATGTGTACAAGCGTTAATATGTCTTGTTATTTGCTTTGTATTTAAGTGTTATTTTCAAAATTGAAACTGATAATTGTAGAATTCAGACAAGCTATAAGGTACCTACCTATAATATAATGACTTTCTCGTGATTTTTCATGGAATTGCGCAGTCATCAAAGATTTTTCGGTTTTGCGTGTATCCTGCGTAGTACCGTTCAACGATCTCAAATTTGCTTTGAATTTTATAATTGGAAATTATTGCTTGAAGAATTCAAACAAACGATAAAGTAGGTACCTATCTATTATAAAATATAAATTTAAAACATAAAATTATTTTCATTGTCATTTTCAGAATTGAAACTGATTTTTAGAGAATTCAGATTATCCCGTGAGTTTTCAAGGGTCTCGCTAGTTTACAAATTAAATGCTTTGACTGAAAAAAAAATGTATATCGCACAAGAGTCCCAACTGCTCCCAATCGTCTGGAGCCAGTAAGACTATGGGTCAAGTTGTGAGGCTGAAGGTAGTGGGAATGGGAAGAAGATAGGGGAGAGGAAGGTGTGGAAGTATGTGGCTATTCAGATCTGGTCACCAAACACGGCTATAGCCATTTCAAGCAACGTTTCAATTCTGAATGGTGGTCTTACACCAGGGCGATACTGAGAGTATCTTCCACTCTCAGTATCGCCCTGGTGCCGCAAATATACTATATATTATTTTAAATGAGTAAATTTGAATAACACAAATGAATCAAATAAAATTTATTTGCCACGCCGGGATTCGATTCCGCAACCTTCGGAATGCGAGTCAAGAGCCTAACCGCTGGACTACGCCGACCGTCGATAACACGATGTATGTATGTGTTATTGGTGCTTATATGTGCTATTAAGAATTACTATGCTCTGTTGGAGTTTTCGTTAACATTTCATGCTTTTTAGGGCATATTGTTTACAATATTAATTTAAATTTATAACCCGTACCCTGATCATGACAATTATCAATTTAAAAATTAACGCTGTCTTTCGATAAGTCAATTAAAATATGATTATGTTGAAATGTTACCATTTTTCTAAGTAGCTGTATAATGTGTTGCAATATCCTCGGACATTATCATTGATGGCAATAATGATAAGATAAGATTAATCAAAATGCGAGGATGAGCGAATGTCGCTCATAATTCAATATCTCTATCCGTCATAAATAAACTCGGCCCATTCACCTTGAAACCAGAATGATTCGCATTCAAAGTCAGTTGATGGTGTTGTACTGACGGCACTGACGCCGAGCTGCGAAGCAAACTCTCTTTTTGTTACATATATCGTTTATGAGAGAGAGGGAGAGGTTACAACGGAACTATCAGCGGTATGCCTTTAGAGCTCTTTATGCGTGGGGCGATCAACGAACAAGTGCCCAAGTACCAGTTCTGGCTTTGCCTTATAATCTCGCCTATTGTTGGTGTCCCCCAAGGATCTCAAGCGAGCCCTATATAGAAACTTGATTTACAGACCGCTCTTTGATTCCACTCTTATGGGACTCTGAATCATCAATAATAATTAATGGTTCTAGTTTAGTTAAGAAATGGTTAGAGAAATGGTCGTTTTTTTTTGTAGATGCAGCTTTCGTTTGTTATCTTCTAACCGTTAATAACGACAACTTCAAATATTGTGTCTTTAAACCTTCATTTTTTAAAATAATTATGATTTTAGTCACCCTGTTTAAGATTTTGAAAATCCGCCTTTTAGTCGTGTGTCTTCTTTTACGAACGGTTACGATGACATTTTAGATTTATGGATTTGGTGGCATGTTTTCTTTTCTTTCCGTTCCGGCTTAATTTGCCTAAGCGAAGTTCGCGTGACCAGAAAATGAAAAATCGTTTTAGCTTTGTCGAAAACTGACGGGCATGTAAATTTTGGATGAAAGACGTACACGATAAATTTAGTTCAGCTAATGAAATCCCTAGGTTATTCGGCATTATTTCGATCGGTCTGGTACACAACGGTACGAAACGGTGGTTGCGTCATTAAATTGTTAGAGGTTTGCATAGATTCTTACCTATATTACGTATATTAATATTAGTATATCTTTATTGTTAAAAGAAATGGCAAATATAACTATAACTATATTATGTAAAGGACTAACTGATCATCACTCCATTTCCCCGCAGGGATAGGAATTTGAATATTGGATTGAGTGTTCATTCATTGCTTCATTTAGGTTTTTTTATACAATCATCTCGTGTATAATCTTTTCTATTCTTTTGACAATTCTTTTAAAATCGTACTTATTACTCGGTGACCGGCCAACTCAGAATGAAACCAACTCAGAACCACCTCAGAAAGGTCATTACGAGTGATGATAAAAAATTTGGTTAAAAAGGTTAATATAGGTTTACCGGCTATTTTCAAATTATTTTTTCATAGCTTTTAATTACCTTTATGAGGTGGTTCTGAGTTGGTTTCATTCTTATTACTCGTATGCTTGCAATCGGTGTTCTTCCAAAATAAAATAATTTGCTCAACTGCTCCCGTTTGAAGCCAGTGAGACTATGGCGTCCCCAATTGGAGTATGTTGCGAGGCTGAAGGTAGTGGGGAGGGGAAGGAGATAGGGAAGAGGAAGGTGGGGAAGTACCTGGCTATTCAGATCTGGTCACCAAACACGGCTAATGCCATTTCAAGCAATGTTTCATTTCTGAATGGTGGTCTTACACCAGGGCGATACTGAGTGTATCTTCCACTCTGGAACGTGCCGCAAATATACTATATATCATTTTAAATGAATAAATTGTGAAGTAACACAAATTAATCATATAATCCTGCGAAGAAAGGAAGGATTTAACACGGAAATATGGAGGTCTGTAAACTGTTTTACAGCAATGCTGTTGAACTCCAGAACAAATCGTAGAAACGACCCGTTCTCTTGAGGAAAATGTCAACCATGTACAAATGTTGGCGACCCATTTGGCGTGTTTCCCGATTATGCACCGGTGCCAAAGGGACGATGACGCTAGTTTGTCGGGGTTTCATGACAACTCGGAATCAATTGCAATTTCACCGTTTGTCAGAGCGTCTTCCATTGAAATACCGTAAGAACGATGACATCACCTGACAGTATAGGGTCTATAGGGTGTATAGGGTCAGCACTGTCAGCAGTAGTGTAGTATTATCACTGGCGTTAAAAAGTAGTTTTGGTATCAAAATCCCGCTGACTGGACTGCTAGCTAGTCTTACTCTTTTGTGTGTGACTTCTGCTTTTAGTCCTTCTATAATTTTTTGTATTCTGTCAATGTCTTGACTGAATATTCTCTCTGAATGCACAAACTAATACAATTGATGAGGATTTAACACAACTTTATTAATAATGTCTTCGTGGCCCATATTTCAAATATGTTTACGTAAATGTAAATATTAATAAAACTCACACACCGAAACCAAATTGCGTTGATCCATAGATAACTTACGTAGAATGATTATGAAATTACCGTATTATCTGTAACGAAATGTTTTAATCTTTATTTTTATCTGATTAAATGTTTACTGTTCTACCTTCCATAATATTAATTGATGATTGATCAAAACCAACGTGCTTTGTGCGGGAATTGTGTGTTATTATTAAATGATTTAACTAGTAATTAGTAGGCGAGATGTTGAAGGTTTCTCCTAGCCAGGATGTATATGCGATCATGTGCCATTAACCTGTCTACAGACTGTAAACCAATAAAATGCGATTGATTACAGTCAAGCTTTTCTACGTCTAATCTCTAATATAAGTGCAGTGTTTATGTGCATGTACAGAGAGTGCGCGGAAGGGTCTCGCATCTCGGTCAACGGTTTATAAAACGGTAAGTGGAGACTCTAACCGCGATTTGGAAGTAATAGAGTTATAATTATTATTGGGAATTATGTGCAGTAGGCGCCGGTTAATGTGATCACTTTTTCCCGGTTGATTTTGCGGCGAGTCTATGTAGGTACTATTGAAAATCTTATTTATGCATGCTTGGCCTAAAAATTACGCGATTTAATATTTTTTTCAAATTATACTGTTCTTTCCTGTTAACCAAACGAATCCAAGAATTTCTGCAAATTTTTCACAGTTTTTAAAAAAACTGGGCAAGAGATGAACTAAAGGCAAAGCACTACGAATTCATGTTATGTGTTTTTGATTTGAAAATTCGATCTCTTAGAAATATTACAGTTGCTTTAATTAGATACCGCGAGTAGAACACATATTGGCCTTCGAAATGGCCGAGCGTTTTTTTGTAAGGATTTTTGTAATCCCAGAAAAAATAAAATATCCGGTCTATAAAAACTGCAAAGTTCAAAATCTCCCACTTAACAACCCATTTTCGGTTATGAATTTATTGTGTAATGTGGCCTAAATTTCCTACTTACGAACCCGTTTTCAGTTATGTTTTTATCGTAAAGTAGCAAGTTAAGTTCTTTAGAAAATGATCGTAGAATATTTCAATATTTGTGCTTAAACTTCGCAAAAAAAAACACTTTTTTGGGATATTTTTTTCTTAAATAAATCAAAACAGATGGCTGTTGTTAAGAGACGGTTCTCCGAATTTCTACCGATTTCTAGCAAACCTCCCTTAAACATTTGAAGATTTTGAGCTCTTAAAAAAATATATGTTATTCTTGAAGATAATATCTAGTGGTTTATCGCGCCGAAACGCAAATTATAAAAAATTCCCTCGATAGAAAAAAATCGCAAAGTATACTCCAAAAATTATTATAAACACGTTTGTTTCAGTTATTTTACAAGTTATATGTATGAAAAAATTCACAGCGTTTCTTTAAATAAAATTAAAGACAATTATCGCGAGATTTTTGCACTTTTTTAAGTAAGTCGTGTTTAATTAAATATTTTAACAACAGGCGCTTGCGTTTTTTAATTCTGAAGATCATTATTACAGGCCGTCTCTGTCTAACGCGCGTGTAACATATGTGCCTTTCAAATATCCGCCAGTCGCTACCAGGAGAGCTTGCATAGCGGACCTATGCCCGGATTTTTAACTGATTTGTCGTAGAGTAGAATACATATTTTTTACCAAACTCGATATTGGCTCTCGCAGTCAGATTTTATTCTTCCGTCGGGGCTTGCGACTTGCGTGCGGCCAGCATATTCTGCGCCGCTGATATACTGTTAAACTGTGGGGAATCAGAAATCTTGATTATGAATTATGATTTTTTAAAGATTAATAATACGGTTAATTAAAATGTAACTTTTACATATACTTTTATAAAATTTATAAATACATTTATAAAATTCAATTTACGTTTTCGTTTGTATTGGCCTAGCGGTTCATGTAATGGTCTTAGTCTTATTCTTTATTGTGGTCCCAACAAATAACAAGCGTTATTTCTAGGTTGTCATTTTACTTAGTTTCATTCGTCATTTTATTATTTTTTTTTATTATTTGAAATACATACATATGACAGATTTACAGAAGAAAAATACAAGGAACTAATTACAATAAAGTAATTTTTTTGTTAATGAAATTACCCAATTTAATAAAGAAAAACATTTCTCGTGTTTAAATTGGGGGGTCGTGTCATTACATTAAACCTTTGTTTTTGTTTGATGTAAGAAATAAAATAAAACTTATAGGAATGATAACAAATATAGAAATTTACTAACTTAACAGTTAGATGTACGTTACATAGATACATAAAAGTTAGGATATAGGTGTACTAGTAAAATAAAAATATTATTACATTTCAATTAATAGGTAGGTAGGTGGTAAGTAGGTACATAAATATGATTCAGTTATAATGGAATTACCCGCTAATATTGTAAGACTAGGTACATAATAATATTTTGCGACAATAATCTTTTATTATACTTTGAAATGCTGGTAAAATATTTTAAGAGGATATGTTAAAACAGAGAAAGACATTTTTTTTTGTAAAATTAATGATGAAATTAAATATTTAATTTTAAACTTAAGTACATAATATTATAATTAACACTTGATCAATTATTACTAGTAGGTGCAATGTAATAAAAATAAACGTAGAAATTCGCTCTATGTAATTAAAACTTATAATTAGTGTTGGGTTGATCTAGTAGTATTTTGATTTGTGATTTAAAGGCTTTATAATTTTCTTCAGATTTGATTTTATATAGGAGAGCATTAAAATTTTTTATACCTTGATAAGTATAATGGAGTTGAGAAGCACTTGTTTTATATTTTGGAATTTCTATGTTGCCACGTGATTGTGATCGTTTACTTATTTTTGTGATTGTTGTTATAGTATTGAATTGATATTTGTGTGTTTGTAACAGTGAGTTTTTTTTGAAAATTTTATTTAAACTAAGAACCCTGAAGGAGTTAAATAACTGTATAGTTGGAAATATAGATGGTTTTCGTAGAATGAATTTTAGAATCAACCTCGGTGCCTTTTCTACCGAACATGAACACGTTAATGCACCTGTTGTTGCTGACGTCTATAAATTATTACATGTGTATAGTTAAATGAATATTTTTGACAAATTAAATAATGAAACATAGAAAAACTTAAAATAACATCTAAAAATATAACCAAAAAGAATTCGAAATAAAATTGACAGCACTCTGAAAACTTAAACTCTTAAAAATAGTAGAAACTACATTTCTCGCCAATGTGCATAAATAATGCCCCAGCTTTGTAAATAATCACAAAAACGAATTCTGTTGGAGTACAAGTACACGGCTGTACCTAGTGTGCAAAACCTTTTGACATGAAAAAAAAACTTTAAATATATAAATAATTTTTTTATAGTAATACCTCACAAGAGTCTCAGCTGCTCCCGTCTGGAGCCAGTGAGACTATGGCGACCCCAATTGGGGTATGTTGTGAGGCTGAAGGTAGTGGAGAGGGTAAGGAGATGGGGAAGAGGAAGGTGGGGAAGTACCTGGCTATTCAGATCTGGTCACCAAACACGGCTAGTGCCATTTCAAGCAACGAATTCTGAATGGTGGTCTTACACCAGAGCGATACTGAGAGTATCTTTCACTCTGGAACGTGCCACAAATATACTATTTTTATAATAAATTGTGAAAACACAAATTAATCATTATTTGCCACGCCGGGATTCAGTGATGGTTAGTTAGTTTGTTACGAGTAATATCTTCGATTGTAATAATATCTTCTATATCTCATATTAGAATAATGAACAGGATATCCGGGGTTAAATTGCAGAAACTTTATAAGATGATTCTACATGATGGTAGAAGTAAAAAAGATGAACAACTTTTTTCGAAATTTCATTTTTTTTATATGAATAAATTATCTTCGTTATACAAATAAAATATGATAAGCATCAAAAATGTATGAGTGTATATAATTTATATAAATGTTCAAAAGTAGATAATTTATGAATATACATATATTATTTTCTTTATACAAGGTGTCCGGGGGTAAAGCGCGCAAGGAAGGTGATTTTCATATCATAGTGTTTCCATACAAACGAAGTATTGAAATCTGTAAGTCTAAGTTTTAACTTTAGGGCACACAGTTTACACCCGCGCTGTGCAAGCGGGTTCCCCACAGAGCATCGGACCATCCCATTACATGATAGTTCAAGTAAAAGAGATAAAATCAAATAACTTTTTTCGAAATTCTAACGTTTTAAGCTAGTTTTCGGGTAAAAAATTGAATTGTTTGTATAGAAAAAGGTATATTCTTCCATGAAAAAATATTTTTATAAGGGAAAAAAAAACATTTAAATTTCGAAAAAAGTTGTATTTTACTTCATTCGTCATGTAGGATCTCCTTCTGAAGTTTGTGCACTTTGCACCCGGACACCCTGTATAGATAACCTAATAAGAAAAACTTTCATTAATTTCGATTTTTTTTTTAAATATATTAAGTTTCATTTTATTATAAAATTTAAAAAATATTTAATTCATTCCACAGTTTGTGAATCTTCGTTGAACATGAAGACCGCCCGGAGAACACAACCACGATATATCAACTCATATTTAGTTTGCTGTCATTTTCATAGATGTCTCTAATGAGGCACGCTAATTATTATCTGCGCTATTCGATACACCTCCTATGAAGCCGTTTTAAAACTAAATATCACGACTGGTCCAAATCGAAATTTTTCGTGCGGTTATCTGAGCCTTAAGCGGGATTTAAAACATCATCGCCATCTACATAAGAAGTGGTATTGTTAGCGGTCAGATTTCAAATGTTACACGAAGTGGTGCATCGCCTTAATTTGCCCCGCGTTACTTTTTATTGGAAGATTTGAAATCGATTAACATTAAAATGTTGGTAAAATACTACGCCAATTAGCTGTCGCTTAACTACTTGAATTTTTGTCGTAAAAGAAACGTTAATATGTATATATATTTTTTTTTGAATTAGGCAAGTCACCTTAAAAATTTGTGCTTTGTGTGATAAAATATTACTTAATAGTGCCAATAACTTCGGGATCCGAATCCAGAGAGGTATATGCTCTCAGTATTGCCCTGGTAAAGACCACCATTCCGAATAGAAATGTTGCATTAGCCATGTTTGATGACCAGATTTGAATAGCGAGGTACTTCCCAACCCTTATTTCTCTACCACCTTCCCGTTTCTGCTACTTTCAGTCTGACATTTATAAGAAGAAACACCATGTTTGTTTACAGTGAATAATTAGATATTGATGCGGATGAAATTGATGCGGGGGGGGGTGCAGTGAAGCGTTTTACCAGGAGTAGGTAATTAATGGCAATTCGTCTCAGAAACCTAATTAGCAAATTACGTTACATATATCTACGCCATTAGTCCAATTAGTAACACTGAATCAGTGAGACCAATTTGGAACCAATTGATCCGCACCCGCAGTCCGTCAGCAACAGCGGTGGTACTATCACTTGTGACTTGCGACATAATCTCGTAAAAACGTCAGATAAATTTAGGATAAAATTAGTAGCAGAGACCATTATTATTATAATAAAAAAATATGAAGATTGCCAATTTGATAGCTATCTTTTAATGTTATTAAAAAAACTGGGTGTACAGCACGTACCCGAAGGATTTTAAACAGCGATATTTGAAGAAAAAAATTATAATTTATAATATAATTTTTCTGTCCGAAGACATTTTTTCAATAAAAAAAAAAAAAAACTTTTTTCCATCGCACGTCGCACTGAGTGGATATAGTCTAGCGGGTCACGCGATAAGCACTCTGTCTCGATCCAACATAACATAACAATATATTTTTGTATGACTAAAATCTCAAGTTTGAAGCAGAAAACTAGTGTGCTGAGCAACAAAAACATCTGAACGCCGAGCTCTTGCGTCGTGAAATTGGCACAGTTTTTTTTCTGTCGGGTATTTTCCTTCAGAGCAACTATTTTCAACACTTACCTACATGCAACTTGATTTGAATTTTAAAATATTTGTTTTTAATCGTTCAATAAGAAAACATCTGGCCCAACAGGGTTAGGTACTATCTACTATATAGGAAGTAGGTAGTATCTACATTCATTTTAAAAAAGTAATTAATAACATTCATTATGTTCCAAATAAACAATACGCTATCGGAAGGCAACGACAAAGTCAAAGGCGAAAATGTGAAATTGTAACACGACTTATGTAAAACAAGTAATAACAATGAGCAAAACACATTA
Organism: Limnephilus lunatus; assembly: GCA_917563855.2. Taxonomy (NCBI): domain Eukaryota; kingdom Metazoa; phylum Arthropoda; class Insecta; order Trichoptera; family Limnephilidae; genus Limnephilus; species Limnephilus lunatus. Next base: position 51,527,760 of record OU830592.1, read on the forward strand.
TGTCCATTTTATAATTTACTAACTTCCCACCACGCGTAAACCATTAATAAACATGCGAAAGTATTCACCAAAGCCGTGTTGTAATAAACCATCTCATTGTTATGCAAATTTCCAAGCGTGTATTGATTAGTTCTTCGATCTCAAATATTTTCTCATTCCCGCATCGCTTCGTTTCTTACAAATCAGTGCGAGGGATGCTATTGGTTAGTTTTTCAACCGCCGCTCAGCCTTACAGATGTGATCCCTGGAAGGGATGTCATAGCTTTGATGACCGATAAAAGGTCAAGTTTTAACTTTAGAGAGCATTTTGCTTCTCGATGCTTACCGTGCTACTCACGTCTGAAAGGACTGAATCAAGAGACGCTTTGTAAACCGTCTGCTTTCTGAGTTCAGCTAACCTAGAGAGAAAATACTCGTTGAAACCCTTTTGGAGCTAAGTTTTATTCGGGAGGACTGACACAGGTGTAACCTATTTTATCAGTGAACCCACAAAGATTATATTAACGTTTAATGTACTGTCTTCATATTATTGAACTTCTATAAATACGTGTCATACTTGCAAATTGATTGTACCTAAAATAAATACTTTGTTTTCACCGTTAAAATCGTGCATTTATTTAATTACCCCGTTACAGAGGAAAATTAAAACTTCATCTCCGACAAGATCGTCTAATCTCCATCACGGCGAGATGCCGCGATTTCACTTGGTGCTGCAGAGAAGAACTATCGAGGTGAATGTAGAGAACATAATTAATCTGAATACGATAGGCGCCGCGCCGGTTAACTGTATATTACTTTGTAGAATCGTCTACTTCATCTGTTTAATACTTCGCTTACTCTAGAATTAACCAATTTTCATTTTGGGAGGCGAGTATGGGTACCGCCACCCCGGGAACCATTTATTGGATAACTAACATCAATGCCATAGGACTTAGAGATGCCCAGGTTCATATGGTGAGGTTTGTCCAGGACTTGACGGCAGTTGCGCCAGCAACGTGGCGGGCCGGATCGGAGCGACTGGTTGAGGGAGTTTTTGACCTCTTCAGCAAAACTCTCTCGGAACATCGCCTTGAACCGCAGTGGAAGGGATGGATTCATACATCCGTCACTCCTGGACACGCTGACCCCCAGATTCCTACCCACCTCTCATACCTTTTACTTTCCTAGAGCTTCCTGTCCTTTCTCGCCTAAAAAAACACCCTTCATACAGCATCATAATATTGGCCCTGGGGGGAATTATTTTTCTCAAGGCCCCCCGTGTGGAGCTAATTTAAAAAAATAGTTTGTTATCAGACTGAAAGTAGCAGAAACGGGAAGGTGGTAGAGAAATAAGGGTTGGGAAGTACCTGTATAAAAATATGGTCACTCACCGGTAACAACCCTATCATTACTTTTTATCTAAATTTTTATGATATCTTTTAAATTGTTTCGTACATTTTTTTTATTCTATCTGGAAGAATGTTGTAAAGTCTTGTCGCAAGGTACGAGTAGGTAAAGTTTCGTTAACCAAAAATAACATAGGTACGGCACAGAAAGTTGTATTATGTCTTTGTTATTGTTTCGAGTACAGCGAGTATTTTTTTTCGAATTACAGCGAGTATCTTTTTTCGAAGTATTTATTTTTGTTCGCGGGATTACATTAATCACCGTCTTTATTATTTTATTATGACCAACCATTTTGTTGTGGGAAAATTAATATGCACCACAAAGGCGTTTCACAGGAAAAACTGACTTCCATGCTAATTTTGTTATCTATTCTCTGTGTCCACCCACTAAATCATTTATAATTCAATCAGGCATTGATAATTAATAAATATAGATGAGAGGATTGTTCAACAGTCCACAGGAATAATAATAAAGTAAATAACGAGGTCTTCTCCTATTTAAAAAAAAAATAGATAAAAAAACGTATTATATTTAAAGAGATATTAACGAAAATATTTTTTTTTTCGATTCTCAAAAAATTACGAAAATATGAGTTCAAAGTGAACTAACTCGTGACGTCACTTGAGATGCAATTCAGTTCAATTCATAACTCTAATGGCAGTGCTGCAGTACCGTCGCCAATGTGCCGTGATGCTACAAGCTTTTCGGCCGGCCGCAAATAACATTTAGTCCTCTTATATCTTCAGATTTTCCAAAAATTCACAAGGCTATGTCCTCAACATGCTATAATTAATATGATACATTTACAAAAAAAACTAATGTGCGAATTCGTTGTAGGAGGCGACCTCATTGTATACAATTAAAATCTAAATCATCTAAAGCAGAAATTTCGTTTGTAATCAGATTACAAGCGAACGAATAGTTTTCATCTTCTGAAGCAGCAAAACGCTCACAACTTATTCTATTTAGAATTTCTAGGCCAACACAACTGTAGTTTTAAAATGTTAATTTTGCGTCAGTCAAAGAAATATATATATATATATTGTTTGTTGTACAATGAATATTGTTCAATTAGCTAAAAGATTCGGAGTAAGTAGTTTTGAAAAATACGCTCAACCGGTTTGGTATCATTGAGCTTTTGTTTTATTTTCATGAAATTTGAACTTAGCGACCGCTACTGAGCGGTCGCTAAGTTCAAATTTCTAACTAACTGTAGTTGTCTTATATTCATAGTAGGACTGCATCAAGTCATTCATATATTAAGAATGAACTTGAAGTATAGCTTAGTGGGCGATCAACAACCGTCCCACTTAAGCCATTAATACAGTACATTACAATTTTATTGTTATTTTAATCATAATATGTGTAAGTGCCAACTACTTCCACTTAATGGCAATATATTTTATAAATAGTGGTCACAGATGAAATTAAAAATGACCTTTTTGAGACGTTTATGTTTTTTGTCTCCCAAGAAATATATTTTAATTGGCTACTTCGCACCTATTTCGGCCTAAGTTAATGATTGTCGTGCGGCTTCAAAGCTGTGAAATTTGGACAACACCGTGAGTTATTTTTGTTGATTTGCTGGATGTTGCTGCTTGCAGAAGATGGACAATTTGAGATTTTGACAATGCAAGATTTTCACAGGAGTTGGTAGTACAACATTGCGGCGCTATATCCCAGGGAGGGTTTTAGCCTCCTCTTCAGATGTTCTACAATTCTCCTTCTTAGCCATCCATTCTCCAGTCCTCATACCTCTCCATCCTTTCCAATTCTCTTCCACCTTTCAGTCCACCTTCTCCTCGGTCTGGCCTGGGGTTCTCCCTTGTCCTTCAGTAGGTCTATCCGCTATTTAGAGTACAGTGTCTTCAGTTAGGTGCCGAATTTTCCTGCTAAAACCGCACGGCTTAAAATCACTCAACGTAATATTATTACCGTAACGAAATTTTGTTTTAACTCAACCGTTTTGCATTTCGTTTATCTGTTTTTTTTGTACGTCGCATTTCCGTTTAAGATAGTGACTGTTTTAATGCTTGAGCAAAGATTCCTTTTTAAATACATTTATTTGAATTTCACTTTTGTTTTGTTGATTGATCGAATGTATGAATAAAGAGGAAATTAACCCACTTCCCGAGATCCAGTCAAACTGAAATTCGGCAGATAGGCTCATTGTCGATGACAATGCATTTTATCATTTTTTGGTGGCAATCACGTACGCACACGAACATATACGATTTTTTTTAAATTTGGGAGCGTGATTGACCCCAGTTCCTGGTTAGGATGGTACAATTCTCAGTCAAAGCATTTTTTAAGGTTTAAAAAACTTTTGAAAATTAATGTATTATGGTAAAAACACTTATTTTTTAGATTTCTTCAAACATGAAATCTTCGTGTTTATTTGGACTTTCTTCATTTAAAAAAAATATTATGGTACATAATCTGCCTGAATAAAGTTTCAAAAAGAATTTTCATTGGGACAGTAACATTTCTTTGGAAATTCGTTATTTGAAATAAATAAAATGATGGTTTCTTTAAATATATGGTTTCATTAAATATATGATTTCAATTAATATAAGTACCTTCTTACATCTTATGATTTCCGAGGAAATTTTGGTTTTGATTTATTAAATGAGAGACAATTTGAAACATCTTTTGTGGACGCGAATTATACTGTTCTCAGAAATAATTGCTAAAGTTGTGTTGTATATTATGCTTCGACCAATGATATTATTTATAGATTGTATGGGCCTATAATGATATAAGCCGTCCAATGAGTATCGTAAATCAAACCTACCACACCCAAGTGTTTTAATGATGATAAGATAGCACAAGTTAGTATTGTTTTTTAAATGATAAAATTTTTATAACCGGATCATCTTAGGACTCCAACTTTTGGGATTAGTTTTTTTCGTATTTGAGACTGATATATAAGTTTCGCTGGGTTTGTGTCGATTTCGTACCAGATAACTAAGTAGGCAATCCAGTTCGGTACCTACTTCGTTCTCCGTCTACCGAACCAACCAACCAAGCGACGGCCAATTTATTCAGCGTTTGTCTTTCTTCTCTAAATAAGTCTCCCCGTTAGTCTAGAATCCGAAATGCAAATTCATGATGTTGACTGGATGATTTGCGTATTTTGATATTACTGTCATTTCAGGACAGCTCCACTATTTCAAAAAAATCCTCAGTATTCTCACTCAACCGCGAGTTACTCGTTGATGGCATTGCAAGGTCTCCATAAAAACTAACAAATTATTTTATGATATGATTTGAGATTATTTAATTTATTTTATATTCAGAAATCTTTTCAGTTTGTGTCGATTTATATCAATTACAGGTTGGTTCACTTTGAACTATGCCGACAGTAGTTTTTGTCATTATTTCCTACAGTTCCCATTGAAACTTGTGAAGCAGGTAGATATGTTTGTTTGGGTGACCGAACAACTCAGAATCATGCGACATTAACACCACTTTTGAAAAGTAAAAATAGGTTTCGTTAGGTTGGGTTATCAGCTATTTAAAAAAAAAACTTCATAACTTTTAATGACTTTGCAAAGGAGTATTGAAGTTGCATGTTTTTGAGTTGTCATGGAACCGTTTGTTTGTCAAATCAGAAACTGTAGAACGGTGAGCTTGCATTATTTTCTCATCTCGGTCGTATTTTGGCCATACCTATAAACATAGTTTGACAATACATTAATCCCCGTCAGTTTTTGTTCTTTCTCTGCCAGTTCCATGCTTTACTACCATACATTACGGTTGGTATCAGAAATCCGCTTTGGACTGCTATTCTCGTTTACTTTGACAACAAGTACTACTTTCTGCAGTCATCCTCAATTAATGTATGCATTTTAGACTTAATATACATATACATACGATATTACAAGGAAACATGTCATAAGTACCTACCTACAATGAAATAATTCATATCCGTAAATTGTTTCATCACTGTAAACTGTTCTGTTTCTATTCTATTATATAAAATAATTGGATTTCCCTCATTCAGCCTTCTATCAGCCTTCTATCAGTCCTGTGGTGTCTTGCGAATTATACTACGTTTGTTATGTGGTTTACATTGTAATTTACGTTACTCGTACATCACTTTTATGCTTACATATTTTGTAGTGGTACCTATAACTTATCGAGTAAATCCTCAAATTGTAATATTTAATCATTGTTCCTATAATTTTATTAATAATAAATATTCTCGCACTAAACTCAACCTTTTGACAGTTTTATTTTAATTTGATTTAATAATATTATTAATTATCAATAATACCTACCATTATCATCTGATACTATCGAGCGACGGTGCTTTTATATTTCTGACGATTTCCGCCGTAATTTTGATTAACGTAGATAAAGATGGTTTCAGTATTTTAATTTGTTTGCGGATTTATCTTTTTATCTTTAATAAAGCCACTGTGCGGTTATGCTTGTGGACTTTATTCAAACAATATAATATTTGAATATGTTCAGCTAAGAAGCACGGCTTATCGTCGCTTTAGTTCGTATTACTCCAACAGACCAAAACGTAAATCGTGAGAAACAGCGCTTTAAAGTTTTTTTTACGAAAAAGGCATATAAAATTAAATTAGCTAAATTGTAAGTCTACTAAAATGTGTTAAAGTATTACAAATTGTTTTTTTTAAGTACAATATGTTCTAAATGTATAAAATTACGCAGAAAACACGTTTTTAATTTGGATGTTGGCCAAAGTGACGAATTCTTGTTTGCGAAAGTTGGATATTGGACAAAGGACACTGGATGTTAGACAAGAGCGCGTACTCTTGCGTGAAGTTACTTTATCTAACGTGCTTGGTATTACAGGGAGATCGGAAAGCATTTCAATTAATTGAACTTTAATACTTATGGATGTATGTGTCCTATGTTTTCGCGGTGAGACCTAAATATTCGGATGTGATTTTTAAATAGTTTCTTAGAGCATTCGACAATTTTTTAGAAATACCTAATATGTTATTTGTTTGGGAACCAAATTTCAAGAGTAAGTTTTTGTTAAATAATAACATCGTTAAATCATCAATGAAAACGTATGTTTTCAGACAATCATACTTATTAAATAATGTTTCAGGTGGCAATATGCTCATCGATTAATTTATTGCATGTTTGATTGTTGATTGACGAGCAGCACAGTAAATGCAATCGTTCATGAATCAAGTCATCAACCGTTAGTTATAAGAAAGGTCCTACGTTTATTCATCGTTATTATTTGAGTGGCGGGTATGGGTGCCACCGCACCGGGAACCATTTATTGGATAACCAACACCTCTGCCATAGGTCACCCCAAGTGGTTCGCTACGTTTGGTGACTTAGTGAGTTTTGTCCGGATCTTGGCGGTGGATGCGTCTGCCCACTAACTGCATGGCAGGCCGGATCGGGAAAGACTGGTTGAGGAAGCTCTGTAGACCTCTCCAGCAGGACTCTCGGAACATTGCATTACCCGCAGTGGGGAGGGATGGATTCTTACGTCCGTCATTCCTTGACACACTGACCCCCAGATTTTTCTTCCCACAACTTTCTTCTACCTCCTTCCCAAAAATAACATAGGCCCTGAGGAGAATTATTTTCCTCAGGGCCTCTTGTGTGGAGCTATGGTAAGAAAAAAAGGTATCTCTAAGTGATTCGCTACGTTTGGTGACTTAGCAGAGGTTCCCGGGTTCATGGGGTGAGCTTTGTCCAGGTCTTGGCGGCAGATGAGTCTGCTCACCTGCTGCGTGCGGGCCGGATCAAGAGAGACTGCGTGAAGGAGTCCTTTGAACCTTTCCAGCCGGACTCTCACGACCCCATTGCCTTGCACCGCAGTTTGAAGGATGGTTTCTTAAGCCTGTCACTCCTATACACACAAACCCCCAGATTCCTACCCACCCCTTATTCCTTTTTCCATCCCAGGACTTCCTATTCTTCCTTTCTTCAAAAATACCCTCCACACAGCATACCCTAAGATGACTTAGGCCCTGAGGGAAATTATTTTCCTCAGGGCCTCCTGTGTGGAGCTAATGTAAAAAATATGTATATTGTAAAGCGTTTTTGCACTAAAACAATGCTATTCAAATTATCCACATATAATTTTTATCATATATCGGCGTATAAATCCGAGCTTTAGTATGATCCGACCCGAAAGGTTGGATTGATTTACGTGATTTTATTTTTATGTTAATACAACTGCTCCCAACCGCCTGGACCCAGGCAGGCTATGGCATACCCCATTTTGTGAGGCTGGATTTAGTGGGAAGAGGAAGCAGTTATGAAGGTTAGTAATTACCTGGCTATTCAAATCTAGTCACCAACCACGTCTAAAGCCATTCTAAGCAATGCTTCAATTCGAAATGGCGGTCTTACATCAGGGTGATACTGAGAGTATCTTCCACTCTGGAACGTGCCGCAAATACACCATATATATATATATATTTATGATATATATTTTTGTATTGATTTGTGTTATTTCACTATTTAAACAAAAAGAAAAAAAACACATATACCTACATATTATACTTTTTTTAATGATTCAGTTGTGAAATATATATATTTTTTTAGATTAGCTCCACACAGGCGGCCCAGAGGATAATAATTACTCTTTGGAGGGTCTTTTTAAGGAAGGTAAGGACTGGAACGTTTGGGAAGAAAAAGGGTATGAGGGGTGGATAAGAATCTGGAATCTGGAGGTCAGTGTGTCCGGGAGTGACGGATATACGAATCCATCCCTCCAATCGCGGTGCAAGGCGAGAGTCGGGAGATTCCGGCTGGAAAGGTCAAAAGGCCTCCCTTAACCAGTCTCTCTCTCGCCACGCAGCAGGTGGGCAGTCGTATCAGACGTCAAGACCTGTACGAACTTCATCCCATGAACTCGGGCACCCTTGCTAAGTCACCAAACGTAGCGAACCACTTGGAGTGACCTATGGCAGAGATGTTGGTTAACCAATAAATGGTTCCCGGGATGGTAGTACCCATACCCGCCCCCCCCCCCCCAAATTATACAAATCTACCAAAATAAAAATTACTTGTGCACGCTGGGTTTGAAACTAACGACATCCGGATCGCTAGTTGAGAGCCTTACCCCTCGACCACAGGAGGCCGTCATGACGTGATAACAGAAGTGTAGTATCCAACATTTTAAAATAAAAAGATAACTCAAAGGATTTTGAAACACAATAGATAAATACAAGTTCTTTAGAAATATTTAAAACAATGTACGACGACTTCTTTTTAAAAATGATCCTATGTTCGAACACATGGGACGCGATTTACGTCTATTACACAATATAGACCTTGTAAAAAAAGAGGTCATAAAATATTCCTAACCACTAACCACATTTAGCTTCATAACAAATGTGTTCCGATATTTGAAGTACCACCTAGTTGGGCCAAATTATTAGAAGGGTTACAAAAGCGGCTGGAATAAAGGGACTGGGAATGGATCTACGTAAAAAAGTCAAATGAAAGGGGTTCCTAATCATTAAAAATGTGCGAATAGTAATAAAGTTTTTATTGACATTCTGAATTCATTGCTCTGAACCAAATAAAACTCGAATAGGTAAGAAATAAACAAAAAAATAAGAAATATTAGCAACTCAATGTATAAAATAATAGATATGCTTTCATTGTCATTCAGTGTACAATTCTTTCAATTTCTAATTTCAGTAATAAGATATTTATAGGTATACAAATACAACTGATCTTAGGCACTAAATATACCAAAAATGTTTTCATTGTTACACGAAGATTTGGTTGATTAAAATAAGATACTGAATGTACCAAAAACAAAAACTTCTTCATTTCCTTATTCTAATACCTAATAAACATGTTTTAAATATCTCAGGTAGAATTCTGACACAAATGTTTGTTAGATAAACACATAAATATTAGGTACTAAATGCACCTTTATTTTAATACTCCTTTATTTTAATAATTGTGTTTTGTATTACAAGTAGGCATTCTTACACGAAGATCTAAATAATTAGGTACAGGTAGATAAACAAGAAGCTATTAATGTGCCCAAAACAAAAACTCCTTCATTGTACTTATTCTAAAAATTGCCTTGTTTTAAATATCATAAGTAGAATTTTTACATAAAGATTTGGCTGATAAACATACAAACATATTTTAGGAACTAAATGAACCGAAAATTAAAACTATTTGATTTCCTTATTTTAATAATTGGCTTGTTCTAAATATCATAAGTAGAATAATTTCATACAAATTAGGTTGATAAACAAACAGATATTTTAGGAACTAAATATACCGAAAATTAGAACTCCTTCATTACCTTTTTCTAATTGTTGGCTTGTTTTAAGTATCTAAAGTAGAATAATGATTTCACTAAGATTTGGTAGATAGTCACATATATTATATTAGGTACTATAATACATCAGTCCTTATTAGAATAATTTATAGTAAATAAATTATTCTAATAATTGTGTTTTTTAACTATCACAAATGGGTATTTTGCACAAACATTTAAATAATCACGTAACTATAGGACCTATAGGTAGATAAAAATACCGATACTACGCATTAAATGTGCTTAAAACAAAAGCCCATTCAATTTTTTTTTTCTTATAATTGTTTTAAATATCATAAATAGGTATTTTACACAAAGATTTAAATAATTACCTATAGGTAGTTAAACATACCAATACTAGGTATTAATTGTGCTTAAAACAAAAGCTCATTCAACGTCCTTATTCTTTTAATTGTTTTAAATATCATACGCAGGTATTTTTACACAAAATTTTAATAATTACGGATAGGTAGATAAATAACATACAGCTACTACACACTAAATGTACCATTGGGTAATAATAACATAATAACATAATAACATTGGGTATTTCGATTATATATTATGTGTACAATTATGTATACCTACATATATTATGTATAGATAATTGTATACATAATACATTACATATAGTGAAATATTACAGGAAAAATTGAAAAAACCTAATTTCATTACAGTGTATACATAATATATTATATAATAATAATATAATATATTGTATAATGTTATTATAACCACCCTGTAACGAACGGCCAGTTGAAACAATTTGCTGAGAAAATAATGAAAAATTAATTACCTGCTATATTTTTCTTGGAAATTTTTATCCTTTTCTACAGTGTACATCATAAGGCACTTGGTGTGGAGAAATCTCCCAGAAAACCACTAAAATAACTTTGTAAATAGCAAAATCACAAGTAAAGATGTTTACTGCCGTGGGGCTAATGACCAAATATTTGAAATGAGAGCGGTCACGTGGTTCTCAGCTGCGACGCTATTGGCTCTTTGGTCTGTAAGAGAGATACGCCCGGAACCGAGAGTTCAAATTTCACACGTAGGCTAAGATACAGCTTGGATGTTGGAGAAATTTGTATGAAATTTAATTAAACGGCCGGTTTGAAAACGGGGGGTCTTTTTGGCCAACGTGTGGATGTTGGAGGAATACGCTCGAAATGTTGTTTCATTTTAGAGGATGTAAGACAAACTGCGTTTTGAAAACCCCTTACATAATTTTTTTAAATTTTTTTTTTCACTTGCATTGTAAACATAAAGACTTTCTGAGAACTACTGCATACTTAACTCAATTTCGCTAAAAATGGTCTGTTGGAGTAAAACGAACTAAAGCGACGTTATGGCTTATGGCCAGCGTGGTATTTTGCTGAAACGAGTGCTCAACGGTAAATTTCTTAACTTGGAACAAGTTCGGTGATTTTTTCTTGCACAGCGCCTAACTGCATATTAGATACGGGATGCGGGCTACGGGGTACAGTTGTAAAATAACTAACCTTCTGTTGATTCGAGTTCCTTTAGAATAGACCCATTGTTTTGAACAATGGAAGGTCGAAGGATATTAGCAAAATGTTCACAAGACCTTCTTAACTAATTACTTCGAATCTCTCGATACCTTCCTACTTTTAACCGTAAGCAGTGAGACGATTTTCATTTCACTACGGATAATTAAAACTTTACCACGGTGTACTCCAACAAGGTGGTGTATCGCAAGCCGGAATTTTGTCTCTTCGACAAGGATTCTCCACCGGCTCCTATCCTAGCCACTTTTCTCTAGGTTCTCGATCCTTTCCACCCTGCTCCAAGCTTCTTCTCTACCCCTACGACGTCTCTGGTTTTGTCTCTTTCAACCTTAGGTCTCACGACGCGACGTTAGTGGATCAGGATTGAGAAAGTGTTGCTTTGCAAGTTTGTATAGGTTGGAAACCATTTTACTTTGTCTATTGATTCTCCTCATAACGTTCCTCTAATTATGAATTCCTCTAAGTTTAAAAGTATGAATCTGCTCTGATGGAGGCCATTTCCGCTTAGGTTCCCACTTCATTCTTTTCCTTTCGTCTGCTATTTTTCGACAAGATCAGCCTATCGTTAGATAAGCCCATTGCAAAATATCCTGACAAAGTAAAAGTTACTTTTGGAAAACCTGTAATAATTATATTACACTAACATTTCTGGATTCCTTCTTCATTTTTTTTCTAATTAAAAAAACTTTACGAGGTGTTGCATAATTTATCGTAATTTTTACACATCACACGTGTTTTTCGTATCCGTGACAGTTCACTGGAAATGAATATATAACATTTACCAAGCATGCATCTTCCACCAATGCTTTTGTTAAAACGAGAACTAAAACTGCATTCAAATGTGGCCAACAATGCTTTGGCCCTGGTGTCAAATGTCAACCACAAGCCTGCGATGTCTCGCAAGTAAAAGTCCCGATTCGTTTGAATTCGAACCGATTTAATTAATTGATATTGATTCAGTTTAATGATGCTAAAAAAATATTGTACGGATCAATTTTTTTCATGTAACATTCTGTTAGTGCCACTTAACTGTGTCCATCAAACTTAACCGTTACCAACTTTCAGACTCCTAGTGCCCATAGTACTATTATGTTGCCTGTACCTATAGCAAAAATCCAAGTCATTGGTGTTGTGGCGGGAATCCACAAATTTCCTACGCAAGGTCAAATGTGGACCTTGTTTGAAATTGCCAATTTTCTGCATAGGATGAATATTTATTTTAAATTTAATTGTTTCGTGCTGGTAAAGGATCGTATAGGGAATTAAGGTGGCGGGAACAGAAGGCGCCAATTTAATATTCTACATTCAGTTACAGGTATGAGTATGGAATTGGAATAAATCTTTTTCCTTGGGATTGGGGGTCGAGATCTCCAGGACTTTGCACTTAACAGTTTCTCGGTCCCAGAAAGTGCTTAGTTTGGAGGAATAATATTAATCCTCGAAGGTCTTTCATACGGTTCATCTGTAGAACGGATGGAGGATCATGTATCCATTTAAATGTTTTTCGTGAAGATTGTATAAGTATTGCGTGTATTTCCTAAAAAGCCGACTTCATTTGTTCCCATCGTCTTTTGTAGGCTTCTAACCTGTAATTTTATTGTATCGTTTTAAATCAGGTATCAGAACAAAGCCTTGGGGAACGCCGAATTAAATTATTTTGTAATAGCACTTCTTTCAAAGTGCCCAATGTGTATCATTATTTTTATGCATAATGGCAATATTATGATGAGTTACATCTTGATATAACGAGAGCACAGGTGGTGTTTAGTTTGCATCATCCAGTTAGCGCCATTGTTATTGTTTACTATCCACACTTGCATTTTCATTGTATTGTTTTTGTGATGAAAGCAATGTCGGTTCTCACGAGCGCCGTATGTATCCATTAGTGAGCACAAGTCACACGAACACGTGATGATACAAGGCAAATGCAAATACACCAGCTTATTACCTATAAACTACGTAATACTGAGACAATTCGAAGTAGATAATGGTCGCCAGGGCGCGGTAAGGCCTCATTCAGAAGATAATTAAATGTTCGACTCCGAGACTTTTCCGAGGTGGGAGTTAGCACTCGGCCTTTCACCCGCGAAATATTCTTCTTGGCACGGGTTCGTTGTCAATAAAATTGACCATTACAATTTGAATAACTAGACTCTTAATTTTTTTATTGTCAGTTTTCTAACAAACGATGAATTTAGGTATTCCATACAAAATCATGATTGCGAAAATTGCCTCGTGCAAAAAGTACAATTTTCTTAATGAAGCATAAGAAGCAGTGTCTTTCATTATTATTTAAACAATAGCAGTGGTTCTATGTAATTAAAAATGCTTCTGGTTTTCTTGTTGTCAGATTATACCGCTAAAAAGACTTGAAGCATGGATTCTTACTATGCTTGGCGGTTGAAACCATTCCAAATACTTTTTAGTGACAAATAAGTTTTTTTTGTGAAATTTCGTATGTATTTAAAAACAACAAATTATTTAACACTCGTAACATACGAGTACATGTAGCAGTTACAAATAATGAGGAAAATTTCAATTTGAAATTCAAAACTTTGATTTTCGACTGTAGAATGAGGTTATAATAATAGTGTATTTGTCAGCATTTTTTTTTAAGATTTGAGTTTTTTATGGACAAAACTATTATTCATATTGTGTATGTACGGGCGTAAACAATTAATTCATCTTAATATTTTAAAGCATAACTTGTGTTTTTACGTGAAATAATTAAACTCGCGCCGTCTATGAAATAGTAGATTATGATTTTTTTTAAATATCACCTTAAATATTATTTTTTACATCATATTAACTAGCTATCTTTTGGCGGCCCTACCTTTAATAGTTTGGATTATCAATAATCAAAAGATAATGAAATTCCTTTGTGAGTAAACGGTATCACCACAATTATTATAAAACCTTTGACAGATTTTGCATTAGTAAGGTTGCATAAACGACCATCGTATTACTTCTTGAAATAACACGAATCTTTTATATTTTATTCATACTTAGATTATGTTTTCCTTTGTCCTTGGTAAGTATTTTCTACTTTCATTATTTTAACCTCTTTTATGTTATTTTCTTAATATTTTGTAACTAATTTGTGCATCGCTCCTAAGTGTTATTTGTTTTTTACTTTTTTAATATATACTGGTTTGTAATGTTTTTAAAATGAATGTGTGTAAATTTCAATCGGTTTCTTGGTCGCGTCGAATCGACCGAGTAATCGATAAGTACCTACCTAATCATTATTTATATTGCATGCAGAAAACTTGAGTTATTTGTTTTATAGCCATTTAAACGTTATAGAAACCTTTCGCGTAATATTCATATGTTTACTGTTTATTATGTAGGTATGTTACGTCTGTTTCTTTTTCTTATCTAGGTGTGTTCTGAATTCTCAGCTATGCCAGTGTTGTGTTTTCCTGGCGGAGGTTTAATAGTTTTATGTGACAATGCTAGATTATTTCCAATTCGTCTCGATGCAATGATCCTCTTTACTTCAATTACAGTTAGTTCATTTGGTTCGTCATCCCCTGTGAAGTTATGTGATATTACCTGAGTCACCAAATATTTATAAAAATATATAAGTTCTTCGAATTTAGAATTAATAGAACAATGTGTTTTTTATATCCTTTTCACAATACGATATCGGATAGTTAATGAAGAGCTTAGGTTTATAATTCCAAAGTGATGAATTTCCTGGTATGTGTGGCAGTTCCGATAATAATAATTAATTGATATAATATAGCGTAGGTGCTCCGATTGCTCTTTACCTGTATGTATGTATGTAGTAGGTTCGTTACAGCGGTATCTGGACTGCTTATCTGGAGATAGCAAATGCTATCTCGGCTTAATTATCTAAAAAGTATAACTTTTCGACGTTAGTGGATATACTTTTTGATAAACTTCAATTAATTTCAATTACGAGAGCATGTAGTGATTTCTCTTTCTAAATTCATGAAAAGTTGACTATAGTGTGTACGTGTGTACCATTAAAATTATTGGTGACGTGAAATGTGAATTTATTTTTCTATCTATTTTCAGTTTTCGTGGTAATGTCTGTCATGAAGGATGGATCTTCGAATTTGCAATTTTGTAATAAATAAGACTAAAACATTTATCTTTCCACTTTTTATTAAACAATAATATATTATGTGTTTCTAAAAATAAATGTTGAAACTCAGGCGACTACTAGGACCTTTATACAAAGTGCCTTAATATTATTATGTTAGGGCTATTGTCAGTTGACCTTTCCGTGATATTTAAATCTCACAAACTTTGCTTTTACAGTGCAGGTATAGTACAACTTAAAGGGCACCTACGATTTTCCTCGAGGCTTCCAGTTTCCACGCCACTCTTCTAATGTTTTCCACTTTCCACACTGTAATGCCATACATGTTTATAAAACAAAGCAAACGATTTCATTCCTCACTCATGGCCATGGTTCTTACTCAAAATAAGCGTTATTAAGTTATTAATATAAAACTATTTCATTGCATTTTATAGCTCAGAGAAAGCGTATCGAATTTGATATAATGTCTTTGTGTTGTTTGTTGTTTGCAGTAGGTATGGATACGAATGCTTGGTTGCGTTTCAGTTTATATGCCTGCTCACTGATTTTAATCAAACGCATTTTAAATCTAGGTATTGCTCCATCACTACTACTCCTCCAGTACATTAGCGAGTGTAGATTATTATTGATCAATTATTTACTTTCATTGCAGTTTTCTACCTTACACCAATCAGCCCTGATTTCGATTGATAATACGAGTATTTAACCTCAATATTTAACAAATTACATTAGGATGTTACTTTATTGGGAATGTTTTCCGTATGCAGTTATGCAGCCTTTCAGACAATGCGAAAGCATCGTTACAATACACTTCACTTACGTTTTTAATATTTGACTCTTTCTAAATATGGGCATGGTTTTAATTCGTGTAATTTATTTGTTTATTTATTTATTTATTTATTCTGGCTTTTACAGATGTTTACACTTACATGAGAACAATCCAGTTATAAAACTCAGTTATTACACAATTATAAAAATCTACAATTACATACAATTAAATACAAATAAATACAATTAGAAAAACAAAAACATCACAAATAAAAATACAGAATTATATACAAGGTCACTCAAGTAACACATTGCAATGAGTGGTAAAAGACATATGAAATACGCGAGCATGCATAGAAAGGCAATTCACACAACATAATTAGTTAGTACTTTTTAACAGCGCTAGAACTTTTTTTTTAAATCCGTACAAATTGTCAACGAAAATATCCACATCAGCGCACTCTATCTTGTTATACAGTCGACACATCTGGGTCAGAGGGCTAAAGTAGGCGATATTATTTTTAAATGTATTCATATGAAAAATGTTATGGCGTCTTAAACAATGGGAATTGGGGACATTAATTTCAATACTGTTAAGACATAATGTAGTATCAAGATGGCCGTGAATAATTTTATGTAAACATATTAGATCAGTCAATTGCCTTCTAGTTTTAAGTGTATCAATCTTGAAGTAATCACGACGTACATCGTATGATCTGAGATGGTCGTGTAGTCCACATTTGAAGGATAACATTCTTAGTAATTTTTTTTGAACTGATTCTACAATGTTTTCATATTTGCAGTAATGTGGATTCCAAATAGTGCTTCCATATTCAAGTTTACTTCTAATTAAGGCATTGTAAAGTGTTAGAATTGATTGAGGATCTTTGAAAGGTTTACATATTCTGTGAATAAATCCCATCATTTTTAATGATTTGCACTTAATGTTGTTAATATGTACATCAAATGTGAATTTAGAATCAAGAGTGATTCCTAGATCCCTTATTGAAGAAACTTTTTTGAGAATAATATTATTGATAACATAAGAAAAATCCTTTATAATTCTATTTCTAGTAAAGTTTAAAATGTAACATTTTTCAACATTTAAGTGCATATCATTGACAGTACACCAGTTATTGAGTGTGTCGAGGTCATTTTGAAGCAGCTGATGATCGGAAACAGACTTAATTTTACGAAAAATTTTAAGATCATCGGCGAAAAAAGCATAATCACAGTTTAATTTCGAGCCAAGGTCATTTATGAATATAAGAAAAAGCAGGGGGCCAAGATTTGAACCCTGTGGTACACCAGAAGTTACAATAATAAGTAATGTAATATATATTTTTAAATGGTTTTATTTTTTCTACTACAATCATCATAATATGCGGAAAATGTTACTTGTACGATGCTGGAGGACTTGGCTAACAGAGAATTGAACCCGTGAATCTGACGAGCGTCACTACTTGTCACTAACCTTACGTTCATTTTACGCAAGAGGCCTTGGAGTTATCATCTGGACGAATGTCATCTTAGGGGAATATTTACGGAAGGTCCTTTTAAGGAGAAGTAATAATGAACTCAGGTCTTGGAGAGACCCTTGTTATTTGTTATAAACAAAAGCCCGCTGGTCGTTCCACAACCGTGGTGTTCCCCGCGAATTTGGGATATAGGTACGAGTGTTTGGACATCTACGAGTTTCCGTACTGCGCCCAATTAATATTTCGTGTTAAATTATCGTTAGAAAAAACGCCGAATTACCTGTGCTCCAAAAATTGGATATTTATATAAGCAGATCAAATGGTTTTTAAGACGCACATCTACAATATTTAACGTTAGGACGAACTTGCGATGTGTAAAGGGTAATTGATATTATCTTCTGTCGGCTTTTTTATATGAATACCGCACAAGAGTCCCAACTGCTCCCGTCTGAAGCCAGTAAGACTATGGCATCCCCAATTGGAGTATGTTGTGAGGCTGAGAGTAGTGGGGAGGGGAAGGAGGTAGGGAAGAGGAAGGTGGGGAAGTACCTGGCCGTTCAGATCTGGTCACCAAACACGGTTAATGCCATTTCAAGCAACGTTTAAATTCTGAATGGTGGTCTTACACCAGGGCGATACAGAGAGTATCTTCCACTCTGGAACGTGCCGCAAATATAATATATATTATTTTAAATGAATAAATTGTGAAACAACACAAATTAATCAAATAAAATTTATTGGGCTGTCTACATACTTACAGTACGCCCAACTTCGGAGAGGTTGACCTCACTCAAGTCCTCTGCTGCCTTCTAACTTTCTTCCTTCCGTATTCGCGGTCATCATGGTTTCAAATTTGATGGTAAATACTTACATTAGTCCTTGCAGTGTCCCCCTCTAGTTTGTTTATACGTTTTCGTCTGTTGTCAGTATTGCAATGATAGAGGCAGGGGGTCTCTATTCTCTATAGTCTGCAGCAGTGGCAGTGAGTGAAGGTGTTTGGTGTGATGTTAACGGTTTGTTCATTCCGGAGCGTGTCCGTCTCGCCTCGCTTCCTGCTCGCTGCTCGCTGGACCACTCATCCGAGGGCTAATCTGATCTAACCAACAGATCACCGTCAAACACCAAACACTGAACACTAGGCTAAATGCAAATTGCAAAATACTAATTCATTGCCAAATAACACACTGCGTTTTAATACCTACTAAAAATATCTTTCCAAAGCACAATAGAGAACTCCAGTCCATTTTTTTAATGAATTTTTTTTTAAACTTAAATAACTGCATATTTATTTTTATTTTTAGAGTTAGTTTTAATAATTAAAATAATTTTCAAAGTTTTGATTTTTCAAGATCCCTCGAAAACCACCATATCTATGGTGCATTGTGTGACGTCATCACGTCATCGATAGTTTTATTCACTTTCAACAGGTGCTATAATTTTACTCGTTTTATATTGAAAAATCGATGGACGAATGACTTTAGGTGTGAGAAGTCTAGGCGTTTTTTATTCAAGATTAACTGCTTTTAATATAGAGAAACATTAGGTAAAATGTCAACATCTCATCGCTACTGTTATTGTATTGTGCCAAAGTGCAATTCAATAACAATTAATCATCTTTTTCATTGCAAATACAAATGACATTGTAAGCCGTCGAATTTTGTGTTCAGGTGTGACTTTCGATCTAACATAATACATTGTATTATGTATAACACATACAGAAACACTGGTATTTATAATACACTGATCATGACTTGTATAAAAAGCCCTTGATAATAATCCAATTCGAAAATACGATCGATGTTATGGTAAACAAAATGTCAAAATTGACACGACTTTAACCTCAAATAGGCCATATTTACTGTAGATTATCAAAAATATTTTTTTATAGCTTACTACGACATTCAAAAACAACTAATAAGATGATTTATTTACTTAGTAGCTTTTTTTCCGTCATAATTTTAATTGTGAAGGCCTAAATAATGTTTCAATAAACACAATAACTATTATATGTCTAAGTCTCTATTAACAGAATAGTATGTAAATAAACCAAATAAAAAACACGAAATGTTGTGTTTGAATGGCTTGCCCCATACATTTTAATATAACTTCAAAATGCCATCACCAGGTGAATCTTACATCGTGACGTCACCACACAGTATTACACAGCATACCAACTTGACGCTGTGTTTTAACGAGAATATTAAAAATGCACCTTTTAATTTTTTTTTTTAAAACTGTACGTTTAATATTATTAAATAAAACTTATATAATCAGCGTGTATTGGTCTATATTCTATATGAACATATTTTTTTAAAGCCATAATATTTTTCACTGGAGTTCCTTATTATGTACACACTTGAACTAAATATCTAACCAACCATCACACCATTCTCTGCAGGGTTAGGTGTTATAGGGGGATTATGTAATGTCACTGAACTCTTCTCTCTCTCTCTTGTACGTCAAAACATTCGCGATCAAGTCACGTGATCAAGTCAGTGCCATCGAGCAGCGTCAGTTTGCAAATGGCGGCGATTTTTGTTGATATTCGTTTTTACTGATGATTTGTGTTGTTTTACCGCATGCATATTAAATAAACATGGTGGTTAGACTATTTTAAACAGTTGAGTGTTCTTAGCCACAACACTAACTTCGTAATTGGGTGGTCGCGCGCCCATGCCCGTTCTCTAGTCGGCTTTGTCATGTCATAAATTGTCTCGTACGTATAATATTCTGTTATCCTGACTCTTGACATGACCTGACTCAATTTTTTGATGCGTAATCGTGCCATATCTTCTTCCTGAGGCGTATAGTACCTACACGTCAAAATGTAATACCGTCCTGACGTTGATACATAAATCGTCGCAATAGGCGAGTTTAAAGTCAGAAAAGTGGCATGCCTCCCCGTCCAAGCCTTTCTCTGTCGCACGTATGTTTTAAGCATCTTTTTCTTTGCTTACGTTATTTGTTAAGTCAGTAACTGTGCGAGAATGGATCGTATCAAGTTCAGGCCGGTATTAAAGATTGGCGTGTACTATACCTAATCCACTGACCCTTCCTTCTCCGCTCTACATGTCTAAACGATCTAAGCGCCCTTTCTTTTTTTTCATTACGTCGGCTTTGCATTCTTCTCAGATCTTCTCACTCGTAATACGGTTGTACGTGGTTTTATCACACAAGTATTTTTACTTCCACACTTCGGGCATGCCGTTAACAGTTCCGTTGTAACCTCTCACTCCTTCTCATATACGGTTCATATAATAACAGAAATAGTAATTTCAACTGAGCTCTCAGCGGCAGTATCACATTACATCAAAGATAATTGTATTCCATTATCTTTGCATTAGGTATACTGTGAGAGCTCGAAGTTTAAAACCTGTCTCCACTATGAAAGATCTTGGTATGATAGTAGGCTGACATTTCATGAATACTTCACTGAGAATGCTGGGTTTCGTCCTACGCACTGCTTTGGATTTTTGAGACTACCTGGTTCTCGCAGCACTACACAATGCATTGGTTAGGAGTAGGCTTGAGAGTGGATCGGTTGTTTGGGACTGCACCAGGTGAAGTATTCTCTCATATTGGAGAAGGTTCAGAAGAAAATTCTCTCTATCTGAGGAAATACGGGATTCCAACGGGCTCTATCCTACCAACTTTCTATTGGGCATGCTCTGAATGAACCATCTACTGATCAGAAGAGATGTGCACATTGTACCTATCACATTTATTCAGACTGATTCGTGGATGGTTCGAAAACTCGACTATCGTGGAGAGCATTAGTTTCTATGTTCCCGATGGTTATCTCCGTCACCAACAGAATAGACTTTTTTATCTCCATGCTTGCAGAATTAACTTGCCAATGGTCATGCCAGTGGGGAGAGCTACCTTGTTAAATAAATGTTTAACAGCAATGATGCAGAATTTTGACGGCAAGCTTTGTTGCTGTTAGTATAAATCTGTTTTTATGTTTATTCCTTGTAAACGGTATGTTTTCGATTTTGCACGACTGATAGGTGCAGTGGTTGCTTGTCTGTTGTGTAGCGTTTTGCAGTCTAAGAGTATAGTTCCATATTTGCTGTGCATTTATCCGTAGGCAATTGTCTTTTTCCTTATATACCTTATATTTTAAAAAAGATTTGAAATATTACTTTATTATTTTTTTTAAATAAATAAATTGAATTTTTTTTTTTTCAAAAAGTTGAACATTCCAGAAATAACCTTACAATATTCGAATTCTTCACAGCGGAAAGTGGTTATAGCGCAACGATTATGGACTTACCTAGCAGATAATTGAATCCGCGACGCCTGGACAGGAACCTGTCGCTTTGGACCACTCAGCTGCTGACCGGTCTAGTTTTACTGATTACTTGTGATCTTGATTTGTTTTGTGATTGATTTTTACTTATGTATGATTTTTTTTTTAATATTATAATTTAATATTAAAAAAAAAAAAAAAACTTATGATCAGCAGTTCTATCGCATTCATTCTTATGCTTCCCACAATTTAATGATGCGTCGGCGGCGGATAATTTATTCGCAACTCGCGGATACCATCTTGTTCGTAGCTTCTCTCATTCACCCAGTCTTCCGCATTTCTCCGATTCATTCAGCATCTTCTTCTACCTTCTTATTTCTGTATACCCACCTTCCTTTCAACACAAATGCCGTGTCTATTTTTAGTATCCCCGTACATTTGTAATTCCTAAATTGTATGGCTTGAAGTCTTCGAACTGTAGGAATCCCCACAAGTCTGTATCGTTGCGTATTCAACATTAGTTGCTATTCCTGTCTCATGTTGTGGTCGATGGACGGATGAAGTAATAGCTCTGCTGCTAATGAATCAAGGGATAAATATTGACTTCTTCCAAATATTGTAATAACGCTTTTTCGTTGTCGCCAAATATTTAAATATAGTCAGTGGCGTGTATATTCTAAAGATAGGCGATTGTCCATTGCTTGTTCACGTCATCGAGCTGGGAGGGTGGTCAGACAAGAACCTCGAAATTTTCGCAGAAATCACGTGTGACAAAGTCATCAAAAGGCCATTCAGCGCCATTTTGTTTTTTTACAGTTGAAAGGTTCCCGTCATGGAGGTATAATTTCTTACCGCCATGATTCCCGCTACGCCGCCGCTACCCGAATTTCTACCGATTTCTTACATATCCCCCTTAAACATTTGAAGGTTTTAAGCTCTTAAAAAATATATGTTATTTTTTAAGACAATAACTTTACATTACTCACGCCGAAACGCAAATTATATGAAATTCCCTCAATAGAAAAAAATCACAAAGTATGCTCCGAAAATTATTATTTTCACGTCTGTTACAGTTATTTTACAAGTTATATTTAAATACTGTTTTAGACAGTCTCTAAGAGATTTTTGTTCTATTTTAAATGAATCGTGTTTTATTAAACAGTTTCACAATTTTCGCTTCAATTTTACCGTTTTAAATATTAGCGCACTCTCTCCAACATTCGTAATTACGTATCTCTCCATCTTCTTCTTTTTGAGCGAGGATACGGCGCCTTGAATGCCGATTCTAAGTTCATTTCAGCTTTTGAACAAATTGTGAACAAGCAGAAGAGGACAATAAATTATCGTGTTGTGTTAAGCTTGTCAACTTACTACAATTTAATAAAAAGCTGAAATGCATCTCTTTCAAGAGTAAAAAAAGTAAAATGGCGCTGAATGGCCATTTGGTCCTAAGTGTTTAATAATTCTGGCCCTTTATTAATTTTGAGTTACAACATTTCTCTCAAAGGCCTCAATCCATTTACGTACTTTAAGCCTGTGTGTACTATTTCTCATAATTTCTACTTCGATCTACTTAGATATTGATGCATGGGAACTTATGAATTTAATCTCATGTTTCATACAATTTTAATAATTTTATTGCATACCTACAAACTTATATTTCTTATTACGAGGTAAGTTCTGGTTACCTACCTACCATGTACTACCTAAATATATATCAACTCAACTCAACTCTCAACTCTCAGCTTTCAACTCTCAACTTAACTCAACTCAACGCAATTCAACTCAACTCAACTCATATCATTGATTAGCGTTTCATATTGATTAGCGTTTCACATTTTTTCGTAACGTTTCATATTTGTTCGTAACGTTTCATAACGTATTCATCATTTTACCTCTAAGTGTCGAGCGTGCGCAAAGAAGTTTTACTTCAAAAACCATAACTTTTGTGAAGTAACAAAACTCTCGAAAAGAAAATTATAATATTAAGATGATGGGGTGATATGAATATAAGAGATAAATGAACAGAAAATAAGATATATTTTGTTTGTTTGTTACAGTAGTGGACTAACGGAGTAGCCATGGAGAAGCAGCTCGTATGGGCGCGGGACCCGGCCGAGTGCTTCGTGCTGGGCCGCATCCACGAGCTGATGGCTGACGGCGTGGAGATCATCCCGCTGGACCCCAAGCTGCGGCGCCGCACCTGCGCCATGGAGGAGGTCTTCCCCGCCGGGGAGCCTGACACCGAAGTCGATGACAACTGTGAGTGCCTAATGCCGACCAATGCCTAAAATCATCCATTCACATAAACATACTCAAAGACGGAGTGCAGAAACTAACGTACATCTTTAGATGTCTAAGACACATCCTAAATAAAGATTTATTCAGAAAACTTTGCCTTTTGCCAATTAATAATACAATATGGTATTATGGGATGGAGTGAAACTTCTAAAAAACACACATAACCTCTTTACACAGGAAGTTAAGAGGCGTAAGACTTTCCAGTGATTCTTGACATTATTTGGAGTAAACAATGTAAATTTAATTTTTGTCTTTTTTTCAACTTAAAACATAAAAATCAGTAGATATTGGACCGGTAGGGTAGGGGTGAGGAGTTGGGCAGTTACTCAACTAAAAAGTTTTTTTTTTGTTTGGTTTTAAAGAAAAAAAAGTCACTGGAGACCAAAATTTCATACACATTTATATCATTATGTACATTTTTAACATATTTCTTTAAATGATGTAAGTTTAGTTTTTTAATAAACATGTTTCATATCAACAGACAGATCCATAGGGCAGGTCCAAAGCAAGCAAGTAGGATGCTGGAGATCATTCCACTGGACCCCAAGCTGCGGCGTTGCACCTTTTTTTCAGATTCAATTTGAAAAAGCTGCAATACTTATTTGTGAATATCTTTTGTTACAGGTAATTTAATGTTTCTGAACGAAGCAACCCTCCTAAATAATGTTAAGATGCGATATAAGAAGGAAAAAATATATGTGAGTAGAACTGTTAAATATATATTTTTTATTATAATATTTTGTAAAATATATATGTATAAATGTAACTCATGTTTTATATTACAATAAAAAAAAAATATTATTTTTCAACCCATGTATACATTTCATTGCACAGTTGTGTAAAGTGGGTTTATTTTTTTTTGCATTAATTCCACACGGGAGGCCCTGAGTGAAATATTTTCCCTCTGGGTCTATATCATCTTTGGGGATGCTGTGTGGAGGGTAATTTTGTGGAAAAGAAAGAGTGAACCTGGGTCTTGAAGAATCAAGATCAAATCATTCCATAGCTGAGATGTTGAACTCAATCGTTGAAATGACCCATTGTGATAATGATTTACTGTCAATTGTTTTTGAAAAGTATTATTTTTCTGTGAAGATGTAAAGTGACTTTTTTGGTATTTCACAGCAAAAGAGTGTTTGCGAATTTTTTTAAATTAAAAATTAATGGCACAGCGTTTTTGACATGAAGTTAATTGCGTTGCATTTTATGGCTATTCAATTCAACTGCATTCAAGTTGGATTCAACTCAATTAAACTTGTCAACTATTTTAATTTTTATTTCTTTTATCTATTCAATAATTTTATAATTAAATTAATAAAAACAGTTTATTTATAAACAAGTTGGACATTAAAATGGAGTTCTACAAATTAAACTTGATAACAATAAATAAAAAAATTGTCAACTATTAATTATTCTATTCAAAGATTTATTTAGAATGTATATTTTAACTTTCTTATTATTTTAACATACCGGAATATCGCTTGAAAAATACTAAATTCGCAATATATATATATTCGAATTTCTCGTTAATATTGGCTTGACAAATCTTGTAAAATGTGTTTATACAATAAAATATTATTATTGTCTTTTTTCAGACCTATGTAGCTAATATACTTGTGGCAGTTAATCCTTATAAAGAGATAGCCAACTTGTATGCCTCTAGTACCATAAAGAAATACCACGGACAATCCTTGGGTAAAATGCCGCCTCATGTTTTTGCAATCGGTAAGTTCATTATTTTTCATTTTCCTAATTTGGTTAATACCAAATAACTCCTTTACCTATGTTTGCTCAGTGGTGAGTACAATACAGGAAGGTCGAACACAGATTATAGATATTAAGCCTCCGTCGTCGGGGGGGTAAGACTTTTGACTAGCAATCCGGTGGTGGCGAGTGTACCAGCATGCGCAACTACATTTTATTTGATTAATTTGTCTTATTTTCACAATTCATTCATTTGAAATACTATATAGTATATTTGCTGCACTTTCCAGATATGTTGGAAGATATTCTCAACATCGTCATGGTGTAAGACCAGCATTCAGAATTAAAACTTTGCTTGAAATGGCTTTAACTGTGTTTGGTGACCAGATCTGTATAGTCTGGTACTTCCCCACCTTTCCCTTCCCCATCTCCTTCCTCTTCCCATCACCTTCAGCCTCACAACATAACATAATTGGGGATGCCATAATCTCCCTGGCTCCAGTTGATTGGTAGCAGCTGGGTCGTAGGGTAATCAAAAAAAAAAAAAATCGATATAGACTGTAAATTTTGCCAGTCATGACCGTCATTCTCATTTGTTGCCTAATTTAGGTGTCAGATAACCTTGTTCAAGTAGTTAGTCTCTGTAAATTTTAGTTCTTATTAATTCACTTGAGATAGTGTGTGCTGCAATCAGGAAAATTGAATGACTCTTAAAACCCATTTGAGCCTAACAAATATTATAAGCTCCATTTAGATTTCACCAAAAATGGCCCCGAGGATTTAGCTCATTTTTGAAATATTTTATCAGCCTTTATTATCTGTAATACAGGATTCGCCAGGTGTTTTAATATCGGTGATACATAATTAAAAATATTTCCAGCTGACAAGTCCTTCCGTGACATGAAAGGCATGAAGCAATCCCAGTCCATCATCGTGTCGGGAGAGTCGGGAGCTGGTAAGACGGAGTCCACCAAGTACATTCTGCGCTACCTCTGTGACCTGTACGCCTCGGGCGCCGGGCCCATAGAACAGAAGATCCTGGATGGTGAGTACTTCCATATTCCAACTGAAACCACAAGTCCCTGAAGCAAACAGCCCAGTCGAATATTACCTCATTGCTGAGGATCCATACCTTAATCCAATTTCCCTTTTGAACATTTATAGTATGAGAGTCTCAAACATCGAAATTCTGGATGATCATTGGTGATCTTCCTCTGATGCTCCTGCTTTACACTTCACCTCTGACTATGAGTTTCTCCAGATTAGAGTACTCAGTTTGGTGAGCAACGTGTCCAAAGAATCTTAAAATATGCTGTAGACTAGAGATGTGTCAGTTCAGCTGGAATGGGCTCGTGTGATCTGCTCCTTTGCGGGAAGCGGTTCCTACTCCCACTCCTTTTTCAAATCGACTACTCCAAGAGACCCCTGTCCCGGAACTCGGGCTCGTTCCCAAACCCGAAACTCGGATGCGTCCACCGGCCGGCGGCGTCCCCGTGTTCGCGCTCCGCTCCACTCAAATGGGAATAGTTGGAATGGGCTCTTGTACTCGGGTCCTCTGAAATTCTTGAACCGCGAGATACTCCCGTGACCCGTGAACTTATGACACATTCCCGCACCCCTTGACTCACAACACGTCGCGACCGGTCGGCGGTCATTCGATCGCCGGTCGCCGATCAACATACGTGCTTGACCGCGTAACGTAACAGTATACTGCTCCCTGCCCGTGGGTCACGTCATCGTGGGATTGTTTACTAGATTCGATTTTTGAATATTCAACTAGACACGGAGTCGTTTTTAATTAGAGCGTATCTTGGTATTGTTTATCAACGGGTGAAGAGCATTGTAAAATAATAGTTTATAATAAAGCATTACAGCTAATTTACTTATTTAAATTCTCAATAAAAGCCCATGCAATGTAGGTACATAGAATGTACCTACATTGCACGAGTGACGGGTCCAAGCCCGCGTGCGGGTCTTGTCCGGCTCCGGGGTTCTGAGTTCTTGAGCGGGTTCTACGAGTAGGTCCTGGCTCCGAGTTCTTTGAACCCGTGCGTCCCAACAACATGCAGTGCGCAGTCTGCACTTAAGAACTCAGACCCGGAAACTGCTCCTAATACTCGTGTACTTTTAAAAGGAAGCAAGTCTCGGAGGCTTCCGGCAAAATGCAGAACTTACCCATCTCTACTGTAGACGAAGTGTTGGTAGCACATTGTGGATGCCTCGTAATCATTTATGAACATTTTTCTCCAGCACCACATTTTGCCAGACAAATAATAATATGTAATGAATTATTATGACCTAACAGATAGCATAAGCAATAGATTCAAAACAAATGGCCTTCCTAATGTTAAGAACTATGAATAAATGATGCAAAATTAATTTAACTGAATCATTGAAATGTGAACATTTCAAAAATCAAATTCTTCTTGATGCATCCATCGCTAAGACCTGGACAAGCTTCACTTCATGAACCTGGGCACTCCTGCAAAATCACCAAACGTAGCTTGCCACTTGGGATGATTTATGGCAAAGGTGTTGGTTCCCGGGGTGGCGGTACCCATACCCGCTTCCTAAATTGAAATACACATCAACTACTAAGCATTATTTTCTATTAAGTTTGTAAATATTCCTCCCACAACCACGAGCTACGGCACTCAACTTGTACAGTAGAATAATATAGAAAAAAAACATACATTTCAACATTCTTTATTGATATACCTATATGTAATTTGAATTCTATTACCCTTTCTGTAATCATTTTTAAATAATAAATTTATTTGTATTCCAGCCAATCCGGTGCTAGAAGCATTCGGCAACGCCAAGACGACCCGCAACAACAACAGTTCTCGCTTCGGCAAGTTCATGGAGGTCCACTTCAGCTCCAAGTACCAGGTGGTTGGCGGCTTCATCTCCCACTACCTCCTGGAGAAGTCCCGGATCTGCGTGCAGTCGCCCGAGGAGAGGAACTACCACGTGTTTTACCTGCTTTGCGCGGGCGCTCCTGAGGGACTGCGCAATGCCCTCAAGATCACCAAACCTGATGATTACCATGTAAGATAATCATCGCCAATACTTCTTGTACTGTAATAAGCCAGCCACTGTCTTCAGGACATAGACAGAAGGGTGATTGTTGGATATTTAATCAGGGGATTTGAAAGAGAGAATATGACAACACTGTGATATGGTTGTGAATGGTATAAAGTGCCTGACGAACCTCAGTGGCCAGACATTTAGCGGACTAAGGATCGAATCCTACGAATTACAAATCCTTGGAGCAAGTGGATAAGTTTGTATATTTGGGAAGTATATATATATAGCAATCGTCCAGTTGATTAGTCAAACATCTCCAAATACTAAGTTTTGATAAAATGAGGAAAGCTATATTCGAATGCTCATCATTAATCAAATATTTTTTACAAGTAACCTTGTTTTATTTATTAAATATGCTTTAAAATAACAATGGGACGTACAACGGTCCGATACATTAGCGTGACATTTTGAAATTTCCTACTAGTAACCCAGAAAACATCTTTTTTTGCATTATAATTGTTTTGATGGTGTTTATGAGTAATCTGAGTGATGTTCCATATAGGTAGTATCCTTTTACAGAATACATAACTGCATACTCAACTCAAATTTGGATTTTTCGGAGATGTCTGACTAATCAACTGGACGATTGATATGTTTTCAAGGGAAAAAGAGAGAAACTGATGAGGACATTAATAGAAAAGCAAAGCAGTAGTTTAATTAAAAAAATGTCAAGCAGAACTGAAACTCGGTACAAGCGGGAAACACTGGTGTATCACATATGATGTTGATTTTGAAGTATAACTTTTTTTGATTTATGTTTCGTTTTCGAGTAAATTGATTTTTTTATCTTATTTAACCCTTTTAGTGCCATTGTTTTTTTACTCATATATACTTAGAAATGCCAAATAAATCTTTTGTTTTTGATGTCATTTACCCTTGTCTCGAAAAAAAACTGCATCTCTTCCAAAAATTATCCAATTTTGATCATTTTTTCGGTGTTTTCTTAATAAAAACTTGTACAAGGATAATAAAACAAAGAAAATTATGGAAATACGTGCGGAGTTGGTTTATTGTATTGCGCATCCGGTGGTAGGCATGTGAATTGGGTCGAGGTCACATCGTCATTTTCGCAGTCCGGTGCATCCTCCGTATCAGCACAATAATTGTTATCATCACTATTATCACTATCACTCACAATTTGCATTACGCGGTGCGAGCGCACCACAATGTCACTCCCACTGTCACTTTCTTCACAACTTGAAGATCGTTCATTTTCACTCGAACTATTTTCGTAATCTGACATTTTGAGTTAAAAATTTTCTTTACCTAAATGCTTTTTATATTGTAATTCCTAATAATATTATAATTTGAACTTTATGTAAAACATAGAAAGATAAAAAATTAGCAACGCGTGCGAGCGGCCTCCCCTACCGCGCGCTAAACAGCAACTGATTTCGCGAGCGCTATCGCGCCTGTGGCAAATTTAGTTATTACGCAAACGGGCGAGATGGCGCTCGTCGGCACTATAACAGTTAAAATATTCAGTTAATTGACTTTTAAAATGCACCGGAAGTGTAGACCCATTTCCAATAGTTAGTTAATCCTATTTTTATACTTCAGTGTGCAAAGATTTTTTTTTTAATGTAACACAAAATGTATTGGAAAATTGTAGTACCTGAAGAACGGCTGCACCCAATACTTCACCAGCCCGGTCACGGAGAAGAAGCTGCTCCCCGGGCAGAAGAGTCAGCAGCAGCAGGCCCGGGGGGGACTCAAGGACCCCATGTTGGATGATGTGGAAGACTTCAATAAGTTGGACCAGGTAAGCAACCCTCACTCTGCCAATGCCCAATGTCATTATTTCTTTCAATGTTGTTTCTTTCATCACAGGTGTTGAAGTACCTTCTTGGTTTTTAGGGTAGTTAGGTGTTAGGGTTGTTGAGATGTTGAGATGATCAATTGGATTATAAGCTCCATTTTGACATTTGAACGGTTTCCCGACTGTGCACCGGTGCCGAAGGGATCAATGACGCTAGTTACTCAGAGCATCTTCCATTGAAATACTGGTAGAACAATGACAGCATCCCCAGTCAACGTCTGTGATCTAAAGATCCCAATCCGTTCATTAAGATAGGGGAATCTATCAAACGGACCGCTCGTTACTGCACAGAGATTTTTTTAAAAATGAATACTGCACAAAAGTCCCAACTGCTCCCGTCTGAAGCCAGTGAGACTATGGCATCCCCAATTGAGGTATATTGTGAGGATGAAGGTAGTGGGGAGGGGAAGGATATAGGGAAGAGGAAGGTGGTGAAGTACCTGGCTATTCAGATCTGGTCACCAAACACGGCTAATGCATTTTCGATTCATTAACCACTCAATCGATAGCTACCCAGATTTGGGTAGCTGGGGGTAGATAATTTTTATGAATTAAAATGATTTTATTTTGAACTTCTTGCTACAAATGTTTAGTCGCTAGTTTGATTAAGCTTCTATCGAATACCTAAAGATCACTAACGTTTGTCTCATTTTTTTTTTAAATATCTACACCCAAGTGGTTAAAAGTTAAAACGGGCTGAGTATCAGCAGTCCTTCTAAATCTTCTTCTCTTTTATGTTTTATTTTTCCTTATTATTATTATTACAATTTTTTTTTTATCTTGCCAAAAAATTTGTACTTACCGATAATTTTAGATTGATTGTATTCACTAATGGATATTCACCGTTCTAATTTTCGATTGATTTTATTCACTAATGAATATTCACTGTTCTAATTTTAGATTCATTGTATTCGCTGTTCTAATTTTAGATTGATTGTATTCACTATTGGATATTCTGTTCTAACTTTAGATTGATTGTATTCACTATTGGATATTCTGTTCTAACTTTAGATTGATTGCATTCACTAATGGATATTCACTGTTTTAATTTTAGATTGATTGTATTCACTAATGGATATTCACTGTGTTAATTTTAGATTGATTGTATTCACTAATGGATATTCACTGTTCTAATTTTAGATTGATTGTATTCACTAATTTTATTTATTTATTTTATTTTCGGGAAATCAACAGTTCACATTTTTCCAGTTTGTACATGTTTGTATAGCCAAAATAAAACCAATTATGGATTTCCTCCTTGTGACTTTACCTCTGATTAAACAGCATAATAAAAAAAAGAAATAAAAAATGTTTAATAAAGGAGTATGAGACCAAAAATTTTTTTTATTTTTTTTTTTTATTACATTAGTTACATTTATACAGCAAAATTACATAATAATAATAATATTTCAAATAACTGTAGATATTAAAAAGTGTACAAGTGTTATTATATTATGTCTTGTACGTTATTAGTTCCTAGCTAGGCAGATTGCCTGTTCTAAGGAACCAAATGCTGGTGAAAAATGCCAAAAATGTCTTCTGTAAAAAGAAAGAAAAAAACAAAATATTGTTTTTTTTTTTTTTAGATTAAATATACATATACTAAGTTTAAATATACTATACTAAGTTTTTACTGATTGTGCCAAAGATTAAATAAAACTAAAATTTACATAACACATAAAAATATCAATACGTTGGTAACTGTAAGAAGCCATGTTGTACATATAAATTAAATAGTAACAGAATTATAAGTATAAACGATGGAAATCCTAACCTTTCGTAACATAACATATTCATGAAACATCAGAGAAATACTCTTTTACGTACCCCTTATATTTGGTTAGTTCGGAATTGAAAATGTCCACCTTGGATAACACGCTATTGTAACTATTGCATAGTCTGTTCAGGCAAGAATTCTGCTTACAGTTTGTCTTGCATTGATCCACCCTAATGGATAAATCTGTTTGTGTGCAGGCTCTCTCTCGGCTGGAGATCTCGGAGGCGGAGCGCCAGGGCATATACTCGCTGGTGGCTGCCGTGCTGCACTTGGGCAACGTGCAGTTTGAGGAGGCAGAGGGGGCGCGCGGGGGCTGCGTGGTGCGTGCGGGGTGCGAGGCCGCCCTGCTACAGGCTGCCGGGCTGCTCGGAGTGGATGCCGGGGAACTGCGCATGGCGCTTTGCTCGCGTCTCATGCAGAGCGCGCGCGGTGGACACAAGGGGACTGCCATCATGTAAGACCATTTACCGTTTATTTTTAAAAGATAGAAAAAACTCCTACTACCTCCATTATAAGAGGAAGAAGAGAAAATTGTATGGTTGGCTCTCACCCCAAAAGACAGGTAAAAACTGCAGTAGAATTTAGCTAATAAGTATTTTTACATGGAACGACAAAAAAGTGTAATTTGTCTAATAAAATATGTATGTTTTTTCATTTTTTTCGTTATCAATAATTATAGTTAGAAAAATGTAAGGTGAACCATTTTTAACCACTCAGCAACGCAAGCAGATATACACGTTAATATGACAATAGCAGTCAAGTACAATAAGCGTGTTTTCACGTCAATGCGTATGTTTTCACGGAAATCGTTATAACTCCGTTATTGTTCTAGTGACATCCCTAAAACAAAAAGGAGAAGCTCCATAATAAATCAAGCTACCCATCACTATTCAAGTTGTGCGTAGAAATACAAAAAAATACCTATTCTGTCAGATACATGGTAGACCGACAAATCGCCTCCCGCCGTTAGACATTGTTATTTTGTTTATTAAATATTCTTGTATGAAATGATAAAGTGAGGTGACCAAATTGTTTTTATACATTTATACAATAGAATAATTATTGTTTTTTTACATAATCCATGATTTTAGTACCATTTTCACATAACATCATATGAGTCATTTTTACATTTTTTTAATGTTTGCATTCTAAATTTTATTTTTTACAAATGTTAATATTTATTTGTAATATAACAATTTGAAAGCTTATTTCGTAACCTTTGAAAAACAGTTTTTAGTATTCGGCTTCATTCATAAATGTTTCATTTATAGAGCTTTTTGTGTAGCGGAAATAACACAAAGTTTTCGTAAATCTGTCATTTCGTTTAAGACGTAAATAGTGCATATTCGCGATAGATTGGAGTGGTTAAAACATTTTATAAGTGCACGTAAAATTTTTATATTTAAAAAATTATATGTTTATTTCGAATTATAAAATTTGAAAGCATATTTTATCACCTTTCCAAAACAGTTTTTAGTTTTCGGATACATTCAGAAATATTCCATTTATTTGGATTTTATTGGAAAGCAGAAATATTTTGATCCGAGGAATAAAAACTTTGAAAGCCTTTGGTTCGGTACCTAGCTGAAACCTAGCTTCCAACTAATCACTATTATGGTTAAGTAGATTTCTCCTTTCTCCCTTGCTAAGTCTGTAATTACATGCATTTTTAAAATTGGTTTATCGTACTTTGACAGCTGTGTGTTGTTTCACCCCTGTGTTTATAAATTCGATTACAATAGGATTATTTGAATCCTCCTCTTTCCTAATTTGCCAGCAAACTAAGCAGATCCTATAGAAATGCAGGGATCCTATAGAATGCGAGATTTAAAATTTGTAAAGTCGTTGTGAAAAATAGATTTGTGAAAATAAAGTACAATACTTATTTTGAACCGGAGTGTGTTTTTACTGATTGTGACCTTAAAATTAAACAGAGAAAGCCCGTGTTTCCACTGCACTTAGTTCTAGTCTTCCATCATCAAAATTAGTGCTCCCACCAGCCTTTGTGCCCACGTAACGCACAGTGACTAAATATTCATTGCTTCAAGTATTCCATTGCGATATTTGATGAGGTCCACCAAACGACACCAGAGATCCTAGAATGGCTCCGGAAACTAACCATATTACGATTGAAGAAAAATACATCGCCACATCATGATTGTTTCCAGGGTTCCTCTGAAGGTGTACGAAGCCAACAATGCTCGCGACGCGCTGGCTAAAGCGGTGTACAGCCGGATGTTTGACCACATCGTCAATAGGATTAACCAAAGCATTCCCTTCCAGGCTTCTGCCTACTACATCGGTATCCTCGATATTGCTGGTTTTGGTAAATACAACCGTATATTCTGTTATGAATTGATCTTCTAATAAATACATCTTCACATCAAAACTCTTTCCCCCTTACCAATAAATGCGTTTTAAATTTTACACAACTGATAAAAAAACCATTTACCATACAAATGATTGATCAGTCGTGTAAAATTTAATCTAAAAATAAAAACTCTTATAATCTGGAATGAGTGTAGGACGGCCTGGAAGCTAACATCCTCTTTTAAAATTTTCTCTGTTGCTAGAATCCTGATTGCTATTTGCTAGAAGGTTTCCCATTCCTTGGTATCCACCATAGAGGGGCACCCTGCACACTACCGACATCTGTCGGAAAAGTCTCCAATCTCCAAAATCTATCTACACTAAAGCCATCTATGTTTTGTAGCTCCAACTATCATTTATTCTTAAATCTTTTCTTTTGGACTTTCCATTTTGTATTATATTGATTTAGGTATTATTGTGTTGTAGAGTACTTCACGGTCAACAGCTTCGAACAGTTCTGCATCAATTACTGCAATGAAAAGCTGCAGCAGTTCTTCAACGAGAGAATATTCAAGAATGAGCAGGACCTGTACAAGATGGAGGGCCTCAATGTGCCTGAAATAACATATGTAGATAACCAGGAATGCATTGGTAAGAAACCATACTGTCACTTCCCTGATTTTATATCTACTTGTGTTAGATGTATAATAAAAATATATTTTCAGTGAAAGAGATTTCAGGATGTTCTGTTTGGATTTAGCTTTCATTTAGATGTCATTTATATTTTAACTTTACTCCTAATATTAATATGAAAATATAAAAGCTACTTATACAAACTACAAGGAAAAAAAAAATAATGAAATTTGACTTTTGACTTTTCTGAAAGTATCCTAGACATAGGTACAGAAAAGTCAATTGATGTCACATATTAAAAATCAAAATTGGATAAAATTTATCCACGACACTATCTAGATAGCACTTAGCTCCGGTTTGAATCTTGCAATCGTACATAAAGATAGCAGCCAATAAAAAATATACATTAAGAAAATGAAGTTAATGTTGGTAGTTCTTAGTCAAAGTATGATACAGTAAAATATGACCGAATCAGCTCAGTTGGTAGAGCTCCGCCCTCCCACGGCGTAGGCCCCGTTCGAGTCCTAGATGTGACCGTATCTTTTTCTGATTTTTCTATTTTTGATTGTTTTCGCTAATATTGTCTTCATTTAATTATAATATTACAATATGAGAGAGGTTTTACTCATCAACCTCTCCGCGAGTTAGTTTTGACGAACAAAACTGTACGTTAGGAGTGAGTTTTTTTTTGGTTCATTTTTTAAATATTTTTTTATAAATTATCATAGATCAACTAAAAATAATATTATGTTTTGAATTAAAACGTCATCGACATCAATCCACGAAAATAAACAAATATCGATAAAAAAGTCCATACAAAAAAACTACTTCCTTCCTCTTGACGACTGCTAAATGACGCAAAAAGAATTTTTAAACTAAAACTGTGAAGTTGGTATTGTAGGTATGTCTTCCAAAACTTCAACAAACTACGCACAGATGTCAATAGAAGCCACTACAAGTCAAATAGTTTCATTAAATATGACTGTATCTGAATAATAGCCGCGGACGAAACGTTTCACCCATACTCTTCTAAGCATTTTTCGCTTCGCCGAACCGTTTCGCCCATATTCGTGGAGAGGTTAAGTTAAAAATAAAAATTATGGTATTCCAGACATCATCGAGAGCAAAAACGGCGGCATCTTCAACTTGCTCGACGAGGAGTCGAAGCTGCCCAAGCCAGACTTCACGCACTTCACGCAGGCCGTGCAGCGACAGTGGGGTGCGGCGGGGGGTCGTCTGGGGCTGCCTCGTCAGTCCCGCCTCAAGGCGCATCGCACCATCCGCGATGACGAGGGCTTCTTGATCCGCCACTTTGCGGGGGCTGTCTGTTACAACACTGTGAGTACCTATACTTGTAGTTCTTCTTTAGCATGGTGTGGGTCCAGGGAAAGCATCAAGGTCTGTGAGCCAGTCACACTATAGACCTTATCAATTACACCAGGGAATTAAAGAAATTCGTCAATTACATGATGGTAGGTGTATACCACAAGTGCATAGTCTGATGGCTGTTAGTTTTAAATATCTAACACATAATTAAAGACACAAGAAAAACTCGGAAAAGTGTCCGTGGTATGCTTAGTTTTTTTTTTAAATTTATGTTAATACCGCACAAGAGTCTCAACTGCTCCCAACTGTCTGGAGCCAGTGAGTTTGAGTCTCACAGCATACCCCAATTGTTTCAATTGGGGTATGCTGTGAGACTGGAGGTAGTGGAAAGGGGAAGGAGATGGGGAAGAGGGAGGAGTGGCATTACCTAGCTATTCAGATCTGGTCACCAAACACTGCTAAAGCCATTTCAAGCAATGTTTAAATCCTGAATGGTGATCTTACACCAACATGATTCTGAGAGTTTCTTCCACTCTAGAACGTGCTGCAAATATGATATTCATTATTTTTAAATTATTAAATTATGAAATAACACAAATCAATCAAATAAAATTTACTTACGCATTACGTGGTTTGAACCCACGACCTCTGGATCGTGAGTCGAGAGTCTAACCCTTCAACCACGCCGGCCGTCATTGCATCCATCCATTACAAACTGAATTTAAATGATTGCCTTTGGTTCAACGATTGGAAATTCTTTGTAAAATTCTAAATAATGCATTTGAAAAGCTTTCGAATTCCACTTCATAATACTAGAAGTCGAGATTTATTTTAGTGCAGAAATACTGGGACTAACTACCATAAATTTACTCCTCATTGCATAGAATACTAATAGAGGAAAATAATTATGCTGACTCGGTGGACATCTTCAATTTGTCACTAAATAAATACTGATTGTTGAAGATTGTTGCTGGGGCAGTTCAGTTTTGTATAAAAAGAAAGCAAAAAACAAACTGTATATTTTGACTATTCCTACGTAAAAGCCCCTAACCAGGGTGTTGATAATTAAGCAATTCTAGATGTGGTTTTCTCATGTATATAAAAAAATTATCATGACATTGTAAACTAAACCTACGATGTTTTACTTTGTTTCAGAACCAATTCATAGAGAAGAACAATGATGCACTACACGCCTCTCTGGAGTTCTTGGTGCAGGAGTCCAACAACAAGCTGATCCAGGGCCTCTTCTCCACCAACAACAATAACAGCCTGTCCAAGGGCAAACTCACCTTCATCTCGGTGGGCTCCAAGTTCCAGACACAGCTGGCCGAGCTGATGGACAAGCTGCGCAAGAACTCCACCAACTTCATTCGCTGCGTCAAGCCCAACAGCCGCATGGTGGACGGAGAGTCCGACAGCTCGCTGATCCTCACACAGCTGCAGTGTTCCGGCATGGTGTCGGTGCTGGAGCTCATGGAGCACGGCTATCCGTCGCGCGCTCCCTTCCAGCAGCTCTTCTCCATGTATTCCAACTACTTGCCGCCCGTGCTGAGCCGCCTGGCACCCAAAACCTTCTGCGAGGTGAGTGGCCTTATAACAAAACTCCGATTCATATCGCGCTATGTACACCAAAAGATCGTAACCGACAAAGGAATTTAAGGAATATAAGAGTACCGAAGAGTATTATAGCTTATTTTATTTTAAAAAATTCTTATACTATGACACTAAACTCTACAGCACTCTCATTCAAAAATCTCAACAGCATCATAAAATTTAAATCTCAAATAAAAAGCTGGATATAAAATGTAGGGAGACCGGAAATAGAAAATATACTGATACCAAATACAGACTGAAACCACTCAACTACACTAAAAAAACACTATCTATTTTATTTTATAACTAGCGAGTACCCAGCAAGGGTTGCAACTCCACTTAAAGGAATAAAGTATTTGTGTTTTAATTCTGTTTATCGAAGTGCTTTTGGATAGGATTTTTTTTTTCTATCTGGTGCGTGCGTAAATCGGAAGGTTTTCTGACGCGTGAGTAGGCCACATACAGCTGCCTATGTGAGAAGCATGGACTTTCCAAATTTACCGCCGCTATCCCCTACCACTATGCCTTCCACCCTTCCTGTTTCCCCCTCCCTCGTCCAACAAACCCCTCTCCTTCCTTCATTTCCCCCCCCCCCTACCCGTCCCCGTCGTCTTTATTAATAAAAATGGTATTTTTGTGAATTTTTATTGTCTCTGTAATTAGGCATGCCCTATGGGTCTTCCCGGGATTTCAGGAACAAATCATTATCTATTAAGATCACTATTGATTATATCACATCTGCCCTGATGATGAACACTGTAACGATGTCTGAAACGTTGGCTAAAGAAGGAGATACGAAACACTTTGTAATATTCCAAAAATAATTGTCGATAATTCGCTATAAAGTTTGATACCCAAGTACATATATTTATTTTCGTACCTATACATATGAAAAATCTGTTTTGCCTACACTAAATTTTCTTCCACTGATAAACAATGTAATGTACGTTAACTACTCGGAACATTAGAGCGTCAAAAGATGCGAATATAATAATAGTCAAGTCATTAGAGCGACTTTTGACGTCAACTCGCGAGATTTTACAAAAATTGATTTATTTCCATCACTAGTCGTACAGATTACCATGAAATAAAAAACGGAATATCGATAATGAACAACGCTACGCGTCTGTATTCAAAAGTATCTATGGAACATAGATATATAATTATAGATACATAGATAATAATATAATTATCTGAGCCGAATGGAACCTCCATCTTGTTTGATTGTCATTTGTTCAAGACATTGTTAGTTTTTTATTAAAATATTTTTGTATGAAATGGTAAAAAAGTGAGGTGACTAAATTGTTAAATTGTTTACAATACATTTATACGATAGAATAAGTTTTTTTTTTTTTTACATATTCTGTGATTTTAGTACCGTTTTCACATAAAACATCACGTGGGTCATTTTTACAATTTCTTTATGTTTGCATTCTAAATTTCAATATTTACTAATGTTATTATTTATTTGTAATAATACAATTTGAAAGTTTATTTCATAACCTTTCCAAAATTATCGCCCCATCTGTATACAGTCAGTACTACCTAAGCTTTTCGAATCACTGGTCCTCGATGAAATCTATCCCAAATTAATAAAATTAATTGACCAAAAACAGCACGGTTTTATCAAAGGTAGATCTACCGCAACTAACTTAACAATATTTCAAAACTTCATATTACAATTTTTTTCAGAAAATAAACAAGTCGACTGCATATATACAGACTTTTTGAAGGCATTTGACAATGTATCCCATAAACTACTAATCCAAAAACTATTTGCTCTAGGAATAAGGGGTAACATGCTAAAATGGTTTGCTAGCTATTTATTAAATCGTAAACTGTTCGTCAAAATAAAATCTTGGATGTCGAAAGCTTTCTGGGCTACTAGTGGCCTACCGCAAGGCAGTCACCTTGGCCCGGTTTTGTTCCTCATTTTCATCAATGATATAACCAATTGCTTCAATGATGTCGAGGTATTGCTCTTTGCTGATGAAATCAAGCTATACAAGAAAATAACTGATATAAATCATTGCCAAATACTACAGTCAAATATTAGTAAGTTTAAAGATTGGTGCATTCAAAATAATTTATTTTTAAATGTAGAAAAGTGTAAAACCTTGACTTTCTTCAGAAATAAAAATCCTGTTTTATTTGAATATTCCATCAATAACACAGCTTTAGAAAGAGTCCCGGAAATGAGGGATCTTGGAATCATTTTGGATGAAAAACTAAGTTTCGCCAATCATATCCACCAAATTATGAACAAAGATATGAAAACACTAGGCTTCGTTTTAAGAACAACTAAAAACTTTAATTCCATAGAAGCCATTAAACTATTATATGTATCTCTAGTTAGAAGCCAAATTGAGTATAACTCGGTAGTTTGGTCTCCATCTTACAAAATTCACGTTAATAATATTGAGCGAATACAAAAAAAATTTCTGCGTTTTATAAATTTTAAATTAAATATCCCACTAGAAGACTTAAAATATAATCAATTACTAAATATTCTAAAAATACACACACTAGAAGACAGACGTAAAATAAACGACTTGACATTTTTATTCAAAATACTTAAATTCGACTGTTGCGAACTCCTACAACTCATAAACTTACGAATACCGACAGTAACCACACGACAAAATACACTATTCTACTGCAGCATTCATAAGCGGAACTACATTGCCCACTCTCCGATACAAAGATTTCACACTATGAGAAATCAGTACTTAACACGTTCATTGCTAACTAAAATTCGTACATATTAATGCCGTGCTGAAAATGCTTGCCTTTTTTGAAGTGAGTTTCAAGCCGATTCCAGGTATAAAAAAAAGGTCTTTCTGAAAGGTCAAGCAAACTAAAGGAGCGTTTACATGCGCACAAATTTTGAATAGACAACATTATATATTGTTTTTTTTTTCAGAAATGAAACAAGAAAGAAGGATAGGTAATGTTTTATTTATTTATTATCAATGACAAATAAAAACTATTTATAGAAATAAAACAAGAAAGAAGAATAGGTAATGTTTTATTTATTTATTATCAATGACAAACAAAACTATTTGTAAAAAAAAATATTCACTCTCCATTCCTCTCATGGTATATGCGGAAACATGGTTCCAAACACAATCCTGGTACGTCGGGACATTGAAGACAACAAAATATAGAGTCTTTTCTCTGCTTGTTTTCACTCCAGCAATACTTGCACCTTCTTCTTTTTGTTTTGCCATGATCATCTTTCGGGCAAAAACTTGGGAGGTGTGTAATGTTTCGTGGCCTTGGTACTGATGGGGAAGGAGGACCCAGAAGTTTTTCAATAACTTGAAGTCTGAAGTCGTATAGTGACATTTTTCTCTCACTATTCATATTATACAAGTAATACGAATTCAAAAGCATCGTCTGAAATATATGGATAGTATGCCAACATCTGGTCGTGAAAATCAATACCACTCATAAATTTGTTATATTTTATAATCATTGTTGGCTTTATAACAACGTTTCCGTGACGATTTGTGGTCTCTGTAAGCTCTCCATCAAATTCGGAAGATATGGCCAATACCTCTCGTCGATCTTTCCACTTTGTCATGCAAATACCCTTATCGGTGTACTGGCTCACAGACTCCCCAACTTTTAATTTTTTTTTTACGACTTCATCTGAATTGCATTTTCTGTTGCTTCTCAAAGTGCCCGTTACGTGAGTTTTTTGGCAGAGTAAATTTTCTACCAGAGGAACACTATTGTAATAATTATCCATATATAGCGAGTGACCAACTCCGGTGCTCCCTTCCATTAGCTTATGCACGACTTTACTGGTGTGATCTTTTCCACCCAACTCCTGGTCGGCAGAACCACCATATACAAGTATTTTCATCGCCAAGCCGTGAGATTCTCCCAACATGTACAACTTGATGCCATACTTTGCCTTTTTCCCTTTCATGTACTGCCGAATAATGAGCCTCCCTCGCCACAGTACCAAAGACTCATCAATCGATAGATGTTTTTGGGGTGCGTAAATAACATCCATCCGGTCATTGAAAAAATGTATTAGTGGCTTTATTTTACCAATACTAGTGGCATCAGTTTCGTTGTCATTGAAATGTAAAGCCCTTAGTATCAATAAGAACTTATCACGGGACATATACTGGGAGAATGCTGTCAGATTGAACAGGTGATGTTTCTTCCAGTAATCAGTTATGCGGCTAAATCGAATAGTTCCCATGTGCAGTAAAAGCCCCAGCCATACTTTGAAGGTTTCTGTTGTGAGGTCTTTCCAACGGGTGATTCGGCTTTTTTCTCCTTCCGAATAAGCCAAAATTTCTAAAGCATATGCATTGCTCTGTGTGACTAAAAACGTAATGTCTTTTGCATTCAAAAATACCAAAAAGTCTATATTACAACATCCACAATTTCAAACTAACAAAAGATAAACAAAACAGAAAAAATGTTTCGCACCGAATATTTTTAACTCGTGTAAAGGCGGCTTTATGCGCGAAAATGGCAAAAACTCCAAAAGACCACTATAAATGACGGATCAAATCAAACTGACAGAATACTGACTCAGTGATAAAGGGATGGGTTTCCCTGTGCTGAGGCTGGAAACGACTCAAAATCTCATGGCTGCCTCTGTTTTAGATCTGTTTCAATGTAAGAGCAGCACACCGCGCGTGGCGCGTTGTGCGCATACCGTTCATATGACTGTCAACGCGCGACGCGCGGCATCAGCAATGAACGTGTTAAGTGATGTTGACATATTCAACATCAACTTGGCGAATTTTGTGGATCTTGTAAAAAACTTATTCCAAAACTATTCCTAAACATATACATATGTATTTTTGTAAACTTATCAAATCGCTGTATTTTTATGACTTGTGTGCATTTTTATCTAATTTTATTCTTATCATTTCTCTATCTGTTTAAAAACCATCTGTCATAAACAAATTGTACTACTGTAAAAGCCCTCTGGGCGTTGAATAAATAAATAAATAAAAACAGTTTTTAGAATGAGGCTACGTTTCCCAAAACGTGATTTATGAAGCTTTTAGTAAAAATCGTAAATAACACAAATATTATCACGTTTTTACTGTTTTCTAAGGGACACATAATAAACTAAAGTCTATTTCTGAGAGGTTAATATGTTTACAATTGTGTACAAGAACACAGAATCCATTTTGGACTTGACAATTTGGTATTGAGCCGGTTCTTCTTGCCGTTTAGAGCGCTTGCAATTAAAATACACTCTATTTGAGCATATCTGTCAGTTACAATCTTTTGGCGATCATGGCTCAATATTTAAACCTTCAGATACTCAATAACTAATAACTAATGCAACAATTGTCTTTTTCCAGGCTGTCCTGCACAGCTTCCAGCTTAACAGCAAGGACTTCAACTTCGGCCTGACGAGAGTGTTCTTCCGACCGGGCAAGTACGCCGAGTTTGACACCATCATGAAGTCAGACCCCGAGAACCTGAAGACCATCATCAAGGCCGTGGAGAAGTGGCTGGTCAAGTCCCGCTGG
The DNA here is from genome assembly GCA_917563855.2 of Limnephilus lunatus. Classification (NCBI taxonomy): domain Eukaryota; kingdom Metazoa; phylum Arthropoda; class Insecta; order Trichoptera; family Limnephilidae; genus Limnephilus; species Limnephilus lunatus. The sequence continues at coordinate 51,571,613 of OU830592.1, forward strand.
AGGCAGTCCATCTTCGGAGTCATCTCCACCATTAAATGTAACTAATATTATGTAATTTTCTTTCTGAACTTTATTAGTTTGACAGCTCATTTAGAAATTTGTAGGTTTGAGCTTCGTTGGGCATTTGAAGAATATGTATAATAATTCAGTAGGTGGTTATAGTTTAGAAGGTTATACAGGTGTAACAAGACATACCTGACAGGCTTTACCTTTGATCAGCGATTCCGCCTTTTTGTGATTGGACGGTCTGTTTAATAGGAATTTTCTGTCTTAACAAACGGATTGCAATCTTTAGAGCACAGGCGTCAGGTGGGGATGCTGTCCCTATTATACAATGGAATGGTATTTCAATGGAAGATGCCCTGCTGAACTAGCATCATTGATTCCTTCGGCACCGGTGCACAGTCAGCAAACATGCTAAATGCGCTCCCAACATTTGTATACAGTTGATATTTGTCACACGAGAATGGGTCTCTTCAAGACCCACACAACATTTCCAAAAATAACATAGGCCATGAGGGAAATTATTTTCTTCAGGGCTTCCTGTGTGGAGTTAATGTTAAAAAAATATAGGTAGCATTTTGGTCGCCGTTTTTTTTAACCTTAAAACATAGATAAAATCAGTAGATATTGGATGATTGTCAGGGCGGGGGTTTGAGGAGGGTGTACTCGGCAGAGTGACCGGTGATAACACATGAAAGCATTTATTTAAAACATAGATAAAATCAGTAGATATTGGACGATTGTCAGGGCAGGGGGTTTGAGGAGGGTGTACTCGGCAGAGTGACCGGTGATAACACATGAAAGCATTTATTTAAAACATAGATAAAATCAGTAGATATTGAACGATTGTCAGGGCGGGGGTTTGAGGAGGGTGTACTCGGCAGAGTGACCGGTGATAACACATGAAAGCATTTATTTAAAACATAGATAAAATCAGTAGATATTGGACGATTGTCAGGGCGGGGGGTTTGAGGAGGGTGTACACGAAAGCATTTATTTAAAAATTCAAAAAATCATAAAATATTCATCAGAGAACAAAACACATTTTTTCTCCAAAAAAGCTCAGGAATCACCAGTTAAAGTTTGTCGGGTACACTTGTTACACCCTGCATATGTTACATCAAGTAAGGTATGGTTGTACCAAAACCGCTCGGCGTTGATAAAAAAATATGGTGATTGAAACAAAGTTATATTGTTTCATGTAATTACACTTATAATTATTTACACTTAGTAAAAGGATATTATTTTATTTGTTTGTTGTATTGTTTTCAGTAAAGAACAAGATCCTATATCGCCGCGCCAATCTGATCAAGATGCAGAGCACCGTGCGCGGCTATCTGATGCGCAAGCAGCACCGCCCCCGGTACAAGGGCATCGTGAAGATCCGCGCCCTGAAGGCCAGCCTTGCCCAGCTGGAGACCACCTCGGCACAGCTCAACAAGGGCAAGGCCAGCGCACAGACCCAGATACACAACTTGAGTGAATCCATTAATGGTGCTATTCTAAAAATTAAGGTACCAACTAGTCAATTACTTCAACCTAAACTATTTATGCCTGACTTTTAAATTGAATAGGTAGGTTCCATGACAAAACAGAACATTGACCTAACATATTATTCTTTTATTATGTTTTGTTACTGTTCTGTTTTATCCGCTTACTGGATAGGTATTTTTCTGAATCAAATCAAAAATCTCAAAATTTATGAAAACACTAAAAAGACAACACAATAAATTATACACTAATACAGTAAAGACTGAAAGAAGCAGAGGCCATGAGGGTACACACATTTACAATCTCCTTCCCGATGGCCTGAAAACAGAGAATCAAATATGTAAATATTTTTTTTTTTAAAACTGTTCAATCAATAAGTGAACAAAATTATAATGTTCTTTAAGAGTATATTACCAGAGAAACCAGAAATATGTCATTTTTAAATCAGTGTTTAGACGTATTGACTCGTTTCCACAAAAAATTATAAATTGATTTCGAAAGATTGTTCTTTTATCTAGTAAACGTAAGTTTTAAATTTTGAGAAAAAATGTTTATTTTAAGAATAATAAGGTTATACTATAGGTCGTTGGCTGATTTGTTATATTTTCAAAAAAGTACATGTATTATACAACACCAATTTCAAATCATATAATCATGCAGTAAAATAAATCAATACATTATCTGGTAAACGTATATTTTAGAATTTGAATTTTAGTTTAAATAAAATCATAAAAAAATATATACGTACACGTGTTTCTTGACGTAAACTGGCCAGTTTGTGTATTTATTTGCGCACTTACAAACTAATATATTTCAAGATTTTTTTACATACTTATTTTGCTAAGACATTGTTGACAAGTCATAAAAATTTTGATCGAAAAATAATCATAAGAAGTAATTAATATTAATTAATTTACAGCTCGCGTTTTACCTTCTTTCTTATAGCTGAACGACATAGAATTGAGAAGTCACTCTGCCCGCAAACGTGGCAGCCGGCGGTTGTCTCCGCGAAGCTCTGTACCGTAACATTTTGAAATGACAAATTTTAAATGAAACCAAATAATACGATTTCATTGTTTCATGTTTGTAAAAACTACAAGGTTTACCGAATGCAAAAATTCATGTTTGAATTTTTTTAATTGTAAATTATTCTTATGTGAATACCGCACAAGAGGGGTAAGCTGACACATGGGGGGTAAGCTGGTAAATGCGTTACGAAAAGTGATGATTGTTACGAAAAATGTCCTGCGAACGGTGATCAATTGCTAGGCGGGTCGGGCCTTAACGAACGCATGTTATTCGTATTATTGTTAATGGACTATTTTTCCGTAAATAAATAAATAAATTATATACAGTGGGTACCCGGCATGCGTTGCAAGACCAATGTAACTTCGGGGTTAACTAAACTTTAATGGTTCCATCCCAAGTCCCGGGAAACTACATTATATTGCAAGTGCCTGCACTATATAACATTATATACAGCGGGTACCGGGATTGCTATGTGAATACCGCACGAGAGTCCCAAATGCTCCAAAAAAATATTGATATGTAATACGGCATAAGAGTCCAACAGCTCCCAAGGGAGGGAGGTTGGACCAGAGATGAGATGAAAGGGGTGGCTGAGGGGGGGGGGGGGTAAAGGAGGCGGGGGGTGGAGAGGAGTTAGAGGTGGGGGGGTGTGTGGCGGGGGGTGAGAGGGGGGGGGGGGGTTGAGAGGGGGTGGGAGGGTAGGCCTTTTTTATATCCATTTTTCATATTACAAAAATAACACACACGACAATCGGGTATGGGTACCACTGCCCCGGGAACCATTTATTAGATAACCAACACGTCTGCCGTAGGTTATCCCAAGTGGTTCGCAACGTTTGGTGACTAGCAGGGGTGCCTGGGTTCGTGCGGGTGAGGTTTGTTCAGGTCTTGGCGGCGGATGCATCTGCCCACCAGCTGCATGGCAGGTCGGATCTAGAGAAAGTGGTTGAGGGAGTCCCTTTGACTTCTCCAGCCTTACCCTCTCGGAACATCGCCTTGCACCGCAGTGGGAGGGATGGCCTCATACATCCGCTCTCCTGGAGGCGCTGACCCCCAGATTTCTACCCACCCCTAATACCCTTTTCCTTCTCCGAAGTTCCTCTCCTTCCTTTCCCTTAAACGACCCTCCACACAGCATTCCCAAAGTAGAGATAGGCAGTGTGTCGAGCGATTGTAAAAAAAACGGTCTCTCCTGATCTGACCTTCCACATAGTTGGTGGGCAGACGCAACTGCCGCGCCGGCGAGATCCTGACAAACCTCGCCCCATGAACCCGGGCTCCCCTGCTAAGTCAAACTGAATATTACTCTTTTTTTTTCATTAATACCGCACAACGCACAAGAGTCCCAACTGCTCCCGTCTGGAGCCAGTGGGACTATGGCATCCCCAATTGGGGTATGTTGTAAGACTGAAGGTAGTGGGGAGGGGAAGGATATAGGGAAAAGGAAGGTGGGGAAGTACCTGGCTATTCAAACCTGGTCACTAAACACGGCTAAAGCCATTTCAAGCAACGTTTAAATTCTTAATGGTGGTCTTACATCAGGGCGAAACTGAGATATCTTCCACTCTAATGGCCGTAAAATACAATTAAAAAAAAAATATTAAAAAGAATATAACAAATTGTTTATTCATTAGGTATCTACTTAATACCTACTGGTTTTACGCATTTTACTTGTATCTATTTATGTTTATGCACTTCGATATACAAATTACAAATAACTACTACTAATTAAAATTCTGGAAGCGAGAATTTAACATCTTCATCTGACCCATACTGTAGCATCTATAGTCCTAGCTATGCGTGAGCTAGTAGATACTCGAAACCAAGCTTGGAGCAGTACGAAATCTAGTTCTAAAAACGCCCGCTAGCGAGTTCTGATGTGTGGAGCGCTGATGTCGGAATCTGAATTTAAATTTGCTGATTATACGCTCTTAATGTGGAATCATTTTTAGGATAAGATATGTATTATTTTTATGTTATGGAAAATTATTATTGTTTTATTAACACACTTTAGGCGAGAAGGGTAGTTCTACCTTTTGGGATATCTTATCTCCTTGTGTTTTGTGCGGAATAATATTTCATCAAAAGGAAAACACTTTGACATTGGAGATGCGCCAATTGTTTTTTTTTTTTGTAATGATTTGTACCAAAGTGAAAACAATGTTTTTTGTAAAGTAACAAAATACGTACATTTTTTACACAAAACATCACTAATTGGCCCAACACTGCCTTTAACTTTTATTATGCAGTAGGCTAAAATTTTGAATAATACTTGCATAGTTGGGGTCTGGTGAGTACTCTACAAAAAAAAATCATTTAGGTGTACATATTATTTTTGTATAAACAAATTCTATTTTCACCAAAGGGTTCATTTTTTCGCCCGCCTGAAATTTGTAGTAGTAGTAGCTTTGAATTTTGTAGTTAGTTGGAAAGCGAACTATTTATATTTCTTTTTGTTCATATAAAGCAGTTACTTTGTGATGTGACATTATAATTTAAAATAAAACAATAACTTTGTAAACACCACTTTTATTTTTTATACTTTATGCCGACCGGGTTTCGCTACAACCGTAGCTTCTTCAGGGCAGTACAATCTCTACTAAAATTAATTTACATGTAAATTAATTACATGTAAATTTACATGTAAATTAATTTTAGTAGAGATTGTACTGCCCTGAAGAAGCTACGGTTGTAGAGAAACCCGGTCGGCAAAAAGTATAAAAAATAAAAGTGGTGTTTACAAAGTTATTGTTTTATTTTAAATTATATTTCTTTTACTGTAATAAATAAAAACAAAAAAATCTGGTTAGTGAAATATGATTCTGGGCACATAGATTTTGTGATAGATGTTGAATTATATTTTCAGAAAAACAAGAAAATTATTTCTTTCCAGGAACCAACCGTGCGACAATTTTTCATTGAAATGTTGCCCAAAAGTTCTGAATAATATGTACTCATTCAAATAAAAATGTCCAACTGTTGTTTTATTGTATCCATTTTTTAAATATTATGATTTCACTTTGTTAAGTGGGTAATGTTGCTTATCGTGTAAATATTTTGTTGATTTCAGAATGATCCAAAGATAGACAGTGCATCCATTGATAATTTGTATAACCAACTACTGAAACAGATTGAAAGCCAGACATCTGCTCTTCAAACTGCAATGGTTGAACAGAAGAACAGGTAATCTTACAATATATTTATTGCCCCTAAACCAGACTGCAATGAGAGACAGAAATAAGGGTGATCTTTCAACACTCATTAACCAAATTGCTTGACGGTCAGAACTTTGCAGGGGATCTCACCACTTTTCCAACAGCGTTATAAGGAAACATGGTTTCCTCCTTCACAACACTTAATTTTGTTTATTGAACATACCTACATTTATTTTTAACTAGCTGGTTCTTGGCATGCGTTGCTATGCCATAATCAAAGAAATACATTGTTTCTCCCTGAATCACCTTTCCTGTGCGTCCCCGTTCCCCTCCTGCGTCCCCTTCCTAACTAGCTTTATAAATTATAGCCTATATGTTACTCTGATGAGCTATATTGTAAAATTTCATTAAAATCCATTCAGTAGTTTTTGCATGAAAGAGTAACAAACACACATACATCCAAACAAACTTTTGCATTTATAATATTAGTGAGATGACTCTAGACCAGGCATAGGCAACCTTTCCTAGGTCTGGGGCTAAATTATCATTCTGTCTTCGAGTCAAGGGCCGGACCAAACTATTAACATTGTAAATTAATATTAAATTAAATAAAACACGTTGCTACTTCTCATATATTTTTATTTATTTATATAATGAACGACCAAATATTATATTATACAATGTGTAAAATCTCTCCCTGGAACTATTAATTTCTTTCTCTATTACTTCGCCGAGATGAATCAGGGCCGGCGGTTGCCCATGTTTGCTCTAGATCTTCCAAAATCCGTGCATATGAGTTTAGTGAGCAGTATGCAACTTACATGAGATGATACTTAAAAGAATTTAAAATCTACTCTTTCACAGATGGCGATAGTTTAATTATTTTAGAAAAAAACACTTTTTGTATGTTGTGCTTTAAAATATTATGATGAATCAATTGTTTGCGCCATAATCAGTATCATCTTAACTTAAAATAATGAGAAAAAAATTTAAATAGCATCCCATTGAAGAATTCATCTGAAATAGATAACTTGAAAATACAAATAATAGTGTTGGGAACACGAAACGAAAATCAAAAGCTGCAACCTTTGATAAAAGCTTTCTGGGTAAAAGATGTAAAAGTGGAAGAAAAAATATACAGTGATAACTGAAGAAAATAAAATATATTCAAAAGGAAAAAAAAATATCCAGAGAAGGTATTCCACTGGTTGCCGGATAGTCCCAATACTTGGACCAATCGCTAAATGATGGTTGTAACTTTTTTATCTGATGTTGTTTTTCTGTTTTAGGGAAGAACAAGAGCGTCTCCGTAAGATTGAAGAAGAAATGCGAGCTTTGGAAGAGGCCAAGCTGAGGGAAGCTCAGAGACTTAAGGATGAAGAGGAACACAGAAGATTGTAAGCATTTTCTCCCTTTGTTGATTGACTTTGAAACCATTTCATACACGCCTCATTCACTTTTTTATAATACTAACGCGGGACCCGTGAAAGATTATGGGATAATCTGAATTCTAGATTCTTTAAAAATCAGTTCCAATTTCTTTAAATAATAAAATATTATACTGTAGGTAGGTAATTTATCGCTTGTCTAAATTCTTCACCCAAGTTATTCCAATTTTGAATACAGTGAAACCCTCTTAAGAAATTCTCTCTTAAAACGTTTCGTGGCTTAAGAAGTTTGGTATTTTCGGTCCCTCGGCTCAATATTGGCCCAATTTTTCCGGTCCCTTGGAAAACTTCTTAATAGGGTTTCACTGTACTACACTTAATTTCAAAACAAATTTTTTAACTAGATTTCTAACTTGACTAAGGACAACCGAAATTAAATTTTATTTTTTCATTGTTATATCCGCCCCTTTTATAGATTTGAAAAATTCATACCAATTTTTATAAATAATTTTATATTATTTATGCATTGAACCGCTTACTCGTTAATACGGAATATTTTTTATTAGAACAGTTAGATTTAGCTTTATTATTATGAAAACGTGAATATTCATGTCGGGGGAGACAAAAAATATGCATTTAACATTTTAATTTTGTTTAAATTAATTCACTTACATGGTAACGCCATTTTATGTTTATCGTTTTTATTTAAGAGGATATTACCAGAGAAACCAGAAATATGTCAATTTTAAATCAGTGTTTAGACGTATTGACTCGTTTCCACAAAAAATTATAAATTGATTTTGAAAGATTGTTATTTTATCTAGTAAACGTATGTTTTAAATTTTGAGAAAAAATGTTTATTTTAAGTATAATAAGGTTATACCATAGGTCGTTGGCAGATTTGTTATATTTTCAAAAAAGTACATGTATTATACAACACCAATTTCAAATCATATAATCATGCAGTAAAATAAATCAATACATTATCTGGTAAACGTATGTTTTAGAATTAGAATTTTAGTTTAAATAAAATCATTAAAAAATATATATGTACATGTGTTTCTTGACGTAAATTGGCCAGTTTGTGTATTTATTTGCGCACTTACAAACTAATATATTTCAAAAATTTTTTACATACATATTTTGCTAAGACATTATTGACAAGTCATAAAAATTTTGATGGAAAAATAATCATAAGAAGTAATTAATATTAATTAATTTACAGCTCGCGTTTTACCATTTTTCTTATAGCTCGACGACATAGAATTGAGAAGTCACTATGCCCGCAAACGTGGCAGCCAGCGGTTGTCTCCGCGGCGCCCTGTATCGTAACATTTTGAAATGACGAATTTAAAACGTAACCAAATAATACGATTTCATTGTTTCATGATTGTAAAAACTACAGGGTTTACGGAACGCAAAAATTCATGTTCATTGAATATTTTTATGCAAAATTTTTTATAATTTTGAATATTTTTTTATTGTAAATTATTCTTATGTGAATACCGCACAAGAGTCCCAACTGCTTCAAAATAATTTTTTTGAAGTAAAACTTCTTTGCACACGCTCGACAAATGGGGGGGTAAGCTGGTAAATGCGTTACGAAAAGAGATGATTGTTACGAAAAATGTCCTGCGAACGGTAATCGATGCGAACGGTGATCGATTGCTAGGCGGGTTGCCTTAACGAACGCATGTTATTCATATTATTATTGTTAATGGACTATTTTTCCGTAAATAAATAAATAAATTATATACATGGGTACCCGGCATGCGTTGCAAGGTCACTGTAACCTCGCGGTCAACTAAACTGTTATGGTTCCATCCCAAGTCCCGGGAAACTACATTATATTGCAAGCGCATGCACTATATAACATTATATACAGCGGGTACCCGGAATGCGTTGCAAGGCCACTGTAAGCTCGGGGTCAACTAAACTGTAATGGTTCCATCCCAAGTCCCGGAAAACTGCATTATAATGCAATCGCCTGCACTATATAATATTATATATAGCAGGGACCCGGCGGGCGTTGCAACGCCACTCACAGAAAGAAAGGGTTTGTGCGCTTTAATTCTGTTTGTTGAAGTGCTTTTGGATAGGTTCACATATATTTTTGTGTTTTCGTCCGACACGTTCGCAGGTCGCTTACAGCTGTCTGTTTGAGAAGCACGATTTTTTTTAAATTTACCGTTATAAGTTAGTTAAGTTTTACTTCAGTCGTGGGGGGGGGGGGTAGGGGGGGGGGGGGTGGGAGGGTAGGCCTTTTTTATATCCATTTTTCGTATTACAAAAATAACAAACACGAGAATCGGGTATGGGTACCACTGCCCCGGGAACCATTTATTAGATAACCAACACGTCTGCCGTAGGTCATCCCAAGTGGTTCGCAATGTTTGGCGACTAGCAGGAGTGCCTGGGTTCGCGGGGGTGAGGTTTGTTTAGGTCTTGGCGGCGGATGCGTCTGCCCACCAGCTGCATGGCAGGTCGGATCTAGAGAAAGTGGTTGAGGGAGTCGTCCCTTTGACTTCTCCAGCCTTACCCTCTCGGAACATCGCCTTGCACCACATTGGGAGGGATGGCCTCATACATACGCTCTCCTGGACACGCTGACCCCCAGATTTCTACCCACCCCTAATACCCTTTTCCTTCTCCGAAGTTCCTCTCCTTCCTTTCCCTAAAATGACCCTCCACACAGCATTCCCAAAGTAGAGATAGGCAGTGTGTCGAGCGATTGTAAAAAAACCGTCTCCTGATCCGACCTTCCACGTAGTTGGTGGGCAGACGCAACTGCCGCGCCGGCGAGATCCTGACAAACCTCGCCCCATGAACCCGGGCTCCCCTGCTAAGTCACTTGGGGTGACCTATGGCAGAGGTGTTGATAATCCAATAGATGGTTCCCGGGGCGGCGGTACCCATACCCATCTTCCAAATTACCGATACTACCTATTGACGCCCGGCGTGGTCAAGGGGTAAGGCTCTTGACAATCCGAAGGTCGTGGGATCGAATCCCGGCGTGGGCAAATAAATTTTATTTGAATAATTTGGGTTATTTCACAATTATTTAAATTAAAAATAATATATTTGCGTCACGTTCCAGAGTGGAAGATACTTTCAGTATCGCCCTGGGTGGTGTAAGACCACCATTCAGAATTGAAACATGCTAGAAATGGCTATGGCCGTGTTTAGTGACCAGATCTGAATAGCCAGGTAATTCCTCGCCTTCCTCTTCCCATCTCCTTCCCCTCCCCACCACCTTCAGCCTCATAATATACCCCATAGTCACGTCATAGTCTCACCGGCTCCAGACGGGAGCATTTGGGTCTCTTGTGTGGTATTCACATAAATATAAAATAAAAAATTATGCACATGAATAAATAATTCAAAATGAGACATTTTTTACAATCCATCTGAATATTACTCTTTTTTTTCATTAATACCGCACAAGAGTCCCAACTGCTCCCGTCTGGAGCCAGTGGGACTATGGCATCCCCAATTGGGGTATGTTGTAACACTGAAGGTAGTGGGGAGGGGAAGGATATAGGGAAGAGGAAGGTGGGGAAGTACCTGGCTATTCAGATCTGGTCACTAAACACGGCTAAAGCTATTTCAAGCAACGTTTAAATTCTAAATGGTGGTGTTACATCAGGGCGATACTGAGATATCTTCCGCTCTAATGGCCGTAAAATACAATTAAAAACAATATTAAAAAGAATATAACAAATTGTTTATTCATGTAGGTATCTACTTAATACCTATTGGGTTCACGCATTTTACTTGTATCTATTTATGTTTATGCACTTCGATATAAAAATTACAAATAACTACTACTTATTAAAATTCTGGAAGCGAGAATTTAACATCTTCATCTTACCCATACTGTAGCGTCTATAGTCCTAGCTGTGCGTGAGCTAGTAGGTAGATACTCGAATCAAGCTTGGAGCGGAACGAACTCTAGTTCTAAAAACGCCCGCTAGCGAGTTCTGATGTGTGGAGCGCTGACGTCGGAATCTGAATTTAAATTATTTATGCGCTCTTAACATTTCATAGACAATCAATCAATGCTGTAAATCATATAAAAAATATTATTGCCATATAAAACAAAGTGAATGCATTATTGGCAAGTTTGTAACTGTATTTATAACAGCAGAACATGGAAAGAAATGTATTAGAATAATTACACATACCTGCTAGACAAACCCTGCTTTGCCAAACAAACCATTCAAAACCTGGGATGTAAATCTAAATTATGATGAAATGCTGCTTTCATAGTTTGAATCTCAACCCAATAATTCGAAATAGGTACTTTTTTGTTTTTTTTTGACGAGAACTTATTTTATAAGATTGGTACTTCCGACAAATATCATATTTGATTGTCTATTAGTTAAAAAAGCAATATTCCGTATTATCCGTGCATCAAACTTCGACAACACGAACGTTCCGTATTATCTGTGAGGTGGACTCTATGCATATTTACCAATTTTATAACACTTGATTAAGAAGATAATTCTGATCTCCTATTTTGTTACAATCAATGTAGAAGTGTACCTTACGTGTACTACGCTCATATACAGGGTGTTAAGAGATGTATAATTTTATTATTTATATATCTATAAAAAGTATATTTACATTGGGTTTTTTGAGTCCTGTCTCACTAGGATATACCTGTGTCGAGACAGAAGTGTATCTGACATACTTTAAACAGTGATTCCAGAGCTTATATAAAAACAGTAGGTATTGTAAAGTAAATATCAGGGCAGGGGATTAGGAGGTTACTTGGCTGAGTGACTAGTGGTGACTTGTGAAAAAAAAAAATTGTGAATTTAAAATCTTTTTTTTAAATTTCACCAAGACCATAATTTCTTTTACTTTTTTTATTCCAAATAAGGTTAGGACTCGCTGGTTAACCCCTCAGACTGATTTTTTCACTTTTTGGAACAACTCATACAGGCTCGTACAGATATTGTTGTCTCCCATACCTACTAGCATGGTTAGAAATATGATCTACACCAGGGGTCTCCAAACTTTCTAGCCTTAAGGCCATACTGATTACTCCAGTAAGTTCCAAGGGCCAAAACGGTTATAATTTTCCTGCCATTATCTATAATTTCTAGACTAGTCGCCGAGTACGCACCCTGAGTGAGCATATGCTTGCTCAATTTGCTAGTTCAATTACTATTGTATTATGCAAGTTGCGGACAAGTCCTTTAGCGCTTCTTTGAACTTCGATTAGTGATCAATTTTTTTTTTAATGAAAAGCATCGCCCTCTTACCGAATTACAAAATAGCAAATGGCTGTAGAAGTTAGTATCGTCTATGTCGATTTGACAAAACTTATAAACGAACTGAACTTGAGATTGCAAGGAGAAAACCAGCTTCTTCCTGATTTATACACTAAAATCAAATCATTCCAGCAGAAAATAATACTGTTTCAATCACAATTACTTAAAAAATGTTTCACACATTTTAAAACAAGTGAAATATTCAGCGACACTGCTGAGACTGAGTTTTCCGTCGATTTTGCAATTGAAGTTTGAGTGTTTTGAAGATAAATTTTGATACTTGTTTCTCATACTTTGATATCATTGCGAATGAAATTAAGATTTTTCAAAATCCTCTTGTTACCGACATTGAAACGTTAGCCCCGGAACTTCAATGAAAATTATTGATTTACCGTGCAGTGATGTAATTAAGGACAAATATCATAACTTATCTTTGTTGGATTTTTATAAGAGTCTTCCGCTGGCACAATTTGATAATTTGCATAAATTTGGTACTATGTACTTGTGTGAGAAAACATTCTCCAAAATGAAGTACACAAAGAATGTTTATAGATCTAAGTTAACCGATGAGCATCTTAAATCTCTTTTAATAATTGTTACAAGTAAAATTGGTCTGCAACTACAAACTAGTCAGTGAAAAAGCACAATTACATAAATCAATTTGTATTTTATATGTTAAAATGTTTGTATGTTATGTGTTTATATGTAAGGATTATCTTTATGTATGTTTATAATGTTAGTTGGATTCGTTTCAATTATTTGTTAGTTTCTATGCTTAAGTTAATTTATCTGCGAATTATACTAATTACAGTGAAACCCTCTTAAGAAGTTCTCTCTTAAGACGTTTCGTGGCTTAAGAAGTTTGGTTTTTTCGGTCCCTCGTCTCAATATTGGCCCAATTTTTCCCACATATAAGGTTTTCCTGCTTAAGAAGTTTGTTTTTTCCGGTCCCTTGGAAAACTTCTTAAGAGGGTTTCACTGTATATATTTTTTATTAAACAAAATGTATATAATATATAATATTGGTGGTAAAAATACCTCCCTAATTGGGAAATTCTCGTGTTTAGAGAAATTCTCGTATTTGTCATTAAGCTTTATTTTGCAAGTAAATAAAACCGAGCTAAGCTAAAACGAAAATGATGGTACAGAGCAGGAACCCTTCACACAGAAGAAGAAGTAGTGCACAATTTAAAGACAACTACTCATACGAAGTGGTCGATCAATTCACCTACCTGGGCTCCAGTCTAACAGAGAACAATGAGGACCCAGCAGAAATCAGAAGGAGAATCACAGCAGCCAACAAAACATACTTTTCTTTGCTGCCAGTGTTTAAGTCACGTAGTGTCCACAGAAAAACCAAAATAACCATATATAAGACCATTGTGAGAACGGTATTGGCATATGGATGTGAGGCGCTGACACTGACGGCAAAGATGGCTGAAATGCTGGATACTTTTGAAAGAAAAGTGCTGAGAAGAATATGTGGACCCGTGAAAGAGGGTGAACAGTGGCGCATCCGGCACAATACAGAATTGTATGACATATATAAGGCCCCTAGCATCTCAGCACATATGAGACTCCTCAGGCTGAGATGGGCTGGGCATGTACAGAGAATGCCGGATACACGCGTCCCAAAAAGAATTTTGACTGGACACCCAGGTGGAAAGAGAAAAGTGGGAAGACCCAGACTGAGGTGGGAAGACGAGGTAAGAGGGGATGCAGCACAGCTTCTCCAGGTACCAAACTGGAAGTCAGCCGCTGAGGACAGGAGGAGTTGGAGGCGACTGTTGCAGGAGGCCAAGGCTCGATATGGGCTGTAGCGCCATCGAAGAAGAAAACCGAGCTACTATCATTCTGTGTATTTTATCCAACTTATCACAACAATAATAAGCCATTAGCTATCGCGGGCCTGATTGATGACACCGTTCATTAGCTCTCGCAGGCCGCATTGAGACCCCTTATCTAAACGGTGTTAGAAAGAGAAAACACTATGCTTTATATTTAAATCTAAAAGTTAACCACAAAATAATTCAAATTAACACCTTTATGAAGCCGAAGATTCTGACCGCTATTTGAAAAAAAATTGATGAAACTTTGGGAATTTTTTTATTCATTATTTTTACATGATATAACAAAATAGTGAGGTAACGATAACTTTTATAATACATCAGCCTTACAAAATATGTGTGGCTGTTTTTTTTTTTTCGTTATCAGTAATTTTAGTTAGAAAAAACGTAAGGTGAGCCATTTTTAAATCTTTTTTTTATGTTTGTGTTCAAAAATTTTATATTTTAAAAATTATATGTTTATTTTTAATTATTAAATTTGAAAGCGTATTTAAACATCTTTCAAAAACGGTTTTCAGTTTTAGGATGTGTTCAAAAATATTCAATTTTTTTATTTTTTATTGCAAAGCGGTAATATTTAGGCCTTCCAACAAAATAGGCCGAAGGGTTAAAGTTGACACTCTGTATGTGCGCAAATTAATCATATCCCCACCGTAATTCGTGAATGTCCCAAATATGTAGTGCAGCTTACCTGTTATCATATAAATATCAGATACACAGTGAAAAGGTTGGTTTTGTTTAATAAAACAAGGCTTTTCATATCTCAAATGGACTTAAAGTGAAATAACACAAAACTGCGCCATATAATGTTATTATTATTAGTATAGGAGTTGCAATGCAATTCAAAGTTTTTAATATTAATGAAGGTGTTGCATTTTGCGTGTAGGAAAATGGAGATGGAAGCGCGGCGCAAGGCGGAGGAATTGGAACTTCGTGCACAGGAGGAGCGAGATCGAGCAGCGGCTCAGGCTCTGCAGGAGCAACTCAACCGCGCCGCTCTGGAGGACCAACATGAAAGGGACAGGTAATTCGTTTCTAATGCAGTTTTTCTATATTTTTTTCTTGCTGGTGCTTATTTCAACTGTTTCTCTTGTACGCCAAGCATATCCTTAAGGATACATTTAAAAAATTATTTCTCCGAATATAATCAGCTATTCTGGGAAAACAACATATGGTGGAGTATGTACTAGACGTGGGCAAAATTGAATGATTGAATTAAATGAATAAATTCAATTTTGTGACACACTCAATCTTATTCTCATTTTCAAAAGGAATTAAATCTTTATTTCTTACCCTTGGCCTTGCATCCTACGATTTTTTAACAGCACCATATTTCTTTTAATTTCTATTAATTTATTTTACAGTTAAATAATGCATGTTATTTTGAGGTAAGAAAATAATAATGTACTCTGTAAATATTGGATATTCGTTGCGCGGATAGGTACACCTACTACAGGCGGCGCGCGCCGCGAAATTGCCCAACACGTGTAGTATCCCGCGTAGTAAATCTATACAAAAAAACCCGTAAGCCAGAGAGTTCCCGTCCCCAGCCCAAGCGACAAAACCGCCAACCAACTGAACCGACAAGCGATCGAGTCATCCAAAAGTCACAGTCGTCCCGCCAGTCCCACTGTTCGTCATAGTCATAGTCATAAATGAACTAATACCGTCATAGTCCTACAAGTCTGTTCAATTCTCAACCCCAATCTCTGTTTCACTTATTCAATGAATCAAAACATTTGTGACGTCGTTGTACCAAATCACAAATCCCACGGATCGAGTTAAATTCTTGAAGATATCGAGTCATTATTAGGTCCGCGGAATGCAAGTTATTCAAGTCACAGCAAGACAAAAGACACTTATTAGTCAGAAGTTCCTAATTCATTCCTTGATGCCCGCAGAGAATCGGTTCGTCGTTAGTTCCCGCGCGGCCAAGCCGTCATCTTGCACGGGACCCGGAACTTTTGCTAAAAGCGAAAGTTAATCCTATATTTTTTCTCCCTCACACGTGCGTAAATTATGCAATGCGTTTAGAAACAACGATGTTTATTTATATTATTCTTTATATGGTATCTGTCTACCTAGCCGTAAACAAAACACCAGTCGCTGTCGGACCGTGATACGTCATGATGATCGAGTGGTTTATTACTTTATTTTTGTAATAAATTGTATGACGCATGTCGCTCAGACTTTTAATTAGTTTTTATTCGGCGCATCGGTTTAACTTCACCATTGAGGTAAGTGCATTTAAAAATATATATTTGAGTGAAACTTATTCCAGGTGACCGGATCGGATGTATGAAAGCGCGATAATACTATGTTTTTTATGTGAATACAGCAACTCCCAACTGCTCCCGTCTGGAGCTAATGAGACTATGGCATTCCCAATTGGGATATTTTGTGAGGCTGAAGGTAGTGGGAATTTTAGATCACGTGAAGTAGACATATTTTAAGTTTAATAAATAAAATAAAATTAGTGAAACTTAAGGGTAAACCACAAAAACTGTTCCATTTTAAGATTTAATTGATAGCCTAATATAAATACATTTTTCTTGTCAAAATTATTTTTTTTTTCAAAATAAATACACATTAAAATAAATATTTCATTAAGTTCGTTTTTAGTACCTTCAATTTTTCAGAACGACATAATTCACCCTAAGAAGAGTGCTTTGCGCAGTGAAAATTTCTTTAGCACCGTTGTGATTTGAAACTCGATGAAACGAAAAATAACGACAATAAAAAGAGGCAAACACATGCATCTAAAGGATGTAGTCCGCGGGAGAATGATATAGTAATAGTATTATCGGTCTCCTCTTTGTGCGGTTTTTCGTAGCCTTTCGGCCTCCTCTTTGTGCGGTGCTTCGTAGCCTCTCATGTATACTTTAGTTTTCTTAAGTGAAAACCAGGTATTAGAAAATATATCTATGTATGCATATAAATAATATATATATATATATATTTTTTTTTTTTTTTTTTTTTGGAACTAATTGAATGAAAGGAAGGAATAAAAGGAATCAATTCAAAAGGCCGGGGGAATCAGACTGAATCAATTCACTCCTGGGAATGAATCTGCCCATGTCTAGTATGTACTAATTTTATAAATACATATCAGTTTTTTCAATTAGTAGAGAAATATTCTCGGGTCTAACTGGGGAGCTAGTCTATGTAATTATATATTTAGAACCGCTTAGGTATAGATAATATATATGGTTACAAAAATGGAAAGAAAATTACATATATTTATAGAAACATAATATCAACAAAAATCAACAAAAAATCAACAAAAATATTAGCAACAGAATATATCTGAAAATCATCTATAAAAGTAAGGCAATCTATTGATTCTCATAACCTAAGTTTTTTTTTTTAATTTAAAATAGTTTTTCTCACTTTTTATTGTATCCGGTAAATCGTTAAATAGCTTTGGGCCTACATATTCATAATGGTGTTGTGCATATAAATAAGCACATGTATATACAGGGTGTTAGGGACGTACTTGACTTACTTTAACCAATGATTCCTGACATTATTTGGAGTAAAAAATGTAAATAAAATTTTGGTCTCCGGTGACATTTTTGGTGTTTTTTTTTTTTTTTTTTCACAAAACATTAAAAAAAATGGTATTTGTTGGACAGTTTGGAGGCGAAATAATGGGTTGGTCGGATACTCGGCTGAGGGACAGTGATGACATGCGGAAGAATTTTTTTTTGTTTGATTTTGAAGAAAAAAATAAAAAAATAAAAATAAAAATTGTCGTAAAAAGTCACCGGAGACCAAAATTTCATTAACATTTTTTACTCCAAATAATGTCAGGAATCACTGGTTAAAGTAAGTCAAGTACGTCCCTTAACACCCTGTATAAACACATTATCTGTAAAGATGGTACAATTTACAAAAACATAATTTTGCAAAAAACAAGTAAGTTATGGCGAAAATAGAATCAGATGGCGCATGGTAAAAATTTAGCATCGGCACACCAAGAATTAATATTTAAACTGTTTGTTATAATATTATTCCAAAGCTCTATTAAATATTGCCTTGGCTTAAGACTTGCCAATCATCATTGTTTATGTGATGTCTTCAATGATTCTCAATTTCAAATAATACAACATATCCTTTTTCTAGTGGACAGAAGATGCCTAAACCAAGGTACACTTTTATGATTGAATGTGCACTTTTATAGAAGCATGTTCATCCATGCAATGCAACTGCAAAACACCTCACAAATACCTTATAGTACCTACTAAAAAAGTACAATTTTTGCACTTTTATTTATTTACCATTTTGGCAATCGGTATAAAAAACGATAAGAGCAAGTCATTTCCAGCCTTACTAATTAAAAAAAACACTACCCCCCACATTGAATACAGACGTGTAAGTCCTGTTTTGAAATTATACTAATAAAAGCATTTTACAGTCACTGTATAGTCAAAACAAGTTGCAGCCTAGCAACATTGCTTTGTGTATGCATTTTGATATTTATTTATTTATTTAATTATAATGTATTACAAAAACATGGTACCTAACACATTATTCCCAATGAGTTGAGAAGAAAACTCATTACGGGATGAAAAAAACATTATATTTATGCTGTCGCTAAATGACAGTTTTGGTGATTGACTTCTTCATAAAATCTATATTTTGTTAAAATTTAGGTGTTTATATGTTTTGCCTACGAGATGCCTTTGAAATTACTTATCGTTAAGAACAATTATTTATTGCTGTTATGTGTGGAAAAAATCTGTTTAGTCAAAAGGCATTCAGTAGGTGGATTGTAAAAATACATTTTAGTAATATCGACCCTTTGAAATAACAAGGTTCCATCTGTTGCGGTAACGTCATGCGATAATGAACTCTAAAGTAGCTCTTACTGCAGATCCATTATCGCATGACGTTACTGCGAATGTGAATGGAACCATGGAACCTTGTTATTCCAAAAAGTTGATATGTATATACCGACTTCATTATCTTTTTTCTAGTTTGCCCAACTTTTAATAATAAGCACGATAAATATATTGATCACAAAAATTATTGAGTCATTTCTAAAACACAGCAAAACAAGCCTCTTCCGCTGTGTAATCAATGTGTAACTTTCCATGAACTTTATGGTTGTTTAATATCAGTTTTGTTTTACATAAATAGTCATGAATAAACATCAGTGGTGTAAAATTTAAACACGTTTGTTAGTAAATCTGTTCATGTTTAAACGCAATGAAAATCTTTATATTATCTATGGAACGTTCCACAGGTTGGACCAAGAGCGCCGCGACCATGAAATGGCCCAAAGATTAGCCAGTGAGACCAATGGCCACGTGGAAGGATCGCCTCCACAACTGCGAAGGTTCGTACCATTTTTATATTTCACCATCATCACAACATTTTATAAAAATATTTGGCACTTTTATGCAAATACAAAAATATGTTTAAAAATTTATTAAATTGAAAATATTATGTGGGTTATTTATCCAGGTAAAGATTGATGTAAATTATTTTTTGTACATATTTTTCAAAAATCCACAATTCTTTAATCACCGACAGTGTATAATGTGTCTCTTCCCATAAAATAATGATGGCTATTGTATTCCCGACAGTTGTACGCCCCTGGATGGAACTGTAGGTGGAGAATTTAAATTAAACAGGTACTCACGCAAGTACACCCCTGCTAATGCATGGCTAACCAAAACTAACTAACCACTCTTATTGTGTTTCTACATCTACTGTTAATAGTTCCTTTTCTAATAACTAATAACCAACTATTTCATCTTCCTCTCTACTCTAGTCTAGCTTACCGAGAAGAATGCATTATCATTTTCTATAACAAACAAATTAATTGAAGCATGGATGGAAAAATTAAAATTTTGATAAGTGCACATGATTTTTTGTAAGATTGTTACCATGGCTAACTCGCATTCAAAAGAAGTTGCGCAGATGCATGTCTCTTGCCATGTGCAGAAAGGGCATTGTTTATAAGTAGTTCACTAGCTCTCGTTGGTGGCTTTCTCTTGCACTCACCACCCGCATCTCCCTTCATTTTGGACAACACTAGATGGTTTTTGGTTGAACTGTATGTTTTGATTTTGATAATGAATTCTGTCGGTCAATAGATTGTATATAACTTACTCAAAACACCGGTTTTCAAGTCATAAAAACACAGCATAGGCAATCTTAACATTAACTCTTTATAATGGTTGAAAATCTAGTCTGCATTTTTGCTACAAATCTAGGCATATGAATTTCGTATTGGAGAAATGATTGCTGCGAACCAGAATTTAAAAAAAATATCCAAAATGCCCACCAAAAAAAACATTTTTTGTATGCAATAAGAATTTTTATGATCGTTAACAAATCAGTCATTAAAATCATTTTGATTTTTTTGAGATTGAAATGCTTATTCTTGACCTGTCAGCATTTGGTTTATTAAAACTATGTTCTTTAAACTCTTGTTCGCCAGCGTATCCTTGGATAGGTAAATAATAATAATATTTGGCTGATTTTCGTGAAAAATCACCACAAGGGTGCTGTTCAAAAATCAATTCTCTGAATACAACTAGCTTTTTTAAGAAAACTAAAGGGTCCGCCATCTAAAGTTTTTTTTTTCAACTAGTGCTTATTTCGTGAATGGTAACACTTAGCTCATGTCTGATTTGACAGATAATTAGTTTTATCCTTCCGCTGAGCGAATATGGTTGTGTATACGCTTGAACAACGCTGGGAAATATTGCGACATTACTTTGAAAATCATGGTAATGTTGCAGAATGTGTGCGAAAATTGCGTACGGTTTTTGGAAGAAGAGAAGCACCGTCAGCTCCGTATGTTCGTTATCTTGTGAAAAAAGTGAAAGAAACTGGCATCCTCATCGATAAACCAAAGCGTGAAAAGCCAAAAACAGTGCGTACACCCGAGAATATCGATGCTGTGGCAGAAAGTGTGCGTGAAGCGCCATCAACATCAATTCACCGTCGTTCTCAACAATTGAACATTTCGGAGACATCATTGAGACGAATTTTGCATAAAGACCTTGGTATGACGCCATACAAAGTCCAATTGGTTCAGGAGTTGAAGCCAACTGACCATCCAATGCGTTTTCGCTTCGCTGAGTGGGCCTGCGATCGACTTACAGAAGATGCCGATTTTGCCAAAAAAATCATCTTTTCGGATGAAGCTCATTTTGATCTTGGCGGGTATGTAAACAAGCAAAATTGTCGTATTTGGGGCACAGAAAACCCGCACGCATACATTGAAAAGCCGGTACACCCAAAACGAGTCACTGTTTGGTGCGGATTTTGGTCCAGAGGCATAATTGGGCCATTTTTCTTTGAAAATGAGCAAGGAGTGGCCGTTACAGTCAATGGCGATCGTTATCGGGCCATGTTGAACGAATTTTTGTTCACAAAAATTGAAGAGGAGGATATTGGCAACATTTGGTTTCAACAGGACGGCGCTACGTGCCACACAGCCGAAGCTACGCTCGATGTTTTGCGCCCCATTTTCAAAAAAAAAAAGTTATTTGGCGGACCCTATACTTATGGTGGATTACATATTATTTTTATAAATATATAAAAAGATATACAATTTTTTTTAAACTCTTTTATACATTTTGTTTTAAAGAGTTTTACTTTCCATGTATATTTGTTACTTAGTTACATTCGGTAGCAGATAAATTAAAATTCAAGTAGCAAATGTATATGGAAAGTAAAACTCTTCAAAACAAAATATATATTAAAAATACATTATCAGGTAAGGTAGTACGAAAATAAAATCAGTCGGCGCACAAGTTAATGGTGTTGATGGCTGATTTGATGACAATCTTATTAAATTAATAGGACAGGGTTTGATCAGTAACTTATCTGAAAAGGAATGCACAGCTTTTCAGTCTTTATGGGCTGCTCCCCACAGCCCACAGGTGACTTATCAACATCTCCAGCACTATGCACACACAACTGTCTATTTATTAGATTGTTTTAATTTAAATGTTTTGATCCAAAAAGTGTATACACTTATTATTCTGTACAAAAAGCTCAACAAATCTATTTAATTTTTATTTCAAAAGAAGTTACGATCAGCTTTATTTCAAATTTGTATACAGTTATATATATCAGATAATATGTGCAAAATCGATCAGTAAGTACATTCAAAGAGTTAAATTAAGATTGCATCGCCATGTTTCCTAGCTGGTATAAATATTCTATTTTTATTGGAATAATTTTTGAAGATAAATATCATTGAAGAGATAATATTAATAAATCTAAACGAAACATGAAACAGGTCAAGACAACGGTCACAACTGGGAATCGAATCTAGGATCTCTAAGTTACTTAAAAATAATATTCTTCATTCTGAATTTTAAATATGAAATCCTGGGTTTGAGCCCCAGTTGCGACCGTTACCTTTTTATTCTTCTGAATCTTGTTCTATTTCATATTTCATTTAGCTTTATTAATATTATCTTCTTCGTCAATGGTAGAAATATTATTTTTTTTTAATTCTCACTGTTTTTTTAATTGTTATAACAACACTTACACTTTGTTACAATTTTGTTATATTTAATAACAACTAACTATATAATAATGTGTATTATTTTTGCATTCTTTTTTGTATTATTTTGTACATTCTAACGAGAGACGAATGATGTTAATAAATAGCTAATATCTACTATTCCAAGCAAAAAAAAGCATCAGTGACAAATTGTTATTTTCAAGGAGTGCAAAATGAAAATTCCATACTTTAAAATACCAATAATTATACAGGGTGTCCCACCGGTGACTCGCCAGTTTCCCGCTTGTACAACTAGTTGCCAGACACCATGTATTGTAACATTATTTTTACTTATGTGAAAGAATAACAACAAATTCAGAATGAATTTAACTCAACACCTCCCTTGAAAAGTTAAGAAAAAAAATAGTTAAATAGGTTATGTTGGGTTAGGTTATGGGCAATTTTTCAATTTGTTTTTCATAGCTTTTAATGATTTATAAAAGAGGTGTTGAGTTGACTTGATTCTGAGTTGGAATGGAACCAAATAAAATATAGTTTTCACATTCATTCCATTGTTTTGACTATTTTGATAAGTAGGGATTTGTCACTTACACTTTATATCCCTTTAACTTATTTATTGAACATTTTCAACCAAGTTCAGATGAGGCAAATTTCTATATCAATTACATTACACTATTAATAAATTCCCCCAGTCTGAACATTGCCAAAACTGTTGTATTTAAAGTCAATGTAAGCACAGCGCCCTTGAGGTGATTTTATTAAATATGGATTTATAATAAGAGAAGTTAAGAATTATGAATGTTTGTTTACAGGTCAGAAAAGGTCAGGTTACAACAGGCGATGCTGGAAAAACAAAAATACGACCTTTCCAAGTGGAAATATTCCGAACTTCGAGACACTATCAACACGTCATGCGATATCGAACTTCTTGAGGTAATATTACCCTTTTTTATTGTCACTTTTAACTTACTTATTCTCATACAGAGATTTATTGTCACTTTTAACTTACTTATTCTCATACAGAGATTTTTTGTCACTTTTAACTTACTTATTCTCATACAGAGATTTTTTTTTATTGTCACTTTTAACTTACTTATTCTCATACAGAGATTTATTTTTTATTATCACTTTTAACTTGCTTATTCTCATACAGAGATTTATTTTTCATTGTCACTTTTAACTTACTTATTCTCATACAGAGATTTTTTTTTATTGTCACTTTTAACTTACTTATTCTCATACAGAGATTTTTTTTTATTGTCACTTTTAACTTACTTATTCTCATACAGAGATTTATTTTTATTGTCACTTTTAACTTGCTTATTCTCATACAGAGATTTATTTTTGAGATCCACAATTATTATGTTAACCCTCAGGCCTCGGGCATTTCTATCAGAAGGTGAGAGTATCAATATAAATCAAAATAAATGGAATATTTCTGAACATATACCAAAACTAAAAACTGTTTTTGAATGGTTAAGAAATACCCTTTAAAATTTTATTATTAGAAATAAAAAAATCTTGAGTGCAAAAAATAAAAAACTTTATGAGAATAAGTTTAAATCTTACTTTTTTGTCGTTGGCAAATATTTTTTTGTCCTTATAGAAACAATTACACAAAATAATTTGGGTTTAAAACACAATATCCTTTTCACATTCTGATGTGCAGTAATTATTAAACCGGATATTCACAAAATTAAAAAACCTGAATTATACCTGAAATTTTATTAAAATATTTTGCGCGGGCACACAACACAACCGACCACTGCATAAGCAAGCCTAGTACTTCCGAGGCTCGTATGGAAAGAAGTAGGGGTGTATCACAGAGCTATAGAGTTAGCAAGAAAATGCAAGCTCGGTGGTTTGCTTCACTCCACCTGGTTCTATTCACCCCAGCCAATGGAACCTAATGGTTACTTTCTAAAATGGTTAATTCTGATGGTTTGTTTGTTCAGGCCTGTCGTGTGGAGTTCCACCGCCGCCTGAAAGTCTACCACGCCTGGAAGACCAAGAACCAGCGCAGGACCACCATGGCCGAGTCGGAGAGGGCTCCCAAATCCATCATGGACGCTGGTGAGTTTCATGTTCAATGGATTTGCAGATTGATTCCTTTAACCTTTAACTACCTATGTGTACACATCCGTTTACACATAAATAAGTTCTGCACTGCGTAGGGAACTGCGGACACTGATGTACTGGACACTGGTGATACTTGGTCACTCCTGCGCATTGATGACCTTTAGGCAATAGTAGCCTATTGTGGATGCCTAGCTCTTCAAGAATGGATATATTTGTGCGTCTGGCTCTCCGTGGAATCCTGAGCAATTTTCTCCAGTACATTTCGAGGGCGTCTATCCGCTTTCTTTGGCTGGCTCTAAGTGTCTATGTTTCCACACCATATAGAAATATGGGGAAAATCAACACCCGGACAAGTCTCATTTTGGTGGTCTTCGTTATGCCTCTGTCACTCCATACCGTTTGCAATTTACATATGGCATCTTTTGTCGTGCAAATTCTTCTTTTCACTTCTGATTCACAACCCCATTTATCATTTATAGACGAACCTAGATATATAAAGTCGTTCACCGTCTGTGAGAGCATTATTTGTTCTTAAAAGGTGTTTGCCTTATCGATCACTATTAGTTTGTTTTGGCCTTGTTGATGAGTAGATCTAGATTACGACTTTCTTCTTTATTTTAGCAAGGAGGTGGTTCATTTCTTCTTCAGAAGAGGCGATAAGGGTAGTGTCATCTGCATACTGGAGATTTGAGATTTTTTTACCATAAATGTTTATTCCACCTTTCAACCCAACAAGAACCTTACGCATTGTATGTGTATTGGTTTCCCATGTATATGATGTAAAATGTAAATGTGATGTAAAAAACAAATTTGATATCGCACAAATCTCTCATTTGGGGAAAGTATATTACCCCCCTCCAGTGCGAAAGGGTTAATGGAATTGTGTCAAAGTTAATAAACAGATATAGTAAATTGGTTTTTCCTTTTGTAGCAGCGGCTAAGACACCTCAGCGATCGCAGCCCAAACCTGACATCCTTTCCGTGGACCGCTACTTCCGTATCCCCTTTGTGCGGCCGGGTGGAACAGAGGAGCGCCGCGGCTGGTGGTACGCACACTTCCACGGCCAGTACGTGGCGCGCCAGATGGAACTGCATCCCGACAAGCCACCAGTGCTGCTCACCGCAGGTACTTAACTTGCCTGATTTTTTTAGCCGCTCTTGGTTATGGAACTATATCAGATGAGATATTGCAATACTCAAAATGGTCCAATACCATTACAAGATGACATTCTTTCTCACGCTGTAATGATATTGCAATAACTCAACTGGATAGAAGAAAGACTATGTTTAACTCTCACTACAGAAGATGGGTGTAAGCTCAGGTGGCCCATCTTGTATCTCACCCTATTTACACTCAGCACGTGTGATGCACACTATACCGGTAAAGCTGAATTTACATTAAGAGAATTTGGTTAGACTCACCTGGAAATTTGTCATTTGTAAATCCAATTCTAGACGTGTGAGGCACACTACACCGAAACTTACAGGGGAATTAAATGGGGTCCACAGAAAGACACATGAGTCCATTAACTGTCCCAGGGATCTGATGTTCATCTTTGAATGATAATGAATGCAGAGCTTCAAAACTATACAAAATAACTAACTAACCACTCACTAACAATTCACGATTGCGTCATATATTATCCTTCACTCCTTTCTTCGTTCATTCGCTCTACATGCCCAAACCATCGGAGTGTCCCTTTCTTTATCTTACTCGTTACTCTTATATCAGCCTTGCATTCTTTGCGGATCTCCACATTTCTCGCACTATCATACATGGTTTTACCACATATCTCATTTCTACAGCATTCAGTCTACTTTCATTCAGTCTGCTTTCATCCTTCCTCTGTCGGTTCAATGCCTCACTGCCATACATCAGGGTAGGTACCAGCACTCCATTACAGACTGCTAGCTTCGCTTCTTTGGACAGTTTTTTTTCTTAGCGCCAACGGTGTTCAGTCTTCCCATTAATTGAGTTACCTGCATTTACCCTTCTTTCAATGTACAAACAACATATTTTTTAATCTTTTTTCTAATCCAAATCCTGCTCCTATGATAGTAAAACCCTACCAAAGCACCAGGATACCAGACATGATGAGGATTTTAACTCTTATGCATTTGCAGGTACGGATGACATGCAGATGTGTGAACTGAGCATTGAAGAGACGGGGCTGACCAGGAAGCGCGGGGCGGAGATCCTGGAGCATGAGTTCCTGGCCGAGTGGGCGCGCCACGGGGGCCCTGATTTCATCAGCCCCGCACAGAGAGCCAAGTGAGCGCCAACCAGCCCTTGTGAGGTCCCTTATAATACTTTTATTCTATTTCAAATTATGTACTTCTAGCTGG
This sequence comes from Limnephilus lunatus, assembly GCA_917563855.2. NCBI lineage: Eukaryota > Metazoa > Arthropoda > Insecta > Trichoptera > Limnephilidae > Limnephilus > Limnephilus lunatus. The sequence goes on from OU830592.1 coordinate 51,598,727, forward strand.
GTTACCCGGCTTCGCTCAGGACAACATTCGAGAGTGTTCTGGAATGTTCCCGATTCCCTATTCCCGAAAATTCCACGACATACTCTGCCACTCCTACCAGAATTTTCTAGAGCTCTATGGAACCTTCTAGAACTTTCCGGAAGTTTGTTCTCAAAATTTCAAGAGGGCGAAACTTCCACCCCTTATATCTTATGTGTATATCTATATAATATCTGTGGCATAACCATAATAGTTAGACATATGCTGTCGCGACCTTTTTTGTAAATAATGATGTGTTCTACAAAGTCGTAGTACATTATTTTATTCTATCATCAATAGTTTTCGCAGCGTAGGTACGCGATGTAAAGAATATTTTAGGTAATTTTTTTATACCTTGGGTTGCATAATTGAAGTTTTAGTAAGGATGCCTATTTTTTTTTTGAAAATATAATATAGCCTATGTTACCCAGGGATAGTGTAGCTTCTCAACAGTGAAAGAATTTTTCAAATCGGTTCAGTAGTTTCAGAGCCTTACCTCTTACCTCTTTATATAGTGTAATAGATTTATGCGGATTATTTATTATTTAAGACATTTTATGCGGCTGAAATAATGTGTCTAACTTTATAAATTCAAGGCCATGGATTTTTGAGATCTCTCAGGAAAAGTGTATTTTCGCAAATACAGCACAGTGAGATTAAACCATTCCCAATTTCATAATAAATATTAATTATACTTATATTCTGCTTGGTTGTGAGCAATAACAGAATGTATCATGGAAAAATTACATTTGTCTGAACGGTATCGGTTTCATACATTTAGTATGGTGACGATTATATTAGTCTGTTCCGTTGTGTCATGATGCGGTCTGTCGTGACGCGACAGAAGTGATCTCGATTTTCGACAGAACGGAAAAGGTGAGGGGTGCGGGGACGGTCGCGTTTTGGCTATTGTGTACGTACCACGTATTGTATTGATTTAAAATATCGTCATAAGACGTCAGAACACAACGTATAGATGTGAACGCTGGCCATTACGACAGAGAACATCACGACACAACACGCCTTACAAGTATAACTCCACCATTAGGCAAATCATTTTCTAATTTTAGCAAAGGTTTTTTTTCCAATCATTCATTGTTTTAAATAATTAATATTCTCTGTTTTCAGATAATGCAATCTTCCCGTTGAGAGTTGTGATAGTATGGGTGTGTACTATTTGACCAAAAAAAGAAGCTTTTCTATTCTAGTACTTATGAACACAAATCTTACTACATATTGTGATTGGTGTTAGTAAAATATGCCTTAGGAATTTTCCTGTATTCCACCATGTTGACACATTCCTTTTCTAGACAAGTCTGTTTCAAAATGTTCAACAGTATTTTTGTATAATAATGTTCACTTTTCATGATTTTTTTGCAAAGTGTATGTATTTATTTCCAATAAATATGATTAATGAAATATATCTGTGGTGTTTTTATTTTATCATTTATTTGTGAATTGGAAAATGAAATTCTGCTTTCGCTTGTTTCGTTAAATTGGAAAACTTAATGTGAGATTGTACACATTTTTAAATTTTATTTTTTATTTAACCGCCCTACCTTTCGGTTCTATAAACAGCGCCACTTGCGTAGAGAGTACCACTGACTAGCGGTGTGACTTGTATGTGAGAGACGAAAATACCTGAGAACATCCCTTAGCTTTGCAATAACGCAGGAACAAACTTGATGTATACGAACATTTTGTGGGTTTCGGATATAGTTATTTTTTTACCTGAACGTACGGGATACGGCTTGTTGCATTTTATGTATATAAAAAATCATTGTACATTAAATAGTGAATATAATAAAAACCACTTAAGTTCCATTTATAATATTTTGTTATGGTTACTGATTAGTAGTAGGTGGTTGGCGGTGGAAAAACGAAGATTCCAGAGTTGCTCGATATTAAAGGCAAAACAATTCAATTATACTTATTTAACCGGTCAAATTTGTTTTATGGGGCTAACAGACTTAGCTATCATTTTGTTTTGGCCTATTTCAGCATATCGCTCGCCATTCATTTTGCCTCCACCTGCCGCCTACTACTGGTACTAAGTAAAAACTTATTTAAAAAAAGATAATAAACAATATAGAAATAATAGTTTTGATTAAAGTACATTGTAAGATTACAGTGTCAATATCTCTCAGGGCATTATAAAATTTGCAGATATACCCGAGCAAAGAGTTTTGTGCGTATTTCGATTTGAAATGTTGTACATGAAATAAGGTATTCTAGGTTATTTATTTATTTGAAGAATTAGCTGCAGCTTTTTGTTGATGAAGTTTTGAAAACAAACAGAAGATTTGTTCTAAGGCCCTTGAATAATGAAAGATTGGGTTGTTCTCCTGATATCTGAAAGTGAATTGGTGATTGAAAATATCTATACTTTACGAAAAATTTGAACAATTTTTATTACCGCAGATGTTTTACTAGAGCTTAAAATAAATCAATCTGAAGAAGATTGTTAAAATTTTGGTGGCTGATGATTGCAAAGCAAGTAAGATCGGTTACAACTTGGTAGCTGCAGCACAATTTAACAGCACTGCTGAGTCGCCTTTGAAGCCATCAAATCGCAAAGTGCTGAATTGTAAAGTAAAAATCAAAGCTTCAAATGTGTAAGATAAATGATAATTTATGCAGACAGTTAACTGACGCCTAAATAAGTAACACTTAAACCCAATGACGTTTCATAAATAGACTTGCCATTGTGGCAAGTGAACAACACTCTTTTGTTTTCAGCGGTTTTCAGAAATTTCTAAATTCAAAAGTTATTCATGCGTTAAAAGATATGCTACTTCCACACCAAAGCCAACCTTCCAACTCGAACTTCCAACGCACAAACTACCCCTCTACATAATCGTCCGAACGTTTGAAGTTGGCGTCAGTGTGGCCGTACCATATGACAATCAAATAATTGTGTGTGTGTTTTCAAAATCGTCGGGCAGGAAATATGAAAATTAATTGTATTGTTTATAGTAATTGATAATAATAAGTAATTTGCATGTACTTATAAATGAAATATTATTTCTTCGCTTTTATGGAAACATTTTTTCATGAATTTTTATAAGAAAAACTTTATTTTTTTTACTTTTTTTAAGGTTATTCCCATCAGTGAAATATATCATATAAGAATAAGTTAACAATAATAATCTAAACGAAAATATGAAAGAGAACAAGACACAGAAAAAAGACAATGGTCGCAACTGGGACTCGAACCCAGGCCTCTCCGTCTAACCGGGACGAGCGCGTTAACCAATTTCGCTATTGCCACCTTCTGTCAAACCGTCATATTTGTCAATCTCATATTTTAAAATTAACATTATTATCAACTAATTATTTTTCTCCATATTATGGGCAACTACCCTTTTTATTGGAAACAATCATTCTAAGAATTGGTTTGTAACCTGGATAGCGTCTCGGATAGATATATCCGAATTTATTTATATGGAACAATTGACTTTTTATAAAAGTCTAAATGAATATTCAATTTTTATAAGAAAAACTTTCTTTTTATTACATTTTTGAAAGTTATTCCCATCATTGATATATATCATATAATAATAATAATAATTGGATGACTTCTATAGCGCCATTTTCGTGAGAAAATCACCTCAAGGGCGTAATATAAGAATAAGTTAACAATAATAATTTTTTAATCACACAGGAGGGCATTTTGGCGCTTTTTAAATGCAATTTATCTACTGGTAAGACACCACCTCACTCGACGAGTGGCCGTTTTAGTACTAAAGTACTAGAAACCGAGACTAGTGCAATTGCCTTACTTTTGGCTTCCCACTTTGAGATTTCTACCACGTGTCTACAGTACATAACGTCATTGCTTAAACCAGGATAATCCTAAAATTTATGTAATGAGTAATGATAAATAAAATTATTTATTTCCCAATTCATTGTTTGGCAAATAATCCTAGAAGATTACCAATCTGAAGATAAGATTAGAGAGGTGGCACTTGGTTAAGTTATTGGCTGATATTGGGTCCTTGAAATTGGCGTTTTGCCGTACTGGCAACTTTGATCTCAAATATCTTCTCTTTGGTTAGGAATTCCAAATTCAAATTTATGCAGCTATTTACTCATGTATTTGTGTTTCGAAAATTATAATTCATTCGTTTTTTCCTTAATTGTTTTTTTTCTTTGCGTCACTTAGTTTACAAAATGGAAAACTTGAAATATCGCGTTATTTACGAGTACGAGTTCCACCGTGGCACCAGTGCTGCAGAAACGGCTCGAAGGATTAATGATGTGTATGGCGACGGTGCCGCAAAAGAAAACACAGTGCGTTTTTGGTTCCAACATTTCAGAACAAGCCCCGTGGACGGCCGGAGACCAAAGTTGATAATGAAGAATTGAAGGCTATTGTGTAAGCGGATCCATCGCAAACCACGTCCGAGTTAGCTGCAGGCTGCGGTGTTAGTGATAAAACTGTTTTAATCCACTTGAAGCAAATTGGGAGGGTGAAAAAGCTTCCCATACAAAACTCCCATACAAAGTTCCTCCCATACAAAACGCCAATTTCATATGTAAGGACCTAATATAACAGCTGAGCAGAGTAGCAAATGATTTTTTCTTGTAAATATTAATTGTTCTGCCCAATTTAACAAGTTACTCACTTGTGCACTACAGCAGGGGAGATTAATATAATATCAAGGAGGTTTCCAAATAAGTATATTTTTTATTATTATAAATTCTACTTATAACGCCCATGAACACTTGACAAAAGCTACCGAACTAGTCATATCAATTTAGCAAACTTTAAAAGATCCAGCCAATAATTACACAAATGCGCAACGACTCAAAATAATCCCTCAAACATATGAATTACTGGCTATCATCGGGCTGCTGGTTGGGCAACTAGAAACATTGGAAAGTGAACTCACTGAATACAAACACAAGAAGGATCGGAAGGAAACTGTGTCAAAGTGAGTTCAATATAAATATATATTAAAATGGATATAAAATAATTATTATTGAAGTGAACTTCTTAGCACTGTTGTGATTTGAAACTCGATGAAACGAAAAATCAACACTAAAATAAGACAAACATATACGTCTATATAGGAATTAGCTTGTGAGAGATGAGATAGAACAATTGTCTTAACTTTGTGCGGTGCTTCGTAACTTCCCCACTCTCGTCTATAGTTTTCTGAAGGGTTCACTTCTACCGCGTGTGAACTGCACACTTGCCATTTTTATTAATTCCCAATTTATACAAAGAAGAGTGCCTGTGAGCAGGTTTGTTTTTATACAAATCTACAGTGACACCGCCGAGAAGATGGATGTCACCACCTTCCAAAGATTTAAAAAAAACTACCCCTATCTTTTTTTCCCGCCCTTTAAAGCAGAGTTTTAATACTTTTTGATGAAATTCTACATACTTTTACTATTTTTTTATTATATTAACCTATCCGGGAGTATGACTGTACAAGTACGGTGAGAAAAAAATATGACGGAAGGAGTATGATAGTACATGTACGTTAGCGCCTAGAAATGAATAATTACTGGATTTCTCCAAGAAAACCGAATGTTACCGACATCTCTAGTCAATTCACCATAACTTTTCAAAGTTTTTAGCAATGTAGCTATCATACCGGTGGAGCTATTCACGATTTAAATGTTCTGTGACGTCACCGTTCAGCCGTCCGTAATGACAAACATTTTTATTGCAAGCGACGCGCGGCGTTTCTTTTGAAAGATTAAACCGTTGATATTTCAATACGTTTTACATTGTAATTTATTCGTTACGCATGTTTTCACATTGAAAAATTATATAACCCTTTGAATGAACAAGACATCGCCAATATGTTGATCGAGGGTGATACATAAGTTGCTGATGAAATTGTACCTAATTGTTCAACTTCTAAAAAGAGGAAAGTTGATCTCCGTAAATGGAATCAGGGTGAATTTACCTACATTATTCATGAATTCGATTCAAGTGACTCAGGTATGAGACCAAATATTCCTGTTAGCGAAAATTCAATGGAAATTGAGTTTTTTTTACTATTTTTTTGTTTGATACAAGGAACATAATTTTTAGCGCAACGCTAACAAATATGTACACTGTAAAAAATTCTTTAAATATTTCTCTGAATTCTAAAATTCAGAGAAATATTATATAAACACGGAGGCCGAAATACGTATATATATTTTTAGTCACGATTATGCTAGTGGGTCTTGTGGAAAGATGCTCAATAAAGAAATACTGGAAAAAATAATCGAAACTCCTTTCTTAAGAAATTTGTCTTATTTGTCCAAGACAGATTTTTACTTTTCCTGCAAGCCAGGGCTGATTTATACTTTTCATAAGTATAGGCCACTTCATTTGCGCCGCCCCTTCCTCCTTCTTAGAAGTTGCCACCTATCATAATCACTCACTTGTAGCACCGCCATCTTTATTTAATGTAAAATAAAGATGGCAGTGCTTGTAGGCTTTTATTAGGAGAAACCCAATTTTCAAATATAGGTTAAGTAAGTATTCAAAAATGAATTCTAAATAACGACGATGAGCGGAATACATTCTCTCAATTTTTGTGAAATCGCAGGACTTGTTTTGTTCAAAACCATTTCTCGCAATAAAAATGCAAATACTGCAAAATAAAGCAATGCGAATAATACTTAAGCGCAACATATACACACGGATATGAGACATGCTAAAAGAGCTAAATATGTTGACGGTGAAGCAAACTGTGTATTTGAATGTACTTATTTTTTTACATAAAATTAACATGGGGACGATGTCTAAGGAACTATAAAGAAAAATATAATAACGAAACACATGGACACGGGACAAGAAATTCAAAGCAAATTAGACTGCCGACAAGAAAATATAAATAAGTTTAATTTACCGAGATAGAAAATATAAATAAGTTTAAAAAAGAATTACGAAAGTATGTCTACCTCAATTATTAATGTATTTATTTATGTGTAATATTTAAAGAATGATTATGTTTGCCAACCAATGTAAATGTTTATATCTTTGTAAAATATTAGCACACACAAAGATGTGAGCTAACTTAAGATTAATAAAAAAAAAATAATGTCTCTCGTCGAATCCTTTATTTCCCGATCTTTATTCAGTTTTGTGGTTGATTGAATTTCAATAGCTTTCGTGACTAGAAACATACTGCCTGACCTCAAATTCCTGTTGCTTGTTGAAGGTATTTCATTGTCAGAAATGTCGGAATCAGAAGAACAAGCAGGTTTTACTAAACACAACTGATTTGACCAATTGAGCTCAATCGGAGTACCAGTACCTTGTCCATATTGATCTTCCTTACCACTACTCCCACTCTTAATCATACTTCATGCCTCGTTTCTATTTAAACTTTTTAAGTTTTAAATTTTCCTGGTTTTCTGAAGAGCACGTGGTTGTCAATCTTTTTTTTTTAATTTGGAATTTTTTCTGTACTCAGCACCGTTAAGACTCTTCCTTCCGTCATTCATTTTTCATGAGTATATACTCATGAAAAATGAATATATAATATAATAAAATATTTTGATAAATCTGTAAACATAAAATGTAAAACGCCGATCTTAAAAGGTTCTCGTCTAGATGACTCTGTAACAAAGGTCACCCTTTCCGCCCACGCCCGCGCAGTAGCATAAACATAAATAACTATCTAACATAAAATGAGAACTGGGAATTAGCGACTTTTACCAAATGAGATTTAACGTAGAAAACTCTGTCTATCCACAGTAACTTGTTTTTGCTGTGCACACAAACTAACGGCTTACCAAAGCGAGCGAGCGCCGCCCCCTGAACTCTGCCGCCCCTAGGCCTATAAGGCCTATTGACAAATCCAGGACTGCTGCGAGCCCTTCATTTTTCAGATAATAACGATACTAGGACAACCGACAAATTATCTATACATTACACGAATACAAAACATAATATATGTGCACTGACTGTAATATAAAAAAATAGTATCACATATATTTCGAAAAAACAAAACACACACACAAAACAAAAAAACACAACGACGACAACACCAATGGTTTAAATAAAATTATTTGGTTGATTTATGTAGAGTCGTTTTTGTGAAAAATCACCTCAAGGACGCTGTACATGCAAATATATAAAAGAAATTATACAACAATTAGAATTATATATTTTTTTAGTGTAAATCAACACCAATGGTTTAAATAAAATTATTTGGTTGATTTATGTAGCGTCGTTTTTGTGAAAAATCACCTCAAAGACGCTGTACATGCAAATATATAAAAGAAATTATACAACAATTAGAATTATATATTTTTTTAGTGTAAATGGTTAATTATGTGTACCTACGTAGTTGTATGAAAATAATAAAAAGTTTTATATCACAATCACCACATTCAAATTGTAGTAACTGAATTTAATTTTTCTTAAAAAATAAACATTTTTCTTAAAAAATAAACATTTTTCTTGATGACTGATGGTTGGCCATTTGTGAAAGTATATTTTTGTTTTTTCCTTCTAAATTGCATATAATTAATTTTTTTGTGCTAGTTTATTTTTTAAAACTCACTAAAGGAGGGGTTAAGAATGTGTCGTGACCCCCACTTTGAAAACCACTTTTACAAAACTTGTGGATGCACGCATCCAAAGCGTGAACAAATATTGATGAATTAGTTCGACGAACTACAAGGTGGGATAACTGGGTGCTCATGTTTTATATTGTAGGGAAACCACATACAAGACAGCGGAATTCGAAGGACAGTTGTATTCTGAAATTACTCATACTTGGGGTTATTTTATTCTTATTTTTACTATGAGAGGGTGGGTCTAGATATACTTGGTCGATAAATAAAATACACTGAATTGAGAAAATGAATGGTTGGTGTTTTTTTTATCGGTGGTCATCGTTTACAGCGCTTCATTTCTCTTTCTGTCATAGATCCCATCCCCACACACTTACAATATAATCGTTATTTTTTATTTAAAAACCAAAATATTCATTAGAAATAATTTATATGGCAGAACAACGTTTTCCGGGTCAGCTAGTTATTGTAAAACTGTGAGCAGTTCTCGACTCTTTGTCCTAAATATAATCCTCACCTAGAAATGAGATACCTGAAATGTATGTGATTAAAACATTTATGATTGTGTGGGAAATGTGGAGATCATGGAACTAAAATCCAATGGAAGCGGCATACCTAACTCAGAATGTATAAAACCGCCAAAACCAGTGTAGCTCTAAAAATTTGTGGCCGCCGGGAAGTGGGGATACAGACGGGGTAAAGGGGCCAGCGTGCGGGGGGAGGGCAGCCGCCAGGAGATAAGGGCCGAATTGGGAATGGGCTTCACATTTTTTTTTTATTATTAAAAAAAACGTTCGTAAATTTTTTATAAATTTTGAACATATGTATAATAGTTGTTTTATGAACAGGGAATGGTGGTGAAAAATAAGTAATGAAGAAAAGGGAAGTACTTAACAAAAGACTTTTGAGTAAGTTAAGTAATTTGAGACTACATTATTTAATTTTTAAAATGTCCTGTTGTATGTTACTCATCCAGACCACAAACAATCACATAAAAAACAGACATATCGTGACAATAATTCGAAAAAAAAAACCTAACGGAAGATACGATTATCTGACCAATGTCATGTTGAATTATTCCGACTGATGACGAAACTTATTACTGTTGGATACTAAAAAATATTTTGCTGACACCAGATGTTCATCAAAAAAATTATTCAAAGCATCAAGAGTTTATACTGCTTTCATCAATTCAGGATGGTAGACATATACAAGTTCACCCTACAGGCTCGTCGGATACATAGATAATATATCATGCTCCCAGGTGTCCAGCAGTCAAATGATCCCGTCTTCATGATATTGTCGAAAACAAAGAAATTTTGCTGCCACCAGCTATCCAGCACCTAAATAATTTACACAACATTGTCGGATATCAAGATATATCTATAATTAAAAATGACAATTCCAAAACCAACATTGACCTTATTATGAGTAGAACTAAAATTCACGTGCAATATGTCAACAAAAAAGTGCAATCAACAATAACTAATATATATTTTTTAATGTGATCACCTCACAAGAATCCCAACTGCTTCATTCTGGAGACTATGGCATCCCCAATTGGGGTATGTTGTGAGGCTGAAGGCAAGTGAGGAGGGGAAGGATATGGGGAAGAGGGAGGTGGGGAAATACCCGACTATTCAGATCTAGTCTCCAAATACGGCTAAAGCTACATTTTAATTCTAATTGTTGGTCACTCAGCCGAATAACCGAACAACTTCTGACCAGAGGCGGCCCGTGACAAAATTTGCGAGCAGTGCATTTCACAAAAAAATGGTAGCATGAACATGGGAAAATAAAGTGATTTAAAGGGCGCGACATACCTAGTACAAACCTTCACCTGTAGAGAAAATCCATTCGTCGTTCTTTCATTTGTGAAAATACTTTAATGACACGATTATTAATATCTGGTAAGGAAGATATCAAACTTTTTTCGATGCTCATCATTGCATGAAGCCGAAGCATGAAGACGATGTTGGGACACAGTGTTCCTCATAAATGTTTTTACATGTTTTAACGTAGAAAAACACCGTTCGCACTCAACAGTTGCCATTGGAATAGTACAAATTATGTTTAAAAGTTTAACCGTTTCACTAAAACACTCCACTAAGTTACATTTGATAAATTCGACGTTAATCGCAATATTTTCAGTAGCACTCATTTTAAATAAGTTTTTTTACAGAATAAAACTTGCGAAAACCGTTAAATGCTGTCAATACCGAAAACATACTCACTGCGCCAGGCTGGCGACCGATGGCGTTAAAACATAACATTGTAAATTAGTTCTAAATTCGTTAAACATAACTATTTCATTCCAAAGGTTCGGGACCACATTACGCAAGTTTAATGTTTTGTCATTTGCTCCGGCAATGCACGCAAGCACCATATGTCTTCTCTGCTTTCACACGTCAATCTTCGTATGGGTCTATCCCTGTCATACTCATTTCACGGGCACGGGCACTTCAGCATCTGGAGATGACCCCAGTAGAAATATACCTTCATGTGACGTCACGCCTAGGCATAACAAAATGTGCACGAATTCCTTTCTCTCATGGAAGGGAGTCCAGTCAATTGGTATGGATTTTGTAACGAATTGGCGGGAATTCTTCGTGAGAGGATGTACTAATTTACACTTCTTATGGATATCGAAGTTTGGAAGTGCAGTGCACGAATGCACTGAGGAAGGAGCCGCCTCTGCTTCTGACCCCGCCTTTAGCTGTTCAACACATACCATTTTTTTATATTTTTGTAGAAAAAAAATGTCACCGAAGACCAAACTTTCAGTTACATTTTTTACTCGAAATAATGTCAGGAATCACTGATTAGAGTAAGTCAAGTACGTCCCTTAATACCCTATATATATATATACACACACACACACGTATATATATAACATAAAATTCGAATATTTATTTATATATATGTAAATAACAAATAATCGAATATGTAGATATGAATAACACATAATCGAATATATATATGAGGGGAAGGAGATAGGGAAGAAGAAGGTGGGGAAGTACCCGTCTATTCAGATCTTGTCAACATAGCTAAAGCCATTTCAAGCAACATTTCAATTATTTTGGGTGGTCTTACACCAGGGCGATACTGATAGTATGTTCCACCTGGAACTTGACGGAAATATACCTTATATTATTTTTAATTATTAAATTTTGAGAACACAAATCAATCGAATAAAATTTATCTGTGCGCACCGGGATTTGAACCCGCGACCTCCGGATTGCTAGTCAAGAGCTTTTCCCCTCGACCACGGGGGCATGTCAATGTGAATTTTACATTACAGTGATTATTTTGTTTTACTTTATATACTATGAATTACAATTGTAAACATATGTAAAAGGAGTGATAAATTAGTAGGAAAAGAAATAAAAATAACAGTGCAAAAAAGACGAAGTAAAAACGTTTAAAAATGAATAAGCTAAACGATAAAATAAAGTAAATCAGAACTTTATATTTGTGCGTTATGATTTATAAAAAAATAAAAGTTTTTTGGTAACTTTTAATTATTATAATTTAAGTTGACTGATTCGGCCCATTGCCATTCCGAGATCACGTGATAGCGACGGGCCGATGGCGGTAGCGGTTGAAATGAACACGTCGACAATTATAAAATGTATATTTAAGCGATGTTTAAACACTTATATGTGAAAGGTAAGACCGTCTTTCTTTTTAAAGGTCTTCATAGAACTACTTTTACACAATTTTACGGCGCATTTGACCATTTTTCTATGTTTTATGAACGTTTTACTGGGAGCTCTATACGCGACCGAGGTGTAAAAGCCAATGTCAACCGTCTAAAAACCGTTCGGTAAATTTTTTGAATAATCACACTTTGGGTCAGTGTGCACACTTTACATGCCGTCTCTCTAATATCCATACTCTTAGGTGGAGATCCACAAAGAATGCAAGGCTGATGTAAGCGTAATGAGTAAGATTAAGAAAGGAACCCTCAGATGGATTGGGCATGTAGAGCGAATGAACGAAAAAAGGAGTGTAAGGAGAATATATGAAAAAATGATTAGATCAAAAAAAAAGTTTTCTCGGTGGTTAGTCATCATAATATGGATTTGTTTTGATCTCAATAATAATTTTAAAATATTTATGTCATCAAAAATGGTTGTTTGGCGGTCTCGATGTACTTTAAGGCACATTAAAATATATTGTTGAACTGCGAAAGAATTACAGGCAAGGTGTTTTCTTTTGGAAAACAACTTATTTTAATTTTTCGAACAATGTGAAAAAACAAAAACCTGCGAATGCATTGTGGATAATAAATACATAAGTAGAAAAACAAAAATAAAGTTAACAAAACATAGCAGTAGTTCCAATAGCAAGTGTATACATAGAGGTAATCAAATAAAACCTGCATGTGTTTAACTATGTCAGTATTTATTATTATTTTATAAAAAATCAATAATGCTTTTTTTTTCATTTTAGGGAAACCAAGTTACATTTTTCAGCTTACATGAGAAAAATTGTTCAAATAAAAAAAAATTATAGACTTTCTCATCAAAATCCCCTTAACCACTCAGAAACGTAAGCAGATATACACGTTAATATGACAACATCAGTCAAGTACAATAAGCGTGTTTTCACGTCATCGCATGTGTTTCCACAGAAATCGTTATAGCTCCGTTATTGTTCTAGTGACATCCCTAAAACAAATAGTAGAAGCTCCATAATAAATCAAGCTACCCATCACTATTCAAGTTGTCCATAAAAATACATAAAAAAACCTTTTCTGTCAGATACATGATAGACCGCCAAATTGCCTACCCACTGTTAGACATTGTTATTTTTTTATTAAATATTCTTGTATGAAATGATAAAAAAGTGAGGTGACAAAATTGTTTAGTATACACTTATACGATAGAATAAGTATTTTTTTATATAATCCGTGATTTTTGTACCGTTTTCACATAAAAACATCGCATCGAGTCAATTTTACATTTTTTATGTTTGCATTCTAAATTTTAATATTTCCAAATGTTAATATTTATTTGTAATATAACAATTTGTAAGCTTATTTTGTAACCTTTCAAAACCCGTTTTTAGTATTCGGCTACATTCAGAAATGTTTCATTTATAGAGCTTTAATTGTGAAGCGGAAATAAAATACAGTTTTTGTAAATCTGACGTGTCGTTTAATACTTAAAAAGTGCATATTCGCGATATATCTGAGTGGTTAACTAAAAATGTACATACATAATTACATATTTCGAGATTCAAAAGTAGAAACCAAACATTCGAGAAAAAATATTTTTAAAATCATAAATAAAAATTAAGCATTATATTAAACAAAAGTATAGGTAGGTAGCAGTTGATGTATACAAAAAGTTCAACTATTTCAGATTATCTTCCATTACTCACCAGTATCCAGCAAATTTTTATTTATAGATTTTAATGATATGATAGATAATATTATGTTTCAAAGTAGCCACAAAAAGCTATTTCTTTTTTAACAATACTACCCACCTCAGTAGAGAAATCAAGGAGTTGCTCCATAATGGTGCGTTTCCATGCTTGCCAAGGCTCGGCAAGCCTCCACAAACTCCAAGCGTCCATAAATCTTGCTTGGCATTTGGAAGCCGTTTACACGCTTGTGACTGCGTCAGTACGCTACCAACACCCAAGCATGGCGGACGCCGATCTTGTGTCGGCTATTGCGTTTGGTTTAACATACTTTTATTTGAAATGAAAGCAAAGTATAAAAAAACAATAAAATATTGTCTTGTATTATAAAAAAAAAGTTATTCTAACAAAAATCATGTTTTTTATTGTAATAAATCATCAATAAAATATTATTTATTTTTATTGACTTTTTAGGTAAATCCAATAAATTAAATTAGTGCATTCAAATTATGTACTTATACATTTTAATAAATCAGGCACGCCTCATACGTCATACATGTCTCATAATGTTAATTATCGATATACCGCATGGAGCAAAAACGGCGTGCATTCGCCGTCAGTTCAGAAATTACACTGAGTGTTTGCCGAAGCTTGCCGCTGGATCCGACCCCGACTGGATCGGCGGCAAGCTCTCGCAAGCTCTTGCAAGCCTACGCAAGCCAAGACAAACGACCTGTTTCCATGTTGGCGTTTGTGGAGGCTTGGCAAGCGTGGAAACGGGGCTTTACAATTTTAGATAATATAATATTATTATAATGTAACAATATTGGTACAAGACAAAATAAATAACAAGGCATGAAGATGCATGAAGACAACAACATAAGAAAAACCATAAATATACCAAACCACCCAAAGAAAAACATTTGGCAATGTGCTTCCCCATCCTGGAAAACAATTATAATGGTAAACAACTAGCAACACTGGCCAGGATTTGTAAAAAAAAAATGAGGCTTTCGACGCTAAAAAGAGAGATAGGTATACATAATGTACATTAAAATTAATTTGGTGAAATGGTGATAAGAAAACAGAAACCTTAACAAATAAAAATGTGGTGTCATGTGTTGGCGCAGGTTCTGAAGGTTGGTGCTGAAGTAGCATGCATTTGGCAGTGTTTAGTATGAATGGTAGTTTTCAAAATATTAATTTGTAATTGGAAAATTACAGTGGGATATTCCTCGATACATATCTGGTACAAGTGCTGAAAAAAAAGCTATTTGATACAAACTTGTCTTTGAAATCATCATGAAGGTCGGAGTAATCTACCTTTGACAGAAGCACTGTTGACTGCAAATTTGATGCGGTTGAGATAGTAGGCAGTCAATTGACCGATTTAGCTAATATTAAAACTCATTTCCACCACCCACCAATGTGTACTAAGGAGAAATTGCACAACTTTTGATCTGTGCAATTTAATCAAATCGATAAAAAATACATTTGAAAATTTATTCATTTTATGATGGCGATGGTCAAAAAGTGAGATGACAATACATATTAATGTAAATATACCTCAACAAAATGAAGATCTTAGGTTTGCTGATAAAATAATCATGGCGGCCCGGCCTTTATGTTCGCAAGCAGGTAATGATAGTAAAACTAGCAACACAATTCCTGAGTACAAGTACACCTTAGGCTTTATTTCTTTGTTCAAATTTCAGAATTCTTTTGGAACCGTTACATTAAAGCCTGGAATAACTTTTTGAATATGTCAAACTAAAAAAATATGCATATGTAATGTTAGCTGCTTAAAAACTACGGTAAATATCGGTTCGGACTGGCCACGCTTATTACGAATAATTTTTAGAAAAAAACTTTAGATTCGCCTTAATTACTATAAAAGGAAACTTTTTGGCTTGGGGGCGGCGGAAAATAATGCATTTTAATTTTCAATTGCGTAAATTAAAATTCACTTCGCGAATCTACACGATGTCAAATCGCGGCCATTAGGTACGTCACTGTTATGTTGGTATCCCTGATACATTGCAAAACTAAAATACTACTGTGGCCAACTTCGTGGGATACATGAATACGAAAGCTGCATGTCATCATAATTTTAAAAAACATCCCAGGTTTTGAATGGTTTGTTTGGCAAAGCAGGGTTTGTCTAGCGGGTTTGTGTAATTATGATTTTGTCTGTGAAATGAAAACAAATGTTAGTTCTTTGCAATGTATCAGTGATACCAACATAACAGCGACGTGCCTAATGGCCGCTGACAGTCACCGATCGGTTCGCGAAGTGAATTTTAATTTACGCAATTGAATATTAAAATGCATTATTTTCCGCCGCCCCCAAGCCAAAAAGTTTCCTTTTATAGTAATTAAGGCGAATCTAAAGTTTTTTTCTAAAAATTATTCGTAATAAGCGTGGCCAGTCCGAACCGATAATTACCAAAACTACATTGTTTCTCTGCGATTTTGTACTAAAAAAGGAAAGTTATTCAAATAAAATATAGAAAACAAGAAATAAAATAAATATTTAAAAAAATTAAGTTGCAGAATCAGCTGACGAAACCAGATTTGCTAGTGTTTTTATTTGTACATAAAGACTAACAAGATTTTCATTATTTGGTTTTGGGATGTTATGCCGTGTTTCGCTACCTTCTTCTTTAGCCAACGTTTCGGACAGCGTTACAGTGTCCATCATCAGGACAGATGTGTAATTGTTAGTGGTGAAATGTGTGCTTATGTACTTGGAAGCGATACCGTGTTGCCAGCTCCACTCCACTACGAGCTGGTATTACAGCATAGTTACTTCAAAATGGTTGTAGATTTCAATTGCCTCCGTAATCGGCGTGCTAACAACATTATTTCGCAATGTAGTTGAAGAAAAAGAGTTGAACATATTTCAACACACAGAATTGAATCATTTTTCGAGGATACAGAAACAATGTGGTCAGTAACAAACCAATTGCGTTGCAATTTAGTCATTTGGAAATAATTTAATTTAATCATTTACTGGAAAATAAATGCCTTCAGAAAATGGAGCTTTTTTTATACTTCTTCAGTAAATACATATAATAAACGGCACTTCATCATTGTATAGACAAGACAGAGAATGGACTATTAAAAAATCTGCAGACAATACACAAAATTTTGATTTTGAAGCTCAAACAACCACCTACTGTGCAGTATTTGTTAAAATATTTGACTTAATATCTAACAAAGGCTTCGAAGCACATAGTTATCAATTGTTAATAATTCAATATGAATAACCTCATAACTACAACTAAGTATTGTTATTATAAACTTATAATAATTAAAGATGTGGTTGGAGTATGAAAATGACGGCAAGGCATTAATTGGAAAAATGTTTAGAGAAAGCTGTAATAGAAGACTGTCAGCAAAATATAAACTTGTTTATGATGCATAATTATTATACTTGATTTTTTATTTAGCTGTCTGATAACTTATTTCCTTGGAACAAAATGAGCTTAGTCATTTTTTGTCTATTGGTGGGATATTTTAAGCTTTGATCTATTTTAGCCGCATGATAAAATTTCAGATTGGCATAAATTTGTATAGTTGCTCGAATTAAATGTAATCTGTGGTTAAAGGTGGCCGGCTGTTGGAGGGAGTGCTGGACTAAACTATCAAAAACGTCCGAATTGACGAAACGCTTTAGAGTATTAGCAGTAATATACTTGAGATAATATCTATTTAGATAAGTCCTATCCATACCGTCCGCAACAAGGCGGCCAATCAATGATTCTGTGGTTAAACATACCTTAAACACGTCTTGCGAAGAGTAGCACAGTCCACCCATATCTTTTAAAGTTATAAGTTTATGAAACCACAGCTTGTTATTGGCGAGCAGACTTTCCGCACACTGCTCACATTTGATTTGCCTAATTAGTATTCGAGACACAAATCCAGAAATATAACCGACCATTTGATTTGTCGCGCCGGTTAAATGTGGTCGATTCTCGTTGAGAAGTTTAGCAAATATTTGGCAATTATTTGCCACCTCCAGATCAGAATGAAGTCCGGAATGTCGAATATATTCTTGATATCTCTCGCAATAGAGTCTGCACATCATGGAAGTACTGTTTATAATGTCAATTGAAGATGAATTTAAACTGGTGAAATTATCCAACGGGTTACAATTAATTCTCAAAGAATCTCGAAGCTCTAAATAGTTGAGTATTTTTTTATACGCAGCTAAAAAATGTAGTAATTTTGGATCATTGTCAGGTCCCTCGTGTTTTCTCGTGCAGCCTAAAAATAGTTGTATGTGATCTTGGCTGATTCTGTACGTTGAGATATGTGATAACATTTTTCTGTCGTCTATTAAATCACAATACAAGCCTTTCAAACTTTCTATGCAAATGATTATTCCGAGAAAACCAATTTTGTCTGATTCTACCAAGATATTTTTTGAGGCGTAATTAATTATTTGAGGACTTCTATTTCTTCTAAAAATCACTCTTTCCTTCTTAGTTAAATAAGTAAGAGAAAGAATGTAATCTTTAAGTGTTTCCAAAAATGTGAAAATTTCTTTTTGGTTTTTGGCATCTAAAGGATGTTTACTTCCGGAACAATTAAATTTTTCCACATACATAATGTCAAAAAATGTATTCATCATAGTAACAAAATGAACAATCTCGTGTGAATTTTTAAACGATGATGACTTGAGTTCTTCGTCACAAAGTATTAAAGTTTTGGCTACATTCCCACTAAGCAATTGTGTTGCTAATTTTACTTTCATTATTTGATTTCTAAAATATATACGCGATGGAGTTATTTTATTGTTAAATTTAATACAGTCGTTGTGTTGCAAGTTATTCAAATTTTGTAGAAGTTGCCAATTGATTTTATTATTATCTTTGTCAAATAAGAGTATTTTACGTTCAAATGTGTGTTTCACCATTTTCATCACACTACAGGGATCTAGAAAAACGAATACCTTTGCTCCAGTAGAAGGATGAGGGAAGTGCGTTTTCATTTGTTTTGGATCTCTGAACCGACAACCTAGTATATGGGCAGCATTATTGTGTTCATAGCACGCTTCAAATGTAATACTGGCAATCTCTACTCCTACTTCATGACACTTTCGAAGGCACGTTTTCATTAAACTTGCTTTTAATTCAGGTTCCACGTTGTTCATTAAAAAATATCCAACGGGAATTTTCCAATTTTCAGTTAAGGAAACCACCATAAAAACTAAAACCCTGTTGGCTACTTTGTCGATATCTTCTGAACCTAAACCGACATCTACTAAACCTGTGATTTTTCCCATAAATATTTCTTGTGAACGAATTTCCATTTGATCAAAAACCAGCGAGCAAATCACCCGTTTTTCTGTGGCATCACACTTTTTTTTAAGCGCTACGAATGCCTCAACCGTAAATCCTGGCTTGGCGTTAGTTGAGCCGTACTGCTTGATAAGTGTGCGAGGATGGGGAAATACATTTTTAAAAGTTTGTCGAACAAATCGATAGGCTGTTGATGAGTAATAATTCAACATTAAAGAAAAATCAGTTAAATCTTCACAATACTCTAATTTCCAATTAAGTTCATCATCTAGTAACTTTTTTGCGTTAAGTATCCGTATTACTTCTGCCAACGGCGGAGTCCTTTTTTTAAGCCTTCGACACTTGCGTTGAAGACTTATATTATGTTTGGTTTGTTTTACTCGGAACCGAATACTTTTTGGTAGTTGACTCTTCAAAACAATCTTACTAAGAGTACCATCAGAACTAGAAGCAAGCCCCTCTGAAGACGGAGGAACAGGTTCGTCTGGAGTAGCAGATCTCTGTGAACTGTTGTTGAACTGAAATAAAATAAAGTTTAAACCATACAATTTTTTTTTTACGAGGCTCTGAAGAAAATAATTTCCCTCAGGGCCTATGCCATCTTAGGGGAGCTGTGTGGAGGGTCTTTTTTAGGAAAGGAAGTTCTGAGAAGGAAAAGGGTAAGACGGACATATAAATTCATCCCTCCAACTGCGATGCAAGGCAGATGTCAAAAAGCCTCCCTCGACCAGTCTCTCTCTATCCGGCCCGCCACGCAGTGAGTGGGCAGACTCATCCGCCGCCTAGACATTGATACACCTCACCCCATGAACCCAGGCACCCCAACTAAGT
The DNA here is from genome assembly GCA_917563855.2 of Limnephilus lunatus. Lineage (NCBI taxonomy): Eukaryota > Metazoa > Arthropoda > Insecta > Trichoptera > Limnephilidae > Limnephilus > Limnephilus lunatus. The sequence continues at coordinate 51,618,790 of OU830592.1, forward strand.
CACCAAATAAATATAGTCAGAAGCATGAGACAAAGAAACAGAGAGGCACGCTTTATCGTGTTGGTGATGAAAAAATGAATAAAAATTTATCTTGTAAACCTACCATGAGACACGGTACAGCTGTTTTTTTCAAGAACAGCTTTCCACTTTTGGTGGTAAGTTGGTCCTGTTCCTGGAAGTGAAGAGAACAGATCCGCGTAGAGCAAGTTGGTAGCCACAACTCTTCTTGGCGATCATGCCGGACAAACTGTATCCATTCCTTACGATTGGGGTGACTTTGGAGAGGGAATCTAAACAAAAGCATTTTTATATGTAAACTATTATGGTAAAACTTATTCCAAATTATTTCCTGCAGCACATTATAATGCAATGAATAATTCATATGAAAGAATGGGGTTGAACAATACCTAGGAGGATAAATATTCCACTAACCGGTGCATTTTTATCAGGCACAGATTTTGGAAATTACACTACTTTTCAACTTAATTACTGCGGCGTATCTGAAGCGAACGGTTATCTTCAACGTACCTTGCAAGGTTAGCTTTCTAAGGTTAACAACACCCTCGACAAAGGCAATCTAATAACAAAAAAAATACTGTTGGAATACAAATAAGAGGAAATGAGTTTTGCATGTAGACTTTTTTAGCTCGTTGCGAACCCACGCCTACACGACTTATTTTGTAAATATTTACGAAAAATACGCTTACCTGTGGAAACAAATTCCTTTGGTTTTTCCACAGTTTTCGGTGTTGTTCTTGCAATGTCTTAATACGCAAGCCAGCATCTTATTTAGTTCTTCGCACGATTTGTGTATATCACGCACTTCATGGACTTGCATCATAAATGAACTAATACCACATACCACTTGCATGGACTCGTAAATAAATAAAAATAAACCGTCAATTTTTTTCGAAAACCGTGATATCGCGTGATATTTGGTGATATTATTGACTGCCACCCAGGCAGTGTTGCCAACTCTCAAAAATATTTATCCTTAAACTAAACTCAAAAACCCCTAGAAACCGGCGAATTACTTGAAAATACCCCTAAAAAAAATTTTTTGTAAAAATAATTTAAATGATATGCTGTAATGTTTTTTTATAAACTTTATTTATAAATTATTTAATACATCAAATTTTGCATCATTTTCTTGAGAAGAATCAGATTTTTTTAAATCATGCATTTAGTAACTTTGAATAAGCTTAACATTTCAGGAGATGGATTAAATATAGTGCAAGATCCACCATTTCGATTTAATGTGAAGCCTGACTTCTAGTCACCACAGAGTAGTTGGAATATAATAATTGCACTAGATGTCGCCCTAAGTCAACAAATAAAATTGTGAAGTGTGTGAGTGCTCCGTGTATACGATGTAGTAAAATTTTTAAAAAATATATGGAATCACTAAACCCCCAAAAATATCCCTAAACACATTAAACCCCTAAAAAAATCCCATCCCACTTATTTTCCCCCTAAATCCCGGGAAACCCCCTAAGTTGGCAACCCTGCACCCAGTCTTGAAATTCCCGCAATAAATGTTCAAAATTCCCACATTGGGGAGAGCAAACTATCAAATTCCCCACAAGTTTCTTCATCTTTCTCCCTTCAAAATTTTATTGAAAATAGCATTTTTTATTTATTAAAATTGATTGACGTATTATTCCATACGCAATATAATATTGAAGCAAACCTAATGAAATATATAAAAAAATCAATACAGTGTGCCGATAAATTGTATGTCAGTAGAAAAAAAGTAAACATAAAAAATAAGGTAGTATAATTATACAAAGGTGTGCCAGGTATGGCTAAGATAAAAAAAAATTAACTTCAAACTTCCTCTATCTTTTTTAATCCCTTTTCGAGTAGCCATGAATGCTACCATAGTATCTGCATGAAGACGATTTCTATTTTCTGTTTTCAAATTTTTAAGAATACTGAATTTTCTCTCAACCGCGTTGGAAAACGAAAACACGAGCAATAAACACATTACAATTTTTTTAATTTGGGAACAAGTATCGTTCTGTATTGTTTTTTAGGCGAAACACTTTAGCCCAGTAACTTTCAGCAACATCATTTATATTCATACCATGTAGGGAGAAATCAAGAATAGCGGGATCCATCTACCGTAGAAATTCTATGATTAACAAATGCATGTGTCTTCGAGTTAGGATGATACGCCCGCGTAGTGTGGCGGGTTCAAACTTAAACTACAAACTTAAAATCAAGGAGGAACAAATAAAAAAAAGCTCTTGGTGTTACGAGTTATACGTTTATTCTGATACAAAAAGCAGGTGTTAATTATTATTCTAACGTTAATCTTATAACTAGGTACTTAATTAATTATTATTTTTTATTGGTAAACTAATGTTTAAGACAAGATTTTTATGCATAGCACAAAGGGTAACAATTATTATAAGCAATAATTATTAGCCTGAAACACTCCATCAACATTGAAAAAATCTTTCTCACAAAAAATAAAGCCTTTCTCACAAAAAATAAAGTTGGTTGTTTTCAGGTGAAAAAATGTAATAAGCAGTAATTGTTGAATGAAACACTAGTATATATTGAATCATTTGGCGGGTGAGAGATAAGCCGACGTAGCTCAGTTGGGAGAGCAGTTGACCGGATATCAGAAGGACGCGGGTTCAAGTTCCGTCGGCGGCATTTATCTTTTCTCGGGAGATTTTTTCAATGTTGATGAGTGTTTCAGGCTAATAATTATTGCTTATAATAATTGTTACTTAATTAATTAGTCTTAAAATTAGAAAGTCTGTTTGCTTAATTCTATGGTAAAAGTCTTTATGTAGTTTAATCACTTCGGCAGTTAAAACAAATAAAATGTTCAGTCACTTCCCTTTGGTTGCTGATGATGGAGTCTCCGCGTATAACTGATCGTCCTGGGTGATATACTGGCACTTAACTAATTTATTATTTGTTTAACTTATTATTGCACAAATCAGACACTTGCGACAGTTCTTTGTAGTAAAAATTTGTGCAAAGAGGAAATTGCACAAATCCCTGGTCGGGAGGTCACGCGAGTTTGCGGACGTGGGTGAGCCTCGGTGGAGCCCTGGCCGGGCTGCAACGAAGAGTCTTGGTACCCCCTGGTCGGGAGATCGATCCGCGTGGTTTCGCGGCGCGTTTACACAGCGCCTGGTCGGCCCGCAAAACGGTGACTGACTGGGCGGAGGAACCGTGTCCTCGGTGGACCGGGTGGACGGTGAGCGGCGACCCGTAGGGCAGAGGAACCGCGTCCTTGGCGGACGGTGAGCGGTGACTGACTGTCGTGGTGAAATTCTTCCATCAGCCTCATTGGGCCCTAGCGTAGATCTTCGTAACTATTTCCATCGGCAGCGGCATTTATTGTCAAACGAAAAAGATTTATTGCCCCTCGCTCGGCTCGGCGATGTCGGGTTTGTCCGGCATCGCAATGGTTTGGGGTTGTATTAGCCAGGCAATATTGGGTCGCATTTGTTCGTTTGCCATTGCCGAAAATCTTCTGGCTTTTCAATTTTTATTACGCTTCTTTGGCCTTCGCCGCTAGTTACAAATTTTATAATTACATATATTATCCTTTTCTAAAATTATATGACTACTTGCCTAAAATTTTAAGATCCCTTTGGGTTTACCGCCTTATTCACGCTAGTTAAGCCAGCTGGGAAAAATATTGCACATCTTTTTCAATTCTGTGAATTTTTGGCATTAAAATACCTAAAGGTACATCAAGGGTCCCAAACTTCAGGAATCCTCTGACTATTATCGTTTAGAAATAAATGTTACAATGCTGCCATAAAATAAACTAGGAAATCTTCCACCCAATATTAATATTTTTCAAAAAATATCCTGAATCCCCGCATTTTCCCCGCAAAATGGTGTTCCCCGCAAAATACCCAATTCTTGAAATATCTTAAAAATTCCCCGTAATTTGGGGAATTACCCACAAGTTGGCAACCCTGCTGCCACCGACTGTCAGTTTGGAATTAGTATTGCAAGTATAAATAAACTCAAATAAAGATAATGTGGTTCTCACTTTGATTCCATCAAGTAATTTTTAAATACTAGGAACCTAGCACTGCCATAAGCAATTTCGGTAGGACAAAAGTAGCTGTATTTGTTTGTTTATTGATATCCTGAATCATTCCTGAGTGCAAATGATACCGCTTCAAATTCATTTACTTATCGACATCTACAAAGAAATAAATAGGAACTCGCCCGTGATGGCAACACTGATGCGCTTTATCTATGGTTGCCTTTGTTTTGTACAAAGTACATGCAAAGCAGCGTTGCCAACTCTACGTCCATAAATGAACTAATACCTAGATCGATATCTTCGGGCTTTTTGTATGGAACGGGTGTCAACACTATTTGACCATAAATAATGCTCATTCCGCGATTATGACGTCACGGACCATCGACAAGGATAGAGGAAAGTAAAAAAAAAAGATACTACCTTGGACAATATCAGTACCTACCCAAATCATTAGCCTAAAAATTATTTTAAAAATAAAATGAAAAACTCATAATTGCATGTAGAATTTTATTGCTTTATACAGAATAACACAAAAAAACGGAAATACAATCATGTGCAAACACATTTAGAAGGAACTTAATCATAATTAATGAAAATATGAGTAATAATAATAAAAAAGGAAGTGTTTGGATAGATTTTTAGCCCACATGGGAGGCCTTGAGGAAAAAATTCTCTCGGGGCCTATGTCATCTTTAGGGATGCGGTGTGGAGTCTTTTTAGGAAAAGGAAAGGGAGGAAGTTTTGAGAAGGAAAAATGTACAGAGGGGTAGTTAGGAATCTGGGGGTCAATATGTTCAAGAGTGATGGATGTATGAATCTATCCGTCTTACTGCGGCTAAGGCGATGGTTGACCGAGTATGGCTGCAGACGTCTGAAGACAATGTAATAACAGAGTGCAATTCACACACGGTACGCTGCTCAGCCCAGGGAACACGTTTGGTTCTGAAATAAACATATTCATCACATTAACCAAAGTTCGCAAGCAAAACATATAATATTATCTCCTTTAATGAAATATAAATCCAGATGTATACCTGTATAATCTTCCACTACTTTTTTGGCAGCAAAACGCACGGTACTCGGCCCAGGTAGAACACGTTTGGTTCTGAAACAAAAAAAAATTCATTACATTACCCAGCCTCATCCTATGAACTATATCCTACCACTGCAGAGTATAAAAGAGAAAATAAATTAAGAACAACGACCACGCGTCTCGGATACACGCCTGTCATATTAAATATCTTAATAATAATGGAATTGCTGTGTTTGAAGAAATAATAAATGTATTGAATATCTTTATAATAAGAAAGACTCAGTGAATCAGCATATATCTCTATGAATAAAATAGGTTGATGCCATATAGAGTATAGAGAAGACTTTATACCTTTTAAACTGTAATTGTGGTCTTGGACGGCACCATTCGTGCTGGACACTCCAGGTAGAATATGGATAGTCTAAAAATGAAAATAGATACAATTTTTAGGTGAAGTTAGGGAAAAGTTACAAAGTATATTAGGAACACTGAACAAACAAAAGATACGCACCTGTATTTTGGTATCCTACGATCGTTTACGTTTTCTTTAGGTAAACCCCGATGTGTTCCGATTCCATGAAGATTAAGGGTCGGCAAAGCGTCTTTTTTTAACGTGCCATTGGAATTTTTGCAGTTATTAGTGAAATGGGAACCAAACATAACCACAACTTCCCAAAATCGGATAAGCAATAGTCAGATCTGCCGATTCTCAACGCCCATTCCCATAACGACTCTCATTATTTTCGCAGTTAGGTACTCTGCGTCGAACTGAAACACTATCCTCACAGCCTTCGACACTGAAACGATATTTAGGAAGCATTTTTTCAAAATATTTCGTTGTTTTAAATGTTCGGATTGTTTCGGCCAACGTGCTATTTGACAATTTGACATATAATACCATAGATATCCCACCGTATATACCACTCAGTTCTCAAAAGTTTTTCTATGGAAATTGTAAGATTCCTATTGGTAGTCATTACTATGACGTCGTCATGATCACGTGACCGTGTTACAAAAACTGACGGAGTTATACCCCCCTGTCTACGTCTTTTTACGTAGATCTACGTATTTTAGGTCCTTCCTGAAAATCTACTAACTTCAATCCAGAATCTACGTATTTTTTGTCAAATTGTACAAATTTGCAAAATAACATAACTCATTAGGCTGAAGAAGCATATTTTCCGTTACTTTACGGTGGCGCCCCCGTCTCCGGGGCAAAGTATGTGGCGCGGACTCCAACAAACGTTCCGTTTCATACTAGAGTCCGCGCCGGAGTTGGGATGTCTAGGGAAATTACCCTAGATCTAGGGGAGAAAAATATTTTTTAGGCAAAAGGGAAATCAGCACAAATCTAGGAAAATTTCGAACTATTACCAATATTTTTTTTTTATTGGAGTTGTAATCTTCTACTTCCCGGTAAAATACACAATTTCAGACAAAGGCATCGCTAAGTTATTTATTGCTAGTATTTGACCCTAACTGTTTACTCCATATTCATGTTTTTTTCCTAAATATTGCCTATTACCCCACATTTGCATAATTACCAAAACTATATTTCGTTTTATTTAAACCTTAGGTTCTCAACGTGGGCAATAAATAACGCCTTGTGGACGTTTGAGACTTTCAGGGGACAGTAGAAGACCCAAAGAGAGGGCGTTGGAGTGGCACAGTAATGGCGAGGGCAGGTAAAAAATATAGTCTAAAAAAAAAAAACACGCTCATCACGTACTAATAAAGCAAAATAAACTTTAATATTGGTTAATTTTTGATATTTTATGTATTGTTATCATTTTTATTTTTATCACGTGTGCAAAAATTCACATGTTTCGGTAGTTGAGGAAGTGGAAGAAAATTGAATCCATTAACCCCCCCCCCCCCCCCATAAGAAAGAAAGGGGGTCTCTAAAAAAAATCTCAAAGTGGGCGGTGGGCAAAATTGAGAACCAAGAGTGAGAGGCAAGGTTGAGAACCTATGATAAAGCATAAAAAAAAAATTAAAATTTGCAAATAATGCATTAAAAATAATAGATACATTTCAAATTAATTACTATAAGAAATAACTAATTACGTTCACCTACCCTAACTTCTATATTTCACTCAGAAAAAAAGTACGTAGATCTACTAACTTTTCATAATCCAAATTATACGATTCTACGTAATTTTCTAGTCCGATCTACGTCTTTTTCAAAAAACGGGTTGGCAACACTGATGCAAAGTACTCAAAAGTACTACATGCAAAGCCGAACAAAGCAACAAAGTCATGAATGGTTTATTCAGGTTAGTAAGTTAGTATATTTATGGGTTTATTTATGAAGGGATTGGTATATTTATGTTTATGAAAGTCAACAAAGCTGGCAGGTGGTCACTGGAGTATATTTATGATCACTGGTCATTTTGTTCTCGTATGGGATGATTTTAATGAGAATGTACTTATCAAAATTTATGAATGATGTCTGAAGAAAACGAACAACTGTAAGCTAAGTATTTGTCTTATTTAAATGCGTGTGTAAAACGTGGGATAAAGTTAAGCACTCGCTCTTATCAATATAGACAGTGATACAATAATTGTGGTGCAATTTTCTACATGTTACAAGCCGTGCTTTATTTCGATAAAACGTAGTATTTTAATAAGTAAAGAGGTTCGGGAACGTTGATATTATGATGAATTTCAGGTCGAAAAGGCATAATATAGTTTGTAGAGTTCCATGCCAACTCAGAAACGAGTCAACTCAACACCTCTTTGAAAAGTCAAAAGCATTGGTATATTTATGGTCAAAAGCTATAAAAAAAAGTAGAAAACTAGCCCATGACATGGGCGTTGCCAGGTTTTGATTTAGGGTGGGGCAAAAAAATAAAAATATAGAGTATGTAGGTACCGAAAAAAGTAGGCTCTATGAATACAAAGAATATGAGTGGAAGAAGGAAAAACCATCATGAAGTGCTATAAATTTGAAAACGCGACGCGGTCGACAATCCCAGAGATCACGCATCGGCCAGCCAGGGTGGGGCAAGCGCCCCACCGTGCCTACGCCCATGGCCCAAACGTTACCTATAGCATTTTTTATGTATTATTTATGTGTTACTCCGCTTCTTGGTTAATACAGAATATTTCTTATTCAAATAGTTAAATTTAGCTTTAATATTACGAAAAGTTAGTATTTATGTCGGGGGAGACGGAAAAATATGCGTGTTATGTTTTAATTTTGTTAAAATTATTTTTTTAATGCTGTATACGAACTTCGCCACGCCATATGTATATTTATATATATGGCGTGGCGAAGTAGCGTGGCGATGTATATTTATATATATATTACATTTCATAGACAATCAATGCTACCATCATAGAAAAATTATTATTGCCATATAAAACAATAATTTATTCATGTTATGAAGTGAATGCATTATTGACAAGATTGAACCTGTATGTATAACTAACAAAAGAACATGATAAGAAACGTATTAGAATAATTACACATACCCGTTGGACAAACCATGCCACACCATGTTTGCCATACAAACTAATCAAAACCTGTGATGTATATCTTATTTGTTGGATGACGCACAGATATCGCAGCTTGAACCTCAACCCAGTAGTACTGGGAATAATTCGAGTTATGTACTATTGTTTTTATTTTGATTAGAATTTATTGTGTAAGGTTGGTACTTCCGACAAATGTCATACTTAATTGTCTATTCATTAAGAGAGGAATATTCCGTAATATCCGTGTATAGAACTTCGACAAGGAACATTCCGTATTATCCGTGTAGCGGGCTTATACATTTTTACCATTTTTTTCACTTTTAATGACTTTTCAAAAGAGGTGTCGAGTTGATTTCATTCGAGTTGTCGGGTCACCAGTTTGTAGCTATTGTATGAGTTTGGCTTGGCAAGTGAGCATGCTGGCAGTGCCAGTTGGTCGGGGCCGGTTCTGTTAGACCTCAGACCGCACCATAGAGGTGATTCAGTACATTGGCAGAGACACTTCTGCCCCAAACCAGTGTTGGGGAACTTGTGCTGGAGTTTGAGGCCAGACAAGTCTTATTCGGTTCCATGACAATTCAGAATCTTGCAATTTCAATGGTGAGTTGGGGTAATTTGACGGCCGGCGTAGTCCAGTGGTAAGGCGCTTGACTCCCACACCGAAGGTCGCGGGATCGAATCCCGGCGTGGCAAATAAATTTTATTTGATTAATTTGTTTCACAATTTATTCATTTAAAATAATATATAGTATATTTGCGGCATGTTCCAGAGTGGAAGATACTCTCAGTATTGCCCTGGTGTAAGATCACCATTCAGAATTGAAACGTTGCTTGAAATGGCATTAGCCGTGTTTGGTGACCAGATCTGAATAGCCAGGTACTTCCCCACCTTCCTCTTCCCTATTTTCTTTCCCCTTCCCACCACCTTCATTCACATTAAAAAAAAAAATGCCCCGTTCTTATCGGGCAATATTCGAGCAGGTTGTGTGTACATGGCTCGTGCCTTGTTTTTCAAATAACTCGTGTGTTTTTCTAACTACATTCATAAAATTTCAGCATACGTGCAAAAATTAGTGATATCTATTAGAGTTCGCGAAATAATTTTATCTCTTTTGGGAAAGAAATTACGCTAGATTTAAACAATAAATTTTCGAAAGTTAACAATGTCAGACAGTCTCCGACAATTTGAAAAGATGAAGCTAAGTGTTGGGTGTGAGAAGACAAATAACTGGATCACATCAACAAGATAAGTCATATATTAATTTGTTTATGTTTATGTTATGAATCCCTAGGTCTGCTATCGAACCAGTGTGCAACCAATGGACCGCGAGACCAAATATTGTTGTATTTTTTCAATTTCTCAAAAATTTCTTTCAGTATGCAAGAAAAGGTTTCGGAGCACTGAACTTGAATAAATTTCAACGCTGCGTTAATTGACATGGGTCACATTATTAGAATTTCCAGTCTGATTTGGGGTCCATAAAAGTTTCACATTTGTACCTCGCATCTCAGATTGTCATTTGCTGGTAAACATTAAGGACTGTTCTATAAATAACTGAGTTCACGGAGAACACGATCATACTTGAGTATTTATTTACTGATGAATACGCTTTACTAGATGAACTTAGCGATGTGAAGTTAACAATTTATTTATGTTCATCTGATTTATGTAACTGCTCATGTTTATTTTCCCCGGTTTTGTTTTTTTTCTATTCAGTTTGAAATCGATACTTTTAGTGCATTTCAGAAGGTAATTTGTTATTCGTATACCGATGTATTCATACGAATGATACGTGATTATATTGGAGTTTGAATTGTGATAGGAAAGTTCGAAACAAGACGAGCCAAGAAGATACATCTTGCCGTTGAACAGAATTAATTATTAATTCGGATATCGAAATGTTTAGCATAAGTGAAGCTGTTTTTAGGAGGCAAACTCTATCAATGCTTGTATAGTTTGTAGCAAAGATATTAGAAACCCGTGATATGCTATAGGCAGTTTGAACCATAAATAATGCGCTACCTCGTGTCGCCGATATTGCCAACCAATACTATTACACACCTTCGCTTACGCTAAAGTATCCGCCCCTTTTCGAACTCACACTTGAAACTTGTCGTTTTCGTTGGCACTAATACTTAGGACAGATTTCTATGCGTACAAGTCTCGACTGCATTCGCAATTAGCAATACATTCAAATGACAACGAATAAAGATTGCAACAATATAAATCGATAGCAATCGGTATTTTAATTTTAAAATTATTCCAGTTGAAATTTGGATGAAAAATTCTTATTCTCAGAACCGATAAATCGGAATAAGTGTGTCCAAATCGTAACGTGTCCCATTCGTAACAAATCCACATCAATTGTTTCTAATCTATTTAGAATTTTAACAGTTTTTGGTTTTGTTCAATAATGTTAATCACAATAACACTCAAATTGTGCTTTTGTTGTAAAAATCCATAAAAATAAATTCTAATTTTTTACTAATGTTAATTTATTTTGTATTTGAGTACTTCACAAGAGTCCCATGCATCTGTGTACCATCCCACTCTGAATGCTGTCTAACAGCCATCTCATCTTAAATATGCTTTGTAAAAACTAAATAGAAAACACATCGAATCATAGTATGACCGGTCAGTGGTTGAGTGGGCATCGCGTTTGGGTCCCACCCAGGCGTTCCGTGTTCGATTCCTCGGCTGGCTAAGTCCTCCATCACGACTCAAGCAACATTTTTGGCTTACTGAGGTGGTGGTAGGAGATTTTCAAATATTGTCGGGTTTTTCGTTACCCGGGAATGTTTGTCTTTCATTTTAAAAAAAAACGAGTGTGCTTTAGACCACACGACTGAAGTAAAACTTCACTAACTTGTAAAAGAACACATGACCTTGGGGTGACATTGACATTGGGGTGACATATAACATTGGGGTGACATATGACTATGGGGTGACCTGTGACCCTGGGGTTACTTAAAACTGTGGGGTGACCTATGACCTTGGGGTGACCTACTACCTCGGGGTGACCTACGACCTTGGGGATACCTACGACCTTGGGTTAACCTATGGCATGGTTATTCAACAAATGATTCCTTGTGCTCGCATCTCTCCATAACACTTCGTAACGCATTTACCAGCTTACTCCCTAAGTCAAGCGTGCGTCAAGGCCCGACCGTCCACCTCGCCCTATCAACGTTCGCATTGATTACCGTTCGCATCACACTTTTCGTAACATCACTCTTTTCGTAATGCATTCACCAGCTTACCCCCAAGTCGAGCGTGCGTAAAGAAGTTTACTACTTCAACTTCTTGGGGAGTAAGCTGGCGAATGCGTTACGAAAAGTGTTATGGAGAGGTGCTAGCAAAATGAATCATTTGTTGACTAACCATGCCATAGGTCACCCCAAGGTCATAGGTCACCCCACGGTCGTAGGTCACATCAGGGTCATAGGTCACCCCATGGTCTTATGTCACCCCAATGTCATATGTCACCCCAATGTCTTTTTTGTTATGCTTCTCCCCGTCCCGCGAGCCCCCCCCCCTTCATCCCTCTCTCACCCCTGCCAACCCCCCCCCCCCTTCGTTTCCCTCCCCCACCCCCGTTATCCTCTCCCTATCGGATCAGTCGTCCCGGATTCCCTTCCCCTTCTCCTTCCCTTCCTGCCGCTTAACTTTATGAATTGCACACATTTTTCAAACTGATCACGCGTCAAAAAATATACAAGTTTCATAACGCCAGAGGTTACCGTTAAATGTATATAAACCTTCACGGACGTGCCCACACCAAAATACCAAAGTTTCATCCCATTCGGATGTATGGTAAAGGAAATAATTTCATAATGCTAGAGCTCACCGTTATACTCCTATATATAGAAACCTCCGCGGGCTCGGGCCCAAAAAATCAGCAAAGTTTCATTGAAAATCGGATAAATGGTACACATGTGGAACAAACAATTAATTTTTTGTAAAAAATAAAGATTTGAAAAGAAAAGCATCGCATTTTTTTCTACCACCAATCAGCATTGACACCAATCTACAAAAAAAAAAATTCAAAAGAAATAATATGTTTGTATATATATATTTTTTTTTTTACATAGCCCTGCTAATTTTACGAAATATCGATAGTCGGTTTTTAAGAGAATTCGCGTCCCCCTCACTAGCTTCGTCATGGCGGCGATGTTTGCTTTACCGGGGCCTTACGTCAATTATAACTTTGAATAATCATTAAAAAATGATAACTCACTCTAATTTTGTTCTTAGCGGTGAAATAAAACTCAATTTATCTTGAAGTTCACATTGCTTGTCGTATTTTTACATAGTTGCATTGAACAAGACGGCATTTTGAATAAAACGGGCACAAACCGCGCTCGGTTACGACACAAAATCAAATAAATGAACGAATTCTTTCCGTATTCATACTACGCGCATTACGCCGTAGTCCGCCCACGGTCTGGCGGCCAATGTAGCATATCTCCCCTTGTTTCTCTTATCTGTGGTTTGTAGCCTATCATTTATGTTTAATGTAATACTGGTACAATTGTATTTTAAAAACACATTGAAATGTTAAATTTTGTAATGTTTTTGATATGATAAATTGAATTGAATACTATTTTTGACTGGAAGAGACAAGAATGGGCAAGAAGGGTGGGTAAGCAGTTGGAAGATTCAAGAACAGACAAGAGGAGACAAGTAGAGTCAAGAAGGGACCAAAAGATGAAAGATACAATAAATGGCAAGAAGATGCAAGAAGAGGCAAGAGGATCCAAGAAGAGGCAAGAAGTGACAAGAAAAGCCGCGAAGGGCCACGAATAACCATGAAGAGAAGATCCACGATGAGCCAAGTGAAGACGAGTGTGGTATACGCAAGCTTGCTTCAGCATGGCAACATTTACGGAAATAGCCGAACGCTTCCGATGGCACCCGAAGTCGGTAGTCGGAGGCAGGCAGCGCGTGGTACATCGGCCGCTGAGCGCTCATTCTCTCGTAGACCGTAGCATAGGACATACTATTACACTGTAAACTTTATAACGTCAATAAACTCGTCTATTACGATCTTATTCTCCTCATTACAAATTTATTTAGTTTTGTCTTGATTCTAAGTCTATCGAGGACATTAAGAAGAGAGGAGAAGAGACAAGAAGATTAAATAAGAGACGAGAAGATTCAAGAAGAGGCAAAAAGAGACAAGACGAGCCAAGAAGAGGCAAGATCCAATAATATACAGGAAGTGCCAAGAAGAGACGATAATGTTCCAGAAGAGACAAGAAGAGCCAAGAAGAGAGGAGAAATCCAATTAGAGTCAAGAAGATGCAAGTAGAGCCAAGAACGAGAGGATCCAAGAAGATGCAAGGAGAGCCAAGAACGAGAGGATCCAAGAAGATGCAAGGAGAGCCAAGAAGAGACAATGAGAGACAGGAAGTAGCAAGAAGAGCCAAACAGAGCCCAGAAAAGATGAGAAGATTCAAGAAGAGCCGAGTCGAGCTGAGGAAGAGTCGAGAAGATCCAAGAAGAGGCGAAAGGAGCCATGAAGTGACAATAAGAACCCAGAAGAGAAGAAGGAAGAATAGCCAAGAAGAGACAGCAAAAACCCTGCTATGGCAAGCGTATGGCGGAAAACATAAATAACGGGAAGCCGGAAACGAGAAGCTAGAAGCAGCAGGAGGCAACAACCAAAAATACATGTATACGCGGGAAGTGGAAGATGAAAACGGAAATCATTAAGCTGGAAGCGAGAAACGATATTTATATATATATATAGCTCAATCATTTCCTTTATTCCTGCCCATCCTATATTCCAATATTGGCTCCAGGTTGCCATGTATACCGGTCGATTAAACTCCAACCTCCTTCCTATCCTCAGAGCACATGTTCCAGTCCTAACAAACAGTGCCCCCTGGTGTACCGGTCTCACCGGGACAGGAGTGGCTGGAGTGGTACAATCGTATTGTATCATAGCGAGTATTTTAGTAACTAAACGTGTCCGAACACCATACATTTAGTAGTAAGTAGGAGCATTTTGGTCAGTCAAGTGGCGAGTTACTCGCTACTCGACTAAATTACTTACCCGATCAGAACGGGGCTTAAGACCGTGTGCTTTTTTGATGAGATGAACTTTGGTTCACTTTGGAATTTTTAATGGAGAATCTATGTTGCCCCGCAAAGGTTTTAATTTAATTACGATATCTTTAGGTCTTGGTTATGTTAGCAAATTTTTATTTATCGAGTTATTCACAGTAAAACACCCGAAAACTACCGATCAAAACTTCTAGAAAATTATTTTTCAGTGTGGGGTAATACCGAAAATTTGTGGGGTAAGACCGAAATTCATTTTAAAATCGCATTTTAACAAATTAGCCAGAACATTTCCTAAAAAACGCCTTTCTATCTTACCCTCTTACCCTTTAAGCCAAATTAGCGTGTGAAATATGTATTCAAATTGGCAAAAACAGGCCATTTATAATTTTAGTATACCGGTCTTCACCCTTTACTGGGTAGGATTGGCAAAGTGTTCTTAAAGTGTTTTGGAAACAAGATCTGAAGTATATATTTTTTAAATGTCCACTTAGTAGAAAATTATGAATCTATCAGAACAAAATAAATAATTTGGTCTTCCAAAGGGTATCCCTCTTTGAAGCTGTTTTCCCTTTAAAGCGGTCATGGAGGGTAGAAACTGATATTTCACACTTCTGTGATGCAGCGTAAATGGTTAGATCTTCTTTATTTATGTCTTCATTAGCAGATAAAACATTGTCTTGTGCGTAACATACAGCTCGCAGTGTTTTTCTGCTGTAGTTCCGCAGTATAACAACCTTGAAAAAAATTGAAAGCTACACGTTTTTAAAAGTATAACTATTAAATCAGTTATATAAACAGTCTTATATGAAGTTCTTGGTCTTGTAATCGATACTCGCTTTTATTGCATACGGGAATAGCGGCGTCCGCCCGGCACAGCGCGGTGACTTAAGCTCGTTCTTGCACTAGGACCACCACAAATGCACCCACACGAACCTCTTAAAGTTTGCGAATATGTGGCTATTTGTATGGAAACCGAAAAAGGGATAAGATCGAAAAGGTCATTTTTTTTTTTTTCGCAATTTTAGAAAAAAAACCCTTGATTCACCAATGACTATAAAAGACAACTATTCGAATTCGGGGCGATGGAAATACTACATTCAAAATTTGCTTTCGCGAATGTAAATAGTTGTCTTTTAAAGTCATTAAAATGATTCAAAAGATTTTTTCTAAAAAATATTTATATTAAACGCGTCCAGTGATTTCGAAGAAACAAAGGGTACCGTAAATTACGTACTTGAAATGGAGAAAAAGTTTACAATAAAGGTAAATACACCCCTGACTGCCGTACTTTTATTAGGCAAAGATTTTGAAAACTACACCACGTACATTTCACTTATTTTTTTTTTTACATGAGCTCCACACAGGAGACCCTGAGGAAAATAATTTCCCTCACGGCCTATGTCATCTTTGGGGATGCTGTGTGGAGGGTTTTTTTAAGGAAAGGAAGGAGAGGAGAGTTCTGGGAAGGAAAAGGGTTTAAGGGGTGGGTAGGAATCTGGGGTTCAGTGTGTTCTGGTCATCCGCCTCCAAGACCTAGACAAACCTTACCCCATGAACCCTGGCACCCCTGCTAAATCACCAAATGTAGCGAACCACTTGGGGTGACCTATGGCAGAGGTGTTGATTATCCAATAAAGGTTCCCGGGGTGGCGGTACCCATTCCCGCCTCCCATACACAGACAGAAGCAAGCATATTTTGATTTTTTTATACATAGATAATTTATAGCACTTATAAACTTATACCTATATACCTACGATGTATTATGTTAATTTATTTTTTGTTAACATTGTCTCTGTATCATGCACCAAAACATGTTAAATATAAAATCTTGTAAAAGCCCATTGGGGCATTTATAATAATTTGTAAATAAATAAATTGTTTTGTCCCTCTGTTTGTTGAAAAGTTCAGTTCTTTTTTTGTTTTCACCAGAATTTATACAATCTTTTTGACATTGCACTTGCCAGAACGGAAAGGATTAAGCACTATTGCACTTAATCCATATCAATATAGAGATAAGCTAGATAATTAATGTATGAAATAGCTTCGCAAGACACTCTTACCTCCAGACATCGCTCGCAAGTCACTTTAAACAGACCTGTATTTAATTGTCTTTATACATTATCTCCCCCCAACTTATTCAGTGGAATTAATCACTCTTTTATATTGTTTTGTAATTCAATTAAAAATCCAGTGATCTGTAGCAGATCAGTGATTTATTAGTTGGGAAGACAATCCTGTGACGAGTCCGATATATAACTTGAGGTGAGATTTTTTCATTTGTTCGTTTATAAATTGTGGTGTATAGGTTAAGTCATGTAGTTTAAATAGATGTCGTTAGTATAGTTAGTTTAGAAAGTTTTGTGATATCCCAACAAATGTCAGTTAAGTATTATATTAGAACAGAATCATCTATCATCGTTCGTGTTTAATGAACGAACGTTAACGTTATATTATATCAATGATATCCGAGGGCATGGGCTTAGGCACGATGGGGCAAGGTGGGACGTTTGGCCCACCCTGGCTGGCCGATGCATGACCTCTAGGATTGTCGACTGAGTCGCGTTTTCAAATTTACAGCAATTCGTAGGACGGTTTTTCCATCTTCCATTTATATTCTTTGTATTCATAGAGCCTAAAGCATGAATATATTCTAGAAGTCTACTTTTTTCGGTACCTACTCTAGATTTTTACTTTTTGCCCCACCCTAAATCAAGACCTGGCAACGCCCATGTCCGAAGGCATCTGGTAGTCAAGCAGACACCATCAATCTGGCGACTCGGAGCCTCAGGATAGCTTAGAGCCTACTAGAGTAAGGACTTCTAGCCCAGTTAGATATTCATTGTAAACTTTACGATAACGTAAATAAATCAACTTGAACCTCGAATTTATTTGGAAGCTTCCAAACACATTGCAAATAGTCATAATCATTGGGATTAACTGTAGACACTACATAAATACATGTAAGTGTGAGTACCTCCACAACACAGTCAATTCCACTGAAGAGAAAAAAGGGAGTTGTGGGCTTGTCCATGGTGTAAGCTCATTTTTTTCTCACTTCATCTGAAATGGATTAACCTGTTGAACGTGGGATGCCATTTCGGAAACAGTGCAAAAATTACCTTTGATGAGTTCTCGTCAAATATCAGTATAAAACAAAGCAATTGTTTTTTTTGCGATTGTTTTCTGTTTACCAGATAAAATATCTTATTACTCATGCATGATAACCACTGGAACGACCACGCGAAATAAATAAATTTGCAATGTTGGGTCGCATTTGTTCGTTTGCCATTGCCAAAAACATCCTGGCTTTCCAATTTTTATTACGCTTCTTTGGCTTTAGCCGCTAGTTACAAATTTTATTGTTATATTATTTCTTATCTCTAAAATTATATGACGACTTCCTGCCTAACTATTTTAAGATTCCTTTGGGTTTACCGCCTTATTCACGCTAGTTAAGCCAGCTGGGAAAATATCACACATCTTTTTCAATTCTGTGAATTTTCGGCATTTAAATACCTAAAGGTACATCAATCGCCCCCGGGTGTTTTTGTCGAAAATTTACGGTAATTAATATTATTAACGAATTGATTAACTACATTATAATAAACGTAACTAAAACAATGCTACTATCTATAAAACGGAAAAAAAAAACTATTAACTATAATATTACCCTAACATTCTATGTATCTATCCAGCTTCATAATATAATGGTCTCATCATCGGTATGATATTGTTTGTTTTCATGTGATTCCGGGTGGGTAGTGGGATTGATAATAGCGGTTGTTGCCCACCTTTCGTGAATCAATTGGTTCATGCACCCTCGGTGGGAATTTGCGCCTAAGGTTAGCTATTCTATTCCTATTCACACGTTCCTCAGCTAATGCCAGAGTGTACGGCATATCGTCCTTTTCTGAAACTCCTTCAGGGATGGTTATCAGTTGTGCCCGGCTTTGGTTACCTGGCGCAAGTTCCGCCGGCGTATTGTGGCCGCTTGACCCGGGGGGTGGCTGTGGAGAGGCATCGAGTTCGTCTGTAGCATTGCGCAATGAAACAATAGATGGAAAAGGCGTCACCTGATTGTTTTGTGCTGTAGCAGCAATGGGGGACGAATCGCTGCTATGGAGTGGCCCGGGGAGCGGTGGTTGCAGGTTGCTTGCATTTTGTGCAATGGTGAAGTTGATTGCGGGACTTGTCTCGATATCCGGTAAAATGGGATTGATTGTGCTAGTCGGTTCTACGGCTAGCTTACAGGTGAAGGTACCTGTGCTCGCTGGTATAAATACCTCCAGGGGGTACGCATCTACAGGCGGCGGCACGTCATTAATTGCGTTTTGCTGGATATTCGTTGGAGGCGCGTGTTGAGTGATTTCTTGCGGTGGTGTGTGGGAAATATTATGGCCGCTAGGCCCGGCGTACGGCTCTTGAAGTGTGAGTATATTGTGCTTGATAATGGAGGCGATATCCGGTGAAACGGGGCCGCGTGTGTACCGTGGTGGTTCCACGACAGGTGCGTACGAGAAGGAACATTGTGGAGCTTCTTGAACTTGATGTGGTCTGGTCAGATCTCTTTGTTGTGAAAGCTGGTACTCATACGTACCTAAGTATGGGGGGCCCTGGACGCGACGTTGTCCGATTTGTTCGGCGCCCGGGCCATGCCAGTTCTGGGCAATCTGCATTGCAATGCCTTCCTGGGCAGTTATGACACCAGGGCAATTGGTCACGTAATCGCCTTGCGTCGTTGTTACGGGTATTAGCCCTTTCCTGATGTCGGGGTGGCGGTGCACGGAAGAGTAATTCCTTCGGAAAATCGATGGTGTTTACCCGTGCTGTGAGTGTTTCCAGGGTGTAAGAGCCGAAGATTAGGCCCGTCTCCAGCAGCTCTCTGTATCGAGGCACCATCAGCCCTATCAGATCTGGGCATAATTCATCCATGCCGATTTCTCCGAAAACCCGTTTGTAGATTGCTCGCTTACGCTGTAAGAAGGAAACTCCGCTTTCGTCACTCCTCTGTGGATCTCCGTATAGTGCTACTATTAGCGACGTCCTTGCTCCCGCTACGCCGTAACGCTTCCGTAGCTGCGTAGTAAAGTCCTCCCAGCTCCATCGCCCGCGTGAATGAGGCTGCCACCACCTTCGTGCTTCTCCCTGCAACTGTTTCACCGCTTTCTCCGCTTTAAGTGCTGATTAACAGCCTGTCGCAGTGAAGAATTCCTCGCACGCGAGGATAAACTCTTCAGGGTCTTCCTCCGGCAGCCCTTCGAACCGATCTTCTAGTACCCTCGAATGGCACGAGGTCTGCCCTCTGTTCTCCATCTTTTCTGACGGTGGTGTGAGGCTACTGACGTCTTAAGTTGCCTGTAATGCATCTGCCGTAGTTTGTCGCGTGGTTCACGTGTTAGCCGATGCCATTTATAATTAATTTGGAATTCAAATCTATTTCTATAAAACTATACCTAAACTAATTTGGGCGCCAAATACTCTTTGAGGCGGGAAGCATTAAACCCAGACATAAAAAAATATTATTTAAACATCAACTACAAAAAAAAATCTTAAAGAATGCCTGCAAATTAATTTTAAAACAAATAATATTTTTGTGTTTCCTAAAACCCTAACCTATCGGCATCTAGTTAGATTCTACCTATGATTATAGCGTGTGAATTTAACTAATAATTTTATAACTATTGTTCCTCCTTTTTGCCGTAACTATTCTAATCTCAGGGTTCGTGGTTCGGAAATCCACACTCGGATTTATACTAGGCAAATCCAGTAGGCCCCACGTCTGGGCCGCCAATTGATACGCCCTCGCGTGTGGCGGGGTTCAAAATTAAATATAAACTTAAAATTAAGGAGGAACAAATTAAAAAGCTATCGATTTTAGAAATGACACATTTATTCTAAATACAAAGCAGGTGTTAATTATTAATCTAGGGTTAGTCTTATAACTAGGTACTTTATTATCTAGTCTTAAAATTAGATTGTCTGTTTGCTTAATTCTACGGTAAAAGCACGGACGTACAAAATATATGGACATGCCCTTACGTGTTAATAAACGTGTTATTTCTCCCTCCCATTGGAACCATTTTTCGGAACCGGCTGGGCGTGTCCGGACCAATGTCGTGCTCTCGTCGTACATTTTACGCGCGGACGCTGTATGTCTATGAAACACATACTTAGACAATGAAGAAGACTTGGCGAATCACAAGTCTCTTTCCTCTCTTCGCCCCGCCATAGTTGGTTTTTACCCCTCATCTGTAAGTTCTCGTCTAGTTATTTGTATGTCTATGGGTAAAAGTCTTTATGTAATTGTTCAGAGTTTAATCACTTTGGCGGTAAAAAAATAAATTAAATGTTCAGTCACTTCCCTTTGGTTGCTGGTGATGGAGTCTCCGCGTGTAACTGATCGTCCTGGATGATACGCTGGCACTTAACAAATTTATTCATTATTGTTTCACTGATTATTGCACAAATCGCACAGGTCGGGTGGTTGCACAATTTCTTGTCGAAGGTTGAATTTTTTAGCAAATCCCTGTTAGGAATTTTTCGCGGTCACTTGGTTGGACTTCCTGGCGGAAGTTCACGAACGTCTCGGATGTTCCTGGTTGGAATCCGCGAGTGTGTTTGTCAATTTCCCTGGTCAGGAAATTGTGCGGGGTCGCGAGCTTCGGACCCACTCCGAAAAGCGGAGAGAGACAGTAAAACGGGACACTCCGATGGAGAAGCGGAGTACCACCCCCTAGCCGGGTAAAATGGTGACTCCTGGGTGGAGGAACCGCGTCCTCGGTGGACGGTGAGCGGTGACTCCGTAGGGCGGAGGAACCGCGTCCGCGGCGGACGTTGAGCGGTGACTGCTCCTTAGCTGGGGCAATTGGTGACTGCCTTCCTGGTGAGATTTTTATATCATCCCCCCGTTCCTCCCCTGACGTCGGATCGTAAAAGTAATTCAGTTCCTTATCCTTCCGCATCTTGATGCGGCCACGGATCCTTGGCGCTGGTGTCGTAATTTTACCCCATAGATGTCGCTAGGAGGCTTGTTAGCTTGGCACGATGCACAATTTATACCAAGGTACAAATAATCTTCTTTTTAACATCTTTCGTTGGCACCGGCCGCGGCGGGGGTCAAAGGAAAATGTTTATTGCCCCTCGCTCGGCTTGGCGGTGTTTGGTTTGTCCGGCCTCGCAATGGTTTGGGGGATTTATTAGTCAGGCAATGTTGGGTCGCATTTGTTCGTTTGCCATTGCCGAAAACATCCTGGCTTTCCAATTTTTATTACGCTTTGGCTTTAGCCGCTAGTTACAAATTTTATTGTTATATTATTTCTTATCTCTAAAATTATATGACGACTTCCTGCCTAACTATTTTAAGACTCCTTTGGGTTTACCGCCTTATTCACGCTAGTTAAGCCAGCTGGGAAAATATCGCACATCTTTTTCAATTCTGTGAATTTTCGGCATTTAAATACCTAAAGGTACATCAAAATAGCAACCTTGATACTCTTTTGAAAATATTAAATTATTATATTATATATTATTATTTCTGTCAGTGACTGCTGCAAAAAGTGACATAAATGTCATAGAAAATTCATTTGAAAACATTCAGAGAAGCTACATTGACCAATTAAAAAGTAGTTTCCAGACTGATATTGACGCAAACGATTCTGAGTTTGTCTTTCGTACAGTTTCTTTATTCATAAGTGTTTTTTTTTTTTAGAAAATAGGTTTTTTCTCGTTTACATTACACCTGCAAAGCTACTAAAAGTAGCTTGTCGGCAGGAAAATAGTGTGGACAAAAACATAGTACAGTATAAAATGTCTTACAATAGAAGAAAAAAATATTGCAATTTAATAAAATACGAGTACATAATAGAAACGTAAATAAGTTGTTATGAGTTGCCCATAAATCCTACGAACGGACTATACAAGCGGCAGGCAGCTGTGTGTCACGTGCTCAGTACATGTTCAGCATCGTATGATTATTGCTGTCCCTCTCAGGCTGGCAGAAGACATTACCATATATGGCCACACGGCGCGAATTCCAGCCAATGGCAGAAGACATTACCTTATAGGGCACGCGTTCGAGTCTTCCGTCTCGCTCATCACGGGCAGAGAGTTCCAGCCACCGATCGCCAAAGCAACAGACATATTTCAGACAACGGCGCGAGCGGTCGTACGCACTACTACGTACTGTCGGGCAGTATGCCACCCTTCGACGCGGCTAATTAAGTCTTCCTCCTACGAACCAAGTATGGCGCTATCACCACAGCCGCCTGTATAATCCTACTGCCGCCTACCATAGCAGCCCTGGCCGCGCACGGTTTTTAATCCGCCTACGTGCCGACGAGCCGAGTAATTCACAACGGCCGCCTACTTAATACCATGGCCGCCCAGACGCGCACGGCTTTTAATCCGCCTACATTGCCGATAGCCGCTTAATTCACCGTTATCACCCACCGGTTCGGTAAGCTGTCCGAATCCGCCCACCATGACGCCGAGAAGCCGCCCACGCACCCCGAGCCGCCCCGTTCCTGCACACGATCTATGAGCTTTGCTCTAGATCTCTCCACTTCGTAGGAAGCTGCCTGCATCCGTACGACGCCACGTGAGATTCTAAACCCTCTTATAGTATTTCCGAGCCTAAATTCAGTAGTATTTCTAGTGCCTCTCTCTCTCTTATGCTAGGCCTTAAACAGCTTACCTGGTTGCCTGTACTGTTCACCCTTGCATTATTGAATACATTTGAATTGTGCCCAAACCTTGTTTCATTGGAGTCAACCATCGACAGCCTCGGAGGAGCCCTACGACCCTGAGCTGAGCCTTCCAAGCCGAGGCATATTGCCCCCGGGGGGCCTGCTTAACACTTGTTCCCCCCCCGGGAGGGACATATTTCTGGAGACCAGAAGTATAACACTGGACCCTACGTGGCTTCAGTATCACCCTGGCCCCAGGAAGTATGACACTGGCGCGCCAACTGGGCCGAAGTCTTGTCGATTGTTGTCTCCCTAGAAACATAATTATGTAATCTTAGCTATAAATATTTTATATTTGTGCTCCCATCAACAACGTTGTAGCTCTGTGTGAATTATTCCAAACGTCGCGAGTCCGTCGGCTAGTGCTATTCGAGGTTAGGTATTTTAAACATCGCTTATTACCGTAACGTTGTAGCTCTGTGTGAATTATTCCAAACGTCGCGAGTCCGTCGGCTAGTGCTATTCGAGTGTTAGGTATTTTAAACATCGCTTACTACCGTAGCATTCATTCTCACGCTATTACGTTTCTATCGCGGCAGTCAGAGTTGTTCGTCATTCGCGCGGAATTTTTTTTATTGAGTAATGAATCTCGTTATTTTAAAATCTCCACCTTGATGCTGTGTAGTTGTATTATTTCTTCCTTGAAGAGCAGCGGTTGTTTCCAATAAAAAAGAAATTTCTGCTGTCGAGTAGGTTTGTCCGCTCGTTTCCCTGTAATAGGAGGATATAATGTCGACTGCCAGCAACTGCTCTCGTCTTCTATAATCGTCCGAAATTTTTTTTTTTTTGCTTTGTTCATTATAATAACGCATAATCATGGAGGCCACCATACCAATAATGGATAGAATATTAAATTTCGAGAAAGCAAACGCGTCGGTAATAAGAAAAATGTTGATGGATAGAGGCGTAGTTCCCAAAAGGGCTTTTTTAACTTTACGGAAACAATGTGTTGAGTTTAACGAATCCCGGAAGTTGAATTATAAAATAAACGTTAAACGAAAAGTTCAATAAATAATGAGTACAAGTTATAAAGTTAGTTTTCGTTTCTCTCAATAGGTAGTTTTAAAACGCAAAATGGAAAACGACGTTACATAATGTTATAAAAGAGAAATTTTTAAAGCAACAAATTATTAATTTTCAAAACAGAATAAGTTAATATGGAAAGCTTCCCTTGTAATATTAGTTAAAGCCACAATTGTTATTTTTCTTCATAGAAGTTTTAATTTATTGTTAATACATTAGAATAAATTAGAATTGTAATTTTGATTGTTGATTGTCTAGGGCAGAGTAGCTAACTGCGTATTGGATTAATGAACAGTTCAGGACAAATGTAGATTAATAGCATAAATTGTAGAAAAAAAAGGAATAAACAAAATTCAGGCAAAAGTTTTTTTAAGAAACAAAAGTTTAGGTACAGATCGGTGAAAAATAGTAAAGTTCTTAGAAGTTTAATGTTGTTTCGTTTGAAAATCATGAGTGTCATGAACCCACGGTTAGAGATCGTACATCATTGAATTAATACTCCATATTACACAAATTAGAAAACACAGTGTTGTTAAAGTAATAAACGTTCGGGAAAGGAAACAAACTTGTATATAAAAATGTATATAAACAAGGCAACGTGTATATAAAATGTATATAAACAAGGCAACGTGTATATCAATGTATATAATTGGCTTAGTGTTTTTTTTGTTAGTTTAAGTTCTTGAAATCTATCTGAATTGCTTTCGTATTAAAGTGGTAGTAAATTAAATAAATTAGTGAAAAACAGTAGAACATCATTTAAAAGAATAAATTCCAAACTACAAGGTATATGTTACTAGATACTTGATTTTTCGAATGTTTATCTAAGGAAGGTTTAATAATAAAATTTTGTATATGCTATAGGTATTTACCATAGAGACAGTATTGGAACATGTTTTGTTTTTAATCGGGACTATCCCACTCTAAATAGTAGTATGCGGATAATAAAATAAACTATCGTTGGGAAAGACACTTCAGAGGAAACAGGTGAATAGCATCATATGTTCAAATTATCGTTTTAAATAAAAAATAACGAAGAATTTTTAAAGTGAAATCCTTGTCAAATTTAACAGAATAAACTCTCGAATAAAGAACATTTAAATGTTAGCTTCAATTCAGTTTTTTTTCATAAGAATGTAGGAATGATTTCGGCAACAAATTTACATGAATGAATAACAGTATAATGGACTTCAGGATAGAAAAGATTAAAATAAGTTTTTTTTTTGGAAACATCTGTGGAAAATTATTAAAACATAAAATTAAAAAGTAAACCACTACAGTTAAATCGGTATTGTCATTTAGTAACAAAAATAAATAATGAATAGAATCCAATTAATAATGTCTTACTTGTAATGAAGGAAAGGGTTATAAAATTATAAGAAATTGTCTTCTTCATTTTTTCTCGTATTCATAAATATGTCAACGTGATCGTTGTAAGGAAATTATATCATATTAGATATTGAGTTAATAGACTCAAGAAATGTACTACGGATACATAGGTACCCGCGTATACAATTCTGGTTTCGAACCGTTATAGGAATGCCTTCCTCAGAATTAGGGTAAGGTGGGATTGTTAAGATGTGAAGTCTTGAACAAAAAAAAAAAAAAAAGGAATTTGTGATATAGGAAAGAATTGGAAATAGAGAATTAACCCCTCAAGTAAGCTTTAGGTAATTGTAAATTCGTATAGTTTTGACATAGCTATTTTAGAAAATGTCATGGCGCCCTTATATAGTTTGATACAATGGAATTTTTTTTTAAACATGATGATAGTAAAGTAAACAATAGATAAAAAAGTTATGAACAGGAAAGTTGAGTTTAAACTGAGACTTATAGTGGAAAGTTATTAGTAAAAAAAGTTATCATTGGATAATATTGTTAAATTAAGAAGTAAATAAATAATAGACATGGAATTTTTAAAAAAAGGAATTTTCAAATAGTCAGTCAAACAAGTAAAAGTTTTAAATTTTTGAAGTTGTAGAAGAAGCAACGTCGTTAGCAATTCAGTTATGATTCAATTTTTTTTATGTATATAAATTGTTAGCTTATAACATGTAATGTTAAAATATAAACACACGAATTGAATACTTAGGTATTTGAGCGACTTAGTCAGTGTGTATAACGCATCGTATAGCGGTGTTATAAAATCTGTGTTATTAAAATTTGGGAACGATTCTTGTTAAATATAGAGTAACCTTTAAAGAAAGATTTTATAGAAATTGTAGTATCATAAATTTTTAAATAATTAATGAAGTTCTGTTTTTTTGGATATTGTGTTATTTTTATGTGTTGTTTTTTGCCGAAGCACAGGCATTTGAGGAAGGAAATTTCTCATTTGTGTTGGTGAACTAAGGCAAGGTTACGGTTCTCTGAACGTAACGGTGTGGCCACACGGAGATAGACGTTTGCAAACGTATCTCTTGAAAACACGAGAGGATTATAGTATAGCCTGATAATTATACGACGCTATAGGAGAGATCCTTATAATATGCCAAACGCTATAGGAGGTATCCTTATAATATGACCGACGCTATAGGAGGCGTATCCTGAGAATTACACGGAGAGGAAAACAGAAAAACAGAACAGAGTATGGAAATTAGTCCATCAGTAGGAAAAGAAATTGGTTACAAATTATAATGACACAGTAAATTTAAACACGAGGTGCATGTATTGTATTGTCCTCTACATAAGGTTTTAAAATGCGAATATGTATCAGTTTCATTGATTACATGACTTAGTCAGCATTATTGTCCATCATTGGATGACCTTAATAAAAAATTGTAAATTTATTCACGAGGTACATGTATTGTATTGTCCTGTATATATAACCCAAGGACGTCATGAACCCTAGTGGTTAGTACGAGGTTATAACGCATATAACTTAACCTTTGTTATTAGAGAAGTATACAATTCCTTTCTTAATGGATCGTCATCACAAGTATTGACAATCCGGGACGCCGGTATGTCTGCACGTGAAGACTTGTGTTATTATTATTATAAAAAAAGAGGTAACTCACCTTACACTAGTGAAATTACTGATGCGATATTTAGTTCATTTATTGTAATGACTATTATTGGTAGTAATAATTTATTACCTTTCCATCCTAGTGCGTAGCCACTTAGGTTGTTTTTTTTTTTTTAAAAAAATTTTTTTAAATTTATATATGAATATGGTTACATAAGTATATAAATTCGTCTAAGAAACACGACACGATACACTGATTGAGGGCGTAGTTCAAGGAACCCTAAATTAGGCTAGGTTTTTCATTAGAAAAAACTGCGTTAGGTATTCAGTATCCTGCCCGGGACCGAAGTAGAGACCTAATTTCTATTTTCGTGGAACAATTTGCATTCTAAAAAGTACTTAATTTTAGATGCAATGGAAGAATATGCAAGCATATTCTTTTCTTTTCGTTGGCAAGAGACGGCATAAGAAAATTCTTGTACAAGTGGTAGGTATAAAGGCACCTAGCTCTCATCATACTGGGATAGGTCATTGGGTAGTAAGAAACTTAGGAACCTTATGGTTGTAAATAACCTTGTGTATATATTAATATAAGGTCATGTATAAATGGAAATATCATTTTAATTTTTTTTATTTTTTGTCCTTTTTTTTTCGGGTTTTTCAATCTCTTTCATTGTCGAATTATTCTCACATGTAGGTTAAATCGATATGGTATTGGACATCTCACACGTTGCGATATAGGAGAAATTGGGGCGGTAAAACGTTCACAATCGGGTAGTTACCCACTCCTTAACGGGGTATGTCTCAATTCTAGCGTATGTTGGAGTGAATTCACGATGAAAAGGCAATGTAATAATTATATTACCACATTTTTGTTATCAGAATAGGCCCAATAGACAACACTATTCGGTTCACATAGGTTGTGGTGGTATCGAATTTTAACCTTCTTCCGCGATCATATAACAACGGTTACTCGTTGTGTGGTATTATAGAGCTGTTACAAGTCTGATAGGATGGAACTTGGGTATCGACCTAACGTGTCATTTGGCTGTTAGCTATAATCCAAAGCGTGATAGGATGGCTAAACTCCTTAGAATTAGAGCAGAAGGATTGTTGGAAACGCGAATTTCCGAACAATTAAAGTATATATGATTCCGGTGTTAGGAAGAAATTCGTTACTCAATTAAGGAAATTTTTTCCTCTTCTAATAACATTGTCGGTAGTATTAAATTTTCGTATTTTTTGGTAAAAATACGTGGCGTTGTTGTTATTTATTTTAATTTTTTTTTTTCCTTCTTCTCTCCTTACGTAGTCAAACCCTGAGAGTTTAAGTTGAGTTGAAACAAACTCGAATTGAAAGTTATTTAACAAAATTGTACTCACACACATAGAGTTTTTGGTGGGTAAACAAATGTATATTCAAGTGTTTTAATTATGATAAATGTAATTAATTAAATTACTATATAAATATTTTGTAAACACGTAATTGATTACTTCGGTATCAATATGGTAAGCCAGCGTGTAAAGTCCTTGCCATATCAGGACGCAATTGTACGGTGTTTTGTAACTTGCTATATCACTGTATTCAAATAAGGAGTAGTACTTCTCGTAGTAAGAAGATTTAAGAGTATGCACCCAGTTGAGTAAATTAGCTCGGTAATGTCATAAAGTTATGTCATTCGGGTCGTATTGTTCTTATTAGAGAATAATGTAATTGCACTTATGGTCATTACGGTTCGTCTGGTTATTTTGGTGGGAACACCTAGAGGGTGTCCTATGTGGTTTCGTCGAACGCAAGTTCACCGTGAGGATTCCAAGGGATCTATCCGGTTGTCTATGTCGTTGCGGCAAGGGTATATTTCTAGTATACCAAGTACAGCGCTGTACGGGTCACCGAGGGTGAGTCGAGAAAACATGAGAGGATTCATATTATGCCTGAAAATTAATATTCATGATAGGTTTTGTAGCATTACCTTACAATTATATGCGAACATGAGAGGATGGTCGTTTATGCCTGATAATTAAATGCAAACCAGACAAACCATGACAAGCTGAGAGTGCGGGAAACTAACATTTGGGTTAGAATTGAATTGTGAAAATAGCATAGTATATAAAAACAAAGTTGTATAATTTAAAAAAAAAAGAATTCCATTGTAAGACGCGAATATGAGTGATTTCGATCATTTCATGACATTGGTCAGCGTACAATATTCCATAACAGGAATAAAGTGTATAAAAACAAAGTTGTATAATTTTAAGAATTCTATTGTAAGACGCGAATATGAGTTGGTTTCGATCATTTCATGACATTGGTCAGCGTACAATATTCCATAACAGGAATAAAGTGTATAAAAACAAAGTTGTATAATTTTAAGAATTCTATTGTAAGACGCGAATATGAGTTGGTTTCGATCATTTCATGACATTGGTCAGCGTACAATATTCCATAACAGGAATAGGGTTGGAAATTTTTTGTCTAATTTTAAGATTTTTACATGGTAGTAATCCTTCTCGGAAGGGTCATGTTTTCCTTATTTCTTCATGCACCTTCGTTAGCGTGTCTTGTATCGCACTAGGTACGTCACATTTTTTTAATTTCTTGAGAGAGTTGGCAACCTTTGTTCAGTTATTGCTAGTTTTTTTTAGCTTGGCTCACAGGTAGTTAAAATTTTGTTGGCTCTTAGGTAGGGAGTGTTTAAATCCTGGTGAAGAGGTAGCTCTGTACCTCACATTGTGGCAACCATCGCATCACATGCTGTATGGAAGGTCATGGTCCCCTGCATCAGCCTCGCTGCCTTTTCCCTTCATTTTTCAGGGGGAGGAGGGTAGTGTTATGAGTTGCCCATAAATCCTACGAACGGACTATACAAGCGGCAGGCAGCTGTGTGTCACGTGCTCAGTACATGTTCAGCATCGTATGATTATTGCTGTCCCTCTCAGGCTGGCAGAAGACATTACCATATATGGCCACACGGCGCGAATTCCAGCCAATGGCAGAAGACATTACCTTATAGGGCACGCGTTCGAGTCTTCCGTCTCGCTCATCACGGGCAGAGAGTTCCAGCCACCGATCGCCAAAGCAACAGACATATTTCAGACAACGGCGCGAGCGGTCGTACGCACTACTACGTACTGTCGGGCAGTATGCCACCCTTCGACGCGGCTAATTAAGTCTTCCTCCTACGAACCAAGTATGGCGCTATCACCACAGCCGCCTGTATAATCCTACTGCCGCCTACCATAGCAGCCCTGGCCGCGCACGGTTTTTAATCCGCCTACGTGCCGACGAGCCGAGTAATTCACAACGGCCGCCTACTTAATACCATGGCCGCCCAGACGCGCACGGCTTTTAATCCGCCTACATTGCCGATAGCCGCTTAATTCACCGTTATCACCCACCGGTTCGGTAAGCTGTCCGAATCCGCCCACCATGACGCCGAGAAGCCGCCCACGCACCCCGAGCCGCCCCGTTCCTGCACACGATCTATGAGCTTTGCTCTAGATCTCTCCACTTCGTAGGAAGCTGCCTGCATCCGTACGACGCCACGTGAGATTCTAAACCCTCTTATAGTATTTCCGAGCCTAAATTCAGTAGTATTTCTAGTGCCTCTCTCTCTCTTATGCTAGGCCTTAAACAGCTTACCTGGTTGCCTGTACTGTTCACCCTTGCATTATTGAATACATTTGAATTGTGCCCAAACCTTGTTTCATTGGAGTCAACCATCGACAGCCTCGGAGGAGCCCTACGACCCTGAGCTGAGCCTTCCAAGCCGAGGCATATTGCCCCCGGGGGGCCTGCTTAACACTTGTTCCCCCCCCGGGAGGGACATATTTCTGGAGACCAGAAGTATAACACTGGACCCTACGTGGCTTCAGTATCACCCTGGCCCCAGGAAGTATGACAAAGTATAAAAAATATTAAGACAATGTCTAAAAAAATTAAAAATGCACAAGGAGTCAGTTAATACAGAAAATCTGATTCCAATAGCCATGTTTTTAACAATAGTGCAAATTTAGGTGTCGAGCAACATTTTTTCAAATCATATGGCAGCATATTAAATATAAGTGGTACAATGTATTCAAAAGTTCGCTGGCCATTTTATTAGAAAATCTAGGTACTATCATACCTTCATTTTGTGTAAGCCTAGTATTGTACACGTGATCCACTATTGTTTTGTATGGGCTATCTAGGATATGTTGCATACAGATTTTATGCCAAAAAAGAGCTCTAATAGGTAAAACCAGGTAAAACATTTATGGATTTATACCATTGACATACTTGGTCGAAGATTTGTACATTATTGTGATATTTTGTCGCTGGTCATAAACTGCTTTGCTGACGAGTAATTTGACCATGGCGTTTTGAATTGACTGTAAATGTTGGATGTTTGTCTCACATGAGTGCCCCCAAGAAGTTATACCATATCTCACATTAGATTCAGCCAGGGACAAATAGATTAGTTTCATGGTTTTGATGGGCACATAATATTAAGTTTATACAGTTTGCCTACAATTGTTCGAAGGCGCTTACATAGCTTAACAATATGGATATCCCATTTCATATTACAATCCACCGTCACCCCTAAGTAGACATATTCTTTTACTAGGTCTATACTTACAAAGGCGCAAGGCTGTATACAGTCATTATGTATGCAGTCAAAGTTATGGGATACTATTGAAGGTGCTATTGTATATCTGGCATGAGGCGATCTTATGTGCACTAGTTTTGTTTTTTGTGCATTTATAACTAAGCCAGAGGCGTGAGACCATTTTAGTAATGCTATGAAATCCTGCTGTAGCATATTCATGGCCGTGAGCAGATCCCTATGTGAGATGACAAGTGCTGTGTCATCCACGTATACGTAGTATTTGATAAAAGAAAATACTTTATTCATAAGAGAGACAAATACTATATATAATGTTGATGTTAGTGTTAAAATCACATTTATGTTAGTGTTAAAATCATCTTATAAAAAAACAAAGTTTTTTTTTCCCGTGCTCCGGCGCCTGAGCCACGGACTACTGGTCAAACATTTTCAATTATCGAAATTATTTTTTCTTGAACAGATTTTGTCGAGGTCTGAAGGATTCGAAAGTGTTTTGTTTTGAAAAATTCTTGTGTAATTTGATATCAGTTTTCTTTTGAAGTGGGTAAGTTTAGATAACACTTTCAAGAAATACCTATTCAGTGTAATTGGAGTATGTAGAGATAAGAAACCAGCTAATCAATGATGCATGTTTTTAAGGAGTGGTCCATCGACCAAGTAATATCTAGACAAGGCATGCCAATCTTAAAATTAACACCCGAACCAAAAGTATTACTTGTATATATATTTTAATTTTATTTTTTTGATTATTCTTTTTGTGCATGAAAACATTATGCAAATATTTCTGGTTATTACTGTAAAATTTTAAATGATTGCGATAACTGCGAGCTATCTAATGTGAACTAAACTATGCAATTTGACTGTCCTATAATATATGTGTACTTTTATATTCAAATAATTATATAAATAAAAGAAAATCAATTCTTATTTTGTGCAATTTACGAAGTGTCCATATAAACACCTTTATAATTACTATTTTTCAGCACTCGGTCAGCTGTTCTCTTTGAAATGTGACGGTGGCCATTTTCTTATCTGAAAATGTGTATTTCGAATTACGTCTGCAAAACTAATGATACCAATTACTAGACAATTTATTTTTTATTTTTCACAGATTATAAATGTATTTAAAGGCCCAATTATAAATTAAAGTTAGTGTCTGTTAAACATTTATGAAAATGCCACATTATAAATTTATGCAAATGTACAATTATAAATTTATGCAAACGCCCTATTATAAAATAACATAAGTACCCAATTATAAATTTGTGTAAGCCGGATTTTAAATTTATGTAAATGCCTGATAGTAAATTTGCCCGAAATCACTTCAATTTTCCCTTACTTCTGCTAAAATTGATCAAACTTATCATTTCAATTTTAATGGCTTAATTGAATTGGCCATATTTTTTTTCCTTCAAATCGGTATAGATAACACTTGTACAAAATATCTGTTCAGTGTGATGGAGATGGTAGAGATAAGTGACCAGCTAATCGATAATGCATGTTTTCAAGGAGTGGTCTAATATATTATCAGTAGCTGAATACTTGTCACCGAGCCAGGAACTTTTATTTATTCTAAAATAATAATCTAAATTAGGTACTATCGGGCACTATCTAAAAGTATCATATAAAGTCAATGAAGGTTTTATGTCGGAACTAATTCTCCGCAAGCTGAACTTTTCACAGATGGTAGAACATATTTAGACATGTATTTTAACAAAAGTCCCCAGTTTTCCCACCCCCTCATGAATATATTTTGTAAAAGCCTTTTGGAATAGGCGAATATCTCCACCGCAGTATGAAATCAGGCTATTAATTTTTCTTTTAGTTGCTGATTAGTTATTCTGAAAAATGGTTTCTTTTCAAATTTGCGATATAAGCCATACATTCTTTACAATTACAAAAGGACATTAAATCTTGGCTTAAGAACTACCGGAAAAAGAACTTGCTGGCATATTTAAAACATCGTCGTAGAAGTTTTAAATATGTTTCTGGAAAACCTTACCCAAAACATGAAGTCAAACCGTAGAAGTCGCTGAAAACTTATCCAAAACCTAGTCCCCCTCAGCATAGGATCTTCTAGTGAGGAAGACTATAAATATATCTATTATACATGTAAATATATATATTCTTTAAAAATGGTAAAAAAATGTAATATAGTTACTAAAATAATAAAAAAAAAAAATATATATATATATATATATATATTATTAACCTTTAAACGGCGGGAAGCATCTAAAGTCATTTCATCGTGCTTGCTTCTCACGCGGGAACCATCTTAAGTCATTTCCAGGTTTGAGTCCTCGCTGTATTGTGTACAAACCTAATTCAGAACCAAAATTTATTTGTAATAATTCCCCATTCATATCTCTAGAAATATGTTATTACATTTATTTGTTTATCTTCAGAAAGGATTTAAAGCCGCAGAGTCAGGTTTTCCCCTTCCGCTAATTTCAAATCTGCCGCCTCGGTACAAACAGTCTTGTTCGGTGCGCAGGTGCAATGGATGAATAGTGCTATATCATAATAAATTTCTTGTTATATATATTTCAGTGACAAAACCAAGGAAAAAATCGAAAAACCAAAAAGCGCCATGGACGTGTTTCATGAAAAATGGCTCAATGAATTTGAAGGACATACAGTCAAGAAGAGGGAGGAAGATCCGTCAGATGAGGTGCAAGAATCGGAGTTACTTAAGGATACGGAAGGAACAGATCCAGGAGTGATTAACCAGGAATGGTCTTTTCTAGGATGGATTGGGAGTGTTTTTACTGGTAAGTTTTTTCTTTAACTACATAGTATGTATTTATTTAGGTATTGTCACAAGTGGTTCGCAAAGATAATCTAATCTAATGGTCTCTGGAAGCAGTGGAATAATAATTAGTACACCTATTCCGTACTAGAAAATGAAGCATATAGCATAACGTACTTTTGCCCTCACGTATTAACGCAGTAAAGTAAGTAGGTACCTAAAAGACCGCATTGGGGATTTATGTCAAATGAATTTAGTACATTCGTATTTATATATGTATATAGTACCATTTTAAATTTCTTATGTAGGTAATAAATAAATATTTAATATGCAAGCAAATTCATACTGCGATGACTCCGTATGTGAGCAGGTTGGTGCGATGGGATCAGTTGTCATTGATGCTGACTATGTTTCTAAATATTTTTAGCCTTACTAATAAACGTGGTCTAAATTTAATGCAATTGATAAATAACCATGTATGTAAAAACCATTGGAATATTTTCATTTCAAACATGAACATTTTTTAAATGATTCGAAATTCAGAAAACACATTATTTTATTGAGGGGCATAAATTAATTACATGAGGTCAAAAGGGGTGGGGGGGGGGGGTCTAGAATGGAAAAAAAACTGTATCTTCAATTATCTTGTTTATTGTATATAACTAGCTTTTACCCACGGCTTCGCTCGCATAGTATTAGTGGGAAATTACTGGCATAATTGTTATTATTCTTGTTTTTTTGTCTAATAGAGAATAATTATTGTTTAATAGAATATTTCAAAATTTGAGAATGACATTTTGTTAAATAAAAATTCTATTTTAGAAAATATTTAAATTATAGAAATAGAAATTTATTTTAAGTACCTGCTCCCTTTATTAGTATTTTATTCACATTTGAATCCAGAAAAACCTAAAAAAATAGTCCACTTCAAACGCTATGCTTTATAGCAACGTTATGCTTTTTGTTCGGAGAATAAACATTTTTAGAGATATGTAGATATTAACTACGACGCCAAAAAAGTACTCTTTTTAATCACAACAAAGCACTCTTTTTAAGGCCAATTTAAAAAAAAAAAAAAATAATTGTTTCCAAGGTAACAATTTGTTTGACGTTTGCAATAACTCGATTTTGTTAGGGACAGAAAACGTATGATACATAATTTCATAACGCCACAGCTCATTCATAACGCCAGAGCTTACCAATATATAAAGCCGTTGTTACTCGCAAATAATGTAGCTTTCGATTAGTGAAAGAACTTTAAAATTCCATTCGATATTTATTGCATGAAAGAGTAAGGACCATCCATACAAACTTTCGCATTTATAATATTAGTAAGAAGTATGATTAAAAAAATGTAATAATATTTCCCAGAGAAAATTGACAAATTTGATTCATTGTTTGATTAATAAACGTTGATTTCTTAGATTTATTTTACCTACACCTGCATTATGTTATTAAAAAACGTCTACTAATTTTGCTAATGAACTTAAATTAATTAAAAAAATAGCGGTAAATAATGGCTATGAACCATATTTTATTGATTTAATTTTAAATAAAAAACTAAAACAAATAGCCATTAATCAATTCTTATTCGCTAGTCCTTGTCCTCAAATCAATGATAATAATATTAATTATCAATGGCGGCGAATTTTATTCATTAATAATTTTTCTACTTTAAGTGTTAAAAACCTTCCTTCTGAAGTCAGACCTGCCTTTTATACGAATAACAATCTAGGTAAATTTCTAATTAATTCTAAAGATAAGGACAACAAATTAAGTCATTCGGGAATATATAAATTAAATTGTAATAATTGTTCGGCTTTTTATATCGGTAAGACAACACGTAATGTTAATATTAGGATAAAGGAGCATCTTCGTTGCCTCAATAATAACGGTTTTTCAGAATTCGCCAACCATTTGATCGATAAAGATCATACGTTTTGTCATAGCACCGGTGCTAAAATCTTACATAAAAACGGACATGGTAACAGACTTAACAATTTAGAGGCACTAGAAATTAAAAAAGCTGTAAAAACCAAAAGTCATATACTTAATGATCAATTAGACATATCAAGTAGTCCAATATTAGGTCTGTTTCCAATAAACCCTTAATAAAAAAATTCCCAGTGCTCCTTACCACTATGTCAGTTGATGCTTTGTTCCTCCAAATTTATTACTGTAACCCATTAGTCACATAATTATCTTTCGGTTTTTTCCATTACTTGCGAACTTAGGTTAATGTATTTTATGGCCGTCGATGTGTTTGTTATATTTGTATCATGTTGTCTCCCTCTATATTTTGTCTCTCTCTAAATTTTGTCTCCCTCTATATTTTGTTTTATATAAGCACACATTATGACTTATTGTTTAGTATTAATTTGTACCCTGATGATGCTTGAGTAAAGCGAAACCGGTCGGTTCAAAAAATTAATAAAACTCGTGGTTTTAAACAAAACAGTATTTTATTTTATTAAATATGTCAAACCACAAAGTGATTGCTTTCTACAATAATAAAAAACGTCACTTTCATGAAGGGGGAGGAGATGGGGAAGAAGGAGGTGGGGAAGTGCCTGGCTATTCAGATCTGGTCAACAAATATGGCTAAAACTATTTAAAGCAACGTTTCAATCCTGAATGGTGGTCTTACAATAGGGCTATACTGAGAGTATCTTCCACTCTGGAAATTTATTATTTTAAATTAATTAGTCTAGTTTTTGCACTGTTAATTCGTGGTGGAATTCCATTGTAATAGAATTGGAATTAAAAAACTTTTTCACTTTGTTCCACTTATTTATTATTACCAGGACCGGTTTCATCCTACTACGGACATTTTCAGACTGTAGAGACCAGTCTGAAACCGGTCCTGGTAATAATAAATAAGTGGAACAAAGTGAAAAAGTTTTTTAATTTCAATTCTATTAAATTAATTGTGAACACACACAAATCAATCAAATAAAATTTACTTGCGTATGCCGGGATTTGAACCTGCGACCTTTGGATTGCTAGTTGAGAGCCTTATCCCTCAACACGGAGGCCATCAGACCAACATCTTGAACTTGTATTATTATTTTATTTAGTTACTATAAAAAGCTAACATCTTATCAATATGTTTTCCTGTCATATTTCAGGAACCAACGACCAACAGACCAACCATCCAGGGACCAGTGGTCAACATTCCAACCCTGATGAAAAAATCCAAAACTCAAAAGGCGATGGAGACAAGGATAAGGTGGAAGCTCCGTCAGACGAGGTGCAAGGATTGGGATCCGAGGATGCAGAGAATGCCACAGACTTGGACAACACCTTGGAAGGCAGACACCGTGATTACCAGAAGTTGTCTCTTCAAGGATTGATTGAGAACTCGAAGAGAGTTTTGTTTGGTAAGTTCTTTCTTTGAGGTGATGCACTACTAAGTAATGCAAAATGGTGTGTTTTTGGTTTGAAAATTAGATTGCTTTCAAATATTTTAGATGAAGTACTCAAATACTGCAAGTGGAACAGATATTTGCCTTTAAAATAGTCATCATCATGATCATCTTCTTCCCCTTGTCCTATTGGGGTCGGGGACCCATTGCATCGACAAGGCTCCTCCATACGTCCCTGTCTAGTGCTGATTGTTTGGCTTCCGTCCATGGTAGACCCATCCTCTCCTCACACAGTTAATTAGTCAAGTATTTTTTTTATTAGTCTTTTTATAAGCCTAGAAAAAAGTATCAGTCTTATAAAAACTGCTTTAAAGTTGATCGTAAAAGATAAGGCGGCTGGCGTTAATTAGGAATTTAAATCTTATCACCATCTACATAAGGAGTGTTATTGTAAGCGGCCTGCTCCCGAAGTGGTACATCGCCTTAACCCTTTGAAGTCGTTATTCATTCAGCACTAGCGAGTACCCGGCGAGCGTTGCAACACCACTCAAAGAAAGAATGCTACAGTAAAACTCGCTTAAGAAGTTCCCACTTAAGAAGTTTTCACGCTTAAGAAGTTTTGATTTTCAGTCCCTTGAAAATTCCATACAAAAAACTGCAAAAAACTCGATTTTTTCCCATTTAAGAAGTTTTAAAGCTAAAACTGCTTCCCGCTTAAGAGGTTTTAAGAAATCCGGCGGTAATGTCAACACAAACGAAATATTGTGCTGCAAAATACATATCTAAAATGAACCTTTTTCCAAGTCATAAAGTGAAGGACGTTGGCTTCACAGATTACTCGCGATCTCTAGTACCTGAGACCATAAACAGACCCTTTGTCGGCCGGTCCATAAGCCGTAACCCCTAGGTACAATAGCAATGTGACACGTCGAACGAATATGCAACGCGGAATTATGTAACGAACATGCAAGGGTCTTGAAGATTCGAAATTAGTAATTCGAAAAACATCGATTTTAACAAAAAAAAAACAAATTTCGTAAATCAGAATCTGACAGATAGCCGTGGCGGTAAAATGCCGTAAAATGTCGATAAATCGAGCGTAAACGCGGTTAACATCCTCCTAATTCGCATTATTATTTCGTAAAATCTGAATTGGTTGTGGTAATTTTAATGAATTTTCTTAGAATAAATTAATTAAAGCCGACCGCGACGGGATTCGGGCGCGAAAATTCGATTTATGCGAAATGTATCGTATTTTTTTGTATTTATTCCGATTAGGTATCTGAACTAGGGCCGGCCGCGATGGGATTCGGCCGCGAAAATTCGATTTACGCGAAATATATCGTATTTTTATGAATTTATTCCAAATAGGTATCTGAATACTGGCCGGCCGCGACGGGATTTGTCCGCGAAAACTCAATTTACACGAAATATATCGTTTTTTTTATGAATTTATTCCGAATAGGTATCTGCATTATGGCCGGCCGCAACGGGATTCAGCCGCGAAAATTCAATTTACGCGAAATATATCGTATTTCTATGAATTTATTCCGAATAGGTATCTGCATTATTGCTGGCCGCAACAGGATTCAACCGCGAAAATTCAATTTACGCGAAATATATCGTATTTCCATGAATTTATTCGGAATAGGTATTTGCATTATGGCCGGCCGCGACGGGATTCGGCCGCGAAAATTCAATTTACTCGGAAAATATTGTATTTTTGTGAATTTACTTCGAATAGAGGGCCGTCCGCGGCGGTATACGGCTGCGAAAATTCGACTTACCTGTAAAATTTCGAATTATGTGGGAATTGTTAATTTGAAATTTTATTTTTGATGTCCCGTGGTTTTTGAATTAACGGGGTTCTACTGTATTATTGTATTAAATTTTTATTCCATCGAATTTGTAAAACACAAAAAACTTTTGATTAAATCTATAGGATCACGATTAATACGGAAAATTTAACCTTCAAATAAATATATTTAGCTTTATTTTTATGTTCATAACAACATGATTAAATATGCCCAAGGAGATGGTAAAAGATGCATTATAATTACGTTTTTTTTTTTCAACTTCAAAATTTGCCGTGCATCATGTAAGCTTGTTTTCACAACAATTTGACGTAGGTAGACATAGGAATGACGCATGCCCCAGACTCGAGTTATTAAATGGCTAAAATTGAATCCCACTTAAGAAGTTTTTTTTCCCCGGTCCCTTGGAAAACTTCTTAAGAGAGTTTCACTGTATTTTATTCTGTTTATGGAAGAACTTTTGAATACACAATATTTTTTGTTTTTCCATCTGGTGCGTACACTAAAAAGTCAGAACCGTTTTCCAATTGGCTACAAACAGCTGTCCGTGTGAGAAGCTCGAATTTTTCAAATTTACCCACTACTATCACCTACTGCCACTATTTCTATTTATTTATTTATTTATTCATTTGTTTGACATAATATTTAACATTTTAAAAATAAAATTAAGCAATGTCGGCCTCACTGGGTAGCTCACCTGTGCTGAGGCCTCCATTTTATTAAATAAAAACCAAATAAACTAAAAATTAAAATTTATAATTAAGATTAAATTATAGGATAAAATGAATTATTTTATTACTAAAAAAATAAATTAAAATCGGTATATATTATATATATTATGTGTTGTGTGTTTGTGAGTGATGTGTATTTTATGTTGGTTTTGAGTGTTTCGTGTAGTTGTGTTTTATTTTTATTTTGTAAAGAAATTTTGGTAATATTGTCTTTTTTGTTCTTTAATCCATTTTGTAATTTTGAGTACGAAATTATTTTTGTTTTCTTCCATTTTAATTTCAAGGGTAAGACTGTTGAATGTTTTTATAGCATGATATTTATAGTGCCTTTGTCCAAAGCTTGTATTTACCGTCGGAGTTTTTAAGTTATTTTTGTACGATTGTCTAACTGGTCTGTTAGTGATATTTTGAGATTGTTGAAATTTGTTTTTCTGGTCAAAAATGTAGTTAAGCAGCGTTTTAATATATAATTGGCGTATATCTAGTACGCCACAACTGTTAAATATTTGGTTTGTGTCAGTCAGTCTATGTTTTTTAAGCATTATTTTTAAGATCGTTTTCTGCGCGGTTTCTAAGTGATCGATAGCTGAGTTTGTTGCTCCTCCCCAGATAATTAATCCATATTCTATTATTGACTGACAAAGTGCAAAATATATTGTTTTCATTTGTTTTATATTATATATGTTTCTTATGTTTAGGAAAATGTGTATTGTTTTGAGGAGTTTATTTGTGATTTGTTTGATATGATGTGTCCATCTAAGGTTATGGTCAATTATGATTCCTAGATATTTTATTTGTTCTGTTTTTTCTAGAGAAGGGCAACTGCAGATGTTAGTATTTAAACATTCGTGAATTTTTATGGTGTTTGAGTTGTTTCTTGGTTGTCCTGTACTATTTATACTGTACGTCATAAATTTTGTTTTCGATATATTTAGTGTAAGTATGTTTGAGTCTAGCCAAGTTTTCACCCGCGTGATTTCTAAATTTGCTATGTTAAATACATTATTCCAATCCTTAGATTTAAACAGTAAAACTGTGTCATCTGCATAACTAACTATTTCACCGTTTATTTCCATGCTACAAAGTTCATTTATATAAATAGTGAAAAGAACGGGCCCTAGTATGCTTCCTTGTGGAACTCCGTATGTAATCGGCAGTGGTTTACTTGTATGGTTATTAATTTTGACTTGTTGTGTTCTATCACTCATATAACTTTTTAATAGTTGGAGTTCCTTGTCTTTGATACCCATATTTTCTAATTTTTTAAAAAGTGTATTGTGGCAGATTGAATCAAAGGCTTTAGCTAAATCTAGATATATCGCTATACATTTAT
Organism: Limnephilus lunatus; assembly: GCA_917563855.2. Taxonomy (NCBI): domain Eukaryota; kingdom Metazoa; phylum Arthropoda; class Insecta; order Trichoptera; family Limnephilidae; genus Limnephilus; species Limnephilus lunatus. The sequence goes on from OU830592.1 coordinate 51,660,735, forward strand.
ATCCTTGATCTAAGTTGCTATGTATATAATCTATAGTACATGCCAAAGCTTCTTTTGTACCTCTCTTTTCTCTAAATCCATATTGTTTATCTGAGATTAATTTGTTTTCTTCCAAGTATTTTATGATTTGGTTTTTTAAGACTTTTTCGAAAATCTTTGATAGCGAGTTTAATAATGTGATTGGTCTATAGTTAGTTATTTCCATTTTGTCTCCGGATTTATAAATAGGGATCACCAGTCCTGTTTTAAGAGAACTAGGAAAGCAGGAGTGTTTTATACTAAGGTTTATTAAGTGTGTTATAGGTTTTAATATTTCATTTTTTATTATTTTAATGCAATCCGTTGTTATCTCATCTAATCCAGGTGCAATTTTGTTTTTTAATGTGTTTATTATTTTGTCAATTTCCTCTATTGAAGTTGTTTTAATTATAAATCTGTGTTGTGTCGATTGTGTATTGTTCGGTATGTTTGGTTGTGTTAGGGTGTTTGTGTTATGCATTTTACGGTTCGCTAAAACTTTTCCTATATTTGCAAAGAAATCATTTACATGATTTGTTATAGTTTCTGCATTTGTATTGGCATCTATTTTCTTTGAATTAATGTTAAGATGTTCAATAGTATATTTTTGTTTGTATTTTTGTGTATATGTTACTTCTTTTAATATTTTCCATATTTCCTTTGGGTTATTGTTTTCTTTTTTAAGTTTTTCTCTATAGTATGACTCCTTTGCTACTCTAATAATTTTCGTGCAGATGTTTCTATATCTTTTATAGTAATTAAATTGTTCCATGTCGTATGGCGTATGTTTAATTTGTTTGTGAATTTTGTCTCGTGTACGAATACATTTTAATATTCCTTTTGTTATCCATAGTTTAATTTTTTTTGCTTTGTGTGTAAGATTAACTTGTTTTAAATTAGTGTTATTATATATTTCTTGTATTAACATAGCTGTAAATTTATCCCAGGCTTCTTCAACATTTTCTATTTGGTATATTGTACTCCAGTCTATTTTTTGGAGTTTTTCTTTTAAGTTTGAGTAGTCAATTATTTTTTTTTTAAATATTTTATGTTGGTTAGGTTTTGTTTTTTCGCTGTCGATTGCTGTCATATTCATGTAGTGGTCTGTAATTGTGCTTTCAAATACTATAGTTTTGGTTTTTAGTTTTGTTTTAATCATTATATGATCTATACAACTTTTTGTATGTTGAGTAACTCGTGTTGGGACATTTATCGCTGGTTCCAATCCATGCTGTGCCAGAATTGTTAAGTATTCTATGTTTTGTGGGTGACCGTTTTGTAAAGTGTTTATGTTTAGGTCTCCAATGATGATGATATTTTTGGTTTGTTTGAGATCATTCAATGTATTGTTAAGTGCATTTAGGAAGTTTGTAATGTTGTTATTGGATGGAGATCTGTACATCGCAAGAATACAGGTTTCTTTATCAAATGTTATTTGTATGCAGTTGGAGTCTATGATGTGTATTTCTTGTATGATTGTGTTTATTTTATCATTAATATATAAGACTATACCATCATTTTGATTTTTGTGTTTCTTTGTGTGGTGTGTGTTATAATTTTCAATTGTTTTAGGTATATATTTTTCATTTAACCAACATTCAGTCAGAACAATGATATCAAAATTATTCTCAAGCTGTTGAAGGTATATTGTAAATTCATCAAAATTTTTATTAATCGATCTAATGTTTTGGTGTAATATTTTGAATCTATTTTTTTCTTTTGTGATGTTCTTCCATATATTAAGATCGTTTGTACTAATACAGTAGTGTTGGTTGTCCGAGTCCATGTATTCAAAGTAATCAGCCATGTTGTTTAGTATTTGTCTAAGTATATGATATGAAATGATGTTAGTTTAGATTGAGGAGTGATTCTTTGTTTTTTATAAATATTGGTGTAGATGTGTCATCTTTTCTTAAAAATATGCGTCCATGTTTGACCCATACATACTTAAATCGGAGATCTTTAGCAGCGCGTCGTGCAGCTGCGTAAATATCCTTATTATGCGGTGAGAGATGTTCGCATATGAAAATTGGAGAAGAGTTGGGGAAACCAAGATGCTGATTATTTAATTTATTCTCAGCATTATTTCGATTAAATTGCTTTACCGCTGTTAGAAGTTCATCCCGTATACGAGGGCAGGGTAGGGCCAGAATAATATTTTTAGGTCGAGATCCTTGAATGGCGTTTGGATGATGAGGAGTTCTGTAGCATGACTTAATGTCTTCTTCTTTTAGTGGGTAGTTTATAACATTACATAATTTTAAGACTGAAGTCTTGATTATTTCTTCCTTTTTTTCAGGTACCATTTGGATCTCTACATTGCAATTCTTATTACATTGTTCCATGTCATTTATTTTAGTGATTAATATCTCTTGATTCTGTTGTAGATGAGTATTGGCAGCATTGAGTTTCTTGATTTCTGCCTCATTTAGTTTGCAAATTTTATTAAGTCTTTCGTATTCCGCCGAAAAAAATTCAAGTGATGTTTTAAGTTCATCAAAATGATTGAGTTTGGATTTAATGCCCCCCAATTCTTTAACTATTTGTGAGTTTAGATAAATAAATAGCTCATTTTTTAAATTTTTTAATACTTCATCTAATTTATGGTCAATGTGATTCATCATTAATTGAGATTGATCATTTAGGGTTGTACTTTGTGGAGTGGAAATATTGGCACGAGTAGGTGTTTCCGTATTTTTTTCTGTTGATCGTTGTTTCACTTTGCAATCTGGACACTTCCAGGTTGCTTTGTAGTTCTTTGATTGTTTTAAGTATTTATCCTTCGAAGTTCCTACACACTGGAAATGGTAGCTCAGCGAGCATTGCGAGCAAGTCATTATTTCGTTATTATTACTTTTAACCTGGCATCCTTCACAAGTAATCATTGTGGATGTTTTTAAAGTAGGCAAATGTCAAAAAGAGAATAATTTTAAAAACACACTGAAATACTGCAAGTAGCAAAACGATATTATTAAATTCAAATAGTTTGAGTTTGTTCTATGAATTTTGTTTTTAAATGCCAAAAACAATTTAATATTGAAACGTCAAAATTATTTTTAAATGTTCAAAATATCACTTATTAAATAATAAGATATATTAACTTTATTTCAGTTAGTTGGAGAAGAGGTCCATCACACAATTAACACAAAATTATAGCTTGAAAAATGATTATTTTAAGTTTTTAAACAGATTTTAACTCGGAGAAAAATTCGTAGATGCTACCGAGACGTTAGTTACCGATTATATTCTATCTCCTTTGCTATCATCAATATAAAATACTTAACCAAATTTAAAAAAATAAATTTTAATCAAATATCTAGTAAGGATATGTGCTACTTTATTTGAGTCGTTCAATTTCTATATCCGCAATATCGAGTTTCGTTGATTTGGAGAAAACTTGCAAAAAACTGTCACATCTCTAGCGTAAATAAATTATTGCTTTTCAAGTTTTTAAATAATGAAATGGAGAAAATACAATTTCGAAAAGTGTTCATTTTTATATGTCTAGCAAAATTCAAGTAATTTCGATAAATAAAATGGATATAGCGGATTTTGAAACTCACTTCGTGATTTACTCACGATATAGAGGCTTTTGAAACTCAACTGTCCTAACGCGCGAGTTTAAAAACCCGCCATTTTGGCAAAATATTTGCTTGTGATTGGTTGAATTCTGATGTAGCGGGTTTTGATTGTAACTTCTTGAATGATATAGCGGGTTTTGTTTTTCACTCGCAGTTTTAACATGGTTTTTGGTCGTGATAAGGGAGGTTTTGAAACTCAATTTTAGGTTCCTCTTCTCATCAGTATTAGAAACTTTATATTCAAATCTAAAATTTCACCACAGAAAAATTTAAATGTACACCTCTACCCACAGTTTCCGAACTTTGTGAATTTTAATTAATTATTTTTACATGAAATCATGGCCGTAGGCACGGTGGGGCAAAGTGGGGCGTTTGCCCCACCCTGGCAGGCTGATGCATGACCTCTGGGATTGTCGACCGATTTGCGTTTTTAAATTTTCAGCACTTCTTTGGATGGTTTTTCCTTCTTTCGTTCATATTCTTTGTATTCAAAGAGCCTAAAGCATAAAGCCTACTTTTTTCGGTACCTACTCTAGATTTTTATTTTTTGCCCCATCCTAAATCAAAACCTGGCTACGCCCTTGCATAAAATTTTAATGCTTGCGTAACTGAGTAATAAAAAATTTTCATATATTCTTTATAAAAACATAAGCACATGTCTTAATTAGTTAATGGATTATTAAAATAATTGTGTATTGAATGAAAATATATTATGTATGCTTTCATTATATAAAGAGACAAAATGCATAACAAATAATATATATTCTAGAAAACACTATTTATTTGTTGTTTAATTTCAGGAAAAGGAGCCATGGAGGTTGATCAGAGTCTGATGGACGATGGACAATTACAACAGCTGATTAGTGCCCTCCTGCATTCGTCGGATAGATGTCCGGACAACCTGCTAGATGTGGAGCCACACCCCACGGACCAGACCTTGGTGATGTTTGCCAATCTGGTGTACACCGAGAAGAAACCCAGAGAAGAGGATGCAGCTTATTCGACCAGGATAATGTCGGGTAAGCTACACGGCTGGAAAGTTCTAATCACCGCCACTAACGAGGGTTGGTTCAACGGCTACTTCGGTGCTGCATTCGTGCACACTGGTTTGCAACAAGTAGTAGTGGCGCATCGCGGAACCGATCCCTGCTGCCCCGGAGCGGTGTACACCGACTTGAAAGGAATATTTGGTACAAATTACACATCATGCATGAACTCGGCTACCACATTCGTAGATCAAATACGCCAAGTCATTCATTCAGTAAACTGTCAACACAATCGACACTACACGCTCGCTATCACGGGCCACTCTTTAGGGGCCTGGCTTGCGCAAATAACTTCATTTTCTGTTAAGTATTTAGCCATTAAACATTTAGATAGTCAAATTTGCTTTGAAAAGAACCCCGAGGTTGGCATACACTCGAAGACCGTCGGTTTTGATAGTCCGGGTGCCCGGGACATGTTAGACCGAGTACTGGACGATCATTACGACAGGTATGATAGGGATGTGTTGTTAGACGGACTGGACGTTACTGTCTACCTGTCGGCCCCCAATCATATCAACACTTGCGGCGTGCACCTCGGTAAGATATATCGCATTTCTAATGATGTGTCCAACCTTATCCATGAAGATGACGGCACTTTTAAATATACGTGTGCGACTCACGCGATAAGTAATTTTATTAATGCCTTTAAAGATGATAATTGGAGAATAGGCGAAGTATCGGATTGGGCGAAAAGCCATAAAGAATTTAAGGAACTTTTTAAGATCTTGAATTGGGAAAATAATTACCACGGACATGCAAAAGTTGATAATCCTGATGACCTTAAAAAAATCCATCGGTATAAAGTGGCGGAACTCAATTCCCCGGAGAATGTAAATTCTTTTAGAGTTTTTTCAATAGGAGAATTGCGAATGCTTAACAGAATGCAAATACTTCAGGAACAGACAAGTAAATTAACCATTCTAAATGAATTCATCAATAATAATAAGCTTAAAGTGGGGAGTACCAAACTGCTCCCCAAATTTGGTTTGGATCATTATAACCGAACAATAACATGCGCATCGGGAGAATCATTGGTGGAACTCTGCAAGCGCTTGAAGCAGCTGATGCGGTGGCTGCAGCCACAGTTCACGCAGGCAGTGGAGGAACAGATTAAAGTCTTAAAGCAACCTGCAGACTTCATCTACTACGCGGAGGGACAGAGTTACCTCGACTCGTTGCCCAAGTGTTGCCTGGACTTTACGGATTCCGTGGGTTTCCAGGATTTCCTGGTTTCTAGCACGAAGCAAGTTCTCTGCCTATCCACGAACAGTGGAGACGGTGCGTTCCAGATCAGCCAACTTTGGAACATCCTCCATCAGATGGAAGGAAGCAACGATGCCTCCGAAGGTTCTATCAAATATATCAGTAAAAATCACTTCACATTCGTTAGACAGTCGCAGCTACAAAACCTTATAAATAATTATGGTTGGCCTGTTGAGAAAGAATACTTGGTGGTGGTAGACTGCACATTATCCTCCATTACATCCAACTTCCAATTGCTTGAAGACGTATATAATAATAATATAAAATATTCTAAATCGCTAAAACTAGTTTTAATTGTGTCGCAGTCAATAGACACACTTGACTCCTCTAAATTCTGTAACACTGTAATCTTTGTTGACAGTGATATTCATTTCGCAGACCTAACTCTCGATTCCCAGAGTAAACTGTTTAATCGAGGCGATGTTATAATTACTACGGACAAAGCCTATAGTTTCAGAGAGTTTTTGGGAGATGACTGTTCCGTTTGTGAAATCAATGAGATCTTAAGTTCAGAATGCGTGATAAATTTCGCAACCTTCAATAACTTTGCTATCAACATAGAGGACACGCGTCCCACTCTCAGTGATATACAGATGCCTTTCTTTAAAATGAACATAAAAACTAGTATGGAATTCTTTGTGAGTTGTGTAAAGTCACCTAACACTAACATCCTGGTAGTAATGAGCGGATTGAGCCGCGAGGACCTGGAGACTGAGGCCGCCTGGCACCAGCTCAAGGGTATGGACATCATCCTCGCCGAGGGAGATGCACAACTCTCTTTTAGAGATACTTGCAAGAAGAACCAAGATAAATCCATTTACCTGTTTGAAGTGTCTGACCGAGATGTGTACTGCAAAGAAATATTTAATGGACATTTTTATTTGCACAGGAAATTTCTTCATCGAGCATATATTGACATGAGGGAGTTCACAGAAACTGAACATGCTGATGATCTGTTTGTTATTAATAGTGAGATAAACAAGAAATCGCTCTTGGAATTGATAGAGAATTGCACCAAAAGGGAAGCGTTCACAAATAATATAATTATTGCGTCCACAGAAGAAGAGTTGAATGTTATTAAACAATATATGAATAAACGTATTCATTTTGTAAAAATCAATCAATGTGAGGAAAGCTATAAACTGGAGTGGAGATATTCCCACGGGTCTTTGGAGAGCCTGTTCCCTTGTATGTCAACAGATTCCTGCCAGCCTATAGAGGAAATAACTTTGAGCAAAACAGAACGAAATCTGGTAATTATAACGGACGAGCCCGGGATGGGTAAAACTACTTTTCTGCCGAGGTTGTTATGGCTCTTGGAATCACCGTGGGTCATTTACATTGAATTAAAACACTTCCAAAAGCATGTGGACAAATTGCCAGCTGAGCTCACAGCTCAAAATGTTGCAAGATTTCTGTTAAGCGAGTGTCACTCTCAAGGTGAGGAGTTGTTAGAGTATTTGCTACGAAGTAAAATGAAATCCAAGCGGGTGGTTGTAATGTTTGACGGGTTTGACGAGATAGATGATTATGTTAAAGGTAAAGGGAGTGCTAGAGAAAATATAGTCAGGCTCCTTATTTTCTTGAAAAATATACCAACAGTCCAAATATTCTTGACCGTTCGCAAATATTTAAAAAAATCATTAGAAAATAAATTATTAAATGTATCTACGTCATTTGTACCGATCAATGAAGCAGAACAACTTAACTTCTTAATTGCGTTTTGGAGTTCCTGCTTCTCCCTTGAGCTGGGAGATTACGGAGAGGAACTTACGCAACGACTCAAGAAATATGCCGCAGATGTGCTACGACAAGCGAAAGAAGTACTGGAGCCAGACAAGGACCGCTTCATGGGGGTTCCCCTGCAGCTGAGGATGATGGCCGAAGTCTTCAGGCCGCAAAGTGACCTGTTGCTCCAATCTCCAGAAGTCAAGATAGTCAGTGCATCAAATCTCTACAAAAAGTTTATTTCATTAAATTATGAAATTTACCTTTATGATAAAACATTTCTGGGAACAGCGACGGACAAATCTATAATAAAACAGTTTCTTGACATAATAACTGCAATTCACGGAAAGCTAGCTTTCAGAACATTCTTTCCTGATTTTTATAATGAGAATTTTGATGTCATTGAAGACGAGTGGCTTAATAAAATAAACAGATTTGGTTTGGTACAAACAAAGGGAAATGGAGAATTCCAATTTATTCACCGATCTTATGCAGAGTATTGCTGTGCGCTAATGGTCGTCAACTTGCTCAACCAACCTAAAAGCTTTTACAGGTATGATCTGTTCAAAAAAATACTTATACCTCAAATACTGCTTCATCCGGACAGCAAGATCATCAGGTTGTTTTTGAATGCGCAATTAAACGAAACGGTAATGTCAATGAATGCACTTGAGTCCAATGCCAAATGCATTAGTCAACTTTGGCTCGAAGACAGTGTCGTGTTTAGGAATCAGGAGCATCAAACTGCTCTGCACATTGCTGTCGAAGAAAATAATGAATATATTGTTGCATTTCTACTTAGTGGACTGAATATAGAAAGTACACAAAAAGAGTTTGTCTCTTTCATAACACAATACGACCATAGCAATAACACAGCAATCAATATGGTAGATATTCCTATACCACATAATATCGGTGAAGATGACTTAGTATTGGATAACACAACGATAAATATTTTCCAATGTATTAAAACATGTTCTGATGAAATCAAGGAACAGGTCATATTTGCAACTTTATTTAACCGAAATTTTTCAAATTCTGATGAAATTGACGAAACGTTATTTTTTGCTTCCTTACTTAATAGAAACTCTTACAAATTAGGTTTGTTTTATCAAGGTTCTTTCACATCTGATGTAACCGAGAAAAAGCGCATTTTTATCAATTCATTTCACAAAAATATTATAAAATATTTAAATTGCACCTCAAGAATAGTTGATAGGGTAAAAGAAGTTGAACTCGTAAGCAAATCGTTTGCAAAAGCTATTAAAAATGAAAAACTAGTACTTGCAAAAAATATATTATCAAAACAGTTAAAAAACATTGAATTTTACTGCCTATTATCGATGAAGCACGTAGATTATGGCTGGCAAACTGTCCTTCACCTTGCTGCGCAGTCTGGCCACTTCCATACCCTCAAATTACTCCAGGAGCAAACCTTTGTTCCCTTTGCTGTATTGATAGCACAGAGAGATGGTGAAGGGATGACTCCTTTACATACAGCTGCTAAGTGCTGTCAACTGACTAGTATCGAGTTATTTCTGGAGCACGGCGCAGACATTAATACGTGCTGTGGAGAAGGCATGTCTGCTCTGATGTACGCAGCCGGTGGTGGACAATTAACTGATATCAGCGCTACGGATATTGCTAGCAGGACTTCGCTATATAAGACTGCATTAGTGGGACATTGCCCAGTAGTAAAGTACCTCCTGCAGCAGGGAGCGGACCCTGACAGGGTGGACAAGAGGGGAAGGACCGCACTAACTTGGGCATCGCAGCGGGAGAAATGGGATGTGGTGCGATTGCTGCTGGAGAAGGGAGTAGATGTTAACGCAGATGAAGGGAAAGCTCTTAGATATGCTATACTGCATGGGGAATGGTCTATAGTGAAGGATTTGGTTGATAAACAAGCAGCTGTTAAAGAAAGTAAAATACTAGAGTTAAAGAGTTATGAATTTACAGATTCAAAGGAAAATCTAGAGAAATTATCCGAATTTAAACAAAAATTCCCAAGTTATGAATTTAAAAAAGAATAATATAAGTTATATTTCTTTACATGCTCAGTCTCTCATCTGCGGAGTCCCACAGGATTCACACCTTGGTCCAATCTATTGCAAGTTTTTTTCCCTACATCTCTAATTGCTAACATCTGTTACAGAATTTAATTATTTACTTTTATGTAAGACGTCAAATCAAACACCACTATGCACACCACTACATAAGTGTTGAAAATTGTCTATAAGTTTTTATATTAAGTATATCTTGTGAATTAAAACCTACATATTTATATATATGTCGTAGACCTATCATAAAATCAGGCAGAGATGTGATGAGGCACAACATGATCTGCCTGATTTTACGATTGGCCTTAGACATATATACATATATATATATGTATACAGAGCTAAATATTATTAATAATTTAAAAAATAAGTTTGTTACAATATTATTATGTCCCCAATTAGGAGAATTATCCACTGGAGCATTCTGCTATATAAGCGAGCGTTGGAAAATGTTTATACTTTCTGTTCAAATTCTCCGAATTTTCTCAAAAAATCATACCTCTGAATTTTAATATGTAGAAATAGCTTATGGTGCCATTGAATGCATTGTACATTAGACCATTTGACAGTTTATAGTTTCTTTACAAAAAGTATGTTGCATTCCATATATATATATATAATTGAAATATTTTGTAATAGTATCGATCCCTCAGGCCTCGACCATATTTTGTCAGAAGGTTAAAATATATCCGCTTTGCAATAAAATCAAAATACGTAGAATATTTCTGAGCATATCCGAAACTAAAAACTGCTTTTAAAAGGTGGTAAAAAACTCTTTCAAATTTTATAATTCGATATAAATGTAATTTTTGAATTATAAAAATTTTGAGTGCAAACATAAAAAGTTTTAAAAATGACTCACCTTACGTTTTTTCTAACTAAAATTACTGATAAAAAATAAAAACCCTTGCATATTTTATTAGACAAATGTTATTGTCACCCCACTTTTTAGTAGTTTCATGTAAAAATAATTAATAAAGAATTCTCAAAGTTTCATAAGTATTTTTAGTTTAAAAAAGGTGTACATTTTACTTCTTTTGTGGTTAACAAATTTATATTTATTATTATTTACAGCTGAATATAAAGCTTGGTGTTTTCTCTTTCTAACTCCGTTTATATAATTATTCTCACTATGGTAGTAAGGGAGACAATACAATTTCTATGAGACCTGTATGAGTTGTTCCAAAAAGCAAACATTAGTATAACAAACTTATAATTATTAGTCAGAGGGGTTAAAATAAATTTGTTTTGCTTGAATTACAAATCTACTTACGTATTACTTTCAATGTTTTTCTTGAAAGTCAATTTATTTGTGTATTTTTAAATGTTCCCGTTGCATTGTTATTTTGTTTAATTTTGGGCGTGTATATATACTTCTGAAAATCATTTAATTAATTTCTTTACCTATTTTTATTAATTGTAAGATAATGTTGTTGTATTACTTTTGCAGTTTTTAATGTCATATAGCATTATTCCATTGCTAACATATCCAATGAAATGCAGTTTTATTCTGAACATCTCATAGGAATTGTAAGGTTTATACACAATTAAAATGTTATGTGCATTTAACTCGAAGCTTCCTGGAATATATTTCTACAATATGGGCTCCTTGTAATAGTTACCACACAAATACCATCGAAAACACTCAAAGCAAATTTCTAAATCGTGTCATTTCAACTTTGTAATTCTATGGATATTGACATTTTGGTTGTAGCCAGGATTGATAAAAATCATGATTTTTTAAAAATATTTCATCTATTTTAACTCGGAAGTCCATTTATGTTAAAAAAAACAATGTTGTTGTTTTAATTATTAATTTATAAATTTCATAATCAATATACAGTCTTTCTAAAATGTCATTATTATTTTATTTTTTTTAATCATTTTATTGTACAAAAACATTTTTGAACATTAACATTAAAAAATTAACACAACATAACAAAAGAAGAGCACAAAAGGTAGGGGTTTGTCTTTTACAGAAATTTCTTCCAACCCACCTGCATTATTATTATTATTTATTTGATGCAATATACCTACAATTTATACACAATTCAATGATGTTGGCATCACTGGGTGGTTTACCCGTGCTGAGGCCTCCATTAGGAAATGTGCTTGGAGAGATTATTTTTATAAAACTATCAATAATATTTACTTATTCAATATAAAATCGAATTAAAATATGATTCCAGTTCACATGAATCTACGATTTAACAATACTTATCATTATAAATGTACAACAACTGATTTATACATAAAATACTGTTGAAAGAGCTCAACTCAAATTTCTAAAATGTGTTAAGTTTAAATTTGTACTTCTGTTGAAATTATAATTATTATTAATAATTATAATAATTATTATTAATGAATTATTGAATTATAATAATTATTATTAATTAAATTTATTAAATTTTGTTTTGTACCAATGACATTTTTTTAATGAAGTGAGAAGAATATGGATTGATGTTTGTATTTATTTAAAAGTGTAAATAATCTGTTGGACAGCCCTAAAATCCTAATAGGGGATTTTTGTGATATTCAGTAGCGATTGTTTTTACTCTTGCTTTTAGTCTAGCAACCTTTGAAAGTTTAAGGATCATTGTTCTAAAAACAAGTCAACACAAATGCCTGATATCATCAATAAAATCACTTTTATAATAACATCATGTAATATTTTGGCGACTTACACTTACTATAGATAGAATGTCTAAATTTATCCTATCTTATCCCTTGTCCTTTGTTATCAATATGGCCAATGGTCATGCTAGGGCCCTAGAAAGTGAATGATTTAAGGAGTTAGCCTCTCATGAGTAGCACAAATGAACAGTTTTGTGAGTCGCCGGATATTAGCGATGAGGTACTAAATTATTATTTACCAGATGAAAAAGAGAAAACATAAAATTGTGAATGAATCAACAAAATTATTTCCCCATTTGTACATATGTACTGAACACTTCAAAGAAATAAATGTGTGTCTTGAAACGTCTTGTTTATTATTTATTATATTTATGTTTTGGTTCAAGTTTGTGTTGTCACTCCCATTTTTTAAATTTTTCCAACAAAAATAGGCCTAACAACCAGTCATGTAACTTACTATGGGCTCCATCGAAGTCAGAGTCAAGTTAGCCTATCAGAAGCTGGACATACTGTACATTTCTAATGCATTTCTAACTGATTCCGTGGTCGAGGGGTAAGGATCTCTACTAGCAATCCGAAGGTCATGGGTTTAAAACCCGCCATGCGTAAATAAATTTTATTTGATTAATTTGTGTTATTTCACCATTTATTCATTAAAAATAATATATAATAATAATAATAATTGGACAATTTGTAGAGCGCCGTTTTTGTGAAAAATCACCTCAAGGGCGCTATATCGTATAGTCCTAGTGTAAGGCCACCATTCAGAATTGAAATGTTGCTAGAAATGGCTTTAGCCGTGATTGGTGACCAAATCTGAATATCCAGATACTTCTCCATAGTCTTCTTCCCCTCCCCGCTACCTTCAGCCTCACAACATACCCCAATTGGGGATTCCATAGTTTCATTGGCTTCAGAGGAGAGCAGTTGGGACCCTTGTGCAGTAATCTCATAAAAAAAAAAAAAATTGGCAGCCGCCTCTGTTTTGGAGCATCAGAAACGGGCGGTCTGCTTGATAAGATGTATCTTAACAAACAGATTGCAATCCTTAGAGCACAGACGCAACTCCTTCTTCTCCTCAAAATGACCCTCCACACAGCATCTCCACAGGCAACATAGTTAATTTGTTTTAAATGCTTGGTGAGTATACATTATTTCAGACTAGAAAAAATAGGACAAATGATAAACATGAGAATGTTGCTTTTGCAATTATGGATGAATGAAGCTAACAGATGACAGAACCCGCAACACACGGTGGAAACCCTTAGCTTTGGACCGTTCAGCTACTAACCCAAGGATGATGAATGCAATGAAATTACAGTTAAATTCAATCTAAATTTAAATGCGCGCTTTTTATTAAGAGGAAACCTGATCGCCGAGAAATTTGAATAATAGGCATTTTACCAAACTGTTGGTATCGCTCTTACTCCTCCTAATACTGAGTGAAAGGGATAACTGCACCTCAGACTGATAATGCCTAAATGAAATCATCAAAATCGAGGTTTTGTGTTCTTCATTTTTCTCCCCTAAAACAGGACCAATTTAAAAAAAAAATTAATAACTAAATTAGAAGAAAGTATTCTATGTCTACATTTTGATTTTTTTTTATAAATACATTGTCTAGTTTGTATACTGAAAGTTTGATGATGGCATTCAAACCAGGCAATTTTTGGAGGGTCCTAACTCCCATAAGAAGTAACTTATTAAAAAAAGCAAAACTAGTGGTCGATATGTACATTATATTAAAAAATATTTCCAATGGTGTCAAAATCCGGAGAGAAAATTGGGGAATATGTTTGTAGTAAACGCCACCCGGTTTCCTCTAATAATAAATAATATAACCCAGAGATAATATCGACGGCCCCGAAGAACAATATCGGATGTAAGGTTTTGTAGTTTTTCAGCAGAGCCGTTTAAAGTTTCGTTTCTGCACTTTTATTATTTTTTGAGATCAAGAAATATAGTGTTGTTTTGATATTTTGCATTTCATTCAAAATTCCGAAAATACAGGCTTTTAAATATCAAAAGGAAGTTAAAATAAGCCAAACAAATGATTTTTAATATTTAGCAGAGCCGACATTGTTCTTCGGAGCCATTGATATGCAAGTAGGTATTAATATTTCCATAAACATGGATACATAAAGTAATATTGACGTATTTCTCAGTTTTGCCTCTTAACATGCATTTTAAAAATAATATAATTTACAATTAGAAGAGAAAGTGGATCTATTTAACCCCTCAGACCTCAGGCATATTCTGTCAGAAGGTTGGAATGTTTCCCCCATAAATATACCAAACCACCCAGTTTCCCCTTTGCAATAAAATTCAAATGAATGGAATATTTCTGATGTAGAATGTTTTTGAAATGTGATGAAATATGTTTTAAAATTTAATTATTAGACATGAGCACATCTACTGCGGAAAGGAAGAATGGATAACGAGCCATACTGCTGGAAAAGAAAAATAACAGCTTATGGCGCTTAAGCCATTTTTTTCCAGCAGTATGGTTACGTGTTAGCTATTGTTCCTTTCCACCAACGATATAATTTAAAAATTTGAATGCCAACATAAAAAAGGCAAAAAAATAGGTGTTACAAATAGGCCACTTGCATCTAATTTTTTCTGGCTCAGGCAAATATTCTAAGACATTCTGTATTTTTTTTTTTTTAAATCATTTTTGAAACCCTGACGATTTTTTGAAAATTTTAATCTGAAAAATCAGACCATTTTTTATAAACCGGAAACACCGCCATCTTTATCAAAAAATCAAACCAAAGGATAAGTTCGCATAGAACAAACAATAAATCTATTGAACATTAAACGCAAATTCAAAAATTCGCCGGAAATCAAAGTGTAGCCATATTAAAAAAAAATGAATGAGTGTGGAATTTTACAAAATTAAGGGAACAATCGGAGACGGGACATTTTCATGTAGTGACGTCACGAGCTCAAATAATGGATTTATTTATTTAAAAATAAAAAAAACTATACATTTCTAAAAAAATTTTTAACATTTTCGTAATATTAGTAAAAAAATCTATCCACACGATTTTTTCCAAGTCGTTATGAAATCCATGCAAGTGGCCTATTATACTTGATAACTGTATAAAAAAACTATTTTTTAATCTAAAAACTATTTAAAAAAAAAAAATTTGTCAGTTTTCCTATTCAAAAGAAAATGATTGTTTGTAATAAAGCATTATAGATTCTTTACTTAGGTACCTTTATTTTATTTTTTTATATTAACAATGCTTACGAAAAACAAGACTTTTTGCATGTTATTTTATCCTTCAAAACATGGTTTTTTCATCCCTGAAACATGGTTTTTCATTTTTAGAACATGGCAACACTGACTGGCATGCACCGCATGCACTCAGTGTTGCCAACTCAGCTCCTTTAGAGCTAGGTCTGGCTCTAAATCGACGTCGTCAGCTCCAAAAAAAGTCATTTAGCTTCTTGGCTCGTTTTTCAGATATTTCAGCTCTTATTCACGTGAAATAATATTGAAAAAAAAAATATTCCAAAAGTGCAACATTGGGACGAGGACTTCCCAAAAAAGAGATTCCCTGAACTCC
Organism: Limnephilus lunatus; assembly: GCA_917563855.2. NCBI lineage: Eukaryota > Metazoa > Arthropoda > Insecta > Trichoptera > Limnephilidae > Limnephilus > Limnephilus lunatus. The sequence goes on from OU830592.1 coordinate 51,676,640, forward strand.
TGCACAAGTTTACCGATGTTTCCACTATAGCATTTTTAGTAAACAGTTACTAAAAATGCTATGGTGGAAACATCGGTACAGGGACTTTCCGAAAAAATTAAATTCCCAAAAATCGATACAAGGAACTTGCCTAGGCCGGCTATTGCGTATTGCATATTGCATTGCGTCTTGCGTCAGTCTCTTTCGAATTTGAATAAGTTTAGTTTTGGGCTGAGGTTCTAAAGTATCGTGATTCCACTGATGATAATCCTTTCCACGAAATCAGCTCTTTCGCAGTTTCGGTACTTGCTCTGCAGTGGTAAAACGGAGAAGTGGAACGAGTTTTTAGCCAGTTAAATATTGTCAAAAATAAAACCAGAAATAGACTTGGCAATGACATGGTTAATTCGATTCTAACAATTCGATCGGGGCTCAGGCGACACAACAACGTTGCAAGGATGATAAACTTCCCTTAGAAGTTAAAAAAAATTGGAACAATGGCTGTAGGTATACGAAAAAAATCCTGATGAAGCCGGTCCTAGTAGCGAGATGGTACAGGAACTGGAACCGGATGACTACTTAGATTTTTTAGAGGACTGGTCGCTGTCTAACAAAAAAAATTAAATAAAACAATTAAAAAAATCCTGAAGACTTCGATTTTATCAAAAATAATTGTGTATTGAAAATTATAAAAATAATCAAGTGTATTGTGAGTGTTTGATATGAGTTGTTCCAAAAGCAGCCAACAAGGACTACAGTCCCCCCCCCCCCCAGAAACTGGGAATTTTTCTTCTCTGAAATTCTCTAACAACCCCCCCCCCCCATGCTTTATGACATTTTCAAAATTTTAGCTCCTTTTTGGCTCTTTTTTGGGTTTCGCCTAGCTCTATTTTAAAATTCGAGTTGGCAACACTGCATGCACTAGCTCATTGTGTTTGGATCGAAGCTATACTATCTATTTTGATTAGTAAAAAGACAATAAATTAGGAAATCGCATGAAAGCAGCGTTCAATTTTGACCTGTGTCAGCCGTTGCCACAAACAAACCCACAACAAACCCCTCAAACTAAAATGACCGTTGCAAACATTTAAATTAAATATGCATAGCAAGGTTAGTAAAAAATGCATTTAACAAGATTAAAGTCTATTGGAAGTAAAAGACTGTCACTTGTATTGCAGTTAATTTAGGGTTGCCAACTGTCCTTTTTTCCCAGGACATGTCCTGTTTTTTGGGGTGTCCTGGATAATTTTTAAGCACCGTACTGAGTTTTTAAAGAGTCCTGTCAAGGACCTCTGCTTTAAAATTCGCGCGCCACTTCTCTCTCCAATGGTTTTGTCACTGGGCTCGCGTCGCGCGTGTGAAGTTGACTTTTTTTCAGTGCAATATAGAATATAAAAATTAGGTACTGCTCCTATTTATATATAGTCCTGGCTTTAAACCGAAATGTCCTGGTTTTTCTACCTTCAAATCCTGGATTTAAAAGTTTGGAGATGGCAACCCTACATTAATTCAAATCCCCCAGTGGAACATGTTTTTTTTTAAAGTATGTTTATTCAGTTTTAATTTTATAATATTTTATCTTACAAATCTTACGAAACTGATGATCAATCAGTTTGTAAGATATGCAGGTACCTTTTTTCTTATTGGGGGGGGGGGAGGGTTAATGGATTCTATTTTCTTCCACTTCAACAACTACCGAAACGTGTAAATTTTTGCACACGTGATAAAAATGACTACAATACATATTATACAACAAATATTGATGGGGGATATAAATATAAACACATTTGGAAATATACACAGACAATGTCACGATTACATGTGCGCCATGGCAGAAAACAACTTTGCAATAAATATTAAAGTTCCTACCAGGGTTCATAATAATAGCATGTCATGTTTAGATCACATAAATACCAGAAATATTATGGCTTCCAATGCATATACAACAGCAATAAGCATTTCAAATACATCTCTTAAAAAACAAGTAAAAACTAAACAGTTCACATCATCCATATGCTATGAGGGATTAATTAAAGATCTAAATGAGGAAACATGGCAAGATGTATGTGGAGTGACTGATGTTAACAACGCACTCAACTTATTTATTAACAAAATCAACATGCATATAACACAAAATTCAAAAGATAAACTTATTGCACATAAAAAAATACAACTTACTCCTTGGATTAGCAGAGGTATTGTAAAAGCTATACACAAAAGAAATCATCTACACAAAGTGGCGACCAAAGATCCACAAAACACTCTCAAACAACAGAATTACCGTAGGTATCGTAACATTTGTAAAGATGTTATACGTAATGCAAAAGAACGGTACTATAAGCATCAACTCGACCGAGATCCATCTAGTAAAAACATGTGGAACATCGTTAAACAAATTACCAATACTAAACACACAATCGACCCTAATATTAAAGAACTCCTGATTGGAAACACAGCCACCACTGATTCGGGTATAATTGCTTCCCACACTAACCAATACTTTACGGCGGTGGGGTCTAACCTTGCGGAAAACATCCTAAGTGTCACCAAGGAAACTGAAGATTCACTGGCATCGGCAATAGAAACAAAACATAATTCTTTTTCCTTTCAATTTTCACCTACGACAAATGAAGAGGTTTTAAAAATTATTGACAATCTCAATAATACACATTCGAAAGGTCCTGACGGTCTTAACACTCATATACTTAAAATTATTAAACACAATATTGCATCACCTTTATCGGACATCTTCAATAAAAGCTTTTCTTCAGGGGTTTTCCCCGACCATCTAAAAAAGTCTTTAGTGGTACCGATCTACAAAAGTGGACCTAAAAACCAAGTGGGCAATTATAGGCCAATATCCCTGTTAAGTGCTATCTCAAAAATTATAGAAAAAATATTTAAAAATAGATTAAGTAATTATGTAGAGAGCCGAAAACTTTTAAGCAAAAATCAGTTTGGCTTTCGGCCGGGGAGGGGAACGGACGATGCTATAGCGCAACTTACAGAACATATTTCTAGGAATATAGATCGCGGAAAGAAAAACATTGCACTGTTCTTAGACTTAGCCAAGGCTTTTGATACGATTTCACATAAATTACTCCTCAAAAGATTAAAAAATATTGGCATTGTAGGAATGTCCTACGAATGGTTAAAGAGTTACTTAACAGGTAGAAGCCAGCAACTCAAATTGGGAAAAATAGTAAGTAATTCACTAGACACTAACTTTGGGGTACCGCAAGGAAGCACATTGGGACCTCTTCTATTTATAATCTACATAAATGAGTTATGCGACCTAAAAGTAGGCGGAAAAATTATTACATTCGCTGACGATACGGTAGCTATATTTGAAGGAGACGACTGGACTCAAACACATAAACATGCTGAAAGTGGAATCAATGCGATAAAACAATGGCTTGACAAAAATCTACTTACATTAAATATAGCTAAAACTAAATACATAAGATTCAGTTCAACTATAATAGGACAACCTAGTACATCATACACAATAAAAACACATAAGACTAACTGTAATTCCGATAATATTGATTCTAACTGCAACTGTGAAGCTTTGGAGAGTGTGAAAAACATCAAATATCTAGGCGTTATTATAGACAATCATCTTAAGTGGAAATTTCACATCGACAAACTTTCAATAAGGGTAAGAAAATTGATTCATGTATTCTTTGTATTACGAAACATAATCAAACAACAAGACTTAAGAAAAATATATTTCGGATTATGCAACCCCATCTTAACGTATGGTTGTATTGGTTGGGGAGCGTCAGGTAGAACAATTTTAGATCCATTAGTGAAGGCCCAGAAATCCATAATTAGAGTCATTATGCGTAAACCCTATAGGTTTTCTAGCGATCAGCTCTACAAAAATTTTTATGTACTTGATGTTCGTCAAAACTATATAAAAAAGGTTATTATCCACGTACACAAAAATGTAGAAAATCTTAAGCAAATTGACCATAAATATATTACAAGAAGTCACACCAGAAAGGATCTCGTGGTCCCAGGGAGCAATTCGGCAAAGTTTCAAAAGACATATACATATCTGGGACCGAAATTGTATAATAAAATCCCCCCAGAATTAAATATTAAAACATGTAAAATGGCATGCATCGGTACAATAATAACTAAATGGTTGATAGACTTAGGTAGGATTGAGTCTGAAAAATTATTAAATAATGTCATTTAAAACTTGGCTAACTATTAATGGCACAATCAGTAAAAACTTAGTATAGTATATTTAAACTTAGTATATGTATATTTAATCTAAAAAAAAAAAAACAATATTTTGTTTTTTTCTTTCTTTTTACAGAAGACATTTTTGGCATTTTTCACCAGCATTTGGTTCCTTAGAACAGGCAATCTGCCTAGCTAGGAACTAATAACGTACAAGACATAATATAATAACACTTGTACACTTTTTAATATCTACAGTTATTTGAAATATTATTATTATTATGTAATTTTGCTGTATAAATGTAACTAATGTAATAAATAAATAAAAAAAAAAATAAAAAATAAAACATAAAATAATAAAAAATTAACCAATATTTAAGTTTATTTTGCTTTATTATTAGTACGTGGTGAGCTTGTTTTTTTGTCTTTTTAGACCATATTTTTATATATACCTGCCCTCGACATCACTATGCCACCTCAACGCCCCCTCCTTGGGTCGTCTACTGGCTTCTAAAAGTCTCAAACATTCACAAGGGGGCGTTATTGCCCACATTGAGAACCTGAGGTTTAAATGAAACGAATTATAGTGTTTGGTAATTATGCAAATATGGGGTAATAGGCAATATTTAGGAAAAAAAACATGAATATGGAGTAAACAGTTAAGGTCAAATACTAGCAATAAATAACTTAGCGATGCCTTTGTTTGAAATTGTGTATTTTACCGGGAAGTAGAAGATTACAACTCCAATAAAAAAAATAATGGTAGTAGTTCGAAATTTTTTTTCTCCCCTAGATCTAGGGAAATTTCCCTAGACATCCCAACCCCCTCAACCCCGGCGCGGACTCTAGTATGAAACGGAACGTTTGTTGGAGTCCGCGCCACATACTTTGCCCCGCAGACGGAGGCGCCACCGTAAAGTAACGGAAAATATGCTTCTTCAGCCTAATGAGTTTTGTTATTTTGCAAATTTGTACAATTTGACAAAAATACGTAGATTCTGGACTGAAGTTAGTAGATGTTCAGGAAGGACCTAAAATACGTAGATCTACGTAAAAAGACGTAGAGTTGGCAACGCTGCGAGACTATCAAATCGTTTGACTTGGTTTGACTCAAACACGTAGTTTTTTGTCTATGGTTAGAGTTTTTTGGTCTGTGGCTAGAGTTTTGACCGTCTCCAGAGGAAGCTTGACGCTTGGTTCAAACATTGCGCAATAATCTACGTGATTGAATCAAATTGATATTTTTGGTCGTATCATAGACAAATAAGTACCTACTTGGTGATTCTAGATATTATGTATCACGTAAAACGTTTATAAAATTAGATTAAATTATTACAAAATAGGTATTAACTGTTTTTGTGTTTTAATTTGTAGAAATACATCTGATTTTTCTTTTAAATTGATGTAAATATAATTTAATAATGTTATTAAGTTAATGTTTTATTAAAATATCAATAAATAACATTTATTATAACATAAAAAATAATTATTTTTCTTTACTAGATTCCATATCGCACAAAAATCACTTTCGACTACCGAAAATGACAGGAAGCCAACATCTAGGCATAGACTAGATTTGACTCAAATGGTTTGAAGCGCGCGTCAAGCTGTTTGAGTCAAATATTCATAGACAATAACGGAAAATAAATTTACGTGTTTGCCGTCAAGCCATTTGATAGTCTACAAGCGTTCTGTCAAGACTTTGTCTATGCATAGATGTGATTTTCGATATTTGGGGGTTAGATGGATAGTTGGTTTGATTTATTTATTCTTGACAGTGAATTTTGTGCTGCTGGAATATAATGGAATCTAACAGAGACAAAGCATTCTTAGCTCTTGGGTTAGCTTTGTGTTTTAATAAAAAAAAAAACGAATTTGGTGTCAAGAATGGTACAATTTGAGATCCCGCTTTACCAATAAGCATTTACAAAGCGTATTACAGGCAACAGCACCAAATGATTACGCGTATTTTTTTCCAAATAGATGACCGTTCTTACGAAGCATTGTTGTATATTTCAATTGATATTATGAATAAATGTTATAATTAATTGATAAAAGAAAATTATTTATTCCCTATTTCTCAGATGTTCACAAGACCTAAACACTATTTTTGAAATCAGTGAATAGCAGTTACATTATTATTAAACAATATGAAAACAAAACAAAAAAATATTTGCAGAACTGAATAATAACATTATTAATCAATAGCACTATAGCAGTTACAATAATATTAAACAATAAGAGAACAAAAAATAAAATACTTGCAGAACTTAATAATATATAATACTAGCTGGTATCCGGCAAGCGTTGCAATTCCATTAAAATAAATAAATTAATTCTCCCTGCATGTCCTTTACCGTGCGTCCCCGTTGACCTCCCGAGTCCCCTTCCGAGAATACCGCACAAGAGTCCCAACTCCTCCCGTCTGGAGCCAGTGAGACCATGGCATCCCCGATTGGCGTATGTTGTGAGGCTGAAGGTAGTGGGAGGGGAAGGAGATAGGGAAGAGGAAGGTGGGGAAGTACCTGGCTAATCAGATCTGGTCACCAAACACGGCTTATGCCATTTCAAGTAACGTTTCAATTCTGAATGGTGGTATACCAGGGCGATACTTAGAGTATCTTAAAATCTGGAAAGTGCTGCAAATATACTTTATATTATTTTAAGAAAAAAATGTGAAATAACACAAACTAATCAAATAAAATTTATTTGCCACGCCGGGATTCAATCCCGCGACCTTCGGTTTGTGAGCCAAGAGCCTTACCGCTGGACTTCGCCGGCCGTCAATTTTTCTTTCCGTAAGATCTTTCCACAAAGTATTATTGTAAGGCTTAAAAAAACTTTCAATTCCTTCCCCTCCCTCCAATTTTCTTACTTTTTCTTTCCGGAAGAACCTTTTACAAAGTATTAGAAAACTTTAAAAAAAATCTGAATGAAATAGGTAAAGTGGTTCTGAAGTTATGGCGTGACCAAGGGAAACAGGGATTCATTTATATATATATATATATATATATATATATATATATATATATATATATATATATATATATATTTAAACAACTTAATAATTAAATTAGTTTTTTTTTTTAAATCTGATGCATTTCTACAAATTAAACACAAAAACAATTAATACTTATTTTATATTAATTTTATCTAATTTATAGAATTGTATCATGATCGTAACAAATGTAACTAATTTTGAAAAAAATCTGTTCTTTTATGTCGAATAACGCTAACTATTAATGTACATGGGTTCCTATTTTATGATTCTGCCATTGCTTCGAAAATGTAATTAATTTCAAGAAATGGCCAAGATCACTTTTAATGAGCGAAAGCCAAATAAATAATTTAAAAAAAATATAAGTCTATGAGTTGTCTATCCTCAAAAAATATCAATTCGCATCAAGCTCGCCGCCATCACGTAAATCATTTGAAGCTTACAAGCTTCCTCTGTAGACTGTCAAATCGCTTGGCTCAAACAAAAACTACGCGCAGTGTTGCCAACTTAACGAAAAACTACGTGTTTGACAGAAACTACTATTGATAGTGTCGGAATCTCTTAAGAAAACGGTTTACAGCGCAGTTCACAGAGAGCATATATAAACCAATCATACTGCGAGACATGCTGCGAGACTTTTCTGCGCGGCGGTCTGAAGTGGCGCGTGCAGTGTTCCCGAACCCAAAATTTCAAAATCGGGAGAATTTTCGCCAAAAAATCGGGAGAAATCGGGAGAAAACGGGAGAATTTTGAAGAAATCGGGAGATGACTAGAATTATTATAATAAAATTCTTCCCTTGTCAAAATTCCGAATCCCTTTTATTATTCCGGAGCAGAACCTTAACAACAAATGAAAAAACCCATAAGAAGCGCCATCAACACGATTTTTGTAGATGTTGCCTGTGGAATAACGCAATTTTCCCTAACGTTCAAAGGGGACTTACTCTACGTTTGGAAACTCAGCACAATTTTTTGTGAAACTTCGACCTTGGGGGCCGTTCAAGTATTAGGTACGTAACGCAATTTAAGGAGGGTCTTGTTTAACGTTACTATGCGTTATCGGTGCGGCAGGAGGGAGAGTCGAAAAACGCGTTACGTAACATGTTTTTTTATTTAAATAAAAAAACTAGGGAATGCCCAAGTTGGCAAGCCTTTTCGTTAAAGTTTTACAGGGAATCCCTCGACTGTATTGTAGGTCATTTTTATTTTATTTTTGTTGTCAGTATTCGTTAGTATTTTAAACATGAAATACGCATAAACACAAATTTCTGTAGTCAGTGTTGTTAAAGTGAGTATTACTATTATTACTATAATATCCTCAAAAGCGAAAGATATACATCATCAACTGTTCTTGGCCTATAAAGGCTCTCGTGACAAGGGAAGAACATGAAGGGTTGCAGTCAGGATATGAAAAAGTTTTCTCTCCACTGTGAATCAGCGAGTGCTTTCTTAGACGTCCCTTTTGAGAACATGAATAGTTGCAGTCGGGACACGAAAAAGGTTTTTGTCCACTATGGGTTAATATGTGATATTTTAGATGTTCCTTGCGATAACATGAATAGTGTCAATCGGGAAATGAAAAAGATTTTTCTCCACTACGGGAAAACTTGCGATTGTTTAGATTTATCTTCGTAGTACATGCATCGTTTCACTCAGAACATGAAAATGGCTTTTCTCTACTATGAATCGCGCTGTGGATTTTAATAACTGCAAAAAAACTTCCTTTCGCGATCTTTAATAACTTCATTCGGGACAAGAAAATGGTTTTTGTCCGCTGTGGATAAACATGTGATTTATTTTTTTGTAACTGTGAGTCGCCAAATGATTTCCAAGAAGTTCTTTTGTACAACATGAATAATTGCAGGTTTTTTTCCACTGTGGTTAAATATGTGAATTTTTAGATACAGTTTTGTAGCGCATGAATAGTCGCAGTCGGGACATGAAAAGGTTTTTCTCCATTGTGGGTAAACATGTGATTTTTAGATTTCTATACGTAGTACAAGAATAGTTGTAGCCGGAACTTGAATAAGGTTTCTCTACACGAGTCAGCAAGGGACTTCTTAGATATCCCTTTTGAGAACACGAATAGTTGCAGTCAGGATATGAAAAAGGTTTTTCTCTTCCGTGAATTTTACTGTGGATTTTTAAATCTTCCTTTTGAGAACTTGTATAAATGCATTCGGGACAAGAAAATGGTTTTTGTCCACTGTCGGTAAATATGTAATTTTTGATGCCTCTTTGTAGAACATGAATAGTCGCAGTAGAAACATGTAAACTGTTTTATGTCACTGTGAGTCAGCAAATGATTTTTAAGAAGTTCCTTTGTACAAAATGAATAATTGTAGTCGGTACATGAAAAAGGTTTTTCATGTTTTGTTAGTTAGCAAATGCCGTTTTAGTTATTTTTTCGAGGAGAAGAATAGTTGCAATCAGGACATAAAAAGAGTTAGAGCGCCTTGTTAGTGCATCTTTTCCAGAGGCAATGTTGATGTCCTTGTTGCAACTTTTTTGCTAGGAGCAGGCCAACCTGCATAATCGGACTAAATTTCCCACTCTTTTTTATAATATTGGGAATTTTACTTTTTTAGCAATACTTCCACTCGTACCTGCGCCTGCATCAGGGTCTGAGGTGGTCATAATTAAAAAATATATATTAAGTTCATAGAACAAAGTACTGAAAAACCTTCTGATTCGAAGAGGCGTTAAGTAATAAATTATAAATTCCAACTCATAATTCATAGATGATCGGTTTGCATGGGTCTATAATGGAGATATGCTTAGATTGCGGTTTTTTGTAATTATTCTGGTCAATACCCGAATCTTAAGAATTTTTTTTAACCATACTCAATTAGTTGCCTGTCAAATGATCAAAAAAATCGGGGAGAAACGAATTCGCTCAGAACTTCGAAAAATCGGGAGATTTTGATGCCATTCCGGTAGATCGGGAGATGAAGTGAAAAATCGGGAGATCTCCCGAAAAATCGGGAGCTTCGGTAACACTGGGCGCGTGGTACGATCAGTATTGCCAACTCTCAAAAATGTTTATTCCTAAACTAAACTCAAAAACCCCCAGAAACCGGCAAATTACTCAAAAATACCCCTAAAAATTTTTTTTCTAAAAATTATTAATAATAATTAATAAATGATATGCTGTAATGTTTTTTAATAATCTTTATTTATAAATTATTTAATACATCAAATATTGCATAATTTTCTTGAGAAGAATCAAATATTTTAAAATCATACATGTTAACATTTCAGAAGATGGATTAAATGTAGTGCAAGATCCACCATTTCGATTTAATGTGAAGCATGACCTCTAGTCACCACAGAGTAGTTGGAATATAATAATTGCGAGTCTACAAATAAAATTGTGAAGTGAGTGAGTGCTCCGTGTATACGATGTAATAAAATTTAAAAAAAAAATGGAATCACAAAACCCCCAAAAATACCCCTAAACATAACCCCTAAAAGAGTCCCATCCCATTTATTTTCCCCCTACATCTGGGGGGGAAAACCCCTAAGTTGGCAACCCTGGGCACGATCGTTCCGAAGCAGGGATGTGATCATGTGATGCCCAAAAAAATTATTTCCCTAGATTTCGAGGTGAAATTTCCCTAGAATTTCCCTAAATTTCGGGTGTACTACCTTGGCAAATCAAAACCCGCGTGGGGGGGCGCATACCATCTATACGTATGAAGCCGCCTACCCGCGAAATTAGTATGATAAATTCTATCAACAAAACGACGGCTTGCCCATGGGGTCACCGCTGAGTCCACTTCTTGCTGAAATATTCATGGACTATATTGAAAATCAAATTTTAAACTCAATCTTTAGCAAATATATAATTTACTATGTGCGTTATGTTGACGACATTTTGATCTGTTGGAAAGGTACCAACAGACAATTAGACCTTTTTGTTACATTAGCTAACTCCATCGCTTTACGGTTGAAAGAGAGTGTAATAATAAAATTAATTTTTTAGACTTAACAATGGGTAGAAAAAATAATAAACATACATTCGAAATTTTCCGTAAACCTACGTTTACTGATACGACCATTCATTCTAAATCATTACACCCATGGTCACATAAATTATCTGCCTATCACTCAATGATACACAGACTTACTAACATCCCTCTTGACAATAAAGCATACGAAAAAGAAAAAAATATAATTTTATCCATTGCAAAAAATAACGGCTTCAAGGGTAGTGATATTGATAAAATAATTAGTCATAAAAAATACAAAATTAACCTTAACTCAATTTACCCAGCGATTAATAATAAAACTAATAATGAATTTGCGTGTTTAGAATTTGCAGGACCTACATCTAATAAAATTGCTAAAATTCTCAAAAATTGTGGACTAGACATTGCCTTCCGCACTAATAATAATTTGGGATCATCTCTTAAAAATTCAAAAAGTAAAACACCCAAACTTAAAAATAGCGGCATTTATAAACTCCAGTGTGACGAATGTAACGCTGTTTATGTTGGACAAACTGGCCGGTCCTTTAATATTAGATTCAAAGAACACATGCGATCATTTAAAAATAATAATAAAATTCAATCACAATTTGCCAAACATCTCCTAGATGAGAATCACTCACTTAGCGATGATAATAAGCCAACTCCTTTACACATCCAAAATAAAGGACGTAAACTTAATCTTTTAGAACAGCTGGAAATTAACAAACATAATAATAATCCTAAAGCTATTTTAATAAATGAACAAAAAAATATAATACACTCTCCGCGTTTAGATGTATTCAAAACCAATTTTTAAATAACTAATTATACTTGAAAAGAAAACCATGAGTCAGCATTTGTGAATGACTCACAATTAGATTGTTTAACGATTTTCAGTTAAAGTGGGAAATAACAGTCATTGAGAAAATAATAAACATTAATAATTTCAGTCATTTTTAATCAGAAATTAGAAATGAGTCATAGTACAAACCTATCCAAAAATACTATAAATAGATTGTCTGTATGTGGCATGACCACAGTTTGATAATGCCCTCAGAAGGCGAAACAGCTGTTACGCGTAAATAATTACCAGCAGAACTTGTTTATAAATAAACTGTTTTTATTAATTTAATAATAAAATTATTGAATATATAAAATAAATAAAAATTAAAATGGAGTTCTACAAATTAAACTTGATAACAATAAATAAAAAAAATGTTTTTTCAGATTTTCTAAAAAATATTCATATTATTAAAAATATCGTAAATATTCATATATGGCCAGTTCGATTGAAAATTTACCATAATTTGAAAGTATGTAATCTACCACTGAATTAGAAACGGAATTCCTAATAAAAATCACTTTGCAAAATAAAAATCAAACCCAATCACTGAAACTGAAGAAAATTTCTTGTAGTAAACATAGATAAAAACGTAACTTGAAACTAAATTAATTTTTTTTTGTTTCGAAGTCCTCGTTTATCTTTTTAGGTACATAATATCATTTTGAGTTGTCAATGTTTTTAAAACAACGTTGCTTGAATGTAAAGCCTCGATGACACACGGCGAGTTTACAAGCTACTATCTGAGAAATTCACTATCTGTTAGTAAACTCGCTCAGTGTCATCGCGTTACTTGCTAACTAGCAGATTGTTGACAATCTACGAAAAAAAAGTTGAAAGGTCGTCAACTTTACTCGCTACACGCCAACTCGTGGTTGGTTTATTTATGTTTCCAATATGGCTGCCAATTAACAGCCGATTTCGACTGTCAACTGTCTGAAGAATTAGTTCACGTTATTCCCGCTACTGGTGCTAGCAGCTACGTGCGAGTCCAGTTTCCTAGAAAAATGTCGCTATTGTACTGAGCAAGTGGACAGTTTTGTGTGTCATCATGACTATCTCACTCGCCGATTCACCCGCTTTTAAACTTAGTAGATAGTAGCCATAAATAAACCAATCATATAGTAGTTTGTAAAATCGCCCTGTGTCATCGAGGTACAAATCAACAATATTTAAGATTCATGGGATTTAAAAAAAAAAATACGACTAGCAATACCAGTAATATTGTCATATGTAAATTTTTTTTTTTGCCAGAGTTCGAAATTTTGATTCTAGTTGATTTCCCATTTCCCTAAAAAATATTTTTCTCCCCTAGATCTAGGGAAATTTCCCTAGACATCACATCAGTGACATCAGTGTTTCGAAGTGTCAGTATGGGGCATGATGGGGCATAAATATACTAATCCGGGGGGGGAGGCGTCTACTAATATCTACAGGAATTCCAAAAATCGGACTAATATCTATGAGAACCAAAGTGAGGACGAATATCTACAGCTCAAACTGCTGACTAATATCTATGAGAACCAAAGTGAGGACGAATATCTACAGCTCAAACTGCTGACTAATATCTATGAGAACCAAAGTGAGGACGAATATCTACAGCACTGGCAGAGGTTGGATTTGCATATGTGTAGCATATTAGAATAACGTAATATTGTGTATGCAGTTTGAAAAACTTAATTTATGCATGTATTTATGTAAAAATCACTAATATCGGACTATTGGACACATTTAGCTGATTATTAAGGATCTGCTCAGCCGCCCTCTGTATATTTTAGTCCCACCTACGCTCCATAGATATTAGTCACCACTGGGACCTTCATAGATATTGGTCCGACCTTAGCTCTGTAGATATTAGTCCTCACTCTGAAGTTCATAGATATTTGTCCAATATATGAGCTGTAGATATTCGTCCGACATACAGGCTGTAGATATTAGTACCTGGAGTCGAGATGGTCGATTCGTTCCTGTCTCGGCTACTAGGAATCGGTTCCGTTGATATCACTGAAACTATCGATTTTATTCCTTTTGAGGAATCAGACATTTTTATGGTAAGCCCACACTGCGGCCAACGTTCCAACTTCAAACGTTTGGAAGATCGTGTGGAAGGGTGTTCGTGCGTTGGAAGTTCGAGTTGGAAGGTTGGAGTTCGAGTTGGCCTGGGATCGCCTTCGAGGCGATCCCGACGGCCAACTCACACGAACCAGCCTGCCACAGTTGTCCACACATCCGTCTGCGAACGGCAGGCGATCAAGAAACGTGCCGCGTACTATTAAAATGACGATATTATTACGGAGAGTGGTATAACAATTGTTTGAAAACATGTCGTGTATATAAGTACATAATAATACGTACGTAATAATTATAGGCAACCTGATAAGATACAACGTAGCTACAGTTGTTCCATGTCCGCCATTTTGGAGTTCGGAATTCGGGGTTGGAGGGTTGGACGCAGCGCAGCCACCACACGATCGGCCAACCTTCCAACTCCGAACTAAGTTCGGAGTTGGAAGGTTGGCTTCGGTGTGGACCTAGCATTATGGCAAGCCCACACTGCGGCCAACGTTCCAACTTCAAACGTTTGGACGATCGTGTGGAGGGGAGTTCGTGCGTTGGAAGTTCGAGTTGGAAGGTTGGAGTTCGAGTTGGCCCGGGATCGCCTTCGAGGCGATCCCGACGGCCAACTCACACGAACCCGCCTGCCGCAGCTGTCCACACATCCGTCTGCGAACGGCAGGCGATCAAGACGCGAGTGCCGCGTACTATTAAAATGACGATATTATTACGGAAAATGGTATAACAATTGTTTGAAAACATGTCGTGTATATAAGTACATAATAATACGTACGTAATAATTATAGGCAACCTGATAAGATACAACGTAGCTACAGCTGCTCCATGTCCGCCATTTTGGAGTTCGGAATTCGGGGTTGGAGGGTTGGCCGCAGCCACCACACGATCGACCAACCTTCCAACTCCGAACTAAGTTCGGAGTTGGAAGATTGGCTTCGGTGTGGACCTAGCATTAGAATTACTTTCGAATGTCAATAATATTTAAAAAAAAAACTAAAATCGTAAATAAGCAAAAAATATTTTGAATTTTTGAGGAATCGGAACCCTTTTCCCAGAATTTTTCCAATGATCCTCTCTGCCCAATGGTGGGAAAAAATTTCAGATTGCGATCCCCTCTTCCCATATGGTTAATTTCAGTGACAACGGTATTGGTATCATTGGTATCAACCATCTCTTTATGATTTCTATTATCGACAGCCGTCGGTAATGATACTTATAATTAATGATGGACATAAATATACCAAACCACCCACATGATGGACATGACATATAAAGAGATGTTTTTTATGACTTTTCGCCACAAAGGAGGGTATTAGCTAATAATGTCAAGTAGAGAATGGTAATGGAATGTTTGTAAGTGTACGAAGTAGTTTATAACTCTTTTTTTTAGTTTTAGAACTACATATTAATACACTAAGCATACAAAATACAATAGGTAAAACAAAATACTTTGTATCGAAAATATCACGATTACGATTAATAATTGTTGATGCCGTTCTGGAAATTAGATAATATAATTTTATACATTACTTTTTTGTCGACAGAGAATAACACTTACCTGCATTAATCAGATCAGGGATTAATTTTTTATAAGAATTATTTATTGGACAAATGAAAAAAATATGTATTTACAAATTCATGTCGTGCGTAGGAATTTCAGGCAAATCAGACTGTCGATTATATGAATAATAATTTCGACGTAGCCATCACTAACCTGGAATCACGAATAATGCAGCAGATGGCGCCACAGATGACAGTATTTTGACTTTGACATATTATGTTTTGCAATTTTGCATTGGATGTTTCTAGATCAGATTTTATATTATGTTTTGGTGATTTGCTTTTACGTTTCATTGATTATTTAAAACTTTAAATTGATAAATTATGAATCTTACGAATGAGTTGCGAATCTGTCCTTTATCGCTGTAGTTTAAATTGATAGTTGAATTGTTAAGGTTATGATAGTTTCAAGATGATGTATTGTTGGGGAAGTACGGTTCACGGAGAACTCGGATTAGGTGGAATAGAAGAAGAACAGGTATTGTAAATTAATAATCACATCATATGAGCGGTATGTCTAGCCCATATCGGTGTGTCTCACCATTGACGTGTTCTAGATTTTCACTCCTGTGCCGGCGAAATGGTCGCAGTCCTGCAGAGTGACTTACGCGGCCTGCGGGGATAGTCACACTTTGCTGTTAACGGCTGACGGAAAGATATATTCTTGCGGAAATAATGACTTCGGACAGTTGGGACATGAGCAGCCCACAAAAAGACCACGTAAGATTCTAATGTACTATTCACTTATCTTAGCCATTGGTTTTATTGTGGTGAATGCACCAATCTGCACAAATACACAATTGATTCATTAAAATAAATAAATGGCCCTGGGCTGCATTCTCTTATTGTCTTTAGGTAGTGGTATTTTCTATATGTTTACCGTATTAACCTTTGGAACTCCAAGCTTCCGTTACCAAATAACTCTGTAGTTTGCCGAGGGGAAAAATCCAGAACAGAAAGTGTCAGTAAGATTACTAATGGATATGCCGGCAAACAATGGCGACGGATGCTTTTGGCTTGAGAAGTTAAATATTTGCACTAGTAGTAAATAATAAGTTGAGAATATAACACTATGGTGAATGGTGAGGGACAGCTGCCAGTGAAAACAATTTGTATAGGGTGGGATATTTATACAGTCTACATCCCGTCTTGGGATGTAGCGCCATAATGTTGATGGAACACGTTTTTATGACAGTCCTTTAACCCTAGAAAGATAAAATTATTTTGACCTTTGTTAAAGATAAAGATACGTCTAGGTCTAGGACATACTGAAGTTTAATTAAAACGTAATTAAACTTTAGACGTAATTTATGGATGGCTCCTTACACATCAACTATAAACTAAGTCTTTTTTATAATTTTTTTTTTTATATAATTATTAAAAAGGACTGAGTTATTGAGGATTGACATAAAATGGGAGATAGCACAATGAGCCTACGGCCTAAGTTATTTAATCGATTTTTTTTTATATGCCATGAAAGTTTAAATGCTAATCAGTCATTAATCGTTATCAATCTTAAAAATAATAACATTTTTCATGCTAAATCACATTTATAAGAAGTCCAAAAGTTACCCAAAAGATAATCATACTTCTTTCGAACGTATGGTGTATGTATTATTATTGTACTTACCGTGGTGACAAGCTGTGCTCGGCAACTGAGCTAACTGAGATAGACAGTGTGCTACGTTGTGAAATAAAAAAAATGCCCAAGAAATACAAAAAACTTTGTGTTGTCTAAAAATTTATATTAATGTCGGATTTCTTTAAGCTACAACTTCCATTATATGCCGGGCATAAAAGGCTTTCTCCGCATGCTGTGTGCTTGCCCACTGTAATTTAACTCGCTGTAATTTAACAACATTGTTATATTTATATTACTTATTATCGTTTCTTGTTGGTTGGTTGCAGAGTTGGTGACCTCCCTGGACGCGTACCGCATGGTGAGCGTGTCCTGCGGGATGCAGCACTCGCTGGCGGTGAACGAGTGGGGGCAGGCTTTCGGGTGGGGCTCGGACGAGCGGGGGCAGCTGGGGCTGGGCGAGAGGGCATCTGTGCGCGCCCCCCGAATTCTTCGTGCGCTCGCCACGCAGCACGTGGTGCAGTTGGCCACCGGTGGGCACCACTCCCTGGCGCTCATGAGCAGTAAGTCAAGCAAACCAAATAATCCATGCATCCCATTTTTTATTATTTACTATCTAGTACCAGGCATGCGTTGCAATGTCATTCAAATAAATATTTTTTTCTTCCTTCATTTCCTTTCCCATGCGTCCCCGTTCCCCTCCCATCCTACATCTATTTGAATTTCGAATTTGTTTTCTTAAATAAATGTAAAAAATGGAAATTAACCCACTTCCCGACATTTAATTGAGCTGAAACTCGGCAGATAGACTTTTCATACATGCGTTTCTCTGAAATTGGCTGCTAGTCGGCCCAAAATATCTCATTTACTTATATTGAAAATAAATGTATTACAGTAAAAATACTTTGTTTTTATTATTTGGTGATTTTTTTTCTTTTAAATTCAAGTTATAAGAAAATTACAATTTTTTCACTTAAGTGGAATAATTAATAACAATGTATTGAGGTTAGTTGGGGCAAGGTCGTCTTAGATTTCGATAATAGTGTGACTATAAATTAATGTTTGGCATTTAGTTATTGAGATTTTAAAACAATTTTGAATTTGGTGAAACATAGTGTTTTTTTTTGTAATAATGTAACTTGTCAAGGCGCAGGTTTCCCCTCTACCCCCTCTCTACCTCCCTTCTACCCCTCGCCTTCGATCCATTTATCCCTTTCCCTACATTTCTCCCATTTTTCCCTCGCCTTCTCCCCACTTATCCCTTCCTCCCTAGGCGTCGAAACGGCCAGCCGGTCCCCCTTCCCACTACATCATCTGTGCGGCGAGCGATTACAGTGCCCGTCCCGTACAATGGTAATCATACCAACCAACCATACCAACTAGCCCGATGATCTTACCTTACCTAAGTTTATGATAATGATGGTGTTGGTTCGTCATCAATAACAAAATAATTAAAGGCGCCTGTAAAAATTTAATTAAAGATTGAGTAGAAGACGATGTAGACAATATATACTGTCAATAATAACAATTAGCTAGATTGGATATCGAATTGTTGAGATAATTGACAATTTGAAGATCTATCGCCGCCTATGATGTAAGAATACAAAACTTTTCTGGTCCGCCACGTAAACACAATTTAGTTTTGAATTTGGGGAACACCGCACTATGCAAGTTGGTAACATGGACAAGAGATGGTGCCCAACCACACCGTTGAATTACGGAAATTAAAACTCTAGACGAACTGACTCTTGACCCATTTATGACTTTACCCTAACTGACCTTATATCTTTCTACTAGCAATTATTTGATAGGTAATGTACTCCCAGGAAAGTTTTACTGGAGAATCTGGAATAATCATAGAAATTAGAAATCAGTTTTGCGTGGTCAACCTGTTTACTGTGACACAACAAGGAAAAGGTATCGGTGGTATAGTGGTCAATGTCAGTGCTCTAAATACATAGTTTATTTTGCCTATTGAACCTTGCCCACCCATTTAATATAACCCACTTGCTGCCAATACTATTATGCTAGACTTGTACAACTATTTTACCTGATATGTAATTCAGTTGCTCCAAACACACAACGCGCTTCAATGGATTTCTTTCTTGAGACTTGTGGCTACATTCAAAACAATTTCAAAAACATTTCGCAAACTTTTCTCCGGGACTTGATTCTCTTCCTTTTGAAGACTGTCTTGCAGAACTTTGCCGGATTTAGAAGGCATCAAAAGTTGATAACCAAATATGTTTTAGTTGTGTCTTTTGAAATGTGCATGCACGTAGTATATTATGTAGCCAAAATATTTCTCTACAGGTTCTTCAAACCGTAAATGGTGGTGTTATTGATTTTTAATTTTGGTTGATTTATGGTCGCGGTTTTAGATCAGATTTCTATCCGCAGTTAAATTGAAGGTAACATAATTTTATCGTTTTTATTGTTTATTGTTATGCTAAATGGACTCAGTGTTTCTGTATAAAAATATTTTTTTTCAATTTGGGAGGCGAGTATGGGTACTGCCGTTATGGGAACCATTTATTTGATAACCAACACCTCTGCCATAGGTCATAATTCACCTTCACAAGAATCCCACTGAAAAGAATCTTATTATTTTCAGTGGGATTCTATATAAATGCATGGTATTCTGTGGAACTGAAAACAGTGCAAAAAAGCGTAGCATAAAAGATGCAGCACATATAGTGGTTGCGCCAATTGATATTTTAATTATCAAATTGTCTATTGCTCAAAACGCTTTGTTCCTTTAATACATTCCTGCCCGATTTATTCGTTCCTTTTGCCAAAGGCCTGTAAGGTTGCCAGAACTGTATATAGTATTGTTACCAGACGAGCGTTGCAGTGCATTATTGAGTATATTGCCCGCCATTGTATTTGACCCGCCCGATGTGCAAGCAACGCGTTCGCACAACGTAAGTGTATTTTGACTCACCGTGTAAGCAACGCGCTCGCACAACATATTATTTGTATTGGACCCGCCCGATGTGCAAGCAACACGTTCGCACAACGTAAGTGTATTGTTCTGGCCCGCCACGCGCATCGTAGTTATTGGATTGTTTACCCGCCAATGTTCTGAAATATCTTTATTGTAATATCCCCCGCTGTACGCGTGTTGTGTTAATTTGTTGAGTGAACACCGTGCATTTTATTGTGAATTGAAACCCGCAGATACTTTCAATTACCGCCTAATCTGTTCGCCCGTGCAGGGCGGCAAAGCAGTTGTGTTTATACTATATTGTTTGTGTGAACTATTGTGAGAGACATTTGATAAGAAACCAGCGGCAAATAATAGATCTCGAGGAACCAGCAGCCAAGAAGAAGGAGACCGAGGACGACAAAGGCTAGGTAGGTCTTTGGCATTCTTCCTTGAAACCTACCCCTTCCTCAAGGCATTTTGAGCGGTTTAGTAAATTATTATTTTGTTAATGAGACGCATCCGTAAACGAATGGATTTAATTTAATTCGCTCCACCATATTGGAAAATGAGAGATAGGTTCTACTGTACGAAAACCATTTCAGAATGTCAAAAAATTAGAGAGCGTTAAATTATTTTTTATTCCTACACTATTATGTAGTGCCGTTCCTTATCCAGAATATTCCTTAGTGAGAGATGACATCTCTATTTCCATCCGATTTCGGTCTCTCTTCTCCTTTTACCTTCTTGAAATATTCAAATTTCACGCAATTTTTTATTCCTCGGTGATCGCAATCACTGCTACCAACAGTTAGGCGCTCGCTAGCGTCTTACGCGACGCCATCTTCTTCAATTGGCGTCTATTTTCTATCGCGAGCGGTCGTCTAGTTACAATATTGCGATATAAACCAGAAACTAGATTTCTTCTCCAAAATTATTACGAAAATCATTACGCAATGTCAGAAAATAATGTATCTCCCGAAGCGGTTGAGATTTCCGCGTCCGCGAGTGTAAATTGTGACGAAATACGAAAAACGAAACGAAAGAATTTGTGTTCCGACTGTACCTCTAATGAATCCGTTTGTGACAATAAACGAAAAAGACGAAGGCGACGCCGACGCTCACCAAGTTTCGACAGCTCTACTTCCATGAGTTTTTCAAGCAGGGCTTCACGCTCCAGAAGGCGAGGAATGGCCCGTTCTATTAAGAAATTAACTGAACAAGTAGGCAGACTACAAAATTTTATTCTGCAAGCTCCGAGGTCAAGATTCGCAGAGAATGCAGCCTCAGATAATATGTCCATTGCAGTGACGGAGAAAGAGTGCTCAACAGTATCCGGGCGTAATACTTGTGTTTTTCAAATGCCGAGTCCCACCATTTCTCTTAAAGAACCCTTAATGACTGCTCCTCCTCAAGACAGACTTGAAGTGTTAGAGCGTCTTCAACGATTTAATCAGAAAGATTGGACCAATGTGAGATATAACAAGGTCATTAAGGAACACCTTGCTGATCCGGGCTTTAAGGAGCTTGAGGTGAACTGTGAGTTGCAACCTTACGATTCTGGGTCTCCTCAACAGGTCGCTATTGAAAGATCTTTCGCGGCAATAACACATGCAGCTCTCAAACACAGGGAACAAGGGGATTTGAAGTACAGGATGTCTCTCCAGAAACCCTGTACGAGAAAGTTAATGAGCTGTTTGGAGGTCAGAACAACTTACAAAAATGCTCCGATGACCTGCTGCAAATAACATGCGGAAAACGGGCAGAGATAATTGAATTTAGAAGGGACAGGATTCTCAATTCCTGTAAACAGAAATCAGACAAGAAAGTTCTTATGCAGATCCCTCCGACTTCCTCTCATCTCTTCAATCAGGAAGCCCTCTCTAACCAATTGCAGAAATTGGGAGGAGTAAAGAATTGTTTTAGGCCCTTCTCACAAGTCATCACTACCGGTCCACCAAAGGAGGGGTCTGGTACTAAAAAGGCTTCTAAGCCCGTTCAATACTTTCCGGCCCGAGATTCCTTTCCGACCCGAGATTTTATTCCATCTCGAGAATTTTTTCCATCCCGAGAATCCTTTCGCCCGAGGGGGGCAGACCCCCAAAGGTATCCCCAGCCCTCCACCTCTGGTATTAAAAGGGGGGGAAAGGATAGTAACAAGCGACCGGTGCGAGGGCAGACCTCTAACCGACGCTATTACAGGGGTGCATGACTGGAGGCCATTAAAGTTTCAAGCGGGGCAATTGCTGAATTTCAAAAACAAATGGGCAGCTCTAAATGCTCCCAAAGTTGTTCAAAAAATCATAGGGGGATACAGAATCCCCTTCTTTACAAAGCCCCTATTATTACGCCCAACTGCCTTAACTTTGAAAAGATTTGTGACAAATACAACCCCAGCAATGACAAAAGAAATAGAAATTCTCAAAAAACTGAATATATTGGAACCGGCAGTCAACAACTCTGGTTTTCTCTCCCAAATGTTCCTGGTTCGAAAAGGGACGGAAGCAACAGACCTATTCTCAACCTGAAAGGTCTCAATCACTTTGTGTCGGTAAGAAAATTTTCTTTAATGTCGCATCAGAAAGTTCCCGAATTTCTCCAACCACAAGACTGGATGACAAAAATAGACATATCACATGCATATTTTCACATCCCAGTCGCAGAGTCTCATCGTCGTTTTTTGAGGATTGTGTACAAAGGAGAGCTTTTGCAAATGACATGCCTTCCCCAGGACTTGAGCAGTGCTCCACAAGCCTTTGCCAAGGTGACCAATTGGGTTGCAGAGACCCTACGTCGTCAAAATGTGAGGACCATTGTATACTTGGACGATTTCCTTCTGGCCCACCAGGACAGGGAAATTCTGAAGGTCCAAACAAATCTATTTCTGAATCTACTAAGAGACCTCGGTTTGACTGTCAATTTGAAAAAATGTGTCAGTGAGCCGGTACAAACAGTGGAGTATCTGGGTGTAATGTGGGACAGGCAACGCGGTCGGAAGTCACTGAACAGGAGAAAGTGCGAAAACCTTCAACAATCCCTTCAAAGGCTTCAGAAAAAGAAGAAGTGGAATGTGAAGGAGGCCCAGAGAGTTCTGGGAAAACTAAATTTTGCATCATTCGTCACTCCAAGAGGTTGTCTTCATTGCCGAAGGATGCAACTACAAATGCACTCCATGATGAAACTTCCCATACGAACGAGAATTATCATAAAGGAACCCGTAATGAAAGACATATCATGGTGGGCACAGAATGTAAAGGTCTTTATGCCACTACACGTCCCCGCTGCCTCTCATTTCCTCTCGACCGATGCAGCAGATCATGGCTGGGGAGCTCAAGTGGACGATATTCCGATTGCGGGAAATTGGACCAGGGAACAGCAGAATTGGCACAGCAACTTGAAAGAGATGTTTGCCATACTAAATGCCTTGAAATACCAGAACAAATGTTTGAGGAGTTCTACCGTTCTAATACAGTCAGACAACAGAACAGTCCTCGCTTATTTGAGGAACGAAGGAGGGACGAGATCCTTGAGTCTACTTCATCTGACCTTTCAGATTCTGTCTCTAGTAGACAAATACAATATAACCCTGCAAGTTCACTACCTACCAGGGCGGTACAACGGTCTTGCGGACCATTTGTCCCGAGGAACCCGTCTACCGGAGTGGCACCTTCTACCTCCTGCAACAGAACAGATATTTCACTAATGGGGCAGACCCACTGTGGACCTGTTTGCCTCTCACACGGCTCATGTTGTGGACAAATATGTATCCATAGACAGGAAAGACAGAGCGGCATTATTTCACAATGCTTTCAGCAGACCTTGGCACTTTCCTCTGGCATGGGTGTTTCCGCCTCCTTGTCTAATTCCCCGAGTGCTTGCTCATCTGAACAAATCCACAGGAATTTATCTGCTAGTAGCTCCCAAATGGACGAAAGTATTTTGGCTACCAGACTTGAAACAGAGAGCCTTGTGCCTACCTCAGGAGATCAAGAATCTACAAGAGATACTGATAGATACCACCACAGGCTCCCATCCCCAGCAAATACTTCAACTAGAACTGCAAGTGTGGAAAATTGGGGCTGGGATGATGCATTGCAAGGATGGTCTGATAGAGAAAGAGAGATTTTAAAATCCAGCTGGCGAACTTCAACACAAGCTTCTTATAAAGCAGCGTGGATTAGATGGCGTGAATGGTGTTCATCCAACCATGTTAATTTCAAAGATCCAATGGGAGCCCAGTTGGCAAAGTTTCTAGCGCATCTCAAAATATCGCTGAATTTAGCTCCTAGCACTATAGCTTTGCATAAATCGGCTATTTCAACTTTATGCAATCCAAATAATGAAAATAGACTAAGTAACCATCTTGTGGTGAAGGAAGTAATGAAGGGAATAGTAAACAGCTCGATTAAAGTGCAATGGGATACAATATGGGACCCGAGACTATAGATATGTTCTTGGCTTCAGACTAACAATCCAGAAACTATAACCTTATTTGAAGCATCCAGAAGGTGTGCAGTCATACTCCTGTTAGCCTCAGGGCGAAGGGTACATGATCTGACACTTTTGAGATTAACATCGGAACATTTCATTGATATGGATGATCATATTATTTTATGGCCTGCATTTGGTTCAAAGACAGATTCTGCAAAGTATCAACAATCAGAATGGAGATTAAACTCCTCATCAAATCAATCCACTGATCCTGTATTTTGGCTTAAGAAGCTGTGTGTTCTCTCAAAGGACAGGAGACAAGAGGCACCTAATATTGATAACCTGTTTTTATCCACATCAGGTCCAGCCAAAGCAGCTTCTAGAACAATTATCGGTGGATGGGTCAAGACAATACTTAGAGATGCTGGTATTGAGGCCTCTGCGGGGAGCACTAGGTCGGCAGTGGCTTCACTTCGGTGGTTTGAAAACTGTTCAATAGAGGACATTTTGGAAAAGGGAAATTGGCAGAATGAAAATACCTTCCAAAAATATTATAAAAAAGAAATAAGGCAATCCAATATTCAGGAGCCGGCGACTTCGTCGTCCTTGACAAACCTGTTTAATCCAATCATTCGCCTGAGGGGGGCAGACCCCCAAAGGTCTTCCATTTCTGGAGACAGAAGGAGAAGCGATCATTGTGAGGGCGGACCTCCAACCGGCGCTTCTTTATGAAGATGATCACAATTGGCATCAACACTGCCACCAGACGATAGCAGACAATTCTCACTAAGGAATATTCTGGATAAGGAACGGCACTACATTGGAGTTTTACCTACCATTAAAACTCTTATTATGTTGCCTTCCTTATCCAGAATATTCCTCATCCCCTGTCTGGTGAGACTACAATTGAAGAAGATGGCGTCGCGTAAGACGCTAGCGAGCGCCTAACTGTTGGTAGCAGTGATTGCGATCACCGAGGAACAAAAAATCGCGCGAAATTTGAATATTTCAAGAAGGTAAAAGGAGAAGAGAGACCGAAATCGGATAGAAACAGAGATGTCATCTCTCACTAAGGAATATTCTGGATAAGGAAGGCAACATAATAAGAGTTTTAATGGTAGGTAAAACTCCAATATTATTGGGCAGTGTAAGCAAGGGGGTGCGAAAAATCTTGGATTCTATTAAGAAGGGATATTACCATTATTGTTTAAAAACAGAATTGACTTTATTTGTATCAACTCTGACTGAATGTTGTGTTGTTTGTTCCAGACGGAGACATCTACTCGTGGGGGGCCAACACGTACGGGCAGCTAGGCCTGGGCAAGTTCAGCTCCATGGAGGAGAAGCCGCAACTCATCAGCTCTCTGGGCGGGGTGCCCTTCTCCTTCATCGCTGCAGGCGGCAACCACACATTTGCCGTCTCCAAGTAATAACCTCCAACCCATTTAAACTTTCTTCAGGTTTGCTTTTCTAAATGGAATGTTAGTGATTAATTATAGTCGTAATATCATTTCAATCATAAGCAATGTTGCATTGAAATATCATTTATTTTGGCAGTAAATAAGATAAGTTGAATTTTTTCATTTGTTCAGTAAAGAAAATGCTTTCGATAGAATCTTTTCTGTTCTACTTGATGTATTTTCTTTGTATGTTTTATTTTTATTTATTTATTTATTGAAAAAAAATAAGAAATACATGAAAACATAAGCTGCACATCTCACTAGGGCATTCCTGTATCGAGATATGCAGTTTTACAATAAAGTAATTTAAAAAAAAAAGAAACATCCATATACCTAAACTTAAAAGAAATATAATAATAAACCTACAAAAGAAGCACTGAGTACAGTTATTTAAACATTACTAATTAATAATTATTACAGCTGGGCAGTATGCTCATTGTTGACAAAAATAACATTATACTGTAAACTAAATATTAAAATATGTAAATACAAGGTACCTGTTGTGGCTTACCAGATGCAATAATAGGGTGATCATACCACAGTAGCATTAAATTATTAACAAAAAAAAAAATAATAAACAATTATGTAATAAATTTGATATTAAGTAAATTGTAGATATAAATAAATTAAACAAATAATATAATATAATATAATATAATTATGAGTAAACAATAATAAACAATTATAATATTGTATAGTAATAATAATAATAAGTAAATAAACATAAGTAAATAAAGTACATAATAATTATGAGTAAATAAATACTAATAAACAATTATAATATTGTATAGTAAGTAAATTATGATACGAAAGAAGTAGATAATAGTAAGTAAATACTTATAACAATAAGCAAATTAAAAGTACATAACAATAAATAAGTTAAGTACATACAGAGTAATTAAATATGGATTGTAACAAATATAGCTTAATTCCATAGTGATTTATGATATAAGCGACAACATGGGTAATCCAAAACCATCACTCTCAGTTAGTATACATATTTTGACCATTTTCTTGAATAAATGTAATGTACCAATAGTTTTTATTTTTTCATTGAGCATATTATAAAGCAACGGAGCTTTATATGAAAAACTTCTTTGTCCAAAGGATGTTTTGGTATATACTGGCTGATACATTAAAGAAGATAATAAATAAATATAAAATACATAAATGTTGATAAAGTTTATATAATATTATTATTATTTTCCTTATTATTATAATAATATTATTTTCCTTGTAACATATTATGTTTGAACTTAACCCTTCAGGCTAATTTACCCTTATACGTCTCATAGAAATCGTTGTGTCTCCCTTACTATCATGGTTAGAAAGAAGTTTTGTTA
Organism: Limnephilus lunatus; assembly: GCA_917563855.2. Taxonomy (NCBI): domain Eukaryota; kingdom Metazoa; phylum Arthropoda; class Insecta; order Trichoptera; family Limnephilidae; genus Limnephilus; species Limnephilus lunatus. The sequence continues at coordinate 51,703,995 of OU830592.1, forward strand.
GTTGTTAGTTTTTTATAACTCAAATTAGTGATAATGAAAAAAAATAAAAACACACATATATTTTATTAGGCAAATGTTTTATAAATGTTATCATTACCCCACTTTTTGTGGTTTCATGAAAAAATAATGAATAAAAAATCCCCAAAATTTAATTTTTTTTTTTTCAAATTGCGATCTGAAATTTTGGTTTCATAAAGGTGTACATTTTACTTCTTTTGTAGTTAATTTTTAAATTTAAATATAAAGCGTAGCATTTTTTTTTTCTAACACCATCATATTTCTCTCTATGATACCAAGGGAGACACAACGATTTCTATGAGACCTATATGAGCTGTTCCGAAAAGTGAACAAATAAGCCTGATGGGTTAATGAATTTAGTAGATTAAAAAAATGAAGGACAAATGATGTAGTTCAACTTAGAGCAGTCAGTACGATTCCAAAGCACCTGTCAGTGTGATTTGTATGAATAAATGATATTGGTTTGATCTGTTTAAATAATGTTTTGATCAGGTCTGGAGCCGTGTTTGGCTGGGGGAAAAACACCAGCGGTCAAGTGGGGCTCAATGATCTGGAAAACCACTGCTATCCCACACACCTCAAGAGCCTCAGAACTATCAAAGTTAGTCACAACTTCAGTATCAACTATCTATCTTTATAACACACATTTACACAATATTTTATTTTAACCACTCCGATACATCGCGAATATGCACTTTTTACGTCTTAAACGACATGTCAGATTTACAAAAACTTTATGTTATTTCCGCTTCACAATTGAAGCTCTATAAATGAAACATTTCCGAACGTAGCCGATTACTAAAAACTGTTTTTGAAAGGTTATGAAATAAGCTTTCAAATTAATATGTTACAAATAAATATTAACATTTGTAAACATTAAAATTTAGAATGCAAAAATAAAAAAAATGAAAAAATGACTCACGTGATGTTTTTATGTGAAAACGGTACTAAAATCACGGATTATATAAAAAACAATATTTATTCTATCGTATAAATGTATAATAAACAATTTGGTCACCTCCCTTTTTTATCATTTCATACAAGAATATTTAATAAAAAAATAACGATGTCTAATAGTGGGTAGGCAATTTGGCGGTCTATCATGTATCTGACAGAAAAGATTTTTTTATGCATTTCTATGGACATCTTGAATAGTGATGGGTAGCTTGATTTATTATGGAGCTTCTCCTTTTTGTTTTAGGGATGTCACTAGAACAATAACGGAGTTATGACGATTTCTGTATAAACATACGCGTTGATGTGTAAACACGCTTATTGTACTTGACTGATGTCGGCATATTAACGTGTACATCTGCTTATGTTGCTGAGTGGTTAAAGACTTTTTGAAAGTTAACACGTGGACAATACCATACTAAGTATGGTCAATATCAAGTCTTGATAAAGTGATTTTTTTTTGTCTTAACAACCTTAGTAAAGGTAATATCTGAAAGCAAAATTAATGCACAAGTCTGACACTGCATGTGCAGTGTTTCCTAGCCACTGGGCTTTTAGCATTCGATTGCGAAATGAGAGCCGCAAACATGCGCACAACTTCCCAAAATCGGGTGAACAATATATTCAAGTCTGCCAATTATCCACGACCATTACCGAAAAAGACTCTCCTTACTTTCATAAGTCGGAAACTTTTGTCGAATTGAATTAACTTCTGTACCTACGGTCTTCTACACTGCACTGATATTTAGGAAGCATTTTCACAAACAGATATTTAAAATTTTCAAAATTTTTACTTTGGCGTTAGGACTGATAAGAAATGACCAGAAGAAATCACCATAGATGTATTACTCGGCTCCCACAGTTTGTCCATTCAGAGTTTTCTATTGGTGGATGTGGTAGATGATTAAACGTCGTCATACAACCATGTAGATTCTTATGTCTTTTATTCGGTTTCAAATTTGGATTGGAGTAATACTCTCCGGAGTGTACTGTTTCCCTTCTAAAGTGAATTCCCGCCAATAATAATCATCAACATTTGCATTTGACTTTGTTTCATAAATTAAAAACGGAACACTTTAAAATTTTGTGGAAATCTATATTAAAGTACCTACTCGGAATTCGTTGTTTTAGACGCTATTTAGAATTAAGAATACAATGAAAGTAATTCATAACCTTATTATTTGTGATTTTCCTCTTGCTGGTTAGTGGGTAACCTGTTTTTACCATATCCATTTCAGTATCAGTACCCATATTAGATTTCTTTGTGCAACAATAGTATCTTTGTTGTTAAGAGAGTTGTTTGTACTATGCATTGTTTGTTTGCAGGTGTGTTACGTGTCCTGCGGCGAGGACTTCACGGTGTTCCTGACGCTGGACGGTGGAGTGTTCACCTGTGGCTCGGGGACCTACGGCCAGTTGGGGCATGGCAGCACCAAGGATGAAGTGCTTCCCAGGAAGGTAAAATTCTATTGTGGACTGCTGGGCTCTTTCAATGTCCTTATCAGTTCTTTCATGTTTCGCCAACCTAACTAATGCACATGCTCCAAGTATTCACCATTCATATTTCTATAAAACGGTATTTTCATACTCTCTCTTTCAAATCTTTACCATAACTTTGGAATTGCATTAATTATTCTCTATAATTTGTTAATTTATTTTTAATGTAAGAGAAAATATGACATTAAACATTTGCGCCACGTAGTGCTATGTTTTGTTACTAAACATAAAATATCATTGAGTCACATTATGCTATATTTTTCACCAACTGACACCTCTCACATTCTCACAGAGACGTAATAAATTTGATGATCTTGGTCTGAGAATGTTTATGAAGGTTTTTCACGAAGATTTATAAATTATAGTTTGATTCAATTTTCTACTTAACCGATGTATTTTTCTATTGCACTCAATGACAGTAATAAATTGTTGTTCAAAGCCAAATGGAAGGCAAAATGATGAAATTATCTCAATTGAATTGTCCAATGCAAATTAGCCTTTACGATAAAAGGCAATGTAGCATTGTAATAATTTACTAAGTACTGCAATCTAAAATATAATACAATGTCATTCTAGCGGGAACAAAACTAAAACAGTAGATTTCATCATAGAATACCCTTGTAAGAGTGATGTGATCTTCTTATAGTAAGAGTGATGGTTTTTTTTTACACTAACTGCACACAGGAGGCCCTGAGGAAAATAATTGGGTCTTTTTGAGGAGAGGAAGGAGTGAAAATTGGTCTTGAAGAGACCGAAATTGTGGGAAGGAGGAAACACAGAGGCCGACAAATAGTTCCACAGCCGAGTTGTTGAACTCAAGAATGAGTCGAAGAAACGACCCATACTCATGTGACAAATGTCAACCGTGTACATATATTGGGCGCGCGTTTGGTGAGTTTCCTAGTTTTTTAGTTCCTTGGGGCATCTTCCATTGAAATACAGATAGAACAAGGATAGCATTTCCACCCGACGCCTGTTCTCTAAAGATTGAAATCCATTTGTTAAGAGAGGAGAATTTATCAAACGGACTGCCCCTTATTATTACGTAAAGGCTAAAATATTTCCAACACGGGCTGTTCAATTTCACATTGCTCTAGAAGTCACTCTTCGCCACCTGGGATGCTGGCATTGGAGGTTATCCACCACTTACCCGCCGTGGTATAGGTAACAGATGGTTACTCCTTCAACAGCTCTCACAAGGACTCTAATTTTTTTTGAATGAACGAATCTAGACCTCCAGTGTCCCTGCATACGTTGTTAGTAAGCAGTATGCAAGTGCTTAGCGGGAAATCAAGATGCAATTAGTGTTAATATGACTATAGACAAGACAATGGGACAGGTTGGTGATAGTCCACGAGGAGGCAATCACTGGGAGATTGGGGGGAATGCCCGACTACTGGTGGGGGTCGCACAAATGATTTTAGAGGGCACCGGCCGTCATTATCTGACTTCTGTCGATGCAAGGACGAGGTCTAGCGCACCCCCAAATGTGGAAAAAGACATTACAAAACAAAAAGGTTCAGTTCAGTTCAGCCTTCTGAACAAAGCAAAGTGGAGACTGTTGGACTGAAAAGAAAAAGAGAACAAAAAAAAACCGGAACAAACACAATATTAAAATAGATAGTAAAGGTTGAATCAAAACAGAGTTCCTTGAAAAAGGAACCGGAAAACAAAAAATATAATACAACAAAAGAATAGACTGGTACATTAATAACTAGACATCGGATTATATGCACTAACAAAGTGCCAAAATATGCACTAAAAAAGCCCGAAATATGCACTAAAAACTCTTGATGTGCCTAAAATATGCACAATACAAATTCAAAAAGCAAAAATTTTTTATGTATATTATCAAATACATAAAATTTTTTATTTTTATGTATTTTAATTAAAGACGGTACAAAAACAGCGAAATATTCTTAAAATCATGCATAGTTTTTGTGACAATATACAATTAAGTATTTTTCCAAATTTTCGAGCAAAAATTTTGAATGTCTGTCACCCAAAACGCCGAAAACGACTTCTCTATGTCAACTGATGTCATCCGACAAAATTTAAAAAATTTGGCGCCATTTACCTGTTTAGGCAGGGTATGTATTACCTGTGCCGTTGATGTAGGCATTAATGTTCTTCGTGTCTTCAAGACTCAGGTATTTAAACAAAATAGCGTCTAACTTGTCACGACTTCTCTGATATTGAATTGGGAATGGCGTTTGCAAGTTCAATTATTGTTTCCAGTATTTCTATTGATTTAAATAGATGAAGGTTTTTGTTTCCAATTTTTCTATGGCTTCTGATAAGTTGTGGAAATGTGTTTGAGATGAGGGCGATATTCTGTTTAATGGATGCATCTTCAAATTCTAAATACGCACATGGGCATGTAGAGCGAATGAACGAGGAAAGGAGTGTAAGGAGAATATATGATGCAAATGTGAATGGTAGAAGAAGTCGGGGACGCCCGAGGAAGACATGGCACGACCAAGTGAATCAGATACTTGAGTCGGGCCATGTGAAGAGTCGGAATAATAGAAGAGCATGTATGAGACGATGTATGAATGTGAACGAGGCAAAGAGTGTGTGCCAAGATCGAGTTGTGTGGCGGTCCGTCCTCTCTGCCTACCCCTGCGGGGAAACGGCGTGATGGTTAGTTAGTTAGTTAGGGGAAAAAAGGCTAAAATATGCATTAGCGCCGTAATTAGAGAGTTATATGCATTTGCATATGCAAATATGCAAATGCATATAATCCGATGTCTAGTAATAACACATCTCCGAGTGTAAGTCAGTAATCTAAAATAAACGGTGTAAAAAGAAATAAAATCAACGAAAAGATAAGTTACACATGGTTAAAATAAATGGAAACAAAATACATACAATGAATTTAGATAACGGTACATATAAGATAAAATCCGAGCAGTAAATGTAAAAGGGTAATCATAATCAATGATATCCGTGGGTTCAGGAGCAGATACACCTGGCACCTACATGATTTTACAGCTAGTCAGCGACTCTAAGAACAGGCCATCTCTCAACCCAGATTTTAATAAATTTCCTCAAAATTCTCCTATTCGAAACGAGATCCACGTTTCAAGCTGGTCTCATAGTCCCTTGCAAGCCATCGAGCATTTCCTCTCGAGCATACGCCAAAATCCTGCAGTGCCGCAGAATGTGCTCGGCTGTAGATGACCTGACCGCATTTGATGAATGTGACCGCAAGCGCAGTTTGAAAGGGGTGATAGAGAGAGACTGTGAAGTTTCCCTCTGAACTCCCCATGCCCAGACAGTAGTAGTGTCACAGCGTCGCCCGAGTTCTTAATTGCGCAAACGACCATTTTATCGAAAATGAGTTTTAAATGCAATAATGTTAAGGATAAAATTTCGCGTCGTTAGATACATAAAACATAATTTTATGAGCCTTATACAATTAATTACAAGCTTTTTAAAATTTCAACGTCCACAAAAATATTCAAAAAGTGAGTTCTTAATTAGTTAAACTCCGTATTAGTTCAATCTCATTCGCCGCGAAATAAAATTTGCGGGCTAGATTGCGCAAGCTCCACCAATTAACCAATCACAGCACGCCAATTCACGATGCCCCGCCGCCATGTTTTTTGTTTACTTCGCACTGTTTTTGTTTTTGTGGCGTGTTCCGCGGAAGCAAAAAGCATTTAATTGTTTTACCAGTGAGTTTTTGAATAACGAAATCACAACAAAATATCCAAAACTATTGACAAAAGTTCATACATACGCAGCAGTGCTGAAATAGAGCGGTTAGTATTAGTTTTAAGTGTCTTAATCAATGGTTTCAGTTCTGTTTTATAGATGACAAGGAACTTTGCAATACTGCGTGTTCATTTTTCGGTTTTAACTCAGACTCTCCTCTTCGAGAGTTTTTATTGTCGAAATTAGTTTTCTTGACTACCATTTATATTAAGTTAGAAGTTCGATTCGAAATTGTCAGTTTATCCGTATTTGTATGAAGCCTTTGTTTGACATTTAAGAATTAGTCCGGTCATTAGGCAGTTTGTTGATATAATTTCTGTTGCATTTCTGATTTTTGATAATCAGTATAAATATTTTTTAATTCATTATTATCAGATTTTTTGTATTTTTCTCACTAAAAAATTTCAATAAATTTTAAAAATATTTTAATATGTTTCAATTATAGCTTTAGTATTTTTAATAATTATTATCCTTGCGTGACCTTTCCAAAACGTTCCCGTTCCTGACCCGTCTCCCCACTCTTGTTTCTGTTGTTGACTCCCCCTGCTTCGTTCCTTCCCCCCTCCCGGTTTCCCTCCCCCCTTACCCCTTCCTCCCCTACCGCTTAACTATGTAAAATACACACATTTTTTCAAACAATTCGCGAGCCGCCTAATGTTTTTTTTTTTAATATGAATACCATTAATTATATATCACCATACATATATAGAAACCAACGCGGTTTCAGTACAACAACTAACCAAAGTTTCACCACAATCGGTTAAATTGTGTAGGAAATAGTAAGATAATTATAATGTTAATTTCATAAAACCAGAGCTCACCATTAAATATAGAGAGAGGCCTTCGCTGCAGTGAATACAACAACTCACCAAAGGTTCACTGGAATCGCAGAGAATAAAAAGGTCATTTTTATGCAAACTACATAACGCCAGAGCTCACCATTATATATTGAAATCTTCGCAGGCGTGTGCACAATATCTCACCAAAGTTTCATTGCAATCTGGTGAATGGTATAGGAAATAATGAGGGAATTTTAATGCAAATTTCACAATGCCAGATCTCACCATTTTTTAAATAAACCTTAGCGGGCGTGCGTAAAACAACACCCGAAAGATTAATCGGAAACGGAAGAATGGAATATAAAATAATAAGGGATTTTGTGTGCAAATTGCATAAAGCCAGAGCTCACCTTTATATGTAGAAACCTCCGTGTGCATGTGCACAACAACTCATCAAAGTTTCATTACAATCGGTTTAATAGTACAGCAAATAATAATGAAATTTTAAAGCAAATTTCAAAACCCCAGATCTGACCATTACATATAGAGACCTTCGCTGCCATGCGTACAACAACTCACCAAAGTTTCACCAGAATCGCAGAAAATAATAAGGTGTTTTCTACAAAAACTACGTAAAGCCAGAGCTCATCATCATATTAAGAAATTTTCGCAGGCGTGCGCACAATACCTCACCAAAATTTCATCATGCAAATTTAATAACACCAAAACTCACCATTATATATTGAAACCTTCGCGGGCGTACGTACAACATCTCACCAAAATTTCATCGGAATCAGATGAATAGTACAGAAAATAATGAGAAAATTTGTGTGCTAATTTCATAAATCCAGAGTTCACCATTATATTTAGAAGTCTTAGCGTGCACGCAAACAATAACTAACCAAAGTTTCATCACAATCGGTAAAATGGTATAGGAAATAATCAGGGACATACGTTTTTATATATATATCCCAACACGAATTGTCGATATCAAAAATAGAAATATTGAAAATAAACTCATCCTGTATATAACTTGAGATGGTAGTTTGCACAATCAAGAACGGAAAATATTTATACAGAAGTTGCTCAATCTCCATTTCAGTGTGCGCAATCTCCATACGAATAATTTTGATTTTACATTATTGCTCAATCTCCATTTTAAAATTAAAAATAAAGTATCAAAAACGATAATTTGACACTTTCTTAAGAATTATTTCAACTTATGAAACCTATACCTTTACGTAAATAACTTCGTCTTATACACCTATCATAATGTTTCATTGAAATAATCAAAGAAAACCTCCTCCTGTAAAATTCACTAATGGTAGTTTGGACAATTAAGAACTCGGGCGACGACATGGTGATCCTTTGTAATGTAAGCCCCTTCCATTCTGAGTTTAACTGATCGGAAGGAGTAGGTCCATCTTCCCGTATTTGACCTATCCCATCGGACGGGATGGTGGCAAAGGATAATCTACCTAAACATCGCATGACTAGTTAACAGTATACCATCTTGCTGACAAGCTTGCTAAATGTTTGACCGGTTAGCAGACAAGTAGATAAATGCCTCAGGCCATGAATTTAATTCTCTGCTAGCTAGATCGTACAAAAGCACCATTTTCCCCTTATAATGATGGAAGCAGGAAGAATTAAAATATTGTTAGGTTGTTCGTAATAATTGTTTTAACTTGCGGGTTGTTTTCTGACTGAAGCGTGTTCCATTGTGCTTGTTGTTTACAGGTGAGTGAGCTGATGGGCACGAGCGTGGTGCAGGCGGTATGTGGCCGGCGCCATCTGTTGGTGCTGACGGAGGGGGGGCGGCTGCAGAGCTGCGGGGTGGCAGGGGCGGGGCAGCTAGGCCTGGGCCCCGCGGTCCCGGGGGCTCCCTGCGTCACACAGCCGCGCACCATCAACCCAGCCTGGCAGGTACACATGCTTGCTACCCATATATACATTACTGTTTTTGAGTATTGCTGGGGTAACATCCAGGTCTGTGAGCCAGGCTTCAAAATTTTCTAAACATCATCAATTCCACCGGGGAATTAATGGAGCAGGCATTCCATGACTATGTGTTAAATAGTTGGCACCGCACCGCTATATTATATGTTAGCTTTTACCCCCGGCTTCGCTCGCATATTCCCCCCCCCCACTCTCCCCCCCCACTCCCCCCCCCACTCTCCCCCCCCCCCCTCTCCCCCGCACTACCCCTCCCCCTCCCCCAATCAATCAACAATCAAATACACTCCGTTTCGCATTCATAATATTAGTATAGCTGTTGGCTTAAGCTGGCTCTACACTCGCGCGCGAAGTCGCACCGTGAATTCACGCCGTGAATATACGCCGCGATCCGCGCGTGAACTGTGTCCATCCACACTCACACAGCAAACCACACTCGCAAAGCAAGCCCTTTGTCGCGGGCCAAAAAACCGACAAAAATTGGGGAATGGCGCGAAGCGCGAATGCAAAGATTGCGAAGGCGCGAACAAGATCCACACTCGTGTTTCGCGGCCGTTCGCGCCGCGAGTGTAGAGCTCGCTTTAGGTCAAAATGTAGATAAGTACCTATTTTATATTTGTATCTACCTAAATAATAATAATAATAATATTTGGACGATTTATATAGCGCCGTTTTTGTGAAAAATCACCTCAAGGGCGCTGTACAAACTTACCATACATGCCTAAAATCTAGAAAGACTACATGCTAGACAAACAATTAAAAACAACTTATGGCTAAAAATTGCATACACCGGTTCATTGATCACCGATACGAAAATATATGTACAATATTTTGACCAATGAACGCGATGCTGCCTAAAAATGAATTAATACAGGACCATACTTACCTGGGAGGTCGCTTGAAATTAACACTGTTTATTGTCTATTTAAAGAAATTTAGATAGAGTTCGCACGCAGAGGACATAATTGTGAACACATGTTGTTTAATCCTGAAAATATTTTAATATTAATATGTTACTTACATTAAATATTCATATTTAATTTTTTGCTATCAAAGAAATCTCCATAGTAACCTAAAGAAATAACCAAATGACAGCTTACGTTAAACATTTACTTAGCAACATGCTTTGCCAATAAACGTATGATAAATAATTTCATAACGCCACAGCTAATTCATAAGGCCAGAGCTTACCAATATATTACTGCCTATGTTATTCGCAAATAATGTAGCTTTCGATTAGTGAAAGAATTTTTATATTCCATTCGGTATTTATTGCGTTAAAGACTAACGCCACATCCATTCATACAAACTTTCGCATTTATAATATTAGTAAGATGTATTATAGAATATTGGAAAGTTATAAGTTTTTAACAGACATATTTATTTATTTACTTTATTTTGTATGTTTATATTTTTACTCAAATATTTAGATCAGAAGGTATTTACTGTGTTTTTACCATGTCTCAACTCACATTCAATTAAACAAAGTCTGATTTCGTAATTCATTTTACAATTAAATTTGGTGTGTAAAATTAAATTTGCGATTTCTTAAATATTTTTCAAAAATATGGAAAATACCAGTTTTTGTGTAAATTTTGACAAACATTTAAAAAAAATCACGTTTAACATAATATCTGATATAGAATCCATTACTTCCATTCTGAAACTATATTCGTGGAAACTTACAAGTGAAACGTAAAAATAATGGAATTGAATGCGAAAAAACTTGTACAAATTTTGGCGCATCTGCCCATTCCCACATTGCCTATTGTTTAAAACCCTACTTATGCATCAAGTTGGCACAATGACTGTGGATCACCTTGCCCTGTTTACAGATGACCTGAATTTACAAAGCATTGTATTCTAGGCTAACTCTCAGCGGGGTCAGGTATGACCTTTCACCTCTCAACTTTCCACCTCTCTTCCAGAGTGAGAGTTAACCGAATCTTACTAATATTATAAATGCGAAAGTTTTTATGGATGGTTGGTTGGTTGGTTGGTTGGTTGGATGTTTGTTATTCTTTCACGCAATAAATATCGAATGGAATTTAAAAATTCTTTCACTATTTGCGAGTAACAACGGCTTTATATATTGGTAAGCTCTGGCGTTATGAATGAGCTGTGGCGTTATGAAATTATGTATCATACGTTTTCTGTCCCTAACAAAATCGAGTTATTATTACGTCAAACAAATTGGTACCTTGGAAACAACGTTTTTTTTTTTTTTTAATTTTAGGCTTAAAAAGAGTGCTTTGTTGTGATTAAAAAGAGTACTGTTTTGGCGTCGTAGTTAATATCTACATATCTCTAAAAATGTTTATTCTCCGAACAAAAAGCATAACGTTGCTATAAAGCATAGCGTTTGAAGTGGACTATTTTTTTTAGGTTTTTCTGGATTCAAATGTGAATAAAATACTAATAAAGGGAGCAGGTACTTAAAATAAATTTCTATTTCTATAATTTAAATATTTTCTAAAATAGAATTTTTATTAGCGAAATGTCATTCTCAAATTTTGAAATTTTCTACCATAATTATTTTCAGCAAGAATAATAACAATTATGCCACGAAAGCGTAAGTCGAATCTAAGCAAAAGCTCTAATAAAGCTCGAGCTATGAAAGTTGCAAGAATTGAAGAGACATTTCCACAAGCTTAAGTGCGAAAACTTAAACATGCGTTGCGTCAGGCAGCACACAGAGCTGCTGAGTCAATAGAACAATCCCAAGCTCGCCGTCAACAGCATGCTGAATATCTATCATCTCAACAGGCTGCTGAGACACCAGAACAGTCCCAAGCTCGCCGTCAACAGTTCAATGATCATAAAAATCAGTTTAGCGGTTCTTGAGTTATAAATGATGTAACTAAAAAGACTTTGTTTTATATATTAATTTTTTTTTAAATAAGCTCCATATAGGAGACGATGAGGAAAATAATTTTCCATCTAATGTCATCTTTGGGGATGATGTGTGGAGGGTTTTTTTAAGGAAAGGGAGGAGAGGAGAGTTCTTAGAAGGAAAGGGGTTTAAGGGGTGGGAAGGAATCTGATGTTCAATATTTACCAGTCAACCACCTCCAAGACCTAGACAAACCTCACCCCATGAACCCGGGCACCCCTGCTAAATCACCAAAGTAGCGAATCAATTGGGGTGACCTATGGCAGAGGTGTTGGTTATCCAATAAAGGTTCCCGGGGCGGCGGTACCCATTCACGCCTCCCAAATTTGGATTAATATCGCAGTTTCAATAAGTTACTACTTCGATTCAGATGTTCAATATTTTATTTGTATGCAAACATTAAAAAAAATGTTAAATTAAAATAAAATAAAACAAGTTGGTACGAGAATTTTATTTGTCTTATAGATATTTGTTGTTTATATTATGTGATTTTTTTTAAACAGAGAAAATTGGAAATGGGAAATGACATAGGCTACTTTTTATCAGGGAAAATTTTTTTCATTAACGTGGGAAAATTCTTTATACAGTAATTTCCCACTAATACCATGCGAGCGAAGCCGCGGGTAAAAGCTAGTATCTTAATAAAATATGATACAAATGATTTTTAGCTTCCATGACAACTCAGAATCATGCAACTTCAACACCCTTTTGAAAAGTCATTAAAATAATGATTTTTTTTTGAAAAATAGCTCCTAACCCAACCTAAAGTAACCTATTTAACCAATTTTTTCACTTTTCACTTTAATGAATTTTAAAAGGAGGTTTCAAGTTGCATGATTCTGAGCTGTCCAGTCACCGATTTTTCAATGCCCATCTCACTGGGAAATTTCTGTTTTTTTTTTTTTTTTCCGATCAATGTGTGTATTATAAATTTGAATTGCCTTGGTGATTTCCAGAGTGTTCTGCAGTCGGAGTCGTCGGAGGATGCGGTGAGCCTGTATCGGGTATTTGCAGGGGGTGACCGCTGCTTCGTGACGCTGCAGGGCTCCCGGGGGCCTGGGTACGACAGCCGCATCCACCCTCCCGACACGCAGATCCTCTCCATCGACCGGGAGAAGCTCATGCCCTGTCTGGCGCTAGCTGAAGATGAGCAAGTGGATCAGGTAAAGACTAATTATTATATGGTCAGTCTGTACCTGACGTTGCTGGGAGCAGCCGCAACTTCGTTTTTATCTTATCTAACTAATATTATAAACGCAAAAGTTTGTATGGATATATGTTATTAATCTGTAAATGTTCCTAATAAAATAAAATAAATTAAAATGTGTGTTTGTTACTCTCATGCAAAAACTACTGAATGGATTTTAATGAAACTTAAAAATAATATGGCTCAATCATCATTCCAACATATAGGCTATAATTTATAAAGCTAGCTAGGAAGGGGACATGTAAGGGGAAAGGGGACGCACGGGAAAGGTGATTCAGGGAGAAACAATATATTTCTTTGAATATATTGCATCCGAAATTGCATCCTTCGCTTCTTCATCAATTGAAAACTTTTTCCCACGAAGTTCTTTTTTCAAATTTGGAAATAGGTAATAATCACTGGGAGCCAGGTCAGGACTGTAGGGTGCGTGTGACAAAATTTCGAAGCCCACCTTCTGCAGGGCAGCCATCGCAACACGGCTCTTGTGAACAGGTGCAGAAGGGGGACACCTTTGGTCAATTTTACCCTTCTTTTCTCCTTGATGGATTCCTTTAATTGCTCTAGGATTGAAGCGTAGTAATGTCCGGTTATAGAGACACCTTTATCTTTGTAATCGATCAACAGGATTCCTTCTGAGTCCCAAAAGACTGTTTACATGATTTTCCCAGCCGATTGTGACACCTTAAACTTCTTGGGTGGTGGTGTGCCTTTCTGTGCAACTGCATTGAGTCCTGTTTAGACTCAGGTTCATAATGATGAACCCAAGTTTCATCTCCAGTAAAAATTTGAGCCAACACTCCATCTTTGTCTTCCCTACAGATGTCCAAAAATGCACGAGAACACTCGACGCGCTGTTGTTTTTGAGGCGGCGTGAGCATTCCCAGCACCCATCTTGCGCTGACTTTAGTCATGCCAAGATGGTCATGAAGAATTTTGAAAATGGTTGTATCTGATACTCCAATCATTTCTGCAAGCTGTATCTCATTTACATAGTTGGGCATCTTCTAATATTAATTTTTCGACTTTTTGAATAATTTCTGGAGTGGTCACCTTGATCGGCCTTCATGGCCATGGGTCGTCCTCATGTGACTCCCTGCCTTGTTTAAAGAGGGTATGCCACTTGTAAACCATAGTTTTACTTGGACAAGAGTCCCCGTAAACGGATGACAGCTCTTTCAGTATGGTCAGAACTGATTTTTCTTGCTTGGTAAGGAACTTTATAACAGCGTGGAACTCGATTTTCTCCATATTTCACAATTTCTTCCTGATTGACTTGTTTTGTCGACGATAACTCAAAAGACTAATGACCTAATTACAATAAAACCCGGTGTTTATACTAATAATGAGTTGTTCAATTAGTACCTAATTCAGCGACACCCCCACTAATCACTTACCTACTCATTTCGCAAACTTAAAAACCTCATGTACAATGTACATAATTTCTTATTCTTCTTGAAATTTAACATTTTTTTATAATCCAAATTATTGACTTTTGAACAGCCATAAAAATCTATTTGCATGATTTTTTTAAAGCCATTAATTAACCCCTCCAGTAATCATTAAAAAATAACACCTTTTTTATGAAAAAAAATTGAATCACGTACTTAATTCAAAGAAAATAAAACTTCTGATGAGGCTTGCCCGAGTTATCTCGGGCGTGCACATTTTAGCTTATATTAGCCGCCCGAGTATATTCGGCCAATACTATAATAATACCAGCTAGCTTAATAATTTTAGAATTGGATAAATTACTCATGGGAATGTTTACATTTGCATCCAATTTTTGGTAATTTGTTCACGGAAGTTTTTGGAAGTTTAACTTGTGTAAATTCTCACGGCGCCCGCTATACACGTAATTTATGTGTAATTTTATTAGCGGTAAGATGGCTTCCTATCAACAACGATTTGCCGCTGTCAAATTTATGCGATTTTGTCAATAAAGACAAAAGGGGCCAAGGTTGGAATCAGTTGGAATAGAAGTTGGCTTGAGAGAAAATATAATAATTTGTGTTTGCTATAACAGGAAACCCTGTGCTACCTGGAGACCACATTCCGCTCCCTGGCCTGCGTCAACGGATCCTTCCTGCTCCCACACCCGCAGCACTACGGCTGCAACTCGCGCACCAGCGGGATTGACTTTACGCAAGCCGCCAGTGTGTTCGACCTCATCAAGACCATAAAAAATACCTCCATTTTGGAAGTGGTGAGTTCACAGCACTGCAGTTTTATACGCTTGTGTTGAATTTGTCACACACTTGTGTATTCAAAATATTGAATTTTTTTATGCAACATATACACAACACCTTCAAAGCAGTATTAATTTTAACTATTGCATCTTTTGTGGTTCATGAACATTTTGAAAAGTGACTAAATGTGTGTCACCATGTTCTGTGTTTATCCTTCCTCTTTGCTTCCTTCACAAATGCAACTCTTATAAAAGTGCCTTTTCTAGATAAAAGCTCAATCCTCCTGGTATAGTTGGTATTGTCTTTGCATAGATTCTCCAAAGCCTGACCTCGGCCCTGGAGGGGCTCAGCTCCAACCCGCCCGACTGTGAGGCGCTGCGCTGCTTCCTCACCCTTCCGCTGTACCACGAGTGTGCCAACCCCCGCAGGTGGCGCGCCCTGCAGGGCCCCCTGGCCTCAGCCCTGGCCAGCCTGCGCCCCTCTCCCCAGGCATACCTCACGGCCTGGTGCCACTCGGAGCCAGCGCGTCCCTTCTTCCCCAGCATTGTGGGCTGCTTCAAGGAGGTAGTGCACCACTACTTCAAGGTTCGGGGTGATAAGGTATGTCCACTGTCCGCATACTTAGAGTAGGGATGGGGTACGAGGGAGGGGCAGAGGGAGGAATTGCAAAGGAAGGATGCATAGTAGTGGTAGGGGATGGCATGTTTTCAAAACACAAACACTTTCTTTCTTTGAGTGATGCACACTCGGTGTAAATGTACTGAATTATACAAATATAATAGTGAATTGGTCATTAGAATAGAAATTATGAACAAAAACATGATATAAATCGCACATCAAATATCACAATATAAAACCCTATTTTTGCTGGGGAACTGCAATCACATGCAATGCTGCCAGATCTACCGCAGCAAGTTAAAGACATTTTTGATTAGTAATAATTGGAAAAAGAAAATGCACAGTCTTTTTCTTTTATGAGTAACAGAAATGTTGGGAAGTATTTTTTTTGCAAGACTTTATTTATATCTTTATTTAGACTTAATAACTCTTATAATCGGGAAACAATGGCCTGTAGGCCAATGTCCTCTCTTTTACACTCTCAAAATCACTCTAGCCTTTTTACCCACTATGTAGGGGCGACTGTATATACTTTTGACATCTGTCGAATAAATCTATAACCTCAAATATCTATCTACACTAGTGTCATCTTGTAGCTTAAACTATCCCAAAAACTATCAATTTGTTTATGAATAATATTAACCCCTTCGATTTATAGATTTCTTTTGAATCCTTTGATTCCAGAGAATAGACTACGACTGGCGAATTATCCACATTCTGAACGCGCTTGAGAGCCTGAACAAGATCAACATGTCCAACTCCAGCAAGCTGCGCTCCCCGCCGGATATCTTCTACATCCCCGCCCTGGACACCCTGGTGGACGTGAGGCAGGACTACCTCAACTGGCTGACTGATTCACAGGTTATATTTTTATTGTATATCATGTTATATCTTTTTACTGAATTATGATATTCAGTATGTTAAAATGGGGTGAGTAAATAACTTTTAAAGTTTCAAAGTAATCAAACACATGATCATTTGTGTTGGAAAGTTTTATGTCATACATATTTATTGCACATGTTTAAACTTTCGAAATATAATATGCAAAAACCATTGCATGGGTGTTTGGGGAGTCAAAAAAAAATCATGGTGATTCAAGTCACTTTTTGGAGTCGGGCGACTTCGATGGACCATTTTTATAAGTTTATTACGCCAATGCCATAGGCATAAGAAACAGTAGATAAGCAATAACCAAATATCTGGGTATTATTGATGTGCAAACCATGTGACAATCATTTTGGCACAGTGTGTATAAAAGGGTGCACACACCTTGTTACAAATGCTTTTATGTAACACCTAAATCCTTGTTTGTTACACTATGATTTTCACTTAGTGGTAGGTACCCTTACATTGATTGATCTGGTACCCTTACATTGAGTGGTCTACGTAATTGTAAGAACTTTTATAATGGCGTATGCTTTTAAAAAGTCTTTCTTATGGTCACATTCTGTTTTCAGATGAACAACTTCTATCTGTGTAACTACCCCTTCCTGTTTAACGTGACCTGCAAGTCTTCCCTCTTGGAACTAGACCAGGCCATCCAGATGCATGCGGCCATGAACCAGGCGGCCACCAGGGCGATACTGGAAGTACTGGAGCATGGCCAACCGCTGGTCCAGCAGTTCATCGTGCTGAATGTGTCGAGGGATAACATAGTGACTGACACCATCAGGGAGTTGGCGCAGTATGGAACTAGTGAACTGAAGAAACCTCTCAAGGCAAGTATCTATGATCTGCTATAATGAAGTCATCTCCTAATCTTTTATTTTGATGAAAATTATTTAATTTTGTTTAATTTATTATTACTAGGAATTCCAGTTCAAAATAAGTACATATTCGAAATTTATTTACAAAGATCCTTTTAACATTACTTGCACTATTTTTTAATATGATCCTGAAAATGGCTCGGTCCCTGGGATTTATTTATTTTATTTATTAGCATTAGCAATAAATAGTCTGTACAAATTCAAATATGTATGTCATTGACCAATAAAATAACGACAAATTGAAAAGAATCATAATACAAAAATACACAACAATACCTATTCCTGATATCATATAAAAAATTCTGATAAAGTGCATCTTCTTACTTAAAACACAATGAAAAGCAAACACACCCACAATGGTCATGACCAGCCAAATTAGATATCTGTTTTACCATATGATTTATTTTTTATTTTTATTTATTTATTTTTATACACTTTACAAATACAAGACAAAAAGTCCCGATAAACTACTTTTTAGCAGTTTGTCTAACGGGTTCTTTACGTTAAAGATCTTATAATAGTGATTTAATAGTTACATTTTTACAATTATATAAAATAAAATAATTTTTTTTTACAGAAATATAGATAAAAATAAATTTTTGAAAACATAAATAACATTTTTAAAGTCTTTAGAATAATATGTCATTGTAAGCTAATACAAATTAATTCTTTCCGTAAGCCAAGTCTTCAGTAAATTCATCAATTGTTTGTTTTGGGCACAGTTTTTAATTTCAGCAGGTAACATATTTAAACAACTGGGAATCATGTAATTTAACGTTCTTTGTCCATATTTATTTGTATGCTTAGGTACAATTAGCCCTTCATTAAAGTTAAAACGAGTATTATGGTTCTTAGTAATTCTTAGAACCAATACTAGGGGGTCCAGCGCAGTGATATTCAGTTATTGGTTTTTACAAAGGTTTTTGGCCCTTACGCCTTTTTGCTGCAACAGTCTCACAGCAGGTAGAAAACACACTTCTAGGTAGTTTTTAGCGTAAATCAGATTAATCCCAATTTGATTAACATTGTAAAGTAAAACTGGGCTTACTATACAGATAAGATCAGATACTTTAATACTACACAACTGCTAATCCAGTATAAATTGCAGTACGCCCCGCGGTTGAATTTTGCAGCCATCTCTGGTCTGGAGCTCCAAAATACTTGAAAAAAAACCCTCGACTATTAAATAAAAGGATTGCAATCTTTAGAGCACAGGCATCGGGTGGGAATGTTATCCTTGTTCTACCGGTATTTCAATGGAAGATGCTCTGAGGAACTAGTGTCATCGATCCCCTCGGCACCGATGCATAGTCGGGAAACACTCCAAACGAGCGCCCAACATATGTACACGGTTGACATTTGTCACATGAGAACGGGTCGCTCAGATGACATAGACCCTGAAGGAAATTATTTTCCTCAGGTTTCCTTTGTGGAGTTAATGAAAAAAATAAAAGGTTACTGAGAATCTTACGTTGAAATATCTAGACCAATAATATTGTAATTTGCATTCCAGATAAGGTTCTGCGGGGAGGAGGCGGAGGATGCGGGGGGCGTGCGCAAGGAGTTCTTCCTGCTGCTGCTGCGGGAGATCCTGGACCCCAAGTACGGCATGTTCAAGCACCACCCCGACACTAACCTGGTCTGGTTCGCCGAGGACGCCTATGAGGATGAGAGCATGTATCTGCTCATTGGTAAGAACCATTGCTTTCTATTCATTGCATAACAAGACCCGGTTGTTTTGCAAAAATTCACATGTGACAAAGTCATCAAATGGCCATTCAGCACCATTTGGTTTTTTGACAGTATAAAGGTTCCCGTTAAATGCCGATTCTAAGTTTGTTTGAGCTTTTGAACAAATTGTGAACAGCGGAACAGGACAAATATCATGTTGTTAAGCTTGTCAGCTTATTACAAAGGGGACTTTCAAATGCATAAAAAACATAATAGCGCTGATGACATTGTTACATTCGAATTTCTGCTAAATAGCTGGGCTTTAGGGTAATTTACATGCTTGCTTGTATACTTGACTTTTCATACGAGGATGAGAATACAGTGAAACCTTCTTAAGAAGTTTTCCAAGGGACCGGAAAAAAACGCCTTCTTAGGCTGAAACAACCTTATAATTGGGAAAAATTGGGCCCTTCAGTCTTCAAGGGACCGAAAAAATCCAACTTCTTAAGCAGGAAAACTTCTTCAGGGTGAACTTTTTAGGAGGGTTTCACTAAGTATGTCTGCTCATCAGTGAGAAACATTCCAACATAACACCACTGGACTTGTTTATTCTTGGGTATTCTAAAATAATGTAAGAATAATGAGTAAGATTAAGAAAGGATATTTAGATGGTTTGGGCATGAAGGCTAGTGAAACAAGAAAGAAGAATATATTATAGAAGAAGTCGGGGGGATGTCCGAGGAAGATATGGCATGACAAAGTAAAACGAATACATACTTGAATCGAGCCATGTTATGTATGAGACTATCTCTGGGTCACCTCCACTGCAATCCACTTGATAATGATTTTCCATGTTTTATGTTGTTAATTAATTTATTGTTGTTGATTGTAGGTGTGATATGCGGCCTGGCCATCTACAACTTCACCATCATAAACGTGCCCTTCCCGCTGGCGCTGTACAAGAAGCTGCTGCGCGCCCCCGTCTGCCTGGAGGACCTGGCCCAGCTGAACCCCGTCACCGCCAACTCTCTGCGCAGCCTCCTGCAGCACCCCGACAATGATGTGGAGGAGGTAAACATAACATCTGATAAATTCTTCAATACTTAGAGATATCACTTTTAACCTCTCCAGCCAGAATCCCTTGAACCATCGCCTTGTACCGGGGATGGATTCATATGTCCGTCACTCCCGGACACACTGAACCCCAGATCTTTTCATTCCCACAACTTTCTCTTCTTCCTTTCCTTAAAAAAACCTTCCACACAGTATACCCTAATATGACGTAGACCTTGAGGGAATTATATTCCTCAGGGCCTCCTGTATGGAGCTAATGTAAAAAAAAACAAGAGGAACGGTGCTATTGAACGAAATTTCCAAATCTCAATTTCGAATTTTAAGAGAGAACACTGTCCCTGTTACCACCCGAATACCGAGCAAAAGGAACAACAACACCCCAGGCTGATAACACTTAACTTTCTCCTCCAAAACTGAACTGAATTTTAAGAGGGAATACAGTCGCCGAGAAATTTGAATAATAGATATTTTACCAAACTGTTGTCACTGTCCCTGTTACCACCTGTATACAGAGCAAAAGGAAGAACACCCCAGGCTGATAACACTTAACTTTCTCCTCCAAAACTGAACTGATTTTTAAGAGGGAATACAGTCGCCGAGAAATTTGAATAATAGATATTTTACCAAACTGTTGTCACTGTCGCTGTTACCACCCGAATACAGAGCAAAAGGAACAAAACCCCAGGCTGATAACACTTAACTTTCTCCTCCAAAACTGAACTGATTTTTAAGAGGGAATACAGTCGCCGAGAAATTTGAATAATAGATATTTTACCAAACTATTGTCACTGTCCCTGTTACCACCTGTATACAGAGCAAAAGGAACAAAACCCCAGGCTGATAACACTTAACTTTCTCCTCCAAAGCTGAACTGATTTTTAAGAGGGAATACAGTCGTCGAGAAATTTGAATAATAGATATTTTACTAAACTGTTGTCACTGTCCCTGTTACCACCCGAATACCGAGCAAAAGGAACAACAACACCCCAGGCTGATAACACTTAACTTTCTCCTCCAAAACTGAACTGATTTTTAAGAGGGAATACAGTCGCCGAGAAATTTGAATAATAGATATTTTACCAAACTGTTGTCACTGTCCCTGTTACCACACGAATACCGAGCAAAAGGAACAATAACACCCCAGGCCGATAACACTTAACTTTCTCCTTCAAAACTGAACTGAATTTTAAGAGGGAATACAGTCGCCGAGAAATTTGAATAATAGATATTTTACCAAACTGTTGTCACTGTCCCTGTTACCACCTGTATACAGAGCAAAAGGAACAACACCCCAGGCTGATAACACTTAACTTTCTCCTCCAAAACTGAACTGATTTTTAAGGGGATCTTACCGCAATCGCAGCATATTTGCAGGTTTTTGATGCAGTTTTTAGAAAATTTCTATATTGTTTATTAGAAAATAATATTATGTTTTGAACAAATAAATTATTCTTCTAAATGGTGAACTAACAAAACGTATTAAAATGTTTAAAACAATTGCGTAAAAAAATATTTACGGGACCTCTAAAAATAGCTCAAAGTTCGATTATATCTTTTAATTCTAAATACAGGAGAATTATAAAAATAAACATCATCACCACATCAATGTTTTCTAAACGGCTAGATAATAAAATTATCTTAAAAAGCATAAAAACAATGCTTATAAAAATAAAAACCGTTTTTCAATAATACTTTGTCTCGCGCCATTATATAAACCAAGGCAGAAGTTATTTCTCGTCAGTACGCGAGATGCTTTGAGAGTGGGACGACGTCAAATTTTACGAAAAATAAATACGTAAATGTGTTGGCACATGAGAAAAGGGGTCACACTAAAGGCTAGTCGTAATAATATTGTGTATTATTTCAGAACCAAGTTGACTTTTTTACTAGAAATTCCATTTCTCCGCTCGCTGTCTACAACCAGCGGCATAGAATATTTAGAGTGCGCCTTCACCAGAATCGTATTCCTAGTTTTATTCATTTGCGCCCTTCTGGGCTTTTACATAAATTTCTAATTATACAGTTATGTTAGTTGTAACATTGGTATATCTAATAAATTATGGTAAAATAAATGAGTTACAGAGTTATAAAAAGTAAGAAAATTGTAAAATAGATTATAAAGGTTGCAAACAAACAAAAAGAAGCCGACACACTCCTGAAAATTAAATATAGGATTAACGAAAAAAAAAATTGAAACCTATTTTATATACATAAAATGCGAAAATAAAATAAACCATAAAAATTGTATGCGTGGAGTCCACGCGCGACAGAAGTGAAACTTCTTGTTTATAAGGTAAAAATAAAGATATTATTAGTATTTTTTATTGCACAAGAGATAATAATTGTAAATAGGAGGCAAAAAGTTTCATAAAAACACGAAACGATCCTCATCATAAATCTCCCAGTACTAATCTAACGTACCTTGCAGTAATAATTAAAACGACCAAATGTGAATAACCAACAAATTACGCTATTTAATATTCAAACATGTTAGTTCACATACGTTTTTAGATTTTCACGGCCAAAAGCATTTTGGTTGTTTGTTTTTGGGGTGTTATGCCGCGTTGCGCTACCTCCTTCTTTAGCCGATGTTTCGGACCTGCAACATCTCTCGGATCTGCTGGATCTGCCCTGATGATGGACACTGCAACGCTGTCTGAAACGTCGGCTAAAGAAGTAGGCAGAGCAACACGGCATAACACACAAAAACCAATAACGAAATGTTAGTTCACATTCCTGCCGCAGGTTTTTAATGAGAACTATGGAATGTATGAAATATTTTTGTAGTTTCCTAGGCTTTAATATCAGAGGCAAATATTGTGATGTAACTCTTATTTAGTATTCGCCTCGGAAATCGGAATTTTCGTGGCACTCCAAAATTTCCTTTGGAGTGCCACGAATAATATTATAAACCTTTTAAATTGGTTTAACTTTTTTTTTTTTTTTTAAAGAAAGACAAACATTCCCGGGTTACGAACAGCCCAACAATGTTTGAAAATCTCCTACTACCACCACAGAAAGCCGAAAATATTGCTTGTGTTGTGATGGAGGACTTAGCCAGCCGAGGAATCGAACATGCGACTATACTTTGAATGTTTGTACTCTTCATCAATGTTTACTTCTGGAATATTTAAATTTATTTTTATTACGTCCTTTACGTTTTTTTTTTCAAAATATCTAATATACATGTTATACGAGGTTTTATTTTCCTTCAAATTTATATTTATAATAGCTTACTATTATTTGTACTTTATGCTGTCACTTCGAAAAGTACTTTTTAATTTTTTGTCACATGTACATCTTTTTCTTAATCATGTATATTCTGTAGCATTTCAAATTATTGTAATTTCCATGTAAAAGCCGTTAATCGGCGTTAATTCATAAAAAATAAATAAATAATTATTTGTTATTTTATGTAATTTTTTGTAAAAAATAATAAATATTGAAAATGGCCGATATTTTATTTATCTGTCCAATATATTCAGATATAATTATGATCACATATTATGAAAATAGTGCGTAGGTAATTGAATACCGTATTGTTTTGACATCTGTCAATGAAGAACGTGTCCGTTACGAGTCATAAGCGACTGACTACCGTCTAGCAGTGTAGTTGATTGTATCGAATAATTTATCAAACAAGTTTGATCGAAATCCGATCGAAAGAGTCATAAAATCACGAGCTCCTTTTGCAATCGGTAATGTTTCTATCTAAATTTACATAAACATGCACATTCAACTTAATAAACATAATTTGAAAGATGCCCATTATTTATTAAACGTTTCATGTTCAAAGCTTACTCAATCTAGTACCATCTAGTCTAGATTTCTTCGCTGCTCTGCCTTCGCCCGTGCGCGAAGCGAATTCCCCGTTCCAGCTTACTTCATTCTTCCCCGCCCCGAAATATTATTTCGGTTCGCGTAAATTACCCCTTAAGAGGGAATACAGTCGCCGAGAAATTTGAATAATAGATATTTTACCAAACTGTTGTCACTGTCCCTGTTACCACCCTCATACCGAGCAAAAGGAACAACAACACCCCAGGCTGATAACACTTAACTTTCTCCTCCAAAACTGAACTGATTTTTAAGAGGGAATACAGTCGCCGAGAAATTTGAATAATAGATATTTTACCAAACTGTTGTCACTGTCCCTGTTACCACCCGAATACCGAGCAAGAGGAACAACAACACCCCAGGCTGATAACACTTAACTTTCTCCTGCAAAACTGAACTGATTTTTAAGATTTTTTTGTCAACTGTATAAGAAAAAAGTCTATATCTGTAAATTTTTCTTTTTTTAAAATACAAAGTTTAAGAACTTCTTTTGATGGCGTTCAAACCAGGAAATTTTAACGATTTTTTTAGGGAACTAACTACTATAAGAAGTAACTTATCAAAAAACACAAAGCAAGTTAATATCTACGTTATTAAAAAAATATTTACACTAGTGTCGAAATCCAGAATGAAATTGGGGAATACGTTTGTATGAACAAAACACCGCCCGGAATGTTATGTGTAAGTTCTATTAAAGTTCTGTGAATATTTCAGTTTTATGAAGCAACTGAACTATAATGATATAATAACAGAATTTGAATAGAACTTGAACAGAACGTGAAAACTAACTTCAAATATTTAATGAATCCGTCAAATTTTTTGAAACAACCCGTCCTCAGTTATGATCCTGAACGGCGATCGTTCACTATTTAGTTATCACCATAATAATATATCCCACCAAAACTTATATTCGTGATATTGAAATGAATCTTCCGAACAGGCCCTCCATTGATATGCTTGGTGTAACTCTAAGTGAACAGCTCAGATATGGGGGCTCCTTCGAAGCCAGAGTAAAGTCAGCCTTTCAAAAACTGGGCGTACTGTACAGGGCCTGCAGATACTTTAATAGTACACAACTGCTAACCCTGTACAAATAACAAGTGCGCCCCACGGTTGAATTTGGCAGCCACCTCTGGTCTGGAGCTCCAAAATACATGAAAAATACCCTCGATACTGTGCAGAAACGAGAATTCCGTTGGATAGATTCTCCCATCTTAACAGACCGTATTGAAACCTTTAGAGCACAGGCGTCGGGTAGGAATGCTATCCTTGTTCTACCGGTATTTCAATGGAAGATGCTCAGAGGAACTAGCGTCATTGATTCCTTCGGTACCTGTGCATAGTCGGGAAACACGCCAAACGCGTGCCCAACATATATGTATACAGTTGACATTCGTCACATGAGAACGGGTCGCTTCTTCGACTCGTTCTTGTATTCAACAGCTCGGCTGTGGAACGATTTGCCGGCCTCTGTGTTTCCTCCTTCCTACAACATGGGTCTCTTCAAGACCAATGTTCATTCCTTCCTCTCCTCAAAAAGACCCTCCACACAGCATCTCAGATGACACAGGCCCTGAGGGAAATTATTTTCCTCTGGGCCTTGGAGTTAATGTAAAAAAAAAAAAATCATTGAATTATTATTGCAGATTTGTTATGCCTTATTGTTCTTTATAATGTTAAAAAATAAGAATTTTTGTACTGTACCTAAATGGATAATTAATCTGTCATGATATTTAAAAAAAAAAATTATTAAAAAAATCATTACAGATATTATAATGTGTGTGTGTGTGTATGTTGCAGGTGTTTGGCCTAACATTTGAGATCTCCAGCGAGGTGTACGGGCAGGTGCGCTCCCACCCGCTGAAGGAGAACGGAGCCAACATAGTCGTCTCCAAGGACAACAGGGAGGAGTTTGTGGACCTGTACGTGGACTACATCTTCAACAAGTCCATAGAGTCCAAGTTCGTGGCTTTCCACAATGGCTTCTACAAGGTAGGAAGACTAAATCTTACATTCTATTTGATATATCATTTACCCCGTGGAAGAGAACTACAAACTGTTAGAAATGTTGTCATAGGCCTGAGATTATGACATCCCTGAAGATGAGAAATGGAAAAATAGTAGCAGAAACCTAAGTGAATTCTGTTCAATTCAATTCTAAAAATATTTCAATGTGCCAACTCCAACCATTTATTGGATTACCAACACCTCTACCATAGGTCACCCCAAGTGGTTTGCTACGTTTGGCGATTTAGCAGAGGTGCCCTGGTTCACAGGATGAGGTTTATCCTCATCAATTTTCTGCCCACCAACTGCGTGGCTGGCTGGATCGGGAAAGACTGATCGTGGGAGACCTTTTGATCTCTCCACCAGAACTTTCTCGGAACATCTCCTTGCACCGCATTAGGAAGGATTGATTCATACGTCCGTCACTCCTGGACACATTGACCTCCGGATTCCTACCCACCCCTCACACCTTTTTTCTTCCCAAATTTCCTCTCCTTCCTTTCCCTAAATATACCCCCGACTCAGCATTCCCTAAGATGAGGGGAATTATTAAGTTTTTCCATAAAAAATTGTGTTGAACCACAAAAGCATGTGGTATCCCAGTGATACACAAATCCATAGCTACAATGTTGCCATTTGAAAGCCATCCATTTGTCATCGGAAACCCCTTAAGTGATGCGATTCAACAACAAGATTGCTGAAGTGTAGTTTGCAGCAAGCTGACAGATTAATGGGGAGTAAACTGCGAGGACCGCTACCAAATTCATAAATAAATGGTACCCCTGGCAGTATTCACGGTGAAACTCTCTAGAAGCTTTTCAAGGGAACAGCCGTATGGAATATACGTCAGGCAGTTGATGGCTGCTTCTTATGTTTCATTATAATATCATCAATAAACTAATTAATCACACGCCATGCTATGGGTAGCCAGGGGGGATGTTGTGACAGTGAAGTAACGAAGGGTGTTTGTGTGCAGGTATGCGGAGGGCGCGTGCTGAAGCTGTTTGAGCCTCACGAGCTGATGGCCGTGGTGTCGGGCAACGAGGACTACGACTGGCAGGCGCTGCAGGACTCGGCCCAGTATCGAGGCGGCTACTCGGCCACCGACCCTCACATCCTCGCCTTCTGGGAGGTGCTGCACGAGATGAGCGACCAGGAAAAGCGCAACTTCCTGCTCTTCCTCACTGGCAGCGACAGGATCCCCATCCAGGGGATGAAGGCCATTGTTGTAAGTTCTAAACACATCTAAATTTATTTTTCATTCCTGTCAATAATACGTCATTTGTGACTTATGTACTTTCTGTACTGCGATAATCTACAAAAGCTTTGCTTGGGGGAAACTAACCGTCGGTTTTTCAGTTTACTCAGAAATATTGTTTAAAAAGTGGGTTTAATTCTGGGGGGCAAGGGAGAAAGGGAGGAGGGGCATTTGGGAACTTCTACTTACCCCCTATATAAGCGCTCATGGTTGTAAGGAAACCTACCCGATAGCAACTAGACGAATGTAAATATCTGTTTAAGCAGAGCTTAAATAACTGAAATATACGTCCTAAGTGGGAAACCACACTTCTGTAGTATCTGGTTGACGCCTGAAAGCATTCAGAGTAACCGTAAACGTCGTGTGTATGGGTGTCGTCCATCCACATCATTTCATATTATGTGGAAAAATACAAATATATGAATGTCTATGTACGAACCTCCGCACAGATGTATTGAGTATTGGATTCCTGTGGCAGAAGGACCTAATAGTCCCACAAGCGACTACGTGACTATGTACGAACCTCCGCACAGATGTATCGAGTATTGGATTCATGTGGCAGAAGGACCTAATAGTCCCACAAGCGACTACGTGACTATGTACGAACCTCCGCACAGATGTATCGAGTATTGGATTCATGTGGCAGAAGGACCTAACAGTCCCACAAGCGACTACGTGACTATGTACGAACCTCCGCACAGATGTATCGAGTATTGGATTCATGTGGCAGAAGGACCTAATAGTCCCACAAGCGACTATGTGACTATGTACGAACCTCCGCACAGATGTATCGAGTATTGGATTCATGTGGCAGAAGGACCTAATAGTCCCACAAGCGACTACGTGACTATGTACGAACCTCCGCACAGATGTATCGAGTATTGGATTCATGTGGCAGAAGGACCTAATAGTCCCACAAGCGACTACGTGACTATGTACGAACCTCCGCACAGATGTATCGAGTATTGGATTCATGTGGCAGAAGGACCTAATAGTCCCACAAGCTCTCTCACTGAGTTTGAACTGTTTATGAGCATGTTAGGTTGTCTACCTTCTTTAATGTTTGGTATATTTTAACAGATAACCATCCAACCGACAACGGATGACAAATTCTTGCCCGTGGCCCACACCTGCTTCAACCTATTGGACTTACCACGCTACTCTACCAAGGAGAAGCTCAAGTACAAGCTGCTGCAGTCCATCCAACACACCGAGGGCTTCTCTCTTGTCTGATCTCCGAGCCACACCTTCCCCATTCTCCCCTCCTCTAACTATTGTTTAATTTTCTATCACAGTTTTGGTTTTTATTTAATATATTCGTCTGATGGTAATGGCTGTGTTTTATAATGTTACGTTTGATATTAATTACAAAAATGTAATTATCATTATTTTTTGTCAAAATTGTTTTATCGGTTTTTGGGAAACAAAAGGGTATTATCGCCTATTTTTTAAAAATGAATTTAAGTTTGATAAAATTAATATGTAAACATGAAATTAATGAGCCTAATTTGACAGATTCAAGTTTTGAATCACAATGCCATAGATTATTTTTTTTTGCATTATGTCTTTGACAGAATTCATGGTTCAATTTCCGTTTTGTTAAGTTTAAAATTGACCTACTTTTTCAGATTGTTATTTTAATTATTTGAATTATGTAATACGGCATTTGAAGCAAGTAGCAGAGGCCAGTTATATATATTTTTTCCAAACAGCTGATAAATTTAAAAACAAAACTGTTACATATACATAATTCATGTACTGCCTGAAATTTTTTTTTCCGAATTTCCATCACTGGTGGAAAGTTGGATCCAAAATAATACTCAAATGAAATTTATATGTCATTATCTATAATTGACTTATCAAAAACTTAATTTATTTCATCAACTTTGCTCATCTTATCGTAAGTAAACGATTTTTAAATACATTTTTAAACATTTACATATTATGTAAAATGAGTACATACATTTACTTTAGAATGTATCTTGTTGACTGAATTCTATTATAAACTTATATATCTACACATTGTACTGTCCGGGTACGTGTTTAACCTTTTCCACGCGATCGTAACAACAGTTGATACGGCAAAAATCCATGCCCCACACGCGCCCGTATCAGCCCTTGTTACGCCAACTTCGACTGCCGATATCACAGCGCTCCTATGTAACAGTTTTTTTTCCCGCTCACTAGGACATTCGTGTAACTATCACGATGCTGACATCTTCAGGCATATTTCAAAAATAAAATTGTATTTCGTAAAGAACATCGATAATCAAGTGAATGTGTCGTCGTGCGTTTGAGTGCCATAGTTCATAATTTAGTCAACAGATGGCGCTAGTAGTCATTCGCTCTTTGCGCATGCGTTTCAGATTGATCATAGTGGACAAGCGTCGATAACATTAATTTATTGTAGAGATCTCGCGTATTCTAAACGTTTGTTTGTATTGTGAAACTGTGATTTTGACTTTACATAAAATTTTTATTAATTTAAGTGTCATCAGAATTTTATAACATGTCTATTTTGGTTATAAATTAGTTACAAAAGTGCGTGTTTATTTTCGTGTTCTTTTTCGTACTGTTTCAAAGTTATTAGGAAACGTTCACAATAAGTTTTTAGTGTTTGAAATTAACTTTAAGAATAAAAATGGCCCATATTTTGGAAGATGATGAAATTGAAAATATACTGCAGATGTTGGATTCTGATTATGAAATGTCCGAGGATGAATTTGTACCTTCGGAAATTTCAGATGCAGAAACTCAAGCTGATGAGTCTGTACGGGAAGAAGCAGAAACTCAAGCTGATGAGTCTGTACGGGAAGAAGTGCTACACTCCTGGGTGTCAGGACCTCATATTCCAATAGTACACGAATTTGATGATTTTCAATCCGGCATTTCTGTACAATTTAACGAAAACTCAACAGAAAGTGATTTTTTTGAACATTTTTTGAATCGCTCCATTATGAATGAAATTGTAAGAGAAATACACAACTACCATAGCTTTGTTCTCAATACAAAGGAATTTGGTGCGAATTCAAGAATTCATAAATGGAAGGACACAAATATTGAAGAAATGTATTTATTTATTGCAATAACCATGCTAATGACAAGAAACCAACACTTGACTATTGAAGAGTATTGGAGTACAAATATATTTCTTAGTTCGCCTATTTTTGGCCAGATCATGAGTAGAGATCGATATCAACTGTTATTGCAAAATTTACATTTCTGTGACTCAAATTCGCCGTCTACAGATCGTCTTTATAAAATAAGGTTAGTTTTAAATCACACCCGAACACTATTCAAACAGTCTGTAATACCTTATGAAGATCTATGCATAGATGAAAGCATGATTGTTTTCAAGGGTAGGCTTATTTTTAAACAGTATATTCCATCGAAACGACACCGCTTTGGAATCAAAATGTTTGTTTTGTGTGATGTGAAAACTGGATACATTCTTGATTTTATAATTTACTGTGGAGAAGGCACGGAAATAACGGATGAGCAGAACTTGGGAATAACCGGTGCTGTTGTAACCACACTTATAAATGATTATTTTGGCAAGGGGCACAATTTGTGGTGTGACAATTGGTACACAAGCCCAAAGTTATTCCAGTTTTTGCATTCGGAAAAAACGAATGCCTGTGGGACGGTAAAAAAAAACCGTAAGGAAATGCCCAAATTTAAAAATCTGAAAAAAGGTGAATTTGAGTCAAAAAGCCGCGGTCCCCTTTTAGCATTAAAATGGTGTGATAAAAGGGATGTTCACATGCTAACTACCTTGCACGATGACACATTTAAAGAAACAGGGAAAATAAATCACCGAACTAAACAACCCATTCACAAACCCGCCTGTATAATCGACTACAATAAATCTATGGGAACTGTTGACAAAGGCGACATGATGCTGAGCAGTTTATCATGTATGCGAAAGACGATAAAGTGGTATAAAAAAGTCTTTTTTCACATAATTGACCTGTATTTATTGAATGCACTTATTTTGCACACCCAAGTGACAGGTATAAAAAAGCCGTTAGCAGATTTTCAATTGGCGGTTATAATGCAACTTGTTGAGAAATATAAACCACAAGTTACACAAATACCACAGCCTACAACATCAGCCCACCTCAGTCCATTTCGGATTCTGCCTAAACATGCCACTAAGCATATGGCAGGATTGATTCCAGCAACCGACAAATCAAATAAACCGCGCAGACGATGTCGTGTATGCCGACTTACAAATAATAAAATGCAATTAACGAGATACATGTGTAAAGAATGCGGTGTGTCGTTATGTATCGAACCCTGTTTTAAAATATACCATACCTCAAAAAAATTGTGACCGGCGTAAACTCCTCTTAAGTGCTTAGATAATTAAAACAATATTTATTATATGACAAAATCTATTCGTTTCGTGTTATTTTTAAGTGTTGAGTTTTAGAACTTGTTTATAGGAATTAATAATAATAAGTGATTGAGGTACCACTTGTGTCTATCAACGCAGTGTCCTGAGTACAAGCACGCGGGGAAATGGCGCCGCCTTTAAGATAACATGGGTATGTTTTTGTATGGAATTTAATGTTTTTGTTTTTATAAACATCTAGGAGTGTTTACAGACGACGATTTGGTTTCAAATTGTAGATAATAATCTCATCTGTTTATGTAGTATGATAAATCATGCCATAATATGCTGTAATTGAGATAAAATTGGATGGATAGGTATTTGAAAACATGTACCGCGTATGGGTATTGAACAAACGGAGTAGTTCAACGCGGGGAAAAGGTTAATTTGCATGATTAAATAAAGCCTCGGAAGTTAATTGGGGACGGGCATAATCAGGATATCCATTTCCAAATAAGCAATTTAATTCTACAACTGAAATGTTTGTGAATTAAAAACAAAAAATTACAATTATTTCAATGTAAAATAAATATCACTTAAATTGGTCAACAGCAAAATATTATTCAAATTGACATCATCGAAGAAAATAATTTGAAATACGAGGGTTGTCCAAGAATTAAATTAAAAGAGTTAGGTAGTGAACTCATGTTTCATGCCTCGCCTTTGTTGGAAAAATTATTAAAAAAGACCCAAGCTTTTCATGTGATTTTACTCATCAGCATTTTGGGTACCCAATGAGCACACATTTTGCGTATGCCAATTTTTACCTCAAAATCGTTTGAATGGTAGATTTGCTGATGTCTGGGATCAAAATTATGAGCTCACGGACTCCTTCCTGGTTGATTCGACGGTGGAGCGTCCATTTCATCATACCAAGCCGGATCACCACTCTTTTTGTAGGGGAAGATCTGAGCTACATGCTAGTACTGCCATATTTTGAGAAGTAACGTCCACATTGCCGAAAATGAGTAAAGGTCTTTAATTCTTAGACAACCCACATATCATTAAAATTTTTAAATGATTATAAATGCATTTTTATTGTGCCTGTCACTAGTTGTATCGAATTCCAAAAATATAAAGTAGGTAATGTAAAATAAATAAAATGTTTAGGCACTAAAATATATATATAGGAGATAATGTTTATAACTATAACTGCAATGCATTTAGGAGCAAGGAATATCCTTCAATAAGCATCTGAACTAGATCACGTGGGGCCTTCTAACAACTATCAACAATACAATATATGTACATAGCTGTAGTGCGTGTGGATGGCCAATAAACTAGCGCATTAGGACTGCTTTTCAATACCTAATTTTTTTTTTAATTTAACTTTTAAATTTATTTAATAAAAAATTGTTTTATATAATTTTTGGATTCATATTCCTTTTTTATAAAATTAATTTACTTATTCTTATTATGCTGTCTCAGTAGAAGTAAAGTCACAAGGAGGAAATCCATAATTGGTTTTATTTTGGCTATTTAACACTATGTACAAACTGAAATAAATATAAACTGTTGATTTCCCGAAAATGAATAAATAAATAAATAATTGTTCAGAAAACCTGATTGGTCAACTTTGTCTGACTTTAGTTACCATTGTTCAATTGAGAACAGTTGTTTTATTTCAGGGTAAAGCAATTATTGGAATGAATTTAATTAGTACTGTTTTGCATAGAGCCTCCCAAGATAAGGGTACAAAATTTAAAAAGTTTGCTAGGTACTCACTTGGTTTTCCCTTTGAATTTGATTTCTCAATACATAATAAATTTCCTTTTTTTATTGGAATAACTCTTATTATAATAACTTTTAAAGGTTATACCCATCAATCTAATATAGCATTTAGATTTATTAATGTTATTGTCTCCTTCAATAATATCTTATATTGATGGGTATAACCTTCAAAAGTTATTATAATAAGAGTTATTCCAATAAAAATTTAATATTTATGTAGACTTTTAGAAAAGTCAATAATATGTGTCACGTATAAATAAAATCGGATATGTTTATCTGAGACACTATCTAGGTTACAAACCAATTCTTTAGAACTTTGTGATCATTTAAAAAGGTAGTAGCCAAAAATATGGGAAAAAATGTCGAAGATAATATTGTTAATTTTGAATTTGAAATATGAGAACTACAAAAATGACTTGATAAAAGATAAATGATGAGAGGTCCTAATATCCGAGCTAGTTAAGGTGTTTGTCCCAGGAAGACAAGAGATCCTGGGTTCGAGTCCTAGTTGCATTTTTATTTTTCTGTATCTTGTTCTTTTTCATATTTTCATTTAGATTTATAAGTATTATCTTCTTCTCTCAAGGACATGAGTGGATTCTTCTCACCAAAAATATGTATGTAATTAAATTAATATGATTTTTATCTTTTATCAAACTTCTTCCAATAATACTAAATTTGGTTTAAATTTGTTTTGCGATGTTTTATTTTATTTTTTTCAAATGAAGTTTTAAAATTGTTTCAAATAATGAATTCAAACCCCTAAATATTTGTAAATATGTACTGAAATAGATGTTACATGATGTTGATTTGAAATTTTAAATATTTATTGTTTGCAAACTCTTTCTCAGTTTTGATGCAAAATCATTAGAGTAAATTGGTGTTTATTATTTTTTCTAACCATACAACATTACCAAATATATTTTGTATACATAATTAAGAATGAATGAGTAAAACTGTAAACATATGACTGTTGAAGATAACCTGTGTTAAAGTTTGTACAGTTTGGTTACATCTTTAATTTTTCTGCAAATTTGAAGTTTAAATCTTTAATTGTTTAAAATGTAACACTATTATTTTGTGAAGCAGGAACGCATCTAATTGTTTCATATAATTAACATGAGGGGTGAAATAGGTAATGATTGCCCGCTTAATGAAATTTTGACTTTGAGTGGGTATAGGTTTTGTCCTACCTATCATATTTTAGAACAATCAATTTAATGTGTCGTAATAATAATGAGATAATTTGTGTAGTGCCGTTTTTGTGAAAAATCACCTTAACCACTCTGACCCGTAAGCGTGTTTACATGACAATATAATAATAGCATTCAATTACAATAAGCGTATTTTCAAGCCTACGCGTGTGTTCCCACAGAAATCTGTATAACTCTGTTATTGTTCTAGTGACAACCCTAAAACAAATAGTAGAAGATCCATATTGAATCAAATTTATTTGCGGTAAGATGGCTTTCTTTCAATGACGACCTGCTAGGGTCAAAATTACGCGATTTTGTCAATAAAGATAGGCCCAAATAAAGTGTTCAAATAGATTTTGGCTTTAATTAAACAATTCTCCACACGCTCTTACGCGGAAATTAACTTCATTTTATCCAAATGATAGCTACCTGACAGCTGCTGACATCAACCGACTTCGAATTCAAAAATTCAAATACGTAATGTTAAAAACAGAAACATTGAGATTAGAAAGGATTGGACCGATAATTGAATAGAAAGATGCCTTAAATGAGTGGAAATAAATACTACATAGTTTTATAGGAAACAATTTCTATGAAAACAATTTTTTAATTTTTGACATTTCGTAACAGTGCATTTTGGTACTATGTATTTCTTATGTCAAATCTCTCAGATTATCAAACTGATTTTATAAGTTGAGAGAAGGCTGGAAATTTGCATGGGTGCGATTAGACCTTCCAAAAAACTTCCGAAAGAACGAGTTCTGTAACTTGCTATAAATTACGTTTAGTGACTTTTGGTGTCGTTTACATTGGTAGTTTGGCCACTAATCGCTTACATGAGCGATTTACAGGAAAAAACTTACGAGTGTAATGCCAGCCTTAGATAATATAAGAAATACCTGCAAAATTGAAAAAAACTTCAACGCACTTTGAACAATGTGGCTGCTTCTGACGATATGGCAGCTAGTTGATTCACATTGAATTAATAGAGACATACATATTTACATACATTAGTGAGAAAAGGGGTAATAAGCAATTTGTTGTGGGCAATCATAGTCTACTTTACTCTACATACAATATTTCACTTAAAAAATCTCAATCATAAAGCAACTAATTTCCTAAAATCTTATGCGTAGTGTTATTTCGATTAGGTAAGGATAAACCCAGTTTTACTTAGAGCAAGTGTTTACATACATACATACTGAAATAAATATGTAAGTACTGGTTTAGACCCAAAGAATGAATGATAACAATAACAAGTTCGTAGTCCCAGAGGGAGGTTGTACACACATCATCGATGAAAAATCTTCCATCTCATAAGCCTAGGGTTACACTCATAATTAAAATTTACGGATTACATAAGATTTTGACAGATCACTCACAGGAGCGTTTACATATGCATCTGACTTGTGGTAATTAATGATCACGGAAGTTGTTCGTAAGTTCG
Source organism: Limnephilus lunatus (assembly GCA_917563855.2). Taxonomy (NCBI): domain Eukaryota; kingdom Metazoa; phylum Arthropoda; class Insecta; order Trichoptera; family Limnephilidae; genus Limnephilus; species Limnephilus lunatus. The sequence continues at coordinate 51,740,206 of OU830592.1, forward strand.
ACCTGTATGCGACCGTTTACATCTGTAAATTTATTTGCAGTGAGATGGCTTTCTGTCAACAACGACCTGCTACTGTCAAATTTACCCGATTTTGTCAATAAAGACGAAAAGGTCCAAACAAAGTGTTGAAATAATTGTGGCTTTAAAAACAATTCTCCACGCGCTTTTGTGCATTCAAAGGCGGCAATTAATTTCATTTTATCCGAATGACAGCTACCTGACATCTGCTGACAGCAACCGAATTCGAAATCAAAATTTCAAATATGTAAATGTTAAAAACAGAAACATCAAGATTGGAAAGGATTGGACCGATAATTGAATAGAAGTGTGCTCGTTTTCCAGAAAACTTAAATGGAAATAAATACTAGTTTTGTAGGAAAAAAATCCTATGAAATCAATTGTCTTTTAATTTTTGACATTTCGCTACGGCGGCAACGGCGCATTTCGGAACTATTTCTTGCGGTAAGCCTCTTAGCTTATCAAACTGATTTTATAAGCTGTAAGAAGGCTGGAAATTCGCGCGGGCACAATTAGACCTGTCAAAAAACTTCCGAAAGAATAAGTTCTGTAACTTGCTATAAATTACGTTAAGTGACTTTTAGTGTCGTTTACATTGGTAATTTGGCCATAAATCGCTTACAAGAGCGATTTACAGGAAAAAACTTACTAGTCTAACCCTACCCTTAGTCTTGTATGAAAACAAAAAAAGACAGAAGATATTAGAATGATAACGTCACGTACCACTTCTCCCTACTATGCATATATACATCCCCATTTTGAGTTGAGTTATCCAATCACTTTGTGAATGTAACACAAGCGCCATACTCTTATGGCTTGGCCTATTTCACCTTACCTTTTGCCCATACTCGCCATACATTCCCAATGGGTATGTATAGCGAGCAATATGCCGAAATAGGCCAATTAGGCATAACAGTATAGCGCGAGACAGGATAGAGTGTTATACCAGCATAATACAATATGTATATGGTCTATTTACTTGTGTGATAAATTATCTGTTTTTTTGTAATTTGCCTTTTTTATAATATTGACTGAAAGGAATATTCCACACTTGTGAAGTTCGTTAAGCTTTTTAAAAAAAAAATTGATGTTAATATATTGATCGTTCAATTGATTAGTCAGATGTCTCCAAATATAAAATTTTGAGATAATGAGGAAAGCAATATTCGAATGCCACCGTAAATCAAATATTATATACACGTCTTTGTTTTACATCTATACACATGTCAGAAAACATTATTTTTTGGTTTAATTCACTGCGAATTCTCCTGCATTATAATTGATTTGGTTGTGTCTATAAGTAATCCGAGTATTGTACCAGATAGAATGTACACTTTTACATATAACTGCATACTTAACTCAAATTATGATATTTTGGAGATGTACGACTCATCAACTGGATGAATGATATCACATTCATATAAAATGCTACTCACTTTTTACTGTTAACTTAACTGTAAAATGGGCCTTCTGTCTTGCTTAGATTTTACAATGAAGGTAACAAGGTAGCTGTTGTGACTCCAAAAGTCTAATCACGCATCAATAAAACTCCAGGGTCAAACAATACACCGTGGACTTTTATTGGCGAAAATTAAATTGAGCTTGGACAATTAGTAGGCCTGTATCCTTAATTAGCAGGTGGTAGTAATAGTTTTGGGTCTCTGACCTTGGTAGCAATGGTATTTATAACTAACTAACTAATCATCACTCCGTTTTACTGCAAGGGTAGCCAGAGAGGACGGACTGCCAAACAACTTGACACACACTCCTTGCCTCGTTCACATTCATACATCTTCTCATACATGCTCTTCTATTATTCTGACTCTTGACATGGCCCGACTTAAGTATCTGATTCACTTGGTCGTGCAATGTATTCCTCGGGCATCCCCAACTTCTACCATTCACATTTGCGTCATATATTCTCGTTAAACTCCTTCCCTCGTTCATTCGTTCTACATGCCCAAACCATCTGAGCATCATTTTCTTAATCTTACTCGTTACTCTTATATCAGCCTTGCAATCTTAACGGATCTCCACATTTCTCACACGATCATACATGGTTTTACCACATATCTCATTTATACAGCATCCAGTCTACTTTCATCCTTCTTCTGTTGGTTCCATGCCTCGCTGCCGTACATAAGGGTAGGTACCAGCACTCCACTGTGGACTGCTCGCTTCGCTTCTTTGGACAGTTTTTTTGTTAGCGCCTATGGCGTTCAGTCCTCCATTAATGGAGTTTATTTACCCTTCTTTCAATATCTCTGTCGGCTTTCCCATAATATGGTATTTCTGAATCTCTGTATTATCAAGAGCTCTAACTTACTGCTACAAGTGCCATCTGTGAATAACACCTCAAACTATGATACCACACTAATAAATCAGTCCCAATATATTTCATACTCAAATCAAATTTGAGCCAAATCATTTTTTCAGAATGTGTTTGTATTTTACTCCAAAGATTTAAATCGTAAAACAATGTGATTTTTTAGACTTTTTGCCTTTTTTCAGTGCTGATATGCAGTTAAACTGATATTTTTTATTAAATGAAGACAATATCAGCAAAACTCAATCGAAAATCTAGAGACAGAAAAATCAGAAAAAAGATATTGGCACCTCTGTGACCCGAACCCAGGACCTTCTGCTTACATGACAACAGCTCTACCAACTGAGCTAAGGTATCTATATTCAATTCGGTCACTTTTAACTGTATCATACTTTGACTAAGAACTACCAACATGATCTTTATTTTCTTAACGCACATATTATTGGCTGCTATCTTTATAAATATAGAGGTACCAATATCTTTTTCTAATTTTTCTGTCTCCAGATTTTTGATAGAGTTTCGCTAATATTGTCTTCATTTAATTAAATATTCCAATTTGAGGTTTTTCTCATAAAGTCAAAAATAAAAATAAATAATATTTTTTAATTACACTTAATATCTATCTTATTTGTTCCTGGCCTTTCCAAAGTGAAACATTGATTTTCTATAAAACTCAAGTTAAAAGTGAATACTCATTATTTTTTTATATCAAATTAAAGTTGCATAACTTGAATCCTCATTGGTTTAATTTCTGTGAAAACTTACTTTATTGAATTCAACATCTCTAATCATAATTTATTTTTATAAACGTTGTTATGTAATCCTAATCCTGATTTTTATTTCAAATTCCAACCACATGATCAAAGATATTTTTTAAACCCTTGAGCGGTAGCTACCCAAATTTGAGTAGCTCTAGGTAGGTGATTTTTATGCATTGAAATTAATTTATTTTGATCTTCCCGCTATCACCAGAGTTACATCTTTAGTTACTACATAGTTTGTTTAAGCTTCTACCGAATACCAAAAGATGCCACTAATGTTCCTATCATGAAATATTCCCAGACAATGTTTGTACCATAAAGACACCATTTAAATTTTTTTCTTTTGAAAATTGAACATCTGTTTACATGTTAAAATGTCTGACTATAGATAGACATTTACAGTAGATAATAGGCATCATACAGACATTGTAATATTCAATATTACCCCAAATATTTACAGTGTAGGGAGATTTCTCCAATTTCTCAATATTTAAGTGGCGGTTACAGACACCACCGCTCCTGGATCCTTTTATTGGATAACCAACACCTCTGCCAAATCTGTCAATCCAAGTGGTTTTGCTACGTTTGGTGACTTGCCAGGGTTGTTCGGGTTCATGGGGTGAGGATTGTCCAGGTCATGGCGGCGGATGCGCCTGCCCCGTGGTGGGCCGGATTTGGAGACTGGTTGAGAGTGACCTTTTTACCTCTCCAGCAGGACTCTCTCGACACATCTCCTTCCACTGCACTCCTGGACACACTGATCTGATCCCCAGATTTCTACCCACCCTTCATGCCTCTTTTCTTCCCAGATCTTCCTCTCCTTCCTTTACTTAAAAAACCCCCCCCACACACCATCCTTACAATTGACATAGACCCTGAGGGAAATTATTTATTTTAGTGGAGCTAATTTAAAAAAAAAAAATTCTCATAACTAATATACTTACATATTTCTTGCGTATTAATTTTGCAATAATTTTTTTTTTATAAAACCTAAAAATATTGAATAAACAGTGAGATATTGCCCCAAATATGTACAATTTAGGGCAATTTCTGGTAACTAACATTCAGATTTCATGTGTATAAATTATACCATTATTTTCTAAAATCTAAAAATATTGGAAAAACAGAGATAAAGGTGGATTAATTGGCTTTAAACCACAATAAGCATATTTTTCTATGTTAATATTTGGAAGTATGATTGCTAGAAAGAGTGTGTCAGAATTCAAAACCAAATGCCCGAAAATATCTAACATACGAAATATTTTTTAAATTTTTTGTACGCTGTTGATCGAGTGCTTAAACCTGTACCTCAGAAGAAAAAGGTCGGTTGTCCAGTTTTTTGTGAAAATGAGTTATGTATGAGGCCTTTTTAGTTTTTTCAGTATCTACACACAGGTATAAAGAATGTTGTCCTACGACAACGGAAAACAAAGTTAGGTCAACATAAAAGGTCTGGTGTCCCCACAATGGTTCAAAGGAAAAACATCTGTTAATTAATTAATTAACTAATTTTTTTATGTAAAAATTATATTTTATGTGCCTTAAGACAAATTAAATAAAACAGGAAAAAATTACATAAATTTAACCATCAAGAGATAGCCAATAAAGACTAATTATTTTACTATTTCCTCTCTCCTGAACAATTTAAAAAATGTGACAACCGACCTTTTTCTTCTGAGGTACAGAAACATTAATTTTTATTACTGATTTAAAAAAGCAACTGCTTATTTAGGTAATAAAAATAAGCCCACCGGTTGGTTTTGATTGTGAGACCAGGCTCTAACCCAGATTTAAGGAAAAGGATGACGGGCCCCAGGCTAGCGTAAATACTGCGCTTTCACTAAAATCGCAGTTCCCTTTTTACTGAAATACCTAACAGCTCGTAGTGGATTGAAGCTGGCGACACGGTATCGCTTCCAACTAAATAATCACACACTCTACACTAACAATAACACATCGTCGGATCTACCGGATCTGCCCTGATGATGGAAACTGCAACGCTGTCCGAAACGTCGGCTATAGTAGGAGGTAGCGCAACACGGCATAACACCCCAAAAACTAACAACGAAAATGCTTTTGGCCGTGAAAATCTAAAAACTTATCTAAACTAACCCTTCTTGAACATAAACTACTTTGGTTCTCGAACACGAAGCCCATAATTAAAATGAACCACAAATTAGAAATTTTTATTCTGCCTGAAATCATTTAAGTATGACTGTGGGTCCTAGAGGCAGTGATGGATTACACAGTTTGGAAAGAATGCTAGATGACAGGATGCCAGAGGCCATGACCAATTATTAGAGGCAGACCAAGGAAGAGGTGGGCTGTCTGCTTGGAACAAGACAAAAAGGTCTGGTAACTGGAGAAGAAGAGCTAGTGTTTGATTTTGAAATGAGAATATGCTCAGTTCCTACTGGGATGTCATTTATCCAGTTACTGCCTTTCTCTAATCATCACCTTGCTGGAAAAGTATTCGAAATTTGGAAAAATGGCAAGTCAGGTAGTGCAAATTTGAGTTCTTTTGTTTTTGAAAAACAAGAAGATTTGGCAATACCTTTGAAGCAAGTTATTGGTGTTTTTTTATATATGTAATCTCATTTATATGTAAAAGAAGGAAGTTAACCTCATCAGAAGTACAAAAAATCGTTTTGTAATAATTCATTTTGTTATGGCGATAATTACCTCGAAGTATCGCAGTGGAACTATGTATAACTATATTGTGATTGTGTTGTGTGTTCCTTCGCAGAGATACAGTAAGTGATTGGTTATACATTTTCCTTGCATACCTTGTTTTTCCTTAACATATTATCACCCTATTCCAGCAAACAGCATTTTGTCTCTTTTCATTTTTAGTATTTACAGTCCATTAGAAGTGCATCTGAAGCTGTAATTTGTAAGCAGTTTTGAACACAACAGCTAAGAACGGAGCTGGTGGAAGAGGCCAACTACCGACCTCAACTCCTTCAACCTTTTAATCCTCCCGTAAGACTTGGAACACTTCTTAAAATTATTATGTTTTATTTTTTCTCTTCTTACTTTTCAGCAAGAAGGATTGTACAATTATTTACCTAGAAACACTTTAATAAAACCATATTGTCAATTTATTTGGGTATAAAAATAATGCCAGCTGGAACTTTTGATATATTTTTATTATAATAAATAATGAAATACATTTTATAAATAATTTTTACAATATATAAGTTAAATAACGAATTATATTGAGAATATAAAATATACAATTTCACATCTTCGTTATGACAAATTTTTAAGCGTTGTGAAGCAATCTTTTATACAAAATAATATGGCAAATTGAATATTTTTGTTGAAATGTAAAGCGAGTATGCGTTTTTTCATAACATCACTGCTCCTTGCCTACACATAGAAATCAAAACTTATTTTAAACTTAAAACATAAAATTATCTTACTGTTTTTTTTTGGTATTTTTTTAAATTTTTTAGTCAAATTTAACGGATAAGGAAGTACACCAAGATAAGATATTATTTTTTTAATAATTTGATTGAATTCATACCGTGTGGTGATATTTAGATCCATAGTTTATTTTATTTTATCGTGCAATTAATAATTTTCAGGCAATAAAAAAAGTGTGAAAGATTTTTTAAGTCGTTCAATTGAAAATCAAACCTTTTCACACTTTTCGGTCTATGTACAATAAAGTCAATTTCAAAATATCAATCTTCGTAAAGCAAGGTCAGTTACCATTTTTTGATCATTGTATAGTGTTTTCATTTATCACATTTCAATATATGTACAAAGTCGATTGCAATACGTATTTCGATCTTAGTAATGTAAAGTCGATTGCAATATTTTGATCTGTTTTATATAAAGTACATTACATTGTTTCGATGTATATATGTAAAGCATGGTCGATTACAATGTTTCGATCTATGTAAAGCAGGGTAGATTACAATATTTCGATCTATGTAAAGTCAAAATGCTTACCATATTTCAATCTATGTTAAGTAAAGTTCATTACAATATTTCGATCTGTGTAAAGCAAGGTCGATAACAATATTTGGATCTGTGTAAAGCAAGGTCAATTACAATATTTCGATCTGTGTAAAGCAAGGTCGATTACAATGTTTCGATCTTCGTAAAGTAAAATCCGTTACAATATTTCGATCCATGTTAAGTAAAGTCGTACAATGTAATGATCTATGTAAAGTAAAGTCGATGTCAATATTTTAATCAATGTAAAGTAAAGTCAATTACGATATTTTGATTCAAGTAAGTCGGTTACATTACTCCGATGTATGTAAAGTAAAATTGTCGTTACGATATTAAAAGCCAGAACCATGTTTTAGAGCGGACAACAACTTATCTGACGAGTTATATAGGCTCTCGTAGTGCGAAGTGAAGTACAGAAAGACAGAAGTGCGGGGTACCTGGAGGAGCGAGAGGGGAGGGGAGTTGGGAAGGTGGGAGAGAGGGGTGGAATAGTGTAGAGTTAGAACTGGCTTGTGCCACTGGCATCATCGTAATGTTGTGTACCTGGGGGCACCTTGTATCCTGGGTAGTTGTTGGGGAGGGCGTTCTTGGCAAAGAATGACGAGTAATCCTTCTTCACCTGAAACAATACCACATTATGTTTCATTAATGGCCCTCCGTTACTTAACAAAAGCTAACAATTATTACACAATGAATGAAATGTGGTATAGTTCGTATTGAAGAGTGGTTGGTTAGTTAGTTACCTTCCTGGGTCTGCAAGCGGGTCCCTTGGCTAGAGAGATCCTGGCTTCGTTCTCAGCTTGCATAGCCTCCTTGTTGGACGCTGGCGGCCACTTCTGGTCTCCCCGCATATTCACACCTCCTATAACATGCAAATACACATGATGCATCACATCTATAAAACAAAACATACATATGTAATGCGATGGTCTCATCAATCTGGCTCGGTAACCTGGCACTCACTGAAGGCTTAAAGGCTTTTTAATCTCCAAGCTGAAAGGCGTTGGCCCATGAAGAAGGAAAAGTTGGATTAGCGAGATTTTGCCAATCCAACTTTTCTCTAAATTATAGCCGATTGACAATAGTGACTTAATCTACAAATTAAAGTACAATATGATGTTGAAGTGACCAGTGTCAATATATCCAAGTAATTTGTTTTGTTGTAACTTGTAAATGTACGCACCTCTGAATGAATTAGCCGCTGGTTGACTGGCCACGACGGGGGCGGGGATCTGGTGCACGGGGGCGGTAGGGCGGAGTGTCACGGTGGATGGTGGGGGCTCCTCAAACTGCAAAGCCAACACCCGTTAATCCCCACCACAATACTCTACCTCCAAAAGGTGTGGTGTTAAGTGTTAAACATTCCTTCACTTGTTATAAGTGTTAATGTTATATTACTATTTATTATGAACACATTAACTGAGGAATCTTGACTTCATTTTGTCTTTTTGGAAGATCTTAGACATCTTTGGTTGAAAAATAAAAACAAAAGATCACTCATTTTTTCATATTTTGCCTCTCATAACTTTTTTACTCAATGTGTTGATATTAAAAAAAAAATGAAAGTAATGTTTTGAGGCATGCAGTAATTTAATCCCAAAACCGAAAGCATTTTCACAGCCAATAAGCAGAATTATTATTTATAAGCAACTACATACATTATTTAGCCACAGAATGATGTTTCATGTGAAATAATTTGTGGTAGGTTAGTTTTGAGTAAAATGATTTGTTGAGAAACCAGAAATGTGTGCATTATAATGATGTAAGCAAGCTGGTATATTTACAGTTAGAGATAAAAAAATTTCCTATAAGTTTGGATAAGTAATTCTAGTTTCATGATACTTTTTCGATCTTAAAAAAAAAAATTGGATTTTTTCTTTTTTTTTTACTATCTGATTAGGAGCGGGTTTCTCTTGCGTTATTTACATTTTCAAAACTAATATAAATTCTATGTAATTGTATTTGTTGTGTTTTTTTTGTGTTCATTAAATATACTTTTTGGAACCTCTTTATAATCGAGATATGGTTTCCAAAAACTTTAGTAAAAAAACAAATTTATTTACCAGTGGAGCAACAAACGTTAAAGCATTTTTGAAGGTTTTGATCAAACATTTTTCTTTTATTTATAAAATTATTATGTTATAAGCTGTTAAATGAATATTTATTTCCGTCAGGCACATTTACATATTATTGAGTGCAGCACTTTCCTCGCAATGAAGGATGAAACACATGTTAATGAGAACAGGACAGCGGCAGCACATAGTTGCTGTTTGAGAGTGTAAACTGTGTATTTCAACCAATATTATATTTTATTCACATGATGTTCTTTTAATTGGGGTTGCAATAATTATAGTTTTTTTTTCAAAAGCAATTGCTTTTGCAAGCTTGCACAAACTTTGGTAAATGAGATAGGATAATATAGGTATCCGAGATTAAAACAATGGACTTTTCTCTCTACATTCAAATGTAGGTAGAAAAAAAAAGAATAGTTGCAAAAAGGTAATGTTGCTCCACTTTCTACCTAAAGCATCTGATCTCATTTGCAGCCATTGAGTTTACACAACAGCAAGTAACATTCAATTATATTTGTTTTGATAAACTGTGTCCTGAATGTGATATGTCAACAGTTCTCGACACACATGCGATGCCGGACACTCAGAAACATGTTGGAATGTTTGAATCCAATGTTGAGTCGTGTTGACATATGACCGGGAGTGACACAGGTTATGTTTGTTTGTTGAGAAACACCGCATACCTGGATGGGAATAATGTACGTAGAGGGGGCTCCCGGCTGCTCGTCTCTGGTCGCACCGAACTTAAAGGGGGCCGAGGGAGCGGACACGGGGGAGTGGTAGGGCTGCGGGGATATCAGCCCAAAGTCACGGGACGGAGGCGGCACCGGGGCGTACACCTGCGAGGTTACGGCCGACAGCGAGCGTGGCTCGTGCGCCTGCGGGGACAGGGGGGCAAAGGCCCTCGGGGACACGGGGGCGAAGGAAGACTGGGTCTTCCGGGGGAAGGTGGAGTATGGCTCGGGGAAGGGTGGCGGGAACGTCTGCGTCTGGGGGGATTGGGGAGGCTGCGGCGAGAAGGCCTTGGGCAGCGGAGACAGCTGCGGCTGCGGGGAGCGGGGTTGCACCTGGGCTACCGGTGCAGCGGGGGCCTGCGGGGCGTACACCCGCGCCTGTGGAGGGCTGTGGGACACGGGAGCGGCCTCGCGCTCAAATGGGATAAGGCGGGACAGGGCCGGGGACTGGAAGAGTTTGACGGGGGCGGGGGCCGCCTGGAATGCCACCCGGACAAACAGCTTTATCATTAGGTGCTCAAATTTACACAAATTACATTCTATATCTCCCTCCGATCTATTTCAAGTCTTCTACAGCCAAAACAATACTATAGAAGGGAAAAATTGGAAAGTTTACAACTTGTTGAAAAAGTTTTAGGTAAGAATTATAGAAAATAATAATTTGGTCATAAAAGATTTAGAGTTGTCAGCGATACTTTTACTTTCTATAAAAATTATATAAAATATACTGCTCTATAAACGCAGTAAATTAGGATTAATAGCAGGTACTTGATGTAAGAAGAGCAATAAGAGATAAGGATGATACATGCACCTGCACCACCATCACCTGAACTTGAGACCACTCCTTGCCGGATAATTCATACAAAGAATAACTGTTTTCTATATCATGTTGGCAGGGAAAACAGCCATTTCCTTTGCGTGGATTTCCGTGCCTAGTTAATGTGGTGAGATATTACGTAGAAGCTTCCTCACCATTATGGAAGCTGGGTCTTCATGCTGGCGGCATAATATAATATATACAAATGTTTCCAATTGAATATTAGTCAAATCTTAGAAAATTCGGATGTTTGTTACCGAGGGAACTTCACTTTTGTTAAAGGATCAATATTTATAATTTTAAGGAAGTTCTCATAATATCCAAACAAAAAAATTACACTCAAGGTACAAAACAAAATGTACAGGTCACAAAATATAATACTTCCTATAAAACATCTCGGTATTTGAAATACGGAGGCATGGGATAATCATTTTAACAGAAAATCTTCTTTTTTATTAGGGACGAGGGGTACTTTGTTAAAAAACAATATTACCTATTAATTTAGTGGCATTTTTGAGTAATATGTAATGGCAAATTGTATTTTATGTTTTAAAATTGAATACATAAGTGCAAAATAATTATTTATTGAATAATAATTTGGTCATTTTCACCAACATTCCAAAAATGAAGAAAATCGTCATCTCTATGAATAAAATGGATAATTCGTATCTCTTTCATAAGTAGGTACCTAAAAGCTCATTAGTATGATGCGACGTTTGCCAAAAGGTTCCGCTTCAATATAAATATGAACAAATTATTTAAATAACCCAAAGTAAGAACCAAATACTTAAAAAAAATTGTAAACATTTTCCATCTCCTTCGATGTAAGTATGTATGTAGTTATTTTTCATACAATTTAAAGTCGAAACAATATTTTATTTCAATAATTTGGACGTACATGTTTAGAAGGAAGCGGAATTTTACTGAATTATTCAACATGTAGGTTTCTTGTGTAACTTTTGGGGTGACTGGACAAACTTAAAATGAATATTTAAAAAAAGAAACTTTTGATTCAACTTAATTACTATAAAATACAGCTATTTACATTAGGGCGATGAAAAATACTGCATTTAAAATTTCAAATATGTTAAATGAAAGTTTCCTTTTGTTGTACGGGACAGTCACTAGGCATGGGCCTAGCATGGTGGTCGAAAAATCCACAAACGATGTAAACGTTCAAAGCAATGAATAAAGAAAAATTTATGTCCGTATTCTATAACGTATAGTATTGAAATTTTGAATGCGGTGTTTCTATTCTATGACATTTTTTATTGAAATTTTGAATGTGGTGTTTCTATTCTATGACATTTTTCATTGAAATTTTGAATGAGGCGTTTGGTCTTTTCTGGTCTGAATTCAAATAGTTGTCTTTTATAGTAGAAATTAAGGTGGTCAAAAGCTTTTTTCTAAAAAATATTCGTATTAAGCGTGTCATTCTGAAAGTTTACCGTTTCCTGTAAGATTTGTGATGATTGATTAGAAGTGTTTTTGGATATATACTTTTAGATTCTGAGATTCGGATATTTTTGAGTTTTTCCTAGGGAACAGTGGTGAAAAGTGGTGTGTTTTGCAGACAGGCGCCTGTTATGTTGTGTTGTGTTGTGTTGTGGAAGAGTAAATACCTGTCTTTGTGCGGGAGACTCGTTCTCTCCTTCCGGACCTTCTCCTTCTTCAGCTGGTGGGGGCCACGCAATTCGTTTTGTACCTTCAAGTTGGAAATCACAAGTTAGGTAAGTAACTAAAATTCTATTAATTAAATTCAATTTTTCTCAGGTTTTGAGAATTTTAATATTTTTTATAGCTAACATTTCGAAATGTTAGACATAAACCCTGACTTTTTTCCGACTATTCACGGTTACGTTAAGAGATTTTTTTCAGTTTCGCACTGTTTGCATGAAAGAAAATGATTTCTTTCAGTTGACAGTTTATTTCCATTCGAAGAGTTTAAAGTTAAAGCGCCACATTACTTGGCTGAAAATAGTTTACTCCTGTCTATTCTGAATATTGTAAAGCAATATTCAGAATAGACTAATAATTGTGCAGCATTTATTACTGGTGACTAAAATAATTGACTAGAAAAGAGGCCTTGCTGCTTTTTCTCTCCGGTAAAGGGATTTTTAATCGTCATTTATTATAAAAATGGTACTTAAGTAGGTAAGTCTATCTAGGTACTAATGAAAAAAATCAGGAAAGGGAATTTTTTTAATTTGAGGTTTACCAAAATATTATTTTGATTACACTTCACAATGCATTTTGTCATAGTAAAATATTTTCACTCATTGAAAATTTTATGCACCCGGGGTTAATGTGTTAAGTAATAGCATTGTATAGCTCAATGGCAGTAGCCATAACCCATGATCATGAATTATTCTGAAGTTGTTGGTGTTGATGTGTTTGTTTACTGGTTGTCTTATGTTGGTCTCACAGCATTATTAAGTTGATTGAGTTTTTAGATTTTGTGCTGCCGTTCTGCTCTTCCTCCTTCTGGAGCCAACGTTTCGAATGGTCCTGAGGTGTCATCATCAGTGCAAATTAATACTACCACCAAATCCCTGATGAATTCTACAACTACAATGATTTCCGAAATAATGAATTGAAACGGGAGTCCTCTGCAATTTATGCGGCTCATTGTGATAAAAGTCAACCATCATTTAAACCGGCTCATCAAATTATTTGACGATTTAAAAAATATGTAAGTCCACCACCTTTATTAAATGAATGCTGAACTGTTAGCAGTTAGATGTAATTTTATCCTTGCCTCAGTGTGTTCACCAGTAGTTGCTATATTAGTATCTACGAATAATCTTGTTCCAAATCAAAGAAAAATTAATGCATTTTTTGTTCAGGCGTGAAAATCGAGAGAGCACATTATTTTTATTTCAGAATCAGATAAAATTTTTAACAAGTCTGACTTTAATGATTGGTCTTTCCACAAATAAAAAAATTCGAAGAAACTCTTAAAAATACGTTCTAGAATATTATTGGTTGGCGCTGGAAAGTCATCGCTAATCGTAGGTCCCAGGATTATTTTAAAGAATGAATTAATTTGGAAAGTTTGCCAACATTTTGAAACAGATAGATTGTTTACCCTGATCCGTCCCAGCGCCAGTGGCATCTGGCGGCGAATCATATCAACTCTCATCTCACGGGGAATTCAGGCCGGCCAACTGTTTATTAATAAAACCGAAACTTTTCCGGTATCACAAATAATGCGGCCGGAAAATTCACCAGACAAACGTACATTCAAATAATTAGCTTAGCTAATATTAGGCCACGGATATCGCGAAATATATCACAAAATGTCGCTAATTCATAATGTTGCCATTTAAAGTAATGCGTATGTAGGTACCTGTCTAATTAATAAAAATGTTTACGATTGATGGGTGACCCCTTAAACCAAATATACAAAATAGATGCTTAGGTAATAATTAAAAGTCAGCTTTTCGATTTGAAATGAATAATTTTCATAATGAGTGTATAATGTTTATTTCACAGAAATGTTTAGTTTTATCGACTAGAGACTAGACAATGACATTGACAAGACACATTAAATTAATTTAGCGAGGCAAAGCATAAATTAAATCTACGCCTAATTATTAATAATTATTAATGCTTGCATGGAGTAAAATGTAAGGGCAATTTATTTTACTGAAGGGTGTACGATTATTTTAAAGCTGATGGGAGGGAAACATAATATTAAATTTGTGCTTCATGTGTAGAAAAAATGCAATAAATTATATTGTTTTTTAACTTACGATGGACAATAACGAACGCTTGTGTAAACTGTGTTGCGTGCAATTAGAATTATAAAGATGGCCGCGGTGCACGGTTGTTGCGATGTGAACGGTTTTTGGTGTAGAATTACAATGAGGCAGGTAGCGATTCCCGCAAAATGCTGTAAGGTGAATCAAAATAACCTGCGGCGCACTGCTTCGGGATCACCCCCCACTCTTCACGGGAGGGGGAGGGCCACCAGGGCCGCTCCCGTCACAACTCACAACATACAAACTAGTGCAATATTGTGACACATTCTGTCATCCGCGTCATGTTGCCCGCTACTATGACAAGTTATTGTTTTGTCTGTTGTTGTTTTTACTGTCACAATTGAGCTCAGCAGCACGACTAGTTGATTTTCAGGCTCAGGTCTTTTGTAAAACCATCCATTACGGTATTTTGCTGATGTAACCTGTATTTCTTTCTCATACAATATCACGAAAAGAAACATAAAGGGCAATCATCACAAATCGTTGTAAGTTTGTCTAATATTGCGTACCGGTCACATTATTTGACATTGGCAGGACGAGAACGATCCATTACTTAAACTGGCTGGAATAACATAATTCTCTTTGTCTTTCAGGTGACTTTTACAAGATGTTATAAAAAAAGCTGCAGAAGCCGTACTAATATAGATGATATATCATGTTGAGAGATCAGAAAAATATTGCAATTCTCCCGAAGGATTATTTTTTGTGTTTTTAAACACGGAGATCGTTTAGGTACCTACTAAATTCCCTAGTCCGTCTCTGTCAGTTGGCTGAATTTTACAAAAATGCTCTCATCATCGTAAGTATTTAATAGAAACAGACTATCTCGCTGTTTCGCGTGAAAATGCTGGCAACATTACACCGATTGTAAGTAGGTACCTAGCTAGTTATATACCAGGCTTTTAAATAGATTGTCGACTGTGCTGACAAATCAAACACTGCTATATGCATGATAGGTACTTATTACAAAGTCTGCATCTTTGTAAATTTATCAAAAATAACAAATAAAATTAACGGATTTACCCGCCTCAAGCCTCAAAATCAGACATGAAATAAAATTTACAACTTGCTCTAGTTCAGAAGATTCCCTCAATATCGTCCTTATGAGAGACAAATACATGCTTGAAATGGATAAGGCTATGTTTTGTGATCAGACCTGAATGGCTAGAATCGATGGTCCGCTTTTAAAGGATATCGCGGAAAAGTATGCACAAAAGTCCGAATAAAAGGGTGACCAGACAACTCAACAATGTGGCACTTCATCACAACTTTGAAAAGTCACTAAAAGTGATGAAAAAACTACTAGGTTAGGTTAGGTGAGGTAAGGTTAGGTAAGGATAGGTTAGGTTATAGGCTAATTTTTCATCACTTTTAATGAATTTTCAAAGGGGTGTTGAAATGACACTTTGTTGGGTTTTCATGAGACCTAATGAAAGAGAGTTGGAAAAACCCGTGATATTTTCAAAAATCTACAGATTTTTTATCTTCAGTGCGTAGGCTGGTAACTAATTTGATGACTAATTCTTTGTGAGTGAATGTTCTCATCGTCGCAATGTCATCGTCGTAGTCCAGAATAGAAAATTCCCACTGGATTTTGTATGAATAAGTAGAGTGTGATTGTATAGTAATAGTTACAAAGGACAATAATTACAGCACTAACTATACACATAACAAACACGTCCCACTGCCAATATTTGTGGAAATTATTCAATTATGTAAAACTTTAATAGAACGATGATATATCTTTTAAAAACTTTAAAAGAACAAATTACAAGAGCTTTTTATCTTTCAAAAACTTTAATAGAACAAGATAAAATATTTTTTCCCTTAAAAACTTTATTTGAACAAAATTCAAGATCTAAAATGTTAAGTTAAGCAAGTTACATAATGTTTTTGTCTTTTTAAAACTTTAATAGAACAAGACAAGATCTTCTAAATTGAATAAAATACTTTAATAGAGCAAGATTCAAGATCTTCTACATTTAAAACAAAAACTTTAATGCAAACAAGTTAAAAATCTTTTTATATTTTTTAAACTTTAATAGAACAAGATACAAGATCTTCGTTATCATTTAAAAAAACGATTACCGATAATTTTTTACCGATTTTATGATAAGAGTAAATACGAAAACCTTTTGCCAATCCCCGTTTAGCGTGCAAAATATTTTTCTGTTAAAGTTTTAAGTCAATGTGTGAATGTAACATAACATAAATTATTAATATTTTGGAGTTTAATCACATTTAATGCGTTATTTGTGATGAAGGCATATTATGACAGATGAAACAGTAAAACCTTTAGATAGGTACCTGTGGTTCTAGGCTTGAAAAACTGTGCGGAATACATATTGTTCATGTTAATTTGTCCCCCGTTGTTCGTGGTAGATTTGGGGGGCCAATCGATATATCGGTCGATCCTTCGGATATGAGGGTCCCTTTGCCGGTCGCCTCGGGAATACCCTTTATCACCACACCACATCGACATAAACACATTAGTTAACTTCATTCTAACACTCTCCAGGTCTCTCCTATTCCTATATCATTCTATATATTCAAGCATCAACTATACCAACTACAACATTCTAAGGAGGAACTAACTTCTAAGATTGACCTATTTTTAACGCCTTCATCTTTGATGACCATCAAATCGGAAAACTCAGTTAAAAAAAAATTTGATGGTCCCCATAAAACGCCGATTCTCTACCCGTTTCAGCTTTTAATCAATTTGTGATGATCTGTCAAGCATAGCGGCTATGTTGTTATCCTCGACAACTGAACACAACTTGCTGTAAAGCTGTTTGGAGCCGTTAAACTGCGTGTAACGGAGACTTTCAAATGTCTAAGTTGTAAAAATGGCACTGATGGTCGATTTGATTGACAACAAATCGCGAAGGAGTGTTGGAACAAGGGTTTTTTGGAGGTTGTTTGGGGTGTTCAACGATGTAGCACATCCTCTTCCTTTTTGATTCAAAGAAAATGCAACACAACTACCCCAAACACAAATTTATAGAAGTAGGACTCAATCTACTTCTTGTCAATTTTTCAATATTTCTTCTTCGAATTAAATCATAAAATGAATTTAATTTGCCAGTACACAAATTCCAGTGCCTAAAATTTCGTCTCTTTGGATTTAGTGTTTTGGTGGCGACCGAACTTATTAAACTTCAAAACCACATTTTTGCATGCTTGGTATTTTATTTTATAAAGAGAAATGTTTGAAGCCGAAGAATTCAAACACATTGAAATACAAGAATTCTTTTTTTTTTAAATACAAGAACGTAAAAAATGGTGGAGTAAAAGCTTTGGGAAAATATTTAAAACATATAAAAATACAAGGGGGGGAGGTTTTATACATTTCCTTCAAATATTCACAGCCAAAGCAGACAGAACAGGTAACTGCAATAGTGTACAAGCTAAACAAATCAGTTGGTAGTAATAATTAATGAAAGTGTGATAAGCTAATATAACGCCATCTGTGGGCTGTGGCGGGAGGGAGAGGTACTCACTGGCTGCTTGTCCGTTCCTCTGTCTCTGTTCTTCCTCCTCGAGCATACGCAGAACTGCGGAGTTCGCAAGGTTGGAGGGCTTGGCGTTGAAATCAATGCTGAAAAGAAAGAATTAACATTGTTAATTCCGTTAAATATTAATTATTATTTACAAATGTTATGTATCAGTCCAAAGCGTTGAAATACAACCCATGCGTCGCGGGTTCAACCCGCGTTCTTTATCATATTTTATGACATGACTGATAGATAGTGGGAGAAAGCATCCTTAATCAAATCATTCATTGTCTGACTGAAAAAAAAAATTGAACAAATCGCTGTCAACAATGACGCTTTCAATACGCTGAATTGACTGAGCTGACGCTTAATATTAAGTATTTTCAAACATTAAATGATAATATAGGTCTCACACTGGCTGCTTTGCCTTTGCTGAGGCCACCATTTTACTTTTTTTTTAAATTTAGAAACATAAAATAACACAATAAATTTAAAAAAAAAAAAATGATTAAGGCGGGAAAGGAAAAAAAATGGAAAATATTATGAGACGGTTGTATTATAATGAAGTGAGTATTGTAATTGTATATTGCGGTTGATGGATTAACCATCAACCGCTGCTAGTAGCAATAGGCGTAAGCAAGACGAAATGATGTTTCTCAGTGACTCTTCGCAAGGATATCGATGCCGGAAGTGTATAGATTTACATCCACCAATACACACAATCCTAAGTATGTATTGGTCGTCTTGTCTTTTTTTTAGCCACACATAATATTAGTCACTAGTAATAACAATAAACAGTGTAAATTTAAAAAAAAAGTTTTTTTACTAGCTCCCGTCGTTGCCAGGGTTTTACACAGAGTTTTTCGAAATCTCTCACTCAAGCACTCTTTTTAGATAGAAAGATTATACCTATATAAATAGTGGCAATGTTATTCTAATGGTTTGGAATTACGATGGAGTATAGCCCTATTTGGTGCGACACTGAAGAAAAGTAGACCTAAAACGGATCCCCGAGGTATCCCTGAAGAAAGTGTTGCGAAGTTAGAGAGTTTATTTCCAACCTTCACGGCTAGATAGATGAATTACCTATATCAATAGTGTTGTTCTTAGGCCTTGAGTGCAGATCGCCATAAGAAAATTGATTTTGAATTATGATGGCGTGTTGCCCTATTTGGCGCGACATCAATAGGCCACTTGCATCACATTTTTTAATTTTTTTTCCGGTTTAGACAAATATTCTAAGACATTCTGTATTTTTTTATTTATTTTTAGTCGTATTTTTTGAAAACTTGGCGATTTTTTGAAAATTTCAATCCGAAAAATCAGACCACATTTTTATAAACCGGAAAGACGGGACATAATTTTATGGGTGCGAAAAAACGATAATTACGTAGCCGAAAATCATTTTAAAAAGGACGTTTTCCACACTAATTGCAATAAATTGTACGGGGTTCTCTCCGTAACATCTGTAAAAACACCGCCATCTTTATCAAAAAATCAAAACAAAGGATAAGTTCGCATGGAACAAACAATAAATCTAGTGAACGTTTAAAACGCAAATTCAAAAATTCGCCGGAAATCAAAGTGTTGCCATATAAAAAAAAAATAATCAGTGTGGAATTTTACAAAATTAAAGGAATATAATCGGAGACGGGACATTTTCATGTAGTGACGTCACGAGCTCAAATAATGGATTTATTTATTTATAAATAAAAAACTATACATTTATAAAAATATTTACTAACATTTTCGTAATCTTAGTAAAAAAATCTATCCACACGATTTTTTCCAATTCGTTATGAAATCCATGCAAGTGGCCTATTATAAAAAGGATGAAGAGAAGTGGACCTAAAACGGATCCCTAGGGCACCCCTGAAGAAAGTGTCGGGAAGTTAGACACTTTATTTACAACCTTCTAGATATATGAATTACCTATATCAATAGCAATGATGTTGTTCTAAGGCCCTGAGTGCAGGTCGGTATGAGAATATTGATTTGTAATTATGATGGAGTATTGCCCTATTAGGTGCGACATTGACCGCTTGTGAATCGGACATATTAATTATTTATAATTTCCCATGTTTTATCGTTCATTGTCAACCACCCGCTATCTGCATTCTGCGTTGGCTATATTAAAATTGTATCAAGGAACAAGACGTACCTAAATATTGTTAAAAATGCACATTACATATATGCCTGTCGGCAGGGGCGTGCACAGAGTTTTTGATCAGGGTAGGCAGTAGGAAAATACAACAATTTTCACAGGTTAAAATTTCCATATTCTATCAGATAATTTCAGAATGAAAGTACGGCAAACGTTTTTGAACCGACAATTAGCATTATGAAGGACAACTATTTGATATAAGTACATAACAACAAATGTTTTTGTTGTCACTGATTGCTATTTGCTAATTTTGTTCTAGAAAGCACTGCTTAATACTAACAAAAAAAACTCGTAGAAGCAAATTCAAAACGACAGTTTTACTCTATGCTTTGTGCATTTCGTAAAACATTGAATTATGTCTTGTATGAAGTTAGCTCTAGTCAGAAATAATTCCTGCTTAGACAGTTTATGCCGCGTTTATGCGTTTGTAGTTCCTATACCGTTTGATGTGGCGCTCGCTAGTTTCGGTTGCTCAGCTTTTTCGCGCTTATTTTTGTAATTGCGTATTTATTTTTAGCAATAATTTAATAAATTATAATATTATTTACATGCTTATGTTTTACAAAAACAGCAGGGTAGGCAGTGCTTATGTGCCTATATGGAGTGCACGCCCCTGCCTGTCGGATGGTTTTTTTTCTTGTGTTGGGTGGGTATCTATAATGAAAGACATGACATATACACGACATTTTTGTTGTTTTTATTTGGATTTAAGAGGATGATATCAATCTTTCAATATTCTTGAAAAGCGTATTTATAAAAAATATATTTTAGGGTTAAATTGTTCACGCAAATTAGACCTATACGAGAAACTGAGTAATATTGTAAGTATAAAACTGTGTTTAGTACGTAGAACAGTTTTCATTCAATTAAATATTATATGTCTATCAGTTCAATTTTAACAATTATAAATTTTTGTTCATATGAAGCAGTTACTTTGTGATGTGACATTATAATTTAAAATAAAACAATAACTTTGTAAACACCACTTTTATTTTTTATACTTTATGCCGACCGGGTTTCGCTACAACCGTAGAGATTGTACTGCCCTGAAGAAGCTAGGGTTGTAGCGAAACCCGGTCGGCATAAAGTATAAAAAATGAAAGTGGAGTTTACGAAGTTATTGTTTTATTTTAAATTATAAATTTATTGGTTTGGGAGGCTGATATGGGTACTGCCGCCCCGGGAACCATTTATTGGATAACAAACACCCCTGCCGTTGGTCATCTCAAGTTTGGTGTCCTAGAAGGTTCATGGAGTGAGGTTTGTCTAGGTCTTGGCGGCGAATAAGTTTACCCACCTACAGCGTGGCGAGTCGGATTGAGAGAGACTGTTTGAGGGAGGCCTTTTGACCTCTCCAGCCAGACTCTCGATCCATCGCCTTGCACCGCAGTTGGAGGGATGGAATCATACATTCGTCACTCCTGGACACACTGACCCCCAGATTCCTACCCACCCCTCATACATATTTCCTTCCCAGAACTTCCTCTTTTTCCTTTCCTTAAAAAAAACTCTCCACACCGCATCCACTAAGATGACATATGCCCTGAGGTTAATTGTTTTCAAGGCCTCTTGTGTGGAGCTAATGTAAAAAAAATCCGTAGCAAGTTAAAATTGACATACTTCAAGTACACCGACACGCCCATACCGCACTGCTGTCGATTTATATCTATGCAAAATATTACATATTATTTTGTTATTGAACAATTCGGTAGATGGTTTTGCATAAGAGTAATGAAAACGGTTATTTCGGCAGTGATATACGATGCTCTAGGTTGGTACACGCGGATCTGAAATGTATCTACTTATAAATATGATAGTAGGAAAGTAGTCCCCTAATTACGAAATAATCATTTCATCAAATGCTTCAATAATTATGAATGGTGATTTTTGTTCCTTTACTACAGTGATAGTTTTGGTAGCATTTTGAATTAACGTTTTCGTGTATTTTCTAAAACACCATCGTCCGAGCTAAAATTAGTTTTCTGAAGAGAATTAAAAATATACAGGGCTTATCTTGCCTGAAATATCTAGGCCGTTGTAACTATTTTCAGCTCGCTACGTTATTGCTACTACAAGCTATAAGTCTTAAAAAGTATTAAAGGAATTGAAAACTATTAAAAATATGTTTTTCATGTTTTGTTTTTTCTTCTCACAAATTGATATCAAAATTAATGAAGAAGTGTGATATTGCTACCAACTCGCAAGTGCCGATATTTATAATGAGCTGTGACGATTCAAATTAAATTATGTTTTGAAATAATTCCACCCTGTTTTATGTCATTTCCTCTCAGTGGTAGATAGGTTCAAAGATTAATTTGTCATCTTCCAAATTCTGTGGATTTTTATGAACACAATTCTGAAATCCTACATATGATAAAGTACAAAATCGAAAAAGAGAAAGGGATTACCAATGTCAACATTAACTATTTGCGCCCTTGAGGTGATTTTTCACAAAAATAACTTTCTAACAAATTATCCATTTACTGTTATTGTGAATCCCACCCTAGCTGTTTGGCAAATAATTGTCGTCCAATATCTCTCTGAATGGTGTTATGTTAGAAAAAAGGTTCTGTTAGGATAGAAAGATTCGTTGTTTTTGATAACTTTTGTATAACCCTGCCACTGAAAACTCTGTTGTAACTTTCTTCTTTCTGTTATGTCCTATGCGCGACGTTGTCATTTGAGTTATAATGAATCTTTTTCTGAGATTCCTTTAGTCTTAGGCAGGCCCGGACTGGACAGGTCCGCAGGTCCGCGATCGCGGAGGGCCCCGGCGCGAGGGGGCCTCGAAGGGGCCCCACAAAACGTACAAAAAAAGTTTTTGTCTTGTTAGTAGTTATTTTGTGTTCTTGGTAATGTTTGTTATTTTGTGTTCTTGGTACTGGACCCCAAAAAGTTTAACTTTATCTTGAAACTCCAAGCATTTCCCACAGAAGCTCTGCACAGTGTTTCTAAACTGTGTAAAATTGAAAGAAGTTGACTGTTGATAGAGCTGCGACAGTTTGCACAACAATACAGCAACTTCATAGCGGCAGAGTCCACTGAGAACTACGGAGACAGATGCAGTGACGAAGAAGACGATTTGGACCCAACGGCAGCGGAAACAAATGCTGACACTTACTGCTCTGAAAATAGACAATGTTTCCAGTGTTTTCCGTTCTGTTTGAACTTACTCAATCTGGACTGTTTACCAACCTGTATATTGTATATAAATTTGTTCTTACCATCCATACCTTGTACCCAAGTCACATGTGAATGAGTTTTTTCTAAACTTAAAATCGTCAAAAATCGACTTCGGTCGTCCTTAGGCCAAGACCTTATGTCTGCTTTTTATTAATGTTGATAGGGATTTATTTTATAATTTGGACAAAAAAATAAAATAATAGATGAAGTAGCTTTAACAAGTGAGTTGCTTACAAATAACCTGTTACTTTAGGGCTAGGGGAGCAAAATGTCGAATCATTTTTCTAGTATACAACATTGTAAACTGTTAAACACACAGGATTTTTTTTAAATGTTAGTATTATTTTTCTAATCCCTAAAATCGGTTTGTCATTATTTTTACTACAGATATATTTTTGACATAATTCATTAATGCTTTGGTGTGAATAAAATCCTGCCCTTTATTTTGAACTCCGTTATAATTATTGGCAGTTCTACAGCATGTGTTTAGTAGTGTTGTGGTATCCTAAAAATACCGTGGATTTCTTATTTCATTAAATAATAAAGTCGAAAACCATAATATTCATATAAAAACTTATCTGAATTTCTTCTTCTCTATAGGTGCCAGTATAGCGTAGAAACGCGTTTTCATTGTTTTCAAGCACCTAATTTTCAATTAGGTTTCAATTCGGGGGGAGGCCCCCGGACCCCCCGTTTTCTGAAGCCCCCCCCACGTTAGGGGGCCCCTTTACAGGTTTTAGCGGAGGGCCCAAAATGGTCCCAGTCCGGGCCTGGTCTTAGGTACGGTAGGTACTATTGAAAAAAACACATTTCTTCTTTTAGCAATAGTACAGAGAATTTCACTCAAGTGTAGTGTTCTTCTGGAGTTCTTGGAAAAAGGCTTTGTACGCATCTAGTGCTGTCCATTCCAGTTGTTACAATACGCGTTAAAAGCTAGTAATCGCTCTCTTGCGGAGTGAAATGGAATCTGTGCCATTTTTCCCAAATAAGGAGTTTGTTCTGACATTGCGCCTTGGACTGGTTTTACAGACAAGCCGACCAAACCGCACTCACACCCAGACAGGGAGCCAGTACGTATTCATTGCCAAGTAAAGAGTTCAGGTAAACATGGTGTATGGTGTATCATGTATTATGGTAAATCTGGTAAGTGTGCTCTGTGCGTGTAGTGGTAGAGGTTTGCCAATGAAACGTGAGAACCGAAACCAGAGTCGATACCGTAAGCTGCAAGCTGCAAGTTATCATCTCAATGTCAGCTCACGTTCAATGTTTATATTACTACTTCACTGGCGAAAAGGTTATTCTGTCATAAAAAGGAAACTGATTTGTATCACTAGATTGAAAATACTTACAACTTTATTTGATTATTTTTGTGCAATTAACAAAATAACATCCTTTTCAAATAAATATGTTCTCTTTTCATATTCCGACTTTTGAATAGTTTTTTTTAAAGATAAGCTGCACATAGGAGGCCCTGCGGAAAACTATTTTCCTCGTGGCCTATGTCACCCTTTGGGATGCTGTGTGAAGGATTTTTTTAGAGAAAGGAGAGAGAGGTTCTAGGAAGGAAAATATATGAGGGGTTATTAGGAATTTGGAGGTCAATATATCAGGGAGTGTCGGAAGTATGAATTCATATTGCAAGGCGATGAGTCGAGAGGGTCTGGTTGGAGAGGTCTAAACGTCCATTTTGACCAATCTCTCCCAATCCGGCCCGCCACGCATTTGCCAGATATTGTAAGCGTTTTTTTTAAAGGAAACTTCTACGGACAGATGGCACGGTAAAATACTTGATAAAATCATTTCAAAAGTCGGAATAATGAGCTTTTTTTTAATAAAAAGACAAATAACTTTGTTTACATCAAAAGTGATGTAAACAAAGTTATTTGTCTTTTTATTAAAATAAATAATGCCATCACAAAGTGAAAACCTTTCCAAAGAAGTTTTCTTCGAAAAAATGAATAATGAGCGTTTATTTGAAATCCAAAATAAAATGTTTGTATGTAAAAGGCCGCGCAGCCGTTCATCTTAATGTATTTCCTGTCTTCACCATCTGGTAATGTCTCTTTATCAACATTCTCGGAAATCGGAAACATATTTCCGGAAGTTACAAAATCAATTTTCCGGTCACAAATATGATGCATGGTGTTTTATTACCTCTCTTTCTTTGGGCATGTCTTACAGGCTTCATTATAAAGTTTAAATTATACAAGTACGTTATACATTGTCTTAGGAATGCAAAAATAAAACTTAATTGGAGAAAAGTGTAATTCAAACGAACGCTGCAGTTAGACAATGTGTGAAATTAATTATCTATTATTTTTCTGCACTTTCATTTCTTGTTGATGAACTGGTTTCAACACTCGTCAATTTACTGCTAACACGTAGTGCAATGATTTACAAGGAAAGTGAAGAAAATGCGGAGAAAATTGCAGAGTTGTTTCTTTATCTGGACTTTCCAGTAATGCTAATAAATGGTACTTGTCGGTAACTTAACGTCAGAGTAGGCTACAAACTCAGTTTTACGTGTTCAGCTCACCATTACAGGCCATTAGACTTTTAATAACTTAATTTAACGATATCGATAATATTTATGTAGTTGTTGAGAAACTGCACCGCTTTCCATCTTCTGTCTGACAGCTGACGGAGAAATCTCACAGATTGAAAAATCTATAACGAGAGACAATTAATTTTATCGATCACTTATCAATAACCAAGTCTGCTTTCAAAGGAAACTAATTTAACATCGTAATGTTCAATTAACGTACTATTTTTACTGATTTCTATTATATTTCTACACTATGCTCTTTTTAATTTACAGAAGAGATTTCAAACATTATTTTGTTTGATCTAATACGTTCCCTTTGCAAAAAAAATAATATCTCGATGTGGGTAAATCGTACAATAATGTACAAAATGCACACAACCAAATGGTGTGTGAAAACATGCAATAATGTTCATAATTTAAAATTTTAGGTTAGAGAAAAAATATTACGACCAAACCAACAAATACGTCGAATAAATTACGGCCCCAAAGGGGTAGGTAATCTGTAATTATTCGTAAATAAATTCTTTTGCGTACATCGTAAATCAATCATTTGGTGTGATCAAGTATTCTTAATTTGATGCAAATCATTAATGAATTATTTTGTGTGTATCGATAGGTACCAACTTGTTGTCGGTTTTATGTTTGTCATAGTTAGCATAGCACAACCGAGGATTGTGTTGGGTGATGTTAGATAATTAGTTTACAAGACAAGTGGCAAGTTGTAGCATTGATAGAGGAAAATAACCAAATAATATTGCAGTCAATTCATCAGAAGATGATTTATTTGATTCTTGAGCGATGTTACATCGCTAAGAAGCATTTTAAAATTTTTATAATCTCCCTCTTGAATGAGTTCTGCCTTGCGATAAACTTTTAGAACCTGTTTGAATCTGTTTGAATCAAGAAGATGCAATTATTATTGCGTTTGACCAAGAAATCGAAACGCTAACAAAACCTGAATACAGTTTGCATTTTTTTAAACACTGGGTGGGAGAAATAATGCCTTTTGTTTACAATATGAAATAGAATAATGCACCTACGGTACGTATTGAGAATTATTTTTCACGTAGGTATCTCTTTTTGCATGTACTATATGAAGTTGATAAGGAATCAAACCGTAAAGTTTTTTTAGTAGGTATAATACAAGTATTTTCAAATGTCTTTTAAAATTTTTTTTGTTTAGGTGAGAATTGAATCTTACAAATAAACTAATTGAGTCGACAACCCAGACAAATCTCGATTAGATAAGACCGACTTAATTCTGCTGTAATGTCATCGAGAGAAATGCGTGTAAGTCCACGTGCGTGCGTGATTGCGACCAAATTGACATAATGCATTTTCATCAACAACGAGTCTATCTGCCGAGTTTCAGCTCGATCGGGTATCGAGAAGTGGGTTAATTTTCCATTACATACATTCAAGTAGTTGTATTTAAAAAAATAATATCGAGCTAACTAAATTGTACCTACATTTTGGCATGGAATATTATCATATTGCCTGGGCCTTTGTTTACATTGATTTATTTAAACACATTTATCGCGGAACGCAAAAAGTGCACAATACGAATAATATGTATCGGCGTGTGATTTCATAATACCTAAGACTTAACTTTTGTGTTTACATTACGGATGTACAAAAAAGGTAAATAACTAAGCCGATGTGTTTTAAGGAAATGTGTTTTTTATATCTCGGAATACATAATAAATCAATAAAAAGTTTTAATTTTCATAAATAATGCTATGATTTTTACAAGTCGCCCCAAAAATACTATTTCAAAGCTTATTTGAGGATAGTTCTCACAAACACACGCAAACTAGTGACCGATGTTGTGTGTAAGGGTAAAATATTAGCTTATCGGTCTTTCGGTTTGTTGAAAACGAGAAATGTTGGTAATTCCATTCAGTAATCAGAGCGCCCATTTCTTAATCCTGTTAATTATGACTACATTTCAGAATCACGTCATAACGATGAGATATTCCTCTTTGATATTATGGTCATCGTTTAATGGCAGAAGGGCACGAATACGGATGATGAAAGGAAATTCTCTGGCCAAGAATAATAAATGTGATATGGTACTCGTATTACCTAATAGGGCAAAATCGTAGAGCCTTAGATTGGTGACGGAAGCGTGACGAAACGTTTTAGGGTTCACAGATTAAGCAAACATGTCAAGAGAGGAAAATACGTTGTCAGTCACAGTTCATGATTTCCCATGTATATGACAAAATAAATCTTGAATATAAGGTAGGTACTTACATAGTTATGATTAATTTCAACTCAATCTTATTGTGTGGCGGTCCGGATCGAGAGAGACGGTTAGGTCGTTAGGTGTGACCTTTTGAACTCTCCAGCCATAATCTCTCAACCCATCGCCTTGCACCGCAGTTTGAGGAATTGATTCATAAGTTCGTCACTCCTGGACATACTGATCCCAAAATTCCTACCCACCCCTTATACCCTTTTCCTTCCCAGAATTTCCTTTCCTTCCTTTACCTGAAATACCCGCCACCCAGCATCCCCTAAGATGCCATAGGCCCCGAGGGAAATTGTTTTCTTCAGGGCCTCCTGTCTGAAGCCAATGAAAAAACATACAATTATTTTATTCATTTCATTCTAAACAAAAACTTTAGTTATAGAATACAGGGTGCTTTTTGTAAGTGATATTATCCGTTTAAAAGATTCGGATCATTGCAAATATCAATCGAAAGTGTAGGTATTTTTTTATTACTAAAAGACGGTCGAAATATTTATTTGAAACGCTTTGTTTGATGGGTGTTCAGTATTACGAAGAATCATAGTGTTATTTAAAAAAAAATAATTCACAAAAGAAAGTTAGAATCGATAAGTCAATTAAGAAACACAATTATCAGTTTTGAAAAATTTGATAAATATGTCTATCTACATGTATAAAAATGAATGTTTCTTTGTCTATTCGTTATTATTTCCTATACTATTCATCTGATTGTGAATGAGATTGTGTGTGTGTAGAGTGGATTTGATATTTGCGAAGATTGACTGACGAAGGACCTTGAATTTTGTGTTACTGTTTACTGCTTGGAACGAGGAAAAAACATATGCTGCATATAAAGGAAAGGACTCACCGAAACAGGATAAAGAACTTGTATGCTGGCAATTTTGTCTTCTTTCTCCCCGTCCAATTGGCACTGAAAACAGCAATAGGCATGCGTTTCGTTTACACGGCGAATTATGTTAACAGGTAGCGGGAGCACGGGGGCTATAGGGTATGTTGCGGCGCGGGCTGTTGATTGCAGACTGACGTGGTGAAGGTAGTTATAGGTGCGGATTTTGGGAACAAGGTAGGACAGGATTTGCAACAATATTAATACCAATCCCAAGCAGTAACAGTATGTATGTGTGCTATGTAGGTGTGTGTATGTGTAGGTATATGTATTGGCGTAACCATGCCCCCCGCCTGGAAGGGGATGAAAGAATCCACTTCCATAAACCAAAAGAGTGCC
This sequence comes from Limnephilus lunatus, assembly GCA_917563855.2. Taxonomy (NCBI): domain Eukaryota; kingdom Metazoa; phylum Arthropoda; class Insecta; order Trichoptera; family Limnephilidae; genus Limnephilus; species Limnephilus lunatus. Next base: position 51,769,532 of record OU830592.1, read on the forward strand.
AATACGTTTCAATGCGCAAACAAAATTATAATGACACGCGGTAGAATGTAATAAATTATGTAAAAGTTAAGAAAATATTATGTAAGTTATATAAATGCTTTACCAAATGGTCAAAATGACTGATATAGCAAGGAAATAAAAAGAATAAAAACATTGAAACGAAAAATATGACTTGAAAGGATTCAATAAATAATACTGAACCTGCGGTAGATAAAACTAGTAGGGTTTGGTACCTATTTAACAATGAAACTAATTTAATTGATTTTTAAAAATTAAAGTATTATGAACTAACTTCTAAGATGTCGTTAAATCTATTGTGACGGTAAGGGACAGAGTTTAACGACTGCCCTGCGGTATGTTCCGGAGTTAGTTTTAACTTCCGCAACCCGGATCACCCCATCTGCCCCGGGGTAGACATTGACTATTACCCCAATAGGCCATTGAAGGGGCGCGATGTTGTCACTCTTAATCATTACTACCGTGCCTGTCTTTACCGAATTAGCATTTGTATTCCATTTCTGGCGAGCTTGCAAAGTATTTAAATACTCAATTCGCCATCGGTTCCAGAACGTCTGAACAAGACGATCCACGAGATGTTTGCGTTGTATCAAGTTGACTGGCTCGTCTGACAAATCAGCAGCGGGTAAAGATTTTAAGGGAGTGAGCGTTAAAAAATGCGCGGGGGTTAGCGGCAATGGAGCCGAAACATCGTTAACGCTAAGTACAGATAGCGGGCGTGAATTTAGAATTGCTTCAATCTGAGAAAGCACTGTTTGCATCTCTTCATAAGTCAGTAGAGAGGTGCCTACTATTTTATTTAAATAACCTTTCAGGCATTTAATGTTACTTTCCCAGATCCCACCAAAGTGAGGAGCTTGCGGTGGATTCATCTTCCATTCGATTCGATTCTCCAACAGATTGTCTGAGAATTCCTTTTTGTAATTGGGTGACTCTATAAGTGCAAATAAAGACCTTAAATGGGATTTGGCTCCCACAAAGTTCGTCCCATTGTCGGAGTACATTATACTCACAGGACCTCGACGAGAAAGGAAACGCTTGAAAGCGTTGAGGGAAGACTTCGGTGGAAAGATCCGAAGCGAGTTCAATATGAACTGCTCGGGTCACCAAGCAAATAAATAAGCAAATGTATGCCTTTTGACTTCGCACCCCCCGACGTCTATAAGGGATTATTTGAAGCGGGCCAGCGTAGTCAACCCCCGTGTGAAGAAAAGCCTTAGCTTCGCGGACGCGGCATGCGGGTAAATCTCCCATTAATGGGAATTGTGGTTTAGGATTGACTTTGAAGCACGTATTGCACTGATGCACACGTTTCCGAACCAAATTGCGCGAAGAAAGTATCCAAAATCCTTGTCTTAGCAGCGACATCAGTAACGTAGGACCCGTATGTAGGTTCTTAATATGATAGTAGTCTATTATTAAATTGACTACATTATCACGAGCGGGTAATAGAATGGGATGACGACTGTCAAATTCTGTTTCAGCATTACTCAATCTGCCTCCTACCCTTAGAATTCCGTCATGAAGAAACGGATTCAATTTTGCAATCGCTCGCCGAACCTTCTTCCCATCTTTGACTGCCTTTATATCTTCGGAGAAATGTTCTTGCTGTATAGAATTTATAACAGCGATTTCTGCAACTAAGATATGGCTTAATTCGAATGCTCGTGGTAATTTCTTAATGAAACGAAAAACATAAATTACTATTCGAATTAATTTCGGCCATGAACTAACACGAGAAGCTAGTGCACACAATAACGGTGGAGCAATTGTTTTGGGGCGGTTATTGTCTTGAACGGACATCAAAATTTTTGTTTTTAATTCGGGTGGATCAGATATCGATTTCGTATCAAAACGTTGTAAAGGCCAATCACTTTTAGGTAATTGGGCAAATACGGGACCGTTAAACCATAACGGATGGTCTATTAGCTGAGCGGGAGTAAGACCCCGCGATAAGCAGTCGGCGGGATTGTCTTGACCTCTTATATAATGGAAGCATTCAGCCCCAAGATGGTTTTGTATTTGTGAGACACGGTTGGCAACGAAGGTCTGCCATTTTACAGGCGGTGAATTTATCCAAGCTAGTGCAACCGTGCTGTCGCAAAAAGCTAAAGTCGTATGAGCTTTTGAATTTGATGTGTAGGTATTACTGACCGTATGCATTAATCGTGCAAGTACTAGCGCTCCACATAGTTCTAATCGCGCAAGTGAAATCGTCTTAGCCGGAGCGACCTTGGATTTAGCGCATAATAAATTAATTGTGGTTTTATCGGTATTCGGACAGTAAACATGTAAGTAAATAACACCTCCATATGCGCGTTCGCTTGCGTCTGAAAACCCGATAAGCGTTAATACACATTGGGGTTCGATTCCTAAAAAACGAGGAATTTTAATAGATTGCAGTAATGGCAATTCCTTTTTAAACTGTCGCCAAAGTGTGACAACTGTTTCAGGAGGAGTATCGTCCCAATTCAGGTTATACTCCCATAGAGATTTAATTATCAGCTTAGCCAATAATACAACTGGTGCGGCGAAACCCATCAAATCCCAAAGACGAGCAATCGTCGAGAGAATATTTCGTTTAGTACACGTTCTTTCGTCGGTGTGTACGACAAATACAAAATGATCAGAAGCGGGTATCCAATGAAGCCCTAGTATTTTTAGGTTTTCATCGGGATTAAATTCCACATGTTCCTTAACACGACGAGCTGTAGGAATCGTGGATAAAAACTTTGGAGAATTAGAAGAGAATTTTACAAGGTCGAATCCTCCGGCAGCGAATAACTGAATTAATTCCGTCGACAACTCGGTAGCTTCCTCGACTGATGAGCAACTGGTGACGAAATCATCCATGTAGAATGAGCCATTTTCCACCAAGTTTGCCGCGAGTGGGAAACGAGGTTTTTCATGCGTTGCGAGTTGACGCAGTGAACGCATAGCCAAAAATGGGCTACAAGACATGCCGAAAGTGACGCGATTAAATTCGAACAATTGTAAAGGGTCACTATTGTTAAATCTATACAGCATGCGCTGATAACGACGGCATTCTTCTTGCACTACGATTTGTAGGTACATTTGTTTTATGTCAGCGGTTATAGCTATTGCGAACAATCTGAAATTGAGGATAATGCGAAACAAATCACCTTGTAAATTCTTTCCGGTATGTAGGATGTCATTAAGCGAATAACCCGAATCGGATTTCATACTCGCATCTAGCACCATGCGAATTTTAGTAGTAAGTTTATCTTCACGAACTACAATATGATGCGGTATAACGTAATGAGGTAAGTCAGAATTGTCGACCGGCGAAATGTACCCTTTCTGTAGGTATTCGCGTAATATTTTGTCATATTCTAACTTTATTGCGGGTTGAGATATCAAGCGGCGTTCGAGAGATCGAAACCTGCGTTCGGCGGCGGGTAACGATTCACCGAGAACAGAGGGACTGTTTCGAAACGGCAACGCGACGATATAACGACCTGCCGTGTCACGAGAGGTAGTGAGTTTAAAATTGTCCTCACACTCTTGTTCATCAGGCGTTAAAAACTTCTCATCTGGAATGTCTTCCAATTCGAAGAAGCGCGACAGGCAAAAATCATTATTTTGCGTGAACGTACAAAATGATTGCGTGGCGTTTATACTTGGGTTTTCAATCATCGTTGGGGCAGTACCCAAGATGAGATATCCCAAAGTGGTTTCAATAGCAAATGGCTGGCCGAGAGAACCTGATATTTTGTTTGCCTTTAGAATGCGAGCAAATATGTCACATCCTAAGATAATATCAATCTCACCGGGCGTACAGAATGTTGTGTCTGCTAAGGGCAAATTGTCAAGATACGACAAAGAGGAACGGTTAATGTTAACAGTAGGCAACTCACTGGTTATAGTTTCTACTACATATGGTTTAATCGTATACGACTGAGTGATGTCATAGCGGGAATGTAACTTTAAGCAAGTTACGCCATTTGTCACATTTCTTACGTCACCTATTCCCGTGACGTAAGTACTTGGAGATGACCGCACCGTAAGATTCAAGCGTGAACAGCATTTGCGCGTAATTATGTCCCTTTGGGAGCCGCTATCTATTAGAGCCCGTAACGTCTGTACCTGGCCCTTAGCGTCTCTGGTAGTGCAAACAGCCGTTCCTAAGAGTGCAGTGGTATTTGCACTAGGGCATGAATTTGTTACACATAGCGAAACCGGATTCAAAGAATTTAAGTTATCATTATCCGCATCTGCTTGTAACGCGGGAGATGGTATTGGGTCTGTTTGTGACTTTCGCCCATCAGTTTGTTTGAAATGCAATAAACTATGATGGTTGAGCGCGCATGTTTTGCATGTACTCTTTGATTTACAAGCTTTTGTGATGTGCCTAGTACTGAGGCAGTTCACACAAACTCGAATATTCGATGACTTAATAAAGTTAAATCGATCGCGTGGTTCTAGACTTGTGAATTTAGAACATTGGTATAAAGGGTGCGATCCCTTTTGACAACAAAAACAAATTTCGATGGAGTGATTATCGATTTTTTCGACATTAATAAATGCCTTTGCGGAATTAGTTTTTTGCGGTTTAGCGGAATAATTAATATTTGAGCCAAGGCGGTTCGAGGTCGGTTGCGTAATTTGCGCGCGGTTGAGAATTCGTTGCTGTTGTCTTACAAAGTCGATTAGTTCCGCGCTGGAAGGTAGATTTTCATTATTTTTAATAGAAGATTCGAAAGCCTTTACAGTCTCTATGTCAAGCCGTTTAAGACCCAGTTGTAGCAATATGAATTCTGCGAGGTCTTTTATTTTTAATTGTTTCAGCGCGGCGATGTTAGCGGAGTATGCATCTGCGAAATTCTCTAAAGAAGCGGGCGTGGCCGAGTTAACTGGAGGCAATTTCAGCAATCGGTCAAAGTATGATTCAGCAAGAACGCGTTGATCATTATACTTAGTACACAATGCGTCCCAAATAACTTGATAATTTGTACCAGTAGGCGTAATAGTTTTGCAAATATTTAATGCTTTTCCGGTTAATTTAGACATCAGATACTGCATCTTTTCAGCATTATCCAGAGAATCATTCAAATGTATAACCGAATTATATGTTTCATAGAAAAGAGGCCAATTATCTAATTTTCCGTCGAAGCACGCTATTTCCAAAGGCGGTAACTTAATTTGACGGCGAGGTTTCGCAACTGGATTGGACAGCATATTTGCTTCGGTATATTTAATAACCCCGAAGAGTTCTTCAAATGCATTTAATTGAGAGTATTCAGCAATTGCTTCCGGATTCAATTCCAGTTCGCAATCCACCTTTTCATCTAAAATTGTTATAAATTCAGAACGAATTTTTTCAACAGTAGTTGCGCCTGACAAAAAAGATTGGCGATTGCTAATGCCTTCCGAAGCTTTCCTTATCTTGTCATACACCGACTGTAAGCTTGCAAAGCTAGCTGATAGTTTAGCATTTAAACGTTTGAGACGTCTTTCGTCCCGAGACGACCCGGATGACGCGCTTGTAGCCATTTTATTTATTCCGGTTATATTTTACAAAATATGAGACGATAAACAACTAAAACTGCGGTTAAAATAATGTGTCTGTATTATTTATGCGGAATTAATTAATTAATATTTAATAAATATTTAATTACTTCACAGTGATAACCGCACGGGGTTAAATTGACTGGTGAGCTGTGAAAGGTTAACAGATGCGCCGTGCACTACGTCGGTAAATCATTAACAAATTATACATATTACGATCGTATTATTCTATTTGTAATGTAATCCAATAATATAAACAATACGAATATTAGGAAATAATCGTATTATTTATAAGGTAGGTAATGCGATTTGATTAGCAAGATATAATTACATGAGTTATCAGAAATAAATATCAAAGCAGTGTCTTGTATCTATTTATTCTAATAGCGGGTAAATATGTTATTTCCAACCATAATACGATAGGTATAAAGAAACAAAATTACTCATGTAGGTATATCAAACTGCGGGAATGCGGGTAATTATTTATATGCGGTATTGTAAAAACGTATTCACACTCTGCTGGATTATTATCTACTAATATTATGGTTCAAAAATGTCCGGCTCGTTTGGATCAAGATGAATGAGATTGTGTGTGTGTAGAGTGGATTTGATATTTGCGAAGATTGACTGACGAAGGACCTTGAATTTTGTGTTACTGTTTACTGCTTGGAACGAGGAAAAAACATATGCTGCATATAAAGGAAAGGACTCACCGAAACAGGATAAAGAACTTGTATGCTGGCAATTTTGTCTTCTTTCTCCCCGTCCAATTGGCACTGAAAACAGCAATAGGCATGCGTTTCGTTTACACGGCGAATTATGTTAACAGGTAGCGGGAGCACGGGGGCTATAGGGTATGTTGCGGCGCGGGCTGTTGATTGCAGACTGACGTGGTGAAGGTAGTTATAGGTGCGGATTTTGGGAACAAGGTAGGACAGGATTTGCAACAATATTAATACCAATCCCAAGCAGTAACAGTATGTATGTGTGCTATGTAGGTGTGTGTATGTGTAGGTATATGTATTGGCGTAACCAGATTGCGTTGAAACTTTGGTGATTTGTTGTGCGCACACCCGCGAAGGTTTCTATATATGATGGTGAGCTACGGCGTTTTGAAATTTGTATAAAAAAACAATAGGTGGCGCGGGAGTACAATTACAATAGTGGTCGGAACGGGGACGCATTGGAAAGGACACGCAGGCATAAACCATTTCTTTTTTCGACTGGCATTGCAAGGCTTGCCGGGAACTCGCTAGCTATCTATAAATCGAAAATATAGATAGAAATAAAATTTATACTTCGACTGATATGAGTAAACTTCACGCTTACATGTTATACATTCATTTCCGTTCTACGATCCGACTTTAAAAATCAATTAATTGTTCAACAATAAATTCTGATATGAACGTTAATTTTAATCGACTCAATTGTTAACTCCAAATATGTAATGTAATGATATTATGAAATTGTAATGTATGCTTTTTGGAAGTAGGTGGCTACCGTTTGAGAAATGCAAATCTTTTATTTGTGGTGTATTTGTGGAATGAAATTCTCCGGCATGACTGTTTGTTTTTCAAAATACCTGTGTGTTTTTGTAGGAACAATGCAAAAAAAATACTGCAATCTATTTATGTTCAATTGGCGTATCTAAAGCACTCGAGAATAGGTGTTTTGCGCACGTCTCTCTGATTCAGGCATTTTGTGCAACAAATTAATTTCGCACGCAGAAATACAAAGCGATTGCTAAGGTAAATTATTGTTTTTAATACCTTTTTTCTAAACAATCTAACGATTTTAGTCAAATGAATTAACGATTTACGACGTGCATATAAGTTTTATTGTATATCCTTATAATTAGTTGGTACTTTGTAAGATATAATACTTTATTTACGACTTTCCGATCCACCCATATTGCGCTAGCGAATTATAAATACATATGTGTATCATTAATTTTATAATATAGTGCAGTTACATCGCAATCGTTTTAACAAAAATACTCATTTCGACTGCTTGTGCGTTCTGCGTAACTCTGGTTCAATGAACTCAAATTTGCTTTGGATTTGGCACACGTGGCGGATAGGGCGGATAACGTGGTTGGTGTCACCCCCCTCCCCCCCATTAAAGTTGACAAACACTAATTTCGACTCATAAAAAAATTGGTCTATAGTTAATTTAATTCCAGCGGAAAGCTAGTGACCGCAAACTCAATAATCTAAATAAGATATACCTCAAATTATAATATTAGACTATCAAACAAATTTGGAATAGAAAAATCAGATAAAGATACGGTCGCATCCAGGAATTGAACCCAAGACCTACCGGGGCTCTGTTCTTGTCGAATTAGCTCAGTGGTTAGAGCATTGCGTTACGTTTACACGCTTCAAACTTACAATGCACTAATCTATTTTATGGGTACGTTAGTTATTCATGGTGAAAAAATATTTGAAATAAAAAAATTGTGGAGTTAGTAAAATATTGTTTTTTTTTATAATAATTGAAAACATATGATGCAATTTTAGCATATAGTCGCATTTTAGCGACTCTCAAACAAAATATCAAAAAAAGATTCGGCCGGGGCTCTTCTCTAAAAACTGAACTAATTCATTGTCTACAATTTTTAAATATTATAATTTGAGGTTTTACTCATCAATCATTAAGTTATTCCAAAAATAAATAAAAATATATATTAGTTGTGGACGGTGGTTCCTTTCTAAGATTTACTAAGAAGAAAACAAAATAAACCTTATTATTAGACAATCTGCTAATATTTTAGGTACTTACCCGTGACTCGTCATGATGCTTGTCATTTTTATGCCTTTTAGGGAACAATTGATTTCACAGACACCTTTATAAAAAAAAACTACGTTGATATTGATATCAACTGTCGTGATATTGACCGATCACTCGAAGTGGCGTGAATTTAAACCATAGGATGTAAACTCTCAGTTAGTTAAAGTCGATAACGACGGTTTGATTTTAACGTGTAACAGTGGATTAGTTATCCGGGTAACAGAAGTTGCAGAAGGTTGTGGTTTGAATACGTCCACTGTCTTCGCGCTGGTAAAGAGCAACTGATCACTGAAGTCAGTTTCCAGTGCAGTACAGTCAGTGGTACTGAGGTACAGAGGTACTGCAGTGTTGGGTAGTTGGACAGTGCGGAGGAACTGGTATTAACGGAGGACCTTTAGCGGAGTAGGAGAGTGCGACCAAATAAGATACAGAAATATCAAATGCCGCAGCACGGCGACATGACGCCGGGCGTGCCAATGGAAATACATAAGGAATGGAAATAAACTAATGCAGCACTAATTGTTGATGTGTCACCTAAGAAAAGCTTTCGGTGAATATGTAGGTTTCTATGAATACGTTTCCAATTTTAGAATTTTCCATCATTATGTTCTGCTTTGTACGTAATACATATATTTATGTGTTTTAGGTTAGTTTAAAATTCTGCAAGACCGTCAAAAATTAGACAGGATGAAAGTGGAACAAGACAATTTTAGGCGAAGATTAATGACCACTTTTTTAGATTAATCTTTAGTACCAATCGGTTTACGTTTACATTATAAACACAAAAACAAACGCTTTGGATAAATCCAACCTTTTCCCATCGTTTTAATTGAGTAGAATTAAAATAAACCTACATTACAAAAATATATAAACGTAAAATACGTTAGCTACTAAGAAATTTACGAATCCATAAGAAACAGCTTAAAAAAATACAATTATACGGCAAAAATTATTTGTGATTTTTCCATTGATTAACTTTTTTCTTTCTTTTAAAATTATTCATAAAATAAAAAAAAAAAAAATTTAATGCCTGTAATCGTGACCTCTAGACTCCGTTTGCCAAGCTATTTTTAGGCCTGCTGCCTTTGTTTACCTACACACATTTCTAGCTTGTAGCTTTCTCTTAATACAATAAAATCCATGGAAATTGTATGATTGAATTGAGAATATTAAGGAGAAGCACCACGTTGCGTACATTCTAAGAATCGGACCGCTAACAATGACATTTCTTATGTAGATGACGAAAAAGTTTAAATTATCAGCCGACTACTATGATTCATGCAAGAAAAAAACATCTCCAAAAAGGGTGTTTTATTTTATTTTTGCAAAGTTTAAACGTTTTGAGACGTTTTTCAAAACAACTTAATTTTCCTCATTATACAATAAAACCACAGCCAAAAAGGGGTGCATAAGTTTGAGATTTTGAACTTTAATACAGTTTTTGTAGGTCTGATACTTTATTTTTTCTGGCCTATAAAGAGACTTGTCAAAAAACGCTCCATGTTTTCAATAGCCAAGATAAATTCTTCTCGCAAATTTTCAAAAATATTACTAAGCAATCAATTTCTCAAACCAAAAACACATGATTTAGTATTTCTTAAGGTAGCTGCCTTTAAACGCTGTTCCGTAATATGTATTTTTATTGAACGGTACAATTCAATGGTGAGAATGTTAAAAACAAAAAATAATCTATGAAATTTCTTTATTCCAAAAATATTAACCCCTTTGGTAAAGTATTATAAAATCAATCAAAACAAAAATGAATAATATTTTTCCACGCCACTGGAGAAATGGCTCATAGTAATAAAGCAGAGAATGGCACAATGTAAATAGAGAAGAATGACAGTAATGTACTGTGGGAGAGAAATTCTATTAATAATTATAAATCTCCACTAAGTAGCGTCATAATTATTTTAATTGGCATAATAAACATTGAAAGCGCTGCGGTAGAAGAATATGAAAATGAATGGCAGAGTTAAATGTCACTCAAGTGGTTAACAAGTGTAACGCTTCACGCTTTCCTCTCCATTCTTTAGCCGAACCGATGTAAGAGCGATGAATGCTGGTTTGTTACTTCATACTAACTTCATATTTTGATGGATTCATAAGTCCGTAACCCACTGACCCCCAGATTCGTAGCGGTTCCACGACAACTCAACAAGGTGGCATTTCAACACCCATTTGAAAAGTTTTAAATTAAAAATAGCCCATAACCTATGTAAGAACTTTTTTTAATCACTTTAATGACTTTTCAAAGAAGTGATGAAGTTGCACATTGTTGAGTTGTCCGGTCACCATTCTTACTCACTCCTCTCCCTACCTTCCCAACACTTATTTTTCTTCCTTTATTTTAAAAGACTCTCCACATAGTATCCCCATCGATGACATAGGGCTCGTGGGAAATTATTTTCTTCTGGGCCTCCTCTGCAAAGCTATTGTAAAATAAAAATCAGCACTAATTTACTTATTCAAATTAAAAAAATAATAATTAAACAAGGCGCTAAAGTGCTAACTGATGAAGATATAAAATATACTGCGTGTACCTACGGCATACGGTGAAGAGAGAAACTTTAGCAAGATGAATTTGCCGAGAATTAAAAAAACTCTCTTGCTTTTTTGCCTCGCGGAAATGACAAGCACCATTTCGCAGAATCGCTTGTGAAAAGTCGAAATGTAAATTGAGTGTGACACGCATCAACATATATTACACTCTTTTGAGACTAAAATGTGTTGAAAATAATGTCACTAGTGTAATAAACTTATTTTTATTTATTATTTATTACGCGCTTACAAGGCTTTTGTACCGTGAAAAATTGTAATATTAATTGGTTTTAACTGGCAGAAAACTTTCGACACCTGCCAACACAAAGAAATGAGAAATGGAAGTATTTAGTAAATACGGTTAAAATACATTTTTAAAAAGCTCGACAAATACATATTTTTAAAGACATTCAGAGTAAACTTGAGTTGATGTTACTTTTAGTAAGTAATTTATTTAAGTCGGTGTTATTTTAGTCTAACTGAATAAATGTTTCCGTGATGAAAGATGTATTCACTCCATAACTACCTATATAAAAAAGAATACTTAAATAATTGGGCTCCTTGTACCTACCCAACCATATTTAAATGTTTTATACCCCTCAGATTCAGAAGGTTGTGTGGAGATTCTCTGCCTCAATCAACAAAACTGTTTTTATGTCATTGAAGAAAAAAGATAATAGATACTAACAAATTTTAACGAAAATATGAAAAAAAATCGTAGAAAAATAAAAAAGGTAACGGTTGCAACTGGAACTCGAACCCAGGATCACCAAGACAAGCACCTTAACCAACACGACCATCGAGACCTCTTATTTTCATGTGATTTTTATCGATCTCATATTTTGAATTCAGAATTGACAATTTTATCTTCGTCTTTTCCCATATTTTGGCTGCTTTCTTATTACATGATCACAAAGTTCTAAAGAAATGGTTTGTAACCTAGATAGTATTTCGCATAAACATAACCGATTTTATTTATGTGATACACCTATTGACCCTTTCTAAAAATCTAAATAAATATTCAATTTTTATTGGAATAACAACTTTTGAAGGTCAATGAAACATATTGGAATAAGAGGTCTCAATGGCCGAGTTCGTTGAGGCGCTTGTCCCGCCAAGACGAGAGATCCTGGGGTCAAGTCCCAGTTGTCTTGTTCTTTTTCACATTTTTCTTGTTCAGATTTATTAGTATTACCTTCTTCTTCAATAATATATTATATTACATTGATGGGTATAATCAAAAATATTCAAACACGGTATAACCTTCAAAAGTTATTTTAACACGAGTTGTTCCAATAAAGAATGGTTTGTTTTTCTGTCATGGTTTTTCACATTCCGAAACACAAAAGTTCTGTTTACTGAAAATACAAAAAAAATGTATAGATGTCCCTGACGGGTCTGCGAGCTTTGCAAAAGTGCATTTGGTGCTTTTATTGCATTCTGTCGGTCATCGCATTGTGATCTTGATGCATTGGAAACTCCTCCCAGAAAATTTCACTAGTGGGATATGTTCAAAGACGGTTTATCAGTTGTAAGATACTGATCATTGCAATACTAGGATTTGTTCAATTTCTCTAGTGGGTTATGATGTATCACAGATGGTGGATCATCGGTTACATCTAATTGAGCACTTCACTAGTGAGATGTATAATATGTTCTTTCATTGTATTTTTACAGAGAAGATTGACTTACTTTTATCGATGATTTTCAGATATATTCTGTTGCTAATATTTTTGTTCATTTTTGTTAATTTTTTGTTGATTTTTGTTGATATTCTGTTTCTAAAATTATATGTAATTTTCTTATTGTACAATATTTTGTAATATTTTGCAGTATTTTTGAAAATATTCTTATTCCATTTTTATAACTATTCATATTATTATCTACACATATATAATTACATAGACTAGCTCCCCAGTTAGACCCGAGAATATTTCTCTACTAATTGGGTAACCAAAAAAAGTGATGTCTGATATGAAATGTAATATATTATAAAAAAAATTTAAAGCGAATCTTAAAGAGAAATTGTAGCAAATCTAATTATTTCGAGCGTATACTATTGATAAGTGTTCAATCTCAAATACTTTATCTTTCTCGCATCGCTTGTCTCTTATGAATAGGGACGAGGGATGCTATTGGTTAATTAATATGAACCCCGCCGCTGGGGCAGCTGACTGATATAAATACATGTGAAACCTTAAGAGTTTAAGTTTGCCTACCGGGATGGCCCGCGCAGCTTCAGATCTCCAGAGAGCGAAAAGACACCCATACAACCTTTTGTTATAAGGTTTATTGAGCAGTTAGGAAACAGTTGTTACCTTTTGGTTATTTATTGTTAAAATACCTATTATAGATGCACTATTTTACGATTACACGAACACTTGTAAATTGATCGTACCCATTCCAATAAAGACTAATTGCGTTTACCGTATAAAAGTGTGGATTTCGTTTCATTACCATCCGCTATAAAATTATTATTTTCGTTTAATCTTTAATACAAATTAGTTAACATGGCGTAACAGGGGAAGAAGCTACACTTGGTGGCTTCAAAATCTGCGTGACTTGTACAAGTGCAGTTCCACAAAGCTGTTCTAAGCTGCAGCATGCAAGTTGAATATTGCCTATTGAATATCTCCGATAGGAAAGGCTACAAGAAAAATTGTAATAAGCGGTTCCTTTAACGCTGCAATAAAATGTCAAAGTTTTCATGTATGCAAAAGTGACAACTTTTAAACATATGTTCTCATACTCGTAATTGCACGTTCAACCTCATCAGTGCCAAATATGTTTACAATTACACCACGATCAACTCGTTTAGGTGTTTAATTTGTTTCAACAATGAAATAAACAAATGAATAATAAATTTTTATAAGAAAAACTTTCTTTTTATTCTTTTTTGAAGGTTATTAAAAAAGGGTAGTTGCCCGTAATATGGAGAAAAATAATTAGTTGATAATAATGTAATTCTAAAATTTGAAAATATGAGATTGACAATTATGACGTTTTGACAGAAGGTGGCAATAGCGAAATTGGTTAACGCACTCGTCCCGGTTAGACGGAGAGGTCTGGGTTCGAGTCCCAGTTGCGACTATTGTCTTTTTATGTTTTTCTGTGTCTTGTTCACTTTCATATTTTCGTTAAGATTATTATTGTTAACTTATTCTAAAATGAATAATAATTTGATTTTTAAGATCATAAATGTTAATGACATTTCCACAGGAAATCAACACTGATAATCACAATAAAAGTTGTGTTGATAACATGAACAGTTTTCAAAACAACGCTGGTTGAATCGATATCCATTCTAAAACAAAATTACTGTATTTTTATGTCAAAACAGACCAAGTGAAATCATTCGGTGGCTTTAAGAATATTAAGGACAGGTTGTTTAAAACAATTTGACGGATTCATCAAATGTTGGAAGTTAATTTTCACGTTCTGTGTAAGTTCTACTCAAGTTCTGTGATTATTTCAATTATATGAAGCAACTGAACTATAATGATGTAATAACAGAACTTGAATAGAACTTACACAGAACGTGAAAATTAACTTCAAATATTTGATGAATCCGTAAAAATTTTTGAAACCACCCATCCTAAGAAAACCGATAGTTGACAATATAGATTATCCCGAATTTAAAAACTCTTCAAAGTTCTTCTTAAGTTTTTTACAAATTTAATGTGGAACAAAGAGTAGCTATGGTGTCTTTTAATATTATTTTGAAAGGTTTAATGATTATTTTGAAGCAAAATAGCTTGTGAAGAAATATTGCGAATACCAAAAAATATGCGTTGAATAAATTAAAGCTTTTTCTATAGTTTTGTTCGAATAGAAATAAAATAAAATTGTTAATTACTTTATTGAAAATATGAGCTAACTATTATTACTAACAAAAAACATTTTTCATTAGAAAAGTATAAAAACGCATATCAGAAATAATTTAAAAAAATATAGTGTTAATACTAAGATTATCTATGAAAGTCTACCATGTTAAACTTTTTTTGTAACAAAATTATTTCCAAACTAAATAAAAACACATTTGTGCTAAAATCGAGAGTTTCCAGCCTCCGTTTGCCAAGCGATATTTAGGCCTAATACTAGTGGTGATTAAGGCAAACTAAAAATATACACATTTTTGGCTTTCTTAATAAAGGAGCCCTTCGATTCCACCAATGGAAAACGCAATGAAGTATAAGTCATACAGGTCGGTAGAAGTACCTCAACTATACTGTTAGTTGAAATGACGGCAGACAGGCGCCATGACGTGAACCTACATTCACAGCAAACCAGAAGATTCAATATACGGATGTGACTCGCTCATTATTGCAGTATTTTTACAATAGGCTCCACACTGGAGGCTCTGAGAAAAACAAATTCCATCAGGGCCTATGTCACTTTTGATTATGATGTGTGGAGGTTTTTTTAAGGAAATGAAGGAGAGGATGATTTGAGAAGCAACAATTTGGTAGGCGCATATGGGTACCGCCGCCCCGGGAACTTTTTTAATGATAATCAATACCACTGTCCTAGGTCACCCCAAGTGGTTCGCTACGTTTTGTGACTTAGCAGGGGTGGTCGGGTTCATGGGGCGAGGTTTGTCTAGATCTTGGTGGCGGATGCGTCTGCCCATATTCTGTGTGGCGGGCCGGATCGAAAGAGACTGGTTGAAGGAGTCCTTTTGACCTCTCCAGCTGGAATCTCTCGACCCACCCCCTTCCATCGCAGTTGGAGAGATGGATTCATAGGTACGTCCGTCACTGGGCACACTGACCCCCAGATTCCTACCCACTTGTCATACCTCTTTCCCTCCCAGAACTTCCTCTCCTCCCTTTCCTTACAAAGACCCTCCACACAGCATCGCTGAGATGACATCCGCCCTTAGGGAAATTATTTTCCACAGTACGGAAGCTAGGGTCTCCTCTGTGGAGCTAATGTAACAAAAGGTATGAGGGGTGGGTAGAAATCTGGGGGTTTGTGTGTCCAGGAGTGACGGACATTTGAATCCATCCCTCCCACTGCGTTGCAAGGCGAGTAAGTTTGAGAGAGTTCTGCTAGAGAGGTAAAAAGGGCTCTATCAACCAATTGATCTAAATCCGGCCCACCTTACAGTAGGTGGGCAGACGCATCTGCCGAGACTTAAAAAATCCTTACCCCCATGAACTCGGACTCCCCTGCTCAGAAAACAAACGTTTGGTGTGACCAATGGCAGATGTTTTATGAAGAATATATGAGGTGAATTATTTCTCGATATAATAAAGATCCCACTTTCATTCAGCTAGAGCTAGATTGAAGAAATTTCACATTCTTTTTAGCTAAAGCAAAGATTTCTGATTAGGGAAGTTATCAGAGGAATGTTGATGTTCTAGATTAAAATCGTTACAACAAAAGGCGATGATCATAATTATGTGAAATATAATTATATAATTTCACAAGTAGGTAATGGCGTCTGCTGCTGTGGCTGTTACACGATACCTAGAGTTAATTGCGGAAATATGCAATGATAGTGAAATATTAGCGTTTGTAAGTAGCATTGGTTTCTGCATGACACACTGGGCACTGCGGCTCAGAGGGAAGAGGGAAGTGCCGGTTGCCGGCTGATGGCCGAGAGATGTTCACTCCGCTCCGACTTCCTCAAGGAATTCCCGCCCAAAATAAACAGATATTGGCGCCAAAATATTATTCAGGCCAACATTCGCAGCCATCTTCAGGTGAGTTACACGGAGAATTGTACATTTCGCGGAAATATTAACCGATAATTACAAATATTTTACAAAAAAAATATGAAATCATTTAAAAAAATCAAAAAACTTACGATGTCTTTAGAAAAAAAGGTAATTTTCATGTCACCCACAAAGATAAAAATAAAATTAAAGATTGACAAACATTTCCAGGTTACAGATGGCCTGACAATATTTGAATTCTTCCTATTAAATGTTGCTTGTGACACAATGAAGGACTTGACAGAAGAAGAGTCAACCTACGACGCCGCCCTTTTTTACATTAGCCCCGAACAGTCAGGGTCCATTTCATCTTTGGGGATGCTGTATGGAGAGTATTTTTTGGAAAGAAAGGAGAGAAAGTTCGGGAAGGAAAAAAGTTTGAGATGTAGGTAAGAATCTGGGGGTCGGTGTGTTCACGAGTGAAGGACGTATGAATCCATTCCTCCCACTGCGGTGCAAGGTGATGGTCCGAGAGAGTCCTGCTGGAGAGGTCAAAAGGTCTACCTCAATCAGTCTCTCCCGATCGGGACTGCCACGCAGTAGGTAGGCAGACGAATCCGCCGCCAAGGTCCGGACGAACTTCATCCTATGAAGCTAGACACCACTGCTAAGTCACCAAACATAGCGAAGCACTTGGGGTGAACTATTGGGGTGACGGTACCCATACCCTCCTCCCAAATTAAGGACATCCTGATGCTTTGGACCGCTCCAAAAACTAACCGATAACGACAACAGCTGTCTAACAATAAGTTCTGGGGTAATGAAATTCGAACTTTTTCCATTTTTTTTTATTTCTGATTTTTTTGTTGTTTAGTAACTCGGGTGAAGCCGGGTAAAATGTATCCATACATTAACTGTTCGAGAACATTGCACTTTGCCAATTTTAATATTGCATTTACAGAGCAGTTAATTTGGAATATAACGATGTCTTATAATCTAACAGATTTTGCAAGTCAAGGAAATGAGATGATTTACTGAGGAATAAAATAATATATTACCAAAATGGTAAACCAAGTGTTTTAAATACCTTCAGAAGCGCACATCATTAATATATAAATATATTTAATAGTAAATTATTCTGAATCTTTGTATCTACGAGTATCATACAAAGTGCACTTAAATTTAATACAAATCTGAACAGTAGGTAGGTGCGTGCGATTTCTATCACGAAAATAGTTTATGTGCCAGAGTAAATTTATGCATGTAATAATATGTTTATTTCGCCAAGTATTTGAATGGAAGATTTGTGATAGGGAAATACCTACATATATGGTTTATGCAGTGGCGTACCGTGGATATCAGCCGCCCGGGGCGGAGGAAAATTTTGCCGCCCCCCCCCCCTATATAGGTACTTCTTCAGGGAGGGGGGGGGGGGGGGTAGTGATCCTTTTTTTTTTTTAAATATTTATTAATTAAATCTGTATGCGGTGAATTAAAACTACACTCAGAACGTGAAAACGGTTTTTCTTTGGTTCTGGCAGCACATAAATTGTCTGCAACTAGAATTTTATATTTGCACTTCGAAAAAAGTTATGTTTTCCTTCGAAATATGTCAGCAGATGAATACACAATTGGAATTTTACATTCTGAACAATAAAACTGGCTTAAATTTTATCTGTATGCGGTGAATTAAAACTACACTCAGAACATGAAAAAGGTTTTTATTTGACTCTGGCGGCACATAACTTGTCTGGAAGAATTTTATTAAGCACTTCAAATAAGTTTTTTCTTCGAAATGTGTCGTCGGATGAATTCACAACTGGAATTTTACATTCTGAACACAAAAGGGGTTTTAATTAAATCTCTAAGCGGTGAATTAAGACTACACTCGGAACATGAAAATGTTTTTTCTTTGATTCTGGCGGCACATAAATTGTCTGCAAGAATTTTATAAAGCACTTTAAATAATATAATGTTTTCCTTCGAAATGTGTCGTCAGATGAATCCACAACTGGAATTATACATTTTGAACACAAAACTGCTTTTAATTAAATATGTATGCGGTGAATTAAAACTTCACTCAGAACATAAAAATGGTTTTTCTTTGATTCTGGCAGCACATAGATAGTGTGCATCTAGAATTTTATAACTGCAATTCGAATAAGTATGCACACACCTGTCAGCTATTTAACTTTTCTGTGATAATAAATTTAAAATATATCACCGTGATATATACGTGGAAGAAAACCGTATAAGTATAATTTTTTGTGCGCTTTCAGCAGGGCGCACAAAGCTTCACGAATATAAAACACAAATCGACTATCAATTAGAGCTAAAATGATACTGTTGCCATTTACATTTTTATTTAAAAATAATGTATATGTTAGAAATAAAAACAAAACGTCTGTCATTAATATTTTGATTTTAACAGTATATAAAACTTAAGAAAGATGTTAAGAAACTATAAACTAGAAAAAACTTTTAAGTCCTGACGCGAGAATAGAACCCGCGACTTCCCCAATCCAAATTTTTACAAGATGATTATTGATTGTGAAATTTTGCCGCCCCCCCCAAAAGTGCCGCCCGGGGCGGGCCGCCCCCCCCGCCCCCCCCACGGTACGCCACTGGGTTTATGTCAGTTCTGGTTATTATAACGAAAGATCAAGAGAAGTTCAGCAGTGGCGGTTCGTGAGTTTTCAGTGAAAAATAATTGAAAAATAGGACGTTATTGATGTTTTTGTAGCTGATTTTTTTTTCACGATTTAATTATTTGTATGAAGATTTTTCTGTTTGTGGATGCAGCGCATCCCCCAAATCCTAATAATCTTCATAAAACAAATTGAATTTTGAAAAAAAAAAAAATTTGTTACAACAACATCAATAATGTCGTATTTTTTATCTTAGTTATTCTGTTATATTAAGTTAACTGAATGGTGCCAAGTCTTCCTCGGTCGTCCCCGACTTCTTTTATCATTCACATTCACGTCATATATTCTCCTTACAAACCATTTAAGCATCCCTTTCTAAACCTTACTCATTACGCTTGCATTATTTGTGAATCACCACATTAATCACACGATAATACATGGTTTACCCATAGAATACAGTTTTCACTATAAGTACCTTTCCTACAAATTTGAATTGAAACAAATGTGGGACTCAATTTGGGTACCGCCGCCCAGGGAACGTTTATTGGATAACCAACACCTCTGCCATAGGTCACCCCTAGTGGTACGCTACGTTTGGTGATTTAGCAGGGGTGCCCGGGTTCAAGGGATGAGGTTTGTCTAGGTCTTGGAGGCGGATGACCAGGACACACCGAATCCCAAATTCCTACCGACAATTCCTACCTTTTCCTTCCCAGAACTCTCCTCTCCTTCCTTTCCTTAAAAAAACCCACCACTCAGCATCCCCAAAGATGACATAGGCCCAGAGGGAAATTATTTTCCTCAGGGCCTCCTGTGTGGAGCTCAAGTAAAAAAAAAAAAAAGTTCCATTTAACCGAACCCCCAGCATTCCGTCTCACTTACACTCGTCTGAAATCACAGATCTTCATCCCATTTGAATTTCGAAAACCGACATTTGGCCTACATTATTTGGATAACGAAACACGCCCACAGGGCACTTTTTGTTTTATTCTTCATTCTATGATTTATTTATTTATACTGGGTTTTTACAGATATTCTCACTCACATGAGAACAATGCAGTTATAAAAACTCAGTTAATACGCAAATAAGTTACAAATTACGTAAATGAATCAGTCAAATTATTATCCATTTGTAAATTTTGAAATTGTTTAAATAAAAATTAAATAACAAAACAATTAGAAATAGAAAATTATAAGAATACAAAGTTCACTCAAAATACAAAGAGAGGCAAGAGACACAAGAGACATAATTAGAGTAAATGTTACGCAATGTAATAAGTACAACATATTTTTTTACACTCGCAAAACATTTTTTCTGAATCCATATGATTTTATGTTATATCATCCAATGTTATTCTATGGTTTTACCACTTATACGCCCCAGGAATCTCACGTGTACAGCATTCAGTCTTCAGTCTTTTCTCTCTTTTCTTATACATTATATATACACTTGTATGCACCATACACATAATATATGCATTACCATGTTTTATGCTCGTTTTTTTTTTTGGTTTCTCAAAAATTAAAAACCTCAAAATTCTTTATCTGTATCATTCACTAAAGCGCGTAAAGTGTAAAAATCATTTATAATCCTATCAGGGCATTGATAATTCATAAATAAATAAAAAAAGCGTAAGGATAAGATTCATTGGAGCAACGCATGAGGTTTTAAAATAGCTAACTAACAATGTTGTTATATCCAAGAGTTAATACAGTGTTATATACTGAAGGAGATCTGATGTAAGTAACAAATAGAAATAATGAAGTGCTGAAATAGCTTCATCGAATAATGGATAGGTGGGCATTGGTGCGTTGCGAGATACCTATCTGATCAGCTTCTTGACCTTGCTTCTTGTCAGTGGTGTCCAGGAATAGTCCTCCCCTCTCCCACCTTCCTCCTCTCCTGTCGACACCTGCCTCTCCATGTCTCTCCCGATCAACTTTATTACCAAGCTTTCATTTTGCTCTACTATAATGGCATCAGCTCTTGGCCGAGTGCTTGTATTCTAGGATTTATAAATTCCATTACGGATTGGAAAGATTCTTGAAGATTTGAATAATGTACATAGCATTACTTTCGGTTTCAGGATCTTTTTCGCGCCTCGTGTTCATGTTTCGTAATAGATAACCACACATTCTAATTGTAGCATCATACATCAAGTTAATGAACTAAAGGGTATGCTAGCCATCACGCGAGCATATCGACGACGCGACGAGGCAAACAGCAGTAAATAATGACACTGCATATGCCAATTAAGGAAGCCCACAAGGTTCTGGAGATGGACCCATCTTAATTCGTAACTGAAGTTATCCTAAAATCCGCTGAATCGACAGGGTAAACACATCAGGATGGACACAAATACATTTTACTAATGGAAACATTATGGGAAAGCATAGAAAGACAAATGACATGGACGTTGGGTGATCATGACTAAGTGACATTTACTTAATTTGATCCAAATAAGGCATGTTAATTACGATTTATTTTTAGATGCACATTTGCACAACTTCATTCATAACGGCTTTATAAATCATGAAGTGTTCGTGCATTTCCAATCAATGCTATAACGACATTTTGCCATTGTCTTAAAATCAATGCGATTTCTATTTCATGCGGCTTGTATTGGTAGGTACTAAAGTTAAGCAATTTATTTTCATCGTGATTTGATTGTTGGATGTTGACGGAATAGTATGGCAATATGGCCACGCTTAAAAGCGTTTTACACAAATTGACTCGGATAGAAACATTACATTTTATTCTCGCCAACGACACGACGATGAGCTGAGAGTCTGCCGAGATTTTCAATGTAAGTTATTAAAACTTAATTTTACCTTCATGAAAAAAAAGTTAGACAATAAAAAAAAACATCAAGCAATCCAACAAATCGCAGTAGCTAAGTATTCATGCTTAATTTAATATCTAGAACTTCTGATCCCTAAAATTTCCCAAAAATGTTATAAAACCCTGCGAATAATAATCCATTTAAAATGAAAAAAACCTAACTTTAACTATAAAATAATAAGGACACTGAACTGCACAGAAATCGCAACACCATTTGAAAGCAAGCATCCTATGACAGACTCTTTGGATTATATATAAGCGTTCCGTCAAAATCATTTTTAAAAGTGCCTTTTGTTTTTAAATATCTTTTATTTGCCGCCCGTTACATTATTCTACTGCTTATGAAAACTGAAAAAATACAATAAGAGCGTTAGTGGTGGAAAATTGCTAATACGAGTATGTTGAACCTATGTGAACCTTTTTTGAAACTATGTGCATCGTAGAAAAGTGACCCCAAAGACCTTTATTATTTTGGTCGATGCATCCCTCTGGGAGCTTAGTCAAAATTCAATACCAATTAACAAGTCACGGACGAAAATACCTTGGAATTGGACCAAGTTCACATTGAAAACAATAGAACTGCATGTCGCTGACACTTTATGAATCACTCCTGCGGCCTTTGCCATTCTCATAGCCAGACATTGATTTGGAAATCATACTACATGACATGACTCATCTCGAATCCTCACTAATTAGTGGCCGAGTTATTGATATAAGTGCCAACATCATTAAAGGATTATTTCTAATGCAACTTAATATGCGCTTTTATAATTACAGTGACGATTCGAGGTTACGGTACCGTGACGGCATAAAAGGCAATAAACGTACGTTTCTTACCACAATAATGCTGCAACTCTTCCAAAAGATGAGATGCACATCTGTTTCCTCTAAAGGGAAAAAATAGTAATAATTTTCTTACATCTCTCTCACACGCAGCACCGTAAGGTCTCCGTAGTCCGTAGACCCCTACCAATAATACTTGCCTTGACGATGATTTTGAAAGTATGGAATATAGTTACAAGCATAATGTTGAAGTGTGAGTGAAATCCAAAAATTCTAAAATTTGACGATGATTTTGCTTTTGTTCTAAAACATATAATGCTGTAGCTCCTTCTCACACACTAAATAAAAACAGTCGAAAATGAGACAAAAGGTGAACTTATGTCTGCATCTCCCCAAAGGAAATATACAATCATTATCATACATCTCCCTCACATGTATAAAGAAAATGAAACGCAATTCCCGTTGCAAAAAGTAGTACTTTGGAGGAAACAGTCACAAGTATTTTGTGTGTCTCACCATTATTTAATGTTTAAGAAAGTGCTGCAGCATTATAGCGACGAGGAACGTATGCTTATTGCCTTTTTTTGTCGGCACTGTACCGTAATTTATAAAAGTATAAAAGTACGGCATTGTACCGTAAGTTATAAAAGCCCACATTGGCTGTACAAATAATGGTACCTATGCCCAAAATTATTTGTCTAAAATCCAATGCACGTCGCATTTGGATCAAACTATTTACGGGTTTCTGGACCTAAATTACAAATTTCTCAACTAACTACGAGTACATACATGTTAAGAATGCTAATATTTTAACCTGTTGTTTTTATATATTTTTTTTACTTTATAGAAATTTATTTACATGTTACTTTCATTTTGAAAAGTCAGGGAGATAAAAAAATCAAATATTTTCTAACAAACAAATATGTGACCTGAACACGTATTTGTTCTGTAACGTATTTGATTATATTTGATTTCTTTTGAATCTACCTGACTTTTCAAATTAAAAATAATATGTAAATAAATTTCAATAAACTTTAAAAAAAGATAAAAACTCAAATCTTTGAATTTCAGTATCATTTTCCAAATTGGAACTGATTATGATTGAGTGACGAATTCGGACAAGTGATGAAGTACCAATCTAAAATATATTAAGCAGAAAATATTTATTACCTTTTTTCAGTTTTTGAGAATTAGTCTACGCTAGTTTACATAATAAACATTGTTTGAAATAAGATCCCACTGCGCGTTCAAATTTATATGCGAATAATGTGAAAATAAATATATGTTTTCAGTATGTTTTGATCACGATTGTAAACAAATCTACTTTTTCATTTATAAAAATTATGTTAACTTCAAATCTGTCTAAAATAACATTTATCTTAGAAGTTAATTGTTACTTAGTAATAATTAATTAGTCGATTTTCCGAAGAAATAATACACATGTTTAACATCCGCTTATTTTACTTTCCATGTGGATTTGGTTTTGTTCTATAAATAATTGTATTAGATTTAATAATAGGCTACAAAATACAAAGACGACGCGCATTCACATTAGCGTGAAGAGAAAAGAAAGAAATGTGTATTGCCAAAAGTCTCTTAGTCTAGATGATAAGCTTAAAGCTTCCTGAGTCACTCGGACTTCGTGGATTTCATCAGTTAGCTGAATACCGCACATGAGTGGATCTGTATTTTTACTTCACTCTCTGACAGATCAGATATTAGGAGAGCATGATGAACTCGACAGATGCATACGAGACGTGTTTAGTTTAGTGTTGATGCAGCGTGGTATGGAAGGTGCTTGCGTTTTTGGCTGCTTACCACAAACAATTTCGTTCATGTTAAAGCAAAACATATTCAACGATATTGACTCACTCTACTTTAGATCAAGGTTCAAACACAGAGCTTTTAATAAAATTACGATAGCTTTTGAAGTGAATTATCTTCGCAGGCTGCACTGGTAAATTAAAAGGGTTCACTGACGTTGGGGATATTAAATTGGTCACTTAATAATTAAAAATTCAAAAAATCATATTTATTTAGGCCATTTTTAAAGGCTTTTACACATGGATAGTAAAAATTATACTGTATTTATTGTACATAACTTAACTGCCTCATTAACAACCTTTTGTACTTGTTTAGTGACAAATTGAAGATGTCCACTGACTCGGTATAATTATTTCCCTACTTTAGTATTCTTGGCAAAGATTGATAAATACGGTAGTTAGTCCCAAAAATCCGCACTTCAATAAATCCCGACTTCTAGTATTACGTAAAGCAATCCGAAAGCTTGTCAATGCAAGCAATTCAGGATCATCAACGGCATAATTTAATATTTTGTATAGAATTACCACAATAACTCATGATGGAGACTATGAAGCCCGTGCATTAGCATAGTTACACCATGCAAAATAACGCTTTTTTTAATCTTCATGTTTTCATGTTTCATATGTAGAACCTGTTAATCTTATTTTCCGGTTTCTAGTTCTAGTTATTAGATCCCTGAACCAGTGCAGTGAAACTCTCGAGTGGTGTATGTATCAACATTCAGAATGTAAACTCACCCGACTGCTCCGTTGTTGAGGACCTTTGTCTGCTTGCTGAGGGTGTCCTGGATGTTCTGCTGGGAATACAGTCCAATTGGAGAATTGAACTGTTTGTTCACCATACGAGGGCCGGATGCCATTTTGTGTTCCTCGAGTTCGTCTTGGTTCTGGGAAAAATTATAAAAAATCTGATAAATTTACTTCTCAATTTAAGGTTACGTGCTTTTCATTCAAAGGATTCCAATACTGTTGATGCCAATAATTGATTTCACAAATTAAACCCACATCTTAATCTGAATGGAATTTAATGCCAACTTGTTTTATGAATTCTACGTTTTATGGTCAACTGTATAAATATCGTTTGCCTATATAATTAAATATACATTATTATGTAAATGCATCACTGAATTTATTATCGAAACTTGATGATTTCCAATTGCCATTGTTATTTCAGTGTGTTATGACTTCCAGGAAATGAAATGGCCCATGAACACCCCCATTGACGTGGTATTTATCGGCTTGATTTAAATTCACAGTAATCTTCTGGAACTATTTTGGACATCCCTGAGTGGGTCATTTGGAATTCCTCTAACATAACACTCTTTCCTCGAGTGTTATTTTCTACGAGTGCCGAAATACTTCTAGCAAAGGCGGCACGTCGCATTTTTCACTAATTATTTTTAATAAAAATAACCTGTACTGTATTATTTGAAGTAATTCTTAGCTACTTTATTATTTAAACCAAATTTAAAACATATATTTTTAAAAATGTTTTTTGTTCAAACCACCTCACTAAGCTGAACCTGTACTGAGGTGGCTGAAATTTTATACAATTTTAACCAACTTAAAGGAAATGAAAAGAAAAAAAAAACTTTATTAAGAAATTTGAAGAGATAAATAGAAATAGATAAAATAAAAAAAGAAAGAAGTAAAATAATTAAGAAAATAATAGAAATGAAAAAAATAATAAAAAAAGAAAAGAAAAGAGAATAATACAGACTTGTAGGGTGTTATCACACTGCAGTACCTACATAATGCTATGTTAGCTATCTATGTGTGAATCTTGAGAATAAATTACAATTTTTGTTAAATGAATGTCTTTTCTTTTACAATTAAATAAAAAAAAATTAAGACGTAATATGGTAATCTCTTTGTCCATAGCTTGTATTTGTCTTCAGAGTCTTGTGTTGATGTCTATGCCGTGTTTCGTAATTGTTTTGTGCAGTTCGGTGGTTTACTTTGTCTTTTTGGTAATGTATAGATATAGGTAATTTTGATGTATAGTAAAAGTTGGTGTATACGCAGTAAAAACTATAACTACTCGTGCATTGTTGAGAATTAAAAACTTTTTGTTATAGATTTAATTTAGGCTTTTTGCGCCTGGACGAGGTGGTCCATATCAATTTTGTCAGCACGACCCCAACCAATCATACCGTAAGTGATAATGATGGGGCTAATGCGTAATATACCGTTCTTAGAGTCTTTATTGGCTTTACGTTGCTTATGTTTTTAAACAATACAAATATTTGTTAGACATATTTATATTTAAATTTAATAATTCAATTTTCAATTCAATTTCAGTGCCGGCAACCCGGGCGTTTATTTATAATTAGTTATGTACAACAGTTTTTTTTCCTTACCCTCCTCACTAGACAGAGTCTGTTCTGAGGCTGGTAACTAACAATTTTTAATTACATAAAAACAAGTAAGTGGTAAAAAAAAATAAAAAAAGAAACATATATATTATAGTAAAAATAATAATAATAAAATAAGAGGATATCAGAATTTAAAAACAGAGTAGAATTGCATTGTGTTAGTTATACGTTGCTGTAAAATAGTTTGAAGAGTTTCATTTGTTATGAGTGCCTATCTATTGCTTTTATAACATTACGCTCGTGTTACATTTGCATGAATATGGTTATCAATTTATTTTAAAACGCCGACAAGGGAATTTTCAAATTTTTAAAAATAACAATCGTGGAGAGAGATTGCGTATTCAATATGAAAATTTATGCTCGTTGCCTCGATTCCAGTGAAACTATGAAAAATAAGTTTACAGGAATTGGAAAGGTTATTTTAGTAGTATGTATTTATGAATCAGTAATTTCTTTGCATCTATCTATTAGAATCTATCGACTTATACAAATATCCAATTAAAAAAATTACGACCAGAAGTAAAAAATAAGGCAAATTACTATTTGACCATGAGACGTTTGTTTTTACGTGATTTCTTTCGTCCGGTAATTTGTGTATTTTTCTCTCGCCGTTATTCTATGCGAGTAAACATTTCTCCCTAATCACCCGACTGGGACTAGGACTGGGACTGGGAGGTTGCATTTGGCAGCCAACTGCAAACACTCTCTACCCACTGGAGCGATCGTGCGAAATAAATAAATTTGCCTCGATGGCTTGCGATTTCCCAGAACATCATTTTTGAAAATTTTCAAAAAATCATACCTTCGAATTTTAACATGGAAACATAAAAACTTATTATCTACTTCTACTGCACTATGTAAAGAGGAAATATTTGTTTGTTTGTTTGTTTGTTTGTTTGTTTGCATTGAATAGGCTCCGAAACTACTGAACCGTTTTGAAATTTTTTTTCACTGTTGGGAAACTACACTATCCCCGGGTGACATAGGCTATATTATATTTTCAAAAAAAATAGGGATCCTTACAAAAACTCCAATAATGTAACCCAAGGTGTAAAAAAATTACCTAAAATATTCTTTACATCGCGTGCGCTGCAAAAACTATTAATGATAGAATAAAATAATGTACCATGACTTTGGAGAACACATTATTATTTACAAAAAGTGTCGCGACAGCATATGTCTAACTATTATAGTTATGCCACAATAAGTGTTATTTTATTTTAAAAATTAAAATAAAATGTCGCCGCTTGAAAAGGCTCGTTATTTGTATCTTGGTTTGAGTCCTTATCGAAATAAATAACTTCATATTCAAGAATGCTTCAATATCTTTATATAACTTTTTGAATTATTCAATTCGGACATACCATTCGAAAGATATCACGAGTTTAAAAATGTAAGTATTAGAAACGTAAAAAAGTATTAGACGCGGGAGGGGAACAGGGACGCACGGGAAGGTGATTCCTGGAGAAAAATGTATTTATTTGAATATGGCATTGCAAAGCATGCCGGGAACCAGCTAGTAGTGGTATATAGCTATGGTATTTTACCGCTTATTTCGTATTTGAAGGATTAATAAAAAAATATAAAAAAATCGAAAAAATTTATAACAGCGCGAATCCTGCGTGTTGTTACTTTGAAACTGCCGTGAGGGATACTTATTCGAGTCAACATAGAATATTTTCGATTTCTGTATGTTGTCTGTGGTATATTTGGTAATGAAAGGTACCTATGGTAAAAGGTAAAAGGACTTTATTTTAACCGTAAACAGCTGATCAAAAATTCGACGTGAAAAAAATATTAAAAAAATATATTTTTAGCATCGTTCTAAAATAGTCTACGAAGTTCGGATTTGCGACATTAATGGTGTAAATAGCTTCGTTTTTAAAATAAATGCCTAGCCGGAAAAATGTTTTTAATAATTACAATAAATGTTTTACGAATGGTAGGAAAAAGTGGTCCATTTTTGGACCGCTATCAATCGCAGAAAAATAAAAGTGGTGCAGTTTTCGACCATAATCTCTCCAGTGGGTTAAACTCTACTTATCTGAATCATCGTGGAAGCCGTTCTGTGAAATCTGTTTTCCATTTTCAAGCCTCGATAACAAACGTTGGGCAATGAATTTATTTTGGTTTTACGACTGAAATAACTTGAATTGAAAGCATATGTTGAATATAACGTATTTTCGTAGCTTTTATGGAATATTTTTTCCAAATAATTCATGAATTATTTAATAACACCTATTCATGATTAATTGAAGTATCTACCTACACATAATTCGTGGAGGTTTTAATTTTTGGCAAGACTCTTCGTTGCATGTCTGAAATATTACCAATTTTTTGTGTTTTATTTTTAACTCTTAAGGCTAATTTGTTCTGTTTTTGGAACAAGTCATATAGGTCTCATATAAATTGTTGTTTCTCCCTTACTACCATGGTTGGAAATATGATCTAAATGGTATTAGAAAGAAGAAAAAACACTAGTCTAAATTCTTTATAACCGCAAACCAATCAAAACGTACCTACACCTTTGTGAATACAAAATTTCCGACTGCAATTTAAAAAAAAAATTGTGAGTATTGTGAAAAACGATAAAAAAGTGAAATTTCGATAACGTTAATTATAAATATGTGCTAGTTTTTATTTTTTTTGCGTTCTCAGTAATTTTAGTTAAAATGTGAGGTGAGCTATTTGTAACACTTTTTATGTTGGTATTCAAAATTTATTTATTTAAAAAAATATATGTTTATTTCGAGTTATAAAATTTAAAAGCGTATTTCATCACCTTTCAAAAAAAAGTTTCAGATTTAGGATTCACACAGAAATATTCCATTTATTTGGATTTTATTGCAAAGCAGAAATATTTTGACTTTTCGATAATATAGGCCCGAGGCATGAGGGTTTAATAGCACTCATTCATGAGTAATTGAAGGTATCTACTGAAAATTCACAAAGTTTTAATTTTTGGCCAGAGTTGCCTGTCCGAAATATTACCAATTTTTCGTCTTCTATTTTTAATGAACATGGCAATACTTTAAGAACAAAGCCGCCACTGTTGGGTCTATTTTTGAGGAGTACAATATTACCTATACTACGAAAGTTTGTTTGTGTGCGTCAGGTGAGGAGGGATAGAGTCAGGAGGAGGGGGGAGTGACGCTTCCTCCCACGGGAAGCTAAAATTATTATAGTCGGAGTGAACCGCGGCGGGAATATTGAATTTCATATTCAAAAGTCGAACACTTTCCATTTTTAAATATTTGGTAGAGTTCAATGCTTGCGAAACATACCGACCATCGGCAATTTGTCGATCTTTTATTCTTAGAGCTTTTTACAAAAAAGAAAAGCTTCACTACCGAAGGTGATTGATTTTTACTATAATATTTTGTTATTTTTCTTTACTGTCTATGCCGCTCATACTAAATCACTTTCAGTTAATGAGCGCTTTTAGTATTACTGTGACGATTTATGGTTACGGTACCGTGGCGGCATAAAAAAGGCAATAAACATACTTTCTTCCTCATCCAAATGAAAAAAAATCACTTCTTGCATCTCTCTCACTCACCGTGATGTCTCCGTAGACCCTACCAATATTAACTGCTGTGAAGATAATTTTGAAAGTATGGAATACAGGTACAAGGACAATATTGAAGTGTGAGTGATTTCCAAAAATTCAAAAACGTCTAATGACAATGCGCTGATGGTTTTGCTTTTGTTCCTAAATGTATAATGCTGCAGCTCTTTCTTATACAATAAATAAAAACAGCCGAAAATGAGATAAACAGTGAACGTATGTCTGCACCCCTCTCAAAGGAAATATACAAACATTTAAATAAAAAAACGAAACGCAATTTTTTACCGTCGCAAAAAAGTAGTACTTTGGAGGAATCAGTCACACGTATTTTGTGTGTATCACCATTATTTAATGTATAAGAAAGAGCTGCAGCATTATAGCGATAAGGAACGTATGTTTATTGCCTTTTTTGCCGTCACGGTACAGTAACCGTGAATCGTCACGGTAATTATATAAAAGGGTTCAATAGCATTAATTATTGTCTTTATTTAGTTTAGTATTTACCGATGTGACATTGAAACAAAGAAATCTCCGCAATAAAATGTTGGTTGAATTAAAGCATTGAATAAAATGTATGTAGTTCCACTGCCACAATGTCATTGAAGTTTATGAGTATTGGCGGAGGATTGTGTCGCGACCAAATATTATTTTAAGAGCCGCAGACGAAAATAACATCCAAAATTGTGGCCCCACCTGACACTGCTGTCTCTAGACACACGACACAATAAGAAGAAATCAAAAAATCTCCAGAATTTTGTCAAATCGTTACACAATTTGTAATTTTAATTATTAAAAAATAAAATTAATAACAAACATCATGTAGTATTACAATTTAGTCATTTTCCCAAAAAATTGTGTAATGTTAAAAAAAATCTGATTAAAAATTGTGTTTTTGATCAACCAAACAATAATAAATAAAAAGTTTCACGAATATAATTTTTCTCATTTTTTATGTGAATACTGCACAAGAGTCCCGACTGCTTCCAATCATTTGGAGTCAGTGAGACTATGGCAACCCCAATAGGGTGCTGTTGTGAGGGTATGTTGGTATGTTGTGAGTTAAGGGGAAGGAGATGGGGAAGAGAAAGGTGGGGAAATACCTGGCTATTCAGATCTCGTCCCTAAACATGGCTAAAGCCATTTCAAGCAACGTTCTCATTTTGAATCTTGGTCTTACACCAGGGCAATACTGAGAGTATCTTCCACCCTGAGACGTGCTGCTAATATAGGTACTAATAAATAACCCTATTTAATCAAATAAATTTTACTTGTGCATGCCAGGATTTGAGCCGTACCCCTCAACCACGGAGGCCGTCATAATAATGATTTTCATATTTATTCCTTGTTTTTTTATCATGCATTATGTTAAGTATTGTATTTTAATTACTGACAATTTGTGGTAATTCCATTTTAATAATTATTATAATATATCAAAACAATTTTATACTTTTTTTCATTTAAATTGTCTCTGACCACAACCGGTTTCAGCCTATTAAGGCTATCCATTGACAGACTGATCTGAAGATGACATTAACAAGCTGAAATCGATTATAGTCAGAAATAATTTAAGTGGGAAAAAGTCGGTAAATTGGTTTTTATTGTATCTGTCTGATAATCTGTTACTAAGCTAACTCAATTTTGCAAAGAAAAAAATCAGAAATACTGAAATTAATATCTTAAGAATTTATAACACTGTGTTATATCATATTTTCAGTAAATTATGACATAACTACAAAAACTTTTTTTGAAAGTTGGCTCTTGTAGTGGGAACAGATTTCTAAATAATTTTGTAGGTTGCGTTTGTTTTTCTAGATTTGTGTAGGTAAATAGATAAAAATCATTATTTTTGATTTAATTATTTGCACTTGAGCTTATTTCTTGACAGCCAGTTTTACATGAGTCAGCAAATTTTACGAGCGTTCGTTGTTCTCGTAAATTTTCCGAGTTAAATTGAAATAGCCAATGTCGAACAATCGATTAGAATAATTGCCACCGTGAGCATCAATCATAATATTTTGTCAAACATTTTATTCACAATCTAAGTCGGTCGTCATAATTAGTGCAGAAAGATAATTATCTTATTTACTTCACTTAAACATGCAAAAAAACATCTCGAAATATTTTTAATGTATGGCAATTGTTGAAATATGAAGAAGTATTTAACGATGCACCTGTAATGCCACTCATTTTATCACATTTTATTTTGAAACACTCAAGTCACTACACTTTGCTAAAAATATCAAAAATATAAATCGCCTCAAAGTATTGGTATGTTTTTAATATTATTTAATTTACCTGTAGAGTATTTGACGCTCGTTAGCGGGCTGGGCGCAAGGGAGGCTACTACTGGCCGCGGGATTTGGACGTCGGCGTCGCGACGGTAGCCCCTCGCCCCGCACCTCCCCCCGCTCTCTGCCCTCCTGTGCCCCGAAGACTTGCAAACACTTGCCACCTTTTGTCCAGTAGGTACGCGAAATCATCAATTTGATTACTATAAGTGTATTTATTGAATGCGATCAATATCTTCAGAGCAAAGTGCTTTCAGAATAAGCTGATAGCTCTCAGAATGTATCCCTTTCATTTCAGTAATACTAGCATATATTTAAATGAATTTCAAAGCGCTGGCTGCTCCTGTAAAATTACAACTTAAGTATTTACAATTTATTTAAATATTGATTTTAATAAATTATCATTTACTATAATATTATAATGAATATTTGTGCATCTTAGTTTTTGTGACATCACCATCACTCCAAAGATGCTATGATGTTTAGATACATATAAGTTGTAATTGGTGTTATTTTATCAAATCCCAACCAACTTATAAACTATTACCATTTACTCAGCTATAATAAGCATTAACAATGGAAATTTAATAAAAAGAAAAGAATTTAATATTTTTTGTAAATATGTTCTAGAGCGTTTTTTCATATTTCCGAAGAAGCCACTCCAGAAAGGATCGCCTGGTTTCGAGGAGAAATACGACAATGTATCAAAAGTATACACAGGGTGTTAAAGGATGTACTTGACTAATTTTAAACAGTGATTCCTGTCATTATTTGGAGTAAAAAAATTTACTGACATTTTGGAATCCGGTGACTTTTTTTTGTTCAATTTAAAATATAAAAAATCAGTAGATATTGAATAGTTAGGGTGAGGGGTTGGGCGGTTGCTCGACTGAGGGACCTATGATGAAATGGGGAAAAAAAAATCTGGGTTTTGAAGAAAAAAAATTAAAATATATATATCTCAAAAAGTCATCGGTGACCAAAATTTCATTAACATTTGTTTCCTCCAAATGATTAATCACTGGTTAAAGTAAGTCAAATATATCCCTTAACATTCTCTATATATATGAGACAATAATAAACGTGAAACCTACAAAATGCTATACTTTGGTGTAATAATGTTAAATCCCGGCTGGGCGTAATATAAAATGAATAACATCAGAAAAAAAACAAAAACGTAAGGTTTTTTTTCAGCTTTGGTGGAGTCGGTGGCTTCGGTGAAGTAGACTTAAAAAAGTGGTTTGTAATGTCGCTTAAAATTATTAAAAATCACTTAGATCGTGTTAGATGGTTTGAAGAAAACAGTGACGAAGAGAAATAACAAAAAAACATATTTTTTGTGGGACAGTTAAGTGAACTCGGATATTAGATTTAATAAATAATAATGGGAAAAACTCAATTAATTTGTGAAAAGCCATCTTTATTTTTAAAAGTCGACAATTGCGAATTTAAAAAAAATATAAATATCCCCACAACTTGAAAAAAAAGTTTTTACACAGCGAAATGTTAATACAGTTCTGCAATAAAATAATTGCTTTTAATAAAAGTATATTTTTCTTTTGCTTTATATTTCAACGCACTATCTTGCTTATTTTTGGGTTACACGTAAAACGGTTCCATGTCAACTCAGAATCAAGTCAACTCAATACCTTTTTGAACAGTCATTAAAAGCTATGAAAAAAATTAATTGAAAAACAGTCCGTGGCCTAACCTAACGAAACCTATTTTTTTTTCATCACTTTTAATGACTTTTCAAAGGAGGTGTTAGGTTGACTTCATTATGAGTTGTCCGGTCACCACTAAATACAATTTGTCTTCTACTTATTTTACATATCATTGCCAGATTAAACGAGTACCTACGCGATAGAAAGAATAATTCAAGTTATTTATTGGTACGTTGATACATTTATCAAGGTCCGACAACTTCGGGAGAAACAGGTTAATGGTTTGGATTGAAAGCTGAAAACCATTCTTGACGTAGAATATGAATGGAGTCGGATCACTACATTTATTGAATTACAATCCGCTTGCATAATTCCGACAGTTGTTGAAAATTTAATCATAACCAAATAGATTTGTTTGTTGTTTCTGATGTAGCAGAAGCTCTGGAATATTTCCATCATTTCAAATGCTCATTAAACTGTTCAAACAATGAAACAATATGCCAAACTCTTTGCAACAAAATAATTTTTCTATAACTAAAAACTTTTTTTTTAAAGAGTGTTGAAACCCGAGCGAAACGGGTAGTTCCCAAGTACCAGCAATTATTCATGATTTCAAAATTATGGGTCAAGTGCTTTCTTAATAAATAGCTCATCGCTTTATATGATGCAGCTGCAACATTTAATTGGGTGTCCCATATATTATTCAGCAAGGACGCCCTACCTTGCATTTTACGTTGAATGAAACGTAATAACTCCAATCTTCTTTTTGGTGACATCTTCTTCAAAACAGCTTGATGACCATTCTTATTAAATTAGTCAACAAGAAAATTGTAAACACTACAAAAAATGTCTTGAAAATCTCCTACAGTGTCCTCTTTTTCCTGTTTTAATGAATCATTACCTGGCGTTTTTTGGGTTCGACTAAAATCCTTTTTAATCTTTTATACTGGTACAAAGTACAAATCGGTACCTTTTTTTACGTTAGTTTCACATATGAGGCCCCGAGGAAATTGATTCTCCTCATGGCCTATATTATCTTTGGGAATGCCATGTGGAGGGTATATTTAGGAAAGGAAGGAGAAGAAAAAAGGGAAGAAAAAGTATCAGGGGTGGGTAGGAATGACTTTGAGTCACCTCTGTTAAGTCATCAAAAATAACTAATCACTTGGGGTGACATAATATGGCAAGGTGTTGGTAATCCGGTAAACGGTTCCGGGGCGGTGGTACCCACAGTCCACATCCTCCTCTCAATTTCTAAAGATTGTTTCAGATAAATACCTAATCTAAACAAAAGTCCCTTTAAAAAAAATACCTACGTAACTTTCGTTAATTCAAAATATCGAAAAACATTATCGCATTATGGTTGCAAATAAGATGAACCTCATAACGAATGGAGCCAAAATGAACTACATGCCTGCTTGCATTTCACCAACTTCAATGTCACCACTCACAGTAAATGAATGTGCATTTGAAGCAGTGACTCAGTTTATTTACCTCGGTAATTCTCACGCCATCACACCTACAAACTAAACTACACATGCCAAGAAATTACCAAAAGACTCACCCTGGCCGACAGATGCGTTTGCGGTATATATAAAGATACTTAAATAAATGGGGTACTGGGTTCACAGAAAATAGTAAAAACGGGTTGGATTGGATATTAGAGGGTAAGATTCTAAGGAGAATTTTTGGAGCCATAGAAGAAAATGATGAGATGACAAGGTCACTAACGTACATGGTTACTGCAGGAAGAACCGTAAATAATGTGTGGGAAAAATTTAGTCGAGGATGACTAAGCAACTCATGTCTTCGAAACCTACTCGTACCTGTCTTAATGATTGCAGTATCATTGATGAGTTGTTCCGGTCAGCAGCCTTCAGGGAACGGATTAATGACTACTGATGATTACTGTCCTATTCTCGAAGAGAACATCAGAGGTAGAAGTTCAAGGTAGAATGATGAAGATTTCGCTGAGCTTGATGTGTGGCAAGGATTGAGGATGGCTAACCGCTATATAGGAAGGATATTTATATTAGCCTGGAGGATGTATGGATGTAGGGAGAATAAAGGTTTGAGTCTGGACGGTGTGGAATGAAGCCAACATCGCTTCTTTGATTACAAGATATTGCAGGGAGACAGCAGAAGACAAGTAGGAGTTAAGGTATTTCCAGGAGGCGGTCGTGATTTGCCAATTATATACATATATATAGCTTTGATAATGACAATAGTAAGTAAGAGTGCAGTTTTTTTTTCTCCTGCGAACAGCAACAAAATGATATCCCCTCTTTTGTTTAAAATTGGCTTTCCCGCGGTAAATCTTTTTTTAATCCAAGATTCGGTTCGATTCCTCAGCATCACACATATAATATGTATTAATAAGTTCTATAGAAGTCTGGCTGTTGTCATGTTGATTGCTAAGCTTGATAATTGGGAGGAGATGGGGATGAGGAAGGTGTCACGACCAAAGCCTGTTCAAGAAACGTTCCAATTCGAATGGTGGTCTTACACCAGGGCGATACTGAGAGTATCTTTAACTCTGTAATGTGCCGAAAATACACTTTTATTTTATTTTAAATGATTTATTGTGAAAACACAAAACAATCAAATAAAAATCATCCGCGTACGCCGGGATTTGAACCCGCGTCCTCCGGTTCGCTAGTCGAGAGCCTTACCCCTCGACCACGGAGGCCACTCAAAATAAATACCGTTATGTCGCCGTGTTATTAGATTTAAAATAAATGAATTGTTATTATCAGTTTAATTATCAACACAATAATTTAGTGCAGATACTCGTACAACAACATAATATTGGCTAAAACATCTTCATAATTAGTTAAGTTCTTACATCCGCACAGCAACATAAATTGACTCTATCATCTACAAACCATGTAGCTGCAACACGCAGATAAAGCAGGTGAAGAACGCAATTTTCTAAAACTTATTTCAGTGGTGCAAGAATCTGATGACGTAAGCCGTTTCTGTTTTGAACAGATACATTAAATTCTGAGGCGAATCTTAGGTTAATGTTTTTTCGGCAATTGTTTCGGCGATAATCATCACAGATAGAGATTTCACAGTCTGCCCGCAACAGGTATCGCCGTGGGCGGCTGCGGACGGCGGGGGGCTTGGGCGGGCGGGCTGGGGGGCGGCGGTGGGCGGGGGACTATTCCTGGATCCACGCATTCCTCGGCAGCCAACCGACATATCTAAACTATGTTCATTTTCTCATACTATATTAATCCAGACTGGTCGTAATAATAATTCATTATATCCATTCATAAAAAAATATTTAAAGATAAACAAATCAAGTATACATAAAGGACCCATCAATACGAAGATGTACAATTAGAAAGGTTACTCTGGGCACTCTGAGCAGTGTAAGTAGCTAGAATGGTAGTACATAAGTCGGCTAACAACGTACAAAAAGGTATCTATCTTTACAATAATACCCCACAGGACGAAAGGGTGTTGAATTGGTGACCTAATAGTTAGTCCAGGCTTCAGTCCTTTGCAGACCAGTCCAAAAGTCCATTCCTTGGTCCGTTATTTTTTTTTGTAAAAACTTTTGTGATTTTGTTAATCGTTCGATTAAATTGCATGAACATCGGAAGACCATTGTTAAATGGTTACTTTAATTTAAAGTGTTACTAATCTCGCGATCTTCCACAGTGGAACCCGTTCTTTAATAATAAAGAACAGTAACAAAAATATTTTCGATTATGTAATTCCATCGGAATTTCACCTTGAATTTACGGGTTCGGAAAAAGATATTTTTTTATTTTTTAATTTTTTATTTATTTATCTTAAAATTGCTACATATTATAATATTACTGGTCTTCTATTAAAAGCATTAGCTTGTGGATGGAAGAAGAGTTTACATTTTTTCATACATGTACAAATACAGTCACGTGTACAGTTAATACAGTTAATACATTTCATATATATATATATATTTTTTTTTTTTTTTTTTTTTTTTTTTTTTTTTTTTTTTTTTTTTAAAAGAAAGACAAACATTCCCAGGTTACGAATAACCCAACAATGTTTGAAAATCTCCTACTACCACCACAGAAAGCCGAAAATTTTGCTTGTGTTGTGATGGAGGACTTAGCCAGCCGAGGAATCGAACATGCGACGCCCGGGTGGGACCCAAGCGCTATGCCCACTCAACCACTGATATATCTGAAGCCTCAGAATCAATAACTGTTGAATTAAATTAAGTTTTTTTATTAAGTTAATAATTACACAATGAAACAATCATCAATGTGTTTTGTTTTCGTCAGTATCAGAGATGGCACTGTGTACGGATTTAAATTTTGTGTGATTTTCTTATTTTTCCACTTACTTACGGGAATTCGGGAGTCGGGTGTGGGTGCCGCCGCCCCGGGAACCATTTATTGGATAACCAACACCTCTGTCATACGTCACCCATAGGTCACCCCAAGTTGTTTGCTACCTTTGGCGATTTAGCAGGGGTGCCCGGGTTCATAGGGTGACGTTTGTCCGGGAGTTTTGATCTTTCCATCTGGACTCTCTCGACCCATCGCCTTGCGAGTGAAGGATTCATACGTCCGTCACTCCCGGATGCACTGACCCCAGATTCCTACCCACCCCTCATACCTTTTTCCTTCCCAGACTTCCTATCCTCCCCTTCCTTAAAAAGACCCTCCACACAGCATCCCCTAGAGGAAAATAATTTTCTTCGGGGCCTCACGTGTGAGCTGATGTAAAAAAAATTGATTCTCATTTTCTTTATACGTGTGAGGGATTTTTATTATAATTATTGTATCTTTCCTTTGGATGGGTGGAGACATACGTTCATCGTTTGTCTCATTTTCTAATATTGACATTTAGTGCATAAGAAAGAGAGGCAGCATTATATACTTGAAAGAATAAAAGCAAAACAATCAGCGCATTGACATTTGAAGTTTTTGAATTTTTGGAACTCACTCACTACTCAATATTATAGGTACTTATCACAAAATGCCCGCAGCTCTTTCAAATATGAGAATTCGTTCCATAAACAATGTATGGGGAAAAGAATTTTCTTAATAACTATATTTTTCGTTAATTTTTGTGGTGTTTTAATAGTTATTATCCTTTCCGGGGCGGAGACAAATCCAACAAATCAAAAATCATCAAAATCGGCCCGGCCGTTCTCGAGTTATAAATAGTGTAACTAACCCGACTTTGTTTTATATATTAAGATTACTATTTACTATAGTCATGTATTTCAATATATAGGTGCACTTAATAACTTAATACAGACACATGGCAATCAGACCCGTAAACTAAAAGATACAAACATAGATGTATTCAGTAAGAAGAAAAATAAGTGTGATTTTTAGTGTGACATTCTCTAAAATACTTTTTGATGGAGTTCAACAATTGAACTTTGTTTCTTATGCTTCTGATTTCTATTGGTAGGTTATTAAAAAAGAATTTTCCTTGGTGAGTATAATGGTGTTGGGCAAATGAAGTGTTTAATTTGGGGCATACAAATACATGTTTAAATCTAGTACGATTTTCGGTTATGAATGAGTATTTGTCTTTTTCTTTTATAATTTGTACGATTGAATTTTTTATAAATAAGTTTTTAAATGTTGGGACTTTGAATTCTTCGAATATGCGATCAGTTGGGAAGTCTAGAGGTTTTTTAAGTATAATTTTTATTATTAGTTTTTGAACAATTTCTATGGGGGTCAGACTAGTTTTGTAAGCTGCTCCCCAACTGATAATGGCATACTGAAGAATAGACTGTACTAATGCGTAGTATATTGAGTATAGATTTTTCGTTGATAAGAAGTTTCTAATCCGTAAGAATATATGAATTAACTTCCTAACTCTTTTTATTGTATGGCCGATATGATCTTTCCATTTTAGGTTTTTATCTATGATTATTCCAAGATATGTGATTTTATCCGCTATTTTCAGAAGTGAACATTTTTGTCGGCAGTGATTAGTATCGTGTTGTGCGAGAGAATGATTACGTAAGAATATTTGAAGATTTGGAGGTACAATGTTAGTGTTAATTTCGAAAGGAATGACATATGTTTTATCACTATTTAACGACAGGAGGTTATTGTCAAACCATATTTTTAGATTATTTATGTCTTCCGTGGCTTTTAGATTAATTTTTTCCCATGTTTTTTCTTTTATTAAAAGAACTGTATCATCGGCGTAAGAGATAATTTGGCCATGCAATGGTTGAATAAATATGTCGTTTACATACAAAATGAACAATATTGGTCCCAGCACGGTGCCCTGTGGGATACCAAAATTTGATGTTTCTTGGTCGCTAGTTTGGTAATTTATTTTAACAAATTGTGCACGATTATTCAAATAACTTTCTATCCATTGGACGGCTTTATCGTTAATGTTATATAATTTCAGTTTTTTGATAAGCTTTGCGTGTGAGATACTATCGAATGCTTTTCTTAGGTCTATGAATATTCCTGCGCATTTATTTCCTTCATCAAGTGCCGAGTATATAAATGATGTTACATTTGAGGTTGCATCTTGTGTGCTTTTTGTTTTTAAGAATCCGAATTGATTGGAATGTAATATTTTATTGTTCTCTAGAAAATCAACAACCCGTTTTTTCACAATCTTTTCAAATATTTTTGCTATATTCGATATTAGGGATATCGGTCGATAATTTGAAACATTTTGCGGGTCGCCGGTTTTAAAGATAGGGGATATTATAGATTTTTTATAATTTGTTGGGAATATGCCTTTAGTCATACTGAGATTAATAAGGTGGTTTAGTGGTTTCAGTAGATACATTTTCATTGCTTTAAGAATTTTCACAGAAATGTGGTCAAAACCTGGAGAGGATCCGTCTTTCATGCTTTCTATTACAAGTTGTATTTCAATTTCAGTAGTTTTTTTAAAAGTGGATAGCGTATTTTGTTTTTGTGTATTAGTTGTTATAGGTTTTGGTGTGTGTGAAGATTTAGAGATTTTTTCAGCGAGATTATTTCCTACTTTAGAGAAATAAGAATTAAAAATGTTTGCTGTTAGTTTTGGGTCTTTGGATACATCTATGATATTATTTTCATGTTTTAAATATTTTATAGAATTATTTTTTTTCTTATTTTCAATTGCATAATTTACCGTTTTCCAAATAACTTTCAGATTGTTTCCTGAAGTAGAGATCATTTTTTTAAAGTAGTCGTCTTTACTTTTTTTAATTAAAGCTGTTAATTTATTTCTATATTTTTTGAGAACTATCTTAGCATTTTCATCGTGTGGATTTTTAATTGTATTTTTATATAGCCTTTCTTTTTCTCTAATAGATTTTATTAGGCCACAAGTGATCCAAGGTTTTATACGTCTGAATTTTGAATTCGTGTATAGTGAGACCTCTGTTGTGGAGGTTTCAATATGATCCATAAGTTGTTTTTCAAACATATTTGAGCATTTTTCGACATCGTTAGATTGTAATATAGTACACCAAGTTTCTGCTTTCAATTTTTCCTCTAAAGTGGCAATATTTGTTGTTTTTTTAATAGTAATTGGAGCCTTTATTTGTGATTTCATTTCATTTTCATACAATAATAAGCAAGTGTGGTGGTCAGTAATATTCGTTTGCCAAACCATTGTTTTAATTTTATATAGGTTTTGTAATTTTATGTTTACCCAAATATGATCTAAACAAGACGATTTTTGTCCGTGTACTTCTCTAGTATTATTGTTTATGCATGATTTAAAATCTAATTCAGTCATACAATTTAGGTACTCATTTTTGAAAATATTTTCGGATTTTTCATTAATGTTAATATTATCGCCCGCGATAAAACAGGTTTTATTTTTAAGCGGTAGTAAGATATTTTTTAGTTGAGTTATAAAATGTGAAATATTTGATTCGTGTGTTCTGTAAATGGCAATAATGTGATAAATATATTTATCAAGTTTAATTTCGATCTGAATACAGTTAGTCAGTAATATTGGGTGTTCTAAAATCGTGACAATACTGAATTTGGTGTGAACGAATATTGCGATTCCACTATTTTTATTGATATTTATTTTAGTCGGGATGTATGTATAGTTAGGAAGCTGAAAAGCTGGTGACTCATCATTTGTAAATGTCTCTGTTAATATTATACAGTCTGGTTGAAATATTAGGTTATTGATTTTAATAATAAATTCATCAAAATTTTGGAAAATACTACGAATATTTTGGTGTAATATGAATAAACCGTTAAATTTGTGTGGGAAAAATTCATTACATGTCTCTGTGCTTGCACATTCGTATTCATGGATTTTGTAGAAGTTTTCTATTTGGCTAGCTATGAAATCATCCATTTAAAATTAATTGAGTTGAGAGTTTCTATGGATATTACAATTTTATACTGAGTCGTAATAGTTTTTGGTTTTGCAATCTTTAATATACAATTTTTCCAATTGTAAGATGTAATGTTTGGTAGATGATCGGTTGGAGATTTTTTAGTTTAGTTTGGTTAAAATTAGAGTGGTTTATGCATTCGGGGGAGCGCGGCCGGTCTAGAGATTTACATATCCAATATTCTTTACATTCATTCTGATGTTGATTAATAATTAATATAGTAATAAAAGTGATTATAATATAATTAGGACACAAGAAATATATTTGTTGTTCGTGGGACATATTATTTGTTTGTATTTCATTATGTTGGGATATTATATTTAAAGAGTTATTTGTGTGGAATACTTTGAAATCTTGAGAATTATTGAATACATGTTCTTCGTTATAGGGTGGTTCAAAATCAATATTTAGTAGTGAGTCCATTTGTAATAGTTGGAGTCATCTATGCAGTAGACAGTTAAAAAGAATGTAACCAGTTAGATTATGGGCTGTAAGTCACTGACATGTTTAACGTTTATTATTTTTGAAGTATGGTCAGAGTTCTTTTTTGTGAGTATTTTGTTATTTTTAAACCAAGTATAGAGATAATTATTATCTTTAGCTTTTTGCTTTGTCTTCCACAGCAGCTCTTTAAAGTACGGGGTTAATAGTTCGCCTACAAATATATTCTTCTCTCTAGCGTTCTTGCGGGAGTTCAGAACTCTCTGCTGAGCATCCTCATCTTGAAGGTGAACTTTATATATATTTATGTTTATGTCGGACTTTCTGTCGGTTTTATTAAGTTTCAAAATGATTTCTTTTTCATAAGAGTCTCCGTCCAGAAATTGAAAACAAAAATGTTTTAATAGACTGCTTGTCCAATTCAGTTGACAATAGTTGGAATAAATC
This sequence comes from Limnephilus lunatus, assembly GCA_917563855.2. Lineage (NCBI taxonomy): Eukaryota > Metazoa > Arthropoda > Insecta > Trichoptera > Limnephilidae > Limnephilus > Limnephilus lunatus. The sequence continues at coordinate 51,813,293 of OU830592.1, forward strand.
TTAAATTATAAAATTAAAGAGATAATGCTGTGAGGGCTTCCCGACAATTGCCCGGCTTTCGTCCGTGTAGTTTTAATTCACAAAAACCCTAGTTGATTTTACATCGTCACCCTGTGATCTGAAGAAGAAATGAATAGAACATGGTTAAAAAAAATAAGCCTAACTTACAGAACTAAACTCTACAGAAGTTTTGCCAAAAGCATTAGATATCGTACAACCTGAAAACATTCATGTAAAGAGTTGCAATTTTTAAATTTTATTTTATTTTTTATTGTTATTAAGTTTAATTGTAAACCCCCATTTTTATTTTTAATTGTTTCACATATTCAATAATATTATTATTCAATTTATAAAAACAGTTTAAGTTCCGCTTTGTAATTATTATCACGCGTGACAGCTGTTTCGCCTTCTGAAGGCATTATCAAATGTCAGTTTCAAAAGGCGAAACTAAACTAAAAAAATAATTACATAGCAGAACTTTTTTATAAAAAAAAACTATTTTTATAAATTGAATAATAATACAATAAAAAATATATAAAAAACAAAAAAATCGCAAATATGATCAAATAAAATTTGGTTTTTGGAAGATAAATGGAAAATATTGAAAAGAAAGACGAAACACTATTTTCCAACTTTCTATTAGTCTGTATAGGTAACGCAACGAAAGATGAGCACAATAAAAATGCTTAGAATTGATGTATTGGTCTATCTGTGTGAACGTCAAGCGACGCCCAATAATAGATAAGGTTCTCTGTCTTGCTTACGCTCACTTATTGTAACTAGTTAGAAGAGAGGCAAGTTTTAACGACACCCTTACGGACTGCACTTATGGGGTGTCCTATTCATTCAGTTCGTAATTTGATTTAAACATACGTGCCACCTACATATCGCAAGTGAAATAATTATTAATTTTTAAATTTGAAATAATAAATAGTTTTCATTATTTTTAATTCGAATCTTTATTAGTAGATTTATAGAGTGTTTTTAAAGTGTGCAAGTGTAATATTTATTACGAAATCATGGAGTCCTGTTTCAAAACGGGACGTGGCAAATCACTGATTGGACGCATGAATGACTTATATGATTTGACGTCTGAGGCCACTGGAGTATCGCAGACTAGTATTCGACGTATCGTAACTGGAGTGGCAAAGGAAGCAGAGACACAACCGTCGTCATCGTCAACTCAACGACCAACATTCAGCACACCAGGGAAGAAACGACGCAGACTATCAACCAAATCAGATGTAGATGATTTCGATAAGGAAGTTATTAGAAGATGTGTCTATGATTTTCATGTAGTTCATAAGTCTTTGCCAACGATGAAAAAGATTCATAGGGTTCTGAAAGGAGACATCGACTACGCAGGGTGTATAACTACGTTAAGGAATGTCATGATAATAATTATTAAATTCGAATAATTATTCTCGTGACCTATTTAACTTTCACCTGGCCGCTCGTGTTATTTGTTGAACCGCCTTTGGTTTTATTTTTGCGGGTGGCAACATTAGTTTCTAGTTTCCGGACTTTTTGAATATCCGCCGTTACGGCAGCCGACGGATATTCGACTCGTCACTTAGGTGTTAGTTTTTTACAAGTTTTTAACATGGGATAATCCCTTATATTGATATTTTATTATTTAAAACCACGAGCCGGATCATTAAAGATGATTTTTGATAAACGCGACCCGGAGTAATTAAGCGGGCGTTACGGCTGTCGGTGGGAGAATGACTTGTGCCACGCGATGTTCGCATTGACATAAATCCGCGTAATCGTTTGTCGAAGAGTGACATGAAACGCGACGGAACACCTTTGTGCCCTTGCCTGCCGTCTGCCTCGAGTAGTTGTGGCAAATTCCTGGCGGAAAGCCTTTGACGTGGCTCTTGCCTTGTGCTTGACAAATGCCCAGAGTCCCTTGATGACTTCAGCCGGAATCCTGGTCATCCGGTGGAACCTGCTGCCCGGCTGTCCGGATAGCCAGAGTCAGCGGGATATGCGCTGGCGATTTGCAGTTGGCGCAGTTGCGTCCCATGGATGCGCTCCCCGATTACTTTCCCACGTCTTCGCGGCGACAGTTCAAATAAGCGTTCTTGAGTGTTAGAATTATTTCAGGAAACATGACTTGGTCCAACAGGTATGCGATTTGCTTTTTGTTTCATTGTTGATTTGGTCGGCCTTACCGGTGTTGTATTGGGGTAATTGAAACCCCCTGGCTATATGTTTTTTTTGAAATACACAATTAATATTGTTATTTAGTAAAGAACTCTTTTATTTCAAACAAAAAAGATAAACCTAATCATGCTGGGGAGAATCCCGTATTTCCATCCACAATCCTGAGGAGACTCGCTTGCTCTACCTATTTATGTATAATACTGTAAATGGTTCCCCGGAACTATTTACGTTACAGGAAAGTTGTTCACAATTTGGGTTTTCGATGGAGAAAGATGGAAACAAATCGAAAGTTGCTTATTGAAAAAAATGATATCCGACTTAAACGCACCACATATCTCACTAAATTAGAAGAATACAGGAATGACGGACGTCCAATTGTGTATTCTGATGAGACATACATTCACAGTACACCGAAAAACAATTAGGTACCTATAAATTTCGATTGCCGTAATTTCGTAATTTCGCTAGTCGTTAATATATCATTGTTTCCATCGTTACACTACGAATGTATTTATTAAACGTGTTCATAAGATTTGGTTTTGATGAGCAGTTAGAACAAGTTTAGTTTGATGTGTGACACATCATTTCCCGCGCAGAACAATACGAGAGTAATGAGTAATGACTAAAAATCTCTCATGTGCTTTTTTTGTTCTTGCACTAATTACTGTCTATTTCTAGAAGAGTAAATAAAGAAGTTTAATGACGTGAGCACGAGACACCAAGTTCCCTCTTGTGACTAATCATGTGAAAATTTCTATTATTTATTTTCTCAAACACGTAGTAAGAAAATCTACTAAATACATGTTACCAGATTAATTCGCTCTAAAGCCTTCCTCTTATAGTGAGCACTTTTAGGCCCCGTCCTTAGAAAAGTACGATATATATTTATATTAAAAAAAATGATTAAAAAAAGCATTTGGATTCAAATTACAAACGACCGTTTTATGTTGGATACCTCACAAAAAATGCCAAAGTTGCCTCTTAAATCACGCAAAATTGAATTATTTTACGTCCTGTACAGGGTGTTAGGGGCGCACTTGACTTACTGTAACGAGTGATTCCTGACATTATTTGGGGTAAAAAATGGATACAAAACTTTGATCTCCTATAAACTCCTGTAGCCCCGCTGTGATTTGGATTTCGGATGAAACGGAAATGACGTTACTGCACCTGCGACGCATCAACCGCGCTCATTGGCTGCTTTGATTATGATGTCACTTTTAAAAGTTCCTATTGGTTGAGATATGAAACGGAAATAACGCTAGGTCTGTGCTCATTGGTCGCTTTGATTATGACCTCACTTTTCAGGTATTGGTTGAGATTGTTTTGGTAAAGTTTCGCTTCTACCGCGTGTAAACTGCAATGAATTAAAAAAAACTTCCAGATGTTGTCACTGTTCACTCAGCAGAGAAACCACCCAATCTCTTGCCTCCCCCCAAATGTCCTATACCTACTATTTTTTTATGTTTCGTAGAAAAAAAACCAAGAAACATTTTTTTTTTTTCAAAATTTTTTCTTTATTCATTAAATATAAAAATAGGGTTACATTACTGGATTTTCGACCACCATGCTAGGCTGATGCCCGTGTTATGGTGGTCGATATGCTTGTCAAGTACGTCCCTTAACACCCGTATACCATAGTTAAAAAAAACAATTAAATAAAATAGCACATATCCGTACTACTCGTAAATTTTTGCTACAACTATCGTATTAAACAAATATTATTTAGCCGACGTTTCGGACAGCGTTGCAGTGTCCATCATCAGGGCAGATCCCGTAGATCCGACGATGTGAACACGGCATAACACCCCCAAAACAAACAACGAAAATGCTTTTGGCCGTGAAAATCTAAAAACTTATCCACATATTATTCAGTTTGGTTGGGTATTTTGGCCTCAAAAGTTTTGCATGAAAAATACCCTAACAGGGTCCACTAACTTATCCCTTCCTTTTTTTCTGCTTTGCGGTCTTCTTGGTGAGATTTTAGTTTGCATAAAATTGGTTCTACGACAACTCAGAATCATCCAATTTCAAGTTTCATGATTCTGATTTGTTCGGTCATCACAAAATTATAGTCATGTTGACAAAATCAATTTTCAAAACCTTATTATAAAAAATAATTTATCACCCCATTTTCCTTCGGGAGTAAGTAAAGAGGTTAGATGGTTATAATGTTGAGGCGCCCACCACTTGTTTCATTCACATTCATGCCGCTTACGTTGCGCACTCTTCTCTCTATACATTTGTTATGAAAAGAATTCATAACATGATTTATTTAGTCACTGGTTTTATTATTCTAGTGGTTTATAGGGCTTTATTTTTTTTGTACGCTGGTAACTTTTTGGGAGAGAGTTTCTGTTTCCGGACTTCTTAAATGTACGACGAAGGGAAGAGCGTCGTATATTTGACAGTCGGTTTGAAATCCTAAAATTCCATTTAGTCCAGTAACTTTATACATCATAGTATGCGTTAAATCCGGTAGTTCTGATTTTTTGCAGGCTTGTTTATAATGTTGGCCTAATGAATAATCCAAGTTTTTGACCTCGACCGCCGAACGCAACTTTGTCAAAAATCAAAAAAACCGCGAAAAAATCGTTATTTTTTCAAATTTTGGCGATTATAACCCTAAAGGACTAGTTTTTGAAAAAACTTTTTTATAACGTTTTTAAAGTAGACTAAATTTTCTACAATATAATACTAGAACTGTCTCTGTAGACTTAATAGTTTTTGAGATTAAGCCTTTCAAAGTTTGTGACCTCGAGCGCAAATCGTGAAAAAATCGTGTTTTTTTTCAAATTTTGGCGATTATAATCCTAAACAACTAGTTTTTGAAAAAGAATTTCATAAATATTTTTAAAGTAGACTAAATTTGCTACAATACGATATTAGAATTGTCTCTGTAGACGTAATAGTTTCCGAGATTAAGCCTTTCAAAGTTTATCATTTTTTTCGAACTTCGCAATTTTTTGAAATATTTTAGTCACTCGAATAACTTGGTCGGGTATATGGTCAGATATGACCATTGAGCAAGTACTGATGAAATCTATGAAAAGCTATGGAGGGCTCACCCGAGGACGTGGTATGACTGACAGTGTACTCTCTCGATGGACATTAGGCATGGTGTATCAACATAATATCTGCCATGAAGTGGAAACATACTGTGAGGTTACTACTGCAACAACTGAACAACATGTTTACATGTGACCATCTCGTATCACCAGAGATGAATCAGATACTGAAAAACTCTGTAAATGGTTTGCACAGCACCCTCCATTCCTTACAGTAGATTTCATTATGTCCATCAGCAGTGGCCTGGTTGGAGAATCTAGTGTCAACAGCCACATGGCTCTAGAGATTGGGAGAGAATCGATGCTAAAGATGGTTGGCCAGAACTTCCAGGAAGTGAAATTCAAACGTAAAAACAATGTGGTGTCCCTTTCTTCAGCTGTAGGAACTATTACTGTTGGCAATAAACAGGTAACTGTTGATCCTCTAACACTGTTTCACAGGTTGTGTATCTTAAAACAATCGGATGAAGAATTGCGAGAGTTCTTCACTTACAAACTGTCACCAATCTCAATGTCATTGTTCTCTGAAGAGGGGTTGAGAAAGGGCACAAAATCCACCTTTTATTCAGTATTTGAACCTGTAACCTTAAATGAGAAGTAAGGTTTAACGATGTTTGTAGTAGTGGATGGAGGGCATCTACTTCACATAGTTGTGTGGCCTCGAAGCTCATCATTTGGTGCGATAGCTGACAGATACATACAGTACATTACTGCTCACTATGGCTCAAATGTGGCAGTAGTTTTCGATGGTTACCCCGTAGATGCTGTACAGAAAAACACAAAGAGCTCTGAGCGTCTTCGAAGAGCCAAATTACACTCATCACGAGAGGTAATAGTTGATGAGAAAATCGTGGCACAGGTTCCTCAACAGAAATTCTTGTCAAATGACAAAAACAAGATTCGTTTCTTAAAACTGATGACTACAAAAATGGGAAATCACAACATTCAAGTACTCCAAGCAGAGGAAGATGCTGATAGGCTCATCATCACTACAGCTGTAACTGCTGCCTCTACCTATGATATAGTGGTAGTCGTTGGTGAGGACATTGCCTTGCTGATCATCCTTACTGCGATCTCAAATCAACGTGAAATTTTTTAAAATAAATGTGGAAAAGGCAAAGCATCAGATGTCATGTATTCCAGCATTGCTTCTTCAAAATCCTCTTTGAAAACAGAGCTTTTCCTCTTCATCCATTCCTTTAGTGGTTTTGACTCGACATCCTGCTTCTTTGGCTTAGGGAAGATACAAATGATGTCCATAGTCGAAAAAAATCCGGACGTTGAAAAGCAAGCTCCGATTTTTCTCGACACCAACTCTACACCTGACGATATAGGAGCAGCGGGAGAACGAGTCATAATTGCTCTATACGGAAGCAACCCCAATACTTATAACCTTGACGAGCTGCTGTATTAACTATTCGCCAGGGCTGCGACGAAAACCAGCTTCAATCTAGCCAGGTTACCTCCTTCACGAGACTCTGCTCGTTTTCACTCCTTGCGGACATACCATCAGGTAAAAATTTATCCTTGCATCAGTTACATATCATTCATGATTTTTTTATTCTCTATTTATTTATTAGGCGTGGTTGGGAGTCACACTGAACCCTCTCAGATGGTTGTTGTGGGGCTGCATCTCAACAGATGCAGCCCCACAACACCTCTTGCGGATGATTTCTTGCGGCTGCACGAAGGGTTATGGGAACGCGTGCAGCTGCAGGAAAGCAGGATTAAAATGCTCATCAGTCTGCAGGCACTGTAGCGGGGCCTCTTGTGACAATATACCTGATGTTGAAGTGATAGGTATCCCAGAAGGCGACGATCTGTCCGATGTCGAAATGGAGGATGACTTGTGGGCACAAGACGTCGACGATTCATCACCATCTCCTGATGGGGACATGCCATCCCAATACTTCGATCCAGATACGGACGAACCTCAACCGGGACCTTCCAAGAGGGCTAAATTAATTTAATTTTTTGATTTTGAATATTACTCAGCTTCCTAACAAATAAACTTATTAACTTTTGTTGTACTTATCTTTTTTAAATAAATAAATAAATAAAATAAAAATATTTTGTTTTTATCGTTTTTACTTCATTATTCGTAGCTTAGCTTAAACATCATCATCCCATCATAAAAGTACAGGGCTTCGATAGTATAATCAGGGTCAAAATTCATTCATACGAGAGAATTGCAATCGTTCGAAAAAAATGATAAACTTTCAAAGGCTTAATCTCGGAAACTATTACGTCTACAGAGACAATTCTCATATCATATTGTAGCAAATTTAGTCTACTTTAAAAACATTTATGAATTTTTTTTTCAAAAACTAGTCGTTTAGGATTATAATCGCCAAAATTTGAAAAAAAAACACGATTTTTTCACGATTTGCGCTCGAGGTCACAAACTTTGAAAGGCTTAATCTCAAAAACTATTAAGTCTACAGAGACAATTCTAGTATCATATTGTAGAAAATTTAGTCTACTTTAAAAACGTTGTAAAAAAAGTTTTTTCAAAAACTAGTCCTTTAGGGTTATAATCGCCAAAATTTTAAAACATAACGATTTTTTCGCGGTTTTTTCGATTTCTGACAAAGTTGCGTTCGGCGGTCGAGGTCAAAAACTTGGATTATTCATTTGGCTAACATTATAAACAAGCCTGCAAAAAATCAGAACTACCGGATTTAACGCATACTACCCCATACATTCAGGCGACAAAGTTACTGGACTAATTAGAATCCGCAATATTAAGTTCGATCCGGTTCGCGGACAGTGAAATGTAACACTAGTATTGACCGAGAAATTGTTATTTCCTTTTTAAACCTGATTTTGGTTGGTTTTTGTTCTGTTCCGCCGATGTGGGTTGTTCTGGAAAGTTCACCGCGTGCCGCAGTTGTCGAAATTACGGGTCATCGCGCAATGTAATCGGGCTTGAGATTACCTACCGTGCTGAACATATGACTTCGGAACTCCTGGTTGTATTCCAGCGATGTCATATTATCCGGACGCGTGTGAAGACGAGAACCTGTTTGTATCCACCAGGCCGAAGGCATCCTCGCTACACATTGACCGAATGTTACCGGCTCGGAACCTGCAGTTTACGGAAATTGAAACCATTTTATTGAGGGAAGCGGTTCTACGGCTTCGCACCTCAGATGAGCGGTGGAAAATTCCCCATGTCTCTGCGATTATTTAAAATTAGATAGCTAGGCCTAAACCTGTCGGTCCGGGGGTGAGTACGATATTTACACTGTTTGATCACTGTACATTCAATCATCTCTAAATACACTTTTTTATACTTACGATGATAATCTAGTTTATACTTATTTATGGTCCACAAACTGGAGGAGAAGCCAGACAGTCCCCACGATCCTTTGAAAAGATAACACGGTCTCATGTCTGAGCTAAGCAAATTCTACCTCTCTTGATAACGGCATTCTACAGGAATCATCTTTAGATTGGCGCGTGGAACGTTAAAATGTTTTACAAAGCTGTTTCCAAGGGAGGTACGATTTCACCTACTTGTCCATATATAAACAATATGATAAATATTTCTTCCTATCAATTTGTCACCCAACGAATAATTCCCCTATCACATTCTTGGGGTGTACCTATGCAACTTTTATTCCATTATCCTTCATTTGACTTCACCTCTGTGGTCGAGGGTAAGGCACTCGACTAGCAATCCGAAGGTCGCTGGTTCAAATCCTGACGTGTGCTGCTTAATTTGTATTATTTCACAATAAATTAAATAAAAATATTAAATAGCGTATTTGAGGCATGTTCCAGAGTAGAAGATACACTCAGTAATGCCCTGGTGTAAGACCACCATTCATAATTGAAACGTTGCTTGAAGTGGCTTTAGCCGTGTTTAGTGACCAGAACACATTAGCTAGGCATCTCCCCACCTACCGCTTCCCCATCTACTTCCCCTCCCCTATACCTTGAGTCTCACAACAAACCCCCAGTTGGGGATGTCATAGTCTTACTGGCTCCAGACGGGAGTAGTTGGGACACTTGTGCGGTATTCACATAATAAAAATAGATGAAAAATTCTAGTGCATAATATTCTTTCATTTCACCATTTTCTGAACCATGTGTCTTTTATGTAACACTTTCATGGTATAATTACATACTATTATCAATTTCAGAGGCGAGTATGAGTACCGCCGCCCCGGAAACCATTTATTGGATAACCGACACCTTTTTACTCCAAGTGGTTCACATTTTTTTTATTTTTTTTTATTGTAAAACCTCAAAAGAGTCTCAGCTGCTCCCGTCTGGAGCCAGTGAGACTATGGCATCCCCAAATGGGGTATGTTGTGAGGCTAAATGTAGTGGGGAGGGGAAGGAGACGGGGGGAGATGAAGGTGGGGAATTACCTGGTTATTCAAATCTGTTCACCAAACACGCCAAACTCCTTTTAAAGTTTCAACTCTGAATGGTGGTCTTACACCCGGGCGATACTGATAGTATCTTCCACTCTGGAACGTACCGCAAATACACTATACATTATTTTAGATGAATTAATTGTGGAATAACACAAATTATTCAAATAAAAATTATTTTTCCACGCCGGGATTCGATCCCGTGACATTCGGATTGCGAGTCAAAAGCCTTACCGCTAGACCACGCCAGCCGTCGGATGCCGCATAGTAGGGATGACCGGTTTGGGAGTGAGGTTTTGAGGTTTTTCCAGATCTTGGTGGCGGATGCGCCCGCCCACCAGCTGCATGGTGGGCCGGATCAGGAGAGGCCGATTAAGAGAGACCCTATGACAACTCCAACATGAAACTCTCGATCCATACACCGCGGTGGGGGGGATGGATTCATATGTCACTCCTATGCACACTGACCTCCAGATTCATATTCCTTCATACCTTTTTTCTTTTCCAGACGTTCCTCTTCTTCCTTTACTTAAAAAGACCTCCACATAGCATCCCCACGGATGGCAGAGCCTCCTGTGTGCAGTTAATACAAAAATTGACAATTTTTTTTAATCTTGTTGAATAAGCGTGATTATATAAGTGATTGCTCGTAATATTAAATCATGTAAATATTTTAAACCGATAGCAATAAAATTTAGTAATATATATTTAGGTACTTTTGAATTGTATTTGGTTATAGTTTTAGGTATGTTAGAATGGTTCCATGACAGTTTATCAACCGACAATTGCCCCCCCGGCGTACTTATAAACAATGTGCAGTCGGTTTAGGGAAAATACTGTCTATTCACTTATACAAATATAACTAAGTAACCCCAAAGGGATGTGCAGAGAGGATGTACCGCCGAATAACAAAAGTGTAAAACATATTTTCATTCAAACGCATCAAAGAAAAATCTGCTTCTGTAAATACTGTTTAAACCAGCGCATAAGTACAAAAAATCGACACTATATGTATAATATAAATTCGTTTATATTCATCATCACTCTTGGCTCTACAACCCCTGGTGGGTCTTGGCCTCTTCAAGAGTCTTCCTCCACTCATCACGGTTTTGTGCCAACTCTCTCCAGTTTAGAAGCTCCAAGGTAGATATGTCTTTGTCGTTTATATTCATCATACTAACTTATAATTATAGATATTTTTGAATTCGATGATTTTACGTTTGAAAATGGTAAATAGTGCACAAAAAATTATAATTTTACAGTAAATATCATTTCGGGGGGCGAACTGTTAGCAGATCAACTGTCGGGTAAAGGTTAGAACATGTTAATTCCTCGTATGCATTTCCATCTAGATATATTTCTTATAAAATATTATTATGCATGTTTTGTCGTCTCGAAGTGGTTGGTTCAGCGCCGGCCCGCTAGATGGTGTTAGTTGTGAAAAATCAAAATCTGGTGACAGATATTTTCCTCTCACGAGTTTTCTTGCAGATTCGTTGTTTACCAATTTATTTTAAAACATTATTAATATTGGGTCCACCTGCTAATTGACAAGACTTGAGACTCTTGATTTTGAAATGTTGTTGATACAAGTAGTTGATTTGGCCCATTTGATCATCCATCTGGACGAATAATTTTTTAAATGAAAACAGATGTAAAGAAAAAATAAGTTTTTAGGTGACCTGTTTTCATTGGCAGTTAATTTTAAAAGGGAAACCGTTAAATTCATGAAAGTTTGCGTGGATTACATTTTTATTAAATGTACTAGGGCGAAACCGGTGACAGTTTGAATTAGTCATTAGTGTAATTAAAATCAGTTCCAATTTTAAAAATGACACAATTAAAATAATTTTCTGTTAAAAAATAATAAAATAAATTTTCTGTTTGGCAGGTAGGTACTTTTAACTTGTCTGAATTTTTCACACAATTTTGAAAATGACTCTCGCTCGAATTCAAAGCCAATTTGAGTTCATTGAACCAGAGTTTCGCAGAACGTACAGAAAACAGAAAATAATATTTTTTAATTAAATGAAAACAATACAAGCGAAACTCAATTGAAAATCTGAAAACACAAAAATCGGAAAAAGATATTGGCACCTCTGGGACTCGAACTCAGGACACCTCGCTTTCCGGGCAAACGCGCATCCACTGCGCCAAGGTGTCGATATCCAATACAGTCATTCTTAACCATTCAGAACCACCCACATCATCTTCATTTTCTTAACGCATATTTTATTGGCTGCTACGAGTATCTTTATGTAAATTGCAAGATTCAAACCCGAACTAAATATTTTCTAGGGTCTGGATAAATATTATCTATTTTATTGAATATGCGACATTTATTGACTTTTCTGCAAGTCTAGGATGAATATTTCATTTTATCTTTATAAGTAAACAAACCTCAAATTGTAAAATTTAATTAAATGAAGATTGCGATTTCCATCATCCCCAAAGTTGGCATCAGCGGCTCGAGGGGAATTATTTTTCTCAGGGCCTCTGTGTGGAGCTAACATACTTTTACTTTTCATATCTATTTTTTTATTGCAAATTCATTGTTACGACTGTCTATGTAAAACTTCTTTGCGCCAACCCCGGCATTTTCTGGCGATATATTAGGATACGCTAACCTTTGTTTTTTTCTGGCTATATATTAGGATGCGCCAACCCCTGTTGGTTCCTGGAGACGAATTAGGATGCGACAACCCTTGTTTATTTCTGACGACTAATTAGGATGCACCAACTCCTGCTTGTGTCTGACGAGATAGTAGGGTGTGCCAACCTCTGTTTGTTTCTGACGAGATAGTAGGATGCGCCAACCCTTGCTTGTTCCTAGAGACGTATTAGGATGCGATAACTCCTGTTTGTTCCTGGAGATGTATTAGGATGCGCCAACCCCTGTTTGTTTCTGGAAAAGTTTAGGATGCGCCAACCCCGTTAATTAATATATTTTTTTAAATAGAATACAACCACTTTTTTATTTGTTTATGGTGACGTGTTAGAATGCGCCAACCCCTGTTTAACAATTATTTTTTATAATTTAAATAGTACCAGGTAGATTTTTTGTACAGCCAAATAAGACACAGTAATAAAATGTGATCTGTTGAAGTTTATTTCAATTCACACAGCCATTTAATGTTCATTTCATGTAAGTTAGTAAGTAGGTATTATTTTATGAGATATTTTTTAATACATTCAGTTTTACTGAAATAATATTTTCACGTAGAGCAGACACCAAATAAAAAATCCATTTATTTTTGAAGATTTGCCAACTACATATATTTCTATTGAACTATACTTTATAAATATTTTGAAAAGCATTCACGTAATTAACATAGAAATGATGCCCACACTTAAATCAGGCTGTGTATGAATAACCAAATGCTAATTATTACAGTTTAATAGCTTCAATTTGATTCGTTATACAATCTTTCAGTTTGCGGATATGATGATTATGAAATATTTTATCATTTAAACATGAAGTAAAAAAGAATTATGCTACTATCAGATCTACCAAAAAGCTGGGAAAAAGAAAAATAAATATACGCAAGTTTAAATTTAAATTTAAACAAACTTTTATTACAACAATGTTATTAAAGAACAAATGTGTTAACTTATAAAATAACTAATTTCGTAATGTAAGAATAAACATGATGACTAGTATTGTAATGTAAAAATAAACACAATGACTAGTATTGTAATGTAAGAATAAACATGATGACTAGTATTGTAATGTAAAAATAAACACAATGACTAGTATTGTAATGTAAGAATAAACATAATGACTAGTACTGTTAGTTAGTTATGTAAAAATAAATATAATAAACGTTTACGAATATTTGTTAAGTTAATCAGTTTATTCAATTATATCCGAGAGACATTAACATGGATGATACCAAAATAAAACATTTTTTTAAATAAATAGTAAAAAATATCAAACATTTACTTTTGGAATGTGACAAAACATTTCGTACTTTTTTAAAACAAGTATAATTTATCTACGCTTCATTAAGGCTACATAAAATAAATAAATATTAATCTAACCTTAAAATGTTACATATTAAAATAAAACATTTTAGTAATAAATTAAACATCAGTTTTAAACATTAAAATAATATAAAGCTTCCAGAGACTATAAATTTAGTTACTTTTTTCAGACAGATATATAATTTATAAAAAATAAAGAACATTTATTTTTATTTACCGATAATACTGAGAGTAGATTTATATTCAAATATAATGTTATTAGGATATATTTTAATTTATTAATAGGATTATTCTGCTCAATTGCCCTCAAGCGATTAGTTTTAGCGGTAATATCGAAGGATTCAGAGCAAGAACAGGTGAGAATACTTACCACTGGTTACTAAAATACTACTGGTACAAGAATAAACAGAATAGATATCCAATTAATCTCAGCGATAGTCCTAATACACAACTTAATAGAAAACCTCCATAAGCCCACCGTAGAAAATTATTAATCCCAATTAAACTTGTTAACAAGTTACCAGCCTACAAAGGGTTATTGATATTATTGTAATAATTTTCTACAAATAATAATCTATCGTACTTCAATTAATAAAATAATAATTTCATTTAAGTAAGAAAAAAAGTTAATGAAACCTTGAAAAAAAATTAGTGATATCAAAACAACATGTTGTATTTTGTATTAGAGAATGATGAAAGTTGTAATAATTTAATAATTGTCGCGATATTTCAGTGTTTATCAGAAGATCCCGCTTAAATAAAAATGTAATAACATATTTTTCGTTTGTTGTTCTAATACTATTTCATAATTTGAATTCCGTAAGTATTCTCACCTTTTTTATATTCATAAACATATTCAAGTAAACGGGACTAAGTCAGGTTGAAAGCTTAACCATTAAATTAACCTTTATACACATTATTTATTCTAGCTTTATATCCTTATTCCTCTGCGTCTTCCATCTCTTGGTTGGCCCTGAAATCTCTCTCTGTTTGCTGAAAAGAAAAAAGAATAAAGATTTTAAAACAGGGTATTAAAAATTATTGCATTCATTCATTAATAATTCATCTTCACGAGGTATCCGTGGGATTAGAAGGACGCTAAGTTGTTTTGCTCATTCTATTCCAGACCGTCATCCAATTTAGATGTTAGTTCGCCATAGCAGTTTTATAAACATTGGTGTGGCAATCTAATGTATTCAGCGAAGAACTGAGTATTATAATAAAAGAACTATTCGCAACCAAGCTATCTATCTCTCACACTAAAAACTTAATAATATTGGAGCAGCCAGTGAAATTGTAGGTTAGCTGAAAAATATTTATCAGAATTTAAAAAAAAGTATTTAACATGCTGGAAAGCTTTTTGATCATTATTGTAAAAGAGTCTAAGCTGATAAAACAATTCAAGTAAATGTATTCATCATTTCTTATCTTCTCGTTTTTATTCCAAATGAACAATTATAATGTATAGAATAGCAAGATTAATAAAAGAAGTTAAATACTAATATCCAATATAAACTTAACTTAAGATGTTCAATAAACTTAAACAGCATTCTAGATTTTGATTAAAAGTGAACCCCAAGAAAATACTATCATAATTGTGCTACCAAGATCTACACTAACACTTAAAACCTTCGAACGAAAACATACACAAATCTATTTTTGGGTCTTCTTCTAAAATCAAGAAAAGACTTCTTCTAAAATTAAGATTTGAATGGGTTGCTTCAAGAAAACTTAGTTATAGATAAGTTGAAAAAATATTTTAAGACTATTTTACCACCTGCGAACAAACCAATAATAATAAAAAAATACTTAGGACGATAAAACAACTAGTACTAACGTTTGGGTGCATACATGAACCCTCACCAAGAACTTTGTGACTAAATAATGGTCACCACACAAATAACCATGAAAATACGATGTTTCAAGTTAGAAAGACGAATGAGCGGATTAGCAGCAAGGCAAAATTCGCGACCCACGGAAGACGTCCTAGAAGAACTGCCAGCTTTGGAAAGCAGGAATCTGTAAAACTGTACATTTGAGGAAGGCTTATAAACTTAGCCGAATGCCAAAAGACGCCGGAATATGAAGAATGTTATGTGGGTCTCTAATTGAGAAACTCTTGGAAATATTTTAAAATATGTCGATCGTCCAGTTAATTAGTCAGACATCTCCACAAAATCGAAATTTGAGTAGATGATGTAAAAGTGCACCCTCTATCTGGTACATTACTCATAAACACCACTAAATCAATTACAATTCAGACACACCTCTAGTGAAATAAACAAACAAAAAACATGTTTTCTGGGTTACCAGTAGGAAAATTCAAAATGTTATAGTAATGTACCGGACGGTTACGCTCCCCGTTGTTATTTTATACCATATTTAGTATGTAAAACACAGACACGTGCAAATAATATTTGATTTACGGTGAGCATTCGAATATTGGTTTTTCATTATCTCAAAATTTAATATTTGGAACGACTGATATTTGCTGGACCTATTGTGTGGGCATTTATTAAAATTGATATTGTATTTTCAAGTAGAACAATTAGTGAACGAAGGACATAAGAGTGGACTGTATTGAGTTGCCTGTGGATTTTTGATAGACAATTATTAATATCGCTGTGATCGGAATGTTTGATGCACGTGTATTGTAAACTTTACTGGGCACTTGATTCCCAGCTCACTGCAATCATTATAATATTCAAAGGCATTGCTTTTCCATAAAACTAGAATCTCTTTGATCCACGTCACATGAACGCGTTATATTGCTTTTTGATGAATTCTAGTTTTATGCTTAATGCATAATGCTTTCCGAGTACCTATACCTATATCTAGTTTTGAAATGAACTAGCTAAAATTGGAAAAAGTATTCTTTGGATGTATGCGAATCCTAAAAAATGACCGAAATCATCGATCATCTCACTTTGAAATGAAAATAACGCTGTGAAACAGGTGAAGGGAAGTTCAATTTTAAATTGCAGGTTGGAGATGATTTCAGAATAAAATGTATCGATTAATGCTTTTTGAACAGTCCAATAACTTGTTAACATTTAAATAGCGGCAAAACAATACAACTAACTGATAATATACAGGGCCAAAATCAATGCAAAACTTTAAAGATAAAGACCATGTCCCCTAGTCTACTATCTTTTAAGTTTGACAAACGGCACGTTTTCGAAACTTGGTGGTTGATTAAGTTTATCACAAATGGCTAAAAATGGTAGTCAGTAAATATTATGTGATTATTATCTAGTCTAGCGACTAAACGTTATCCCGATAGTTACCTACTGACCTACCAGTTTTAGCCATTTGTGATAAACTTAATCAACCACCAAGTTTCGCAAACATGCCATTTGTGAAACTCAAAAGATAGTGACTACGCCCCCATTTATGTTTTTAATTCAATTCAATTCAATTTCATTTATTTTAAAAACATTACAAATTTACAATTTCAAAAGCGTTTTTAAAGAAAAATTTTTTTTTAGATGAAATAAACAGATTTAGACTAACAGCAACAAAGCTTGCGGTTGGAATTGTGCTACATTGATGTTAAACTTATCGATATTCGAGGTGATTCTATTTAACAAAAAGATAGCTTTCCGAACTAGCATAACCAGTTTTAATTTATTAATTATGCGGGTATGGGTACCGCCTCCCCGGGAACCATTTATTGGATAACCAACACCACTACCGTAGGTCACCCCGAGTAGTTCGCTACATTTGGTGATTTAGCAGAGGTTCATGAAGTGAGGTTTGTCTAGGTCTTGGAGGCGGTTACGTTTGCCCACCTACTGTGGATTGGGATAAACTTGTTGAGGAAGACATTTTGTTGCAACTGTACTTACTCTCTTGACCCATCGCCTTTCACCATAATGGGAGGGATGAATTCAAATGTCTGTTACTCCTGGACACACTGACCCCCAGATTCCTACCCCTCCTCTTTCATTTTTCCTTCCCAGAACTTAATCTTCTTCCTTTCCCTTTAAAAACCTTCCACACAGCGTCCCCAAAGATAACATATCATAATGTGATTCAAGTAATTAGTACTGACCTCATATGGTACCATGAAGAGGTCAGACCTCCTTCCGAAACGCAGCCTCATAGATGGAGTCCTTGTGTCCTTCCTCAGCAGAGAGTTGTCTTCCATTTCCTTCATAAAATAAAATATTTATTCGATTACAAAATTCTGCTCAAAATGTAATCATTTATATAATACCTACACATCTTAATAATATTTTTAAATTCGAATCATTTCGATGAAAGTTTTTAATGGAATGAACGTATTAGGTATAACATTATCCCGAAATAAAGTTGTTAGAACTTCCTCGTGTGTGAATAAAAAGATGCCATATTTAATTTGTGAAGATCCTGGAAGTTGCTTGTGTCAGGATTTCAGAAAATTCAGGAGTGTCGTCTCTAATATTTACGCTCTGCGAAGCGAATTCACGTAATTACTTTCGTAATATATCGCTGTAAGTCGGTTTTTATAAAACTTTACAAAGCACGATTTAAAAACGAAAAATTAATAAACATCCAACAGAGAGCAAAGAAGGATAATGAATAATGTATCTTTTGAGTTTGAAGTTTAAATAATGATATTTGTATATTGTTATATCGTTTCTATTAGATTCTGGAAAAAAGTCCAATGCCATAAAAAAATCAATGAATAAAAAAACTTTAAAAAAGTCCAATGCAATAAAAAATTCAATGAATAAAAAAACTTTTAAAAAGTCCAATGCGATAAAAAAATTAATGAATAAAGAAAACTTTAAAATAGTCCAATGCAATAAAAAATTCAATGAATAAAAAAACTTTAAAAAAGTCCAATGCAATAGTAAAAAAAACAACTTTTTGAACTCGGGTTTGAAATAGGTTTTAATATTTTCAAGGAACCTTGAATCTAATAACGAAGATGATTTTGGATTTTTTAAAAGTTTCCTTCTTGAATTATTATGATGTCACGTAAACCTTCGACCAAATAAAATATGAGACTATCTGTAAAAGTGACATTTCGCCCTTCAACGGTAGATTGTAGATTGTAGAACAAAGTTAAGTATAAAGCATTTTTCAAAAAAAATGTTCAAAGTAAAGAAACAGTAGTGGACTGTATATTATTATCAAATCTGCATAATAGTTGTAATTTCTCATAATTTTGGAACACCGTCTCAGATCACCGCTCCGAATTAGCAATACCCAATTTGGATGTTTTTAAGGAAATCCCTATTAATCTTCCGGATCACATTTATGGAAGCATTCCGGATCACAGTTTCGGATTACCATTCCGGTTTACCATTCCGGATCACCGTTCCGGATTTCCATTCCGTATCACCGTTCTGGATTACCATTCTGGATTGCGGATTGATTAATTAGTATTACGGATGACCATAAAACATATAATATTATGTTGATATCTCGAAATTACCGGCATGGGGAGGATGTGGGGCACGGCCTGTTCGAGGGAGCGGCGACCGAAGCGCATGCGCACAGGAGCGCGGATCTCCCGCTCGGGCATCAGTTCCTCCTGCAGCTCTTCTAGGTCGCGGGCTTCCTGCAAACAACACGATATACCATAAAGTTAGTATAGGCTCTTCGTGGGATATCATCACATAAGGGATGTTCACGGTCATAAGTGATTACTTCATGTGGAACGTGATCACAATGTGTGACCTAATTGTAAAATTAGTTGTAAAATTGGCTTGATGAACATGACATGACCCCAATATATATGTGTTTCTCATCATGTTGATTTGTATGAAAAAATTTTGAATCTGTAGATATAAGATGTAAAATTACAACTCATAAAATGTATATGTAACTTAACCATAGGCACATGTTGACGAGCCAATTCAATTGGCTTAGCAGGACTTGTTTGTGATTTGTATTAATTATTCTTACAATAACAAAAAAATAAAATATTTATGGCTTTTTGTTTTTATGACACCTCGAGTCGAAGAAACGACCCGTTCTCATGAAGCCAACATCAACAAGTTACTGTAAACGGGTGATCCGCTTGTGTCACGGTTCACACGTACACATACGTACGTACGTACGTACGTACGTTTCACGTACGTGCACGGTGCACCAGGGATCAATGCTGCAAGCCCCTTAGAGCAGATTCCATTAAAATACCTGCAGAACAGGCTCAGCATGCCCACATTGCGTCTGTGCATTAGAGATGGCAATCAGACGGATCACCCTCCTTTGCACAGAATCAAGACGGTTTATCAAGAATTTTGGAATTCCAGCCCAGAAGTGGTTCCCAAATTCAATTGTTGGGCGTACTTGAGATTTGTACTGGGATAGCAGCTGGTCACTGTTGAAGAATCTACTAGCCCTGTATAATTTTATGTGTACGATGATCATAGTGCAATCCCATTAGACTGGGAATGCCAAGAGAGGCTTATCTTTATGTGCAGCACTGTGATCATTGACTGTGATTCTTTCTTGTAATGCGACCTCTGTAGAAAAACGGAGGACATGGTGTTATGTTTGCTTGAGTATGGCGTATGACACGTTGCACAAGTATCCACATAACGTAAAATAAAATAACATCATTTAATAAAATGAAGACAATATTAGCGAAACTCAATCGAAAATCTGGAAACAGAAAAATCAGAAAAATATATCGGCACTTCTGAGACTCCAACCCAGGATCTTACGCTTTCCGGGCAAACGCGCTAACCACTGCGCCAAGGAGTCGATATACCAGTAGTGCCATTATATTTTTCTGATTTTTATGTTTACAGATTTTCGATTGAGTTTCGCTTTTATTGTCTTCATTTTAGTAAATATTATAATTTGAGGCTTTACTCATAAAGTTAAAATAAAAGTAAAAATATCATCATGTTTACCAAGAAGTTTAAAAATAAGTTATTTGAACCAGGTAACTTTGAAATGTTTGTCCAGTGTTTTTTATTACAATGGCCTGCGAGAGTAAGCCTCTGTAGGTTTTTTACAATATGTAATCAAGTTATATTTTCAATGTAGGTATACCTACTAAACAAAAGCCCAGGAGGAAAAAACAGTGAGAGGCAAACTGAGATCGTTTAGCGGTTAGATTAATGTGCTGTGGAAATGATGTAACAAGTGTATTTGAAGATGATAAACAGAAGGCGAAGAGAATACGAAGAATTATTAATCAAAAGAACCGTTTACTGAAAGCGCGCAACAATATTTACAAAACCGAACGAGACTTTTATTATTTTATAAGCTCAAGGCTTCCATTGACAAAGTACTGTGTCATTATATCTACATGTTGACACACGCTTTCTCCGATGTACTGTGTGTTGACAACGTTAAATAATGTTTAAGGTTTTCTGAGAAAATGTATAGCGTAACCTGCAACCCACAAAGTAACTCTCACGAAAAGAAAATGCCCAAAAGAATGAATATCATGTTACGAATCACAAGGTTATGTTTCACTTTCCTCCGAATATTGTCTTTCAATTCTACTAATAGTCGGGGAGTATCGCCAACGCAAATGTCGACAGAAATAATTCAAAATCATTAGTTGATGGCCACAATTTTGATTCAAAGGTGATCAATATAACCACAAGGAGTCATTTTAATTCAGAAAACTTTGATAGATTTTGTAAATAAATATACATTATTGTTGCAACTAATTGAGTTAAGTGTATTTAGTGAACTATCACTAAAATATGTAAATTAATGCTGTTATTACTACGCCTGTTAGGCAGGGATAGAGAAAAGTGCCCCCATTTCTCGTTAGAGTAAGAACGCAATATTTATTTGAGGACCGTCAAAGGGGGTAAGATTGTTTACAGAACATTGATAATTTACTTTACTGTGAAAGGGATGCGGTGATCACGAAAAATGGGTTGATTCACAAGGTTAAGCAAGGACCTAAAGATACAATGCAAAATTTGGTATGCATATATATATATATCAGTTTAAAGGCGTACAATTTCTCAGAAAATGGCGATAACGAGCAGAAAATCATTTATCTCTAAATGGATATATGGAGTACTGTTAATTAAGGAAGTATTCTGGTCTAGACGCCCGTTTTTGACGGTCGATAAAAAAACATTAATATTTAACCATACATATTTTTACAGTTTATTTAGTTATATTTTAAGAATTCACAAAAAAAAATTTCAGAAAAAAAAATTATATTTCACGAAGTTACACGCTATTGAAGTTGAAAATTAAAACTCTTCAAAACAAAATATCTAGAAATTGTTACATAGTTAATACCCAAGAAATACAAAAAAGTAGATTCTTTATTAGTGTAAATGTCATTATAGGAAGAACCAAGAAAAATGACAAAAAAAATTCTCGCAAAATTGCTACTCAAAAAAAACTTAAGTAAATTTTTTTTTTTTGTTGCTTCCCCAGAGGAATAAACAAAGAAAATTTATAACAAATTTCAAGAAAATCGGTCAATTAGAACCCGAGATTTCATGACAAACGTTTCTAAAAAAGTAGTTTTGACAAAAACTCGTTTTCAATTTAGATTTGAGTTAGATTCGTATGAACCGGTCGAATTGCCACGACACTAAAATAGATATAACATTTAAAAAAATTCGAATTTCGAAAAATTATTTAGAATTCCCCTTTAATTTGATTTTAAATATTATATATTTTATTGGAAATCTCTCGTGAAGAATAAATTCTACTAATCTAATAAATACTATCAAACTTAATAAATAACTGCATGACCGTATTTGTATTATTACGATCAATAAACTTCTGTGGTGGAAATAAGTCTGTATACCTTTTACGATGAGGCGAGACGAAATACCCACAAATAAATTATATTAATTAATAGATCCATTATGTTTATGGCGGAAATATATACATCTAAATTCTAAACAGTTGACGGTTCCAACGAGACCATTTAATGAATTTGGGATGTGCATGAAGATGTTATTTCAAAGAAAAGAAAACATTCTGTGAGCAATATTTTATTTGAACGGAGGTAATAAAAATATATACTGAATTTAATGAGGAAAAGAATTTTTGAACTTTACCAGAGAGCTTGAATGTTTTTCTTACCAAATGTACGAAATTATGATCTCAAAATATTATATTTGGTAATTACCTAATTATTTTTAAATGCATCTCTGTGAGTTTCGATGTTATTTTCATGAATTAATATTTAAATGAAGTGGAATCTTGAAAAATTAAGTGGAAATTAACCCACTTCCCAGTTTCCGATCGAGCTCGAGATTTGTTGTGGATGACAACGCATTCTGCCAACTTTTAGTGGCAATCACATACACATACGAGGACATACACGCATTTATCCGAAATTGGATGACATTACAGCAGTTAACAGACGAAATAAATTTCGGGTTCACTGTTTTCAGATTTGATTGTACAGGTCCAATCAAATCTGAAAACAGTGAACCCGCAGAGATAAGGAATTTCTAACAGAGTATAAATTTAGAATATAAGTAAATATTATTCATTACATACTCGCTTAAGCTGTTGCCATTTCAAATAATTTATAAGTAGATTGAGAAAAGAACTTAATTTTATATGCAGGCTCTAGTCTTTGAAATGTTGATATTCTTTTTCGTACTATTTTATTCAAGTTTATTGCTTTAACTTCTATCTGATTTTTTTAAACTTGAGATATCTTCCAGCAGCAAATAATTACAATACAACCCACGCACTTAAATTATATCTATATCTAAACGGATTCCACTTCGAACGATAATGATTATTTCATGTGTCTTATTTTCTTTTTGTCATTTTACTCGTATTTTATAAAAGACATGCAATATCTATAACAAATTTTAGTGGTGCTGGGCTGTGATCGTTCTTAGCGTAGGGATGGCTATTATAAGTCTTTTGTTTTGAATCTATTGCTAACGCTATCTGAGGGGTGAATTTTATTTGCATCAATTTGATTTGAAGTTTAATTAATATTATTTGAAGTGTAATTATGGGCTGTAAGGTAGTTTTCAAAGGTCACTCAATGATATCACACCGCAATAGAGACTGGATTAATGCATAATAGAAAATTCTGATAGTTTTCGTATTTAATATGTTGCGTAGGTTATAAAGAAGACGTATTATAAGTTTTCTTTTTCTTTCCACAGTGAGGTTGATATGGGCTTTCCATTTAACATTTTTATCAATGAAGATGTCAAGATATTTTGCATTAGATTTATGATTTAGTTTAGCGCAGTCCACATTACATGTGTCGTTGTTTATACAATTTTAGGAATGAATGGTAATGTAAAATAATTTGGCATTTTTTTTGTAGAGAGAAGTGAATACGTGTTCTATGTTGCGTGATAATAAATTTCCATCGAATCATGTTTTGATAACCTTCATGTTTTGATTGGCTGCATTGGTTAACTCATTCCGTGTCTTTTTTTCGATAATTATTGCAGTGTGGTTAGTAAAAGATATAAGTTTAACATGAAATGATAATTTAAACATAAATTATAAACAAAATTGGCCCAATAACAGTGCCTTGGGGAATTCCAAATTTCAAAATTTCATCATAACTTAGTGAGTATTATGCATCCACGAGTTAGTAATGAAACAGACTTACCGGTTGCACGGGCATCATGGGATCGGAACGACGACCGAAGCGCAGACGGCGAGATGGGGACCTGGCGGACTTGCGCGCCAACTGGTGACCTGCCTCAAGAGCTCCGTGACGGGCTAGCACCTCCCACACCTCGGGCAGGGAGTCTGCAATACAAGGACACTCATTCATTTAATACTATACACAATCGCGATACAGGAGACAAGGTCAGGGGTGTCGATAGAATCAGCGCTGGTGGACAACTCAAGTGGAAATCACTTTAATGGTTACAACCTTTGGAACTGCGCGACTGTGCACAGGTTCGCGAAGAAGCTCAGCGTTACTTCCGTAGATTGTGAGTTCGATTGATGTGGTGAAATGAATTGAATGAAATTCAGTGAGCATTTAGCTTCGTCCAGACTACGGGAGGCGTGCAACGCATGACCTAGATAATGTGCGAACGGTGACCTTATACTTGATCCGGCCACAGTTGGCCCCCTGAAATATATTTACTACAAAATTATAATTTTTTGTGCATTATTTAAAAATTTCAAACGCAAAATCGACTTCAAAAATACCATTAATAATAGGTTGGTATGAATATCAAACGATTTCATAAAGAGGGTCGATTAATTGTACTTACACGCTGGTATACGCAGTACATAGGCAAATAGATTTTTCTTTGATGTATTTGAATGAAAATACGTTGTATGCTTTTGTTATTCGGCGGTACATCCTCTCTGCACGCCCCTTCGGTTATATTTAGTTATACTACTTAGTTATATTTTGTGTAATTAAGTATAATGTATTTTCCCTAAACTGACCGCATATTGTATACAAGTACGCCGGGGGGCCAACTGTCGGCGGATCAACTTTCATGAAACCGTGCGAACTAGGAATATGTAGTTAAAAATTCATTAAGATAGCTTATTGTAGTCACTAGAGATTTTTTACACTTTATTTCGCACTTTTGATGTTTTACATATTTTTTGCTAGTTGTGTATGTAGGATAAATTCTACATTTATGATCTCCGTGCCCGAGCGGTAAAGATTCTTAGCTCTGAATCCATAGGTTGCTTTTTTTGAGGTTGAATTGATATGTTCGTAATTGTAGTGTATTCATGGAGTTTCAGCTTTTTTCAATAGATGTCATTAGCTTAGTTTGCAATACGAAGTTCTGATATATCCCAACAAATTGAGTTTTTTTACATTAGCTCCATACAGGAGGCCCTGAGTAAAATAATTCCCATCAGGGCCTCTGCCATCTTTGGGGATACCGTATGGAGGGTCTTTTTAAGAAAAGAAGGAGAGGAAGTACCGAGAAGGAAAAAGGTATGAGGGGTAGGTTAGTGTGTCCAGAATTGACGGATATATGAATCTATCCCTCCTTCTGCGGTGCAAGGCGATTTTTGAAGAGGTCAAAAAGTCTTCCTCAACCAATCTCTACCGATCTGAGATTTGGCTGGCTCTTTAAAGACGTCTGTAAATATTCATTATAAATATTTACGATAACTAAATAAACCAAATAATAATCACTCGAACCTATAACTTATTTGGAATATACCCAACATTTCTTAAGTTATCTTATTACTTGAAATTAAGAACAGTAAATTAATATTTATCCTCCGGAAACAAATCCAGAGCCCTTGTATTTTGACCTAAATCCCCCGTATTCTTTTCAACATTTAATTGAAGTTATTCACTTAATTGAAGTTATCAAGACATTTTTCTGGCCACTGTTAAAAGTTTGCCCACCTTGAAACTCCTGACACATTTTGCAAAGTTTGAACCGCTCCGCGCTCATGGGAATAGCGGGAAATATCGAAATGTCCGCCGGTATTAAGACTGTCACAAAGTGTTCGCCGGACGAGTTAACTTAATCAATCTGCGTTTACGCTCCAATTGACTCCCCCCCTGTTACTGTTGGATATAACCAACACTAATGGAAAAGACAAACAACAGGTTGGCAGTGAATACACTCCACTGTCTACTCTACGCTGTACACAGGTACGTGAGGATGAACCAAACTTTTTAAGCTTTCAACTTCTGAACAAACAAAAAGTTTAAACATGTTTTGGATCAAATAGAGTTAGTGATTGTATCAAGAAGCGAAACAGATGTTTTCCGGGGAATTGTATCTTGTTATTTTTAAAGACTTGAAATGGTTTTCTCTAGTAGTTATTGCTTTTAAGTACCAACAATCTGTATTCCGTCAATGGGATCGTGTTAAAATAAACAATACAGAAGAAATGAATAAGTAATAAATTTTGGTTCAGAATACAAACGAAATTTCCCACGTTCTAACTAATGAAATCCATATTGTTTTAAAGAGTTTTTTTCGCCATTTACATTTTTTTTATTAGCTAGCTGTTTCGACATGACCGTGTCATTCACTAGCGTTCTTAAAACTTTCAGTTAAATTTTTGAGAACTTGTTACATAGTTAATGCCCTAAAATACAAAAAAATCGAGTGCAGTTCACACGCGGTAGAAGTAAAACCTTCACCCACACAGTCCCATCCTTGAAAAGTGATCTTATAATCAAAGCGGCAAATACGGTAAGGTTTCATTCTTTCACATTCTCTCGCAGGCTAAATCCTATAGATGTGTGTGTTTGTCTCTTTTTAGTGTTGTTTCCGTTTCATCGAGTTTCAAATCACAACGGTGCTAAAGAAGTTTCACTTTCAGATAGGTTAAATATTTTATAGATAAGGTTAAAGAAAAAAACTAACTACTATACCTATAAGATCTTATGAAAAATATATCTACAAGTCTTAACAAATGTAACATTCATCGTCTATTAAGATACTCCGAAACTTTTCATTTTCCTTTCCAAAGAATCAATGAATGTGTCGACTAATATAACATCCACAGTTTAGTAGCAATATTCCGGACATATTTAGCTATAGACCCCAGAATCCAGAACTATGTATGCTGTGTACATTATAAATAAAACAATAGTTGTGAATATACCTAATATTTAATTTCCATCAAGGCAATACGATACATGAAAATAAAAACTTTTTTGCCATTTTTGTAAGAGCAGGCTTATGGGTGATTTATTTGACTAAATAAGTACCATCATAAACTCTATTGACTTTTATAGATTTCTCAATCATCATAATATTTTATTACACAAATAGACTAATGAAAATCTTAAGATCAATTTTACCAAATGTTAATCAATTTTACATTTCCTGCTGAGTAGGTAATAAGCACATGTACATAATCCCCCTCTTCACATAAAATATTCCAAACATATATGTGTTGTGTTTATTGGGGTTTGGGTAATTGATAATTTGAGATATTACACCAAACCACCCATCCACGTTTTCACCTGTGTGTTACGCCCAATATTATTCTTCATCAAGCAGTTGACGAAGAGTTTTATATGTATAGCTGATGATAAGTAATATTGCGCGTAACCTTGCCGTTGCTACCTTCGAAATAATCGCGTGACAAGTTAGTTACAAAATGACACAAGGTATTTTTTTTAAATAATGTTTGACGTGACATTTATCCTAACCTTTTCGATTATTCCCTTAAAATAATTTCCTTAGTGCAAAATGCCAGAACCATTTTCATATACATATATTTAAATTTTAACGCAGGAGATCATCGCACATGTGTGCTTGTAGTTATTATTATTATTACTTGTAGTTACAATTCACTGCGAGTTGGCACAATAGTAAAATTTTGTTATATTTTTCTTGACAAAGTTTGTCAATTTCATAAGTTAGAGAGTACATCGTCGCCATGGAGTGAAAAGTCACTAACTAGCAAATTGACAGTTTGTTATAAATGGTGTTTAATGGTTAAAATTTTAAGTGTCTATTTTTATTAAGGCGATAAAAAAGTTTTTTTTAAACACAAAATATTATTTAAAATGAATACGTCCTCCGTTATAGTATTTAAATAAGGGAAAATTAAAGACTTTCTCATTGAAAGAACCTGTTTGAGTTTCAGGAATTTTTAGGCATTTTCAAAGAAATTTCAGTAATAACTGGGTCAATGTTATACAAACTACTTTATATTCAATATTTATTTTTTCAAACTTTTCTGAGCAGAGGACTGTTATCTTATTCCCAAAGAAAGGTTATTTATAGAATAATATTGTTGCATTTTTTTATTGTATAAAAATTGCATACAATTGGAATTTATTACCCGCTAAGCTACTGCAAGTAGCTTGTAAGTAGGGATTAGTTACAACAACAAATTAAATAATCATAAACGCATTAGCGTAGGAACAACATACACATGTAACTACAAATAACGTACCTACCAACATTGTGATATGTAAATGTTGAAATGAATGTAAATGTAAATGTTCAAGAACATAAACAAATGTAGTAAAATAATATTTGGTTTTTAAAGTTATAGATTGTTGGACATTAGTTACACTCGTATTTCTCCGGGTTCTACCACAATATACGTAGTTTGATACAGTCTGGGCTTAAAATGTCAACTCAAATAACTCCACGGTATCTTAACCCCACTTTCAGTCACTTCATGAACCTTTGGTTAATCTGTCAGAACTTTGTTGCCCCTCATGGCTATAAATATCTACTAATTATTAACCACTTCACCATTGTAAACACAAGTAAACTTGAATATAAACTACCCTTAAACATGCGATGCGGAAGATTTCAAATTCATTTTTCTGTTTTTAATATTTTCATTCATAATAATTATTGATTATACAAACGATCTAAAACCGCACCGGTTTTGGTTAAAACTGGCTGCAACATCGTTGAGGCGTAGAAAACGCTACTGGCTGGTTAAGAAGAAGCCACAAGTCACAAATTTATGTATTCCTAGTGGACCTTTCTATTGCCATGAATATAGGTAATAGGTATAAAAATCGCTTGGCAAACGAAGAATAGAAATGCTCGATTTCAAGCAAAAAAGTGTTTTTGATGTGTGAATAATTTCGGTGACCCGACAATTCGTCCGGCGACAATTCATCCGGCCGACAATTCATCCGGCGACAATTCATCCAGCCTGATCATTTAGAAGATTTTTTCTTCAAGTAAGTATGCAAAGAGGATATACGGCCGTACAACCAAAATCGATATATGTACTTACATCTGAAGGCATCTTGAGTGGAAATTCGCTGTAAAAATATTTTTACTAACAATAATTTCGACTCTCCGAAGAAGCATGCGTGAATAACAAAATACGACATACTTATACGTGCAGTCGGCTTAGCAAAAAACCGTAAAGATTCCTACTTGCAAATAATATAACATTTTAATCTGAAATTAACACTATCTTTTTAGGGTGAATTGACTAATTTAAAAAAAAACACAAGAGTCCCAACCGTCTCGAGCCAGTGAGTACCAATGGCATTCCCAATTTTGGTATGGTGTGATTTTGAAGGTAGTGGGGAGGGGAAGGAGATGTGGAAAACGTATCTTCCTGGCTATTCAGATCTAGTTACCAAACACGGCTTAAGCCATTTCAAGTAATTAGACTAAACCAATATACACTGTACAACAGCGAAAAAATTAAAATTTGTAACAAAAACCGCCTGGTTATAGGTACTTCTTGAAAAGCTAAGAGTACTTCACTTCTAAGACCCTCATCAGAGTCTCGGGTAATAAAATTATACCTGCCCGGAACGGATTATTATCTTTGGTTTCACAAATAAAGAATAGGGGAAGGGTGGCGTGGTGGAGTCGTTATCTTCCATACGAACTGGGCACTGTCGTGGACAGTTTTGAATAATTGATGAAGTATGACATGTATGTGTAATATCAAGATAGTATAACAAACTTCAACAATAACTTTATGGGCTCACTGATAAACTAAGGTTACACCTGTGTCGGTCAAAGCCGGGACATCCCTTCCAGAGATCACGCCTTTAACCCATAACAGTAGGGTGAAAAACTATCCCTTGCCCTAATTAGTGCGAGACAAAGCGATGGCGATGCGGTAATGAGAAAGTATTCGTCGAGATCGAAGAACTTATCAATATACGCTCGGAAATCTGCATAACATTTAGATGGTTTGTTACAGTTCGAATTATCTTATTACCACAATTTTGTTATGTCGAATAATAAATTTAATTAAAATCTGAGCTTCCTTCTTCTCCTGAGGCAGTCTGACATAAGAAATGAAGTGAAGATGCTATATTATGCATATAGATGCATTTCGCGAAAGCGTCAACTGCAATGGGTTTGCTGCATCGGACAATATTGACAAGGAGAACGTTCTATTTAAAGAAAATAACATTAATTTCGAGAAATAATTCCACAAATACAATTATTTTCTAAGAATTTCTCTTGCAATTTCCAAGAAGATGTATTTTGAGCCATTAGTTATATCGGAATTGAAAAGGAAATCTTTATTACTCGAGGTTTGAAACGCTTGGTGGTCAATCTACTAGTAATTATATCGTTGACGACAATACCTATTAGGGACCCTCAAACGAAAATTTGTAACAGAAAAATCAGAAAAAGATTTGATCGCATCTAGGAATTGAACCCAGGGCCTTACCTTTGCTGGGACTCTGTTCTAATCTCAGAGCTAATTCGACCCTATCCCCATCGGTCACATGTAAACATATTTCGACTAAGAACCACCAATATTATCTTCATTTTCTTAACCCAAATTTTTATGCTGCCTTTATTTTTATTTTTTTTAAATGAGCTCCACACAGGAGGCCCCGAGGAAAATAATTTCCCACAGGTCCTATGTCATCTTTGGGGATGCTGTGTGGAGGGTTTTTTAAAAAGGAAAGTAAGGAGAGGAAAGTTCTGGTAAGGAAAAGGGTTTAAGGGGTGGGTAGGAATCTGGGGTTCAGTATGTCCTGGTCATCCGCCTCCAACACCTGGACAAACCTCACCCCATGAACCCGGGCACCCCTGCTAAATCACCAAACGTAACGAACCACTTGGGGTGACCTATGGCAGAGGTGTTGGTTAACCAATAAAGGTTCCCGGGACGGCGGCACCCATTCCCGCCTCTCAAATTTATACTTTATATACGATTGCAAGATTCTTCCCGAAATAAATGCAATCTTTATGGGGTCTTGGATAAATAAATCATGTTTTATTTGATTGCTACATCTAATGATTTTTCTACAAGTCCAGGATGAATGTAATTACTATCATTGAAGACAATATTAGCAACTCTCACAGGAACATTTGAAAGAGAAATATTAGAAAAATGTTCGGTCACAACCAGGGCTGGGCAAAATACATGCTTTGCTGTAATTAAAATACAAATTGCAAAATACTTTGTCGCATGTATTTAAAATACGAAATACAAAATACTTTCAAGTCGTGTATTTGAAAAACAAAATACAAAATACAGTATTTTAACCACTTTTTTATTTCAAATACAACATACAAATTACAAAATACAAAACATATTTGGTTTTGGTAGAACCTTTGGTTGCAATAATTTGTAAGTGCCCTTATCGAAGGGTGCGTTTCCATAGAAGCAAAGCTGAGCACAGCGAAACAGAGACGTGCAAAAATTAATAATAATTAAAACGTTTATTCATCAATAGATTTTTTACAGTATTATAGATTTTGTTATTTTATCATTGAGTATATTGATGAAAAGGTCACTGCTCAGCAACGATTCAGGATTTCTCCTTGAATGCAGCTGGTTTTCAGCAGTGCCTGCAGTTTTCTGCAGTGCCTCCAATTGACCAATTATATTGCTCAGAAGACACATCTTATTTCCGCTCCACTTGTAAAGTTTTGTGATATAGGACCCAGGCCCCCTAGCACACTCGATCGATAAGGATTGATAGGATAACTTTCGGTAACTTCTAATCGTTCCCTAGCATGATTGCAGATTGCTAACGAATAAGTAATAGTTCACAATTACCGAGTGTTCTTAATATATTCGATGTCAACTGTGGTTTGTACGTTAGCGATCTGCAGTTGTTCTAGAGAACGATGAGAGGTTACTGAAAGTTATCCTATCAATCCTTATCGACCGACCATGCTAGGACCACAGGTGTTAGAAGATATTAATAATAATAATTATAAAACGACATTTGTATAGCGCAGTATTGTGTGTATTTCACTTCAAGTGCGCTCTACTGTAATTAATATTTCGGTCAAATTATTCCTGTAGTGCTTGACCTAATACTACAAAAATGTATAATACAAAGCAATCACAAGTATAATATAATAAGATACAAATATGATAGAGAATGTACAATCACAGTGCTATTGTATAGCTCAGGACAACGTACACGTTTTAGTATAATATATATGAGTGTTGCTAACTCTAAATATTAACATATATTGCCCTGGACTCTAGCGTTTTTAATCTATGTATTATCTACATCAGTTTATTTTTCATTATCATTATTAAGATCGCTAAATGTATTTGAAAATGTATTTTGAAGCCATAAGTATTTGAAATACTAATTACAAAATACCTCAGCATCAGGTAATTGAAATACCAATTACAAAATACATTTTTAGGGAGTAATTGAAATACAAATACAAAACACGTATTTGTATTTCAAATACGTATTTTAATTACAAGTACTCGTAATTCAAATACTGCCCAGCCCTGGTCACAACTATAAATTGAACCCAAGACCTTAGCATAGGTACTTAATTTTGACTTTGATGATCAAATGGTGACCGGACAACTCCGAATCATGCAACTTCAACACCTCCTTTGAAAAGTCAAAAAAGTAATGAAAAATGTTTTACTTTAGGTTAGGTTATGAGTTATGCGCTATTTTCAATGTTTTTGCATAACTTTTGATGACTTTTCAAAGGGGTGTTCAAATTGCATGATTCATGGAGTTATCATGGAACCTATAATGTATTATAATTTGAGGTTTACTCTTTAAGTTTTTCAAAAAAAAGAAAGTAGGTACATGCTTTATTTATTGCGCGCAGAAACATATTAAATGTGTATAAAAATTGATGTGTCTCATATATAATATTAATTACCCATGTAGGATGTAGGCAGAAGGCTTATACTATTATGACTTGCAAAGGCGGGTGTGTAATAAATAATTATTATAGATTGGCAAAGTAAAATGTAATAATATACGACATTCTGAGTCTAGTACTCAGTGTTGTGTGATCGTTTACACATTGCCATTAGCTCCCATTACCGATGGTACTAACTGTGCCGACAAAACTTAAGGAACGTCACTGACACCTGTTAATAGAATCTAATAATAATAATTTACAATTTCGTTCTTGTAAAGTATTGATTTACAATGACAGTTTTTATTGCGAATGAAGAAATTTTTTGTCAGCTTTTATTTTTTAGTCGGCAATCTCAGTTTTGATTTTAGAATATGACATTAATAAAATAGCAACTTATTAGTGCAGACCTGTCAAAAATCACGGGATATTACAATATTTAGACTGGTAATTATTGCACGTCAGCTTGAACATACATTAAATCTGATTACTTGTAAAGTTATCAATTTAAATTTAAATAAAAAAATACGCACTTCAAATATAGAATTAAAATAATTTTATGGCACATTTTCGGCAGCACTTCATTGCCTGTCTGAATTCTTGACACATCAGTTTCAATTTTGAAAATGAAAATAAAAATTATTTTCTGTTAAAATTTTATAGTTCTGCAAGAATAAAAAATGAAATAAGACTTAAATGAAATTAAACTCACCGAACTCATTACTGGAGAATACCTATAGGATGAAATAGCATGCACCCGAAGGATTTTAGTTAGCGATTCCTGAGCAAATTTGGAGAAAAAATAAGTTATTTTGCTGTCTGATGATATTTTTTTTCAATTAAAAACATTTTTCCCATCACATGTCGCTACTGATCACACTTCTACACATCGCGACGGAATAAAAAAAAACAGTGCGCGTATCAACTGGACCTGTAACTTTATTTTAAGTTACATTAATAAAATAAAATAGGTTGGTTCTTTATCGCTTCTCCGAATTCAACACAATCAGTTGAAATTTTGGAAAAGATGTTTAAATTCATAACAATTTCGGGTTTATTGAACCAGAGTTACAAACACTCTCAGCCTAAATTAATTTTTGACAAAGAAGATTTTTTAATGGTCAGCTTTTTCAACCACTCGCCTAGCTTGATCGTCATCGTTAGAAAAAGTTTAACGTTCAACAGTGGCTTTACATTGTCTTGTAGATATTATTCTCTCATTTAACTTCAGATGTTACTTCATATATCTGACGATAATCCCCAATGACTGTGTTAGGTGACGTGAAACATGACAAAATTTACCCTAATATTTAACAATTAGCCTGATATTTTAATTTATAATAAAAAGTCAGTGTTTGTAAGAAGTTTGGCGACACCCTGTGCTCGTGAGTGCTGGCTGCCAAATAGCTTCCAATCATATTATATACATCACCTGTATATAGTTACGTGTGGCGTAATTGTCGAGCGTGAAGAGACATAATGAAAATTCATCAAAATTAGTGTTGAATGATAAATGACTTGAATGAATGGCAAAATGATGAACGCATTCAAAGGTTAGCTGAGATAATTACATACAATTCACTGTTTACTCCAGTCTTCTCAGAAACATCTCTAGCTCTTACCTGCGTATCTTATGGTAATTTAAACTTACGAGAACTCTTAGATATTTATTTTGACGGTATATATTCAAGTCAATTATGGTTATGATAAATAGGTTCCGCATCCTAACATTTCTTATTTCTCAAGAAACCAAGTTTAACATAAATCCCAAGCGGTTTCAATTTATACCTTCTTTGATTATTATTCTACTCGTAAATAGAATTCACAAGAAATATTGATAGTACCTAAATTGTTTCACAGACAGACACTGACAAATGAAGGCCAAAGTAATATTTCCACGTGTAGTTTTATGATAAGTAATATGGCTCATAAAATAATTCTATTTCAACGCCTGAACTTTATCATTAGTTCTATGTGAATGAATTTGTCAGAAAAAACATAATTCTGAACTTCTTTCGTTAATATGTTTTCATGCACCGAGTAGATCAGTCCGTCACAAATTATCTTACTATTGTAACAATACAGGATCTAATGCTGAATTATATTCCATAATAAATCGCCTGCATTCTTGGTAATAAATATGTTGTTGATGATGCAATAAATATTGGAAGATTATCAACATACAAACATTATTTAATTAATGCTGTTTGTCATCGCTTTTCAGTTGGATTATAATCAAATATACGTTGAATATCTATATTTTTCATCAATGTTTACTACTTACTTGAATTTTTTAATTTATTTTTATTACGTACTTTACGTTGTTATTTTTTTAGTTCAAACTTGTATACATGTATACGAGGTTTTCTTTTTCTTCATATTTGTATTTATAATAGGTTACTATTTTTACTTTATGCTGTCACTTCAATATGTATTTTTTAATTTTTTGTCATATGTTTTTTTTTTAACTATGTTCATTTTGTATCCATTTCAAATTATTGTAGTTCCCATGAAAAATCTGTTAATTCATAATAAATAAATAAATAATTTCAGTGACATTTTTTCAAGAAACTTACTTCTTGACGACCGCCAGTCAATTTTCTTAGAAGTCAAAATGTCTGTCTAGTTTTTTTTCACGAAGTATAAAAACCTATAAGTACGGAACTAAATTCGTGGGCGAAGAAATGAAGCTTTTCCAGGGAATGGCCATTAGGGAATGGCAGCAATCTTAAAATATTTTGGGTATCCTTTTACAAATTAAGAAAACACATTATTAATCACGCAGGATGTCCTCCAGTTTTACTTCCCATCAAAGTATTATTTGTTGAAGATTGATTTTAAGCCTCCCTGAAAAAGTTTGCAAGTTAACTGAGTTTTTATGAGATGGTTCAAAGCTGTCCAACACCGTGCGAATAGGTATGCAGCGAGAGTTGAACGCAATAAAAATGATTAGAATTATTATCTATTCCAAATTCTTGTAATATTCAGAAAACTGTTTCTGAAAAAATAAGAAAATATACAGATTTAGGAAATGAAATTAAAAGAATTTGGCATTCTCAGACTATAAAAATATTACCATTTGTTATTTCGGCTACTGGCATTATACCTAGCTCTCTCATTCAAAATTTAGGCGTATTAGATTTGTCAAAAAATTTGTACATAAAAATGCAAAAGTCGGTCATTTTAAATACATGTAGGATTACGAAAGATTTTTTAAATATTTATATTGAGGGATCAGTAGGATTTATCGGACCAGTTAGGATTTCATCAGAGCCGAACCCTCTGATATGAAAATATCTGGAGTCGGTGAAATATTTTCCCATTATGTTTCTGGTGGATTGACGTATTGTTCTTGTATTGTTTTATTCTTATATAGTGCACTTACATTGCGTTCATTTACTAGATATTCATTTGTGGAAAAGTGTGTGGAAGGGTTTAGTCTTTCATTTGGGAAAGATTCAACCCGGACATAAAATCTGGAGCACCGTAAACAATTAGATTTTTCAAATAGTCCCTTTTCAAAATATTTCACTTCCCCACACCTACTTTTATCCCCTCTCTCTTAGGTATGTCCCCCTCACCCTCACCAAAGTTGATGTTCTCTCTCCCTCTTCTATATTATCTTTAAATACTAAATAACTCTGTTATTTTTTGAATATGTTTTATATACCCCTGATGAAAGTCCAGGGTTAACCGAAACCGGTTGGTTAAAGATACATAACAAAGTGGTATTCAAACATGGCTATTTTATTTATTTATCAGCAAAGTTTTGTGCCGCTACCGATCTGAATAAAATATTTAACGTAATAACATTAATTGCAAAATTTACTCAAATAATTTGTACGGTTCATAGCATTCTAGAGGTTAACCAATAGTATTCAAACAACATACTGACAACATCCTAAAATAAGGTTGAATATGGGAAAGTTCAAGTTTATATGTGGAACTGTTAACAAAAGTTTGAATGTGTTGATTAATTGAGGTGGAAGGTGTACACCTTTGAAAGTATGTTTGTTTCTGCCATTTAGCTATTTTTATATCCACGTGGGAACGATGACACAACGTTTATTCTGACCAATCGTCTAATGCTGAAGTCATGTCAGTTCTACATTCTAAGTTAAAGTATATTTCGTGGTACTTTAATAAAACCCACACCTTGCTAACATCTTAAGGCGACGTTTAATGATAAATCATTATTTTAGAGGAATTTTTACTACGAATCGGTTTACATTATGAATACAGAAATATGCTTTGGATGAATTGAAGCTTTTCCTTTCGTTTAAATTGAGTAAAATTAAATTGCAATTTTTAACTACTTCATAATAAATATAAGCGTCAACTACTACAAAATGTATGTTTTCACTAGAAAATGTATGAAAGCATGTAATAAATAACTTTAAAAAAAATTTATTTTATGGCTAAAATAATCTGTGACATGTTAATTGTTTTTTTCTTTCTTATAAAATTATTCACAAAATAAATAAAAACAACTTTTGCGTTCGAAATCGTGACCTCTAGACACCGTTTGCCAAGCGATTTTTGTGAATTACCTACCTATATTAGCACAATAAGAATACATACATTTTTGGCTTGTGGCTTCCCTTAAAATAAATTATGTGATTGATATTTGTTTGAGACCACTGCTTGGGAATATCTTAACTCTGTTTTCAAACACCTTCTAGAAAAACAACAAGGACGAAAAATTTTGTATCCATTTTATGATTTAAAAACAGAACGGAATAATGACAGTGGAGTTTTTTTCAGTTTCAGGCCCTGAGGAAAAAAATTCCCTCAAGGACTGTGTCATCTTTGGGGATTCTGTGTGAAGAGTCTTTTTAGAGAAAGGGACGAGAGGAAGTTCTGAGAAGGAAAAGATATGAGGGATGGTTAAGAATCTGTTGGTCAGTGTGTCCAGGAGTAACGGACGAATAAAACCAACCCTGTGTTCCGAGAGAATCCTGATGGAGAGGTCAAAAGGTCTCCCTTAACCAGTCTCTCCCGATCCGGTCTTCCACGCAGTAAATGGGCAGGCGCAACTGCCGCTAAGATACGAACTAACCTCTCCCAACAAACCCAAGCATCCCTGCTAAGTCACCAAACATAGCGAACCGCTTGGAATAAGTGTTGGTTATCCAATAAATGGTTCCCCATACCCGACTCCCAAATTAAATATGCATTAATATAATAAGAGATCAGCGTTTTTTTTCACTGCTCACTGTCTCAAGAATTTTCGTACTAATTAACGTTAATTAATATCTTCATCTCTTTCTCGGCGTCATAAAATGAGATAAATTCATTTTTTCTCCAAACACCAAACCCCAAAATGTAATTAATTGAGACCTCGAAGGGACAAAAATTTTGAAGTTAGGGCTATTAGCATTTTTTTATGATGATCTT
This sequence comes from Limnephilus lunatus, assembly GCA_917563855.2. Classification (NCBI taxonomy): domain Eukaryota; kingdom Metazoa; phylum Arthropoda; class Insecta; order Trichoptera; family Limnephilidae; genus Limnephilus; species Limnephilus lunatus. The sequence continues at coordinate 51,851,717 of OU830592.1, forward strand.
TAATGTCTTGAGAATTTTACCTCTAATTGACCTTTCCCAAAGATCGCGACCCTTCATTTGTAGATCTCTAGCAATATTTCAATAAAAGTTCTACCGTATCTGAGGAATTTTTTTTGATCGAATATTTTAATTTCTACACATACATTTTGACACTAATTTGAAATGAACGTGTTCCAAATTCACGCACTCACATTTAAAACAAAATTTTATAATGACATGTTCTTTCATAAAACGGAAGGCAATTTGACGGCCTATGTGGTCGAAGGGTAAGGCTCTCAACTACCAATTTGGAGGTCGCGGGTTCAAAAAAAATTTGTTTGGTAAAAATTGTATTATTTTACAATTTATTGGTTTACAACCATACTTGGTCGATGGTTTAGAATAAATAACATGTCATATATTTGCGGCAGGTTCCAGAATGGAAGATACTCTCGCCCTGGTGTAAGACCACCATTCGGAAATTTCCCGATAGCACTACCTTATTAGGCATTGGTGGCTCATGACTTTTGAGAGTGCTAGAGATATTAAAAAATGGCATATTTTGTTTAGTCCAAATAATAATAAAATTGCAATATTAACATGCAACATCAATAATTATTTATTTTTTTAACTTTATGAGTAAAACCTCAAATTGTAATATTTAATTAAATGAAGACAATATTAGCGAAACTCATCGAAAATCTGGAGACAGAAAATCAGAAAAAAGATGTTGACACCTCTGGGTTTTACTCATAAAGTAAAAAAAAAAATTACCCTAGACTTGAAGAAAAGTCAATAGATGTCGCACATAAAAAGTAAAATGGATTAAAATGTATCCAGATAGTAATCTAGGGTGACCAGACAACTCAGAATGAAACCAACTCAGAAGCACCCCAGAAAGGTCATTAAGAGTGATAATAAAAAAATTATAAAAACATTGGTTGAATAGGTTAAGTTAGGTTAGGGTTACCGGCTATTTTAAAATTATATTTTCATAGCTTTTAATGAAATTTCTGAGGTGGTTCTGAGTTATTATGAGTTGGTTTCATTCTGAGTTGACATGGAACTCTATCTAGATAGCATTCAGCTCGGGTTTGAATCTTGCAATCATTACATAAAGATCAGCCAATAAAATATGCGTTAAGAAAATGAAAATAATGTTGGCAGTTCTTAGCCGAAGTGTGATTCAGTTAAAAATGACCGAATCGGATAGAGACACCCCAGAACAGTGGTTTGAGCTGTGTCCTGGAAAGCCGAAGGTCCTGGGTTCGAGTCCCAGAGGTGCCAATATCTTTTTCTGTCTCCAGATTTTCCACTGAGTTTCGCTAATAATGTCATCTTCTAATTAAATTATAAAATTGATGTTGTTTAGTCCAAAACAATTTATAATTTGTTTTTGAAAACTCTGGTATTTGTATGAAGATTTTCAGGAAATCGTTGTAGCGCACTGCCAAACTGAAATTTCATTAAAATCTTTATCCAAAAACAAAATTTTCTAAGCATTTTGTCTGTCTATGTATTTTATGCCTTTGTATTGCAGTTACTTAAAATGTTATTCTTCTGTATCTATTTCGCGCATTATGATTTATCGTCATATGTGTGCTTTAGTGTTATATTAATATTGTAAATTGACCTGCCGACACACTGCTTTAGTAGTTAAGCGGGTGCTTAAAAATAAATAATAAAATAAAATTATGATCTAATAATTACTTTTCCTGGACATTATACTTATATCACGTCGAAATGGTGTATTGCATAGGGGTAAAAATGATACGTTAACGATATTTGTTAACATTTCAGGCAGGTGGATTTAGTTTAGACGGAGGACTCTATTGACGCGGAATCACATTGACCTTTCATTGATGTCCCCGCTTCCGCCGTCACTCGGCTGAATAGGATATAGAATGAATGGGGCACAAAATGGGCACAAAAGACATGGTTACCAATACAAAGCGGTTATTAGTATCGGACTATCGATATAAGATATACTTGGTCGATGTATCGGACCCATCGAGCTGTGGGGATGCTGAATATCGCGTATCATGTTGTGAGGTTGGTGACATTATTAGTTCCGAAAATTAACTGTCGAAAATCTGGTGGGGAAATCGTCGACATTTAAAAGAAACTCGTAAATAAATCTAGTGTGATATTCTACATACATAGCGGATAGGGACAGACATTATACTGAAGGTGTGAATATATTTAGACGATTAGTACACACTATTTAACACTGCATTCACTAAAATAATATAAAAAAATCTTTTCAATTTGGGATGCGAGTATAAACATTAATTTATTGATTGTTATAAGTGATAATTATTAGCCTGAAACACTCATCTACATTAAAAAATCTTCCGAGAAAAGATACATGTCCCGTCGGCGGCATGTATCTTTTCTCGGAAGATTTTTTGAATGTATATGAGTGTTTCAGGCTAATAATAATTATCACTTATAATAATTATTAGTCTTTGTGCTATGCATAAAAATCTTGTGTTAAACTTAAGTTTATAAATAAATCATAATTAATATTTGACGAGTTAAAGTACCTCACCAAAAAATGTAGACATAATTTGTCTCGACGCCACCTAGTGGGAGAACTAGCACTTACAATGCCATTATTATATAAATAAAGTTGGTTGTTTGCAGGTGGAAAAATGTAATAAGCAGTAATTGTTGAATGAAACACTAGTAAATATTGAATTATTTGGCGGGTAGGAGATAAACCGCCGTAGCTCAGTGAATAAAAGAGCAGTTGACCGGATATCAGAAGGACACGGGTTCATGTCCCGCCGGCGGTATGTATCTTTTGTCGGAAGATTTTTTTAATGTAGATGAGTGTTTCAGGCTAATAATAATTATCACTTATAATAATTATTAGTCTTTGTGCTATGCATAAAAATCTTGTCTTAAACTTTAGTTTATTAATAAATCATAATTAATATTGTACCTCACCAAAAAATGTAGACATAATTTGTCTCGACGCCACCTAGTGGGAGAACTAGCACTTACAATGCCATTATTATATAAATAAAGTTGGTTGTTTGCAGGTGGAAAAATGTAATAAGCAGTAATTGTTGAATGAAACACTAGTAAATATTGAATTATTTGGCGGGTAGGAGATAAGCCGCCGTAGCTCAGTGGATAAAAGAGCAGTTGACCGGATATCAGAAGGACACGGGTTCATGTTCCGCTGGCGGTATGTATCTTTTGTCGGAAGATTTTTTGAATGTAGATGAGTGTTTCAGGCTAATAATTATCACTTGTAATAATTGTTACTCTTTGTGCTATGCATAAAAATCTTGTCTTAAACTTTAGTTTATAAATAAATAATAATTCATTTATTGGTACACTAACACCACTGACATGGGTTATCCCAAATAGTTAGCATTTAACAGATATTCCCGGGTTCACGGGGTGAGATTTGTCTATGTCTTGGCTGCGAATGAGACCTAATCTGGACTTCTCTCGACCCATCGTATTGCACCGCAGTGAGAGGGATGGATTCATACGCCCTTCACTCCTATGGATACACTGACTCCAAGATTCCTACCCACCCGTCAAAACTTTTTCGTAGTAAAACTTCCTCACCTTCCTTTTTATAAAAAGACCATCGACACAGCATCCCCAAAGGCCCTGAGGGAATATTATGATCAGTGGAACAAATTAATTGAGTTAGTTATTAATCTAATTGAGCCTCAAGGCCTATGTCATTTCTGGAGATGCTGTGCGAAGGGGCTTTTTAGGAAAGAAAGTTGTGATAAGGAAAAGGGTATGAGTGGTGGGTAGGAATTTGAGGGTCAGTGTATTCAGGAGTGACTCCATACCTCTTGCGTTGCAAATAGAGAGAGCCCTGCTGTGGAGATTAAGTTTTCCCTCAATCAGCCTCTCCCGATCCGACTTGCCGCAGTTGGTAGGCAGACCCGGATAAACCTCACTATATGAATCCGGGCACCCCTGCTAGGTCCCCGAAAGTAGAGAACCACTAGGGGTGACACAGGTCATTCACGGTTTTAACACATACATCTCAGGGATCTCATTTCTTCGCTGGTTTTTCTGGACATCTTTAATTGAATAATCGGTAGAACAAACACGGCATTCTCAACATTATTCTTGACTTAAAGATTTCAATTTTACCGTTAAGATACTTATATTACTTTATACTTTCGTCCCTTGTGATTGTCTATAAATGATGCCATAGAAGAGGTGTTGGTTATCCAATAAACAGTTATCGCAATGTCTCCGCGCAGTTGGGAATCCTGTGGGGTATTTACAATTAAAAAAAGCGAATTGCAAAAATACCCGCCATTCGATGACTATGTTCAGTAAAATTCATAGAATTAAGTACATAGTTAGGCGATCAGTTTAAATATTGGTAAAAGCTTCAATACTTCATCTATAATCCCACTGAAAATCAGGTAGGTATCCACCAACATATATTTTTTCTATGCACAAGAATTCAGATTAAATAGGATAGTAAAACTATTTAAGCATACATATTTTATCAAAAAATTACAATAATCCCTTGCTTTTAGGGCGACCTATTTTCCAAAGTATCTAACTAATAAATAAGGTTAATTGATCTTCACGAGTCACATGATGAGGGTTACATTCGTAAGTACATGACGTAATCAGATAACACGTTAAACTTATGTCATGAGTCAGGATTAGTCGAATAATAATCAAATTAATCACTAATAACCATCGCCGTCCCACGGGACTTGCACGTGCTTAAAGTTACTTTCACCGTAAACTTTCACGGGAGTTTTCAGGACATACCGCCAAGCTACAACTATTTTATGTCTGGTATCTGATCATGTAGTCAAAGGAGATTCTTGTAGACTTATACTGGCTGCAATCTTCTTCCTGCATCAGTTTCGCAAATTCCTACCATCAATCATTTGCCCCATACGTCCTGATATACAGGGTGTTAAGGAATGTTCTTGACTTGCTTTATATTATTTGGAGTGAAAAACGTAAATGAAATCTTGGTCTCCGGTAACCTTTTTTATGTTTTCTTTCTTCAAATCCAAACACAAAAACATTCTTCCACATATCATCACTGGCCACTAAACCGAGTTATCTCCCAACCTCTCACCCCGCCACAAAATGTCAAATACTTACTGATTTTATGTTCTGAGTTGAAAAAAAAAACTTCAAAAGTGTCACCGGAGACCAAAATTTTTTTCACATTTTTTTGCACCAAACAGCGTCCGGAATCACTGGTTAAAGTAAGTAAAGTATGTCTCTGAATACCCGGTATTTTAAAATTTATGGATACCATTCACGGTTTCACCATTTAATGGTCTTGGACATGGTGTCCGGAAATTGGTGAATCTACATCACACAGAGAAAACAAAAAAACTTTTTTTCAATCTAAGCATTTTGATATATTTTTTTAAACTCTTTTTTTTTTTACTGCAACTAAAGGGTTTAAGGGCCATTAACCAGCTGCGACCGAGAATTTTGGTCGAAAGATGTTCTTACGATCGTACGGGGCGGTTCCGATGAGAAAGATTAATTATTCAGCTTTTTTTAAATAATAACTTAGTATCGCTTTTATTTCATTAAAATTTGCTTTAATTTATACCTACATTCAAAAATGCTGAAAGGCGTGATGATAAAACTATTAAAATTATATTTTGTAATTATTTTTTGATCATAAGTATTTATAATTTTTCAATAATTTCTAAGCAAAATAAGAATGTAAAACAAATCTTTAATATATTAGTTAAGACCGTAAATAAATAGACAAACTGAAGTATTTTCGTTACAAAACACGTTCGAGGATCTTTTTTATAATGATTTTATTTAAACTAAAATTAAAATTCTGAAACAGGCCTTTCAGATAATTTATTGATTCATTTTACTGCTTGATTATATGAAAATTTAACAAATCTACCAACGACCTACGGTGTAACCATATTATGCTAAAAATAAACATATTTTCTCATAATTTAAAACATAACATTACCAGATAAAATAACAAACTTTCGAAATCAATTTATACTTTTTTGTGGAAAAGAGTCAACACGGCTAAGATTTTATTTAAAAATGACATATTTCCGGTTTTGTCCGGTTATTCCCTCTTAATATCTTTTAAAGCAGGGTCGACGCTTCGGAGCATTTTAAAAGACATTTAAAATCAGATACTAAGCGTCTGACCGCCGATTTTTCTCAAATACGGCTTTAGAGATTCTAAATTGTTACTGGATTTATTCGAAAATGAAAATTCAAACCAAAAAAAGTTATACTGCAAAATCGACTTCAAATATGTCGTAGATTCACTACAGATGCAGTTTCCCGCTTTTACTACGAGTTTCCGGACGCCGTGTATAATCTTATTCGATTGTACATGGGTATCAAAATTGATAGACGTAAGTTGTTGAACATGGCTTTATTTACATGTAGGTATCAATATAGCAAACTAAGTAAAACTAGTGCAGTAAAACGGTTGCCAACCATTTTACTTTGTTTAGGTAGGTCAGTTTTGCACAATAGTTAGATCAATCATTTGAACCACACCTCCTGGTATCTACATATTACGTATCAATAAATATACAGATATACCGTTCATGTTTTCCCCTTTACACTTCTTATCTAATCTTTATGTTAGGTATATCGCAAATCCATATACTCACTACAACTGTCTAACTAAAATTATTTGACTTCAGTTCAAATTACACATTATTTTTTTTATTTAGTACATGATATACACATTATAGATTTGTAAAATATGTTGACTGTATGGAGAGGAGAATTCTTCCTAGTTGGCTAGGAGGAATTCCCGTTTTAAGACGATCAAATTTGGATGAATTAATGTATACATTTTGAACAAAAAACGAGAATAAGAGAAAGAATAAAAAATTAAAATGAATTAAAACAAACACAATGAAATTGACTGTTGTTTGAACAGTTGTGCAGCAAACCTTGTATTACCATTGTGTAATTATGCGCGATTTTATTAAACGGTATTTATACACAAGAAAGTTCTTTAAATATCTATCTAAGTGTAAGGAAATATTTAATTTGACGAAAATGTGTTTGTTGAACAAGAAAATCTGGCGTCAAAACTTTATAGATACTTTGAAAATTTTGAGAGCAATTGATAAAATATGTATATTTATGGTAATTTTTATGATACAAAGTTTGGACGCAAGATGTTTATATATCAAAAGAAGAAATAAGTAAGAAAGTTGAAAAGGTATGAAGCAACGTTGTTATTTTTCAAAAAAACATCAATTGTTGATTATAATAACCAGGAAATTTGTGATTTACGAAACAATATCAACAACAAAATAAGGAAGTATACTTTTCAAACGTTACTTTTTAAAGCCCTAAGGCTATTTGTTCGCTTTTCGGAAAAATTCATAGATGTATCATAAAAATCGTTGTGTCTCCCTTACTTTCATAGTGAGAAATATGACCTAACCGGCACTGAAAAGATAATGCTTTACATTCAAATCTAAAAGTTAAGCACAAAAGAATTAAAATGTACACCTTTATGAAACCAAGTCTTCCGATCCAAATATGAAGAAAAAAAATCATTTTGTGACTTAAAAAAAAAATGTTTTTACCAAAAAGTTAGGTGATGATAACGTTTATGATACAGTAGCTGGTTCCCGGCATGCGTTGCTATGCCATTCAACGAAATAAATTGATATATTTGTAAAAAGCATTAACTTTGTGGCTCGCCATAATTTACAATTAAAACACATATAAATTTGTTGTAGATTACTTTTATTTTTTAAAACACTCTACCGGTTTCGGAAGCACCCTTCCTTCATCAGGAGAATATTATAACTTTCTTATAATAGATAGAGTGTTTTAAAAAATAAAAGTGGTCTACAACAAATTTATATGTGTTTTAATTGTGAAATAAATTGATTCTACCTGCATGTCCTTTCCCGTGCGTTCCCGTTCCCTTCTGGCTTCCCTGCCTTACCCCTCCCCCGTCACCCCTCCCGCGAACCCCATCTCCCCCCATTCCCCTTGCCCCTGCCTTTCCTCCCTGCCGCAAAAATATATGAAATATACACATTTTCATTTATACAAATTTCATAACGCCAGAGCTTACCATTATATATAGCCTATATGTTATTCTGAGAATGAGCTATATTTTTGTAAAGTTTCGTTAAATCCATTAGTTTTTGCGGAAAAGGGTAACAAACACACATAAATACAAACTTTCACGTTTATAATATTAGTAAGATATGTCTTGTAAAGTATATGTGTGTTTTTATTTTATTTTTAATTACCAGTAATTTTAGTCAGATAAAATGAAAAGTTAGTCATTTTTAAAACTTTTTAAAGTGTGCATTAAAAAAAAACGAGTGTGCTTTAGACTTAGACCACACAACTGAAGTAAAACTTCTGCTCCATCTATACGATAGAAAGAGAGAAAGAAGAGCGCGCGCACTGCTCTCTCTTGCTCCTACAGTGATTTACGAAGCGTTCGCCTCGCTTTTCGTAACGCTCTCGTCACGCATTCGCTAGCTTACTGCACAAGTCAAGCGTGCGTAAAGATGTTTAACTTAAAAAATTACATGGTTATTTTTAATAATATAATTTGAAAACGTGAACAGTATCTCTGTGTATATATTTATATGTAGATACCAGAGGGTATGGTTTAAATGATTGATCTATGTAAATAGTGTGCAAAACTAACCTACCTAAACAATGTACACCAACCGTTTTACTGAACTAGTTTTACTTAGGTTGCTAGGTTGTTACTTGTTAATAATTCCACCCTCAACAACGTTCATCTATCAATATTTATTATTTATACACCGTGTATAACCGGAATAAGATTATATTATTTTCATCACCTTTCAAAACACTTTTTAGTTTTCGGATACGTTGACAAATATCCCATTCATTTGGATTTTAATGCAAAGCGGAAATATTCTGACCTAAGAACATAATATAGTCGAGGCCTGAGCGGTTAACATTTTCATAACCTTGACGAAAAATTAAACAAAATATTTTTCAAGATATAAATAAAACAATAAATAATTCTCTCCAAACCGACTTGCTACGATTCAGCGTTCATATAATTTTAAGTGCTCATATATATTTCCCCTCATAATAAGCGTTTGCCACTAATCTCAATAAACAGTCCTTCAATAATAGGCTCCGGTCGCGCCTCGACGAATAGAGAGGCTGACAATATTAAATGCCTCAAATAAACAGAATTGTTGGCAGAATTAGGCCGGATATTGGTCTTGTTTTAATGACAATAACTATATTTCGCCATAAAGCAGGCCACAGGAACGCTACGACAAATGAAATGAATAAGTTAGGGCTATTTATAAAACTAACTGTACGGGAAATTGTTAATAAATATTTTCAAATTAATCACCACATAATTATAACAAAGTGTTTCAGTCAGCGTTCTATTTAAGTATAAGTACAAGATTTTTAGAACCAGAAAGAAGGCTGCTTCGTTAATAAAAACTTTATTAGTTTTGATAAGTATTTTTGACAAAATAATCTACATTAGCCGGCTAAAACTGGAACACCTCAGTTATGGTTTTATTTAGACTACAGAATCTAATAAGATATAAACCCTTTTGGTAACTTTGTAACTCAGCCCAACTAGATAAACTTTAAAAATAATTTTCTTTCAGTATTCTAACCACTGAAGAAAGAACAAAAAATGAGCTATGGACTTGTTAAGTTATCCAAAAGTCTGACTAGTCGGACTATAAATTTCAAATTGTGAACTGCGCCTCATTATCATTATGAAATTAAAATAGGATGGCGATATATGATGTCTGGCGAGTGTAAGAGAGACAAACTAACTAACTTACTAACTAACCTAACTAGCCGCCACGCCGTTTCCCCGCAGGGGTAGGCAGAGAGGACGGACCGCCAAACAACTCGGTCTTATTTATCGTCTCAAACATACTCTTCTAATATTCTGACTCTCGACATGGCCCGACTCAAGTATCTGATTCACTTGCCATGTCTTCCTCAGGTGTCCCCGAATTCTTCTGTCATTTAAATTTGCGTCATTGTTCTCCTTACACTCCTTTCTTCGTTCATTTGCTCTACGTGCCCAAACCAAAAGAGAGAGAGCGTTTGGTAAATAAGCTTGAATCAAAAGGTAATGAGTTAGTGGTAAAATTCTGCTTTGTAAGATCTATCCAGTGGTTCTAACACATTCTATGCAAAATATTTGGCCAGGTGAGATATTTTCACATAAACCCAACCAAAAATGCACATAAATCTAAGTAAATTCGAATCTTCCGGCAATGGAACATCTAACAACTTCATGGATGGTAAAGAGGATAATAATAATCAGGAAAAATCCTCGATCGTTGCGAAAGTTTTACCCAGAACCTTTTTGATGAACTTATACATAAATTGTAAAAATAGATACTCTATCTTCTTCTTCCCATGGCCACATATGGTCTTGACGTCTAATGACCAAATCTTCATATGTTTGCGTCAAATGTCCACTCTTTCCGACTTTCAAGATATTTCTAATACTGTAGTAATATCGGCTATCCTTTGCAGACATTGGTTCTTCTCGAAATCGCTTTGTGATAACATTTTCAAAAGGCTTTCAAGTTCCGCAAGTATTTTAGACTACAATAAGCGAATAGCAGTTAATAATAGCAATATTATTTAATTGACTTTAGATAAAAAAAAATAAAAAAACTAATTAGTACGTATTAAACGGAGTAACAATTTTAAAAACCTTAAAACCGGTTTAAATTACGAACTATGACGATACTCTAACGCTGGTTAAATAAGGAGGAAGCGCAAGACGGCATAATACCCCAAAAATAAATCAGACGATTTATTTCTTTAACTAAAGTACCATGATTATTACTAGATTTTAGCCCTTTTAATATGTTTTAAATGAGAAAATCACACAAGAGTCCCAATTGTTTCCAGCCAACTATTCCATTGGGGTATGTTGTGAGGCTGAATATAAGAAGGGGAGGAGATGGGGACGAGGAAAGTGGGGAAGTACCTGGCTATTCAAATCTAGTCACCAAGCACGGCTAAAACAGCCATTTCAAGCAAAGTTTCAATTCTGAATGGCGGTCTTACAACAGGGCAATACTGAGAGTATCTTCCACTCTGTAACGTTTCGCAAATATACCTTATATTATTTAAAACGGTTAAATTGTGAGAACACAAATCAATCAAATGAAATTCACTTGAGCACGCCCGGATTTGAACCAGTGACCCCCGGATCGCTGGTCGAGAGCCCAAAAATATCGGAGAAAATCAATACTACGAAGGCCGTCAAAACGCACCCTATTTGACAGTGACACAAATGTTACACGTAAAGAGAGCTACGAGATAAATAAAGTTATAATAATATGGTTTTTGCAAGACATTTTAAAGTTTTGATACAAAATGATGTGTACAAGAAAATATTGCAATTTAATGTGTAACATTGTATGTTTTTTGTGGTAGATGTTAAAAAGTGGTTAATTTAGCCCTTAACCATCTTTATTCAAAGGCTAGGTGATTAAACGTAGCACGCTATAGTTTCACGATGTGACAATTTGCAAGTTTTACGCCATCCATACTGTGTACACCGTAGAGCAGCCGTAACGGAAACCGCAGAGATTGAAAGCGCCCGGCTGTTATCATCTCATACATCCCATTACCTGTGGTGTGCAGGGACATCCACTGGACCGTGCGGTGTCCTGGCATCCACACAATACAATGTGTTGCAGATCCGTTCTTCGCAGATCCGTTGGCCGCACGCGCCATTGTTGTGTATTTGACACTACTTTACCTAATTGGGACGCGCGCCGGCAAGTACAATAGTAAAAATAACAAAAGAGTTTTCTGGAATACAACTGTTCACCTGCTTTTCACTCGTCTCTGTATTCATAATGAGGTGAATCTATTATTTGTTTCCGTTTTAGAATGCTTTACATTTGCCTGATGCAAACTTCACATTTAAAAATACAGTTTTCATTACTCTCCACTGGAAGCCGAGAGAATTCGAAGCCGAAAGAAGAGAAGATAGGCCATTCCAGAACATAAGAAAAATATGGAGAATGTGATAAAACATTTTTTTTTTATTTATTGGAGAAAATGTCCATTGGCAAGAATATATAAAACAAACTAGAGAACTCACCTGCATCCAAAATATTTCTCACGATAGATTATAGTAAAACAAATAAAAAACTTTATTCCACTTAATTTTATTGACCGTAACCGGTTTCAGCTCATCAGAGTCAGAGCCATCTTCAGACTGGTACAAATAATTCTTAGTCTACGGTTTATATACATACCATTTTGGGGAGGGGAGAGGGGTGGTCTATAAGGATTTTAATCAATTTTGTTTGTTACTAAGTCGTTTTAGACTGACGAATTTCTAAATATTTTGGTATTTCCAGTAAGCTAATTACCTTGGGTCTGTAGCTCACTTCAATATTGTTTAGGGAAAAACCTCACAAGTAATATGAATTATTAATGAATTAATTCATATTACTGGAATTACCAAAATATTTAGAAATTTGACAATCTAAAACGACTTAGTAACAAATAAAAATTGATAAAAATTCTTGTAGACCACCCCTCTCCCCTCTCCCAAATGTTATGTATATATACCGTAGACTAAGAATTATTTGTACAAGTCTCAAGACAGCTCTGACGAGCTGAAACCGGTTACGGTCAATAAAATTAAGTGGAATAAAGTTTTTTTTATGTGTTTTATTATAATCTATTATAATGGAATTCCACCACGAATTGTCAGTTTCAAAAATAGAAATATTTCTCACGAATTTACAAACAGCAGATAAAAACATACACCAATATTTTTACTTGTAAGTAGGGAAAAGATGTACTCGTATAGGTACCTACATAAGAATATTATTTTACAAATAAAAGTTTAGAAATAATTTTTAGAAAAATTTAGAGGGTAAGACAAAAAAAGTATACACGTAGATAAAAAAAAAAACAATGTTATCCAGAAATTAAAAAAAAGAAAAGCACATGCTTAAAATTATAAACGAAGTATTTCTAAATTATTCTACTTTGTAGGAAAACAGCCTTCAATTTTCTACTAAAAGGACTGCATGTATCAAAAAATACCTCGGAATCCTCGAGGTTTTGATTTTGATTAAACGATTCGCACATTCTTCTGATTGGATCCCTGACATCAGCATTTGTTAACTAGTATGATAGAAAAGTAATTTCAATTAGTATGATAGAAAAGTACGGTGCTGGAGAAAAATACACAGGATTCCATGGACAGCCAGACGCACAGATGTGTCCATCCTAGAAAAGCTAGGCCTCCAAAATAGGCTTTCAACTAACTGCCTACATATATTAAGTAACTAACATATTTTAAGATATTTTGGACACGTTGCTCGTCAAATTGAGGACTCTAACTTGGAGTCAGAAAAAGCAGAGGAAGGTCACCAATGCTATGGAGTAACCAAATATCACTTGCATCTGATACGTTAGTATAGGCAGCTCTCCACACAGCGCAGAGGACCGCGAGGAGTGAAGGAGTCTTATCCACCATGGAAATTGGAGTAGGGGTCATGATCCTCAGCAATGAGAAACCGATTTCAGAAGAAGAATGATAGAAAAATCTGTAAACAGGTTTCCCTGTTAGCAGGAAAAGAAATACATTTTTCTTTAAACAGGGCTGTAGCTACGGAAATCATCAGCCGAGTAAAACATCTATCTATCTCCTAAATAATCTATCTATCTATGCAAATAAAAAATAATGTTCCGGTCTGTGTGGTAAATAAATGATCTGCTTTCAAAAATGCACCCATATCTTAAAGCAGAATTAAGATACTTCTTGATGAAATTTTGCACACTTAACGTTAAAAAAAAGAGGAAAATTACTGTCTACGTGATGTGATTTCAAAAAAACTCCATTTAAAGCCCGTGCAACGTCGGGGACTTTATCTTTTCAGCAATTTATAAGTAATATTACATACTATATTTCATCAAATGTGTCCTTTCTTTCAAATATCTGGCCGTCAATGTTTCAAAATTGTTTATTTAATAGTGTTATTTCCATTGTTTACTGTTTAGGCATTGTACTTTAATATTTGTATTTAGATTTACTTAGTTATTTAGTTTATTAAATTGGTGTCTCGAGACAGGCACTCTCTCGGAAATCACTAAACCTTTTACGCTCAATATGACACGTACAGGGATGTGAAAAATATTCATTGAGATATCAAGCAGCTAAAGTATGGAGTCCTACAGGTGGAAGAACAGAGTACAGAGTATGGTTTACGAGGAGTAAAGCGAGTTATTTGGCGCCTTGAGACCCGATATGACGCCCTAAAGAAGCTGAATGCCTTTAGCGAGAATCACATTGGAGATTTTCATTTGGCCGACAAAGTAAACTGGCAGCTAACAGCTAGCTGAATCCAGTAACATTACATATGTGAAAAATTCATGAATATATCTTCTATTGATATATTATGAATAATTCGACCGGTCAGTGGTTGAGTGGGCATAGCGCTTGGGTCCCACCCGGGCGTCGCATGTTCGATTCCTCGGCTGGCTAAGTTCTCCATCACAACACAAGCAACATTTTCGGCTTTCTGTGGTGGTAGTAGGAGACTTTCAAACATTGTTGGGTTATTCGTAACCCGAGAATGTTTGTCTTTCTTTATAAAAAGAAAAAATATATATATATATCTTCTTAATAATAATAATAAAGTAAAATAGCCTTTATTCAGACAGTAAATTACATTACATTATTTATAATAAACTTTTCACGTTTGTAGCACTTATCATGTATCGACTCCATGTCTGTATGCCACTAGTTGACAAAGGCCTCCTTCAACTGTCGCCATTTATCTATATCTACTCTTGTACATGTACCACCTGCTATATCTTTGATGTCGTCAAACCACCGTCTAAATGGTCTACCTAGTTTTCTCTTCTTGTCACTTGTGAACCAATTCATGACTAATTTTGACCATTTTTCACTTCGTCCGATTGGGTGGCCTGACTACTTCCACTTTAGCTTTTTTATTGTTTTTATGACATCTTTTGTTCTTGTTTGTTATTATTCTTTTATTCGTGAATATATCTTCTACTAAATAATAAAATTACATGCGATAATAAATATTATGCATCCCACAGATACAAGATATTTATGGAATAAATCTGTTTAAAACTCATTGAATTTTAATCAAACATAGGTACTAATTTCGATCGTGGGTGAGTGATTGTAACTACGGTTCAGTGAGTTCCATGCCAACACAGAATCAAGTCAACTCAAAACCTTTTCGAAAAGTCATTAAAAGTTATGAAAAAAGTAATTTTAAAATAGCCCCTAACCCTAACCTAATGTAACCTTTTTCAATTCTATTACAATGGAATTCCATCACGAATTAACAGTGCAAAAACTAGACTCTAACGTAACCTATTAAACCAAATTGTTATGTATTTTTTTCATCACTTTTAACAACTTTTCGAAGGAGGTTCTGAGTTGTCCGGTCACCGGTTCAATGAACTCGTATTTGTACTGAATTTAAGTGTCATTTTCTAAATTGGAACTGATTGTGACAATAATTTAGACAAGTGATACCTAACCTAACCATATTTTTTTTATTTAAAAAATATCTTAAACCTTTATTTGAAACGTTTATTATTTAACATAATATCCCGTAGTTTTTCACAATTATTAAACAGTTATTTTAACCAGTAATAAGTGGAAAAACATGTATTACAATTCTAAATTTACTGTCACGCAATATCTCCGCAAGGGAAGGCAGAGGATTGGAATGCCATACAATCGTATTGTGCGCACGCTTGTCGGTTCAATAACATTCACGCGATAAATTATCAAAGATACTATTAATTTGTAATTTGGCTTTTGAATTCGATATTTGATCGTGTCATGGTCCCCTGGGTTGTCCTCGACCTTTTCTCAATACTCGAGCACTAAATACTCTTTTCACTTTCCATTCACGTGCATACTAACTCAGAATCCCCTTCTTATTGTTCAGTTTAAAGTTTAACAATATAATATTACGGCACGTGCATAATTTTGTGGAACATGCTTGTGTTTTTTTAAGGCGACCTTCAACCACAAAGTTAAATTAATATATAACGGGGTAATTAGGTACCTACATAACAACAGTTTTTTGCAAGTCAGAACTAATTAAGGCTAATAAAAAAACAAACAAATGTGTTATGGCTATGTTTGTGGTCATTCATTTAGGTCAGAAAATGAGAATTAAAAGGTTGTGTATAATTATATTAATAATAATTTGTCAATTTAACCTTTGGCGACCAATTTTCGGTCCCAGTCGGTTCAAAAATAATTATTACTATCGAAAAATAATCACTGAGAATTTTTGAGAAAGATCTATTACACTTTATTGCATACCCTGTGGGCGTCTCATCTCAGGAACCATTACTTTATTCGTCTCTTTAAAAAGAACTTCTTAAATAAAGTCAAAGTAAGCAATTAACGATACTTTAGTGTTGAAAAAATAACAAGTGGGAACTATAAAGATAGAGGAAAGAAAATTAAAAATACTTGTTATTATTAATCATATCCTTCTCCCATTCCTGTATTTTTTCTAAATATACATATTTCGTTCGATATAGACATAAACCATTTCAAGGAATGTATAGATCTTCTTTACGTCCCACATTGGGGAGGCGGTATTAGAAAATCAGCCCCAAGAACTATTTGTTTGACAACCAATACCTCCGCCATAGGTCACCCCAAGTGGTTCGCTACGTTTAACGACTTAGCAGGGATACCCGGGATTATGGGGTGGGGTTAATATAGGTATTGGCGGCGGTTGGTAGATTCTTACCCACTCCTCATGCTTTTTTCCTTCCCAGAACTTCCTCTCATTTCTTTACTTAAAAAGACCCGCCACATCGCATCCACAAAGATGACATAAGCCCAGAGGGAAAATATTTTCATCATGGCCACCTGTATGAAGCCAATGTAAAAACAAAAACTGGAAAATTAATTAATTAGCAACATTTTTGATATTACGTTTTGATAAGTGGCAATAGTCTCCACTTGATATGGTGCTATAATATGAGATATAGGGATGCTAATACGTAATAATACTGGTGTGTGTTGTACCTACTTTGTGAGGCAAGTGGTAGTTGCCTTTATACACCGCTGGTCAAGTGGGTGCATGCTAATTTTGAGGCACATATTAATAATTTCCATCACAGTGGTCAGCTTTATTCCCGGAGGGAACTTTTGGACGCCAAACTCTGTCGATGACAACGTATGCTAACCCTGCGGTAGGAATGAGTTCCCATCTTCAGGGATGGGCATAAGATGCTCATTCACAAGTGGATCTGATGGTTCAATGAAAAAATAGATCTTCCGATATAACAATTACATCTATTTCACGCATAAGTGCATTACAAAACAGAAAGGATTACAAAACTTACCCCCATCATAGACCGTATAAAGATACCTATGCTAGCTAACTAATATGCTGCAGATGGATGGGACGCCTTCCTCCAAGGGTCCGCGACTGCTTCATCGCGGGCGTCCAGCCCGTCAGCTCCGTCTCTCGTACAGTTCTCAGCCAAGAATCTACCGGGACCTCACCGATTGCCTCCGGTAGCCATCCATCCGGGAGTTAGCGCGACTTCCACGGCGTGCGCGGTAAAATGGGTAAAAGGCGGTTTTGCCCTCAAATACGGATTCCATCCGAATAAATAAATAATACTGCTCGTTCCCGACAGCAAACAAGTACCAAGCGAGCGAAGATTACGCCAGATCGCGTCGATTCCAACCAACTGAAACTCACTACCCCGTGTACACCGACAAGCGTATCACTTTTACGGGTACGATTTTAAATCACGCATTCCGCGTATTTACTCGCGATTCGGACACGAACGCAATATTCGGCAATTTCCAGGATTGGATGCCTTGATTGATTTTAAAAGAGCATTTGCTCCGCTCGACTTTAAGATTCACATTCAAATAAACTTGGCACTGTGACGTTCCCACTAGGTCTGAGCCCATCTAGACCCCGTGGGCATAAATATACCAAACCACCCACCCCGTGTGTAAGTAAAGAGCCAGGCAAGAATAATCCGTTTCCTGCTTATTCGCGCCGATATACGGCTGTCAAAAAAACCATCGACAATAATCAAATTAGTAATCAGTACCTGATTACAATTGTTATGTAAATATTAAATATTTTCATAACAGTTTGTTAATCTGACCTGTTGGGTTCCATGAGAACTCAACATAGTGGCTTTTAAACACCCCTTTTAAAAGTAATTAAAAGTTATGAAATAGCCTATAACCTAACCTATTTAATTTAGTTTCTTTTTTTCATCACTTTTATGATTTTTCAAAGGAGTGCTGAAATGTCACTTTATTAAGTTGTCAGGTCACCGATGTACAGCGTGTGTTGGTTATATTGTCAACCAAATATGGTACACATAATTAAAAAAAATACCTTTTAATTATTAAAATAAATTAATATCTAACCCTTAGGTTCTCAACGTGAGCGATAATGTTCCCTTGTGGGCGTTTGAGACTGTCAGGGGGGAGGGGGGGGGGGGGAGGGCAGTAGAAGACTCGGAGAAAATTAGGGGGTGTTGAGACTGTCAGGGGGGCGGTAGAAGACCCACAGAAAATTAGGGGGCATTGAGATGGCAAAGGGAGGGCGTGTGCAGGTAACAAAAAATGGTCCAAAAAGACGAAAAAAACTCGCTTATCACATACTAATAAAGCAAAGTAAACTTTAATATTAGTAATTTTTTTTATTGTATGAATTGTAATAATTTTTATCACATGTGCGATAATTCACATATTTCGGTAGTTCGGGAAGTGGATGTAAATTGAAATAAAAAGAATTCAGATCTAGGTACATTAAATTGGATGAAAATTTTAATTTTTCATTAAATAATATTTTTATCTTTTTAAGAATTGACACTATATCATGAATACAAGAAAGAAGGAGGTAACAACCCGGTAGTCAAAATACAAAAGAATTGATATTTTTTACTTGCTAAACAAGAAGGTATAACAAATAAATGAATATATTTTTTATCGAATTATTGATTCCGCGACAGTTGAGCCACGACCCCGTAAGTAAAAAAAATTGGCGGGCTCTTGAAAAATATTTCCCAAAGTGGGCGGTTTGGCAAAATAAGGTTGAGAACTTATGACCTAACACCCACCTAATTTTGCGAATGCCAATGAGAATTGCTCACGCGATTTTGAGATTGTAATTCACCGAATTTAACAACATTGTTAGCTGCAAAAGTTTAATGGTGCCTTTAAGTGGGATTAAATAGTCGATGTAGCGAAATATTACAGCAGATTTTCTCTCATTTTGATGTGCTTTTTATAGCTCGTTTCACCCACAGTGGAAGTCGCAATTCAGAGGTTAATTTTTAAGATTCATACAATTTCATTTAACCTTAAGTTTAACTAACATATTTGTTTTAATACCAGAATATTCCATCTCAAAGTAATCTCTTGGGAAATTGGTAGACACGAGTAGCTTTATCTACGAAGTTGTACTTATCTATGGATAGGTAACAAAATAACGTTTCATTCACATGGATTTGTTCATATAAACAAAGTAAAATGCAAATATACAATCCACGGTGGGATGCTACTCGTACCATTCATAATTGGTAATAAGTAATAACTTATAACATAACCCATTTATGTGCATAATTAAGCACACATATTTCAAAGCAATGAATTTGAAATCTTTCGCCTTCGTTGGCTCCATAACGGAGGTCTTTGGGAAAATAATTCCCCCCAGGGCCTATGCCATCTTTGTGGATGCTGTCCGGAAAATCTTTTTAGAAGGAAAGTAGAGGAAGTTTAGTGACGGAATAGGTATGAGGTAGGAATATGGGGTTCGGTGTGTCTATGAGTGAAGGACGTATGAATTCATCATCAATTCCGGTGGAGAGGTCAGAAGGTCTCCCTAAACCATTTTCTCCCGATTCGGCTTGCCACGCAGTTGGTGGGCAGATGCATCCACCGCCAAGACCCGGTAAATCCTCACCACATGAACCCGGGCACTCCTGCTGAGTCACCAAACGTAGCGAAATTGGGGTGACAACAAAAAAAAACGATTGGGGTGACCTATGACAGAGGAGCTAGCCAATACATTATCTAAACAGCCACGTGTTTCCAAACCTTTTTTTAAATTTGTTTTTCCAAATCTTTCCTTTAGCTTTACGACTTCCTTTCAGTCTCCTAAAATACCCTCCAAAAATTGCGAGACAGTTCTACTGAATCCATGCGGAGGGCGTTTAAAAAAATATACATTTATAATGGTTAATTAAAAGCAAATATTTTACCAAGTATCTTATAAGAATGAAATGCGTCGACTTGGAGACGCTTTAAGGTTCTCATAGAATAGGTACAATTTATTTTTATTACCTCGACCGCGGGCTGAGTGTATATTTATCCTATTTTCTGACAATTCATCTGAATTAGGTATTCTTTTGTGGCTCAGACTGGACCAATTACTTTTTGGTAACTTAAATAATAAAATTAAAAATATCCTTCAATTTTTAAATTATGTTATTCTAACGTATCGTTATTAAATGTATTGCTCCTTGCCACCTACGCAGGCGACTATTTACCCAGCGAAGCAGTAGAGCCTTCAAATGTGTACCTACGTCTATTAATAATAAAACTTGTGTGCTGTTTACTGCGCCATTTTTGTGAAAGATCACTTCTAGGCCCTCTAGGGCGCTTTGCAAATCTTCAAATAACACTATAAACTATAGATAAATTACCATTAAAAATACTTCGTACCATTTTAAAATTTATTTTAATCGGAACTTTGTGAAAAAGAAAAGAAAAACAAATAGTTTGTCACCAATGACAATGTCACTTTTGTGGAGGTGAATCGTCAAGAACATTCACAAAATATCAATTTTTTTCAGCAGCAAAAAAGTCAAGGTACCTACCTTCCCCATATAATGGACTGACTTTTAAAATATGATTTCATTCATATTATATTTGTTTATGATTTTTTCTGAAGAGACGCGTTTGATGCGAAACTGCGAAAAGTTTTAAGAAAACACGTCGATGTTGTAAATGATAAATATTGCTCCATGACTTATTCTGTTTGTTTGATAAAGGATAGAACAGGTTAATAGTACTAGAGCTGTCCGTAAAATAAGGTTTCCAAGGCGCTGCGGTCACGAGGAATGATTTTTCGCGCAATCCTGCAACACTGGCGTGTAGCCTGGTTTCCTTTGTCAAATCTCCACCACGTTGCACCCTCTGTGACGCTTAGTCTCGGCGTGGTAACCATTCGCGATGGAGCTTCCACTCGCCGCACCCGCCAGGTGTGAGTTACACTCTGTAATTCGTTTTTAAACTTTGCATCGGCAAATCTGAATGACGCCACTGGGATTATTCCTTAGTCACTGGGGTAATGTAGTGTACCCGGGTCTCGTCCCCAGTCACAATTGAGTTCAAGAAATCTTCGCCATCGATGTCGTAGCACTCAAGGAATCTGCGGGCTACTTTAACCCGTTGTTCTTTGTGATCTTCGGTGAGAATTTTGGGACCCACATTGGGCAGACTTTGGGGTCTCCCAAATTTTTTGTCAAAATCTTGTCAATAGTGGTTTTACTGACATAAAGGATCATATTACAGAGCTCCCGAACCGTCACCCGTCGATTTGAAATCATTGTTTTTTCCACTTTGGAAATTTTTTATCCGAAACCAATGGCCGTCCGGCACTCTTTTAAATTCTCTGCACCATTTGCGCACGTTTTCGCACTCATACACTGTTTTCCGTACACTTCAAATAGCTGAGAATGAATTTCTACCGGGGTTTTGTTCTTCGCACAAAAAATCTAATTATAGAACGCCGTCTCATAAACCTTTGCAAATAGAAGGAAAAAACCTACAAATTTCAGATAGTGAAAAATACCTGGGACTTCATATCGATAAACACTTATCTTTTAAACACCACATACAAAAAGTAAAAGAAAAAATTATCCCACTAATTGGTGTATTTGGCAGAATAGCCCATCTTCTACCAATACAAGTACCTAAAGAGGGGATTATTCTTTAGTTTAATTCAATCCCATCTAAATTATCTCATAGAAATATGGGGAAACACAAACATCACATATCTAAATGAAATTCAAATAATACGAAATAAAGTTATAAAAAAACTTTTTAACTATAGACCAGATACCCCCACTAAAAGAGTATACCAAGAAACTAACTTACTTAAAATTGGAAAACTGTACGAATACAACATATGCCTATTAATTCACAAAATCCAAAATGGCTTCATACACACAAATACTTCATTTATGAAAACATCACAAGTACATGACTACCACACAAGACAACATAATAAATTATATACAAATTCAGCAAAGACAGAGCGTGGTAAAAGAAACATAGGCCATGAGGGTGTACACATTTATAAACTCCTTCCTGATAGCCTGACAACCGTAAATAGAATAAATATATTTAAGAAAAAACTGTTTGCCCTCAAGATCAATGAGCAAAACCAAAATGCTCTTACTTAAGAAAAATATGTTACTTAGGTAGTAAACCATAATTATTAATATATATATTATTTTTGGTCCTATCAATGTACACTTAAGTTAACAAAGCGAAATTAGTATTTCTTTTAACTTAATAAATAACTAAAAAATATAGCGTAATTCACACCTGGCGGATGCGGCGAGCGGAGTCTTCATCGCAAACGGCCGCCACGCCGAGACTAAGTATCGCAGAGAGTGCAGCTTTATGGGGATTTGGCGTAGGGAAACCAGGCTACATGCCAGTTTTTCTGGATCTCGCGTTAAATTGTTCCTAGCGACCACAGCACCTTGGAGACCTTATTTTACTGACAGCCCTCGTAATTTTTTTTTATTTCACTCATTTAACCAGAAATAACTATTCACATTAAGATAAAATAAATATTTCAATACAGCGCTATTCTATTTCATTATTTTGTTTGTCAAGAACTAATATTAATAATTTTTTAAAATTAATTTACCCAGCTTCTTTTCGTTTTTAATGTCATTTTGGAGGCAATTATGTAAGTGGTCGCCCTCGTAACCAATGGATTGTTTACCATAGTTAGTGTGGATGGTGTTTAAATGTATGTTATCGTGTTGTCGTGTAAAGTGTTTATATACTTAAGACGTTTTAATGAATTCTGTGTTTGTGTGTACGAGATTATTTTGTTTATAAAGAGACATGTATTGTTTTCATATAGTTTTCTAAATGTTAATAGTTTTGTTTCAATATATATTTTTTTGTGGATGTTCTGGGCTTATAGTTAAAAAGTTTTTTGATTACCTTGTTTTGTATTACCTGTAATTCATTTATGTATGTTTCACATGCGTTTCCCCAGATTTCAATCAAATAATTTAAATGTGAGTGTACGAGACTATAATATAAATATTTTTTAAATTAATTTGGCAGCAGATATGATAGCCGGCTAAACACGCTAATAAAGGGGATGATTATGTCTTTAATACCTTGTATGTGTCGTTTCGATGTTCAATGCTGATCAATGCACAGCCTAAGATATTTTTCCTGGATCAGGATTTGCAGGTCGTTGTTTTCAATTTTTAAGAGTACATGAGGAGGAATTATTCTACAGGTTGAGCTTAAGATCATGTATCCCGTTTTTTAAACATTCATTGTTAAAATATTTGATTGGAGCCAACTGTTGATTTTTTCTAGATCTATTTCTGCATTTTCTAGTAAGATATCTAAATCTTTACCCCAGTAGAAGATTGCTTTATCATCTGCATATAAAAAGATTTCACCATTTAAAAATATTTGCGAAATATCAATGATGTAAATTTGGAAGAGTAGTGGACCTAGTATGGACCCCTGAGGAACTCCATAGTTTATTGGAACGTATTTGCTATTTTGATTGTTAATGCTAACGAATTGCTTTCTATTGCTAAGATATGATTTGATTATATTAAGAGCAGGACCAACTACACTAATTTTCTTGAGAAGTATGTGATGATCTCGCCTTTAGGCCTACGAAATAATTCTTTTAAAATTGAGAGATCGATTTAGAAATATATTTAATTTTGTAACAGGGTATGGTTTCAGAATACAATTCTCTGTTCCAACTCTTAAGGGTGATTTATGAAACCGGGCCATTACTAGGAAAAACACGTGTGCCAAAATACTTTGGTTGGAGGAGGAATCCTAATGGATATTTCAGGTTCATTATCAAGTCAGGGGCGGCCGATGGATATTTGCCCGAGTGGTGACTGACTTTAACGCGAGCAGATTGGATTTACGAAACAATTATCTGGTGAATTTTCTATGGCAGTAGGAAAATTGAAAATTAGTCAATAAGGATTGCTCGTTGGTGTATTTAAATATACTAGCGCGACGCGCCGATTAGGGGTTAAAATATTTAACATATTTGTCAAAATAAGATTGCAGAATTCGTTAAATAGTGACGCACGCAGAAAGAACGAAAACGTGTACAGACAATGCTTATATAATGTTATTATATAACCAATAAAGTCGACGCAAGTAATTAGGATGTGTAGTGAATTGAAGTACGCCACTGAGCTCTTCTTTTAAGCGTTATTGGGATAGTTTATGACTCCGGCGCAGACGAAATTAGTTTACACCACAAAAAATAACGAACATGGTTTCTACACAAAATTCTCTGAAATAATAGTTATTATGTGACAGAACACGATTAAACGATTGAGATATGCATATTGGGAGATGTGCTTATCACTTAAGATTTGAAAAAAAGTGACTAATAAATTATTGAAACCACACAAGGAGATGGGTGGGAGTCGGGGCAGGGAAGTGTTAGAGGACAGTCAGGGAAGGAACCTAGGGCCGCGCGGACGGGAAAAAATCATCGAGTTTTGATAAACGGCAGAATAATAATTTGGTGCGCGTAAACCGGGAATAATTCAGATAGTAATATATAATAAGAAAGAGAGTGAGGGAAGGAACCTGGAGGCGCGCGGACGGGATAAAAATCATCGAGTTTTGATAAACGGCAGAGTAATAATTTGGTGCGCGTAAACCGGGAATAATTCAGATAGTAATATATAATAATAGATAGTCGGGGCAGGGAAGTGTTAGAGGACAGTCAGGGAGAGATCCTGTTGAGAATTAAGATCGTCAAGTTCTGAGAGTCGCGAGGAGACCAGCTCGGTGCTTCTAAATCGGGGATATTTCATTTTAATTAAACAAAGAATAGTTCGTCTTTATTAAACAAAAAGAGTCCACGCGAATAAGGAAGTCAGAGATTGCGGCTTGCGAGTTCATACCTGTGAAGTTAAATAATATAATTTGTAAATTGAGGCGGTCGGGACGTACTTTCGGGGCGTCTATCAGGGTCAGGGTGAAATTTAAAAAAAGAAATCTACGCGAGAATTGTGTTTGACGGCTGCATCTTGGAATAAATAACTGCATGACGGGTTGTGGTTTATAAGTGCTTGTTTGAATTAAATATTAGAGTAGTGAATTGATTTGTGAAATTATTTTGTGCAACAAGGCGAATTTGGTAAGTTTGTATAAAATTATTAACATATTTAGTACGGGCCTTGCAGGAAAGAGTCAATTAGGGTTTATATACAAGCCTTAGGAATCTAGGACCTTTTTTGTCGAGCGGAGCATTGCACGTTTCCGGGTTGACCGGCTAGCAAGTACCTTTGTTGGGTGAAGTTACTCTTGAGACAAGACCGTTGTAAAATAATAATTTAGTTAACAAAATACTATTTGAAGCACAATAGACACTTTCGGGCAATAAATCTTAGACGAGAGACTTCATTTAAAAGACGGGATTTTGAAAACACAAAACAATAATAAAGTCCTTTAAAAGTGCTTTGTTGGTGATCTAGAAAACTAGGTTACTGGGTATGCTCCAATACATAACGGGTAACAAAATACAGAGGTATAGAATATAGGTATAAATTAATGTGTAATGCGCCTTTGAGGTGATAATTATTATTTACGAGTTTCGTAATAATATTTTTAAACGTAGCTAGGGGACTATTATTCAGGAAGGTTTTTTTTTTGAAAAGGCATTGGGTAATATAACGGTTTATGAAGGGTGCGTAGCATGGGCATTTTTGATTACTAACAAAATCTGACATAATTGAATTCCATTCCAAAAGTTTCCCACACCTTATTCCAAATTTTAGGTATCACAACAAGTCTACTACATAGGACTTTGCATAAACTTGGTTCGATAATTTATCATATAATCACCTTTGGTTCACGTTTAGGTATATTTCTTTCGACTTAGCAAAAAACTTTCATATTGTCGGTTGAATGCAGCCGTCGGTAGGTATTCACATTTTAGCGTGATGCGCTATATCCACCTACTTAATTAACAAACTCTTTTTCTTCAAACTTAATTGAGCGGGTTACGACTCGAGAATGGACGGCGGTTGTCGAATGAATTAACGGGTCCGGCTTTCCTATTTCACCATGAGGAAGTATCTCACGCGACTTTATCGGGGGCGATGTGATCGAAATGCAGGTGGGCTTACACTATTTTCCTAATGTGGAGGCGAAGTAAGCGATGGTCGTGTCTGGTCCGAGCAAATTGGAATCCCTTGTGATCACATCTCGGTAACGTGGATCTCGTACCCGCTCTAGACTGGATTGGAAGCGTGGCCGGAGCCATTCCATGATGTCGACGTATGTACGTCACTAAGGCATTGGGGGACTTCAGGAGAACAAAGGACGTGCACCCATTTCGCCCTCCCTCTACCGCCGCTCCGAGGTACCAGCGGATAAAAGTTGTCGTCGCGGGAGGCCAGTTTGATGCAGGACGAAGATTACGATCTGGCCGGACTACCTTCGTCATGGGGGAAACGAAGTGACGAAATTTGCGTGGGCTTCACTACCTTTTAGGTTACGCTCGTGTGGGGTCTGCCTTGTCGTCGGAACGAAGGGAACATGACATATGGAATCGTTAGGCAACCGATCGGCGGTTCTTTGTTGGAATCCGGATAAGTTTTCTTAACTACTTTTGGTTTACGCTTAGGTAGGTATATTTCCTTCGATATTCGATTTAGCCAAAACCTTTCACATTGTCGGTTGAATGAAGCCGTCAGTAGGTATTCATATTTTAAGCGTAATGCGTTATATCCACCTACATAAGTAGCAAAAGTTTTCTTAACTACTTTTTGGTTTACGCTTAGGTAGGTATATTTCATTCGATATTCGATTTATCAAAAACTTTCACATTGTCGGTTGAATGAAGCCGTCGGTAGGTATTCATATTTTAAGCGTAATGCGTTATATCCACCTACATAAGTAGCAAAAGTTCTCTTAACTCCCTCACACTAGGAATAGGGATCATCCAGCATCAGGGTGGGAAAGTACTCTGGACGAAAGTGCAGCGGGGGAAATAGAAGGGAGGGAAGCCAGATTCACGACCTGGTGCCTTTCATTCTTGGACCCAGCACCCTGGACGCCGAGCTTGACCTTCCTTCTTTGAGCTGATTTTTGAGCTTGAGGTTGGGGTACGCCTATCGTAGAGCATATGCCCGTAACACATATAGGGGAAGGTCCCAAGTTACGCTTGTGTATGTTATGCGAGAGGACGTATTTTTCATTCAAATCAAATACCGATGATCATCGCGATTGCAGGCTGGCGCATGTTTTGTAGCGTGCCTAGGAAAAACGTAATCATTATTTCTACTGGTTCGAGGAGGCGTGCTGGACGGAGAACGGGACTATTGAGGACATGAGTGACTGCCAAGGCGAGGATCGGTGACATCAAAATCTTCCTTAATTAAATTCATACATCGCCAGATCAGAGGAGAGAGCGGCCCCACCGATCTCCTGACATTGCCGATTGTCTAATCAACTTCGGTTTAATGTTTATGCCGGTGCTTTAGGAGTTAATGGAACTCAAGTCACCGGCATGCTGAAGAACTTCAACATCATCATCAATCCAGAGTAGGATGTCAAGTTCCAAAACCTCGTGCCACCCACACATTTCCTGAACAGTTCCTGACATCGGCTATCACACCATTAATCGGAGCAGACCCTCATATCAAACGGTATGAGATGACCTCTCATCATCATCATCAACATATTTATAATTTGGCGGCGTAGTGGTCGATATTATTCCCATTACCACTCTATGATCCAGAAACACACATCAAACCCTTTCCCGACAGAAGGCAAAACATGTCGATTTTCATTCGTCGCTTGCGACCTTAACATTCTCCGGAGGCGTTGGAATTGGAAGCTGATTCGGCGGTCTATGACCATCACCTTATCAGTTGGGCTATGGAGGAGTCCAATTATTTAAACAGCACATGTTCTGTCTCATGTTAATCCAAAATACCTACCCGTAGAATCAAATTAACAAGATAAAACAAGCTAGCTAACTAACAAACTGCATCTAGAACTGTGAGTGTAGAATCATTGCAATCCGTACTGCTTGAGTGTAAATCTTTTGTTAGAATGTACATAAATGTCAAATTATCTTCATGATAGCATTTTATAGAGCTGCAGAGAGTACGTGACATCGCATCGAAAGGTAGGATCTTCTCAATTCGCCGTTTGAATGTAAATTTATATATTAGATGCTAGGAGGGAAAATGCAGATTACTTCAATAAAAATAGTCGTCGATGAGCGTAGGTGTATAACAGGTGCTAGGGGAGGAAGCTGAACGAATATAGATAGATAATTAGTTAATTTTCAAGCTAGTCAGACTCAGTCATTGTTATTCGAAGCCTTGCAAATTGTAACACGCCATATCTAAAAGAACAAGGGTTTACCACAAATAAATTATTAATTAAATTGGATTAACTATACCAAACCACTCAAACAAAAAAGTACACAACGTTGTGGGGTTAATTACAATTGATTAATTGAGAGCATCTCGTCACGTTTGCATAAAAGTATTACGTGATGGGGTTGAGAAGGCGCTTCAAAAGAAATGCAGGGGAGAGACGCGAGAACGGGCGAGCTACGAGTTTTAAAGGCCGGCCGGGGTTGCGCCTGTAGCTGTAGAATGTAGCAGCATTTGGAAAACAAGTGGTAGGTTTTACTACTTAGAAGGGGGGGGGTTTATCACAAGTATGACATGACTAACTGTATCAAAGGCTTTTTGAAGGTCAACTAATATAGATAAAATATAATTTCCACCATCAATGCCGCTTCTAAGTTTACTGATTAAGTCATTTATTGCTCCTAGTGTGTTCGATTTTTTCCTAAAGCCGTGTTGTTTTTTTATACAGATAAGAAGTTTTTGTAGCAGAATATTGTTTAATCTTTCGTAAATTACACGTTCAAAAATTTTAGATAAAATTGGTAAGATTGAGATGGGTCTGTAGTTTAAGGCACTGAATACACGCTGAAAGCATAACTCTATTTCCTCATCTGTGAATGCTACACATAAAAGTCGTAATGCATTGGAATCATCCAGTTATTTTAATATGTTTTTTTGGGTTTCTCCAAAAAATGGTAACGTTAAATTATGTAGTGTTTTTCAATGCTTCAGTAAGGCAAACAGTCTAAGCTAGTTGTAGCACTAAAATTCAATTTCTCAACAAAGCTGATTTCAGGGTTTTAATTACCCCACGATATAATCATAAGATAAGAGTTTAAATTTAACGATTTCATTTTTTTGCTGCATTTAAGAGCATAAAAGCAATTTGAAAGTATAATCCTTCCCATATCGGACAGTTAAATGCAGATCGCGGAGCCATTAGGGTGGAATGAATTAATTATGCGATACGCTAATATGGCGGATGCGCTATATAAACCTCGACCAAAATGCCCGTCGAAATAATCAGCGGCTGGTAATGCGGTTTCATTAGCCCGAATTTGAAATGCATGAAAGTTGGGGAATCCAATCCCGCCATGCACTTTCACGGGGTAATCTCTTTAATGAATAGCCACAGGTGTTGTGTTATCACTTCCAGGTTAATTAGTACCATCGGGTGATTGCTTTCTGTCGGGCCGCGAATGTTCAGGTCCAAAGCATACAGCACCCATTGCACACATTGCACAGAGTCACTGAACACAGCATTGTTACAAATGCCCACTGTCATTTGTAACAATGCTCCCTTTCTGTGGCAGTGCCTAATTAAATGGAAGACTGTTTTGTGAAAGCGTCAAGGTGTAAATACGTCCCAAATCCCAAAATTCCGAAAGAAATCTGGGAAATTCTAGTGAGTGCAAATATGAACAAACACTTTGAGAATAGATTTTTCATCTAGCCACTCGAGCGTTTACGTTAATATTCGAAATTTGAGTCCAGCGTCCGGGGTTTCTGAGAGTCCGATTTGGAAATTTCACACTCTTATTAAAAAAAAAACATATCTCCAAATTTTAATATGCAGACATAAAAACTGTTTATAGTGTTAGAGAGCCATTGAATGAACCATAGAGATATACTATATCAATGGAATGAACCTATATAATTTAACAGTTTTTCCATGTTTTTAGGATTCATAAAAAAATCGCTAAATTTATAATAGAACGTGAACGGAGGTGGGCACTTAGTATTTAAAGCCATTTACTACGAGAAATTAAATATTTTAATATTTATTACTTTAAGAAATAATTGTGTACATTGGTACTCGTACGAGAATTACCTTTCTCATGACAACTGTTTGTTGTTACCTGTAAAACGAAAACAGTTAATAAATATTTATTTCACAGATATGATGGTGAAATATTGTGCAAGGGAAAGAGATAAGAGAGAAAAAGAGATATAAAAGAGATAGAGACAAAACTACTGTGGTTTTGAAAATATATAAATGTTTTAAATGGGTATCTTAACTATAATATAGGCACTAATTGTTAAGAAATCGATTTAAAAATAGTAACGTATACAGGTTTTTATTTTTCTCACATAAATTTATTAATTCTGAAGCAATTGAAGAAGTCGACATTAGTCTTATCACCACCAATTAAATTATAGTTCCTTCTAAAGAATTCCACTGCATTCTACTTGGAGTTTTTTTGTCCATTAGAGAGAAACTTTTACCAAAAAAGCAATTTGCGCAGCGGAAGGGTTAGCGACATTGAAATTCTGGCCACAATCTTCCCTGAACTTAATGACTTTTGGCTTATTTGTATTGTCCTCCCTTTCTCCCCTCCCCCCTCTCCCACGCCCACATCAACAACCGTCATTTGTAACATCTGGGAGAAAAGTAAAGAGTCCACATTCCAATACAAACACCCTCTTCTCAAACACAAAGTAGAAAAAATACAATCGTTATCTCAGTTAATATTATACAACCCTGATGAAGGCGGTCTTTACGGGAAACCCGATCAGAGTCTAAAATACTACTAAATTATGTTAGTAATTAAATGTTCATTTTAATGCCATTCGTCTAATATTTAACGACAAACAAATATTTTTCGTATAATTTATAAAATCACGACTATTTTAATTCTAACACCCAGCCGAAAACCGTACCATGTCCATTGTTCAGAATTTTTAATTTAAAATTTAGGGAATTTCAAATTCATAACATCAAATGGAAAAGGTGCTTAAAATGGCTTTATAAATGTTTATTAGGTGAACTTCGAATAGCCAGAGGGAATCATTTTTTTGGCTCTCCCATAAATTTACATAATTTGGGAGACGGGTATAGGTTCCGCCGCCCCGGGAACCATTTATTGAATAACCAACACCTCTGCCATAGGTCACTCCAAGAGGTTCACTACGTTTGGTGACTTAGCAAGGGTAATCGGGTTAATGGGGGTGAGGTATGTCCGGGTCTTGGTGGCGGATGAATCTGCCCACCAACTGCACGGAAGGCCAGATCGGGAGAGAATGGTTGAGAGAGTTTGATTTCCTTTGATTTCTCAAGCCGTACTCTCTCGGAACATCGACTTTCTCCGCAGTGGGAGGGATGGATTCATACGTCTGTCACTCCTGGACACAATAACGCCCCGATTCCTACCCACCCTATTACTCTTTATCTCCTCAGAAATTTCTCTCCTTCCTTTCCTAAACAAATCATCCACAAAGATGACATAGGCCCCGAGGGGAATTATTTTCCTCAGGGCCTATGTCATCTTTTCTCCTGTGTGGATCTAATATTAAAAAAATCAGAATGAAGGAATTTTATTTACCCAATTTTGAAAATTTATTCCGAAACAAGAAATTTTAAATTCAAATATTTTGTGTAGTGAAAAACAGTTATTTTTCTAGGACAATGGAAAAGGAATTTCATTTCGGATTAACTGAAAATAGAACCTTATAGTTCCACGTAAAGCTTTTTTACCGATACACAAAACTCTTTTAGTAAGTCATGTATTTTCTACCGACTAAGAACAATAGATTGTTCCACTCCATCTCAAGTACCCACAGGCCCACAGCCTTCATCTGTTCGGGATTATGTTCCCTCAGTTGTTTGGTGCAAGAAGATTTGTGTGGGACTTACGGAACTACTTTCTGTCGATTTGATGAAAGAGCATATTTATTTTGCACAATACAAGATATTCAATTTGAAATTCTAGGTATCTTTGGCGAGTCTATATTCCTGGTAAGACGGGAAACATTTTATATCAGACAGATACACCAGACAAAATAATATGAGCTTTGAAGAAATCTCGTGCCATTCCCCTCTGACATATCACAATATTTTACTACTTCAGAGATATTCTACGCTCTGAGGTAAATATGTACCTGTAAATATTGTAATAAATAAACACATGAAATTTTCTGCAATTTACAATAATTCCGTTTACGTGGTACAATACGTTTTGAGCTTTAGATTGTAAAACATAATAAATACATTATTGTTTGGTGGTAGTATTTGAGGACAACAATATATAATATAGAAATTTTTTGTCTAATAAGAAATTTCTACCTTGGAAACCATGTTGTTTCAACGGAAAGCTGAGAGAAGCTTTTTCCAATGAATTTTATACAATCTGCCCATATATCCTTTTTATGTTTATGAATTTAAGTATTTTCTTTTATTTGGTAAGTTGACGAAAATCTAGATGACCTTCTACTGAGAAGTATACATAATGTCAAGGCCTGTAGATGGTGACAATTTTAAAAATAACAAAACTCAGCAAGGGTTAACAAAAATAATTATTATCTAACACTTTAACATATTTTTTTAGTAAATTCACGAAGTATTCGATAAAATAATTATATGAGATATAAATTTTCACTGAATAAATAATTTAAGCACTTTATTCATAGAAACTTAGGCAAAAAAGGTGAGATCGACAAAGAACGACACCAAATTAAAGCAACGTCTCAAGAATTTATCTAATTCAATCAATCTCCGATCTCAATTCAACACCTCTGCCATAGGTCACCCCTAGTGGTCGCTACTTTTAGTGACTTAGCAGGGGGGGGGCGGGTTCATGGGGTAAAGTTTGTCGCGGTTTTGGCGGCAGACAGTCTGCCCACTGCGTGGCGGACCGGAACCAAAGAGACTTTTGACCTCTCCAGCCGAACTCTCTCCACAAATCACCTTGCACCGCAGTGTAAGTGATGGGTTTATACATCAGTCACTCCTGCAGGTACTGGACACACTGACAGCCAGTGAGACTACGGCATCCCCAATTGGGGTACGTTGTGAGGCTAAAGGTAGTGGGGAGGGGAAGGAGATAGGGAAGAATAAGGTGGGGAATTACTGGCTATTCAGATCTGGTCACCAAACACGGCTAATGCCATTTCAAGCAACGTTTCAATTATGAATGGCGGTCTCACACCATACTGGCAGGCGATACTGACAGTATCTTCCACTCTGGAACGTGCCGCAAATATACTATATATTATTTGAAATAAATAAATTGTGAAATTACACAAATTAATCAAATAAAATTTATTTGCCATGCCGGGATTCGATCCCGCGACCTTCGGTGTGCGGGTCAAGAGCGTTACCGCCGTCCTCCTCCTCCGCCGGCCTCCCGTGTAGAGCTGTGTCAAAATAATATCTATTATTTCGGATTTACTTAAATATTTTAAGGATTTACTTAAGGACGATTGTAGGTATAATATTACATCGGTAAATTCAAGATGGTTAAATCTTCGAAGGAGATAAAGTTTTCCCAGAGCTTCGGTCGAGCTTTATCTATTTTCTCATAATAAGTAACTCATCCTTACACAGAAAATTATCTAATAAACTAAAGTATTTGAAAGTCCCGTCTTATCCACATCAGCCGATCAGCCGATTACGTCTGGACCTGTTGATCTTGAGAATATTTTTGCACTCGGCCGAAATACGACCGAAACATTCGGGGGATGAAACTACCTAGTTGATGGAACGCTCGAAGTTGGGGATGAAATGTGCCGGGAAGTTATTTCTTCACTTCATTAATCCTCCAGAGATAGGGCGAAGGGCTGTTTACTTGGATTAGCTCTCTCTTTCCAGCAAATATTAACATTTTACGCACTACATCATAAAGAAAGTGCTGTTCTAAGGTATATATCATGTTCCTCAAACTTTTTATTCCAATTTTTAAATAATTCATTTAGCAGCTGATAAAACAGGGAATTAAGTCCGTTTTTTATTATTATTCTAGTACAATCGCAAGACCGCAATGGTTGTGTTTAACCCCTCAGGCCTCGACCATATTTTGTCAGAGGGTCAAAATATTTCCGCTTTGCAATACAATCCAAATAAATGGAAAATATCTCTTAACGTAACCGAAAGCCGAAAACTGTTTTTGAAAATTCGAAATAAACTTTTAACTTTTGAATATATTAAAATTTTGCATACAAACATAAAAAAGTTTTAAAAATGGTTCACCTTACGTTTTTTAAAAATTAAAGTTACTGATAACGAAAAATAATAATAACACTTACATATTTTATTAGACGAATGTATTATAATTTTTCCTGCCATTTCGTATAAAAATACTAAATTTATATACTTTAATTTTTTTTTTTCTAATCGTGATCCGAAACTTTGGTTTCGTAAAGGTGTACATTTTACTTTTTTGCGGTTAACTTTTAGATTTGAATACAAAGCGTGTTGTTTTCTCTTTCTAACGCCGTTTGAATCACATTTATCACTATGATAGTAAGGGAGACGCAACGATTTCTATGAGTTATTCTGAAAAGCTAACAAATTAGTCTGAGGGGTTAAAATAACATCTGTATGTGATGTATACGGTTCACTGAGATAAAAGGGAAGAGTAAAAATAATTAAAAAATTTCGTGACATAATTTGTTGGAAAATTGTTGCTTTTGTAATTTAATTTAATTTCTGTCGGTTGGTAGGAATGTGTGTTTTAAACAAAAATAATTGTGGGTAGATAAGTACATACCGAATTCACCAATAAGTTTTTTGCTATCGACTGGGACTTTACTATTGAGCATGGGAGTGTCGTGATTTTTAAACACATGAAGAGCTGACATGATATTTACTCATATAGATAATCATATTTCTGCATTATGTAAAATTTCGACTTGTGTTATGTTTGTAAACGTCCTACGGACATTCAATAAATAAATTAATAAAAAATGTATAAAAATTGTGAGGTAAGTTTACTAAAAGGTAGGGATACCCGTTCTCATTAAATTATTTTCCTTATTATTTGAGGGGTAGAGGCGAATCAAGTTCCTTAAAATCAAAATCATTTCTCAATTTAAGCGATTTGAAAGTATTTCCAAGGAAACAGACTTGCAGAAGAAATAATCAATAATTTTACATCCAGATATTGTTGTTAAAATATTATGCGTAATTTAAAGAGACTTAATTTTCTATTCAAGGTAAAATAAATATAAATTACTATGGTTACCAGACAATTTTTTTTAATTAATCTAATTACTTGCGCAGAAATGAGTATAGTGTAACAGTCTCCGAACACAATTATTTTTGAAGGTGCTCTCAAAATAATTATAACATAAGCATTTTCTGTAATCTATCCTCCGCCTTTCTTCTCGTCTCGAGATCCTTGAGAATTCCGCCGGAGTTTAGTTTTAAGTTTCATTTTAATATACGAAAAGGGTGAACGCGTGTTGCTTATTATTCCATTAAAGCGGCACAAGAAGAACCGTTCCAATGGACTAAGTTGTGCTTGAGCTAAAAGAGGGGCAGAGGAAGTTGGCGCGATGATCCATCAAGGCGGAACGGAAAGCGCTTCTGGCCTGTTGACTGAACCATATCGGAAAATATAGACCAAAGTTTCAATGTTGGCATTAGATCTCCAGACTTCGCAGATTGCAGCCGTTCAAAACATAAACAAACAACCACCGTAAAGCCTACATCTCACGACAGAAATGGCAAACCTATTTCTTCAAGCTTTAAAGAGAATTAGGCCGTCTCGAAAATGTTTTAAGTATAAATATATAATAAATAGTCAGTGACAGTAAAATTAAATTACTAAAAACTATTAAATGTATGACATTGTGTCTCATGACTTTACATGCAGTTACAATTCATAATTCCAATGGCAGTGACGCAGTAGGTACCTACTGCGGCACACGTGCTATTATCGTGCATGTCACACGATTTTCGGCTGGCCGCAAATATCTACGTTTTGACGGCTTATAACATATTCGGTATTTTCCAAAAATTGAAAAAGTTCTGTCCTTGGGATGTTCATGATAGTTACATTTATAAATACAAAAAAAATCATTTCAGACAACCTCATTCTACAAGTGCTTTTTGTTACGTACTTTTCATTATTACAGGAGAGGCCAGGGAGACGAATCTTCATACTTAGGAGACGATAAGGAATTAGAGAATTTTAGTAAAAAAAATTCGCCAGTCGTTGGCGCCGATGATGCGTCCAACAAGAGGACACCAGGCGCGGTCCCTCCATACACACTGTGGATGCAGCGCTTCCCTTCCTTTTGAGGCGTACAATAAAATAAAAAAAAATGTTGTTTATTTAATCAGCATTAAAAAAAAACTTTGAGCTTATTATTTCTAGCCGTAAACAGCAAAAAATACTGCAATTTAACGAAAGCATCCCCACCACAGCGGTCAAAAACAACAAAACGCGACGCGCGGACCGGACTGAAATACATGATAACAACACCATTCTCGATGTTAGTGTGTCGAATGTCGCACCAATACCAGCAAAAGTGGATTCTATGCTCCATTCCGCATCCGCGATGTTACAAAAAGTTTGATATTTGCTCATGCGTATCTAGTTCTGCCTGGCAAGTTTTGCCTGAAGCAGTAGACGCATTCGATAGCAGCATCCAACGCGCAGAAATTGACTTTAATGCACACAGGCATAGTGCACAGAATAGCATATCAAAGCGCGTTTATTAATTCAGTACGTTTTAGAGAATTTGTTCGCGCGACCATTTTGACAATTTGGCTTGAATAACGGATGCCGATTGATACGTTAAATATCTTTCGAATATCTATTTAATTAATTTAATTTTAGAACTGTAGTAATTGATGTGAAGCATAAAAGATTTATCGAGCTAATTTGACATACTATTATTTGTCAGTAATCTCATCTGGTTCGTGGACTGGTCTATAGGTATTTATATTTGATATTAGGTAGGTAAATACTTCAGCATCCCTTATACAAAAAGTCACCGACCGCCACTGGAAGACACAAAAAAACTTGCTACGGAACGGCTTAAATTACCCTTTTAAGCCGATAGATTTAACCTAAGAAATTAAAAAAAAAAACAGCTAACCGGCGATTATTTGAAATCCTGTTTTGTACAAACAAGCAAATCTCTGCGATGGAGGGATGGCGAAATTCACCACAAGCAGTTACTGGTAGACTAATAAAGGTTCGCAACGCACCCCCGTGGACAAAACGATTAAATGAAAATCGTATGCACGTGCGTTGCTTAAAATTGACACACGTAGGTTTGCCATCCCTTCAGGGGTCGAATGTTATGACTAGATACGTAGCACGAAAAAACGGTTAGTTTAAAAATGTCTTTAAGGTCAATCACTCTTTTCAAGTCTTATAAATGTGAACCGTGTTTATCCTGTCCCCTGATTCAATTCATTAAAATAATTACAAGTTTTAAACTAGTTGGAGTTGACAGATGCGTTGTAATAACGTTTTTCTTTGAAACTTTCCAAAAAGTTGGAGGCGGATCGTAAAAACAAAAGAAGGTGTCGTACATTTTTACTTTGAAAACAAATTGTAGTCTCCACGTTGTGCGCAAGAGAAAATTAAAATGTATGACTCTCCCCTCCCTCCTCCGCAAAATACTAACTTTGTATAATAAAATGTAAAGTAGCATTATTAAACGCACAATTTCTTGTTTAGAGCGTAAACATTCATCAAAAACTTTGTGCTTTGTATAGAATTAATGTTTCCGCTTGTGCAAAGTTGAGTTAAGATGTCGTAGATACCATTTAAACGCCAACTTTATAATCCGGGTTGAGACAATTTTACTACATATATCAAAGGTGAACAAGAGATTTCAATCAATCTTTGACACCTTCTTTAGAAATCCGTTCGTCCCGCTATTTCCGGAATGGAAAATATCAAATGGGACAATAGGTATTTAACTTTAAACGTTTCGTATTCGCACAAGCATCTTTCAAATTATTTCAGACAAGGCGTAAAATTAGAGCTACAAAATCTGTTTTACAACTGTTGAACAGTTGAGCATTGCTCGTTCAAGCCTTTCCATGTTAATGTGCCCAATTGGGAAGATTTATCTCACGCTCCTGAAAGATACAAGAACAGACACAAGCTTCCACCTGGCGGAGTTTATTCGAAGGATCTTTTCAATACAGAACCGGGAGATAGAAGGGTGAACTGAAATGGTGTAACGAGGAGGAGCGGGAATGATAAGGGAATTAACAACCGATAAATATGATAATATTGCACGATATTGAATTAAAAACTTGATTTATCGAGGTTAGAAACACGAAAAATCTCAACAGCTGAATTCACAGCGAAATAATTTAGTATTTTGTATTGTCAAAATCAAATTACTTTCCTGGCTGCTGATTGCTTTGTACAACTTCTACATTGTTATATTTTCGACATACGCTCAAAGGAGTTCTCAACGTTGATAGAATTGAACCTTTTTACATTATAATATTTACTCATTAATTAAAATATTTCACAGCTTTAAAGCAAAATCTAGAAACGAGCAAAAAAGCTCATCATAAAATAATATATCATCATATTTGCGTGACCGTCATACTATGAAACAAAATTATTTATTTAATTTAACTAAATTATTTCACTCACGTTTCACAATTAAATTGTATTCAACTTCAAGGATAGTTTAAACTCATTTATTCAAGGTAATAGGAGTATCTATGGAATAGAATGACGTGCTATTTTCTCTCCCACAGCAAACTCGTTCGGCCAAGTCAAACACAGAATTAACAAAGTAATCACACTACCAAATAAAACAATGATGGTATTGGGTCAGTGGTGTAGATCTAATAACAGATTATGAAAGTTGGATAAAGCTATCAGTGGTGCTTTAAATTAATAAAAATGTTAAATTCAAAACATTCGTCGGACGGTGCTGCAGAGAATGAGTAAACTGGAAAGCTAAAAAATATATACTGGTTTGGAGATTTAACAATTAATAAAATCAATTAAAAATTCTTGACTAATTTTGACATCGTATTTATTAAAAATCATTTACAAATTTAGACTTTTAATTTAATTGGTTGATTTATTTTGCCTACTGTGAGCTAATGACGGTGCTGATTTCAAACAATACAGAAGATCTACAGTCTCTCTTGTCTAGAATGAACGCAGTATGTGTGAAGAATGACTTAACGCTAAGTAAATTTAAACTCATAGTAAAAGAAAATAGGTAAAAATCATTTTAACCCCCATTATCTTTGGGACAGTTGGAGGAGTTATTGATTTTATCGGAACTTGAATTAAAGTTGTCTTTCAAAAAGTCAATATTTTTTTAAGCAGGCTTAAGACAATATTTATCCGATTTCGAAAATGTAATTATTTAAAGAGATAAAATTAGTCTAACAAGGGTTCCATGACAACTCAGAATCATGCAATTTCAACATCCCTTTGAAAAGTCATTAAAAGTTATGATAAATAATAATTGAAAAATAACCCAGAACCTAACCGAACGAAACCAATTTTTTGATCACTTAATGACTTGGAAAGACGTGTTGAAGTTTCATGTTTCTTAGTTGTACTGTCATGCACCGTACGAAAACAGTGTGCAATATACGTTTTTAGATTTTCACGGCCAAAAGTATTTTCGTTATTTTTTTTAGGGCATTATGCCGTGTTACGCTACCTCCTTCTTTAGCCAACGTTTCGGACAGCTTTACAGTGTCCATCACACATCTGCCCTGATGATTGACACTGAAACGCTCTTCTAAACGTTGGCTAAAGAAGGAGGTAGCATAACACGGCGTAACACCCCAAAAACAAATAACGAAAAGTGTGCAATATAGTTGTGAATGATGAATACGACGAATACGATACATGACCCAAATGTGAATTGTAGAGGAAGACCTGGCAAGATCAAGTGAATCAGTTGAGTTGGACCATGTCAAGAGTCAGAATAATAGAAGAGTATGTATGAGACGGTGTGTGAATTTGAATGAGGCAAGGAGTGTGTGCCCAGACCGCGTGGTCCGTCCTCTCTGCCTACCCCTGCGAGGGAACGGTTTGATTGCTAGTTAGTAAGTTAACTACCTCAAACAAACATCGCTTTTCACATAGAATTAACGAGATGTTATAAAGCAAACGAAAACTGTGCTTATTCTGTAGCAAACCGGGAAAGGGAATACATTGTCCTTAAAATACTATCAAAAACATTTATAATTTTGCAGCTTGTCTTTGGAATAATGAAAAAAATACTCTAAAATGTAAATAAAACTTTCGTTCGTATGTTGGTGTATACAAATATCAATGTGCTTTTTTTATTCTTAACCTAAGAATGTGTATCTTTCTTTAACAAAACTGAGCACTCAGTTTGATTGTAAAATTTCTTATTTTTACATTTAAAATTAAATATAAGTACTAATTTTAATTGTCGGTATGCGGGTGCATGCGTGATTTGAAATTGTTTTCATGCATAGAATTATTTAAAGTTAATGAACTTTCAAAATTGGAACTGATGGTTGTAAATCCTATCAGACAAGCGAAAAATATGGTAGTCAAATTTTTTTGAATCAATAATAATTCTTTATTTGAAATGTTAGACAACCCACCGAGACATTGTTATTTTTTTATTAAATATTTTTTTATTAAATATTCTTGTATGAAATGATAAAAAACTGAGGTGACTAAATTGTTTATTATACATTTATACGATAAAATAATATTGTTTTTTTACATAATCTGCGATTTTTGTACCGTTTTCACATAAAAATATCACGTGTCATTAAATTTTTTTATGTTTGCATTCTAAATTTTAATATTTAGAAATGTTAATATTTATTTGTAATATAACAATCTGAAAGATTATTTCATAAAACAGTTTTTAGTATTCGGCTACGTTCAGATATGTTTCATGTATAGATCTTTACTTGTGAAGCGGAAATAACACAAAGTTTTTGTAAATATGACATTTCGTTTAAGACGAAAAACTTGCATATTCGCAATAGATCGGAGTGGTTAATGTGTCAGACAAGGTGAAGGAACCATCGAAACTATCTGATAACTTAGAAAACATATGTTGATAGTTCCCCAAGAAACATATATAAAATTAAGCTTTTATACTTTAACGTAATTACAATTATAATTAATTAATATAATATCAATCTTAATGTAATTAAGTACTCTTATTCACTCAACATTGAACCTGTCATCTCTAAAACGGAATGTAAAGACCTTGGTGTTTACCTTGATAGCAAACTTATTTTTAATATTCACATCGACTCAATTGTTCACAGGTCATATAAAATGCTTGGTTTTGTTCTTCGTATAAGTAAAGTGTTCAGTAACCCGCGCACAGTAGTTATGTTATATTTTGCATTAGTCAGAAGTATACTGGAATATGCCTCGCCAATTTGGAACCCGCAGTACAAATTATACATAGATAGCATAGAACATATTCAAAACAAATTTATAAAATATCTTAAATTCAAATTCAACAATAATTATTAACGCACATTTCAAACTTTACAACAAAGACGAGTAATTGCTGATTTGACATTTATTCACAAAATTTTAAATAATAACATTGATTGTACCGAACTACTTTCCCTTATTAATTTTAACATACCATTAAGACGTACACGCCATACAGAACTATTCCACACGCTTAATTACAAGACTAATGCAGCAACTAATTCGCCAATCAATCGTGCTCTTCATGTATTCAATAATATTAATCTAAATTATAACATCGACATTTTCTCCGATTCACTGCCCAAATTTAAAAAGAGCATTAGGTCAATCATATAGTTTAATGCGCATACTTACACACATACATACACACACACACACCCTCACACACACTCACATCCTCCCACAACGCACATCACCCGGTAAAAAATTAATATAAACAAGATACTTCAATGAAACATATCATAGGTACCTAACTTGAAATATACTTATTAACTGTAAACTTTTTTCACCAATGTAAATAATGTACTGTTTGTTTCTGTTAATAAATAAAATAAAATAAAATAAAATATCTTTCAAAGCCACCGTGATCCAAACTTCATAGTCGGGGATCGTCTTTACTTATATTAGAGACATACACAAAGAAACTTTCAGGTTTTATAAAATAACGAAGGTCTGATCGTCACGGCTCTTGGACTATAAAAGAATTTGTCAGCCATAAAATATTCTTATATTATAAGGAAAATTGACAGTATTTGTTTATGATGTGTAATGATCCCCAGGCAAATATTTTCAGATTCGCAAAACTCGCATTTATACTTTTAACTCTCTATGTATTCTGTTTAGCAGATAATCCGTTCATTTTTTACAGTAATTTTCAAGACAGAACAAACATATTAAAACCTGTTTAATATTTAAAGTATGAATTTAAAATGGCGCGATACGATGCTGATTGTCTTTTATTTTAAACTAGCAGACCCGGACACATGTTGTTGTGGCTAACGAAACATAACGCCATTACCCAGCCTTTATAACCAACGCCATTTGCATACATATCAAATCCACACCGCCCGCTTGCCAGCTTGCCAGCTTGCCAGCCCGCTGCCCGCTTACCAGCATGCTCCCTTTATATATTATATATTTCAACCAATTTACACAAAACCTAGACAAATTATATACCTAAACCTTCCCCATGAATCACTCTATCTATTAGTGAAAATCGCATGAAAATGAGTTGCGCATGAAGATCTAAGCGTACAGACAGCGGGAGCGACTTTCCTTTATACTATGTAAAGATGGGATACTGCGTTGTTATTTTTATTGTAAACTGCATTTGTTATAAGCTCTTAAAACAGGATTTCCTCGTGAGACAGGCACAGAACATCATTAATGTAGTGTAATTAATAAATACATTTAAAATAAAACTCACTGTGCATGTAGCTGGGGGCCCCCTGCGAGGAGGAGCCCAAGGGGGCGGGGGAGGCCGAGAGCTGCGCCGCGAGGGTCAGCAAGGCCCCCAGGACCACTACGCTGCCGGATACCATGGTGACACCTACAGACAAAATAACTTATATGAATTTCAGAATTTTTGGAAAATAATAATTTGACAAACATGACCATTACTACATCTCAAAGCTTACAACTCCTCTCCTCTTCAAAACGATAAAACCATATCAGCTTCTAGTGCGACTTTTATTGTATTAAAACACCTTTTATAACTTTCTTCCACTTATTTATTTATGGCCGGTCGGTTTCTCCATATAACGGGCATTTTCAGACTCTTTCAATTAATTTGACCTACATACGTCTAAAATATACCTATACATCACCTGTGTCAGGAATGAGGTCAATTTAGGTCAAATTGTGGTACTCTGAAGACACCCGTTATATGGTGAAACCTGTCCGGTCAGCAATAAAGAAGTAGAATAAAGTTATGAAAGGTGTTTCAATACAAAAAGGCACATAAAATGGTATTCTTCCATGAATTAAATTCTTAAATTAGAAAAAAATAAAACTTTTTCGTTTATGGTACGTGCTTGAAATGGCTTCAGCCATGTTTGGTGATCAGAACTGGACAGCCAGTTATTCCCCCTACTTCCTATTTTACATATCCTTTCCCTCATTACTCCTTTTGGCCTCTTAACATACTTTAATTGCGAATGCCATCACACTTGCATTGGGATATTGGTTCTCTATTGTAATGTTCACTTAAAAAAGTTTTCCATTTCTTATCTTCGCGATAATGATACGAAAACGTCTTTTTAATTTCTCCTTTTTATTCTAGAAAGAAGATTTTGTTTTTTTTCGTTTTCAAATAGGAACTACCCATTTTGATGAAGTCAACCGTGAGTAATTGGACTAATTATTTAAACTACTTTCTAGGCCATTAAGTATTAACAAGA
Organism: Limnephilus lunatus; assembly: GCA_917563855.2. Classification (NCBI taxonomy): domain Eukaryota; kingdom Metazoa; phylum Arthropoda; class Insecta; order Trichoptera; family Limnephilidae; genus Limnephilus; species Limnephilus lunatus. Next base: position 51,895,980 of record OU830592.1, read on the forward strand.
GAAAGCCTTTAACTGGTATTATGTTTACCATTGTCTGGTATTAACAACATAAAACGTAATTTGTACCTTTTCTGTGTTCTATACTGAACAATAAAGCCCATCGAAGTAAATTTAACAACACAAAGAGCAACAAGTATTAAAAAAATAACAATAAAACTGAAAGAAAAGCACCTCTCCAACATCTTTCATGTTGAATTTATTAATACACTTCAGCAAACTAAAGAAAAAATCAAACAATACCTTTGTTCAAGTAGCAACAATACACGCCCGATACCGGTGAGGATGAAAAAACAAAAGCCTCAACCAAATTAAATCCAGTATTTTACTGGTAAATAAACAAACAGATTTTATATTTCCGGTAAAACAACTAGTATAACGTACAGAGTGGAATTCGGTAACGTCAAATCTCATCAATGATTATTTTTTTAACGCGACGCCAGCCGTTTGCGTGTATTTTTGGTAACACAGGTTAACACGGTGATGGTTAAAACATTATGCAGGGAGGGATTAGCTGTTACCTGCGTGGGGTGGTGGGAGGGCGGGCAGCAGGTGAGCGGGGAGGGGGAGGGAGGGCGGGATGGTTTGGGGGAGAGCTTAAAATAAAATGATAACCGATCATGTGGAAGGCGATAGCGAGGCAGAGCGAGTTGTGAGGGGTGAGGGCAGAGGGGAGAGAGCCAGGACCTTATTATTTGTATGCATATTTGAAATAATATCCAAACGTTTGATTTACGTAGCTTTTGGGTTTGATTGACCTTATCTCCCTGTTACCATTGTGTGCGGTGTAAAGCGTTGAATTGATGCGTTCGGTGAAAGAAACATAAAGATTTATTCATTTTCACCTTTCAATAATCGCGTGGGAAACATATTTGTGTTTTGAACAAAATATTTATATATTAACATACCACTACCCCGCTGGCGTAGTTAGAGTAATTTCAACATTATTGGATCCTTTACTAATACTTTTATGGAGATCGTGTCTGTTGGAGCCACACCATTGGTTGGACGATAGCACGTGCTCAAATTTTGATGAAAACGGTAGGAAGTTAATATGAACCATCCTATCCCCGAGGATGTCATAATGGTGAAACCACTCTAAACATGATGAAACACCATAAATATTTATTTATTTATTGACGCCCCATTGGGTTTTAATATATCAAATACAAATAACATTTATAACAACAGTCCCTATAACAAACTTAAAAAAAGATTATAAAGTATACAAATAAAGCATAAACTCAATAAAAAATAGGAATACATACATCTAAAGCTAATTCCACATGGATGACTTTAGAGAACCCGTAGGTACAACAATTCATATACCTACGAGCAAGAAAAACATAAAAAATCAAAACACATTAATTTTTACTTAATTACTCGTATGCCAGGGGTTCCCAAACTTTTCCAAGTCGCGGCACCCTTAGAAAATTTGAATTTTCTCACGGCACCCCGTCATATAATGTCTATGTGTGTGGTAGCCTCGGGACCGAGTGCCACCCCCAAGAGCACAATTCTCTAGCCACCCCCCCCCCTTTACCTACTCCACTGAATAATACTACTCGTAAAATGAAGTATATTTATTGATAGGAAAACTTACAAATAAAATGCAAATATAATACAAATACAAAAACCGTTTAGTGCGACGGGTGAGCCTGCAGCTCGCTGCACAATTTTTCAAACCGGGGAATAAGGCTTGATACAGCTACTCTCATTTCTTTTTCCACATTTATTTTTGATCGATATTTGCTCTTTATAACCACAATCGCTGAAAATCTAGCTTCGCACAGATGTGTTGTGTTTGTATTCGTTCATGTAAATTTTGATTTTTAGTAGAGACATCAGGGGCGCCTCGCGGCACCCCTGACCTCTGTCCGCGGCACCCCAGGGTGCCGCGGCACCCACTTTGGGAACCTCTGTCGTATGCTATTGGAATAAGAACAATAGAAAAACAACAAACAAAAGAAAATCGAAATAAAATAAAATGATTTCTCATTCATTATTTACATCTATAAAGCATATAACCCACATTCATACTTCACACACGCATATGCCTATTAGACGTTATGCACCGTTCGCAGTTGCTTAGTTCCTATCCCATAATATTTCTTGGTTCGGCTCATGCTTCGGTTCGCATATGTACACGTAGCATGAAAGAGTTGATGCGCGCAACTTTGTGTCACTTCTACATTATATTATGTACCTATTCTAATAACACTTAACATATAAAATCTTCACAACGGCCCTGACTATGGACACTAAAACAATGTCCGATATCTTGGCTAAAAAAATAAGAAAGCGCAAAATGACATAATAAAATTACTATTATAATTCTAGCATAATTCAATTTGGGAGGCGGATATAGGTACCGCCGCTCCAGTAAACATTTATTGGATAACCACCATCTCTGCGATAGGTCTCCCCAAATGGTTCGCAAAGTTTGGTTACTTAGCAGGGTTTCCCTACCGTATGACGTACACGACTGGTTGAGGGAGACCTTTTTACCTCTCTAACAGGACTCTCTCGACCCTCTCACCGGACTCAATGGACTTACACGTCCGTCACTCTTAGACACTCTGACTCCCAGATTCCTACCCTACCCTCATTCCCTTTTCCCTTACAGATATTTCTCTCCTTTCTTTCCTTAAAATAAAACCCCCCAAACAGCGTTCTCAAAGATTAAATAGGTCCTCATCATTTTTCTCAGGGCCTCCTTTGAGGAACTAATATTAAAAAAATCACTAAAAATAAACCATGCTAATACTTTTGACCGTGAAAATATCAAATCATAACATACTATCCTCTCTTATATGTCGGATCAACACGACGAATTCAGAAAGCGCACAAATGACGTTGAATTATCACAGAAAAAAGTCTACACGGATTTACAAAGCCGCATCCAGGCATTGGAAACTGACGCGGAACAGAAAAACAGGGAAGCAAACTTAAAGTCCCTAGAATTTCGCGGAATTCCTGAAATTCAAGAAGAAACGCCAGATAACTTAAAAGACATTATATACAACATAAGCAAAACAACAAACTACAGTCTAGGATCAAAGGACATTGAAGAAATCTACCGAGTTACGCGAAGGGAAAAACCTACTCAAGCCAGGGATAATAAACCACGGACTGTAATTGTTAAACTAACCTCAGTAACGCATAAAGAACATTTACACTCTGCAATAAAAAAATTTAACCAAAGTGAAAATAAAGAAGGAAAAATGAATACAAGTGTTATAGGTATGTCAGGTCCCAGAAACCCAATATATGTTTCTGAATACCTAACTTTTCAAGCCAAACGTTTATGGTTCCTAGCCAGGCAGTTAGCACGGGAACATAGTTATAGATATGTCTGGACAAAGGCTGGGAGAATTTTTGTAAAAAGGGACGATAATTCGAGGCCAATACTGATTGATTCGGACCAAAAGCTAACGGACATTAAATGACTAGAAGGTACTGTTTTTTCTCTTATACTATTATTATTATTTTCAGCAGAAAGCACTAAACATTTAGATCACTATCAGATCATCCCATTTATCACCATAGTATACACTAAGTATTTCAAATTATTATTAATACCGTGCAATTTGAACCTAACACAAACATTATCTCCATCAACAAACACCAAACTTAAATTAAAATATTTTTATTGTCTAATCTCCCTCTTTGCAATTGTAAATATAGACCTAAAACTCAGCGATCCTAAGATGACATTTCATAATATATCTAAAATAAAATGGGTTTAAACGCTTATATGGAAATAGATAATTTTGGAGAGCCAAACAATGAATTTATCATAGAAGAAATTGATGAACTCAACGAATTTAATTGGAGCTTAAACAAAATCAATATTATACATCAAAATATCCGTACAATGGAAAATTTTGATGACTTTCTTTTATTTTTAGACAGTATTAAGTCAACTGCTAGATTTCATATAATAATCCTTACAGAATGCAGACTGAATGAATCATATTTCGCAAAACAAATTACAGGATATCATGAATATCACACAACACAAAAATTAAATCAAAATAGTGGAGTCGTAACCTACATTCGCGATGACATTCACTGTCAAGTTCAAGAAATTTGCATCAGTCAATCAAATTGTCTGAAGTTAGTAATTAATGGATATCTATGTATTTTAGCCATTTACAGATCACCATCATTCCATGACATACATCCATTTCTGGATAATCTCATATCTGAACTCAAAAAATGTAGTGATTTCAAACAACAAATATTGATGGGGGATATAAATATAAACACATTTGGAAATATACACAGACAATGTCACGATTACATGTGCGCCATGGCAGAAAACAACTTTGCAATAAATATTAAAGTTCCTACCAGGGTTCAAAATAATAGCATGTCATGTTTAGATCACATAAATACCAGAAATATTATGGCTTCCAATGCATTTGTTATACACAATACAATAACTGATCACTATACAACAGCAATAAGCATTTCAAATACATCTCTTAAAAAACAAGTAAACACCAAACAGTTCACATCATCCATATGCTATGAGGGATTAATTAAAGATCTAAATGAGGAAACATGGCAAGATGTATGTGGAGTGACTGATGTTAACAACGCACTCAACTTATTTATTAACAAAATCAACATGCATATAACACAAAATTCAAAAGATAAACTTATTGCACATAAAAAAATACAACTTACTCCTTGGATTAGCAGAGGTATTGTAAAAGCTATACACAAAAGAAATCATTTACACAAAGTGGCGACCAAAGATCCACAAAACACTCTCAAACAACAGAATTACCGTAGGTATCGTAACATTTGTAAAGATGTTATACGTAATGCAAAAGAACGGTACTATAAGCATCAACTCGACCGAGATCCATCTAGTAAAAACATGTGGAACATCGTTAAACAAATTACCAATACTAAGCAAACAATTGACCCTAATATTAATGAACTCCTGATTGGAAACACAGCCACCACTGATTCGGGCATAATTGCTTCCCACACTAACCAATACTTTACGGCGGTGGGGTCTAACCTTGCGGAAAACATCCTAAGTGTCACCAAGGAAACTGAAGATTCACTGGCATCGGCAATAGAAACAAAACATAATTCTTTTTCCTTTCAATTTTCACCTACGACAAATGAAGAGGTTTTAAAAATTATTGACAATCTCAATAATACACATTCGAAAGGTCCTGACGGTCTTAACACTCATATACTTAAAATCATTAAACACAATATTGCATCACCTTTATCGAACATCTTCAATAAAAGCTTTTCTTCAGGGGTTTTCCCTGACCATCTAAAAAAGTCTTTAGTGGTACCGATCTACAAAAGTGGACCTAAAAACCAAGTGGGCAATTATAGGCCAATATCCCTGTTAAGTGCTATCTCAAAAATTATAGAAAAAATATTTAAAAATAGATTAAGTAATTATGTAGAGAGCAGAAAACTTTTAAGCAAAAATCAGTTTGGCTTTCAACCGGGGAGGGGAACGGACGATGCTATAGCGCAACTTACAGAACATATTTCTAGAAATATAGATCGCGGAAAGAAAAACATTGCACTGTTCTTAGACTTAGCCAAGGCTTTTGATACGATTTCACATAAATTACTCCTCAAAAGATTAAAAAATATTGGCATTGTAGGAATGCCCTACGAATGGTTAAAGAGTTACTTAACAGGTAGAAGCCAGCAACTCAAATTGGGAAAAATAGTAAGTAATTCACTAGACACTAACTTTGGGGTACCGCAAGGAAGCACATTGGGACCTCTTCTATTTATAATCTACATAAATGAGTTATGCGACCTAAAAGTAGGCGGAAAAATTATTACATTCGCTGACGATACGGTAGCTATATTTGAAGGAGACGACTGGACTCAAACACATAAACATGCTGAAAGTGGAATCAATGCGGTAAAACAATGGCTTGACAAAAATCTACTTACATTAAATATAGCTAAAACTAAATACATAAGATTCAGTTCAACTATAATAGGACAACCTAGTACATCATACACAATAAAAACACATAAGACTAACTGTAATTCCGATAATATTGGTTCTAACTGCAACTGTGAAGCTTTGGAGAGTGTGAAAAACATCAAATATCTAGGCATTATTATAGACAATCATCTTAAGTGGAAATTTCACATCGACAAACTTTCAATAAGGGTAAGAAAATTGATTCATGTATTCTTTGTATTACGAAACATAATCAAACAACAAGACTTAAGAAAAATATATTTCGGATTATGCAACCCCATCTTAACGTATGGTTATATTGGTTGGGGAGCGTCAGGTAGAACAATTTTAGATCCATTAGTGAAGGCCCAGAAATCCATAATTAGAGTCATTATGCGTAAACCCTATAGGTTTTCTAGCGATCAGCTCTACAAAAAATTTTATGTACTTGATGTTCGTCAAAACTATATAAAAAAGGTTATTATCCACGTACATAAAAATGTAGAAAATCTTAAGCAAATTGACCATAAATATATAACAAGAAGTCACACCAGAAAGGATCTCGTGGTCCCAGGGAGCAATTCGGCAAAGTTTCAAAAGACATATACATATCTGGGACCGAAATTGTATAATAAAATCCCACCAGAATTAAATATTAAAACATGTAAAATGGCATGCATCGGTACAATAATAACTAAATGGTTGATAGACTTAGGTAGGATTGAGTCTGAAAAATTATTAAATAATATCATTTAAAACTTAAAATTACACATGGCTAACTATTAATGGCACAATCAGTAAAAACTTAGTATAGTATATTTAAACTTAGTATATGTATATTTAATCTACAAAAAAAAAAAAAACAATATTTCGTTTTTTCTTTTTTTTTACAGAAGACATTTTTGGCATTTTTCACCAGCATTTGGTTCCTTAGAACAGGCAATCTGCCTAGCTAGGAACTAATAACGTACAAGACATAATAACACTTGTACACATTTTAATATCTACAGTACGGTGCTCCAGATTTCATGTCCGGGTTGAATCTTTCCCAAATGAAAGACTAAACCCTTCCACACACTTTTCCACAAATGAATATCTAGTAAATTAACGCAATGTAATTGCACTATATAAGAATAAAACAATACAAGAACAATACGTCAATCCACCAGAAACATAATGGGAAAATATTTCACCGACTCCAGATATTTTCATATCAGAGGGTTCGGCTCTGATGAAATCCTAACTGGTCCGATAAATCCTACTGATCCCTCAATATAAATATTTAAAAAATCTTTCGTAATCCTACATGTATTTAAAATGACCGACTTTTGCATTTTTATGTACAAATTTTTTGACAAATCTAATACGCCTAAATTTTGAATGAGAGAGCTAGGTATAATGCCAGTAGCCGAAATAACAAATGGTAATATTTTTATAGTCTGAGAATGCCAAATTCTTTTAATTTCATTTCCTAAATCTGTATATTTTCTTATTTTTTCAGAAACAGTTTTCTGAATATTACAAGAATTTGGTATAGCGACATCAATGATATAAGTTATTTTCTTAATTTTGTCATGTAAAACTATATCGGGTCTATTATGACTAATTGTTCTGTCTGTCAGAATAGTTTTATCATAATAAATTTTATAAAATTCATTTTCTAAAAATGAATTTGGTTCATATTCATAATATGGTACATTACGGCAGTCAATCAAGTTATGTTTAATTACCAAACTTTGGTGAATTATTTTTAAAACTTGATTGTGCCTAAATGTATACTCGGACGGCGCTAATACAGAACATCCCGATATAATATGTTCTATAGTTTCCGGAAAAGCCAAACATTTTCTACATAAATCATCAATTTGATTTGCATCTTTGATGATATGCTTCCTATAATTTTTAGTATTAATGACTCTATCTTGTATGGCAAGCATAAAGCCTTCTATTTCTGCGCTCAACTCTCCAATACTCAACCATTTGTTTGACGAAAATTTGTCAACATATGTTTGGTTGAGATAATTGAAGTGTTTTGCGTGAAGAATTTTATTTGACCAGGAATCTAATAATTCCTGGTTGGTATTTATAAGAATGCTGGCATTCTCGTCGTATAAATTTAATGGTGAAATATTTCTATCTGCCTTGCATATTATTTTGTGCATTTCTGAACTATCAGCTTTCCTATGGAAAAAATTTCTTAGCATTTCTACCTGATTATGTTTTAAAGATGTTATTTTGACTATACCTCTACCTCCTAAATTTCTGGGTAAATTAATACGTTCTATAGCTGAATTTGGATGATGGCAATGAAATTTAGTTAATGTAGTTCTAATTAATCGTTCTAAGCTATCTAAATCTGTATTAGACCATTTAATTATGCCAAATGAGTAAGTTAATAGAGGTATTGCCCAAGTATTTATCGCCTTTACTAAATTTTTAGCAGATAGATTGCATTTCAAAATTTTTCTGACCCTAGTTTTAAATTTAATCCTAATATCATTTTTAATACTAGTATGATCTAATCTATTTGATTGCGGATATCCTAAATATTTATAAACCTCACCCCCTTTCATACTTTCAATTTTGAAATTTCTAAATATACCCTCGTCTCCATCTACAATTTTACCTTTCTCTATATGGATCGTTCTACATTTATCTAAACCAAAAGTCATTTTAATATCATCTGAAAAATTTTTAACTACTTTAATCATTTTCTCTAAATTTGGTTCAGAATTTGAATATAATTTTAAATCATCCATAAATAATAAATGAGAAATTATATTTCTCTCTCTAGTATTACCTTTAATTTTTATTCCAAACTTGCTTTTAATTAACATTTTAGATAGAGGATTTAATGCTAAGCAAAACCAAAGAGGACTCAATGAGTCTCCTTGAAAAATCCCTCTTTTTATTGAAATGCCCGGTACTATAATTTTCTTATCTTTCAAATTCAAAAGCAATTTTTGAAATATTATTATTATTATGTAATTTTGCTGTATAAATGTAACTAATGTAATAAAAAAAAAAAAAAATAAAAAAAATATTGACATTTCTTTTGCGACTAATGCATTCAGAATTTCTTTAAAATTACTTTTACCACAGAATTTTCCAAAAATTTGTTTATTGAAACTAAATATTTAGCTTTGTGAGTTGATTAATTTGTATTATATTCCAAAATTATGAACCTACGTATTAACGTCTGTTGTTATTAACTCCTAAACTGTATATTTTCCTTGTGAATCGTGAAGAAAATTAACAACTGTAAATATTACCAAGAACTCGTCAAAACAACGATCCAAGTTTGTTTAAAATAAGGAAAGTGAACAATATACTTCATAATCAATCGAAATGTTTCCGGATAATTTGTAAAGGATGAAAGTGAACAATTTAAAAGCTGAGCTCAGAAACATTAGTAGCTACCTTATGAGCTTTCAAAATATCCACCAAAGGTTACAATAACATTTTTATAAACTTTTTTTGAAAGACGAAATCGCAACAAATATTTTTCCTTTCCGTGCTTTAGGGCGGGAAAATTTAATGTTGTTGGTTTTATTTTTATGACCTGTCTTTGAAATACAACATTAAAAAAGCCACACGGGGATGTTGGCATATTCATCAAAATAATAATATCTTTTACATTTAGTCAAGTAAATATTGATACAGTGAAGTCGGCCAGAAAATAAGGATAATTCAACAGAAATATTGTGAATCATTTATTTACGTATTTATACTAGTTTTATAGATGCTTTCACGTATGTGAGAACAATCCAGTTACAAAAAACCTCAGCTAATTCACAAATGGTTACATAAAATTACAAAATTCTACTCAGTCAAAGGATTCATAACATAAAAATAAAAGTCATAAATAAAAGCTCTTCAAATGACAAATAATACAAAGAGAAGCAAGAGTACAAGAGACGCGAAGAGAGACATAATATAATTAGGTCAACATATTTTTAGCAATAGCAGAACTTTTTTTTTTAATTCTTATGAATTATCAACGTAAATGTCTACTTCAGTACACTTTATCTTATTTTATAGTGGACACATTAGAAAAGGGACTACAATCGGCGATATTCTTTTTAAATGTGTTCACGTTAAACAAGCCATGCCGTCTTAAACAATGAGAATTGGGAACATTTATTTCAATATTGCTAAGACAATGTAGTATTATTTACCCGATTATTATTTCTTCAGAGTAAATTTTTTATGGGGTCTTTGATCTGCACTCTATGCCACTACAGCTAGTTATAAATATCAAGCGTTGGTTGAATTCGGTGTCGAAATTATCTTTCGCTAATCCGCGAAGCACTTTATTTATTTAGAGACAAGTTTAATCTATTTGAAAAACCATCAGTAGTGAAATATTTTTAAAAAATCATCTCTCGTGACTGTCATTAGTAAATAAAAGTCTTACCTATTAAAAATCGAAATGATATGTCAAATTAAATTTTTCGTAACCAGGTATTGATAGTTAGGCTCCTATTTTCTAACTCTCTCCAGCTCTATAATCACATTGTTACTGGGCAACAAAACTCTTATATAAAAAAATTTAAAAGCATTTTAATATCTTAAACGAATCGTTTGTCGAGGAATATTCGAGTGAAATCTGACTGACATTTTATAGGAAGAAAATAAAGCATCATTTGTTGAAACGTAATAAAGATTGTCTCCCTTCAAGACTGAAGGGTCAATTACTCGGGACAAAAATGTGGTTTTTTTCAAATTGACAGAGAATACTTCTAACTACTTTCTTCGTTTGGGAACATTTACTCTGTTGTCTCCTCGTCACTTTAAAAGTTTCTTTCATATTTTCTTTACATCTTCCCACTTCATCCTGATACAGCAGGGATCACAGTATGGCTCAGGTTCACAAAGCGCGGGTTCACACACAGCGTGTATCACAATCACAGGACAGCGTGGTGTCTGTGGATGTCACAAGGCGACTATAAACAAAACGGACACGAAACGTGAAATTAAATTTATGAAAAATTCTCATCTGGATTCAAATATGAACGTAGTTTGAAATAAAAAAATCATCGTCCTCTCTGGACTACAAAATAAGCGATAGACGTGTTTTTTAGGGAAAAACAATACGTCAAAGCGATCTTTAGGGGAGGTGAGGTAACATTCCGTTCTATGAGCCTAAAAAGCGATTTTTTGAAATAAGGTCACAAGGAATATGAATAAAAAACATTAAAAGAAGGCTGAAATAAAAAAAAAATTTGTAGCAATAAAAATATAATATTATACGAAAGGCAACAGTAATTTTTTACTGTCTTCTCCATATGATGGAGAAGATTTAAAGATGAAAACGGTAATAATTATTCTATTATCTAGTTGTTGAACACTTGAGGTGCCTAAATAGTGTAAGTTTTTCAAAATTCGCAGCGCGTCTAATAAATGGAATAGGTTTACGAAAGAATAATCTAGAAACTCTTGAAATAATATATATATATTTTTAATAAATAAAGAGCACGATTTTTAACATATTTCCCTTCCCCACGCCTACTTTTACCCTATCCCTCTTTAGTCCAGTAACTTTATACATCACAGCATGCGTTAAATCCGGTAGTTCTGATTTTTTGCAGACTTGTTTATGATGTTGGCCTAATGAATAATCCAAGTTTTTGACCTCGAGCGCCAAACGCAACTTTGTAAAAAATCGAAAAAACCACGAAAAATTCGCTATTTTTTTAAATTTTGGCAATTATAACCCTAAAGGACTAGTTTTTGAAAAAACTTTCTATGACGTTTTTAAAGAAGGCAACAGTAATTTTTTACTGTCTTCTCCATATGATGGGGAAGATTTAAAGATGAAAACGGTAATAATTATTCTATTATCTAGTTGTTGAACACTTGAGGTGCCTAAATAGTGTAAGTTTTTCAAAATTCGCAGCGCGTCTAATAAATGGAATAGGTTTACGAAAGAATAATCTAGAAACTCTTGAAATAATATATATATATTTTTAATAAATAAAGAGCACGATTTTTAACATATTTCCCTTCCCCACGCCTACTTTTACCCTATCCCTCTTTAGTCCAGTAACTTTATACATCACAGCATGCGTTAAATCCGGTAGTTCTGATTTTTTGCAGACTTGTTTATGATGTTGGCCTAATGAATAATCCAAGTTTTTGACCTCGAGCGCCAAACGCAACTTTGTAAAAAATCGAAAAAACCACGAAAAATTCGCTATTTTTTTAAATTTTGGCAATTATAACCCTAAAGGACTAGTTTTTGAAAAAACTTTCTATGACGTTTTTAAAGAAGACTAAATTTGCTACAATATGATACTAAGACTGCTTCTTTAGACCCAATATTTTCTGAGATTAAGTCTTTCAAAGTTTGTGACCTCAAGCGCAAACCGCGAAAATATCGTTTTTTTTTCAAATTTCGGCGATTATAACCCTAAAGAACTAGTTTTTGAAAAAACTTTCTTAGTACGTTTGTAAAGTAGATTAAATTTTCTATAATATGACACTAGAACTGTCTCTGTAAACCCAATAGTTTCCGAGATTAGGCCTTTCAAAATTTATCATTTTTTTCGAACTTAGCAATTTTTTGCAATTCTGTCGTTCAGATTGAATTTTGACCCTGATTATACTATCGAAGCCCTGTACTATTATGATGGGATGATGATGTTTAAGCTAAGCTTCGAATAATGAAGTAAAAAGATAAAAAACAAAGTATTTTCTTTTTATTTTTTTTTATTTATTTAAAAAAGATAAGTATTACAAAAGTTAATAAGTTTATTTGTTAGGAAACTGAGTAATACTCTTGACATTTTCAACATTAGTCTTGAAGGTTTCAAGAATAAATTTAGGCAAGGACTCTAAAATATGTATTATTGAAAAAATTATGTATATATGTTACCTACGTGTATTGCAATAGGATTATATTAATCTGTAATGCACAAAAAAAAAATGAGAATAGAAAATAATGAATGATATGTAACTGATGCAAGGACAAATTTTTACCTGATGGTATGTCCGTAAGGAGTGAAATTGAGCATAGTCTCGTGTAGGAGGTAACCTGGCTAGATTGAAGCTGGTTTTCGCAGCCCTGGCGAAAGTTGGTACCGCAGCTCGTCTAGGTTATGGGTGTTGGGGTCGCCTCCATATAGAGCAATTATGACTCGTTCTCCTGCTGCTACTATATCGTCAGGTGTAGAGTTGGTGTCGAGAAAAATTGCAGTTTGCTTTTCAACGGCAGGATATCGAATCACAACCACTAAAGGCATGGATGAAGAGGAAAAGCTCTGTTTTAAAAGAGGATATTGAAGAAGCGATGCTGGAATACATGACATCTGATGCTTTGCCTCTTCCACATTTATTGTAAAAAAAATCACGTTGGTTTGAGATCGCAGTAAGGATGATCAGAAAGTCAATATCCTCACCAACGACTACCACTTTATCATAGGTAGAGGCAGCAGTTACAGCTGTAGTGATGATGAGCCTATGGAGTACTTGAATGTTGTGATTTCTTTTTTTTGTTGTCAGCAGTTTTATGAAACGAATCATGTTTTTGTCATTTGACAAGAATTTCTGTTGAGGAACCTGTGCCACGGTTTTATCATCAACGATTATCTCTCGCGATGAGTGTAACTTGGCTCTTCGAAGACGCTCAGAGCTCTTTATGTTTTTCTTTACGGCATCTACGGGGTAACCATCGAAAACTACTGCCACATTTGAGCCATATTGAGCAGTAATGTAATGTATGTATCTATCAGCTATCGCACCAAATGATGAGCTTCGAGGCCACACAACTTTGTGAAGTAGATGCCCTCCATCCACTATTACAAACATCGTTAACCCTTGCTTCTCATTTAAGGTTACAGGTTGAAATACTGAATACAAGGTGGATTTTGTGCCCTTTCTCATCCCCTCTTCAGAGAACAATGACATTGAGATTGGTGACAGTTCGTAAGTGAAGAACTCTCGCAATTCTTCATCCGATTGTTTTAAGACACACAACCTTTGAAACAGTGTTAGAGGATCAATAGTTACTTGTTTATTGCCAACAGTAATAGTTCGTACAGCTGAAGAAAGGGATACCACATTGTTTTTACATTTGAATTTCACTTCCTGGAAGTTCTTTCCAACCGTCTTTAGCATCGATTCTCTCCCAATCTCTAGAACCATGTGGCTGTTGACACTAGATGGACATAATGAAATCTGCTGTAAGGAATCGAGGGTGCTGTGCAAACCATCTACAGAGTTTTTCAGTATCCAATTCATCTCTGGTAACACGAGATGATCGCATGTCAACATGTTGTTCAGTTGTTGCAGTAGTAACCTCACAGTATGTTCCCACTTCATGGCAGATATTATGTAGATACACCATGCCTAATGTCCATCGAGGGAGTACACTGTCAGTCATACCACGTCCTCGGGTGAGCCCTCCATAGCTTTTCATAGATTTCATCAGTACTTGCTCAATGGTCATATCTGACCATATACCCTATATAATGGTAAATTTTGAAAGGCTTAATCTCGGAAACTATTGGGTCTACAGATACATTACTAGTATCATATTGTAGCAAATTTAGTCTACTTTAAAAACTTCATGAAAAAGATTTTTCAAAAACTAGTCCTTTAGGGTTATAATCGCTAAAATTTGAAAAAATAACGATTTTTTTGAAATAATAATTGTTTTTGGAAATACAGTTTTTCGGATCCATAAGTTTCACTATCACTTTTATTCATATTACTGTTAAACATAGGTTTTAATTTTTAACGTCTTGGTAGCCAAGACTGGTCTATATGGTAGCGTGTTGACAATAATAAAGGCTATCTATATTTAAATGGCATTCTATTCAGCAGCTACGCCAATTTCATATATTATGTAGTATTAACCTTTATACAAGTCTGTGTGAAAAATGTATATCTTCGTAAAGTCATAAAATATTCCTGAGTCACAAAATTACCAGAACACTTTAGTTATTTAAGAAGGAGCGTATCAGTTTTTTACAAGTACAGTGTTTCCAAGCGACTCACTTGTAAAAACTTTAACATAGCTTGAAATATTAAACGGCTCTTTACTTAAACCAGAAAAATAAATTTCAAAGATTTTATCTCGCAGAAAAGAAATAGCTCGAATTAAATTTGCCAAGATCCTTTGCATCGCTTTGATATCAAGTCGCTGAATACAATGTTCCCCCGCCCTACTTAAGGACGAAAACATAAAAAAACTTAACCCGTGACGAGGAATGGGTGAATTATTGATGTCGGACAAATAATATAACAGGGGCTGGATTTATTGGGAGGGATATCGTCTCCAGAACAACCTATAAAAACTTCCGCTTTTAAGTAAAGCCTCCTTTTGGTTGCTGGAGGCTAATTAACCATATCAAAGTCGTCGCTAAAGTCAGACAACTTTTTGATTTTACTCGTAATATCAGTCTAAAAAGGAATAAAATTTGCCCTTGCAATCTTTACATGTTCCGTCAGCCAGTTTGCGTGGCTATCCTTTTCATAAGTGATATTTATATTCGACAATAATTAATAAAACGTGTCATTGGATAGATGTCTTAATTTTTAAGGTTTATTAACATTTGAATGGTAATTTTTTTCTTTTGAAAAGAAAATATTTTTTAAAGAAATACTTTCAGATCATAAATAATGCCACTATTGCGGGTCCGCGCTAATAGTATGACAGCAAAAGTATTATTATTTTTGTTTTTTGTTAGAAATAATTAACATTTCATTTGATTTCTTCACTGAGATTTCTCGTGCTGAGGATTTCATTATCATATTAGAATTTAATTATTTGAATAATATGAATTCGCTGAATGAATTTTAGAATATATACTATAAAAATGTTATGATGCAGTTATGATTTCTGTCTCAATCCGTATCCTGTGTTAGTATGTTTTCTATTTCAGATCTTCACATGTTTTGTATCCAACTTTTAATTGAGTTTTGATGTTGTAACGTTGTTACGATTTTTAAAGGAGAGTCGGATATTGTTATAGAGTCTAGTACGATAATAACACAAGAAGTTTTTTTGTCCGAATGCTGAATTCATAATTGCTCTGTTTGATAACATTATGTGTTACCTCTCGTTATTCTTTTTTTTTTTTTGGAATAGAGTAGTTTAATTGGCATCATATTAATATTGTTAAAGATTTCATATGTGCTAGTTCTTATGGGGATGATTGATGGTTCTTTTTCCTTACCATCAGATACCTTTGTAAATGGATAATTTTGAAATCGTTATCAGTATATCCGTATATTCTAAAACACTTTTCTTATTGGATTAACATTATTCGAAGCCATACACCTCAATCGAGGGACGAATCACATTTAGGTAGATAAATATTCAAATCCTTGGACTGTTGTACTGCATATCATAAAATTTTGCTTTTTCTTTCCCAAACACGTTTATTACACATCATATTATATATTTCCAATAACAATTGTTCCCAATTATGTCATCTGCATGCAAACTGTGTTTCTCTAATAAACAATAAACAGTGTTAATCTCAAGTGATCTCACAAATACGCAAGGTCCTGTACATTTTCTACATTTTAGCGCAACATCACTATCATTGGTCAAATGCATTGTACATAATATAATTTTGGTGGATTCAATGTGTTAGCTATAAGTTGTAATGATAGTTTGTCTAGTTTGTAGTTAGTAGAAAGATAGAGCTTGTAGAAATATATCATAAATTGAGTTGATTTTTTTACAAAAACGACGCAATTATAAACCGAATGTTATTTATGATTATCATTTTATTTTCTTACGTATGTATAACTTGCAAACTAGCTGGTTCCCGGCATGCGTTGAAATTCCATATTCAAATAAATACATTGTTTCTTCCTGAATCACCCTTTCTGTGCGTCCCCGTTCCCCTCCCGCGTCCCCTTCCTAGCTAGCTTTATAAATTATAGCCTTTATGTTATTCTGATGTATTAGCTATATTATTGTAAGGTGTAATTAAAATCCATTCCGTATTTTTCGCGTGAAAGAGGAACAAACACTCGTACATCCATTCAAACTTTCGCGTTTATAATATTAGTAAGATTCTTTCTAAATATTGTAATTTTTTAAACATGTTCTATTCGAGCAAGAGAGTATGAATATTAAAAATATTTGAATTTAGAAAATATTTGAATTTTGGTAATTGTAAATTTTTGGAAATTTGTGAAATTTGGAATAATTCTTTCAAATGCGCAAATAGGACTGAAAAGTATTGTAAGCTGAATATCAACTGTAATAATATTAATTTAAAATGTAACCATAAAGCGGGTAGGTAGGAACTAGGTATAATTTCAACTAATTTCCTTTCATACATGTTTGCCGCCCACAGAGTTAACTTTACGGAGACAAAATTATGAAATTAAAAGTGTCTGCCCAATAGACACTCAAATGTCAAATTTCGTTTGTAATATTAATTAAATGTTTAATTCTGAACGCGAGGACTGATGTATGCTGTGTACAGAGGACTGTGAAATAATAGGAGGATCTACTCGACTTTACAAATAACAAAGGTATGATTAAGGTTTGATGACTCTCCATAATAAAGGTGAATACTTCAAAAAAGTGTACCGGCGCACGTATGTCATTTCGTCGAGCAGAAAGACATTTAATTAAGCGGGTGTTTACGTGTGGGGATGTTCGTTACGTCACCAACTAGTGTTCAAGGCTAAATAACCACGTTGGTTTTATATATTATGCTAAAAATATATTTGAATAAATATGCAGAGATGAAAAAATGTATCTCCTGAAGAATAAACGAAACATAAACGACACAGGAAATGAAAAGATGTATTTCCTGAAGGATAAACGAAACCTGAAAAAAAGACACAGGAAATAAAAAGGTAACTGTCGCAACTGGGAATCGAACTCAGGATTTTAGATTTATTGGTACTACTTTCTTCTTAAATGATTAAAATAATAAATCTATTAAATTATCGTATTAATCACTATTCGTAATAATCTATCAACAATTTTTTTGGTTATTTCAAAAATCCCTTATTTTGGATACATCGAGAAGAAAAATATAAATGGAAATTCAACTGAAAATCCAGAGGAAAATCGAAACTCGTGTGACACGAGACACGAGTGCCGTACGAGTGCAGTTTTGCTGAAATATCTAGCGTTAAAAAAGCATTAACGTTAATAAAGTATGTTAAAAGGCAGCCATAAGCCAAAAATGTACATATTCTAGTGTGCCTTTCATCGCGACTAACATAATAGACACCAAAATCGCTTGGCAAAAGGAGTCTAGAGGTCACGATTTCAAACGCAAAAATTTTTATTTATTTTATGAATAATCTTATAAGAAAGAAAAAAATTTATCTATAAAAACTGTCACAGATAATTTTAGCCATTAAGGGGAACGTATGCGCGACCCATTTCAGCGCTTTTCATACAAATCTTAGATTTGGATTTGAGATCAAAATTAGGTATTAACTGAAAAATTATTTTTCTAATCAAAAGGTAATTCAAATACCTGGTACGGATGTGAGATACACTTTATTTATTTTTGCTTTAAATTATAAGATATAGGCCATTAAAGATTTTAATGTTTCTAGATTTTAGAGGCGATTTGGGCAATTATTTGTAAGTAAATGAAAAACAATAAATTTTTTTTTTACTATATTTGTCATTTAAATATGATGAAATATAAAATAAAAAATAAAAATTTACATGAAAAATAATTTTGATGGGTGTAAATTAAAAATACAAATGCCCTATTTACGATGGAATAAAAAATAGTCGTTTATAAGTTAAAATTACTACCCACAAAATGCATTTTTAAGAATTTTTTATTTTAGTTTTTATTGTATTTTTAAAATAAATATAGTAAAATTATTTTTTTAATGTTTTTCAATTACTCACAAATAATTGCCTAAGTTGCCTCCAAAATCATGAAACACTAAAATCTTTAATTAAATGAAGACAATATAAGAGAAACTAAATCAAAATCTGAAGACAGAAAAATCAGAAAAAGACATTGGTTCCACTGGGACTCGAACCCAGATACCTTAACATTCATGGCCAATGCTCTACCGATTGAGCTTTGGAACCCATTTCCAATTCGGTCACTTTTAACTGTATCATACTTCGGCTAAGAACTACCAACACTATCTTCATTTTCTTAACGCACATATTATTATTACGGCTGCTATCTTTATATATGATTGCAAGATTCATCATTGCAGATTAAAAATAAAATATTCATCCTAGACTTGCAGAAAAAGTCAATAAATGTCGCGTATTAAAAATAAAATGGATAAATATTTATCCAGACACTATCTAGATAGCATTTAATTCGGGTAGTTGTATTTTTTGTACACTGAATTAAATTCAGTTTGTTATTAAATTTATTTTTTTTAAATGTTATAAAATTACACAATGAAGCAACTATCGATGCGCAATTGTGCGTGTTTTGTTTTTGTCAGTATCATTGATTTAGTTGTGTTCGGATTTATATTTTTTGTGATTTTCTTACTTTTCCACTAACTCACGGAAATTGGGTTTCATTTACAAGTGAGGGAGATTTATTATAATAATTATATTTTTCCTTTGGAGGGGTGGAGACACACGTTCACCATTTGTCTCATTTTCGACTGTTGATATTTAGTGTGTAAGAAAGAGGGACAGCATTATATATTTTAGAACAAAAGCAAAACAATCAGCGCATTGACATTTGACATATTTGAATTTTTGGAATTCACTCACTATTCAATATTATACTTATCATAATATTGCTGCAGCTCTTTCTAAAGATGAGAATTAGTTCCATACTAAATGTATGAGGAAAAGAATTTTCTTCATAATTTTTTTTTCGTAATTTTTTCCGATGTTTTAATAGCTACTCTGCTATTCGGGGCGAAGACAAATCCGACAAATCAAATATCATAAAAAGATCATAAGATCATCGGTTCGGCCGTTCTTGAGTTATAAATGGTGCAACTAACCCGACTTTGTTTGATTAACAACTCTATTTTAATTCTACTCAATGGGAACGGTAGGAAAAGCTTCAATTTATACAAAGCTTTTTTTTTGTCTTTCTAATATAAACCGATTGGTAATAAAGATTAATCTAAAATGGTGATTTTGCATTAAGCTTCGTTTTAAATCAAGTTCTGCCGATAGTACAACGTTTCAAGTATTCCAAACGATAAAATTAGTATCAATGGTTTAACACGTGCCAAATATGAATCGACTTTTAGCTAAGAATAAAATTTGTATGAATGTTCGCGAGTTTTACGCGGCCTTACTGCTTATTCATTCCTTTCACTTCTCGACATCTTTCATACCTTTATTTTTATGTCTTCTAGTTATCTTTTATATTCTTTATTTATCTCCCAGACACCTGATTCTCAGAAATGTGACTGCAAATCGGTTCTCTACACCTTCTAATGGACGTGATTAAGAAAGAATTTTGAATATACTTCATAAGGATTACGGTCATTTAGTAACCCTAAATATGATATTTGTTCCAGCGTTAATCTATAATCGATATGGTGCATCGAGCAAAGATTACAATATATCTATCAATGGTATGATGACAAAAAACTCTTGTCAATCAGTTAAACAGGATCTTGTTTATAACATTGTCCTACGAGGGTTGTCTAGCGGTCTCGCAAATAAAATTCATTCCAAGTGGTTCGCTAGATGACTTACCAGGGGTGCCCGGGTTTATAATGTGAGGTTTGTCTAGTTCTTGGCGGCGGATGATTTGGACATACTAAACCCCTGATTCCAACCCATCCTTCGTGACTTTTTCCTTCCAAGAACTTCCTCTCATTCCTTTCTAACGGCCCTCCTCAAAGCACCCCCAAAGATGACATAGGCCCCAAGGGAAATTATTTTCCTCAGGACCTCATGTGTTAAAAACATTTAAAAAAAATCCTCGATGTGATTGTTCACGATTAAATTATTTATTATAAATTAAGAAATTATTTATTTATTGTAATGAAATTATTTTTATTTACTTTTCGTACCGTACCATTGAGTGGCTACGAATTAGGCTCCTTGGCAATGAGTCTGGAGGCCTCGGATTCAATCCCGGCATGTGTTTTTAAATTTTCTTTGATTAATTTGGGTGATCTAACAATATATTAATAAAAAAACTAGCTTATGCCTGTTGCAAATGCAACTAACGGGTTAAAACTAACTTGACTTACTAACTAACAGAAAAAAAATTCATAGTAAGCGGGTAGGTACCTACGGTTAAACATACAAATATATATAAAGCCGCCCACAGGGCCTAGCAGCAAAAATCTGCCATCCGTTAGTATATAGACACCATTGTAGGCATGCACACATCAAATCCCCAAAGTTTCATCGCAATCGGATGAACGGTTTAGCAATGCGTAATTTCATGATGCCAGAGCTCACTTTTGTATACAGAAACCGTCGTGAGCATGCACACATCAAATCTACAAATTTTCATCGCAATCGGATGAATGGTTTAGCAACGCTTAGCGGTTAAACATACAACTATGTATAAAGCCGCCCGCAGGACCTAGCAGCAAAAACCTGCCATACGTTAGTATATAAACACCATTGTAGACATGCACACATAAAATTCCCAAAGTTTCATCGCAATCGGATGAATGGTTTAGCAATGCGTAATTTCATGATGCCAGAGCACACTTTTGTATACAGAAACCGTCGTGGGCATGCACACATCAAATCCTCAAATTTTCATCGCAATCGGATGAATGGTTTAGAAACGCTTAGCGGTTAAACATACAACCATGTATAAAGCCGTCCGCAGGACCTAGCAGCAAAAACCTGCTATACGTTAGTATATAAACACCATTGTAGAAATGCACACATCAAATCCCCAAAGTTTCATCACAATCGGATGAACGGTTGAGCAATGCGTAATTTCGTGTTGCCAGAGCTCACCCCCACTTCACTCCTAGGCTTCTCCGTATCGTAAACCCCCTCCCGAGTTCCCCTCCCCCCCTTCCTGTTTCCACCCCCCCCCCACTTGCCGCATTATTAATACACTAATTCCCGGTACATTTATTTTTCAAACAGCTCGCGCGCCATCTATAATTTTTTTTTTTACAAATTTCGTAATGCCAGAACTCACCAGTAATTTTATACAAACCTTGTACTAACAATAACGAACACAACAAAAAAAGAATTTTTCAATTTGTTGCAGTCCTTCGGAAGTTATGAGCGTACGTACATTTTCATACAAATTTTATAATGCCAGAACTCACCAGTAGTTTTACTGCTTAAAATAAAGCGCTATATGAATTTAATACTTTTAAAAAAATTTCCGTTCAACTTCGAGTAATTTCATTGTAAAATTAGAAAACTAATACGTATGCAATATCGTCGGATGATATCGAGTGTTTATGTGCAGGTAGGAACCTACTTATATTCTGAGTATAGGTACTTGCATACATACGTAAAAAAAACTCATATTTAGGCTGGGTTGTTTAACGAAATTAAATTTTTTTTAATTTTTCAAGTCAATTTTAACGTTCTGTAAAAGTTCGGTTCGAATTCTATTCAAGTTCTGTAATTATTTCAGTTTTATGATGCAACTGGCATTTACTGATAAAAAAACAGAACTTACACAGAACGTGAAAATGAACTTTAAAAAATTGTTAAATTATTCAGTATCGTGGAAACAACATTACCTTAGTAAAATAAATTGCATCAAAAACCTAAATAATTGTCCAACTACCTATTCCGGCAGGTACCGGCGCATTTCCTTACAAAATTCCGGCAATGTGTTTGCTTTTCTCATCAAATTTGCAATACTACCGAGATAAGTAGGTACCTACCCTGAATTAATAACATTTCAATTTGTACCTACTGGCCGGTAAATATCCACCCTACTGAAGTGAATCTATGGACACCAATTTTCTTGTTTTTTTTGGAAAATTTTATAGGTTTTTCGGTGACCCTGAAATTTTTTACATGGAACGGACACAAAATTTTCGTGTTAAAAGTTGCCTTATATTGCCGGGTACCGAATTTTTCAAAAACATCTAACCGGGGATCGTTTTTTCGGCTGCAATGCCGTTTCCCGAAAAACAACAACCCAAACCGCTGAGAGATCCGTTTTGTTTTGACATCTCGGATAACTGACCTGTCTCAACATTCTCTCTAGTATTTTCCATTGCATTGAAACTAAGGCCTAATTTGTGGTTTTTTTTTTTAATGCGAACCTGTCGGCGGGAACTATAACTGAGCCGAATTGGTTGATTTAATGAGTAGGTCCAGTTTTCGCCGCAAATTTATATAATTTTCGCTCTTAAAATGTGTCAGTTCAATTTTATGTGAGTTTCCTGTCTAGTCTATTTTTTTGTGAAAATCGTGAAGCTAGCGTATTTATTTAAATTCAGACGAAGCTGCCATTTCGAACGGATGAAAATAGAACTACAACAGTATTCGATAGACATTTGATTTTTTCTAATGTGAATAATCCATACTTGTATTCCGCACCGCTAGAAGTCTCCCGTAAAGTTTTGGCAAACATATTGATAACGACGAAAAATGTTTCCCCTATCAAAAAAAAAACAACTGCTAGTGGCTGGAAAATAATCGACTCTTCGAAGGATTGTGAACCTTGAAGTGTTTTAAAATACCGAACGCTAATGACCATTCTCGCGTGTCAGCCGTCGGGATAATTTCCTTTGAACAAAATTGAACCTTGAGGTGTGCGAAACTCGAGGATCGGAGAGGTCGTTTTGGCGTGCCAGCGGCATTTTTGCGTCGCCAAGCCAAATTAAACCTTGAGGTTGGTGAAACGCGAGGGGCGGTGAGGTCGATTTTCCCGTCAAGCGAAAAGTGAGTTTTTTGAAAAACTGAGCATTAATATATAGTATGATTTAATATAGTATAATTGTGGCACTTATAATCCTATCGCTGTGTTTAGAGTGATACTTTCAGTGTCGCCCTGGTGCAAAAGCACCATTCAGAATTTATACGATGCTTGAAATGGCTAGACCTGAATAGCCAGGTACTTTCCCGGCGTCCGCTCTCGAACACCCTTCCCTTCTCCACTACTTTAGCTTCACAACATACCCCAAACGGGGATGCCTTAGTGTCGCTGGCGCTAGACGTTTAGGAGCAGGTGGGATACTAACACAAACATAAGAAAACCACAAAATATAACTGTGTAAACAAAGAACATTTTAAAATTCATATATTGAGCAGCAGCGATTTCGAAATAGCGAGTATCAATGCTGTGGTACTAAGAAGGATCGCTTGACCTTTTACAGGAGTTGTGATAAATATATTTAAAAAAAAATACTCCCATTTTGTTAGCGATTCTATCACGATACTCCTCCTAAAAAAGCTTCCAACCTATCTCCAACCTTTGGGAGCTAATCGATAACATCCTTTAATATGACAAGCCGCATGAGTGACTACGTCACCCGGCGCCCAACATCAAAGGGACGCCGAGCGCTGAACACCGGACGGGCCCGCCACACTCCCGCTACACTCTATACTCTAGTCTCTGGTCTACACAGTATAACAAGATACAAGTACGAGTATTCCGCGTAGTTTCAGGCTTCAAGCACACGTGGGAAAAATGAGAAATTCCGCTCAAACAAAAATAATTCACAACCTGTTTTTTTAACACACACCGATGATCCAATGTTTTATATGGTGACCCGACAGTCCCCCGTCAGTCGGCCCTGCGAAATTTTTGTTATCAGAAAATTATATTTTTTGTGCATTTTTTACCAATTTCAAACCTTGGTTTCGAGGTGAGGGTTGTACGGTTGGTCGGCTGAGAGACAAGTGATGACATGTGGAAATTTTTTTTGTACGGTTTTAAAAAAAAAAAACAATTCCCTTAGAGTCTGTGTCATTTTGGGTAGCTGTGTGGGCGGTTTTTAGGGAAAGGAAGTAGAGTATGTTCAGGGTTGGAAAAAATATATGGGAGGTGGGTAGGAATCTAGGGGTCAGAGCGTCCAGGAGTGAGGGATGTACGAATCCATCGCTTCCGCTACGGCGCAAGACGATGGGTCGAGAGAGACCAGCTAGAAAGATAAAAGGGTCTTTCCAAACCGGCCTCTCGCGATCCCACCCGCTACGCTGCTTGTGGGAGCCTCATCCGCCGCCAAGGCCTGAACACGCAATATCCGATGAACCATGACTCTCCTCCTAAGTCACCAAACGAAGCTGTTCGCGTTGGGCGTAAATATGCCCCCAAAGCGTTGTCCAAGCCAATGACAGCATCCCTAATGTATCCCTAATGGTTTCTTTTACTTCCACGACAGTTGCAATTGACTAGAAAATACGCCGCGAGATTTTTGACTCCCATTATGAACATAAGTATTATTATATATATATATATATATGGCTGGGTTACCCGGCTTCGCTCAGGACAATAATATAGTGTTCTGGAATGTTGCACAATGATGTTCCCGATTTCATATTCCTGGTCATTCCACACCTTCCACAACTTAATACAGCTCTATGGAACCTTCTAGAACTTTCCGTAAGACTGTTCTAGAAATTTCAAGAGGGCGAAATTTTCTGCCCTTATATCTTTAAAAGCACGGCCTTTAGGTAAAAACAGATACCCTTATTCCCTAGGGGGGATAGAGATCTACCACACCATATAACTCCCTTGATCGAACCGGGACTCGTTTCTGAGTTTTTGCGAGCTGCACGTTTTTTGGACTTTCTTTTATAATACATGCCATATTCAAATAAATAAAATGTTACTCCTTACATGTCCTTTCCCGTGCGTTCCCCTCCAGCCATGGAACTTAATATCCATACTCTTAGCCTCCAGCGTTCCACTTCCACCTTCCCCGCCACCGCTCTCCCGCTCCCCCGTCCCGCCAACCCCCCTGGCACTGCATTTCTTGACTCATCTCCCGCGCGGCCCGTAGCCGAAACTTTTTTCTAATACTAACATTTTTAAACTCGTGATATCTTTCTAATTAAATATCCGAATTGAAAAATTCAAAAAGTTAAATAAAGGTATTGAAGCTGTCTTGAATATGAAGTCATTTATTTTGATAAGAATACAAATAAAGAGCCTTTTCAAGCGGTGACATATTAATTAAAATTTTAAAATAAAAGAATACTTATTGTGGCATAACGATAATAGTTAGACATATGCTGTTGCTACTTTTTTTTGTAAATAATGATGTGTTCTATAAAGTCGTAGTACATTATTTTATTCTATCATCAATAGTTTTCGCAGCGCACGCGATTTAAAGAATATTTTAGGTAATTTTTTTACACCCTGGGTTACATTATTGAAGTTTTAGTAAGGATGCCTATTTTAAAAAAATATATAATATAGCCTATGTCACCCAGGGATAGTGTAGCTTCCCAACAGCGAAAGAATTTTTCAAATCGGTTCAGCAGTTTCGGAGCCTATTCGATGCAAACAAACACACAAACAAATAAACAAACAAACAAACAAATGTTACCTCTTTATATAGTGTGTTAGATATAATATGTAATGTCATGTATACATATATATATATATATATATAATAATGTTATATATAATGTCAATCATGGTCAATATTCGAAGATTTTTCTTTACGTACTCTCTTCTCTTCTTCCTGTTTATATGTATGTCGTTGTTTAAATATCTTTTATCTTATTTTCTAATTGTTTATATACACTTCATTTAATCTGCATTAAGGATCCACTATAGACAATATATATATACGTTCCATTGGTCATCATAAAACAGGCAGCCGCCTAGTAGGGCTATTTAATGTATCAGTCCTTTATAATTTTCTTAAGGTCTCAAATTCCAATGAAAGTTACTCAGTTTCAAATAAGTATTCGACAACTTATTTATAGTTTTACTTTAGTCATGACCACTATTCTTTGACTCTACATGAAATATGATCCACGACGGCTCAGTCTCAGGGATCTAGGACACTCCTAGTTTGTTTGTTGCTTCGGGTAAAAAGAGGGAAGAATAAAGACGCACGTGTATTTATAAAAAATGCTAGCGAAAGAAACCTACACAATCAAAATAAACCACACACAACCGTCAACGAGA
The DNA here is from genome assembly GCA_917563855.2 of Limnephilus lunatus. Lineage (NCBI taxonomy): Eukaryota > Metazoa > Arthropoda > Insecta > Trichoptera > Limnephilidae > Limnephilus > Limnephilus lunatus. Next base: position 51,922,929 of record OU830592.1, read on the forward strand.
CATAGCCAGCTGGGTTAGGTATCTACTTTACCAATCGATGATTAGTTACTAGAATACACGACAGGGGTTCAGCCAAGCGCCGAACCATTTTTATACAATATTATATTTATCATGAATTTTATTAGCGGGTTATTGATTTTAACAAGTTCTTTGTAAATGTCTTGTTATTAAATATCATGTATTGTATAAATAAATAATTAAAAAAATACAAAAACACATCCAGCACAAGCTCCTGAAGGATAGTAAAACCTGGTTCTTCCGGAACGACAAGAAAAATAAGTGGCATCGGAATTGAATAAAATGAACAATCAGAGAAATGTCGTCTATTTTGAGCAAGGGTGATGCTTAGGTAAAACTGATTTCCCTTTCATGGCTAGGAGCCCATAAATGCATTTGAATACTTATCATATATATTTGAAAAAACGGTTCATTTGTTGCCCCGAGGCGTCCAATAATCCGAGGGTTACTAAACTTTGGGTACATTTGTTTAGGTGACGTCATAGCAGGGTTAGGGTGGTATTTGATTTTGATATACATATTTAATCATCGGGTTTTATAAAGAAATTGATTTTTTTTTAGATAGCTGGATTTATAATAATCTTCAGTACAAAGCATTGAATTCCTTAAGGTTTTTTTTTTATTTTTTATTGTATTTATTACTTGCTAGAGCAATTCCGATGAGTAAGAGAACTCATTTTAGAACAGGAGGAAAATTCATGGGTGTGAGGAAATAGTTACAGTTGTACTTGGAAAATGGATATTAAAAACATAAGTTTCACATACAACATAGACTAAAAATAAATTAAAAAAACAGGTTGAGTGAGCAAACAACAATAGAAATAATTAAAGAAACAAGGAACAAGGTTATACAAATGTGGATGATTATGATTACAAATAAATGGAAAAGAAAAGAAGAGACATGAAAAGAAAATTTACATAGTTTCATCCTTAAACGTATTTAAAAAATATTCTTTTAAAGCATTATTCTGAACTTTTTTATTTTGCTGGATTCCCTTGTACATATCTGGAAGCAAATTATATAGTGTATAGGCAACATAGTTCAGAGATTTTATCCCATATTTTGTAGTGTGTGTTTGAGGTATGCGGATTTTATTGCTATTTCGAGTATTGTGAGTGTGAATGTCTTGATTGTAAAGTGGCTTGATGTTAGTGTGAGTTGATTATTGAGTAATTTGTAGGATGGTGCTTGTGATTTCATGTTTAGGAAGGACTGTGATTGGAAGAATACCGGAAACTGAATAGATGTCTCTGACATGGGTGGCTATCAATTTCTTTGAGGCAAATCCCCAGATACAGCAGAGATAAGAAAGGTTTATTTTCCTTAAGGCGAAAAAACCATCGAACGGTGAATTGGCGTCACGAAATCTCTAAATATTATAAAAAAAGTCCTCCGCCGCGTCTGTCTGTGTGTTTGTTTGCGATATACTCAAAAAATATAGATTCATGAGGAATGTTTAGGTATACAATTTATCAAGGTTTTGTGTTAATTGGTTGAAATATATAATATATAAAGGATAATGTCTGTTGAGCGGGCTGGCAAGCGGGCGGTGTGGATTTGATTTGTAAGCAAATCTACAATTTTTTGCCAAGGTTGATGAAATTTTGTATGTGTAACATGTGGCCTTCAAAACAAGAGGAAGGTCACTGACTACATATGATTTCGAAAACTCTGTGTAACACTCGGGCATCAGCTAGATAATACGTTAAATTTAAAATTAGTTTTGGATATAAGTAATGAAAAAAAGAAATAATTACACTTTAAATAAGCGATTAAGTAATTCGACTACGGCCTCTAAGGTTGAGGGGTAAGGCTCTCGACTCGCAATCAGGGGGTCGCGGGTTCAAACCCCAGCGTGCGCAATCAATTTTATTTGATTAATTTGTGATATTTCACAATTTATTAGTATAAAATAATACGTAATATATTTACGGCAGGTTTCAAGGTGGAATATACTCTCATTATCGCCCTGGGTGTAAGACCACCATTCAGAAATGAAACGTTACTTGAAATGGCTTTTACCGTGGTAGGTGCCAAGTTCTGAATAGCCAGGTACTCCCCCACCTCCCTCTGCCTCATCTTCTTCCACTCTCCACTATTCTTAGCCTCACCACATACGGCACATACCCCAATTGGGGTTGCCATAGTCTCACTGGCTCCAGACGGTTGGGAGCAGTTGAGACTCTCTTGCAGTATTCATATAAAAAAAAATCTTAAATCCTGGTATGAGAAAATATTATTTCGCCGAATGAAAAATTCCTCTCCCAAATTTACCATACCACAATTTATGATTTAAATTTTTATTTAAATGTCAAAATCTAATAAAAACAGCAGTTAATTACCTAAATTGATACACTCAGATCGCTAAATCAAATACCGCCGAAAGGGTTCTCTTTTAAATGGTCATTTCCTTTAACCGAAATTTATGTCATTTTTTTAGGGTGGGTTAAATAAATCATTTTAATGTTAAATAAAAGCTTTTCTCAGTCAAACTAATGGTTAAAGGACCATTGACATAGTAAATTTAAGGTGAAAATGTTCGGAATTATTATATTTAGAAATTTGGTTTGTTGTATTAAACACACATCTCGTAAAATGTATATTTTACAAACGGAGTTGACACAAGAATCTTAATAAAGTTTAATGCATTTATTTTAGGAATCAATCATTTGATAAAATTATTGAGTCAAGGAAATTTAAGTTTATATTTTAACTTTAATTTAAGTTTGTATTCAGATGCAATAGAAAAACAAATATTTGACTTACCATTCGAACATCATTCGTTAAAAGGTACCAGTACATTTTAACTGAAACTAATTCAAAAGTTTTTTCTTCATTCATCTTGATATCATTATTTGATGGTTTTAACTTTTGAAAAATCCATTCTAATAAACAACTCCGATATGAATAACTTTGCTAATCCAATTTTACTTGGTATCCAAAATAAATTCAAAAATATATATTTTTTGCTTAAAAGTATATTTTTAATGGATCGTTAAAAAAATGATAGCTAAACTTGTTAAAAGCTTTAGTGTTTTAGACGAAGCCAACCCGTTTGGGATGAAACCGTGACTCCTCAAAGGCAAACGTAAATTACAGTATTTTTAAAAACAGTAAAGCCATTATTAACTGGTTGAAAGGTATTAGACAGCTTTCCTCAATAGAATTACGCGATACTAAAATATGAAGTAGTTATATTTTTCAGTTTATAGTTTATTTGAAGATGAATTACCAAGCATTTCAAATTTTATATTTTCGATACCTTAACTCAACTTAAAGGTAACATGCTCATTTTAGCTCTTTACGAATTTATGTTTTTGGACATTCAATGCCTTTCACACATTTGATACGTGGCAGTTAAATTAAAAGTTTTTGACTCGATAAAAAATAAACGCTGTGTCAATTTTTTCCGCTTTCACAAGTTGAAAAAATAAAGGGTTGGGTCATTGAAACCAAAAGGTTACAGGGCAAGCAAATTCGTATTTCAAAGGAAATTGACACTCCACTCCAATGAATTTATCAGTTAACACAAAGCTGGTATGTTCTTTATACCATTAATAAACATTCTTACAGTAATATGTTGAGTATGTTTATCAAATATCATGATTCTGATATTTATGCTAAAACTAAAGAATACCTACTAAAAGCTATTTAGCAGTTGTATGGTGGTTAAACTTAGGTTTCGCTTATCTCGAGCTTCATCAGGGCTTATGTATTAACTAATCATAATTCGAAAAAAAAAAAAAACATATTTTTACGATCTGAAAACGATAATAATGTTGAACGGTAATATTAAAACAACTTTAGGGAAACATACAGACAGCAAATAAAATCCCTCTCTAGATATTAAGATAAACGATTGTCTGATCCGACAAAAAATAATTAAGGGTCTGCGGCTCTAAGGAGGTAAAAAAAATTAATATATTATCACTTCAAGTTCTCCGGCCCGTTGAAACGTTTGTACGAAAAAATAACAAGTGAAACGTATGTACGATAAAAATAACAAATGAAACGTAAGTACTATAAAAAATAACAAGTGAAACATATGTACGATAAAAGTAACAAGTAAAAAGTATGTACGATAAAATAACAAGTGAAACGTATGTACGATAAAAATAACAAGTGTAATGTATGTACGTAAAAAATAACAAAGGTGAAAATTCGGCACCATAAAATGTATTCTTATTTCCATAATTGTTTAAATTGTAGAACTCCATTTTTTCCATTGTATGTATTCAACCAAACTATTATTCAATATATATATTTTTTTTATTTATTTATAAACAAGTTCCGCTGTGTGATTAGTTTCGTATTCTGAAGACATTATCAAAAAATGGTTAGAACACTTACATACGATATATTTATGCAAATCTGTTTATGTTGGACAAACTGGCCGTTCCTTTAATACTAGATGTAAAGAACATGTGCAATCGTTTAAAAATGATAATAAAATACAGTCACAATTTGCCAAACAGCTCATAAATAAAAAATCACTAACTCAGTGATAATAAAAGTCTACTCCGTTACATATGCAAAATAAATGGCGCTAACTTAATCTTTTAGATCAGTTGGAAATAAATAAAATTTCTAATAATCCGAAAACTAGTTTAATAAATGAAGAAAAATATATAATTCGCTGGCCATTCTTAGATATGTTTAAACCGAGTTCAATTATTTGAGGACATACAAATACTTAATAAGTCATAATTTGGAAACACCTCACATAACGACCTTTAGTCAAATTTTAACAATGTTATAATTAGGAAAACTTTAAAGGGTAATTAAAACTCATTCATAATTTCTGACATTTTACTCGAATTAACAATGTTATAATTAGGAAACGGGTACGTCCTGTTACACCCTGTATATCGTCAGTAAGTGGCCTAACCACAGTTTGATATTTCCTACACAAGGCGAAACAGCTGTCACGCGTAATAATAATTACACGACAGAATTTGTTTATAAATAAACTGATTAAATAAATTCAATAATGAATATACGTATAAAAGGAAGAAAAAAAAGGATAAAAATCACATTCAAACTTCTATCCGAATATACATCAGCTTCCATTTGCAAAATTGTCCACAAAGGAAGCGTTACATTTTCACACAAAGTTGAGCTACTATTATTTTTGTTGGACGTGGGAAGGAGTGAGCGAACAGAACAAAAAAAGTAAAATGAAAAAGATTTCATTCATGTTATATTCAGCTGAGTTCTATTTTAAATTTGTCCTTTTCATACTATTTGGCATTGCAATGTCAGTAATCAACAGAATGACTCATTCAAAATTCAGAAGATATGACATTCCGATAGAGCAGGGGTTGTGAAAATTCTAAAAATGTATATTCATATAGATTATAGATCAACAAACGCTGATTGTGATGACATAATTCTTATTACATACTACCTGACCCGAAGAACTTTGTACTGCATCATAACAATAACTGTTGTGTTAACTTATTAACTGAATTAAAATCAGTTTTTTTATAAAGTTAAAAATTACACAATGAAGCAATTATCGAAACTGTCCGTGTTTTGTTTTTGTCAGTATCAGTCAGAGATGGCGTAGCACACGGATTTATATTTTTTGTGATTTTCTTACGTTTCCACTTACTTACGGGAAATGCGTTTTCGTTTTCTCTATACGTGTGAGGGAGAATTATTATAATTATTGTATTTTTCCTGTAACTACTTTCCACCCCACTTCTACACCGAATATTACACCGCCCACTGTAAGACGAGAGAAGATAGCAACCCTTAATATAAAAAGGCCGTTAATAGAAACATTTCACTTCAAAATTTACTTTCAAACTTCCCGGCCAGCGGCCTCGCGTCCACAAAACTTAGTTCTTATTTCATTTTCTCGACCTTAAAATCACACCCGGTTTACTAGAATTTACAACTAGCGCAAATAAAATGGGGGTTCATTCATGAATTAAATAAAATAAAAAATATTTATCTCACACAATGAGGTAAGAGGACACAAATTACATTAAATAAAGGACAAAGTCCTCCGTACACTAGACGTGGTTTGAAAACACGAATTAAAAAATCGTGTATGCAGTTCACATTCGGTACAAGTGAAACCTTCAGAAAACTAAACTTCGGTAGAATGAGACGATTGCAGAAGTAGGATAATTGTAGAATTTATTTATTATAATATTGTTACCAAGTTTATTGATTTTACATTTTATTCTACGAAGCACCGCTCAAAGAGGAGGCCGATAGGCAACGAAGAACCGCGCAAAAGGGGCACTGATTGGTCTATATCATTCTCTCCCAGGCTAAATCTCATAGATGTATGTGTTTCTTTTTAGTGTCACTCGTTTTCGTTTCATCGAGTTTCAAATCACAACGGTGCTAAATTATTTTTTAGATCGAAAATCCCCCCCCTCCCACTCCTCTTGCCCCGAGGGACATTCCGCCACATTTTTGGACGGAATCTACAGATCTTCATTTATCCTGCCAAGAAGAATGTGTCAACAAAATTTCACAAATGCACGAATTTTGTCATTTATTTTGTGCATTTTGGCGTGGCTTTACCTGTACTTAACCTCAAAACTTTACTTCAAACTATTCATAACCCTAGCAAGGTTAGGAACAGGTCTGCTGGTTTATTATAGTTTTTAAAGTAACTACATTAGCTCTTTTGAGAGAATTCTTAATCAATTGTCGGTTAATGGGCCATTAGATGACAAGCCAAGAAACTTTTCTGGCTTAACGAGGATTATGGTTGCTAACAAGTCTGCCATAAGTGTATTGGGTTAAAGATTCATAATATTAATAATAAGGTCGAATCGCAGTTCCCTTTAACATGTTCAAATACTTGTGAACAGTTTACTAATGCTCTAAAACAGAAGTTAGCGACACGCAAAGGTAAGTCCAGTAGAACGGCTAAGGATTATCACACTTTACTTGAGGGGTATTTGTGAAAGATTTTATTAAGTAATTAATTTTCTGTTACAATACAATTATTTAGTATTAAGTCTGACAAGTTGATAAATCAGTAACAAGCCGGAAGAAATTACCCGACAGCACCTAGCGGAGATAAAGTGATTCAACCTCGCTTGCAATATGTAACTAACTAACAATTACGTCGTTTTCCCTCAGGGGGAGACAGAGAGGACCGACCACCAAACAACTCGGTCTTGGCACACACTCCTTGCCTCATTCACATTCATACTTTGTCTCATACTACCTACTCTTCTATTATTCTGACTCTTGACATGGCCCGACTCAAGTATCTGATTCACCTGATCGTGCAAAGTTTTACCGTTCTACCTCGGGCTACCGTTCACATTTGCATTATTTATATATTTTTTCATTTATTTGTCATATATTCTCTTTCAAATCCTTTCTTCATTTATTCGCTCTACACGCCCTAAACATCTGATCGTCCCTTTCTTAACCTTACGTATTACGTTTACATCAGATTTGCATTATTTGCAGATCTCCATATTTCTCACAGGATCATTCATGGTTTTACACAGGGATCTCATTTCTACAGCACTCAGTCTAGTTTCATACTTCCTCTGCCAGTTCAATGCCCTACAGTAGGCATGGCGAACCTTTTGGAGTCCGCGTGCCAAAAATCCTCAAATATTATTTCTCGATTGTGTGGCGTGCCCAAGCAGAAAAAAATTATAAAATAAAAAAGGCCTTTTTCAGAATTTTTTTACAAGCTTAAAAAATACAATAGAGTTTCGTAAAAATAAAGTTGTAATCAATAAATATACACGTTAGTTATTTATCAATGAGATTTTTGCTGTTGTACATTCGATGACAAATTCATAATATTTGGTTCATATTTCGTCACTTTTAGTAATACATACGACCAACTGAATTCATCAGTCATTCGCGTTCTTGAATTACATTTTATAAAATTCATTTCAGAAAATGAAGACTCACAAGCATATGTAGAACCAAAAATTGATAATATTGCTTTGGTTTTATTAAATCGCTAATATTTAAGATTTCTGGAATGACTTTCCAAGTTCTCGTTATTTCTTCTTCTGCATTTTTATTATCTACGTTCGTTATTCGTCGCTTTCAATTATTTCCAAATCATTTCATAAATCAACAATTTTTTTTTCCATATTGAACTCGATGGGAATTCGATAAATTGCATTATTTCAAAGTTTTATAGAGCTAGCCACTCGAAAATCTCCAAATTGAGGTCATCTGCTGATAGTGTGTCTGGATATTAAATAAATTTTAATATCTTTTCAAATTTCCTGAATTGTTTGAATCTTGAAGAAAACTTGTTGATTTTATCGATCGAATAACTACAGAAAATTCTTGCGCTAATTTGATTTGATCTGGCTTTTCTTCTGCAAAAAGTTTTTTTTTGTATTTGGGAAATATTTGAAGGTGTTAAAGACAACGTCACGATCAAAAATTTATTTAATTTATTTAAATTAAATGTAAGCACAAATCTGTAAAAAATATTATTTTGAAAGCCATTCGACGTCTAGAACCTAACTCGTTAAATTTTTCTATTACATTATCATTTAAAAAAAACCTAACTTCTAACATTCGAGGAATCTTTGAAGAGTAGTAAATAGAACACAAGTAAACCATTATATTATACTGAGTACACCTCATTTAACAATTCTAAATTTTTTCGTTTGTTTAATCCGCGTACAGATATCAATTTTGTTACAAGAATCATAGTTAAATCATAAGGTTCCATGATAAAATAACAAACGGTTGTCGTTTATCTTGAGAATCATTTAATAATTAATGAAACGGAATAAATTAATAATTCACGGATTATTTAATCAAAATTTTTATTTTTTAAATTTAAAAATTTAAAAAAAAATTGGAACTTGGAAATCGTTCGTGTGCCATCCAAATTATCAAACGTGCCACCTAGGGCACGCGTGCCCTAGGTTCGCCACACCTGCCCTACAGCATCAGGGTAGGTGTCAGCACTCCATTGCTTCGCTTCTTTTATTAACCCTTGTTTCAAACAAGGGTTAATGCTTCTCGTAAACATATGTACTTCTCAAATACAAAAACTCATTAAACTGCTCCAAACATATACACAGTGCGATAAATAATTAACTTTCTAAGGATAAGTATAATCGTTTATTTTATCAAGTATACAGATGGTGTAAGCATAATATTATTTTAGTAAGATATCCATTAATCAATAGACTCTTGATAATATATTCTGTCCAATTAATCCATTTTAAATATTCCTTGAAGCGAAACATCAAACGCCTTCGTAGCTGTGATACCTAGAAACAAAACTTTTCGGGACGAACGACAGATCAATATCACTTTTAAGGATTCTGCAAATAGTGTGGAAGAAAGAGAAATATTAAAACTACGATCAACCGTAACCGGAAGACAGCAATTAAACTGAGCGAACGATAAGTTAATGAAATTAATATTACTAATAGAGGAAGACTGAGCAAAGAATTACATTAAATGTGACAAAGACTATACACAATTTTACCAACAGTATCTATTTTTATTATCTGGAAAAAAAATTACACACGGATTGAGAATAAGTTCCAAAAAATTTTTCCGAAAAAGTTCCGACAGATTTTATATATATTTCAATAATTGCTCGAACATGCTCCATGTAAACCCTTCGATTCATTTCTTTACCTCTCCTTATCAATCTCTCATTCTTAATGAAACTATAGATGGCTGTCTTCTTGTAACCTAAATAAAGTGGTTTATGTAGATATATTATGTTAACACACTTTAAACGAATTATAATATTGCATTTTTGTACACTGTTTGATATAAATGCTTTTTTTACATTAACCCCACTAAAGAGGCCCGGAGGAAAGTAATTTTCCTCAGCACGGAGAGTAATCGATTTTGGCCTCTACGATAAACTGGCTGTTAAAAAAGTGTCTAAAATTGACAAAATCCGGTGTCTTAATAGTTACAAACATAGTTGTCATTTATTTTTCGAATTATTTTTATTTAATCTCTACATTTTGCGTCACTTGATATCGAATTTCCAACCAAATGTTTGAGTAAGACACGCGATACCCGCGAGTGTTTGTGTGTATTGCTAAGCCAAACCTTTTACAAAAAAGTAGACGACACTTTCTGGGAACGCTTGAGATGTATAATATTTCAAGTATTTCTCCAGGAAAACAGGAAGCCGAAAAAGATGACCGAAAGGTAGATTTATAGACTTCCTAAACGCGATATGTCATACACAGATGAAAAACGGGTCCAAATATACTGGCAATAAATAAACTACTTCAAATATTAATGTTGCGAAAGTCCACCGTGAAAATTTCTAGTTGTGGCAGAGGTACCAAGAGTTATTGTAGTGTTTGCCATTCAGTTATAAATTTATTAAAATACAATCTCACGAAAAATTCCACCTGTGAACATATTTCTTCTATCATTGCAAGAAATAGGTCTCAAAAAAAAATACGGCATTAAAATATGCAATAACTTAGCAGAAAACGTCATGAACTCTGAAGGAAAATTATACTTCTTTTTAACATATATTTTAAATTTAATTTAATCATGTTATTATCAAGTTCTGCATTTTGGTATTAGAATTTTTAATTATTTAAGTATTTTTTTAATTTTTTTTTTACAGTTGTTTCGGCTTACAAAGCCGTTTTCGAACTGTGGTTAAACCACTTTGAGACGGATACGTTTTTTAGATTTTCACGGCCAAAAGCTTTATCATTGTTTGTTTTTGCGGTGTTATGCCGTGTTTCGCTATCTTTTTCTTTAGCTGACGTTTCGAACAGCGTTACAGTGTCCATCATCAGGGCAGATCCGGCAGATCCGGCAGTCGGCATCCGGATGCCGGATCTGCCCTGATGATGGACACTGCAACGCTGTCAGAAACGTCGGCTAAAGAAGAAGATAGCGCAACACGGCATAACACCCCAAAAACAAACAATGAAAACACTTTGAGACGATTTATTTATAAGATTTTAAATGTCAATTATTGAAAGTGTCTAAATTGATTTATTATCGGTTTTGATTGATTTATTTAAAATAAATTAAATGGAGTGATACGAATTTAAAACAAAAACAATTAATAAAATTATACTATGTAGACTCTGATTAAAAAACAACCTAAACAGCTTGGGATCGCAGTGAGAGATGTGATAGTCACGTTGTTTGCAAGTTCGCAAGGTGGAAAATTACAAAGAATTGCCAGCATATTTTATAAGCAAATTTTTCTGACTACCGTGTTGTTAATTCATGGATTGGTAATGATTTCAATAGATGTCGCATATTAATAATAAAAAATATATAAAAATATATCAAAGACACCATCTAGATTGCAATTACATTCGGGAGAATCTTGCAATCACGTATAAAAGATCGCAATCAAAAGAATCTGGATTAAGAAATTGAAGATAATGTTGGTAGTTCTTAGTCGAAGTATAATACAATTAAATATGACGGAAGTTGATATGGTCGAATTAGTTCAGTCCTTGGTTCAATTCTTAGATCCGAATCTCTCTATTTTTTCTGTTTCTCATTTTTCGTTTGAGAGTTGTTAACATTTTCTTCGATGATTAAACACTTAAATCGTAGTGAGGAGTTTCACAAATAACATTATGAAGGTCCTTCCTCAAAGAACCTCTTTTAAATGGATGCTTATCTTCCTTTGATCACCGAACTGCATAATTTAATCAAAGTTGATGGTCTTTTTCATTGAATTTTATCTCATCTCTTGGTGCATCCCTCCCAATCTCTTCAGCATCCAGATAGATACATTATTCATCCCTTTAAAATGGTACAAGTTTTCCGGAACCGTAAGTACTAGATAAAGTATACGTCAGAGCAAATCAGCCAAAGCAGAAACTCCAAGAGCATAATCCCCTCATAAGTCCATTCAAAATAACTTCTCAATAAATAGCCTTCCAGAAATCTAGTAGTTATGCGTGAATTCCTCATGGAGAACATATTTATTTATTTTATTTTTGTTTATTAATCATTAATAACGCTCTTATGGGCTTTTACATATTTTCACATTTTCTGTGATTTAGTGCATACAGGTGTCAAAAACAGTGTTAAGGGTTTAGATAACAAAAATAACCTAAATGAGTATTACACATGGTACCTAAGTGTAAAGTTGAAGTATAATGTCAAATAATAAAAGAGACAGAAAACATTAGTTTTTGAACTGCAGATGGCATAAAATGTAACAAAAATTCATAATATTTGGTTTCTGAATACATATTCGTATTATTCCAACAGATAATTTGGGAGGCGGGTGTGGTTATTTATTGGATAACCATCACCCCTGCTATAGGTCACCTCAAGTGATTCGCTCCGTTCGGCTACTTAGGAGGGGTGCCCGAGTTCATGGGGTGAGGTTTGCTAAGTTCTTGGCGGCGAATGCCTTTGTCCACCTACTGCCAGACCTAACCTAGACCTCTCCAGCCAAACTCTCCCGATCCATCACCTTACACAGCAGTGGGAGGGATGGATTCATACGTCCGTCACTCCTGGACACATTGACTTTCAGGTTCCTACCACCCCTCATATCTTTCTCCTTCCCAGAACTTTCTGTCCTGCCTTTCCAAAAAAAGACCCTCCTTACGTTATCACCAACGTAAGGAGGGTCTTTTTTTTTGACGTAGGCCTTGCGGGAATTATTTGTTTCCTGTGTAGAGAGATAATGTAAGAAATGTATACGTAGGTATGTTGTGTATGTATAAATTTATACATGTATGTATTTAATAATATTGAATTTTATTCCTCTGTGTTATATGTACTTACTTGTAATTTAAAGTTGACTGTGACTAGCGGGCTCACTTATTAGAATCGTCGCTATAACCATGTTGAAAATGTATTTCATTACTATAATAATTATGTGATGTATATTTATTCTGTTGGCGAACCAAATGAATAATTTATGAATAAACTAAGAATTTCCAGTATATAATAAAAAAAATAATGATTGATTTTCTATAGTGACATTGCTTCTTCGATAAAATTATTTGTGGGTTATAAGAAAATTATTAACGAAACGGTTCGATTAAAATAATTTTTCGTTATTGGACAGTCACTTTGTAAATTCAGTTAAAGGCGAATGAACATTTGTTTAATGTTCAAATATCTAAAATCAATATTAATTTAGAAAATCTCAACAGAGAGTCGTAAGGTAGATATTATTAGCATAATACAAAAGAAGAAATTTAAAGTAAGGGTATTTGCTTATTTATTGCAAAACTATTTGGTTTCCGGCATGCGTTGCAATGCCATATTCAAAGAAATAAATTGTTTCTCCCTGCTTGTCCTTTCCCGTGCGTCCCCGTTCCCCTCCCGCATCCCCTACCCTCTCGCGTTCGCCTTCCGCCTTCCCCACCCACCCTCTCCCCTTTTCCGCTCCACCGTTCCTCAAACCCCTCTCCCGCATTGCATGTATTCAGTCCCCGCACATTCAGTTTTAAAACAGCTCGCGTGCCATCTATTATAATTTTTTTATTCAAATTTTAATTTTTCGTATATTACAAATATTAATTTTTGTATATTATAAGAACAATCAATGAAATTTGGTACCTAACATAGGTATCTATTAAAAATATCTGTAATTTAAAAATCCATATACAATTCTTTTAATACAAAATAATAGTTGCCTGCTAAATTCAATTTTATCAAACGCTTGAACTGTCAAACGTACGAAGTTGAAAGAGTCGTCAAGTTTCTGAAATTATTCAATTTTCTACAATTTTTCTTTCCGTAAGAACCTTCTACGAAGTATTAGAAAACTTTTAAAAAAAGATGAATGAAATAGGTAAAATCATTCTGAAGTTATGGCGTGACCAAGGGAAACAGCGATTCATTTTTATATATATATAGAAATAAAGTTTTCTTTATTATTGAGGTACACGCATGGAATTCAACACAAGATGGAGAAAATTATTTTATAATTTTTTTTACACTTAAATTTCTCACATATGGGATGCTGTGCGAAAGAAGGAATGAGCGAAAATGGGTCTCGAAGAGACCTATGTTGTAGAAGAGAAAAACAAAAAGGCTGAATGGTTTAAGTAATTGCATTTATTGTGTGCAATTCTCTGAGAGGCTTAATTTTGTTCACTAGGCTAAATTTTGAACTAATTATACCAATAATTTTGCTATGAACCTTCCTTAGAGAAAAATAGCATCATTTCAACCCAATCACTCAAGGAACATAATTGTTCGGATTAAAGTAACACCCGGTAATGGATAAGGCTCCCTTCTTTAATGTTTCTCCAAGTTGTTAAGTCGCGTCGACATTGCCTCACGCTAGTATGTGTAAACAAGGAACAAAATTGCGAAACTGTTCTCAAACTTCAAGTGCAACCAAAAGCTGCCTGGAATGCCTCCTTTCGGAGGAGACACGAAGCAAGAATTTCTCATTTGAAATATCCTTTTGAGGCAAGAGCTTCGTCCTGATATTGTGTTTCGCGTCTCGGTTAAACCAGCAGCTTTTAACTTCTATTCGGTATGAGACAATACTATTGTCTATTCAGCCATGTGCATGTGAGTTACTTCAATACTTGTTACAAGCTGCAACTATCCCCTCAGTATGATAAATGATATATTTAAAAAATGCATTAACAAAATATATTAACCTTTGCATTAATGCATATTTTGCTGTTTTCGCGGAAAACTTTATGGTTTGATAATAAATGAGGCGGAGTGTTGGTTTCATAAATATATAATGAACATTATTTCTTGTACATATAAGTATGAATACCAAACGACGCGCGACGCATACCAAGATCAAACATGACATTGGTGATGTCTTTTATGTTAAGCGTGACATTGTGCTGTTGTTTGTATTTTTGTAATAATTTGCGCCTCCACTTATAAGTACGCGTTTCCAGTGGTACGATGTTGATCTTCTTTTATTTTAAACGTTACATTGTGTTGTTATTTTTATTTTTTTTATAAATTGCGTCTGTCCTCAAAATAAGAGTTCCTAGTAATCTAGTAAGATTGGCATAGCACATTACCAATTGTAATAGAATTAATAAAAAAAACATTTACAAACAATCGTACAATAACAAACATTTGTGTTTATTTCATTAAAAATGTGTATTATTTTACTAAATTTACGCTTTTAGCGGTGAGTACAGAAAATAATCAGTGAAAAAATTGGGTTGCCAGTTTACATAGGACATTTTGCAATCCTTTTTTGAGAATGAAAAAGTACCCGAAATTACTCACAATTAAACAACCGCGGAAGCCGACTATTATTGTTTAAGACAGGTTTTTAAAAACCTGCAATTCAGTAGCCAGCGACGTAATCACTTGAAACCTCAACTCGTTAAAAATGTCTGATTTTTCCACAAGCCAAATAAGATCTAAAAATAATCCCAAATATTAGATGGCGGAGTTCCGAGGATTGATCCCACCACACTCCCCACTCCCCACTGCCCACCTCTCATCTCCCACTCCACTCCTTGTGGACGTAATGACCTGAGAGCCTTTTGAGGTGTGGAGAGCCATCTTTTGATATATTACAGCGCGGCGGATATGAACTTTCAAAGAGCCAATTGCAAATTGTTAAAGACTTCCTGAGGTGGAGTGAAATTCTTTTTGAATTAAAAGTTCTCACGAGAGGGAGTTCTCTTCAACATCAAGTATGCAAATATCTGGCTCAGTTTTAGTTTAACCTTGGCCGCTCTTACTTAAGAGGGAAGAAATCATTTCTTCCCTCCTTCACGATGATAAGGAACTGGAACAATTTATGTTTCAACAAATATAACTAAATATAATGCTAAAATGCACAATGAATCTGAAACGTAGTACTGTTTCTTATCGAGGGACGAATCACATCCAGAGAAATCAATTCTAATCAAATCCTTGTTCTGTTGTACTGTTACTACCATCCATAATAAAATATATTATTAAAAGAAATACTCGGGATTAGCACCCCCAAAAACAGGTGTTTTTAATTATGTCATGCGCGCGGAATTGAATCTAAATTTCTATAATAATCAATGCTAGGAAAGTATGCTCCTGTATATTATACAAATGATCAGTCAATGGCTGAGTTTACATCGCGTTTGAGTCGCACCCAGGTGTCGCGTGTTCGATTTCTCAGCTGGCTAAATCCTCCATCACAACATAAGTAACATTTTGGTAGTAGGAGATTTTCAAATATTATCATGTTATTCGTAACCAGATAATGTTTGTCTTTATTTAAAAAAAAATGAAATGAACGTTTTTATGCAGCATCACGTTCATTGTTTATGAGAAAAGTGTCGTAGGTCTAAAAAGTTAATTTTACAGGGAACGAAAACAAATGAATGAATGATGAACGAGCGGTTCATTGGAAAAACGACATTTCGCGGAGAAGGGGTAATCTAACTTATGTAGGGTTATCGTGGGGCCTAGATAATCACAATCACTTTACTTTTCAGAGGTAATACTCGTAAATAACGTATAAAAGAAAATTTTGACTTACGACATTTTTGCATGGGCTGTACGATATTATCTGTATATAAGATATTGTCTGTTGAAGGTGTCACCCATGAGGTGATTTTTCACAAAAACGGCGCTGTACAAATAATCTTAGTTTTATTATTATTATAAGTAGACGTTACAAATGACAAGATAAACAAGGAGGTACAATTACCAACACCTCAAAACGTACTTTTTTCCCTCCAAGTCAATAACTTCCAATAAAAATACAATAACACATACATCATTCTTTTAATATAGACACTTAACTCAGTACACTTTCTAACAGTACAGATACAATCATGAATCATAACAACATAATCCTGTGTTTAGATAAATCATTCGCAGGCTTACCCCACACTCAAGAATAATGCACATAATTTATCATACTGCTATGGTTTTGTTTGTTGTAGTAAGGGGCTTAAAACAAAACTTGTATTTGTTGATGTAACTGTGTGTATAGAAATAAATTAAATATTTGTGGATGAATCTTAACTGGCGAAATAAGGCAATGTAAAATCATTAGCCTTCGCACGAATATCACATTTTAAAAGTGAAAACATCTTTAGCACCGCCATGATTTGAAACTTTATGAAACGAAAGAGCGACACTAAAAAAAAACAAACATATATATCTCGGATTTAGCCAGCGAGAGAATGAGATAGACTAACCGGTCTCCTCTTTGTGCGGTGCTTCGTAGCCTCCTCACTCTTGTCTACTTTAGTTTTCTGAAGGTTTCACTTCCACCGCGTGTGAATTGCACACTCTGATTTATTTTAAAACAGCCCGAGGAAAACTGTTTGCCTCGAGGCCTCCTATTTCATCTTTGGAAATGCTGTGTGGAGGGTCCTTTTAGGCAAAGGAAGTAGAGGAAGTTCTGGGAAGGAAAAATGTATGAGGGGTGGGTAGGAATCTGGGGGTTAGTGTGTCCAGGGGTAAGAGAAGTATCCACCCACCCACCCACCACCCACTGTGGTGCAAGTCAGTGGGCCGGGAAAGTCCGGCTGGAGAAGTCGAAAGGTCTCTCTCAACCAGTTTCCCCCATTCCGGCCCGCCACGCAATAGGTGGGCAAACGCATCCGCTGCCAAGATCTGGGCAAACCAGATCCCATGAACCGGGCACCTCTGCTATGTCACGAAACGTAGTGATCTATTTGGGGGTGACCTACGGCAAGGGTGGTGGTTAGGTGGTGGTGGCGGCGGAAACCATACTGGCCTCCCAAATGGGGTATTTCTACTTTTTTTAATTGCATTAAAAAATTTGCAAAAATTACGATGATTATAGCATTTTTATTTTATTTTTATTTTGACGAATAAATTTTCTACAGCGAGGTAAAGTTTCCCATTTTTGAATTACCGCTAAAACGATATTTTGGGACGGGGCTATCGTGTGATGTCATGAGCGTGGACGCTCACTGACAGTGTTTATTCATCCTGGCTACTGAGCGACGTTTGTGACGTCACAATCCGATTTGCCAACAACGGGCAGTTTTGATTTTGTCAGTTTTAGATCGTTTTTTATATAATAATATTAAAAGAAAACATAAAAAACAAACAATTTTAGTTGGATGATTAAAATCAAAAAAATGATCTTTAAATATTCCGTACATTTTCCAACAGAATCCCTCGTTTGTGTAACCCTATGAATTTGTAAAAAAATAATCGCTTCCGACTTCATAATAACCAAAACGTCATTTTCATTTATGAATAATCTGGGTATTCAAGGATTCATTCACTCTGTAATGGTTTTAATGAAATAATTGCATAGTTCGCTTTCAGTTATTAACTCAGCTAAGCAAATGAAAGGATTTGAGATTTAAATGTATTAAATAATAAGGTTTGGGATTCCGCATTCGTAAAATATGTAGCTTTCCGTGGAAAGAGGCTAATCCGAAAAATGAAATTGGTGACAGCCAACTGAGAGATAATTGAAATAAAAATAATTCATTCCGTGATTTCCCGGACAGAGAATAACGAAAAATATTTTTAAGCAAGACTTTGTTAATCCTGAACCAGTTTGTGGATTTAAATGGCAAATAAATTAAATCCTGCATTTGAAATGGATTGAAAGAAAACAACCGCAAATTAAAAATAACAAGGTTGATGACGAGGCAATTGTTGCAATAATATTAGTTAGAATCCCGTGCAAGATTATATTGTTCGTTAAAAGCTAGGTTGTCAAAAATAAGTCACACAGAAGTTCTACTGAAAAATGAAGAATATCGAGCAAAAAAATGACCTTTTCCATACCGATTCCAAAATAAGAATTATATCGGGATTCCGATGAAAAATCACTATTTTTGATGAATTTTTCCTACGAATCGGTTTACATTATAAAAACAAAAACATATGCTTTGTATAAATTGAAGTTCTTCCTACCGTTTCCATTGAGTAGAATTAAAGTAAATTTGTTAATTACTTTCTTTATAAAAATATACGCCTAAAGTATTAAAAAATGAATTGTTTTATTCGAAATGTATAAATGGATATAAGAAACAACCTTTTAAAATAAACGAATTTATGGCTAAAATTATCTCTGACAGTTTCCATGGATCAATTTTATTTCTTTCTTATAACAAATAATAAATAAACAATAAAAATCACAAATAAACAATAAAAACACTATTGCGCTCGAATTCAAGACCTCTAGACTCCATTTGCTAAGCGATTTTTATGCCTCTATATTCGTGGCGATATAAGTTACACTAAGGAAACATATATTTTTGGCTGGTGACTTCTTCAAACCACAATGATTTTTTTTTCATGTTTAACGTTTAAATCGTCAAAAAATGCAACACCTTGAATATAACCATAGTTCACATGAAGCATCTGTCCTATTAATTTGCCGTTGTCGTCAATAAATCATAAAAACGTTAGAAAAAATCATGCGAAATTTACAATACCTAACAGTAATACATATTCACAATCAGTAATAAACATGATCGTGTTATAGTTTTTCTATCAATATTTAAGATATAAAATGAAATAAACATTTCCACATTATATTGTTACGTAAAACAAAGAAATTTATTTGATACTAGCTTTTACCCACGGCTTCGCTCGCATAGTATTAGTGGGAAATTACTGGCATAATTATTGGCATAATTGTTATTATTCTTGCTATTTTGTCTAATAGAAAATAATTATTGTTTAATAGAAAATTTCAAAATTTTTAGAATGACATTTCGCAAATAAAAATTCTATTTTGGAAAATATTTAAATTATAGAAATAGAAATTTATTTTAAGTACCTACTCCCTTTATTAGTATTTTATTCATATTTGAATCCAGAGTAACCTAAAAAAATAAGAAAATGATAGACCACTTCAAACGCTATGCTTTTTGTTCGGAGAATAAACATTTTTAGAGATATGTAGATATTAACTACGCCGCCAAAAAGTAATCTTTTTAATCACAACAAAGCACTCTTTTTAAGCCTAAAATTAAAAATTAAAAAAAACATTGTTTCCAAGGTAACAATTTGTTTGACGTTTGCAATAACTCGATTTTGTTAGGGACAGAAAACGTATGATACATAATTTCATAACGCCACAGCTCATTTATAACGCCAGAACTTATCAATATATAAAGCCGTTGTTACTCGCAAATAATGTAGCTTTCGATTAGTGAAAGAATTTTTAAATTCCATTCGATATTTATTGCGTGAAAGCGTAAGGACCATCCATACAAACTTTCGCATTTATAAAATTATATAGTAAGATAATGTCCGCAATCTTAAAACTTTACGAAAATCGGTGCTAAATTAGAACACGTTCTGTTTTCCTGGATTCCGTATCGGAATCCATACGAAAAGACGACCCGGACGGAAACTGTATAAAAATGCAACATCGTGTAAAACTCCCAAAAGATTTTTTATGATTGTTTTTGTTTTTAACATTTATTTAAATTTACGTAGGCTTAATAAAAACTTAATTAAAAATAGGTTTTAATATTTACAAAAACATGTGATATAAAAAAATATATTTTTCATATTTCTATCATGAACCCTGCTTTAAATTGCGTCGCGTCGCATCATAATGAAGTTGTATAAATTGTGAAGAACTAAATTTTCTCTTAACTAATTTCATTTTCACGAGTCGAAATAAACCGTCCTTGAATAAAAATATTTCCTTTAGCGGACTGCTTTACTGAAATTCCTGAAAGTTTAAAAGCCATTTAGTCAAGGAAATGAAATGGCGTCTGTCATAATGCTACATTATCTGTCACTAAACCAGGTTAAGGCCTATTTTTAAAACGAGAAAAATTATGATTCATCCCTTCTACTTGAATCATCGATTGAAGTTTTTAGTTACTTTGTAAAGAGTTCAAAGTAAGGACGTTAAATAGAATATAATATTTACTTCAACGTTTAATGCTATGCTTTTCAAAGCTTTAAAAAAAGGAATATGAGGCCATCATTTTTTGATTGACTCGTTTTTGTTTGATTTTAAGAGTGATTAGATGCAAGCAATTTGGGAGGCGGTGTGGGAACCGCCGCCCCGGGAACACCTCTGCCATAGGTCACCCCAAGTCGAAAGCTACATTTAGTGACTTAGTAGAGGGTGAGGTTTGTCCAGGTCTTGGTGGCAGTTGGGCTTGCCCACCTACTGCGGGCGGGCCGGATCGGGAGAGACTTGTTAAGGGGGACCCTATTTAGTAGGAATTTCTCGGAAAATCACCTTATACCGCAGTGGGAGGGATGGACTCTGATACGATTACGTCCGTTACTCCTGAATTCACTGACCTCCAGATACCTACCCACCCCTCGTACCTTTTTCCTTTCCAGAACTTCATCTCCTCCCATTCCTTAAAAATACCCTTTACACTTCGTCCACCAATATGATATAGGCCCTGAGGACAATTATTTTCCTCAGGGTGCAAACGAAAAAAAAAAATCTTTGAACTGTGTTTGGGATAGAAGCGTGGACCATGATAAAATTGAGGGCGACAAAACTATTAGCCCTTGAATTATGGTACAATAATAACATTATGGTCGCTTGTTGTGAATTCCTTGTCAAGACAGACTTATTCAATTAGCATTGCATTTAGCATTCTCGGTAAATGAAGAAACCCACCCTTAATGAAGAAATCATATGGAGAATGTTTAAACGCTTATTTTGAAAGTTGTACAAGGCCAGAACGCATTCGTAGGGTACTAGCACTGCATGCTTTCAGATCTACAAATAAATAAATTCTTTGGAGAAAAGTTAGTCGATTTGTGCATAATGATCTCACGTATTTCCTACCCTCAATCAGTGCATGCGTATTTTGAATGTGTACTTAAAAAAATAAAAAAATAATAAAACTAAGAACCTACTTTTAAAACTGGGTTCTTAATTTGTTTTTTTTTTTTTTTTTTTTTTTTGTTTTTTTTTTGTTTTTTTTTTTTTTAATTTAATCTAGGACACAATAACTACTAGAAATTCTTAAAAAAGGAAACACATACTAAGAACCTAGGAACTTATTTTGAATTAAATCAAAACTAGATTGGTACTGGTGTAGCATAAATTTTACGGATAATCTTTAGGCGTATGTTCTTAGAAATATTCACATATGCTGCCTAATAACCCACTATGGTTTCAAGACCTTGACGTGCTATTTCGATTTTCATATTTTTTTATTGATATCTACACGTAATAAGAGTATGGAGGATATCTAAAGTAAGTATAATAAGTAAGTCTAAAGTCATGATGTTTGAAAGAGAGAGTACGAAAACAGTATGCAATATAGTTGTGAATGATGAATACTTGGAGAAGGTGGATGAGTTTGTGTATCTGGGTAGTATGTTTACGAAAGATAGGAAGGCTGATAGAGATATTGAAAGAAGGGTGAATGCCGGTAACTCCATTAATGGAGGACTGAATGCCGTTGGCGGTAATAAAAAAACTGTCCAAAGACGCGAAACTAGCCGTCCATAATGGAGTGCTGGTACCTACCCTGATGTATGGCAGTGAGGCATGGAACTGGCAGAGGAAGGATGAAAGTAGACTGAATGCTGTAGAAATGAGATCCCTGAGGCGAATGTGTGGTAAAACCATGTACGATCGTGAGAGAAACGTGGATATCCGCAAAGAATGCAAGGCTGATGTAAGCGTGATGTGTAAGATTAAGAAAGGGACTCTCCGATGGTTTGGGCATGTAGAGCGAATGAACGAGGAAAGGAGTGTAAGGAGAATATATGATGCAAATGTGAATGGTAGAAGAAGTCGGGGACGCCCGAGGAAGACATGGCACGACCAAGTGAATCAGATACTTGAGTCGGGCCATGTGAAGAGTCAGAATAATAGAAGAGTATATATGAGACGATGTATGAATGTGAACGAAGCAAAGAGTGTGTGCCAAGATCGAGTTGTGTATCGCCTACCCCTGCGGGGAAACGGCGTGATGGTTAGTTAGTTAGTTTATAAGAGTACGGAATTTCACAAAAATTTTATGAAAAATGGGTTCCAGTGAGTGGTTTGCCCATGTTGAGGCCCCCATTACACAATTAAATTAAATTCAATAAAAAGATAATAGAAACAATAAATTGAAATATTTAAAAAAAATACAATAATAAAGGTGGCATTCAAAAAATTAATATTGAGCATTACGAATATATGTATATAGTACAACGTATATATATAAATATATATATTTTATTATTTTACGTTATAATTTTTTTGTAATAATACCCTTTTTGATCTTTAATCCATATTTTAGTTTTGTATATGCGATCAGTACGCACCTTTACATTCCTACACTGTAAACTTTCAAAATACGCTGTTCAGACAGAGAATTTCACAAAATGCAGAAGGGCGTTTGGATATAAAATAATAATGGATATAGAATAAATAATAAGACAACCATAGGAGGGAGAAAGAGGTTAGTAGGGATGCATCGTTTAAAAAAGCTCCTAAATTCAAATTGTTGCAGACATCACTTTGTTCAGGACTGCAGATAGATTCAGGCAATCTCTGACATGAGTGGACCACTAATAATAATTTTCTTGCATGCAATTAGATATAAATTGGCAACTAAATCAACATAACGTTGAATATCTACGCAGCTAAGTAAATAAACGTTAACGATGTTCGTAGTTGAAATAATTTGCGAACTAATTGTTTACGTGTTTGTTACCTTCGTCACGCGCCGAGACGGTAAACGGTGAACGCACTGTGCTGTAAGCTCGACTCTGGAAACCACCGAAGAGTATCAATATTTATTCAGGGAGTAATATATTCACCTTTGAATATTCAATGAAAATCCGGTGTTTGACTGTTGAAAACTTTACATAGTTATGCGAGTTTGTAGCTAAATTGTGTCAATTATCATCCGTCAGCAGCCGGTATCGAAACTGAATAAGAAATGCGTCCTACGTGATTATTTCTCTCTTCCTGCAGCATAAATTAAATTCTACAACACCCTCTGATCTCGGTGAAGAATTTATTATGGTAATGAACTTGGGCACGATTTTCCTATCCAGAAATAAAATATCTGTTTCTGATATATTATTCATGAAGCTTTGTTTTGTATTGTTCATCAATTCTACCAAAACTCGCGAATAATGTTTTTATTAATTCCAAAGCAATTATCAATTCGGTGCCTAAGTTCAAAATAGTAATAATTCAAAAAGTTACGGTTTTGAGATAAGCACGAGGTATTTAATTGCTTCAAGCACCGAAATTTACCAAATTCAAAATGTAACAAGTGGAGATCTGCGGTAGTTTTCAAATGACAGTGATTATTATTTTTTAGAATTACGTTTTTAAAATATTCATCGTTACATCCATACCATAAAAATTATATATGACCACCGTACAGTAAAATAGAAAAAAAATCACAAATACTTTAAAATATCTGAAAAATAACTAATATTTAATGAAATGATTATTCTAATATATAAAAATAAATTTTTCTTTTTTTGACCCTTATGTGCCCCCAAACCATTAATCCGATTGCGATGAAACTTTAGGGATTTGATGTGCACATGCCCGCGATGCTTTCTATGTATGATTCTATGAGGTGATTTTTCACAAAAACGGCGTTCTACAAATTGTCCAATTATTATTATAACAGTGAGCTCTGACGTTACGAAATTATTTCCTATACTATATATTCGATCATGATGAAACTTTGTTGTGAGTTTTTGTGCGCACTCCCGCGAAGGTTTCTATATCTGATGTGCCAGAGCAATAGGTGCTGGGTTGCAAAAAAATGCAATAGGTGGCACGCGAGTTCTTTAAAAAATGAGTGTATTTCATGCAATTTAGCGGTAAGGAGGGATGGCGAGAGGGGCAGAGGGCAACGATGGAGGGAGGTGCGCGGAAGGGGGGACGAGTCCGGGGGGAAGGAGGAAAGTGTATGTGGGAGAGGGGGAGTGGAACGAGGAAGGGGGAAGGCGGAAGAGTGGTTTGGATAAAGGTGGAGAGGGAACGAGGGAGGGGAAGGGAACGCGGGAGGGTAAGGGAGGATGACGGGGAATGGGGACGACTGGGAAAGGATACGCAGGGAGATATAATTTCTTTATTTAAGTGTCATTGCAATGCACGCCGGGAACTCGCTGGTAATTTTTTTAAAATATAAATTTTATAAATCCTAGAACTTCATTAAAGTCAAAAATTAAGGTGAACCGTAGAAGATGATACATGCCCAAAGTCTTCCATCATAATTATCTCAGAACTATGATTTTGAGTTGTTTCACTTTGGAACTGAGATGTGGAAGTTATTTAAGAGATGTTTTTGGAGGACGTTCGTAAAAAAACTGTTAACTTGCCATTCAAAGAAAATCATTGAAACAAAATCTTTTTCGGTCAGTCTGTTCAATATATTTTTTTTAAATAAAAAATATTGTAAATAAAAAATTAACTACGCTGTTCTGGTAGAAAGTTTGGTTAAAAAGGTTGTTGTTTTTACAGCGATCCCAAATAACGATTTTCATTCATTTATATTTCCAAAAGTGAATTTTCTTTCATCTTTTAACCTCGCAAAAAAATATGAATAAAAATGATCAATGGTAAATCAAAAACTAAATAAGTAATTTTAGTTGCCTTTGAGAGATAAATTTTTTTTTTTTTTTCATTCAGAGTAAGTAAGACTATCAGATTTGAATTAAGAAGGGACTTACTTTATTATCTTTTGTGAAAAGGCGTCTCCAACGTGTTGTGTTTAATGTCATATTTATTTAGCTGTAATCAAAACAATTATTTTAGTGTTTTCAACTCAGAGTCAATGTTTATTTAGAAATATTTTATAGACTTTGTGATGTTTTATAGCATACCTATGATATTTTATAATTTTTCTTAACCGATGCGGGCGATTTGTGTAAAATATTTCTTTGAATACGCAGGGAAATGTTTAATTAAAGATATGCAAGAAATGATGTCATGCATAACTTATAAACTCGCCATTGTCTCACAAACTCAAGATGAAATGTGCAAGTAACAAACACTCTTGTGTTTATCAGTAAATTTTTAATTCAACAGTTATTCATGTATGATAAAATTAGACATTAAAGAATGTGTGTGTATGAACGACGTAGATACAGGAGCGGGAGAAGTTTTTATATTTCCCCAAATACTTCATCCTACATCACGGGTGTGACTGAAATGCCAAGATACGCTTACTCGCTTACACTAATAAGAATACGTAATTCTATATGACATGACCTACTATCACAGGTTTTCCTTCTTATACTTAATTGTCTTCTATCTCATTTTCTCTAATGGCGCTAAAAATCTTCCGGAAACAATCGAAATATTTGTATTTTTTATAATAATAAATAATTTGCGTGAATTAAATATTATTCCTTTGCTTTTACCAGAGTTTGTTGTGTAATGAAAACATTTTATCATCACTCACGAGGGCATTTTGGCGCTTTTTTAATGCAATTTACTTTCTGGTAGGACACGACGCAATTGATTGATTACTTTTTAAATACTATTTTACTACCGATTTAGAACAGAAAAATAAGACAGAGTTCACCGATTGAAACATTTGCTGCTTCATTCCGATTTTCTGCTTTACAGTTAAATTTTGGGCAGTTAAAATTTAGTTATCGGAAGGAACACAGAACCCAGCTGTTCCCAGGATAGATGTTTGTAAAAAGCTTCATGGGAAGGTTAGGGTAAGGCTCACTGCAAATTCCCGATTCTCCTGACAGCCATCCTTAATCTCAGTTAATCAACAGTCTAAACTCTGAGCAATGAACCTTTCAACAAGAATGATTCCCACAACGACGGATGAGAAGAAACTCCCAATAACAATTATTCTATAGTCGAAGAGATAGCAATTAATTATTGAAAATTTACCCAAAATTTACAAATCTTTTATTTATACTCATACTTTTATTGGTCACCCCAAATGGATCGCTAAATTTGGTGACTTAACATGCCTGGGTACATGGGTTGCGCCGTGCGGTTTGGCGGCGAATGCGTTTGCCCACCTACTACGTGGCTGGCCGGACCGGTAGAGACAAGGCGCGGTCACTCCATACATACTGTGGATGTGGCGCTTTCCTTCCTTTTGAGGCGTATAATATCTAAATATAATAATAATTGGAATAATAATAATAATTTATTAAAAAAATGTTTGAGCTTATTTTTTTTAGCCAGAAACAGCAATAGATACTGCAATTTAATGACAACCTTAGGCCAAAAACAACAAAAAAGACGCGCGGACTGGACTGAAATACATAATAACACCGTTCTCGATCGAACGTCGCGTAAACCTACTTGATCACAAAGAGGTTTTGCGTAAACGCACCAATACCAGCAACAGTGGATTCTCTCCTCCATTTCGTATCCACGATGTTAGAAAAAGTTTAATATTTGCGCATGCGCGTTTAGTTCTGCCTGTCAAGTTCTGCCTGAAGCAGTATACGCATTCGATGGAAGCATCCAAAGCGCAGAAAACAATGCGCGTAGGCATAGTGCACAGAATAGCATAGCAAAGCGCGTGGATTAATGCGGTACGTTTTAGAGAATTTGTTCGCTCGACCATTTTGACAATTTGGCTTGAATAACGCATGCCGATTTAAATATCTTTTGAATATATATCTATTTAATTAATTTAATTTTAGAACTGTAATAATATAATTGATTTGAAGCATAAATGATTTATAAATCTAATTTGACGTACTATATTTGTCATTAATCGCATCTTGTTCATGGGCTAGTCTGCAGATAGGTATTTATATTTGATATTAGGTAGGTATATACTTCAGCATCCCTAATTCAAAAAGTCACCGACAGCCACTGGTGGAGACTGGTTGAGAAAGACCTAACCTAGACCTCTACACTCTACAGTCAGACTCTCTCGAACCATCGTCTAGTATCTTCTCCCACTACACCGCATTGGGAGGAATGGATTCGTACGTCCGTCACTCCTAGATACATTGATCCCCAGATACATACCCACCCTTAATATCCTTTTCCTTCCTAGAATTTCCTCTCCTTCATTTTCCTGAAAAGACCCCCCATTCAGCACCCCAAAGATGATTTTTTACCTCAGGGCCTCCTGTGTGGAGCTAAAGTGAAAAAAAAACATCTAGATTTTCTCCTATACATTTCATTTTTAGATGTACAAATAACAAATCAATTTAAAGTAAAGATTCTTCCAGATCAGAACACCCTTCTGTGTTTATCCTGCGTTTATAAACTGTTATATGTTTTTGTAAAATATTTTATTGTATTTCAGGAAAATTTCCCCTTTTATATTATCGCTCCCACGTTTATCATTAAACTCATAGAACACCTTTTATCATTTTTTCATAAATGCTTAAATTGTACACACGTCTTTTGAGAGCAATAAAAATTTGATTACGTACGGAAAAGTAAATTTATACAGTATTATAGTTTGTTAAGTAGGGCAGTATGCTAGCAGTTTCAAAGGATAAACCATTATGAGATCATTCTATATCCATTAGTTTAGCTTAATACGTACCTGAGGATATATTTTCTAGTTTAATTTTTATTTGATTCCGTTAATTCATATATCAAATTCTTATGGAATTTTATAAATGTCTATTTAAATTATTTTTTTAACATATTTACTTGTGGATAACCGCTTCCGGGGCATCTATCAAACCATCATGGAACCGTGCATTTATGCAACTAATTAAAATCATTATTTTTTCTAATTATTTTGATCTGTTTCTGTTGTCTTACTAAGTGCGTAATATTATTGCACTGCTTCTTCGTCTGTACTGTAAGACTCTCCCCAAAAAGAAGTGGAATAGCTCCTAGTCCCTGCCTGGCACAGTTGGATCTTTTATTTTCTGTTTTGTGAAAGGGAAGGAATTCGAATTATTCTCTTCATTATATAATATAACATGGCATAGAATTTTCAAAACTGAAAGCCACTTAGTGTGTTTTGCCTTGACGCCGAAATATTGTTTTGATTGTAACATGATTTCAATACGTAAGGCAGGTACCTATTAAATAAACTCGTATGACGCACGGGTGTTTATTTAAGCGGCGCTTTATGTTTTGTGCTGGGTTTCCATTTGTGTTTTTCTCACGCCGTTCTAGACATCAGGGAAATTCTTACAATTTTCTCCAGTCAAATAAACCGAGAATCCCTACAAGTTAGTTGCTCCCCGTTACACTTAGAGCAACAATTAAATAATAGAGCCGTCGAAATTTTTAAAGCTTTGTTGGCACTTTTATCAATAATATTGGTTTATTTGATGTTTGTACGAGGTACACAGAACGGTATGACAACACCTACAGGAGCAAAGTAAGTACATATATAACTAGGCCCACTTCATTATTTATTTTCTGATGAAATATTGAGCAATTTTGAGTCTATGTCCATCTCGCCGATTCATATCAATGTACAAATAAACTTTAAACAATATATTTTTAGAATAAGAGGGGAGCATCTTGCAGACAGTTAACCAATAATTATGAAATGCTTCACAATTATGTATATATATATTATTCACAATTCGGAAGGCGGGTATGGATATCGCTGCCACGGGAACCATTTATTGGATAATCAACACCCCTGACATAGGTCACCCCAAGTGATTTTCGACGTTTGGTGACTTAACGGGGTTGCCCCGGTTCACGGTGTGAAATTAGTGTGTCTAACTCGGTCTTGGCATCGGATGCTTTTGCCCATCTTCTGCATTGCGTGCCGAATCATGTTGAGGGAGACCTTTTTACTTCCAGCCGGACTCTCTCGACCCATCGCCTTGCGCCACAGTGGGGGGGATGAATTTATACGTCCGTTGCCCCTGGACACATTGACCCCCAGATTCCTACCCATCCCCCATACTTGTTTCCTGCCCAGAACATCCTCTCTTTCATTTCCCTGAAAAGACCCGCCACACAGCATCCCCAAAGATGACATAGTCCCTGACGGATTTTTTCCCTCGGGGTCTCCTGTGTTAAGTTAATGCATTACAAGATATATTAACAAACTGTAAACGCTTTCTGTATATTTATAGGGCGTTGAAATTTGAAAAGTCAAATTTATACAACACAATAGGAAACTTTACAGAGTAACAAACATTAAACATTTTCAACGATTTACTGGGAAATTTAAGGGCGACGGTAATAAAATTAAAAGCAATTTGTTAAAACGTTTTCTTTATAAGCACCCATTTAGAATTAATATAAATAGATCGTGTGTACGTGGTTCACTACAGTTTGATAATGCATTCGGAAAGCGAAACAATTGTCACGCGTAGTAATAATCACACAGCAGAACTTGTTAGTAAATTAACCATTTTTTTAATAATTGAATAATAATGAGAGGTTTTATTCATAAAGTTATTAAAAAAAATATATGAATACGTTATATACATACTACACTTGAAGAACAGTCAAAAGATGTCGCGCCTTAAAATAAAAGTGGATATATTTATCCAAGGTACTCTTTAGATAGCATTTAGTTCGGGATGAATTTTGCAATCATACGTTAATATAGCAGCCAACAAAAATGTGTTAAAAAAATGAGAGGTTTTATTCATTAAGTTATTCCAAAAATAAAATAAAAATTATAATATCTAAACTAACTAATAAAAAAAAAATTAAATTAAAATCTCAATATTTCAATTTTTATTTTTTTTTATTTCATCTTCATCAATAAATCGTAGCTGAACAGCTTTATAAAACAAAGGTATACCGTTTCCATTGTAGCCTCTTTCTCCCATTTAGATATCTAGAACAACGTATATGTATATGAACTATGTATTGGAAAAACTATATTTATTTATTGTTTGAAACTTTTAAAAGGTGTTAAAAATTATTTCGTTAATGAAATTGCCATTTGTGCATATTACATATTCCAATTAAAATTGTTCACAGACTGCGTAAATACCTAAGTAAATACCGTTAAGTTGTTACTACTAGGTGGAGATGCTACTATTGAAATAACACATTACAAAAATAGATTACAAAGGAGAGCTCAGCGGTATAACCGGTTGTTTCACTTATTTGGTAGTTGGATTTAATTCCCATTATTCCAACCAGGGAAGATATTACCATAATATTGACAACACGTCTCACCAAATGTGACCCAACAAAACGGACCCTATGCTAATTCAAAGAAAATACTTCACGGACCACAAAATAATAACCAGCGACCCGCGACGGTCGTCCGAGGGCTCTCAATTACTTTGAATTAGGCTTCTCAGCTCCCATAAACCCGCTTTGTAACTTTATGACCGCTAAATGGCCACAAATTATTTTTAGAAATTATAGCATCCTTAGTTTTTGCCTTCAAATACGAAAGAAAAAGTTTTAATTCTTCGAAATTTTTAAAATCTTTTATATTCAGTACAGTTTTATCTTTTGTTTATGTATTTATTAAGAAATACATATTACATTATAATACAAGTTATAAGATAATATAAATTAAATTATTATATGGTATATTATTATACGTACCTAGTACGTAAGTCCGTAGAATGTTATTGGGTAGTTACGCCTGAGATATGAACGGGTCTTAAAACTTAATTAGTGAATGAATGTGTATTACTACTAAAAAGGAAGAAGGGGGGGGGGGGGGGAGATAAAAATACATTTTAAAATTAAGAATTTATGCTCACTAATTGTAATTGACTGATTGAAGTTTAATGAAAAGTTAAGTGTAAGTAGTTTTAAAACAATTTATATCACGCCAAGAAATTTAATAAATTAATTTTGTATGCTTGCAAGGAATCATGAAAAATCTCTTAAGTGTCGTAATTTTTAATAGTGGGTATAAGTTGTGATTGTGCAAGTAAGTAATTGATGAGTTATTTGCTGCATTAGAGTTATTGGATTTTTAACTGGCTGTTTGCAGTTCGTAAACAATCAACTGACGAACGGCTACGTCCATAATGCAGCCCAAAATTTTAATGCAGTTGACATTTGTCACATGAGAACTGGTCATTTCTACGACTCGTTTTGAACGAACGAACGAACGATTTGCCGGCCTTTGTGTTTCCTCCCGCCTATAAAATGGGTCTCTTCAAGACCCAGGTTCACTCCTTCCATTCCCAAAGATGACGTGGCCCTGAGGGAAATTATTTTAATCAGGGCCTCCTATGAAGAGTTAATGTAAAAAAGAAACAACGCAACGAGCTGCTCTGAACTAGCAAATCTTATAGATATTATTAAGGCGAAAGTTTGTATGGATGAGTGTTATTCTTTCACGCAATAAAAACCGAATAGAATTTAAAAATTCTTTCACTAATCGAAAGCTACATTATTTGCGAGTAACATAGGCTATATATATTGGTGAGCTCTGGCGTTATGAATAAGCTGTAGCGGTATGCAATTATTTTTCATACGTTTTCTGTCCCTAACAAAATCGAGTTATTGCAAACGTCAAACAAATTGTTACCTTGGAAAAAATGTTTTTTTTATTTTATTTTTAATTAGGAAATTCAACCTAAAAATAGTGCTTTGTTGGCGTCATAGTTAATATCTACCTATCTCTAAAAAAAATTATTGTCCGGACGAAAATCATAGCGTTGCTATCAGTTGCTATGTAATTATTTGACGTGGGCTGTAATTTTGTTATTTCTTTAGGTTTTTCTCTGGATTCAAATATGAATAAAATACTAATTCCTACTTGAGGCGAAATCATCAGAATAAATTAGGGGAGTAGGTACTTAACATAAATTTCTATAATTTAAATATTTTCTAAAATAGAATTTTTATTTGCGAAATGTCATTCTCAAATTTTGAAATTTTCTATTAAACAATAATTATTTTTTATTAGACAAAAAGCAAGAATAATAACAATTATGCCAATAATTATGCCAGTATTTTCCCACTAATACCATGCAATCGAAGCCGCAAGTAAAAGCTAGTAAATAAATAATAAAGTAAAATATAGTGCATGAAATTAATTGTGATATGTTTTCCATCAATTGATTAGCCCCTTTGATGGCATCACTCAGTTTCTTATAACGCTATTATTGTTATTATTAAATTACTCCATGCACCAAGCAATTACTTTGCATTTATAAAAAGCATATTAAATGTTCCGTAAGCCGCCGCATTTCTAAGCACGGATTATGGAAATCGCACTGCATTTAAATAATTAACACAATAATTATACTATCGGCGATAAATCATTTCATACATTCCTTTGACCCTTTGTTGCAAACGTGTGTGTAGCCATTTGAGGAAACTAATTATTCGCCCTTTCTGGGATGCTCGCTGCGAGCCGTTCTCATCGACTCACTCGAAAAACGAGTTAATCATGCAAATAAGTAAATTTACACCTAAATACAGAATTATTTTATTACTCTTAAAATTGTTTTTTATGACATGTAATAACAGAAGCGTGAAAAATTCAGTTAAAGATAACGATGAATGAAGAGTGTTAGACAACTTTCTACATAGGAAGAAAATGCTTATATCTTTCATAAATTTAAAAAAAAATTCAGCGTTCAAATATTAATACATCTTTTAGAATACAAACGCCATGAAATAAAAAATCCGTTCTATTTCGAGGAATGGTGAAATAAAACTTAACATTAATGAGGCGTGGGACCCTTTTCTCTTTTTAAGGTTTGAACTACGGCGCAGGTACACGGAGTTACATAATACAGTAATAGTACCTATACTTACACCTGATTTTCTTGGAAGCCAAATCTTCTTCACTGAAGAAAATTCTCTTTTCGTGGAGCAGCTTAATTTACAATGTAGTTTTAAGGTTGATTTTCGCACCAATTATATTTTCTAACTAGCGCAGACCAGTGAGAAACCGTGGGATATTATTACTATTGTAGGATTTTTTAAGCTTATAGTGTGTTAAAAAAGGCTTTCTTTGCCTTTCAAAAACAAATTTTGTTAATTTTTTATCATTAGTAATTTAAAAAAATGCATGTTTCTAATACAGAATTATAAAATAATATTTTTTAATGTGGGTAGGTACTTTATCGCTTGTCCGAATTCACACAATAAGTTCAAAATTTGATAATTTCAAAGTAAATTTAAGTTGAACGTGATTAATTTATCGCTAGAATATTTCACTTCACACACCGACAAAGAAATTATTATTTTTGACAAGTTCTCACCGATGATTTTGGTAGGCTCTACTGCAATCGTTCTAGGTCTCCACACTGATTTCATTGTGTTCACATTTATTATGTTTCTCTTATTTATGTCTCCTGAAAGAATAAATTATCGTTTAACAGGTTTCTCAAAAACGTATTTTTTTCTTGTGATTAGCTTAATTAATCTGACATTTTAGATCTTTTCAAGCCTCAATGTCAATCTGTGGTTAACCTCTCTAGAGTGGTTATCTTTATTAAAGTGTCCAATGATTACTTAACGATTCTGTGTGTTTTCCAATGATAATCATTAACTTGTAAAAATGCAATTTACATAATATATTTGTGGTAGTCATTGCTCGAACCATTATCATTATACATATTGTTATAGCATTATAATCATCTGAATGATTTACAACTTGTTATTATTTGTGTTATCTAAGTCTATGGAGCCCGCCTTTGATATTATCTAATAATATCACCGAAAAGCCTTGTAGTAAGATCAAGTTCACTGGGGAGCAATTATTTAACCTATAATGATTACGCCGATGTTTTGACAGACCATTAGCGAGCGTTTGCAGATTAGTCACTAGTACACAGGAATGGCTAGTTAGGTTTAGTGGAACACACAAATTACTTGGTTTACTTAATAACTTCTTGTTTCCAATTATTGACTCAAAGTGTTAAGCACGGTTGATTATCCAGGCAAATTATTAGTGTTAGTTTTGGGAATTTTAGGTTTAACCAATACGTGAGATATTGAGTTAATTTTAGGTAATAATAAATTTGTTTTATAAAATAATACATCGGTATTATTTAAGGGTTTTGAACAATTTTGTTTAATCTTGATACATATTTGATTATCTTTTTTATTTTTGTTGGGATCTGGATTTGATAGCCGCGACTTTCACAATTCGGACGAATGTTCTAAATTTCTAGCAAAAGTGTTTTTTATTTACGTGCCCTAAGAAGTTTTTTAAGTATCTTCAATAAAAAAAACACTTACCATTTGAAAATCTATGAGATTTATGTTTACATTGGAAAAAGCACATGATGATTTTAAATATCTACAAAAACCCATTGCGTATTGATAATCGGAAGGACCCTGCTTGATCTGCGATAGGTTTACCTGATATTTGTACCTGAACATCTCAAAATAAAATAAAAACACGCTTTTGGTGATGTTTTTTTCTTGAATAAATCAAAACAGATGGGTGGTGCTAATAATGGAAACTGATCTCTTCTATATTCATTTTACACATCGCCGACATTGCCTTAAATAGTACCTACTCTAACTCATCATCAACCAAAAAATGAATCGATTTAGTCAAGTCCAAAACCAGTGGCTTAGAGATCGCATCAACAGTGGGCAGCAGTAGCTATCTTTAACAGGTCCAGTTTAATAAAAAAATATCAATTTAGAAATATTTTTTTACGGCATTTAAAAAAGACAAATAACATTGTTACGGATAGAAACTTACAACGACTTTAAATGTGTTTTTTATTAAAAGCTTTGGGTAAAATAATGCTGATTAGATACGTGTGTCAACCCATCGCAGCGCTTACTGTTAGATTTCACAAGCATAAAACATGTAATTGAGATGATTAATTCCACAACACAAAAAACCTTTGCGGCCCTGTCACAGCAGCCTCTGTGGAGTGGACAGTAATAATTTATATCTTTTTGAAATAATCAAAGGTAGAATACAAAGATATTATGAACACGTTTATTTGAGAAAAAAATTAATATTTTATAATATAGTAATACTAGCTGTCCCGGAGAACTTCGTACCGCCTCAAATTCGATAACTGTTGTGTTAACTTATAAGCTGAATAAATTCAGTTTTTTTATTGTTAAAAATTACGCAATGAAGCAATTATCAATGCGCAACTGTCCATGTTTTGTTTTTGTCAGTATTCAGAGATGACGTTGTATACGGATTTATAATTTTTGTGATTTTCTTACTTTTCGACTTACTTACGTGAATTGCGTTTCATTTTCTTTA
This sequence comes from Limnephilus lunatus, assembly GCA_917563855.2. Classification (NCBI taxonomy): domain Eukaryota; kingdom Metazoa; phylum Arthropoda; class Insecta; order Trichoptera; family Limnephilidae; genus Limnephilus; species Limnephilus lunatus. The sequence goes on from OU830592.1 coordinate 51,958,839, forward strand.
TACGTGTGACGGAGATTTAATATAGTTATTGTATTTTTCATTTGGAGGGGTGTAGACATACGTTAACTGTTTGTCCCATTTTCGCCTGTTGACATTTAGTGTGTAAGAAAGAGGGGCAGCAGAATGTGTTTAAGAATAAAAGCAACAAAATCAGTGCATTGACATTTGACGTTTTTGAATTTTTGGAATTCACTCACTACTCAATATTATACTTATCACAATATTTCCGCAGCTCTTTCAAAAGATGAGAATTCTTTCCATACAAAATACAAGAGGAAAAGAATTTTCTTCATACGTTTTTTGTTTTTGTTTTATTTGTCTTTTATTGTATTTGAAAGTTATATTTTCCTATGTAAAATTTGTAACTATTTCCTCCCGTCCATGAATTGTATGTTCCTCCTGTCCTAAAATGAGTTCTGTAACTCATCGGGATTGCCTTAGAAAGAAATAAAAAACAATTAAAAAAAATGTTAAAAAAAATTGGATACTCTGAATTTAAACGAAATAGTGACTGTTTGAAAAACGTCTATATTATTATATTATTTTATGGTATGTATTTTCCTACGTAATTAGTAAGAAAAAAAAACATTAATAGAATTGAAAAAGGAAGGCACATTATACCAAATACTAATGATCAATTGAGTGATTTGATTTTTTCATTTTGTCTATTAAATCTTATCAGTATGTTTATCTTTCAATTCTTGACATTGTATTTCGATTGGGTATTATTAACATTTCTTCATTGATCAAGGCCTTCTATTCTGAATGGCTGGTTGCAAAAGGTTAATTATAATGTACGTTGACACGAACGTTAAAATAATTTATATGGATAAACATTAGTTTCATTGTGATATCGATTTGATAATCATAATTAATGAGATCAGTCACACAACAAAATCGTAATTGAAGTTTGTCATTCTGATATTGAATATTGAATATTGACGAATGGACTGTTTGAAATTTATACCCACGTGAAAATGTTAGACTAAAACGATTTTTTAAATGAACGCAACATTACTATCTACGATAGGTACCTATTTTGAATTATTATTTTTTAAGCAACAACTGGGAATCAGTTTTTTAAAACATATTTCAGGAGGTCTGTCATGATCTAATTTACAACTTAACAATATCGGAACGGGTAGGCTTAACTTCCGATGATTTCATATCGATATCCCTAGCACGGTTGCGCTGTCGATAGCCAAACCGATATTGACAAAAAATAAGTAAGAAATCGTTGTACGATGGCAACACTGGCAGATCTGTCAGATTTGTCAATAGATTGACATTCCCGAACGTCAAACTGTAACGTAAAAATTAAAAATACTAGTAAATTGACAATGTCGAATTGAAATACTACACTTAACATTAATTGGAAGTCGGCATGCACATGTTTACCCTAATTAGTTTATTAGTTAATGAGTTAGTGAGGTCTTTATATTGTAATAACTATGTTTAAACAACTTTCGTTTCTTCAAGCTGAAACGGAATCAAGTGAGCGTGTATGCGATTTCTTCCAATTCTAAGACCTTCATTAGTTAATCTCAATTCATTGATAAGTTATTAATTGTGCATAACGAAAGAATTTATTTAAAAGTTGTGTATATTGACAGTTGACTGAATGCTTTTAGGCAGCGCTAAAAGCGGGTTTTGTCTACCCACGCGACGTTTACCGGAATCATATTTTATGATGACCGTGCTCGCGAAAACCGTTAAACTGACCATAGATGACGGATTAAGTCAATATCGTTTCAACATAGGGTTTTATCGATCGGTCATGCTAGACACCCAGTTCTGTAGAATGACTTTACGAATACTACACTTAACATTCATTGGAAGTCGGCATGCACATGTTTACCCTAATTAGTTTATTAGTTAATGAGTTAGTGAGGTCTTTATATTATAATAACTATTGATGTTTAAACAACTTTCGTTTCTTCAAGCTGAAACGGAATCAAGTGAGCGTGTATGCGATTTCTTCCAATTCTAAGACCTTCATTAGATAATCTCAATTCATTGATAAGTTATTAATTGTGCATAACGAAAGACTTTATTTAAAAGTTGTGTATATTGACAGTTGACTGAATGCTTTTAGGCAGCGCTAAAAGCGGGTTTTTTCTACCCACGCGACGTTTACCGAAATCATATTTTATGATGACCGTGCTCGCGAAAACCGTTAAACTGACCATAGATGACGGATTAAGTCAATATCGTTTCAACATAGGGTTTTATCGATCGGTCATGCTAGACACCCAGTTCTGTAGAATGACTTTACGAATGATTTTTGAAATTATTGAAATTATTCATAACTTAATGGTTATACGCCCAATGGGTTAGAATAAATTCATTCTGGGAAGGAAATACCTTAAAAAGAAGAAATTCAATATAAACAGCATTAATGAATTTCATGGAATGTAAATATACGAAAATCACCCGAATTTATATTTTCGTTAAGAGTGTATAACCAGAGAAAACCAGAAATATGTCATTTTTAAATTAGTGTTTAGACGTATTGACCCTTTTCCATAAAAAAATATAAATTGAATTCGAAAGATTGTTATTTTATCTAGTAAACGTATGTAATAAATTTTCAGAAAAAATGTTTATTTTAAATATAATAAGGTTATACCATAGGTCGTTGGCGGATTTGTTAAATTTTCAAAAAAGTACATCTATTATACAGCACCCATTTCAAATCATATAATCATGCAGTAAAATAAATCAATATATTATCTGGTAAACGTATGTAACAGAATTTTAATTTTAGTTTAAATAAAATTATTAAAAAATATATAAGTACATGTGTTTCTTGACGAAAATTGGTCCGTTTGTGCATTTATTTGCGCACTTACAGACTAATATATTTTAGATTTTTTTACATTCTAATTTTGCTGAGACATTATTGAAAAATGATAAATACGTATGATCAAAAAATAATTACAAAAAGTACATAATTTTAATAGTTTTATCGTCACGCCTTTCAGCATTTTTGGATGAAAGTATAAATTAAAGCAACTTTGGAATGAAATAAAATCGATATTGAGTTATAATTTAAAAAAACTGGTACGGAGAATACCTTATCTTTCTCTTTGGAACCGCCCTGTACGATCGTAAGAACATCTTTCGACGAAATGTGGATTTTCGTCCGCTGGCTGGTTATGCGCTCTTAAGTAAGATTTAATGAAGTTAATTAAATAATTACAATGAAAGCTATGAGTATTTTACCAAGTCGAAACTGCTTCTGAAAAGAGTTGCCTTTATTACTCATTTTGTACCAAATCAAAAATAACAAATTTTTTTTTTTAATTTCAAACTTTTAAACTTGATAAACTACTTATTATGACTAAAGAAGGAGGTAGCGCAACACGGAATAACACCCCCAAAAAAAACTAAAATACTTCCGTAGTTTGTCATGTACCTGCTACATGTTGACAACATTTTATGTAAATATAAATAATAATATATGAAATGGTACATTTTCAAACGGTAAAACTATATTAGGGTGCTGAAAAACGTATGAAACATATATTGTTTTGAATTTTCTATGGATTGTTTACAATTTTCTTAAAAAAGTACATAGTGTTTTTTCAGATATTTTAATAGGGTTTTAGGAGTCTCTATCAGCTGTGAATATGTGGGGGTTTGACCAAAAACTATAAGAAGTTGTTATATAAACTGAGTATTTATTTTAGCCAATTTTTTTTGACATAAGATTAAAATCAACAAAATTATTATACGTTACACGTACGTTTGCAGGTGCCATTTTATGTCATGATTGTAAATTCAGTCTAAGGAAAAAAGGACATTATTAATTAAAAAATTACTCACTAACACTTTTAAACACGCTTCCTATTGTTTACAATACTGCGGGAGTCGTGTGAGGGGTGTGTTTAACATATTATTTAATTCTGCATGCAGTGACATGTTTAGTCTGAAGCATAGCAAGCATTGCCCTAAATGTCGAGTATTTTCGAAACTTTGATTAATCGTAGCGACCTCAAAAATTTATTTAAAATTATATGCGGAGTACGTTTTATAATTAAATCTGATTTTTAATAAACCGCAGGAAATTAACAATGTTCCAGATTTAAATGATCATATCTCTGTACAAATTAAAATCAAAATGTTACTACCGCCAAAAACCTAAATCTCGGCATAACTGAGAAAACTGTTTATAGGCTTAATATTATTAATTAGCACGTTTTGAAATTAGAGCTTATTTTTAACGAGCAAAGTTCGTAATTAATTATAATTTTTAATGATATTAATGTTAATTTTCCACACAGAAATTATCGTAATGACGGTTGTTGCATTAAAATTGGAAAAAGTGTAAGACGATGGTTTGGTATATTTGAAATTTGGGGCACGTTAATTTTTACTCGCAGATGCTAATTTCATTAAAAAAATACAAAAACCATTGTCGAATATTACGACATCTAGAAAAATGTTACGAATGCTCTTTAATAAAAATTCTGACTTTACTAACAGACTTCCCACGGCGCAAGTATTTTTCTGAAGATTCGTTGGATATTAAGCCCTGGAGCGACAGCGCAACTTAAAACTTTTTTCTCCGATTTGTCGAGATTTTGTTGGTAATCATTTTGAATATTTTCCGCCCACATTAAAAAAATCATAACACCGAATTTTAAAATGGGGTCATAAAAACTGACTATAGTTCTATATAGCCAATGAATTCACATATCTTTTGTGGATTATCACGTATTCGTTAGATTTATAAAAAAAATATTATAAAATCGTAAAATTCTACTTAATTGCTTTCAAATAAGGGAAGATTTGCCAAAATTGGCAGCAAAGCAATCCGAGGTATTTTAAATAGTGCTATATTGTGGAAAAAGCGCTCCAGTGGATAATTTCTGATGAACACCTCGATGCGTGTTTACAGAACAAGTAGGTACGTCAAAAGTAAAAATGCTACATGTATGGAAGTGGCGATTCCTGGCGTCATGAGAGATATTGCTGAGACGAGCAAACAGATTTCATTCTATATCGTCAAATAGTATTGACTGAAAGATACCAAAAATGTTTATTGATTATTATTTATTACAATTACTGTAATAAATATCACAAGTTCAGTGATTCTCAAATAAATAAAAAGAAATCAACAAAGCCTAGGAAACGTTAATGTCAGAGCTTGCACATTACGAATAGGCGTTAACCGCGGATTTTGATGATATAAAGCGCGCTAATATTATTGTATTTTGACTTTATGGGAGGAACAGTTTCGCGCCATGATGAATGCGAGGCCTAAAGGTATGGGACAAAGGGAAAACGTCCCGTGGCCGTGATGATAAAGCTGAACGTGGGCGTGACTTGTGTACGGGAATGATTTACATTATGACTGTGCTTAGATTTTTAAAGAATGTTGTTTTGCTGGAAAATACGCGAAATAATATATTAAATATTTTAAGGCTCGAAGTTTCACTGCGGGTGTTATGACTGCGGGTGAGGGCGAATGAAGGATATCGGTCATCAGTTTCTTTGTACTCTTTGTGAACGACCCTAAATCGTTTCTGTCAGATCTGTGTAAGTCATCCCAGTATCGACAGGTGGCGTCTGGGGAAAGACTTCCAACCTTACATAAATTCTATTTCCGTTAAATACTTTTTACTTAATCAGTCTATGTCTAGTCCCCCGACCATCCCTCGACTTTCGAGGCCTTATAGAGTTTTTAATATCATTTTGATTTCAATTTCTTTCTAAACGAAAATAATCGGTTGATTATTTTAATAGACAAGTTTTTTTAATACCAAGATAGATACAAATATATTTATTTATTACAAAATTATTAATATTTATGTAAAAGAAATGCATTTCCTTAAATTTTGAATCATTCCGCGTTGTCGATAAAGCAGTGATTTACAGTCGAACTGTAAACGTCAAAACTGACAATTAATGTACGACGAGGAAGATGAACCAAGTTGGCGATATTGCGTCCGATTTTTGGAATAAATCCTAAGAGGAAATTAAATTAATAAACTTAAATGTATTTTCTTCATTTTTACAGAGTAACATACGTGTTTTATTAAACAATCAATTGAAAGTAATTGAAGTACAATATTATGCTCATATAGTTAGTAATAATTTTTAAATGTATATTATAAACCACCTCACTAGGCTCTAGGCTGAGCCCATTTTGAGGTGGTAGAAATTTAATGTAATTTTTATATCTGAAGGAAATAAGAAGAAATTAAATGTAAAAAATTAAAGAGTTAAATAGACACAAAATAAATAAATAGTAGACAAAATGAAACACGTAAATAAAAGAAATAATACCGTTTAAATAAAAATACATTGATTTTTACATAACAAAAGTAAGTGCCATTTTTAAGCGACAAATACAAATTTGGTTGGCATGATACATTTACACCATGAAAAAACCTTTTTTAAAAACGACGCAGGTTTCACCAATTTGACAACTTCTTCTCTAAAGAGACGGATTTTGTTTGGTGGGGATTAGAAAAACTGACGAAACTTTGGGAAACTGTCGAAAAGAATTAGATTTTTTAAACAAAATTAGTAATATTAACGCTATAAACATTCATAGCAGCATCAAAAGTTATGAATTGTCATTTTTGATTACAAAGAATATAGTCCGCTTCAATCATTTCAATTAACTTCAAAAGCGTGTTTGTGAGCAATGTGCTTTGACTAATAAATTTATCGAAAATATTTGAATTTTTCATTAAGCATTGCAAAATCGTTTTGGTATGTACGTTAATTTATAATTCTATTGCCTGGAAATGAGCTTTTATATTCAGGTATTGGCAAAATTGATTTAATAATGCAAATCTACAGAATAATGAACGTCCTTCAGTGCATCAAAATTACACATCTGGCCAATTTAGTTCCAATTAATTGAAGTTTTTGATGTTCGTAATTTTTAAATTTTCTGGCTTCATTTTAATTAAATGAAAGCAAATCACTTTGTATGCACCACTTATTTAATCAAAGTTATTAACATGTTTCGAAACCAATGGTTTCTTCGTCAGGATAAAACGAACATTTTCCACCTAATTTGTAATAAAGTGGAGAGAGTTATTATTTTGAAATAACATACGTGTATATGATTGCTTACATAATAGGTATATTATATTGGGCATATTATAAGGGTAGAAAAGCGTAACGAATTTGGGAATACTTACATACCTAGTTATTAAATGACGGAAAAAAGATTTTTAAAATATTCACTTGGCACCCCGAGGAAATAATTACAGATCATGCAGTTTGACTTATTGAATTCCTAGCAGTCCATAATATAATACAGGAATGAAGACAAAATATTATTTATTTTTATTTTTGACTTTATGAGTAAAACCTCAAATTGTAATATTTAATTAAATGAAGACAATATTAGCGAAACTCAAACGAAAATCTGATTTTCGATTGAGCCAGATTCTGACCAGATTTTCGATTGAGTTTCGCTAATATTGTCTTCATTTAATTAAATATTACAAAATATTATTTTCCTCCTTTTGTAACATCTGTCTTTTCTTTTTACGTTTCTATGTCGTTACCATTTACAGAATTATTAACAAGCTCTTGCACTTATATTAAATTCCGTTTGATGAATATTTTCTATTCTAATACGATTATAAACGTAGGCTTATCATTAACTTCGTTATTAAAGGTTTTCCGGCTGTATTATCAGGATTTTTTTCATTAATAATTTAATTCCGTAAATATAACGTCCACCGTTCATTTTCCACAATATGATAATTCTGTTTATACTTACGTGAAGAAATAGATCTTTTTATATTTTATTTTCTATTATTCTTGACAGTTTATTCAACAAATCTGAACCTTTTCAAAGCACGAGTATCCGTGACATCTCTATTCATGTCAGCACCATAATGCCTCCTTTAATCTATGCGAGTAGTTAGTGGGTAGCAATTTTTTCTAGTTATGGTGAGATCTCGAGGTTATATTTATCCATCCATCCACAAAAGCGCTATATGGAGAATTACCTAAATAACCTCTAAATATTTGTTACCTTGATAATATTACCGTATTGCTGTAAACTCCTATTTCTCAGGCTCAACAATTGCTAAAGACAAACAACTTGTTAATAAGTGCATCGTGTTGAGTTTTCAAGTTACTGGGAATTTTGAAACATAAATTTAGTTTTCTGTGTGGCAGTGGCGGACTAAGCCCGTCAGGGGCCCGGGGCGGCAAAGCTGAATGAGAACCGCATCGGTTAGGGGCCCCTAGGGTAAAGGGGACCCGAGACGTGCATTGCCTAGGGGCTTCGACATGTTTAATCTGGCCCTGACACTATGTAAGGATTGTTTTATAAAGGGCCCCCTTCTATTTATTTATTTTTGTGGTAGAATTTGATCAAGGGAATATGGAGGCGTTTGGGGGCCCCCTAGGACCGGGGGCCCGGCCCCCCCTTAGTCCGCCACTGCTGTGTGGTCAAGTCCCAATTTCCTACTAAGCCTTAAATTTATGTTTGTGTTTATATTTGATTAGAGGAGAGAATTGGCAACGGAGCTGATAACATAGGGTTTACAATTGCAGTTTTTTTTAAAGTGAGCTACTGAATCCTGCCCGGAACAATAAAAGATAAACTTCAGTAATCAGACTTAATTATATATATAACTACGCAAAAATCTAATATATGCTATTTTTAATAAAAAGGCTGCTCACAACTATTAATACCTACCCGATTAGGTACAATTTACTTCTTTCGCCCCGTTAGAGTGATTTGAAATTCGGATGAAACGGAAATACGCACTACCGCACCTGTATTGTTATTTCCGTCAGCATCAAACTGCGCTCAAAGCTCCTATTGGTTGAGATATAAAACGGAAACGACGCTATTTGCTACAATTTTTAACACAGTATTACCTACATACTACAAAGATAAGAACTAAATTTGCTGTTTCACTTGCTGAGAAATGTGTGCATTTGGAATTATTTGGATATTTGAAATCTGACAGGTTTGAAATAACCTAACATAAAAAGTCATTCTGCGAACTCCATGAAGTGACTTGTCAGATATTTTGATAACTTTCATCAAGTTTTTAAGGTTTGAGGGGAGCTAGAATTTGATTAAAATCACTGAAATATATTTATAGGTATTTTATTTGCTTGCTTTCTTCGAGTGTTGCGAATCCTGGCAATTCAATGATATTTACCACTCCGTTATGCAAGGTAATTGATCATTATTTCAATCTTATTTTTGAACGAGGATCCTTCTGCATTTTTTAAATATGTATACCAAAAGGAAAAACATGGTTGGTAGGTTAGTAGTTTCACTTCTACAGCGTGTGAACCGCACGCATGTTTTTTTTACATTAGCTCCACACTAGAGACCCTGAAGAAAATATCCATCAGGGCCTATGTCATCTTTGGGGATGCTGTGTGGAAGGTCTTTTTAGATGAACTAAGGAGAGGAAGTTCTGGGAAGGAAAAAGGTATGAAGGGTGGGTGGGAATCTGGGGGTCAAATTGTTCAGGAGTGACAGACGTATGAATCCACCCCTTCCACTATGTTGCAAGCCGATGGATCCAAGGAGTCCGGCTGGAGAGGTCTAGGTTAGATCTACCTCAACCAGTCTCTCCCGATCTGATCCGCCACATAGTAGGTGGGCAAACGCATTCGCCACCAAGACCTAGACAAACCGCACCCCATGAACCCGGGCACTCCTGCTAAATCCCCTAGTATAGCGAACCACTTAGGGTAACCTATGGCAGGGGTGTTGATTATCCAATAAATGGTTCCCGAGGCGCTTCCCGTACCGCCTCTCAATTAACAACTACACACATTAAAGCGCATGTTAGTAGAGCAAATCAGGTAAACGCAAATAGACAGGTGAATTACGAACTCGCGTTTTGAAATTTCTATATCATATGTTATGATGAATGATTATCTACACAATGGAAGTCTGAAGAAAAGTAGATAGGCACGTGTAATTCATTGGAATAATGTAACTATTCCAGGAGGTTTTATGACGCACTTCAATAAAGGCCTAAACCAAAGAATCTAATTTTAAGGTTCACCTGCCTCGGTGCCTTGCCGCTTGAAGCATTTCCTACAGAAGATAACAGAGACCGCCATTTATTTGTAGTTTCCATGTCTCAACAAATAGCATGAAAGGTTAACGCTTGGATGATTAAAAATAGACAACACATCTAATAAATATATATATTTGCCATAACTGAACCAACATTCAAAAAACGAAACCATTAAAATAATGGTTAGATAGGTACCTTATCGTGAATTAAAATATAGAAGAAGAGAGACAGAAATAAACCTTAGAAAGTGATTTTCATCAGAATGTCAATGTGGAGGTTAAAATATATCACAGATTGAGATAACAGAATCGAAAATGAAAATAATTTTATTTTCCTTATCGTCAGCTTGAAAGCCGCATCTGGTGAGGACAATGATAGAGATAGACAAATCACGGAGAAACGCAGGGAAATTTATCTTCAAAATTCACTAAATGATTTTATGTATCCACCAAATCATAGTGTTTGTCAAGATGAAATTATTATCTAGTTGTATAGCAAAACCTACTAGTTTTGAAATTATTTATGAGAATGCAAAACATTTCTTTACGTTACGTGGCCAGGTGATTGGAGGTACGATTTACATTTATCGGTATGTACCTAATACCGTGCACGTGCGGAGAAGATGGAAGAAATCCTCCTGGGATGTACCTGAGATGGGGCAATTACAGCGAATCAATCTACTGCAACATGAGGACTGGATAGCCCGATCTGGTAACTTATTTAAATGTTATCGATTTTCATAGCGCGTGCTGTGGTTAGAATCTTGAAGGTGTCCGGGCTTACAGGGAATTCTAGACACATACAAGAAGATAGTAAATATTTAACTGAGTGTTTATAATCCTTTGTGTTGTACAGTATTAAACTCAAATAAGTAAGAAATTACAACGTTGTCAGCTCTAAAACACATGCAATCCATTTTTACAGCGTGGCCGCGGAAGAAAGCTTATTAGTAATGGATCGAGTTTTTCGAATTCGAGTTTCGAGTCTTATACGGGGTTGATTTATATTGTTGCAACAACACAGGTTATCGGCCGTGAAAGTTTTTTTTTGTAAGGCTATAAGATTTCATGTAAAAATTGTGGAAAAGAATTAAAATTTTCTATTGGTCACTTCCACGGGTAATTTCCACGAGTGAAGTGAGCAAACTTTTGAATTTAGGCAGTCAAAATAAAAAAAATATATATTTTGGGAGATTGACATTATTTGAAGCACACATTGGTTTATTACAGAAAATAGCGACCAGGCAGAGATTATGTTAACCTCTCATGCTAATTTGTTCGCTTTTGAAAAAAACTCATATTGGTCTCATAGAAATCATTGTGTCTCCCTTACCATCATAGTGAGAAATATAATATAAATAGTTTAGAAAGAGAAAACACCACGCTATAAACTAAAAAAAAAGTTATACACAAAATAATTAAAATGTACACCTTTATGAAACCAAAATTTCCGACTGCAAATTGATGAAAATTTCTCTAAGTTTGGCAATTTTTTATTATTTGTTTATACATGAAACGACAAAATGGTGAGGTGACGATAAAATTTATAATAATAATAAAACTATAGAAACTTTCCGGAAACTATAGAACATATTATATCCGGACATATTATAGCCGTCAGAGTATATATTTAGGCACAATCTGGTTTTAAAAATAATTTACCAATGTTTAGTAATTAAACATAACTTGATTGACTGCCGTAATATAGTACCATATTATGAATACGAACCAAATTCATATTTAGAAAATGAATTTTATAAAATATATTATGATAAAACTATACTAACAGACAGAACAATTAGACATAATAGACCCGAAATAGTTTTACATGACAAAATTTAAAAAAATAACTTATATCATTGATGTCACTATTCCAAATTCCTGCAATATTCAGAAAACTGTTTCTGAAAAAATAAGAAAATATACAGATTTATTTATATTGAGATTAAAATAATTTAGCATTCTCAAAATATAAAAATATTACCATTTGTTATTTCGGCTACTGGCATTATACCTAGCTCTCTCATTCAAAATTTAGGCTTATTAGATTTGTCAAAGAATTTATATATAAAAACGCAAAAATCAGTCATTTTAAATACATGTAGGATTACGAAAGATTTTTTAAATATTCTTGTATTATTTTGTATTTATTATACAAAAATAACAACAAAAAAAGAAGTAAATAATCAATTGTATGTGGGGTGTAATATATAAAATGTCTAATAATTATCTACGTGTGCGTTTTAATTAGAAAAAAAGGAAGGTGAGCTATTTTCAAAACTTTTTTATGTTTGCATTCTAATATTTTACATTTATTTAGAATTTAATATTTTCAAAGCAATCATTTTGTCACCTTTTAAAAACAGTTTTTAGTTTTATAATGAATAATACATATATCACTTTGTTTAAACCACTATCTTAGAAAAAATATCAAAATGTTTCAATATCAATGTTATCTTCATCAGTATATGTTAATTTAAATAAAAATAAATGACAAACAAGTATAATGATGCCACAAAGTAATTTTGCGAAGTTTGAAGAAGTTTTTAGTTTATTTGGATACATTCCATTTATTTGGATTTTATTATAAAGCGGAAATATTTTTACCAGGGGTTAATAAAATGTCTCATGTTAGTGATTAAAATAGGTCGCCTCATTTTTACACCTAAAATATTTCACCTGCCTCCATCTGTTTGGGGGGGATGTACGTAAAGAGCGATTATTTTTAATGACGTAGGAATTTATTTGTGAACATTAATAAGACGTGTACTTGTCACCGACTGTTGAACTACTGTCCACTACCTACCAGTATATCATTAAAAGCAGATATAATTGGTCGATGAATGAGAGACTATTTTGAAATGGTCCGTAGAAAAATGCTAGGAAACTTTGATTTGAAGAAAGTTTAAAATTTGTTAAATAAATTTTATAATAGGTTCGCAATTCCTTCAATTTCATAAGAATAATAACTTACAGATGATTGTTTTCCGAGAATTATTCAAATGAGAAGAAGCAATGGAGGGAAAGTTTTTCCTTACAACTTTTATTTAAAAATCCTTTTTTAAACCATCATAGTTCTTATTCATTGATTTAATTTTAGATTATAGTTTGTAGAAAAAAAAATAACGCATCGAATGAAAATCTTTATATTGCTAGAACAAAACTAGAGAATGTACAGAGTATTGAATACTTGGGCTGCAATGTAAATGATAGATGGGATCCTTCGGTGGAAATCAAATGCCGCATTTAAAAAGCTCGTGCAACCTTTACCCGCATGAAAAAGATGTTCTGCAGTCATGATCTCAACCTTGGATTACGAATGCGAATGGTCAAATGCTACGTGTTTTCGATATTATTTTATGGAATGGAAGCATAGACGCTTACTGAAGAACTAATTAGGCGACTTGAGGCATTGTAGATGTGCATCTACAAAAGAATGCTTAAAATAATCTGAATGAACAGGGTTACGAACGAAGATGTTATGGTTCGGATGAATAAAGAAAAAGAAGTTATTAAAAGTATAAAAATTCGAAAACTTCAATATCTTGGACATGTGGCGAGACATCCAGAGAAGTATGAGATCTTACATCTCATGATGAAGGGAAAGATTTGCGGAAGACGGGGCCCTGGAAGAAGGAGGACATCATGGCTGAAAAACTTGAGACAGTGGTTTGGCCACAGTGTAGAGCTGTTCCGCATAGCCATAGTCCGTTAACAAAGTCCGCATAGCCAATGTCCGTTGAACGGACAGGGCACAAGAAGAAGAAGTTTGTAGAATCAAAATAAAATCATTCATAAAAATGTTTTGTAGAATAGAATGTCAGTAAAATTATTCATATTAAATATATCAAAATTTTGGGTACAAATACATCAGTTTTTGTGTTTTCTTTTGTAATTTAATAGATCGTCGAGATATATTTCTCTGTTATCTACATTAAGGATATTTGAAAACTCGGCACAATTGGTATCTTCATATCTATTTACTGTCTTATCATGTACGTCGTACATTGTACATTCAACTTTTCACTCTAGGTTCCAGAAGTACGTATATTTTATAATATAATGATTGATGTATTTTTTGGACAGATCTATAGGGATTTAGAAATTCCTTTTATGTTAAAAATCATGTAGGAACACAATTTTCTTTTAAAAATAGATTAGTCAAAAATTTTGTAATCTCATTTTCTGTTTTTTATAAGCCAATTTTTTCTCGTTCCCAGAATGACATACTATAATTTTATTGTAAAATACCCTCAACGTTTTACTATCGCTAATCTGTTTTTAGCTTTAAAAAATACCAAATCCAATTTTTCCGAAAAGCTAAAGTTATAAATAATAATAATAACTGTCCTGTAGTAATTTATCAATGTAAAATCCTTCATAGCCGTTGTAAAACAATTGTTTTAATAGCTTTCTTTGCTTTGTTGCTCGCATTTTATACAGAGGGATAAATGAGGCGATGTAGTATTAAATGGTTATCTGAAAGTTTTTGGAAGCAATGATGAATTGAAATAGCGTCGATTTTTGTATTGGTAAATATGCGTACACTAAATAAAGGTTCATTCGTTTTAAGCTATTGATCTAATTTTCTACTTTCAGATGCTCTTTTTACATGTATGTATTTTATGTAAGTTACAAAACTGAATATTATTCACGTTGATTGTAAGAAACAGTGTGAAGAAACGAATGTGTTAATATTTACCAACCGGTTGAAAGGGCTCATATTTTATTTCTTAATAAGTGATTGGAGATCGCTGTTAATTTTTAAATACGTGACTAGACAAGTATCTAAAAAAGGAAAATTTGTTTTTGGCACGTTTATCAAAATTTAAGTGGAATTTAGTATACAAATAATTAGAGCCTTTGGGGCAACCATGCTGTATTTAACAATTTTTCCTTCTGTTTTTAGCCGATCCGATATTGTTCCCCGGGACCGTCGATATGCAACCGAAGATTAGCCATGTTGATAATACCTTCAAATGCGAAAGTAGTTTTCGGAAAATTAAATCAGTAAATAAAAACATTAACGTATTTAAAGGGTTTTTAAATATGTTAGTAGGAATAAAAAAATACTTTTTTTAGCATCAAGTTTCTTTGAATTTTTTTCTCTTTAAAAAACCCAACCCAAAGTTAAATTCAAATTCTATATGGTTCGTAGATTATTTTGCAACAAAATTATTTTTAAAACACTATTTTTTTATTTAGCAGAACGTTCTGTAGTTGAATTATTTTTCCTTTTAAGGATATTCTGTGGAAAAAAAACATTTAGCAAAAGTATATAAATAAAACTTATTTTCAATACAAAACTGTTTTGTCTTTGGCTAAAAACCACGTATTTTTCGTGCAAACTTTTCTTAAACATAAAGAAAATTAAATATCAATACCTTCTTCATATTGATCTTTTTCATAAATTTCATTCACAAAATTTCAAAGTATTTCTGGTTCTATGAAAGTCATTGCCAAGTTATATTAAATTTTACTATCCAAGTTCTGTGAAACAACCGATCCATGACTAAACAATAACCAAACTTGAATGGAACTTTCACAGAACTTGATTTCTACTTTTAAATTAAATGAATTGTTCGAATTCTGTGAAATACCCCGTCCTTATTAGTGTTTTGTGATACAAACTTTGAACATCAATTTCTCAGTTTCATGCACATGGCAGAAATTAACTTGCTCCCCAAAGGCACGAATTGTAGAGGAGAGTACGATAGAAGATATTTCCAAGTAAAAATATTCTTAGCTAGTTGTCAGGGGCAGCATTTTCCAAGGGATTTCTCCAGCTTATCTGTAATCTCCAGCACATTAAACACTTCTGAGCATGAGCTGGGAACAAGGAACAAGGAACAAGGAACGGGAGTTGACAGTGAATCGACAATTAAGGGTTGGAGGTTCGAGGGTAGATTTACAGCAATCCATCCTTTTTAGGGTAATTCTTTAATTTCCCTTTAGTATTTAAAAGGTTGTGAGATAAAAGGAACTGATTGTAAAATCAATATGATAAATGTACATACCAGTGGCGTGCCGTGAATATTTTTTCGATATTTTCTAAAAGAAAAAGTTGAAGGTTGACAATATCACATTGAAATAATTTATTTTATCAAAATGTCGATGGTAGCGTACGGCAGGGAATGACGGGGGGTTAAGGTTTGACGAGAATTAAACAGTGGTCTTTAATATTACAAAGTCTGTTTTTTATAATATCCTTCAGTTGTTTACCTGTAACTTCCCGAAATAAAACACGAACTGAACAAAAACAAATAAAACTTTTTGATATTTTTTATTTTTGATACTGACAATTCGGGGTGGAATTCCTTTATAGTAATATAATAAAACACACATAAAACTTATGCCTACTTACTTTATTTTTTACTGTAACCAGTTCCATCCTGTATGATGTCTTTAACAGGCTGAAACCGGTTACGGTGGAAATAAATAAAATTTACACAAAAACAACAAAACACTATACAAAGCTACATAAACAATACAAAATACCCGAGCCAAAAACAACGAACTTCTCCAAACTCCTTTTTTCAAAACCACCTTCGGGCAAAGACACTCTAAATACATAGCGTGTAAACTATACAATACACTACCAACTACGATCAGACAAACTGACTCCTTTACAAAATTCAAACAAGATATTAAAAAATGGATTGTAAGTATTGGATGCCACACTATTACAAACACCTGTAAAATAAATCACACATAGACAAAAATAACTATTCACATACAACCTAACCCATATTAAATAAATGAAAATAATGGAATCCTGTCAAATTTGACCATTAAATAGATTAGGCAGAATTTACTTCTCTACTTCATCTCCAACATTTATAAAATAACTCTCTTTAAAAGATTTACCACCCTTCCAATCACTTCCAATCACATTCTGTTTTAATTCTATTTAAAGTGATAGGTATTTTACCTTAAATATCCTTGTAACTACAATATTCATTTATATACCTGTACGCCTGTCTCGACACAGGTATACCCTAGTGAGACAGGCATACAAATAAAACCAATGTAAATATATTTTATTACAGATAAAAAAATAAATAAAAAATTAAGTGGAAATAAGTTTTATATGTATGTGTTTTTAATATTATTTTTTAAAAATTGAATAGCCCTTTGAATGTTTCAATGTCAAAAAACAAAAATATATGGTGTTTCGTGCAAAATGCGATGGAAGTTCAAGTCTTTGTGTGTGTTTCTTGACAAAAATATTCGAATATTATATTCAGATTATCTGATTTTTATCGACAATCACTGGTTAACATAAGACAACAAGATCCCTTAACACCCTGTATAATCTAACATCCAGTATTTCCCCTACAATCGTCTACTTCGGCGACTTATAAAATTAAGTAATTTTAAAGATGCTCGGTTGTCTAAAATATTTTACTTGTTTTAAGAATATATTAAAGGATATATTCATTGATGTAATAATTATTTAAATATGTAATTAAAGGCAGTGGTATTCAAGGTGTTACAAAAATCATTATTTTGTTATCGTTCTACTAAGAACATGTGAAAAATCATTATCACTGTTCGAATTGAAGACATCCCCCAGAACGTATCCATTTTTTGTAAGAGAAAACTAATGGCTTAGCCTACCCCCACCCACCGCCACCTGCTCGTGTTTAGCTGACGAGGCTCATTTCTAATGTGGATCTAATGTGCGAGGGTGCGGACACCACGCAAATATTTATATAACCCCTCCCCTAAAGCCTCCGGGCCAATTCTCAAAACCACCGTCTCCAACCAAACCCACAAGTGGTTTCCGAACAGACCGACAATCAATCAAATTTAAGACTTCAACGCGTCGGATGATATTCCTATACATCATTCGTTTTCATTTAACTTGTTGCTGTGATATATGGCTTGAAAGGTTAGTTTAACAGACTTATACTTATAAAATATTTATGCCAAATTCGTTATAATATATTATCTCATGTGTCTTCATTAAACATTTTGTTTTGAAGAGTTTTATTTCACATGTACATTTGTTACTTAATTTTTATTTGGCTGCTGTCCGTGTCATTCACGTGCAATCTTAAACTAACTTAAAATCCAAACAAAGTTACAAATATTAGATTTTATTAGGTGAGGGTAGTGGGAGGGGTGATTTTGGTGGAGGGGGAAAAAGGTGGGAGAGTCGACACAACACGGGAACGTGATCAGTAAGTTAGTTAATGAATGACACGGATATATCGAAACAGCTGGCAGACGAATACAAATTAAGTTATATATGTGCATCTGAAATAAAACCCTTTGAAAAAAAATGTCTAGATTTGTTATATAGTCAGTGCCTAATCCCCCCATTACACGTATCGACGTATTACGACAACCGTCAGTATTTGTGAGCCATTACACGTGTCAGTATTACTGACGTCAGTATCGTTGCGAATCTTTGCGGGACTGACGCTTTTAAAGTGATGGATCCGAAAACAAAAGCCTGTGTTGCTATAATTTTGGCGTTTGGTACAAAGAAACGAGTGAAGCGCTAACGATGGGACTGGCTTCTAAAAAAAGAAAAATTCTCACACTTGAATTTAATGGATGAAATTTTGCTGACTGATCCACACGACTATAAATATCATCTTCCCATTTATTTATTTTTAAGCCATCAACAAGGTGCAATACAAAGATCCATTTACATTTTAGTCACTGGAACGATTACAGAAATGAGTTAAAAAAAACATATCCTTGATTGCTCAACATTCCTGCGCGACCATTTTTAAAAAATTTCCTCCGACATTGAAAAAAAATCATACTTCTGAATTTGAATATGGAGACATACAAAACTGATTATTGTACTATATAACCAATATTTTACATTATCACATATTTTGGGATTTGTAAAAAAAAATTTTAAATCATAAACTTTATTATTTTTTTTCAGAATGTAGGTAATTTTGGCTTCTCAAAGCCACAAAATCAATCCGAAACCTTAACCACTGGAATGCTTTTGGTTTGATTCGGACCGATTAAATTTTTCTGCGATTGCTTTCGGTCCAAAATCGGACCACATTTTCCTACCATTCGTAAAACATTTATTGTTCCTAATTATTTAAAACATTTTCATGGCCAGCAATTTATTTTATCAAATAGTTGTTAAAATAGACTATAAGTCTATGATCTTAATGATTGTCTTTGAATTGTTCTTGAACGAATTTTGACAGTTTAAAACTCAGTTATGCACTCAAATTCTACAAAATAATTTTCAAAGCAAACTTTTGATTTGCTGTTAACATATGAAAAAATGGATTTCTAGTGCTGGTATATTTGCTTCTCAGGTTATAAAACAGGCCATGGGGAACATAAAAACGTAGAACATATAGATATTAAAAATATCCACTGGCAGCTATTTCTAAATACTAGACCACAAATTTCGCGCATTTATAAAGTTGAAGATATTTAATAATTTTTCTCTCAATTTTAAAAACAAGATAATTAGTAAAATATAGGTGAATTCATTGGCTGCATTGCAATATAATTTGTTTATATGTTTACATACACAAATGTGGAGTAATAATGTTTTTAATGTGGTAGCTAGAGGCGATAAAACAGCACCGTCCTCCATGGCACATAAGAAATACTCACGTACTGATGCGGCGAGCCCTTACACGCATCAGTACAGCACCAGTATCCCCCACCACTTTTCGGCCACGCCCCAATACTGATGAGGCCTATCCAAATATCTAGATGCGCGTCAGTAATTTTGTCGATGCGTCAGTATTAGCCATTACACGTATCAGTATTTAAATACTGATGCGAATACTGATACGTGTAAGTATACACAAATGTATGTAAAAGTAAAAGTAATTGTAAAAGTATTTAAATACTGATACGTGTAATGGGGGGATAAGAAATTTAAATAAAATGTTTTTATTATATTTATTGCTGGAGTTGTTTGCATGAACGTTTAATTTTCCGGACTTGTATCTATAAAATAGTTAGCCCAAATTCATGATAAATCAACACGTTGTTAAATTATATCCCTTCGACGTAAGCACACCTCCGATAGGAGAGAACATTAGTAAAATAACTAAATTATCTAGGTAACATGTTTGTAAAACAGATATATTTTTATAGTTTTGCGCTTCACCTTTTTAAATTGGGTGTTGATATTGTACGAGTGGAAAAATGAATTTTGTAGTTCTCTGGGGTGTTGATCGATGATATGATACCAATTGAAAAAGGAAAATTGTGTAATTTGGAGTGATTTAGTAAGGTTAACGAAACTTACGAGTGAGTTAGAGTTGGTCTGGCTCGATGGCAGATCGCGTGGAAATCTGATTCCTGGAAACACAAATAATTAATTACACAATTTTAATAGAAAGTTTCATAAAATTGTAATAAAACCTACGATAATTGAGGAGCGATTTCACTAATGTCTAGATTCTAGATAATCATTCAAATGCAATTATTTAAACGCAAACGAATAACATGTTTGTTATTGATTGCTGCAGTAAACGTTAATTATTCACAGTATACACGGTGTCTAGAAACTTGAAGCACAAGCCTGAAACTGATGAATCTACACAGAGAACTCAAATAACGTATTTTTTTTCATCTGAGCATTTACATAATAAATATATATATATACAAGGTGGCGCAAAATTAATCACTCTATCGGAAGATGTTATAATTTTTGTAAATGGTGTCGTAGTTCGTCAATCATATTTGACATTTGTGATCTAGACAGCTGCAGAATAAAAACAGACAAGCAATGGAGCACTATACTCCGCAAGAGCCTGGAATAATTGGGTCGATTTTAGCTTTAACGCTTTTAGCGATTTTGTGTCGAAAGTCATCATGAGCGACGAGGCGCATTTCCACTTAAGCGGTTACGTCAATAAGCAAAATCTTCGTTCTGGGGCACTGAAAATCCACGTGTGATACACGAAGAGCCATTACATCCACTCAAAACCACTGTGTGGTGCGGAGTTCACGCGAGAGGAGTGATTGGGCCGTATTCTTTGAGGACGCCATTGGCATCACGGTCACTGTTACTGGCGAACGCTACAGGGCCATGATAAACGACTTCTTACTACCGAAATTGGATTAGCGGGGCTTGGTAAACACGTGGTTTCAACAAGACGATGCAACCGCACACACCACATGAGCCACAATGGATATTGTGAAGGAAGCGTTTCCTGGTCACGTAAACTCCCGTTTAGGCGATTTGGCATGGTCAGCAAGATCGCCCGATTTAACCAGCTCAGACTCCTTTCTTTGGGGCTACTTGAAGTCGCGGGTTTATGCCAATAAGCTTCAGACAATCGCAGCCCTTAAAGAGAATATTCGACAGGAATCAGAACAGTTATAACCGGAAATCTTGCGAAAAGTCATGGAAAATGCGATAAAACGGGCACAAATGCGTATCAATACTGGCGGCAGCCACTTGACGGGTATCATATTTTCCACTTAACAGAAAAAATTGTAACTGTCCAAATAAAGATTTCCATCACTCACAATTTTTTTAAATTTTAATTAGTAAAAAAGTTATTCAAAAACAAAATTGGGTGATTAATTTTGCGCCACCCTGTATATATATTTTCCTTTTTTTGTAATTTGAGAAATAAAAACCCTTTGGAGCCGGTTCTAAGCTTCGAAAAAATTAAAAATTAAATTTGAGTAATCCAAACATTACAAAAAAAACTGATATTAACCCCCAACGATCGATTTTTTTTCAAATTTGACCTAAAAATTCTAACTGTGAACTCGATTTACTCGAAAACGACAGCTCAAATAAAAAAATGATTTGCCGCAATATTAATTATGTAACATAATTATATTGAATCCAAATATTTTAATTCAATTCAATTCATTTTATTCATCTAAAAAACATTTTTTAACACTTCAAGGCGTTTTTAAAAGAGAGAAAATATTTCAGAAAAGATAAGTTGAGTTAAATTAACAGCAACGAAGTTTGCCGTCTAAATTTTGCTTCAAAGATATTAAACATATCGACATTCGTTCTGATTCTATTTAAAAACAAGACAGCTCTCCCGACTGCCATGACCATAGTTCTGCAAGCCATATATTATGATGATGTGGATTCATCAGTTACCCACTTGCATTATTTACGAGTTTCCAAACACCGTGCATATGGAAGAGTGTATTTAAGTAAGTGCTTAAAAGTCGGTCGATAATGAAAAATGTCATCGCAATGTTTTATTTATTTGATGGTCGCTAAAATAACAGTTTTATGAAAACAGTTTTCATTTCAGATCACACTTACATTTTGAAATAACAAAACCTCTGCAAACATGCGATTGTTTCATAAAAAAATAACGTTAATTAAAGAGACTTGCAGAGAAGTCAATAGATGTCACATATTAAAAATAAAAATTGATAAAATTTATCCAATACACTATCTAAACAGCATTTAGTTCGGGTTTGTATCTCGCAATCATACATAAAGATAGCAGCCAATAAAAATATAGGTTAAGAAAATACAGATAATATTGGTAGTTCTTAGTCGATGAATGATACAGTTAAATATAGCCGAATCGCATAGGGACACATTAACTCAATTGGTAGAGCTGCGCCCCGGCATGGCGGGGTCCTGGGTTCGTGTCCTAGATGTGACCGAATATTTTTCTGATTTTTCTGTTTTCAGATTTTCGATTGAGTTTCGCTAATATTGTCTTCATTTAATTATAAATAAAAGAGGTTCCAAATATTCAAGCTGAAATTTATTTTAATAATAATTAGTGCATATGATGTATCTTAAATTAGGGATAACCTTATAGAATTGGCGTGTTCGTTAAAATCATTCGATATCATAACATATTGTGTATGAAATTTGATAATGTCAAATTGAACCTACGCCTGATTTTAGGCAATCTACGTTGCATCGTTAAAACGTCTCCCATATGTAAAAGAGTCTGAGTGGCCTGAAATTATGTTAACCCTAAAGCCTCCCAAACAAAGAGCACAAAAAATCTTCATCAGATACTAACACTAATGCGGAAATTAAATTTCCGTTGGGAACGATGAAATATTCGAGTCGATAGGTTATTTTAATTGCCGGAAATCTGATACAGACACAATAGGGGAATTATATACTGTTCTTACAATACCACGAACCAGAGCAGGGCACCTTTGCATAGAAAAATGTTCCAATATTTTTAAAAGAACAATTTTTTTTTTTTATTAATTCTGCTAACCGACTTGTTAGAATTTTATTCCAACTTGTTTTGGTCACGTCGTGTGACAAACACGGTGTTGAAAATAAATACAAAGCATTTGTAAAATAATTAAATAAAAATTTACTGCCTCCCTGGTCGAGGGGTAAGTATTCCAAATCCGAAGGTAGCGGGATCAATTCCTGGCATATTTCATGACGTTGCAGAGTGGAAATCTCAGTATCGCCCCGGTGAAAGACAACCTTTCAGAATTGAAACGTTGATTGATTTGGCTTTAGTCGTATTTGATGACCAAATCTGAATAATCAATAATATTCAATACTTCCCCCCTTTCTTCTTTCACATCTACTTCCCCTCACCACTACCTTCAGCCTTACAACATACCCCAATTGGGGATGCGATAGTCTCTCCCAAATTCTCTTATTTTTAAAAAATTTAATTGAAATTAAATCTGATACTTTTATTATCAAGTTCTGCAAGTATTTTAGTAATTATTTTTGCTACAGATGTTTCAGTTTACAACACCATTTTCATACTGTTTCTTGCAGAACTTGATAATAACATTATCAAATTTATTTTTAATTAAATTTTAAAAATTAAATTAAGTTTTACGAATTAAACACAAATACAATTACCAATCTCTCTTAGACGGTCGGGATTAGTCGGGACACTTGTGCAGTATTCGCATAAAAAAGCAACACGTTGAATTGAAGTTATTCAAAACTATGTGGACTTCACATGAAACATGTCAATTATTTGATTATTAGATTATTTTATGTAGGTACTTATAGTGGAGATAAAACTATGGTTAATTAACTTTTAACTTAAATAGGGCAGGGTCGTTCACGAAAAGTCTTTGTTTTGAGTTTCTGGATTTAACCGCTACAAACAAAATTTTAAAGATAATAATAATTATTACAAAAGGTAATTAAAATGCTTGATAAGCGATCTCGATGTAACTGAAAGTGAGTTGATCGCCTTCGATTGATGTTTTTGATTTTGTAGGGGTTTTTAATTAATCGTCTCCGAGTCAGGAAATTTAATGTCATCTAAATCTATGCTAGCTGAAAAATAATTTAAGTCTCAACTTCATAGACCTTTCTTCATCGCCATGATCCTAAATCCTTGGAGAAAATTCCTGCTTAGATAATATCATTTTATTATTATTTCCAGATAGACCATATCAAACTCCTCCTAACAAACTCCTAAAAAAAATAGACATTTTCTTAACTAAAGACACATATATAGACTATAACTAATGAAAACTATATATTTTGCACTTTGTCAATCCATTATAGAAAATGGAATTATTGTGTGGGGAGGAGCAACAAACTCAGCTGTCGCTAATATGGAAATCGCGTAGAAAACTATTTTAAGGGAAATACTTATAAAAAAGGTTGACTGACCAAATATTCAAAATACTTGACGTTTTAGAAACACGCCAATTATATTAAAACCCTACTAAACTACATTCTTTATAAAAAAAGCAAATTTCAAAAAACAAAAACTAACTAGACCAGTAAGACAAGCACATAAAGAAATATAAAAATACCGATGGATTCACACGCTTTGGACAAAGACATCACAAATATCGGGCAATAAAAGCATTTAACAATCTTTCACTCGATACAAAATATGAAGAAAAAAAAACAGAATAAAAAAGGCAAAGATTTAATTTTTTTATTTAATATTTAAAATGTTGTATTTTTTTGCAAGTCATCCCACGGGTACAGGACTCTATTTTTTTATTATATTTTTAAGTTATGTAAAAATCTGTTATTAGATATTATTTATATACTAGCAGTTAAAATCCCGCACCGCAGGTTTTTTCTGCTAGGCCCTTTTTGGCGACTTAAAATTCGGCTTTGCCCGGTTTGAGTGTTTGTGACCATTTTGTAAATCCGATAGGAACCGGTTCCTAAAATAGCCAGTTCCTCGGATCCACTGTGATCCAGAAACGGTTAGTCACAGGCGGTGACTCACGGAGACAAACTAAAAGTTGCAAAGTAACCGTTACAAAGTAACTGAGACACGCAATGACGTATGACGTCATATTTAATTTATAACAACTTCGTCAAGTATTGCTGTCAATATTTCCAAATCTGGAAGGATACTTAAAGTATTTAAATCCATAGCACTTCTACCTAGGGGGGAAATATACGCCTGCGAGCTGCTGACGGAAGTAGTGACATCTTGTGTCGAATTTTTGAATTTGAAACCGAATTATAACAGTAGTTTTGTGTGAAATTCCACATACACAGATGTGGAATTTCACACAATTTTATTTTTTTCACACAAATTTTTATTGTTATCCCCATACATAAAACAGGTATCAAGACAGACATAAACAATTACAGACCAATAACTCTACTGACCAGTCTATCTAAAGTATTTGAAAAAATTGTCAATGCTCAGTTGGTTAAATTTCTTGTTAGCCATAAACTATTATCAGAAAACCAATACGGGTTTCAAGAAAACAAGAGTACCGCAGACGCTATTGCCGCCGTAACTGATTTCATTGTCAAAAACCTCGATAAAAGCAAAAAATGTATTTCAATCTTTCTAGACCTTTCCAAAGCCTTTGATTCAATATCACACAGTAAATTAATAAACAAACTTATAAAAATCGGTATTACAGGTAACGAACTTAACTTTTTTAAAAGCTACCTTAACAATCGCAAGCAACAAGTTCAAGTAAATAAAACACTTAGCGATCAGTTCTCCTCTAACTATGGGATTCCTCAGGGTATATATATAAGCATTATAAAAAAGTGGTTAGATACGAATACACTCACACTGAACACCGAGAAAACTAAATACGTCACATCAAGCATAAATATTACAGGACAACCTCACGATGATGCCTCTATTAGAATACACACATGTTTAAATTCCAATGAATATTGCCAGTGTCCTTATATTGAGCGCACTACACAGATGAAATATCTCGGCCTCACCATTGATCCATATCTCAAATGGAATCTTCACTCTCAAATAGTTGCAAAAAAAATAAGAAAAACAATGCATTTTTTCAGAACAATACGAAATTTTCTCGACTTAAAACACTTGAAAATGATTTATTTTGCAGTCTGTCAATCTATTATTGAGTATGGCATCATAGCATGGGGAGGTGGCACTGCATCTGCACTAGACCCAATCATTAAGGCACAGAAAACCATTATAAAAATAATCCTTAGACTACCTCTAATTACAGACTCGAATTTTATCTTTAATATTATGAATGTGTTTGACGTTCGGCAGATATACGCAAAAACAATCCTCAATCATCTGTACATAAATATACATAAATACTATGAAAAAAGATTAAATACACGCTATACACGAAACAATAACAGAGACTTACTTCAATTTCCCATAACGCATACTACTTTTGGTTAACGATGCTTCAGATACCTTGCATCAAGACTTTATAAAATTCTTCCATATAGAGTAAAAAAATGTGATTCACAAAAAAATTTCAAAAATAACATAAAAATTTGGATAAAAAATAATGATAGGGCCTTTACCGGCGCGCTCACCCAAATTCGTAACTAAACCAATGTACTGATTGTTATTATTCAAAATTTATTGTTAATGCAACCAATCTTTTGTGTGATTATATTTTAATATAAGTGTAGGTATGTTAATAAGAAGTATAAATTGACTTAAAAATTACTGCCTCAACACAGGCTAGCCTAGTGAGGTGGATTACGAAAAACCATAATTTATAACTATTTTATATTCTTCAAGTAGGTACCTTCTGTTTATATTTATATTATTTATCTTCTGTTGCTAATCTTTTGTACTTACATAAACCATTGTAAATATTAACGCTGAATATGTACGTTTCTTTTTTTGTTGTTATAAATCTTGCAAATTTTGTTGAATAAAGATATAAAACAATACAAGAACAATACGTCAATCCACCAGAAACATAATGGGAAAATATTATTATTATTATTATTATTTGAGGTGCGGCCGTTCTGAAATTCAACCACACGCAGACGCTACGCTTTTTTTATTAGTAACAAAAAGATACATAAATTACAAAAAAATATATATACAGTAATAATTACATGGTAGATATATTCGATGTAACACCATAAGTAAGCAGGGCTTGGATGTATGTGTATGTATATATTATTAAGTTTATTATAATAGATATAAATAATCTGTTGATTTTTATAAAATAAATAAAAATATGCGAATTAAAATGCAGAAATGGCAATATGTATTGCCAAAACTTTACATCATTATTGTAAACTGTTGATTTCCCTAAAATAAAATAAATAAACAAATAAAAAAAAAACATGCATACTTCCATCACAATAACCATATACAATGTGAGGTACCTCATAATATTTGCCGATTTTATTTATTTTTTCGTCACCGCCTTCATGTATTTTATTTTATTTTAACTCAGTTGCATTAAAATTGGTTGCTTTATATTTTATTGAATTTCACTAAATTGTAAAATATGAGCTTCAGTATGGGTAAGGGACCCAGTAAGGCCCACATTATCAAATAATGTTTTAAAATATAAAGTTATTGTTAAAAAAATTATATATACATATATAAGCATATTAAACAATTTTGAATTTGTATTATAAAACACGATAATGTTTTAATATACAAGTAATAATGTGTGAGTCAATATAATTTGACTGTTTTATCTATTAGGTATATCGTTTATTTTATCTAAGATAACATTTTTTAAATACGATATAATATAAATACGTCAAGTAGCCCCGGGGGAAAGTTTTTATAGTCGATAAATTACACAATGAAATTATTTATGGACTAATTTATGATTTGTGTCAATGCAATGGGCGCAGGTACTCTAATGATATATTACCGTTTCCCGCCAAGTAAATGGGTAAAAATTGCTTTCTATGTCTTGTATTAAATAAGTGGTCATTCTTGAAGAATGTCGATAAATCTAATTCTGGTCATTTAGTGTGTTTTATTCTAATAAAAAACTTTATCCGTTCTCAAAATTTTAATTTTTCTGGTGTGTTATTAAAGTCCATTTAAAGGCCTTTAACCAGCCGATGGCCGAAAATCCACATTTCGTCGAAAGATGTTCTTACGATCGCACCGGGCGGTTCCGACGAGAAAGATTAATTACTCTCCGTACCAGCTTTTTAAAATTATAACTCAATATCGATTTTATTTCATTCCAAATTTGCTTTAATTTATACCTACATCCAAAAATGCTGATAGGCGTGATGATAAAACTGTACTTTAAAATTATGTACTTTTAGTAATTATTTTTTTAATCATAAGTATTTATATTTTTTCAATAATGTCCAAGCAAAATAAATGTGCAAAAAAAAAAACTGAAATATATTATTTTGTAAGACCGTAAATAGATAGACAAAATAGAGAATTTTCGTCATAAATAAGTGTTCCGATATTTTTTTGAATGATTTTATTTGAACTAAAATTAATATTTTGAAACATGCGTTTACTAGATAAAGTATTGATTTACAATAATGTATGATTAGATGATATGAAATATGTCTTGTAAAATAAGATTTTTCGTTTGCAAATTTAACAAG
Source organism: Limnephilus lunatus (assembly GCA_917563855.2). NCBI lineage: Eukaryota > Metazoa > Arthropoda > Insecta > Trichoptera > Limnephilidae > Limnephilus > Limnephilus lunatus. The sequence continues at coordinate 51,987,599 of OU830592.1, forward strand.
TTTGCCAATGACCTATGGTATCTATAACCTTATTATACAAAAAAAATCTCAAAATTTAAAACATGCATTTACTAGATAAAAGAATGATCTTTCAAAATCAATTTATAATTTTTTGTGGAAAAGAGTCAATATGTCTAAAATTTGATTTAAAAATTGTATATTTCCGGTTTTCTCTGGTTATACCCTCTTAAGATTAAACTTAAAAGAATTCATAATCTTCTCTTTCATAAATGGCACGAGTTTCATTATTTTGGGCGAAAAATGTTTTTTACAAGTTATGCTTTAATATAATAAGATGAATTCATTGTTTGCGAATGTTCATACGTAATATGAATATGAATAAATAGTTTTGTCCATAAACGAACTCATTTCTTTTAAGAAAGGCTTATGCAATTTTGACAAATACAATACTGTAAAAGTGTTTCAATCCAATGTAAGTATGGATGCAAACAATTAATTCATCTTAACCCCTTAGGCCAATTTGTTCGTTTTTTTTCATATTATAGTTCTTATAGAAATCTTTGTATCCCTTACTACCATATTGAGAAATATGAATTAGACAGTGTTCGAAAGAAAAAACACCATGCTTTGTAATCAAATTTTAGGTAAGAAATTTTAACAACGAAAGAAGAAAAAAAATAAATACACCTCTATAATATCAAAATTCCCGTTCGCAATTTGAAAAAAAAAAATTACTTTGGGAATTTTGTATTTGTAACGACAAAAAAATGAGGCGACAATAAGGTTTAATTAATTAATGTTTTTTTTTCGTTATAAGTAATTTTAGAAAAAACGTAAGGTGAGCCATTTATAAAACTTTTTTATGTTTACATGCAAATTTTTTTAAATTCAACAATTATACATTTATTTTCATTTATAAAATTTGAAAGCGTATTTTATCACCTTTCAAAAAAAATTTTAGTTTTCGGATATATTTAGAAATATTCCATTTATTTTAATTTTATTGCAAAGCGGAAACATTTTGACCGTTTGAAAAAATACGGTCGAGCATGAGGGGTTAATATTTTAAGGCATAACTTGTAAAAGGGGTTTTTCCCTAAAATAATTAAACTAATCTTTGAAAGAATAGTTTATGAACATAGAGTGTATATATATTAGGGTGTCCCTTATTTTTCAAACTTTTTATTTTCTAATGCATAGGTCTTAGTTTTGTTCCTTTGCTTCTAAAATACTCGGAAAAAAAATTTCACCTTATTCGGAGTACGATAACCTGTGCCGACTTGCACCCAATTATGTTTATACAAGTTGCGCGGAATTAGCGGCGCGCACTCGCGGTTTTTGTCATTTGTTTTCAGTTATTCTCGTGATTAACCCTTAGAATAATAAGAAAATAATATCTGTAACCTTTTGCCTGTCAAGGTTCGCGCGCAAAATTCCTGGTTCTTGCCATGCATCTTAAATTTTCCTATTTATGGGTTATTTTTTAACCCTTTTGCAAAAACAAAAATTGTTCTAAAATCTAGATAAAATAATCTTTCTGATGTGTTTATTAGAAATCAACTTTTTTTTTCTAAATATTAAAATTTTGATATTGGAAATGTAAATTAGCTAAAAAATAAATACCTGCGAGTATTGGAATTAAAGTACTTAAAATAGAATAAACTTAAAATTTTAAATACAGATTCCTTTTTTTAACAAAATTTTTAATAAAACTGTCACCTCACTTTTTATCATTTTCATACAATTTTATTTTTAAATTAAATGTTTGTTACGTCAAAAATTGGCTCGAAATAAAACCGTCACTTATGATCGGGTTTGTAAAATATCTCAACAACATAGCTCATATAATCCAAATAAAATGAGAAGCATTATTTCTTTGGCTCTCTAACATAAAAGAAATCACAAATATTCGCATGACAGGAAGAGAGATATATAACTTTTAATAATGCACGGTCGCTCTGGGACAATCTGGGTCTCTTGTTATTATAACGGCATATGATGTTTTGGGACAACTTGGGTCTCCTGTGATTAGAAGGGTTAACGCGTATTGTTTTACATTTAAAAGATAGCAGTGGAATTAAGAAGCAATAAAAAAAGTATTTTTTAGTTGGTGACGTAAATTATCAAATAACAGGCGCAAAGTTACCGTCTAACCGGCAAGTTCTTGCTGTACTTTTTTTCAATATTCGCGAAGTTAAATTGACTGTTAGTGAAAGCGCGAATCTCGTCATTCTAGAGTATATTATATTTCGGGAAAAGGCTAGAATCCCTACCAGAGCTATACCTAACTGTGTAAAAAACTTGTGGATCTTCACCATGCTTTGAGGGAGTTGCAAAAAAAAAAAAAAAAACACTTTATGACTGGAACCTCGATGACAAAGTATAAATAATGTGCTGTGACACAACTGCGTCTAATACAGGGCGATTGAAAGGCGTTTGTTTACTTTTGGAACAAAGACTAGACAGGGAATTACTACTCTTTGCTTGCCGCCATCACATTAACGAACTGGTTCCCAACGGCTGCCATTAGCATCTATCGGTGTACGAACGATCTGTGCCAGAACTGCCATTTACACCATACGATGTAAATCGCCAGTATGAATTTGTATTGAAACACCGAAATAGCTGGCGTACGGTAGAGAAATAATGTTTTTGTTTGGGCAGCTATTGGGAAAATGTGTGTTTGAAACAAAAATCCAACAAGTCACTAGTAGCCCTGATATCCCAATGTTAAAAAAGTTTAGAGACAACTGGAAAACTATTAATCCTGCTGCTATTGAAACATACACCGATATCGTCAAACAATATTTTTGTAATACAAAAACTAGAAGAACTGTTGATATTTTGTAATCAAGAACTGCAAAAAACCAGTGTCCGTGACAATTATCGTGAACTGATTGAACCATCTATTATTTTATTAGTAGAAGATAATGAGAAAAAATTCAAATCAGACCTCCTGGATCGATGCATCAAACAAGGTGGATGGCTAGAGCTATTTACTCTTTAAAAATATTTTTGTTGCAATCCCAGTTCAAAATTAGCGCCAAGGATAAACGAGCACTTAAAGACGTTTGTTTATTCATTGCGGTTATATATGTGAAACCCTGGCTTGGATGTAGTCTGGCGGTGAAGGCACCAAATGAAGATGTGTGCATTTTAAAGAGGCTTAAAGAATATGAAACTGTTGACAAGTTGATCTCCAAATCAGCCCTGAGCAAGTTTAGTCAACATCTTCGGTACTTGTCAGAAGAAATTGCCGTTTATCACTCTTTGATGATGAAGTTAATGCACAAACCAAGGGAAACATTGTAGTGAATTTACAAAGAGAGAGTTTGTATGATTCTGGGAAGAGATACATTCCATCGAAAGAAAATATGCCTGATTTTTGTATGGTAAGAAGGAATACATATTTTTATTTTTATACTGTTTTCGCTAAACTGATAATAATACTTATTTATTTTTTACTTAAAAAATTATTTTCTCGATTAAAAATTGATGAGAACTTCCTCCAGAGACCCATTTCTACGTGGGACGAAGATGTTGCCTATATAGAGGAAAAAAAAGGTTCTTTCTTTAAGAGCAGTTAATGATACAGCTGAAAGAGCTGTAAAACTTATGCAAGATTTTCATGGTTTGATCACTGCAAAGGAAGAACAAAAGCAATTTTTGCTACGCTGTGTGCAAGAGTATAGAAATCCGTATCCAGACTCCAGACTGTTAAAAAGAGACCCTCAAAGGAAAATAACCTGTTTGATCTGTAATTTTATCTTCTTTTAATAATTTTTTTTTTTAAATATAAATATTTAGGCCGCTTATTTTGTACTGTTTATGATTTATTCCTTCTGTGTACTCTCCCTGTGTGTAATAAAATTTTATTATTAATATCATTATTTCAATTGATTTAGCTACATAACGAAAAGGGTTAAAAATAGCAATTTTCAAAATCTTCAGAGCTCTGTCGGCACGGGTTAATGTTGACGTAGGAAGATAAAATTTTGTATTTAAGTTAGTCTGGGTAGTACAAAATAAATAGTGGGTTTGCATTTTGATATCAATTTTTTTTTTTTTTCAACCATATAAGGGACACCCTAATATATATCAATGTTTATGACGTATTTTAGGTATCTTCTTAATAAGCACTTATATAAATGTAGGCAAAAAGAGAAGCATTCCACGTATTTGACACATTGCACATTACTGTTTCTTAATAATTCAAGGATATGTCAAAATCGTTACCGTTAATCGTCCAAATCTTTCTTATAGATATTATAAAGGCGAAAGTTTGTATGGATGAGTGTTATTCTTTCACGCGATAAACACCGAATAGAATTTAAAAATTCTTTCACTAATCGAAAGCTACATTATTTGCAAGTAACATAGGCTATATATATTGGTAAGCTCTGGCATTATGAATAAACTGTAGCGTTATGCAATTATTTTTCATACGTTTTCTGTCCCTAACAAAATCGAGATATTGCAAACGTCAAACAAATTGTTACCTTGGAAACAATGTTTTTTTTTTTAAAATAGGCAATTCACCCTAAAAATAGTGCTTTGTTGGCGTCATAGTTAATATCTACCTATCTCTTAGAATGTTTATTGTCCGGACGAAAATAATAGCGTTGCTATGTAATTATTTGACGTGGGCTGTCATTTTGTTATTTCTTTAGGTTACTCTGGATTCAAATATGAATAAAATACTAATTCCTACTTGAGGCGAAATCATCAGAATAAATTAGGGGAGTAGGTACTTAAAAAAAATTTCTATAATTTAAATATTTTCTAAAAGAGAATTTTTATTTGCGAAATGTCATTCTCAAATTTTGAAATTTTCTATTAAACAATAATTATTTTTTATTAGACAAAAAAGCAAGAATAATAACAATTATGCCAATAATTATGCCAGTAATTTCCCACTAATACCATGCAAGCGAAGCCGCGGGTAAAAGCTAGTGAAAAATAAATTTGAGAACTTTTGCCTAATTTATATTAATTTGGAATCTTTTTAAATACTTGTATTATCGAATCAGATAAAAATTGTGTTGAGCCTGTTTAAAAAACAACAACTTGTTGAAAAACAACGTTAATTCAAGTTCTGTTAAATTCTAAAATTTCACTGAAATAATTATATTTTCTGTAAATGACGCAAAGTTAAATATAGCCGCTAAAATTAATTTTAAAAAACATTTTCGTTAAAATAAAAATAAAATATTCATAATTTTTTAATTGTGTAATGGTGGGTTAAAATGATTTTTAGTATCTTCGCTCTTTTCTTTAAATATTTTATTATCAGTAAACGGAACTAGAATAGTATCTAAATCAATTTATTCTAGTCAATCTATTTTTAAAGTTGCCTTAATCAGAGTATTATTCTAACATAATCCAAGGTGTCTAGAAAATTCGATGGCCACTTCTTTTGACAATTATTACTACGAAAATAAACCAAAATAACAAACCCACTATGTTTTTACTTCAATGAGTTAGTGCTTAGATGAGCAGATCAAAGAAGGACCGTGAGCCGTGAAGGACAAAATAACTGTTTAAATAAACAATTTTTTATCTATAATAGTTATATTTCTTATCTGAACTGAACTGAAATCATTTAAATATTTGATAGCAAAAACAATTTTAAATTTATAATTAAAAAATTAGAAAGATTTCCATTCACATTAGTTGCAGAATATCATACCTATGAAAGGCGTTGCAGGAAGTTACTTATAAAATAACTTTTAAGTTTAGTTGAAATATCTGAAACTACGTGGGTGGGGATATATACCTATCTATTGGAAGGGATTGATTAAGCAATCGAAAGCTAGTGTACTAAAATCATAAAATCCATTATTTTTAATTCGTGGAACTCCATTTTAGCATGGACGGTGATTAAAAAACCTTTTTAACTTTTTCCATTAAATTAGTTAATTTTAAATTTTTGGAAATACTTTATAAAGGATTATCAATCATAAATTCATATTATTAAATTAGAATAGTGAAAAATAATATACTGAAGAAGGTACACATAGATTTTAGTTATTATCGGAAAGCTTTGAATAAAGGATTTTCACAATGAATATTTTTTATTCTTGGATATAATTTTCTGAAAGGATTCGTTTAGAGATTTGTTTGGAATTCCATTTAGTTTCAGGAGTGTGCTTCTATTCCTTCCGATAGTCAATCTAAGAATAGAACGGTGTTATATTTTCAGGAATGGACAGTTATTATTAAACGTATGTAAAATAACACGATAATGCGTTCAGTTTTTATTATTATAAGTTATGGCTTGACCCTTCAGGCCTATTTTGCCGGGGGTCAAAATATTTCCGACTTAAAATAAATTCTAAATAATTGAATCGCCACTCTTACTAATGTTTTTTGTCTGCATTTGGTTATCTATCGAAATTTGTTGTACATTATTTTTTTTGTCAATGGCGAAGAAACCATTGGTTTCGAAACAAATTGATAATTTTGATTAAATAAATAGCTTTTACAAGTGATTTGGTTTTATTTAATTAAATTACGCCACAAAGTGAATTTGCGATATTGAAGAAGTGATTAATTAACATTTCAAACAAATGTTAACTTTTTGTTTAATTTTCTAGAATTGATACGACGTTCAAACTATGTAGTGATGCAGCGTCGAATTATAGAAGACAGGTTAATTTAAATTTTGAAAAAAGAAACTAATTAAAGGCATGATCCTAAAATACTTTTCAGATTTATAATAGGAGCAAATCCAGAAAATAAAATACCCCCATGAATGTATTACATACTTAAATCTTTCATCATTTTATGAAATCTGCGATTCGCAAATAATATGCAAAATGCGAGTACTTCTTTAACGGCAATGAGATATAATTCAGTTCGTCGTCCCAGATATTTCAATAAAGGAAACTGCATAGCAGTGAACAGGAATTTATTTTTTTCGGAATGCTTTATTGTGAAATCAACTTCTGAAGAAATTCTTAAGGATGTTTCTTGAGAACGCTTAAGAAATACATTAAATATAAAATTACTTCCTTCCACTTTATTTTTCCATTTAAAATAAAAAAAAAAAAACTTTGTTGTCTAGTATCGTCACTAAAATAAAAATTAGGTAATAGAGTCAGTAATTGACCGGTTGTTTTGAAACGTTTACCCGATTTGGATTTTTTTAAAATAAATGTTTCACTCTGACGAAGTTATCGTATTAACGATATTAGTCCCCACAGTAGGTATATTAAAAAACTACCGCAGATAAAAAACTTATTTTATTACTTCTTCAAACCTTGCAAATAAATGTAAAAGCCCCGAAAAAGGGCGTTAATAAATACACTTCGTGGCTTCATTTTTAATTAAATGAAAACAAATGGCCTTGTGAAAACACCACTATATTAAATAAATATTTATAAAGTGGCATTTTTACAAAGTTATTTGTTTTCATTTAGTTAATTTATTATTTTTCAAAACAGGTAAGAGCAAAGTGATGACAAACTGTTGGCTTAACGAAAAATGAATTCATTTTTCGTAGTTTGAAACATACTATGACATAAAAGGAGAAACTAAACAGTTTTATGAAGTCAAAATAAAGCTATTTACTTTTTGTAGGTACGCACTGTAAATACATAGTCAGAATATATTGTTACGTAAATATTTAAAAAAAATGCACTCAATGTTAGTGAAATCAAAAATTTTAATATACGTTCGTTTCTGGATTTTATAAAGTATGATATTTTTTTAATTAGCATTTTTGTACAGAAATATTTTTCGACTGACAACTTTCTTTAAATTTAAATAACCCGCCATAAGTACCCAATTAAAAACAAAAATTAAACATTGAAAAGCTGTTAACTTTCTTTGCCGTTCTTTCACAACTCCAAGGTTTCATTAATCAGGATTTTAAAATTTCTTGTTTTACCACTTATTAAAAGTTGAAAAGTCAAAGAGTTGAAATGTCGCCATAACAGATGAAAAAATAATTGACTTCACGAAACAGAATTCCTGTGTTTGGAGTTTGAGAGGGATCCAAACGCAACAAGTAAAAATGAAAGCACGTTTTTTAAATGTATTGTAATTTTTATGGATCGTATAATTTATTAAAAAAAAGTTAAGTTTAACGATTTTAGTCAAGTAAAAAAAATAATGAAACACTAATAATTTGACAATTTCTTCAGAATGTATAAAAGACACTTATGCATTTGCTTACCTTGAGGGGTGTCAGGAAGGCTTCTGTGGTGGCTCTTTTCGATTCACGGGATCAGGGATAACTTCACTGTGGTAGTTTAGATTCAACAGGACTAAGGCTCGCTGGCCGCCCGCTTATATAGGGGCGCTGGGCGAGGGCGGGGGGAAGGGGTGTGGCGGAGGGAGTGGCGGTGGGCGGGCCGCGGGGGCGGGGCGGCAAGGGCGGTAGGAGCTAGGGCGGGGATCCCGCTGCTGATGGTGACCAGCATCAATGTTATTGCAGCCGGCAATATCCTTTGATGATGATGTACTGTAATAATTAGGTTTTATTGCTAATTGACTGCTTTTGGGAATCATTTACTAAGAAAAACATGATTTTTTTTTATTGATTACGTTCCCAATGTTCCGTAGGCATTTCTCCTATTTTATAAACATATCATTATGAACTAACTTATATTCAATTTAATAATTTCGGTATATAACTACGTTTGAAACGATTTATGTTTTATTGGTATTGTATGGACATACGTAATAGGTACTTTAACTACACGTTTAACTCTACTGTCTACGTCTAAGAAATAAATATATTGAAAACTTATTAACAAAAGAAAATATACGTAACGCCTTCGGTAATTAACATTGATATGTTATTTATTTGGAATTTCACGCCCGGCTGGGCTATTGCATGCATTTTTTTAAAAACAAAGAACATCTAAATCTAAATGTGCATAACAAAATCAAAATCAAAATCGAAATCGAAATCGAAATCGAAATCGAAATCGAAATCGAAATCGAAATCGAAATCGAAATCGAAATCGAAATCGAAATCGAAATCGAAATCGAAATCGAAATCGAAATCGAAATCGAAATCGAAATCGAAATCGAAATCGAAATCGAAATCGAAATCGAAATCGAAATCGAAATCGAAATCGAAATCGAAATCGAAATCGAAATCGAAATCGAAATCGAAATCGAAATCTAAATCGAAATCGAAATCGAAATCGAAATCGAAATCGAAATCGAAATCGAAATCGAAATCGAAATCGAAATCGAAATCGAAATCGAAATCGAAATCGAAATCGAAATCGAAATCGAAATCGAAATCGAAATCGAAATCGAAATCGAAATCGAAATCGAAATCTAAATCGAAATCGAAATCGAATCGAAATCGAAATCGAAATCGAAATCGAAATCGAAATCGAAATCGAAATCGAAATCGAAATCGAAATCGAAATCGAAATCGAAATCGAAATCGAAATCGAAATCGAAATCGAAATCGAAATCGAAATTGAAATCGAGAGTTAGATCGAGATCGTGATCGAGATCGAGATCGTGATTGAGATCGAGATCGAGATCTAAATCGAAATCGAAATCGAAATCGAAATCGAAATCGAAATCGAGAGTTAGATCGAGATCGTGATCGAGATCGAGATCGAGATCGTGATCGAGATCGAGATCGAGATCGAGATCGAAATCGAAATCGAAATCGAAATCGAAATCAAAATCAAAATCAAAATCAAAAACAAAATACTCCTCCATGCAAGATGGAAAAACTGTAGACTGGGAAAAGTGCAATACATGTGAAATAATTCGAAGGAGAACTATGCAGTTGCAATTATTAAATTTGTGGTTCTTCTTTCTGATATAAATTCTACTATGACTTGTTTATATTTAGTGAATGATGTGTTAAATATATCAACAACATATTATTATAGTCATTACCCAAATTTTGTATACGGCGAACGGGGGTATACGTATACAATTGTGATTCTGTGTTGGAGATGTCACAATAGAATTGTAGATAGTGTCTCGATGTTGAATTGCGAGGTATATGGAAAGAAATCAAGTATAACAGTTCTGGGCTGTCAATTATTGAATTTATGATTTTATGTAAACACGTTAAGTCATATACTATTCTACGTTCGGATAATTTTAATAAATTAAGTTGACAAAGTAGATAATCATAGTTGATACGTTCCCTTGTAATACGCATTCTGAAAATAATATATCTTAAGAATTTATTTTGAATTCTTTCTATCGTGAGTGAATGACTAGCATAACTAGGTGCCCATACTGTCGAGTTGTACTCGATTTGACTCCTAACCAATGACATGTACAATTTTTTAATGGTTTGAATATTTTTAAATTGGCTGCAAATTCTTATTACAAAACTCAACATTTTCAAAGCTTTATTTGATGTAATTTCAATATGATTTATAAATTTCACTTTTTGATCAAAGTTTACACCTAAATCAATAACCTCGGTTACAGTTGTTAGTACTACATCATTAATGGAGTATTCATAAATTATTGGATTTTTTATTTTATGAAATCTCATAATAAGACATTTACTTAAATTTAGTTGTAGATGGTTCTCTTGACACCAAACAATAAGTTTAAACAAGTTACAATTATTATAAGCAATAATTATTAGCCTGAAACACTCATCAACATTGAAAAAATCTCCCGAGAAAATATAAATGCCGCCGACGGGACTTGAACCCGCGTCCTTCTGATATCCGGTCAACTCTTATGTAATAAGCAGTATTTGTTGAATGAAACACTGGTATATATTGAATTATTTGGCGGGTGGGAGATAAGCCGACGTAGCTCAGTTGGTAGAGTAGTTGACCGGATATCAGAAGGACGAGGGTTCAAGTCCCGTCGGCAGCATTTATCTTTTCTCGGGAGATTTTTTCAATGTTGATGAGTGTTTCAGGCTAATAATTATTGCTTATAATAATTGTAACCCTTTGTGCTATGCATAAAAATCTTGCCTTAAACATTAGTTTACCAATTACAAATAATAATTAATATTTGACAAGTTAAAGTATTTCACCAAAAAATTTAGACATAATTTGTCTCGACGCCATCTAGCGGGAGAGTTAGCACTTATAACGCCTTTCTCACAAAAAATAAAGTTGGTTGTTTTCAGGTGAAAAATGTAATAAGCAGTAATTGTTGAATGAAACACTGGTATATATTGAATTATTTGGCGAGTGGGAGATAAGCCGACGTAGCTCAGTTGGTAGAGTAGTTGACCGGATATCAGAAGGACGCGGGTTCAAGTCCCGTCGGCGACATTTATCTTTTCTCGGGAGATTTTTTCAATGTTGATGAGTGTTTCAGGCTAATAACTATTGCTTATAATAATTGTAACCCTTTGTGCTATGCATAAAATTTTTTCTTAAACATTAGTTTACCAATTACAAATAATATTTAAATAAGTTATTAGACAATGTGTGACAGTCATTAATATTTTTTATAGCTTTATATATTTTCATATCGTCTGCAAACATAAGGACTTGGATATCGTTGAAAATAGAAAGAACATCATTCACAAATATCAAAAATAAAATTGGTCACAATTTTGACCCTTGTGGAACGCCGCTGGTAGCGATAAATATATATGAAGTAAAGCCGTCAATTTCAACGGCTAATTTCCTGTTACTTAAATAACTTTTAAACCACTCGTATAAATACCCCACTATTCCTAATTTGTGAAGTTTTTTTAACAAGAGCTCATGATTAACTCTGTCGAAATGGATTCGGATATATTATAAAACTGGTGTTGATATTTCTGTCGAGCCGGTAGACCTGATGAAAGGGTAGACCGAGTTCCGCTGAGTGGATCGACGGTTCTAGCCAGGTTTCCGTAAGAGCGATGACATCATGTGAAATAATTGGGGCATTTATCCTAAATTCATTCAGCTTTGTCCTTAGGCCTCTGACGTTCTGGTAGTAGAGTCTTCTCGATGACGGCTTAAGATGGAGCCATACTAAATAATGCAAAATCATACAAAATCGTATGTTTTTGTTTTGAAAATTTGACCGCTTAGAAGTATTATAGATGCTTCAATTAAATACTGCGTGTACAACATACCTTGGCCCTTAAAAATATCGGTCATTCTTTTAATAAGTCTTTTAATAAGCTTAGAAAAAAATAAAGTATTGGGTCTATAAAAAACATTTTCAACTGAAAACTCTCCTACCTATTAACACTTTTTCGGATATGGTTTTATTGAATAATGTGGCAAATTCAGTTTCTTATATAATTATCGCAAAAAAAATTGAAATTTACGCCCGAACCTCACAAAATAAAATATAATATGCATTTTCGCGTTGGTATTTTTGACAACACGGCGACAATACGGCAGTCGACGAATTTGTTATATCAAAGTGAACCTTATACCGTCCACCGAAGAACGACTGGCAGCCGCCCCATTTTTTCGTCATTACTCCTCCGGACGGAGCGGAGAAACAACGTGTTAGGGTTAACGTGTTTCGTGAAATCAATTTTAAATTTCCGTTTTATTACAATTAACAATGCATACAAAAGGAATTAATGTTTTTTACAGGCCTTTACGAAATCAACATGTAAAAAAAAATTCTCAAATATCTTTTCCAACCTTTCCAAAAGCTTTTTCTCAAGTATTTTTAAACTCCTCCCATTAAAGGGCGTGAATTCCGATTTCGATTTTTTCTTGTACTAGTGGATCGCCTTAACGAGTTTTTGGGGAGTGAATTAACTATTTTGGGTGTTGAATTTATGTATTTTATAGTTAAATTTGTTTCACCATTGTTTTGTCTATTTTCTAACTCATTTCACAAGCTTGTAATTTGTTGACGTTGCAGAACGGTTAGGTCGTGTTTTATTTTAATAGTATTTTTATCCAGAGGTATAGTTTTTTTCTGTAGTATAAGTTTGGCTTGGTTCGAATCTGGTACTACAATCTTGATAGCGCGGGTTTTTTCAGCATTTTTTCATCCTAACCTATACATTTGTAGGTGGGTGGTGTCAATGTTGTAAACTTTTTGGAGTATACTGGAAACTTGATTGCGATCTTCGTTTATGCAGTCCGATTGTAATGTTGCTGTGCTCTCAGGAACGTTGAACATTATAATATTATACAAGCAACCCCCGACACAAAAAAGAGCTGATGATCTTGAAACGCCTGAACAGATTTTCATGAATTGTAGCTAAGAATCATTTTTACCACGTCAGCTCTCGAACAAAAAAAACCGCGTCATAATCGGTCCATTCGTTTAGGAGCTACAATGCCACAGAAAGATACATAGACAGACATGCACATAGACAGACAGACACACAGAAAGTCAAACTTATAACACCACTCATTGCGTCGCCGGGGGTTAAAAAGTAATATTAACATTTAATTTTTTATCGTTGAAGAAGGCACCATTATTTCCGAAACTAGTAGGCGAAGATTAATTTCGACAGTTGGGTTATTTAAAAAAAATTACACACATTAACTGATTAGCTTTAAACGCTAATCCTTCGCGGTGATATGACCGGATTGGATGGTTTCTAAAGCGCCGGCTTTGTGAAAAATCACCCAAGCAATATTTATAACGTCTTTTTTCATAATTAAATATTTAAAAAAGACAAACATTCCCGGGTTACGAATAACCTCGCAAAATTTGAAAATCTTTTTCTACCATCACATTAAACGGAAAACGTTGCTTGAATCGTGATGGAGGACGTAACCAGCTGAGTAATTGAATTCATCATGCAAGGGTGAGGCTCAGACGCGATGCCACCTCAGCCACTGACCTGTCTAGTATTATTTATTTTATTACTTTATATGTGTTATTATTTCCCCTTTTCCAGTTAGTAAGTAAGTAAGAACATGTACTCGTAAATCACGGTTTAAAAATTATTTTTCTGAAGAACCATTAATGCGATGAACCGGATATCTAGAAAGTATCTTCATAATGATAAAATGTTTCGTGAATTTTTTAAAGTATTTAAAGTATAAGTTTACACATAAGTTCAAAAGATTTTTTTAGGTAAAATCTATTCGGATAAATTTTTAAATTTATTCGGAAGAAGAATTTGGTCTTAACCCCTACAAATTATGTCTAAAATGTAACGTAGGACTGTATAATTTTATATTCACAAATAAAATGTTCACAATTAAAACACAACTTTAACTAGTGGTTCAGTGAACAGTATGCTTTGCTTTCAAAGTGTACGTAAATAGTACGTTAATAATTTTCTCTTATTTTAATCCTGTGGTCGAGGGGTTAGGCTCTCGACTAGAGATCCGGAGGTCGCGGGTTCAAATCCCGGGGTGAAAATCAATTTTATTTCACTGATTTGTACTATTTCACAATTTAATCATAATATAAGGTATATTTGCGGCACTTCCCAGAGTGGAAAATACTGCCGTGGTGTAAGACCACCATTCAGAATTGAAACGTTGTTTAGCCATGTTTGGTGACTAGATCTGAAAAGCCAAGCATTTCCTCACCTTCTTCCCTATTTCCTTCCCCTTCGCTCTACCTTCAGCCTTAAAGCATACCCCAATTGGGGACGCCGTAGTCTCGATAATATAACTGGCTCCAGGCGGTTGGGAACAGTTGGATTCTTGTGCAGTACTCACATAAAAAAATCCTAAAATCATAAGATTTGTATGTGAGTACTTAAATACCTGTCTATTTAATTATAAACCATAAACATGATACGTAAAATTTAGAAAATTTTCAAATGAGAAATTACACAATTTTCAAAGAAACGTTAATTTCTCAATAACAATTATTTTTTATAAGTTTCTTTTCGCAGGTAAGAATCATAATATTGAAAAGCAAATTGAATAAGGTAATCCAAATAAACAAGACGAAATCAGATTTGAACAAAGGAATCTTAGAACGTATCCGGATTACGCGATTCTTGCTGCGTTTTACGCGCGAGTAAGAAATATGTATGTGAGCGCCTACAATCTACATGCTGCATTTTCCTGGCTTGTTAGGCCTAAACCTCCTAGATCACAATGCCGGAACACTCATTCAAATCAGCCTCCTAAATTTTATGGGATCCCACAAAAATTCTCATTTTACATTATTTTTTCGATTTATTCTTATTTATTAAATTATTTAAAAATATTTTAGTTATTTAAAAAAAAAATTTAGGAGGTTTTCATACAAGTTAGAAGGCTGATTGCATTCAGTGTCCCGGTCTTGTGATCTAGGAGGTTTTGGTTAGGCGCGAGTGTGGACTGCGGACCGAATCGTCAGTATTCAACATCGGCAGTTGTTTTGTGGCTTGCCCACCGTCGCGGCGTCACACAGTTAGTAATTTGAGGTATCTAGCTCGACTTTTTTTATGAAACTCTAAGTTTCTATCTAGATTTAATTTAAATTTAATTGGGTACCTAAATACCTAATCTTTTTAGAAATTGAAAAAAAAAGAACACTTTAGCTGCTTGCGACGTCATGGCAACATCGCAAAAACTTACTATGTCGAAACGCGAACGAGTAATTTTATGCAGTCGAATTTTCGCGGGTGTACGTGTGCACGTCATCGTGATAATTCAACAATAACTACCGCGTTTTTCTGAATCTTTATGATGGAATCTAGGAAATCAGGGGATTATTATAAATATTCAACTTGTGTTTTAGTGTGATAAAAAATATTGAAGTAACCATTTTTCAAATCGTTTTTTTCTTCAAGTTTAAAATTCATCGAGACTTTTAAAAATGTATCAGAATTAGTGATGCATCGAATACGAATACGAATATTCGTATTCGCCGAATAGTAGATATTTACCGAATATTCGTATTCAGCGAATAAATATTTACGAATACGAATACAATAAAAGAAACTTTTGTATGCATCCCCGTTAGATTATACCGTTTGTCACGCACCTCTGTATCCAAATGCAATAGCCGCAACGACAAATACGTAAAATAAACAACAAACACAACGCCAAAATTCTTCAAATATGTCTATTATAAAATTATTATCTAAAATTTATTACTCTTATTTTTACAGGAACTTCGATCATTAAAAACGAGATTGATGCTTATCTAAAGCTCACAAATTTATCGCCGTCTGCTGATTCATTGCTCTTCTGGCGAGACGATATACATTTCCCACGACAGAAAAAACTTTTTTTAAAAAATATATTTTTCATCGAAGCCACGAACAGTCGCCTCGGAGAGGCTTTTTTCAACGGCTGGCAACATCCAAACTGAAAAAGAAATCGCTTGTCACCAGGGAATCTACAGATGTTGTGTTTTCTCAATAAAAAATTGACAGTTGTAAATTATGAGTATAATAAAACAAACAGAAAAAAGTCAGGAGAGTGATTTATTACTCTGCCAAGTTATTCGTATTCGTATTCGCCAGATAGTAGGTTTGATATTCGTATTCGTAAAAGTAGTATTCGTTGCATCACTAATCCGAATGTATCCGGGAAAATTTTACGTTTTCGGTATTTAATGGACATTAATGTGTCAAATTAACTTTGATTCTGTGAAATATTCAGGGTTTTTCTTTAATAACTTATTATTTTTTCAGCACCATGACGATTTTTGATGAATGCAAATTTCATAACGCCAGCGCTTACTATTATATATAGAAAAGCTAAAATTCAATGTTCTGTAGAAATTTTGGGTCAATCTATCGATTACTTTCCGAGATTTGCCAACGCAAACATACGAAACCTAATTTTTTTAAATATATAGATTGCTGTATATATTAAAACGATTGATCCAGGTTGAATCGCCTAAATTATTTTTTTTTAACAATTTGTTAATATAATGATAATGTATATTGTCCCAAAAACTTACTATAATAAAAAAATCGAGCTAGATACCTGAAATTACTAACTGTGCGTCGTGTCGACATAAACAAAGAAAAAATAGACAATATAAAATGCTTTCAATTCTCACTGATAGAGCTATTATAAGTATCTTTCTTTAATTTTACTTTATTTCAAAAGTTGAGGGAGCAAGAAACCAAATCCTCTAATTACCCTGGATGTCAATAAGATTATTCGATAAATTGCTCAAAAAAGTTGGGGAAGAATAATTTACCATTTATTTCATATTGCCCTAATCTTTTCTACCTCATCAATGAATAATTCCATGTCAAAATTGTCATTCCAAAAAATATGTAGATATATTGCGTTTTAAAGTGCTTTAGCACCGGAGACCTCCACATTAGTTGATTATTGCACGTGTAATGGAGGCAACAACAATTGGGTCCAGAATACCTCGATTTAGGCATAAAACGCGCGATATAACGGGTATCATCATTACATAGTATAAAATGAAGTCGCTCAAAATGTATGTGCGCTTAGATCTTTTAAACTACGCAACGGATTTCCATGCGGTTTTCACCAATAGATAGAGTGATTCAAGAGGGAGGTTTATATGTATTCAGCATGCTTATTATAGTAGATAAAAGCCGATAAATTCAAATATTCAATTCAGGCGGCGGGCAGCGGGCAGCTGGCAAGCGGGTGGTGTGGATTCTAAAAAGGTTGGATAATGGCGTTGTGTTTCGTTCGCCACAGCAACGTGTGGCCGGGTCTGTTAGTAATTTATAAATTTTAGTTGATCGACTTTTATTGAAAGACTAAAATTGTTTGAAAAAAATTATTCAACTTTATTGAAAGAAGTCACACTTGCCAAAATGCTTTCAGGTGTCGAGTTGATCAACTAAAAATAGAAACGTCTGAACAGCTCTGAACCGCTAACAACGAGAATTCGGAGTGATAATTTGCGTGCGTGTGTCTGTACGGCTTGTTTGTGCAGCTAGTACCTCGCAATCGTGCGAGATAAAACGCGCTATTCCAAACTCCCCTAACAAAGTATATCGGTAAGCATTGATAGTAGACGCATACTACTTTTGGTCAAGGAAACTTCAGATATCTTGCAACAAGACTTTATAACTTTCTTCCAAATAGAGTAAAAAAAATGTAATTCACAAAAAAATTAAAAAATAACATAAAAATTTGGATAAATAATAATGATAATTACCCAAATTCGAAATTAATCCAATCTACGGATTGTTATTATTCAAAATTATTATTAATGAAACCAATCGATTGTATGATTATATTTTTATATAAGTTTGGGTATATTAATAAGTAATATAAATTGACTTAAAAATTACTGCCTCAAAACAGGCTAGCCTAGTGAGGTGGATTACGAAAAACCTTAATTTATAATTATTTTCTATTCTTTAAGAACCTACTGTTCATATAGGGTGTCCCAAAAAAATTAAATTTTGTGGATCAATTTTAAAAAAAGTAATGGTTCCATTGAAAAAAAGTTTATTAAATATTAAAATACACAATTTGGGAATTTATTTCTTAAAAATAATATCGTCCAAATGTAAACCCTCGCGTTCGCAGCATTCATTGAATAGAATAGTTAAATTTCCTATGACACGTCATAGGAAATTTAACTATCGTACGTCATGACGGCTCGGCAGGTAGGCTCCGTGATGGCTGCCATTTCGTGACGGATATTTTCTTTTAATTGTGACAGGGAAGTCAGATTATCGGCGTACAATTTAGATAACCACACAGGAAAACGTCCATAGGGGTTAAATCAGGACTACAAGGAGGCCAATTTATGTCACCTCTCCTGGAGATCAATTTGCCAGGGAAAAATTTACAAACTCGTGGCAGAGACGTATTGATTGTATGTGATGTTTCTCCGTTTTGCTGGCACAATGTTTTTTGGTTAGATCTACGCCCATTTCAAGCACAGGGGCGTCACGAAAAGATCGATAAAGGTTTTCTACCGTTCTCGATGACCTTGGTCTACCGGATTTTGGTTTTGCCAGCGTTGTACCGATCTCTTAAAACCCATTTTCGAATGAAAGGAATGCTTGGCGCACCATTTAAGTGACGAAAACCTTGAATATTGCAGAAGATTCTACGCGCTACAGTCGCCGAATTACCATTTTTGTAAAACTCACGTATGCAAAACGCGCGGTCGCCTCTCGAGAAATGCTCCATAGTGACTGAATTCCCAAGAATTAGGCTATTGATTGACGTACCCCCACCTCCCTTGGAAAAGTTGCGTTCACTCAGTAAACAAAACAAATATAAACTTTATTTTGGGACACCCTGTATTATTTTCTGTTGTTAACCTTTTGTACTTATTTGATGTAAATCATTATTAAATATATTAAATTACAATGATTTATATAATATATTAAATAAATTATATAAATCATTGTAAACATTAACACTAAACATGTACCTTTTATTTAGTTATAAATCTTGTAAATTTTGTTTAATAAAGATATGTTATTATTATAACTTTCGGTAAATTCTCATCGTTCACTAGCATGAATGCAGATTGCCAACGAATAAGTAACAGTTCAGAATATCAATACTTATTGATCGAACATGCTAGGGGGTCTGGATAGGCTCTTAGTTAAAGTTACCCATCTAATCAAAGGCTCGCTTGAAAAATAAAGTGGATGTAGAAGATTTTCGAAGACGAATGCAGAAAGCACAAATATAATTTACAGCCAGACGAAATGCAGAATGGTTGAGTTAAGACAGAGCTTAGCTAAGCTCGCTCAAAGGAAATTCATTAAACGGTTCACAACGGTTTCTATAATAAATTATCTAACTAACAGTGGGTACTTTCTTTTGGTTTCACAACTTTATTAATATTTTTGCCGCTAACTAGCTTTTGCTTAGACACATGATTCATAAACACTGTTATCTGATTTAGGTACTGGTTAAAATTAAGCTCTCATTAGCTAAACTTAAACCCAGCCAGCATAAAAATTGTTACGTTTGAAAATTATTTATTATATTACCAAACAAATTATTTGTATTTGTTGCCAACGAAAAAAGTAAACAGACCACTGAAAAAAAATCAATTCCAGACAATATCTTACTTTTAATATACATAAATAAGTACTGCATCTTGTAGATTTCCTGCACATTTTGCGCAGTGCACAAACCGCAGATTGTCATTTGTGTCTGACATTAATGCCACTCTTTAAATAAAGTTTTTGAGGCGTGCTTGTGACAAGTTCCACGACAGCTTATTTACGGATTTCTTAATATTATTATGAACCTGTTTTTACTTCCGTAAGTCTGGGAAAACAGATGCAGATCCGAGATGTTACATTGCACCTACTATTGACTGATGTAAGAGTTAGCCTGAGACTTATCCACGTGTATTGTAAACCTTGTTCAACAAATAAAAATATTAAAACTTTCGCTAGAAAGATAATTAAGTGAATTGACTTTCATTACAAATAAAGGACAAGATTTGTTTGAGATATGTTCTGCTTTTAATTAAACTTAAGTAATATAAGACAACTGTTAATCTGAAGAATCTGAAATTCTCTGTTCTGGCGTCATGAAATGTATCTGAACTTTTCCTAGATCACCTACTTTCCACAAATCTTTCATCTGTACAATAAAAAAAATGTTTTTACTGGAATAGTGTTAAACTCATGCAGAATCGATAATAAATAATGGCAATTTAATTTGGTAGGCGGGTTTGGGTACCGCCGCCCTGGGAACCATTTATTGGATGACCAACACCTCTGCCACAGGTTACCCCAAGTGGTTCGCTACGTTTGGTGACTTAGCAGGGGTGCCCAGGTTCATGGGGTAATGTTTGTCTGGGTCTTGATGGCGGATGCGTCGGCCCACCTTCTGCGTGGCAGGCCGGATTGGGAGATGCTGGTTGAGGGAGACCCTTTACAACCGGTTACCGTTGTCCGGGCCGCTCGGTAGTACAGGGGCCCGACCCTCAGGCTCACGACTGAGGGTGGGCTGCCCCATCAACGAGTGCAAAAACCCCACCGCTGCTGTTGTGCCGGTTCGTGACCGGAGGGGACCCAGCAGTTGCGTTTGGGGCGCATTGGGCGACCTCTCCAGCCGGACTCTCCCAGCCCATCGCCTTGCACCGCAGTGGGTGGGTTGGATTCATACGTCCGTCACTCCTGGACACTCCGATCCCCAGCTTCCTACCCACCCCTTATACCTTTTCCTTTCCAGATCTTCATTTCTCCTCTTCAAAACAAAAAACTTAACTCAATCATGAACTCACAAAAAAACATAAATAACATCTTTACAACGGCGAGAAGCAGGAGTCCCCGGTGCAGGCCAAAACTGTTGGTGAACTTCACCAACATTCGCGGCCTGCACAAAAATCTAAATTCAGTCCACCACCACCTTGTTTCCCAACGTCCCAACCTTCTCTTCCTTTCCGAAACGCAGATAGCTGAGCCTACAGACGCCTCCTATCTGGATTGCCCGGGTTTCACCCTCATGGGCAAATTCAGACCCAAAGGAGGTGTATGTCTCTTCAGCCGAGCTGACGTCAACTGTGTGCGACTGTTGAATCTGGAGAACTCCAAATTCGACGTAATGTGGGTGCGCGTCAATCTTGCCAGTACGGTAAGGTTTTACGCGTGTTTATACCGCTCACCGAACATTAGCGTTTCAGATACATCCGAACTCTTCAAACATCTAAGTAATACTGTTGATGACCTCTTGCCCCGCTTCCCTACAGCAGAGTTTGTGGTCCTGGGGGACTTCAATGTTCATAACGAACCTTGGTTAAAGTTCTCAGGACCAACGGACTCAGCTGGACGAGAGGCGGAATCCTTTGCCCTCTGCTACGGACTGGAGCAAATGGTTCAGGAGCCTACAAAGGTTCCTGATGTCCAGACTCACCGCTCCAATCTGCTAGATCTGTTTCTAACCACTGTGCCACACGGCTACAAGATTGAAGTCACAGCGCCTCTAGGATCGTCCGACCACTGCCTGGTGACAACATCAATCCCCGTAACCTTCAGACCGCCAAATGAGCGGCTGAAGAGAAAAGTGTGGCACTATAGATCAGCAGATTGGTTTGGTCTGCGGGCTCATTTCAATGCCTTCCCGTGGTCAGCTGTCTGTTTTCAGACTTCGGATCTCTCAAGATGTGCCCAGGAAATTGGTGAAGTCATCACATCCGCGATGGATGGCTTCATCCAATCCACTGTGAAAGAAACTGGTGTGGGCTCAAAGCCGTGGTTCAGTCGACAATGCTCCGAAGCAGTGCGACGAAAAAACGCGGCTTACCGAGCATACAACACATCTCGAACGTCTGAAAGCAGAACAGTATATAACAAAATGGCAAAGGAATGCAGGAGGATCATTAACAGGTCAAAATTCGAGCACGACCTGCAGATCAGCAGTAAGCTGGCTGCCTGCCCGCACGGCAGCAGAGCGTTCTGGTCGCTTGCGGGCTCAATAGGTCGCAATTTCTGCAAATCCAGTCTGCCACCTCTCACCAGACCTGATGGCTCTCTAGCAAATACCGCCGCCGAAAAGGCTAACTTATTAGGCAAAATGTTCGCGGAAAACTCGACCCTCGATGATCAAGGTGCTACCCCGCCGTCGGTTCCTCATTGCAGTTTTCGTATGAAAAAGCTGAGGATCCGGCATCGGGATGTACTCCAAGTCTTACGAGGGCTTGATGTTAATAAAGCTAGCGGGCCTGACGGAATACCTGCCCTGGTATTGCAGAGGTGCGCTGTAGAAATAGCTCCAATTTTGACGAAGCTTTTCAAAATGTCCCTGAAGACTGGCTCTGTGCCCTCTGGTTGGAAAAAAGCGATCATTCACCCTATTCCAAAGAAGGGTGACCGCTCCAACCCAGCCAACTACCGCCCCATAGCGATCACATCTGTTCTGTCAAAAGTGATGGAACGTGTGATCAATGACAAACTGCTCACATACCTCGAGAAGAACAAAATTATTAACGACCGTCAATACGGATTCCGGCGGAACCGCTCGTGCGGTGATCTTCTCGCGTATGTGACGCATGTTTGGGGACGGTGCCTGGAATGTTTTGGTGAGACCCAAACGGTTTCACTGGACATTTCCAAGGCCTTTGACCGGGTTTGGCATCGAGCGCTTGTCAACAAACTGCGTTCTTACGGACTTCCCGCATCCTTGTGTGCGTGGATTGCCGACTTTTTGAGGGGGAGGTCGATTCAGGCGGTTGCTGACGGTTTCACCTCTTCCTCGCATTCGATAAATGCTGGCGTCCCACAGGGATCGGTTCTGTCTCCGACTTTGTTTCTGTTGCACATCAACGACCTCTTGTCATGTGCACCGATTCATTGTTACGCGGATGACAGTACAGTCCATGATAGCTTTTTGTTTGACAAGCCTCCAAAGGGCACACAAACCCCAATAGCTCGGAGGGCTTTGAAGCAGAGAATGGACGGTTACCTCGAGAGTGTTTTCTCTTGGGGTAAGAATAACCTCGTCGAATTTAATGTTTCAAAGACCCAATCATGTCTGATAACGTCTAAAAGGGATCGAAATGATAATCTAGTGTCCTTCAACGGAAGCATTCTCCCGAACAGGACCTCCATTGATATGCTTGGTGTAACTCTTAGTGACCAGCTCAGGTATGGGGGCTCCATCGAAACCAGAGTTAAGTTAGCCTCTCAGAAACTGGGCGTACTGTACAGGGCCCGCAGATACTTTAATAGTACTCAACTGTTAACCCTGTACAAATCGCAAGTGCGCCCCACGGTTGAATTTGGCAGCCACCTCTGGTCTGGAGCTCCAAAATACCTAAAAAAAACCCTTGACTCTGTGCAGAAACGGGCGGTCCGTTTGATAGATTCTCCCATCTTAACAGACGGATTGCAATCTTTAGAGCATAGGCGTCAGGTGGGAATGTTGTCCTTGTTCTACCGGTATTACAATGGAAGATGCTCCGAGGAACTAGCGTCATTGATCCCCTCGGCACCGGTGCATAGTCGGGAAACACGCCAAACACGCGCCCAACATTTGTACACAGTTGATATTAGTCACATGAGAACGGGTCGTTTTTACGATTCGTTCTTGAGTTCAACAGCTCGGCTGTGGAACGATTTACCGGCCTCTGTGTTTCCTCCCTCCTACAACATGAGTCTCTTCAAGACCCATGTTAACTCCTTCCTTTCCTCAAAAAGACCCTCCACACAGCATCCTCAAAGATGACATAGGCCCTGAGGGAAATTATTTTCCTCAGGGCCTCCTGTGTGGAGTTAATGTAAAAAAAAAAAAAAAAAAAATCATTAAAAAACTATTTAGAGAATTTGTATGACGATATCATTTCTTCTATTTTTTAATGCTATTACTTGTTACAGTTTCATACACGGGAAAAGTGATTTGACATTATAAATACAACATTCTCTAAGTATGACACTAAAATTTCTTAAACTAGCTAGCAATCTGGAAGGCGGGCATAGGTACCGCCGCCCCGTTAACCATTTATGGGATAACCAACACCCTTGCCACAGGTCACCCCAATTGGTTCGCTACGATTGATGACTTAGTAGGGGGCTCGGGATCGTAGGGTGAGGTTTGCATAGGTCTTGGTAGCGAATGAATTGTCCACCTACTGCGTGGTGGGCCAGCTAGGGAGACTGGTTGAGGGCGACCTAACCTAGACCAGTGGGAGGGATGGATTCATACGTTCGTCACTCCTGGACATATTAAAACCCAGATTTCTACCCACCTCACATTCCTTTTTCCTTCCCAGAATTTCCTTTCTAAAAATACCCTCCATACAGCATTCCCAAAGATGACTGTGAGGGATTTTGTTTCCTGTGTGGAGCTAATGGATAAAAAGCTGTGTGATTTACTGACTGTAAGATGATGTACTTTTTTAATTATCTAATCTTAGTTTATTTTTTGTAGATTTTTTCAATATGCATTTTGAAGAGTCTATTATTAGCTGTGTAAAGTAAGATTCACATTTTACGAGAACTCATGGCAGAAGGACGAATAGAACATAAAAAAACACAAGAGTTAACAGCAAGACCGTGTAATATTTTGTAGGACTTTGTGTAACTTTTATTTATTTATTTGACAAAGGTATTTTATATAAATCGTACAAAACTGATATGAATACATTCTGTTTGATTTTGAGAAAGCAGTAATTCAAAGCATCTTTGTTAGTTTAACTTAGAATCTTGGTGTTATGCGTTCTATTCCAAATGCAATGAAAACATATACTTATTGTTAAAGGTTGTTGTGCATAAGAACATAATATCAATGACAGTACAAAACTTCGCGTATGTAAATGAGCGATTTTTTGTTTTGTGCTTTACCAAAAAATATGAAACAATTAAAATTTAGGCCTTACATCGAAATTCCACGCGAAACAATGTTACGCGAAATTAATTAGCAAATGTAGAAAATCCTTTGACGAGGTTCAGAAACAAAATATATTTCTTTTTGTTCATATGAAGCAGTTACTTTGTGATGTGACATTATAATTTAAAATAAAACAATAACTTTGTAAACACCACTTTTATTTTTTATACTTTATGCCGACCGGGTTACACTACAACCGTAGCTTCTTAAGGGCAGTACAATCACTGCTAAAATTAATTTACATGTGTGATATAGATAATACATGATTTAACCAAATGGGCTGGACTCCTCAAGTAACGGAGGAAAGAGGAATAGGTGTAGATGGCTACTTGGCTAATGGATACTTTAATGTTTAGAATATCTACTTCGTTGATCGTTTTAATTTGGGACAGTGAGTTTACGCTTTGTATATATTCAATAACTGGTTGAGTTGTCGCTCCCTTTGTTACATTAATTTTTTGGCGAGGTTTTGTCTGAATATATCAGCACATTTTTTAAGGTTTTCCTTTGCATTTATTTTTACTTCATTTTCGTCTACAATTACCTTGATTGAATGTTTTTGTTTATTGTTATCTATTGCACGGTTAATTGTTTGCCAGATTATTTTTGGATTGTTTTCGGAACTTTTTATTTTTATGTTTGTAATATTCATCTTTAATAATTTTTATTAAACGTGTCAATTTATTTTTATATTTTTTATAATTGAATTCATTTTTTTGTCGTTTGGGATTTTTATTGTTTTTTTGTAAAGTTTACTTCTTTTCTTTGATTGAATTTAATAAACCCGGAGTGATCCATAGTTTCAACTATTTATTTTTATCTAGATTACGATATGGAATTTCTATTTTTGAGTTTTCTACGTGCTTGAATAAAATGTTTTCAAAGTACTTTGAGCATTTTTCAACTTCTTCGCAGTTGATTAAAGATTTCCAATGTTTAGTTTTCATGTTTTCAATTAATTTTTGCAGATTTATTCTTGTGTATGAATTTTTTGATGATTTTTTTTGTATTTTTTTCTTCCTCGTACAAAAAAATACACGTATGATGATCGGTGATGTTATTTTTCCAGACCATGGTTTTTATTTTATGAAGATCTTTTATGTTAATATTAGTCTAAAAATGATCTAGGTAAGATGGTTTCTGAACTTGAATTTCGCGCGTAGGTATTTTCATTAATTCACGATTTAAAGTTGTTTTGGGTCATACAGTTTAAATATTCATGTTTAAGTCTATTGTCTATATTTTTATTAAAATCCCCTGTTATTATGCAAGTTTTGTTTTTGAAATTTGATGTAATATTTCGTATTTGTTCCATAAATAAATAAGCATTCGATTCATGCGTTCTATAGATTGCTAACAAATAATAATTCATTTTATAGTAGTTAAGTTGGATTTTTATGCAATTAGATGAATTTATATTGTGTTCTGAATGTGTAACAATATTATATTTCTTATTAACGAATATCGCAATACCACTATTTTTATTTATTTTTGTGTTTGTTTGCATGTAGATATAATCATTTAAATTATAATGTGGTGAGTCACTGTTTGTCAATGTTTACGTTAACACTATAACGTACGGCTTTACAATAAGATTATTTATATTGAGAATAAATTCTTCTTTATTTTTTTGAAGGCTGCGGATGTTAAGGTGGAGTATTTCTATACCAAAGAATGTATCAGTGATGATTTCGTTGCACTATTTTGCACTTTGAATTCACTGATTTTTTAAGCAGTTGCGTGCTTATGAAGTCATTCATTTTGTCGTAGGTAGATATAAACGTCTAAATATGGTTCGTTGGTCCTTTATTACGAAGGGATGTCATCCGTCTTTATTATGAATATTGGTCTTACACCAGGTCTTGACCAACTCGGCCATTGCGACCTTGGTCTTTTTCATATTTTCGTTTAGATCTATTAGTATTATCTTTTTCTGTGGACTTCATTGATGGATATTATTATTGACAATTATTATTAATTATTTCAACTTTTGAATTCAGAAACGCCAGGGGTCTCAAAAGTTGCGTCTTAGGAATAAAATGAGAACTGCATTTAATTTTGTATTAAAAGGTTTTTTTAAATTTTAAATTAGCCCGCTAAAATGCATTGAATATCAGAAAAAAAAAAACAAAATGATTTTTTTTTGTAAATCATATTAAAAAACTTTTTTTTTCAATAATTTAACCTTTTAATGTGTGTTTGTTATTAAAAAATGCGTATAGCTGACAAAAAAGAAAAAAAATTAAGTTAATGAATACAAGTAATTCGACAAGAATATTGATTTTATCCAGAAAAAGTGTTATTTGCCCCTTTTATATTTTTAGCCAACACATCAAATATATTTAAAAAAAAAAAAAAATTGTTTTTTGTACTAAAAATTAAGTTTGGTACATAATATAAAAACGGACCCTTTGTTTAATTTTTTTCCAAATCACTAAATCTATTTTTTTTTTCAAAACTTCCGGCCATTTTAGCGGGCTAATAGTGAACAAAAAATTATTTTTACCTTTTCGAATAGCTACAAATCATACGCAACTTTTGAGACCCCGAGCGTTTAAAAATAAGGCTATTTTTTTCTCTCTATAGAGAGCGACACAATATAAGGGTATAATCTTCTAAAGTTATAACAATAGAAATTGAATTTTCATTTACACTTTCAGAAATTTTCAATGGGTGTCCCACATAAATAAAATCGGAAATATTTATCGGAGACACTATCTAGGTTACAAACCAATTCTTTAGAACTTTGGGATCATTTAAAAAGGTAGCAGCCAAAAATATCGGAAAATTTAGTCGAAGATAATATTATTTTAGATTTTCACGGCCAAAAGTATTTTTGGGGTGTTATGCCGTATTGCGCTACCTCATCCTTTAGCCAAAACGCATAATTCTGAAATATGAGATCGACAAAAATGTCTTAAAAATAAAAGATCTCAATGACAGGATGGTTATGGAGTTACCAAGACAAGAAATCTTGGGTTCGAGTCCCAGTTGCTACTGTTACATTTTTATTTTTATGTACAAGGTGTCCAAAAAAGGTATAGGTTATTTGATGGTTGAATAAAATAAAAAATATATTATTAATCAAATAGGTATTTTATGTTTTATTTACAGACACTGAACGGGAAATTATTTTGAAAAAATAATGGTGTCTAGATAACGACCCTCACGCTGCTTGCACTCCTCTAACCTTGAGCGAAGATTAGTAAAAACGTGCAAATTATTTTGAAAAAATAATCGTGTGAATGCTCGCCCGTGTCGGTCTCCGTGGAAATACGGACCGATGATGCCTTTAGCAGACATTGCAGCCCAGACTGACCTTTGGGCTTTGGAGTGGTCGCTGATGTTTCTGTTTTGGATTCTCCTTAGCCCAGTATCGACAATTCTGCTTATTAACGTAGCCATTTTAAATGAAAATTGGCTTCGTCGCTAAACAGAAGTTAGAGAACCTCTGTAGCATTTCGTTGGCAAATCTTAGTCGATAAGTGTAATCAGTGTCTTTCAGTCCTTGAACCACTTCGATTTTATAGGCTTTAAGATGTAAGTCCTTCTTCAAAATTAACTGCAAAGACGATTTTTTTGATATTGAGTGCTTGACTTTATTTGCGAATGGATAACGATGGATTTTTGCCAACCTAAGCCCTTACTTCGTCCATCCCTTTTTCATCCGTGTTTTGAATTCACACAGTTGATCCGGTATTTTTGAACATCCGAATCCATTTTCTAATGCTATCGTCACTCGGTGCATTGCGAGAATGATATTCCGCATGATAAAAACGCTCAGCTCTGACTACAGAATCAACGCTTCGGTAATAGGTTCGCACGCAAAAGCACCGTGCGTCCCTGGGTACGAACTCATTGCTACTTAATCTCCATGAAGTAGTTATCGACGCTGTCCATATTCCGCATCCCCACATTGCTCCTTTATGATGTCACAAATAAAACAAAACCCCTCTACCGTTCTTGGACACCCAGTATATGTTTTTTTCAAGTTTTCATTTAGAGTTATTGTTATTATGTATCTTCTTATTAAATATTACAATGTACGTTAAATTTCTTTTTTTAATTAAACCCTTCAAAATACAGGATTATTTAGTCAGTAGTAGGTAAAAATATATCCGCTTTGCAATAAAATCCGAATAAATGGAATATTTGTGAACGTATCAGAAAACAAAAACTGTTTTCGAAAGGCGTTTTCAAAGATTATAATTATGAATAATCACCTAATTTTATTAATATAAAAATTTTGAATGCAAATTTTTAAATTTTTTTAAAAATGGCGTTTTTCCTAAATAAAATTACTGATAACGAAAAATTAAAAACGAACACCTCTGCCATAGATCAGCCCGCGTGGTTCGCAACGTTTGGTGAATTAGCAGGGGTGCCGGGGGTTCATGAGATAAGGTTTGTACCAGTCTTGACGGCGGACGCGTCTGCCCACAAGTTGCATGGCAGGCCAGATCGGAAGAGTATGGTTGAGGGAGTCCCTTTGACTTATCCAGCCGTACTCTTCCGGAACATCACCTTGCACCGAATCTGGAGGTCAGTGTGTCACTCCTGGACACACTGACCTCCAGATTCCTACCCACCCCTAATACCCTTTTCCTTCCCAGCACTTCCTCTCTTTCCTTTCCTACAAAGACCCTCCACACAGCATCCCCAAAGATGACATAGGCCCTGAGGGAAATTATTTTCCTCAGGACCTCCTGTTTGGAGCTATTGTAAAAAAAATATTAAAAAAAAAATTATTTTGTGGTTAATTTTTAGATTGGAAAATAAAGACTGTGGTTTTCTCTTTCCAATACTGTTAAGATCAAATTTCTCACTATGATATTAAAGGAGACACAACGATTTCTATAAGACCTATGTGAGCTGGGACAAATATGGTCTGTGATTAAACGGGAAAGAAATTAAAATCGGCTTTAAACGGTGTTGAATATCGTTCAGCAAAATACCTATATAAAGCAATTTTTTGGATTTTGAAATTTTTTGAATTTTGAAATTTTTTGGAAAAGAAAAGAAAGAAAGAAACTAAAGAAAGAAAATAAATAAACGAAAGAAAAGAAAAAAAAAACAAAGAAAAGAAAGATAAGAAAGAGAAGAAAGAAGAGATAGATTTTTTTTATATGTAAGAAAGAAACAAAAAAAATATTGTAATGATTACGTAAAACCGTGGTTTAAACTTGACTAATAATAAATAGCTCACTTTCAACTAGATAATATTATATCCTAAAAACTAGATGGAAAAAGTTTGCTGGGTTTGTAATGTGGGCTAAAAATATAAAAGACAATATTACGAGTACAGACGAATAGTAATGTAGAACTAATTTCCAATAACGGAAAGTACGGAAAAATCCCAACAGAATTAATGCCGTAAATAATAATGATTGCCTTTAGGAAAAAAGGAGTTCAGAAAGTTTTAAAAGTTTAAATTGATTAACGAGACCTTAAAATATATTTACTACAACGCACAACGCGAAAGGAACATAGGACCGCAGAGCTTTTCTTAATAACAAAGTTTTTGCAAAAATAAACTTTTAGCAAGAATTTTCTAAATCTGGGTATATTTTTGTGTGATTGAATTTTTTTTTTAACATTAGTTCCACACAGGAGGCCCCGAGGAATACAATTTCTCTCGGGGCCTATGTCATCTTTGGGGATGCTGTGTGGAGGGTAATTTTAGGGAAATGAAGGAGAGAAAATTCCGGTAACGAAAAAGCAATGGATCGAGAGAGTGCGGCTGTAGAGATCTAAGTTAGGTCTCCTTCAACCAGTCTCTCTTGATCCGGCCCACCACGCAGTAGACCTAGACACACCTCACCCCCATGATCCCACGCGCCCCTGTTAATCACCAAACGTAGTGAACCACTTGGGGTGACTTATGGCAGTAATGTTGGTTATCTAATAAATGGTTCCTAGAGCGGCGGTACCGATACCCGCCTCCCAAATTAAATAATTAGACAGTTAAATATTTAGTATTAATTTTTTTGTACCAGCCCCTCACATTTTTTTTTCAAAGTTATTTTTTTATGTGAACACTGCACAAGAGTCCAAACGGCTCACAACCATTTGGGGCTATTGAGATTATTTAATGAAAAATGGGCATGAATAATCCTTTCTTAAATAATAATCTAATTAATTATTAGAATTGTCAAAGAATTTATAAATAAAAATGCAAAAATTAGTCATTTTAAATACGTGAAGGATTACGAAAGATTTTTTAAATATTTATATTGA
The DNA here is from genome assembly GCA_917563855.2 of Limnephilus lunatus. Lineage (NCBI taxonomy): Eukaryota > Metazoa > Arthropoda > Insecta > Trichoptera > Limnephilidae > Limnephilus > Limnephilus lunatus. The sequence goes on from OU830592.1 coordinate 52,018,897, forward strand.
GGGATCAGTAGGATATCGGTCCAGTTAGGAGTTCTATCGTGCCGAACCCTCTGATATGAAAATATCTGGAGTCGGTGAATTATTTTCCCATTTGGTCTCTGGTAGATTGACATGTTTTTCTTGTATTATTTTGTATTTATTGTACTTATATAGTGCACTTATTATACTTATATGTGATTGACTAGATGATCATTTGTGGAAAAGTGTGTGGAAGGGTTTAGTTTTTCCTGTGGGGAAGATTGTAAGATATAAAATGTTATCGTATTTTTTTAACACGTAATATGTTCACCCAGCGAAAACAAATATTTGATAATGTCTGATTCTAATAGCTATTACCGAATACATCATGTTATTTTTTCCACATGTTTGTGCCAAAGCCATCGGCTTATCAATAATAATCAGAGTGGCATCGTTATAAATATTTAATCACACGCCACTATATTTTGACTAAGCAATTATGTGGAATGTAATGTCAGCCGAAAGGTCGCCTGTTGCTGCCACAGAAACTCCATAACAATCTCATTACATTTTACTCACTATATAATATTATGGCAATTGCTGGGCGCATATTATTCAATGGGTTTTATTGCGTCTAGGTTCCAAGCTGTCGAAATGAGTTTTTTGAGAGGATTTTCTTTATATGTTTATAGTTATAGTATAGAAACAAATGTTTTAGCCTCACAATATATCCCAATTAGGAATGCCGTAGTCTCACTACCTCCAGATGATTGAGAGCAGTTGGGGATCTTGGGATAAATTTTTTTTGCGATGTTTACATTAAAAAAAGAGATACATTTCTCGCAACAGAAAAAATCTTTACGGTTTGTGACCCAAAAATCACAAAAATCAGAAACTAGACAATATATCAAGAATTTTGGTGTCAAATGACGAATGTGGGTTCTATGAGTTTTTTTTCTATTTTTTCATTTCGACAGCGCGGCAATTTTGGTGATTTTCTGTTTTCAGTTTGTAAAGAAAATTTTCGACAGTGTTTTTAAGCAGGTGAACAAATATAATTTTATTTCAGTCGAGTGGAATAAAGCATGCTCTTGTTCCGCTAAGTTCAACCCTGTGATGATCTCGCCTTTGGGCCTACGAAATAATTATTTTAAAATTGAGAGATCGATTTAGAAATATATTTAATTTTGTAACATGGAATGGTTTCAGCATACGATTCTCTGTTTCCAATTCTTGGGGGTGATTTATGGGTCCGGACCACTAAATAACCACATGTGTTTGCGAGGCCCAAGTGCATGCGAGCCCCGGCAAAGGCCATTCTTCACAAAACTAAGAAGGAACCCAGAAGAACATTTAGAGGGATTTTTTCAGGATCGTTAACAAAACCAGAGGCGGCCGATGAATATTTGCCCGTGTGGTGATTGATCTTAACGCGTGCAGATTGGATTTACGAAACAATTATCTGGTGAATTTTCTATGGCAGTAGGGAATTGAAAATTAGGCAATAAGGATTGATCGTTGGTGCATTTAAATATACTAGAGCGACGCGCCGATTAGGGGTTAAAATATTTAACATATTTGTCAAAATAAGATTGCAGAATTCGTTAAATAGTGACGCACGCAGAAAGAACGAAAACGTGTACAGACAATGCATATATATTATTATTATATAGCCAATAAAGTTGACGCAAGTAATGAAGACGAGAAATAATTTAAACTACGCCACTGTATTATGCTTTAGAATGTCCAGGGATAATTTATGACTCCGGCGCAGACAAAATTAGTTTACACCAAAAAAATAGGAACATGGTTCCTACACAAAATTCTCTGAAATAATGGTTATAATGTGACATTTTTTGACTATTAAACGTTGATATATGCATATTGGAAGATGTGCTTATCACTTGAGATTTTAAGAGGTGACCAATGCATTGATGGAGCCACACAAGGGGATGGGAACAAGGCAGTCGGGGAAAGAACCTGGGGGCGCGCGGTCGGGATTAAAATCATCGGAGTTTTGATAAACTGTAGAAAATAATTTGGTGCGCGTAAACGGGAATAATTCATTTAATTAAAGAGAGGACAGTCGGGGTAGAGTCGGGTTGGAGGACAGTCAGGGAGAGATTCTGGGGACGCACGGTCTAGATAAAATCATCGGGGTTGGATACACGGTAGAATAATAACTCTGTGCGCGTAAACCGGGAATAATTCATTAAATTAAAGGATAATAGTCGCGAGGAGACCAGCTCGGTGCTTCTAAATCGGGGATATTTCATATTAATTAAACAAAGGATAGTTCGTCTTTACTAAACAAAAAGAGTCCACGCGAATAAGGAAGTTAGAGATTGCGGCTTGCGAGTTCATATCTGTGAAGTTAAATAATATAATTTGTAAATTGAGGCGGTCAATTATCAATACGGGACGTACTTTCGGGGCATTTATCAGGGTCAGGACAAAATTTACAACAAATCGACGCGAGAGTTGTGTTTGACGGCTGCATCTTGGAATAAATAACTGCATGACGGGTTGTGGTTTAGAAGTGCTTGTTCGAATTAAATATTATTGTAGTGAATTGATTTGTGAAATTATTTTGTGCAACATGGCGAATTTGGTAAGTTTGTATAAAATTATTAACATATTTAGTACGGGCCTTGCAGGAAAGAGTCAATTAGGGTTTATATACAAGACTTAGGAATCTAGGACCTTTTTTGTCGAGCGTTGGGGAACGAGGAGCTTTGCACGTTTCCGGGTTGACTGGCTAGCAAGTACCTTTGTTGGGTGAAGTTATTCTTGAGACAATAACGTTGTAAAATAATAATTTTGGGATACAATTAACTAACTAGCATTTGAAGCACAAAGTGCGCTTTCGGGCAATAAATCTTAGACGAGAGACTTCATTTAAAAGACGGGATTTTGAAACCACAAAGCAATAATAAAATCCTTTAAAAGTGCTTTGTTGGTGATCGAGAAAACTAGGTTACTGGGTATTCTCCAGTACATAACGGGTAACGGAATACATAGGTATAGAATATAGGTATGAATTAATGTGTAAAGCGCCTTTGAGGTGATTATTATTATTTACGAGTTTCGTAATAATAATTTTAAACGTAGTTAGGGGACTATATTCAGGAAAGGGTTTTAGAAAAAAAAGCATTAGGTAATTTAACAGTTTATAAAATGGTGCGTAGCATGGGCACCTTTGTTTACTAACAAAATCTGACATAATTAAATTCCCACTCCTAAAATTTCCCACACCTTATTCCAAATTTTAGGTATCACAATAAGTCTATTACATAGGACTATACATAAAATTATAGTACAGTATACTCACCTTTTGGTTTACGATTTAGTTATATCCCATTCGATATATTCGATTTAGCAAAAACTTTCACATTGTCGGTTGAATGAAGCCGTCGGTAGGTATTCATATTTTAAGCGTAATGCGTTATATCCACCTACATAAGTAGCAAAAGTTTTCTTAACTCCCTCACACTAGGAATAGGGATCATCCAGCATCAGGATGGGAATGTACTCTGGACGAAAGCGCAGCAGGGGAAATAGAAGGAAGGGAAGTCAGATTCACGACCTGGTGCCTTTCATTCTTGGACCCAGCACCCTGGAAGCCGAGCTTGACATTCCTTCTTTGAGCTGATATTTGAGTTTGAGCTTGGGGTACGCCTATCGTAGAGCATATGCCCGTGACAACATTTCGGGGAAGGTCCCAAGTTACGCTTGTGTATGTTATGCGAGAGGATGTATTTTTCATTCAAATCAAACATCACGATGACCATCGCGATTGCAGGCTGGCGCATGTTTCTGTAACGTGCCTAGGAAAAACGTAATCAATATTTCTACTGGTTCGACGTTTCTTTGTTGGAATCCGGATAAGTTTTCTTAACTCCCTCACACTAGGAATAGGGATCATCCAGCATCAGGGGGGGAATGTACTCTGGACGAAAGCGCAGCAGGGGAAATAGAAGGAAGGGAAGCCAGATTCACGACCTGGTGCCTTTCATTCTTGGACCCAGCACCCTGGAATCCGAGCTTGACATTCCTTTCTTTGAGCTGATTTTTGAGTTTGAGCTTGGGGTACGCCTATCGTAGAGCATATGCCCGTGACAACATATCGGGGAAGGTCCCAAGTTACGCTTGTGTATGTTATGCGAGAGGACGTATTTTTCATTCAAATAATATACCGATGACCATCGCGATTGCAGGCTGGCGCATGTTTCTGTAACGTGCCTAGGAAAAACGTAATCGATATTTCTACTGGTTTGACGTTTCTTTGTTGGAATCCGGATAAGTTTTCTTAACTCCCTCACACTAGGAATAGGGATCATCCAGCATCAGGGTGGGAATGTACTCTGGACGAAAGCGCAGCAGGGGAAATGGAAGGAAGGGAAGCCAGATTCACGACCTGGTGCCTTTCATTCTTGGACCCAGCACCCTGGAAGCCGAGCTTGACATTCCTTCTTTGAGCTGATATTTGAGTTTGAGCTTGGGGTACGCCTATCGTAGAGCATATGCCCGTGACAACATTTCGGGGAAGGTCCCAAGTTACGCTTGTGTATGTTATGCGAGGGGACGTATTTTCCATTCAAATCAAACATTGATGACCATCGCGATTGCAGGCTGGCGCATGTTTCTGTAGCGTGCCTAGGAAAAACGGAATCATTATTTCTACTGGTTCGAGGCGGCGTGCTGGACGGAGAACGGGACTATTGAGGACATGAGTGACTGCCAAGGCGAGGATCGGTGACATCAAAATCTTCCTTAATTATATTCATACATCGCCAGATCAGAGGAGAGAGCGGCCCCACCGATCTCCTGACATTGCCGATTGTCTAATCAACTTCGGTTTAATGTTTATGCTCAATGCTTTAGGAGTTAATGGAACTCAAGTCATCGGCATGCTGAAGAACTTCAAACATCATCATCATCATCATCAATCCAGAGTAGGATGTCACGATCTAAAACCTCGTGCCACCCACGCATTTCCTGAACAGTTCCTGACATCGGCTATCACGCCATTAATCGGAGCAGACCCTCATATCAAACGGTATGAGATGACCTTTCATCATCATCATCAACACATTTATAATTTGGCGGCGTATTGGTCGTAATATTCCCATTATCACTCTATGATCCAGAAACACACATCAAACCCTTTCCCGACAGAAGGCAAAACATGTCGATTTTCATTCGTCGCTTGCGACCTTAACATTCTCTGGAGGAGTTGGAATTGGAAGCTGATTTGGCGGTCTATGACCATCACCTTATCAGTTGGGCTATGGAGGAGTCCAATTATTTAAACAGCACATTGTTACGATACGCCCCTGAAGCGAGTAGATTCCAGAACGGCAACGAGAACGCAAGCAGCAGTCCACACAACTCCCCTCTTTCCCCCCTGTTTCCTGCTTCCCGCTTCCCTCCCCCGTGCCCGGCCACTGGCCCATTCCATTCCACCACTCAGACGAGATTCGAGCGCCTTGGGAAGCACACGCACGCGGCCCTGTGGCCGAGCGGACCAAATTCAATGGGGCCGCGATGTATTATTGAAATACCTACGAGTAGAGTCGGCCTTTGCCGCGCCATATAGTTCGGTCTATTTAGACTACGAAAGTGCCTGATGGAACTACCACATGAGGCAAGGATCCTGCGAATCCACATGTAAGCTGTATCTTGATTTCCTCTTTTAATTGTGTCCGTAATCAGTGAAATGTAGGGCCCCGCGAAAATCACCACTCGGAGAGTTTCGTTTTGAGAGAGAGATAACGAGAGTTAAACATTTTAGCTAGGTTTGTGTAATTTGCATTTCTTGTAATTGAATTGTACTGTGGAAACCTATGTACTGTGTTTGAGTTTACAATACATGTCTTAATGATTTAGCTTTGTTATTATTCTGCTGCGGCAGGAGGTTTATTGACCAGAGTGTATCCCGTTGGACGCCGGAAGGTAGGGAGAAATTCCATAGCTTTGAGCGACCCGCCCCTGAATAGAGAGTACCATTGTTCCCGCTGAGAGCTAGCCGTGGGACATGTTGGGGGGCCCCCTTGGCCCCAGAGCCGGTGTTGGTTTGGTAGCCAACATCGGGCACCCTAACAACTGGCGCTAGAACGTGGAGCCTGGAATTTTTTTCTATCCCGGTCGCTTTGCGGGACCCTGTTTGTCGAAATCCTCCTCGCATGGCAACTGTTTTGTAAACATTAATCATGCCTTGATATTCTACACCCAGTGTACAGTGAATCCTGTGAAAAAACCACAGAAACCTATATGTAAATTAGATCCATAACACAGATCTGATTGAAATTATGAATTGCACCACATTTGAAACGACGGCCATTTTGGATACCCGAAACGCCAACCTTTGACCGCAAATCTGACTGCACACGCGTCACAAGGAACGAGCGCGTAGCAACAGTGATTCGCGCCAAATCTCAACGGCCCGATGTTTCACGCGATATTCTCTGGATTGCGCGCGCAAATGCTTTGACTCGCGCCAAATCCCAACGGAAAAGCCGTCGGAATGAACAATTGACTGTTGCTAGGCAGCGTTTAAATTCAAACCGCCTTTTATGACTGAACCGGATACCAACGGAAATTATTATTATAAATCTGATTCTGGAACCCCAGTTATTTTGCGAATTCCTTAATGAAAAATTTCGGACTTACGTATTTTTGTTGTTTCTGCACAATATACCAATTGGCCCACTTGTGTCTGTCAATTTAGTACAACTTAATATTTCTCCAAATGGACAAAATAATGACTTTCTTTCCCCATTATACATTATAGGTACTGCTTTTTTTCAGCATAAGTGAAAGTGAATTGTGTTTTTCCCTTACATAAGTGAAAAGTGGAATAATAATAAAGCAAATGATTGGTTCCATGAATAAATAAAATAATTTTAATATGGTTGACGCAATAAATCCCATATTCAGTCATTTTCATCCGGAAGTTTGTCCTTTATTTGCCAGAAAAGTGCCTTTTGTGAATTTTAGTGCCTTTCTCAGTGCAAAGTGAATTGTGAAAAATAAAAAAACCTGTTTTCTAAAAGTCAGTCCTGGCAAAATTTTTTTTTCAAAAATAAATAAATACTTGTGAATTTCACAGTTTTCTCAAAAGTGGTCAGTGAAATACAAAAACCTTTACCATTAAGGTCTTTCCACGCAAAATTTTTTCTCGTCTGCCTCCCTTTGACAAAAATTCTGGTGTCAAGTATACCAAATTGTAATATGGAATCTCATATTTTGGAAGTGCCAACAGTGATCACCAAGTGAAAAGTGCCTCACAAAAATTAATTTTGCGCTTTCTAAAGGAAACCCCTGGCCAATTTTTCTTTTTCTCACCACCCAGGAAACTCACAATGGAGGACAATCAAGCTATTACACCATCCAACTTGGGTACCATTCCCAATGTGCATAGTTTATCCAAAGCCCACTTACAAGCTGCTTTAAGGGATAGAGGACTCTCGCCATCAAGCAAATCTAAATCTACATTGAAGGCATATGCACTTTTATTCAACAAAAAGTACATTAGGAGAATAAACCTCGCTCCCTCCAACGAAAATAATTCACGTTCAGCTACGCAAGTTTTGGATAATCTTGACAAAGGACCTATGCCGCATGTAATGATAAAACAGGACGTCGCACCCATCTTGACACAAGATAAAACTTACGATTTATCCTCTTGGAAAGTCAAATATAATGGCGTCTCCGATGTGCTGGATTTCATTGACCGTATTGAAGAAACGGCTACAATAAAAAATATCCCATTCGAGATTCTACGGAGAAACTTTATAGAACTCATCTCCCCAGAATTAATTCCGTGGCACCGCATCCAAAAGACTAAATGCAAGGATTGGAATAAACTCAGATCTGCCCTAATCTCTAGCTTTGGAAAAAAGGAGGCCCAGCACCGGATCAAACTATCTTTACTATCTATTAAACAACTAGTAGATGAACCTGTGGCAACATTCATAGAAAGGGCTGAGTCCATCAACATCAAGCTTTCACATCCTGTTCCGGAAGCTGAACTATTACCAGTCATAACTGATGGCCTTTTAAGCAAATACGAGAACATCATCACCTCACAGAAAATTGCATCCCTGGCCCAGCTAAACGAAGTCTGTCTCCTCCTGGAATCGTACCAGGATAGGAAGAACATAAAGAATGTGTCAAATAATGTGGTTGTGCCAAGCCGTTCTTCTGGTTTAAAACCAGAATTCGACAACAAAAAAGTGTGCTCCTTTTGCAAAAAAGTAGGCCACCTGGCCGCTACTTGTTTCAAGCAAGCAAGACTCCTAGAATCCAAGGAACCCCGAACCTCCAAGAGACACCACTCTAGGGACCGCTCTCTTCCACGCGACGAACTGCGCAACATTTTCAAGAAATCAAGGCACAATGCAGAAAGGTTACAAAACCCAAGCGATGTCAGACCTCAGGTGGATTTCTCCAAGCCCCCACCAAATTTCTACATGAAGAGGCCAAAAAACTAAATAATAACCTCTCAGGCACCCATTCTGAACCAAGGTCTAAAGAATGGACTGATTGGCTATCACACATTAAGTATTTTAACCAGGCCTTAAATGTTTCCTCGGTTTGTTGCAAACAAGCTAAAGATGGGAGACCCTATGCCCTTTTCTCTGTTAACAATGTGCCCTTTTCCGGATTACTTGATAGCGGTGCATCTGTCAGCTGTCTTGGCAACAATGCTCACCTGCCTTTTGTTAACAGTGATTTTAAAATTTCGCCACAAACAACACACCTGACGACTGCGGATAATGTTTCCCAGCCGGTCATCGGTACCCTTGCCCTGCCAATTAATTGTAACAATAAAATAGTTACAATCAATTTTCTAATAGTGCCCTCTATATCCCAGAATTTCATCCTTGGCGTTGACTTCTGGAAGGCATTCAACGTTGCTCCCCAAGTATTTAATACTCTTGGCGAAACCTCCACTGCTGCTCAAATTAGTGAGATCCGCACAATAATACCTCACGAAAATTTAAGCACGGACCAAGCTCTCCAACTAAAGGAAATGGTCAATAAATTCGAATCAATATCTTTCGAAAAATGTGGATTGGGTTTGACAAATTTGGTAGAACAACACATTAAAACCAATGGCCCACCCATAAAGCAACGTTATTACAATTTAGCCCCCCAAAAGCTTAAACTTTTGGAAAAAGAACTTGATGAAATGTTAAAAATGGGTGTGGTGGTTCCCAGCAGAAGTGCATGGACCAACCCAACTCTTTTGGTTTCAAAAAAAGACGGCTCTGCACGTTTCTGTCTTGACAGTAGACGTTTAAATTCTTGTACGGAAGCTGACGCGTACCCCTTACCTTACGTCCACGCGACCTTAGACAAACTGCGCAACGCCAAGTTCATCTCCTCTGTTGACCTAAGCAAAGCTTTTTGGCAAATACCTTTGGACGCAGAATCGTGTGAAAAAACTGCTTTCGTTGTACCTGGTAGGGGAATGTTCCATTTTAAAAGATTACCCTTTGGTCTAAAGAACAGCCCCGCCGAATTACAAAGACTGATGGACAAACTCTTCGGTCCTGAAGTCGATAACAGCCTGTTTTGTTACCTTGACGACCTCATCATCGTCAGCGACACCTTTGAAAAACACCTATTAATGCTGGAAAAGGTTTTTCAACAACTCAAGTTCGCCGGTTTAACCATCAACTTGAAGAAGTCTGAATTCTGTAAGTCCCGTTTACGTTATTTGGGATTCATTGTCGACGAAAAAGGTCTAAGAACAGACCCCGCTAAGGTAGAAGCCATGGCAAATTTTCCCCGACCCAAAAACGCGAAGGAAGTCAAAGGTTTCCTTGGACTTGCAGGTTACTACAGGAGATTCATCAAAGACTTTTCCACAATTGCAGCCCCCTTAAATAAAATTACCGGCACCCGTAAAGGTGTCAGCAATTTCCCATGGTCTGCTGAAACTGAAGAAGCGTTTACAACTTTAAAAAATGCCCTTCAAAAAGCCCCCGTTCTGAATTGCCCGGATTTTGCACTCTCTTTTACCCTCCACACGGATGCCTCCAACGTAGGAATCGGTGGAGTCCTAACTCAAGAGTTCCCAGATGGCGAACACCCTGTAGCGTATTTTTCCCGTACATTAAATAAACACGAGAAAAACTACGGAATTACCGAAAAGGAGTTATTGGCTGTATTGGATTCTGTTCACCATTTCCGCGGTTACATAGACGGTAGCAAATTTACTGTAGTCACAGACCATAGTAGTTTGAAATGGTTGATCTCTTTAAGTAATCCCTCCGGTAGACTCGCTCGTTGGGCCTCCCGTTTGTCTCAATTCAATTTTGATATTGTTCACCGTAAAGGCGCGGACAATATTGTTCCCGACGCTCTTTCAAGAATTGAATTGGCCTCATTAAATGTTGACACAATTGCCCCCCCTCCATCTACAAAAGATGAATGGTACTTGAAAATCTTCGAAGGTTGTAAAAATAATCAACAAAAGTTTCCTAATTTTATCATAAAAGAAGGACAACTATACCGTAATTGCAAGGTACCACTATCCATCCTCGAAGATTACTCTTGGAAACTTGTCGTTCCCCTCGAAGGAAGAGAACAAATAATAATTGACAATCATAGTGCTCCCGACTCTATACACCCAGGAACCTTCAAGACGTATAAAAAGATTTCCTTGAAGTATTACTGGCCTGGTCTTTTCAAACAAATTCGCAATTACATCTCTAAATGTGAAACTTGTAAAGCTTATAAACATAGCACGGCAGCACCTGCCGGCCTAATGGGTAACCCCAAACGTGCCGACAGACCCCTACAGTCATTGTCAATGGACCTCGTCGGACCTTTTCCTCGAAGTTATGCCGGACACATGCACATACTTAGTGTAGTGGATGTTTTCACCAAATTCTGTTGGATCTTCCCTTTAAAAAGAGCCAACGCGTCCGCCATCATCAAACTTCTGGAAAAACACATTTTTATACCTTACGGAACACCCAGAACCGTAATTGTTGATAACGGAAAACAGTTTATTGCCCAGGAATTCAAAGAATTTCTTGCCAAATACGGAATCAAGGACATTTATTATAACACCTTGTACACTCCCCAAAATAACACTGTCGAACGTTACAACCAAACAATCAACACAGCTCTAGCTATTCTAGTTGATAAAGATCAACGCACTTGGTGTAAAAACCTAGATAAAATTCAGGCCGCTATGAACAACACTGTTAATCTGGCCACTGGTTACACACCTTTCTTCTTAAAACACGGTATGGAACAAGTCGTCCATGGTTCTCTACATAGGGACACAAACTTTCCTACGTCATCTGCCACCACAAGCAACCCTACCGCAGACTATGCCCATCGCCTGGAAGAACTGTCGACCATTTACAGTGAAGTCACTGATGCTTTGCTCCTGGCTCACCAAAAGAGTGCGGACAGATATAACTTACGTAGGAAACATGTTACCTTCAATACAGGAGACATAGTTTGGAGAAAGAACAACACACTTTCCCAAGGAGCCATGTATTTCTCTGCTAAGCTGGCACCACGTTTCGTGAAGTCCTAAGGAAAATATCAGACCTAGTGTACTCCTTGTCTGACTCATCTGGAAAGCACATTGGTAATTACCACATTAAGGACATTGTAAAGTCTGGAAGTGAGGAGTCAAGTAAAACTGCCCCCACTATCTCAGCAAACTTAAAATGATCCAGTATGTATCACATTTTTTTGTAAGCTTACAAAGTCTTACTACGTCAGGCGTGTATTGTGTCAATCACATGCCCATCGTTTCGTAAATGAAACAAGTTGTAAATTATTTCATAAATTAATGCGTACTCTCTTTGAAGTTACTTTCAAATGTTGTTTTTACACTGTTTTTTCTTTCCCTCACGGCAATTTTTTCTTTATTTTTTTTCTCACCTGTTCTAAAACTGATCACTTTGGAACGGAGACACTCTTCGAGTCTCAATGTCTGGGAAGTCGCGAGCCCATTTATTGTCTCAACACATACACTACGCAATGTTCATGCCATGTCATACCCTGCCTTGTCATGTAATTTTGTAACTTTTCTCCTATTTTTTTATTTATTTTTTTTTGTCGCATTTTTGTCGTGTGGAAAGGAACTTTCTCACCTGTTTATTTTGTTCATGTAAAGTAGTTGACAATTGCCCATCGGCGTGTCGTTCTAGAAGTCGGGTTTTGTAAATTCCAAAGTGTTAAATTCCGACTCAGAACCAGTTAACTATTTTTACAATTTTCTCCCTTTTATTTTGTTCATCATGAGTTGTAAAACCTTCCGAGGTATCTCTAGCATGAAAATCAAACAGTGGTTACTTACATAGTCGCCCCTCGTGTATATAAGTTTTTTCAATTTTTGCTTCTTAAATTAAAAATTGATGGCGTCCTACCCAAATTCATGCTCATGTACCCAAATTGGATATCGACACGTCCATTTTGGAACTCGAATTTATAAAACCAATGATTGGTCTTTATAACCCTGTATATAAATCAATTTGGCTCGTTTCAACTAAAGTACGTAAAACCGAATCATCCGGTCTTTGGTTGTTATAACAAAGTCACCTTCTTGTTATTTTGTTTTTTGCTTGTACGTTACGTATGTCTTGCATGGCACGTTTCGACCCTACGAGACAGGTTAATAAAACCTTATGGTTATCCTGATTTTGGAATTCACAACTTTTAGGTGTTCATTTTACCAAGTATTTGCAACCCAAATTGCACATAACCTGGTATGTTTGTAACTGCACAAAGGGTATGTAAAACCGTAATTGGTCCCTTTTCTTTGGTCTCCCTCACTGTAGGCTGCCACAACAGACAGTATGTAAAACCATTATAGGTCTGTCTTTGTTTTAAATACTTGGTGTAAGTAGAATTATACTCTGCCATCACCCTTGTACTTTGTAACACATGAAGTAACATCAAATTGTCTATCTTCTCTGTCGTACGCTCTTGGGCTACGGAGTTAGTTAATCTAACGAATCTTTATAAAATGTGTTAAAATCAAGCATCGTTAACGTTTATTGTGTTGTATTTAAACGTAACCCACCATTATAGGAGAGATCCTTAGAACATCCACCGTCATAGGAGGGATCCTTAAAATACCTGCCACGATACGAGAAGTTCGTCATAATCACTTTTGCTCATAGCTAAATGTTATTGAGTTGGTCGTGTGACATATTTGTCATGAGCACCGTTTTTTACAATCTGTTTTGGTCGTGTGTCATTTATTTGTCATGAGTACCGCTTTTGTATTTTGGTCGTGTGTCATTCATTTGTCATGAGTACCGCTTTTGTATTTTGGTCGTGTGTCATTAATTTGTCATGAGTACCGCTTGTGTGTATAATTGTGTACAACCCTTGTACACGAGACGTGGAGACGTAATAACAATACTTACCGTGATTCGTGCGAACGACATAATATCGGCCTTGCCATCTTCTTTAAGAGGCATTGTATAAACTCTTGACTTCTGTCTATAATTGAGTTTTATCTTGTATGAACTTACATGTTTTGTACACTATACGTGGAGACGTTAAAACACTTACCATGAGTCGTGCGAACGAAATAATATCAAACCTTTTGCGTGCGATCTACGAAATGTAGTCCACAACCCTTTGTTGTCATTCAACGCCAATGCCCGTGGACCTCCTGTTTTTTTACTTCTTTGCAAAAAGGAAAGAAGCCCAGGAATATCTACTATCCCAAAAGGACTAGTTTGTAGCTTCACTGCTAACTATGGGGCATAGTGCTGTGGGAGTTAATCAATTGAGCACAAAACCACCCAACTCGTTGTCTGGGGAACGGATAAGAAAACCCCCAGGTTTGTGAAATTGGAGCAAGGGTCTGTCTTTTCTCACAATCATGCAGGAGTTTTTAAAATGACCCCTAATCTTTTGCCCAATACACGCAAAAGATTAGTCTCTTTGATAATGTGTATTCAAATTTCTCCTCATCCTTTTAACAATTGTAAAGAGTCAGGAAATCTGCTGGTTGATCATGTTTCATTCTCACATGGAGTTTGAAGTGGAAATTAGTCCAGTCTCTAGCAAGTTTCGTCACTCAACTCCCTTCCTTTTCCTTTCCTTTCTCCTCACCATCATGTTCTCAGGTATATGTCATGAAGAAGAAAATCTGTTGTTGACCATAATTCGCCCTCACTGGGAGTGCGAATCGGTAAATTGACCAATTATCAGCAGGCTTTCTCCCTCACTCTCTGCATATGTCTCACCTTTTGTTCTCTTTCTCAATTTTACGAAACACATTCATGAATGTTGGATATGTACGATATGCACTTGGCGTACCGTCTGTCTCCTTTTGACAACCTTTATTCATGAATTGGTTTCTCTGCTTTTACCGTGACTCATTCACGACTTCTTTGTCTTGTTTTTTGAAATTCTACAAAAAATGTTACCACCTTTATGTTAACATAGGCCATAGAAGGCCGGTTGTTTTTTAACCAAGACATATTGTCACTCGGCAAACGCCAAGTCATCCTGGTAAAGGAAAATGTTCATGTAATCACAATTTAGTTAGAAAACTCTCTCTTCGTCACTCTCTGGGTCGGTGATTAAAACTTCGTTTATTTCATTATCTGGACACATTTTGTTTCTCTCCAAACCTTTTCTTCATTGGTCCCTAGGCAGGTAAACTTCAAGAATTTTGCTCTAATAATAATTTCTCCCGGATTAAAAAGAAGCCCAGGCGGATGTCATCACCAACAGCCAAGCTGAGCTTCACTTCCTGACAGCACGCGCTGTGGTTACTAGGTCCCTCCTGCTGCCATTTTTCTACGCATTTGTTCCTGAAAGCACAGACCATACCGCCCATATGTATGTTGTTTTGTCGTGCCACAGCAAGTTGAGTTGTCCCACTATACATTATGACACTCTGAACCACCTTTTGGGCACGCTAGCTCCTAGGTTTGTTCTTACTCTTGATATCAATGCCAACCATGTCGTCTCTTGCGCTGTCATGCAGTGACGCATATATCGTCATGTGTAAACCATCATTACCTTGACCTCCAGTATTCGCTGAATGCGTACCAATACAAGTTATGTTGAGCTACATTATGCTTCAATAACCATTATATACGATCCGTGTTTACCTTAATAACACTTAGGATTCGTACTGGCATGTCTGCAGACACTGGATTCTCCTCTTCAATGATCTCTGTAACCATAGTCGCGGCACAGCAACCACAGTCTCCACTTCGTGAACTTCGACGTTTTCGACAAAACCAAGTGTTTTCTAAGGCCCAAGTGTACTTCTGAGTGTTATCTCAAAGGGGTCTGATTACAGTGATAATGTAATCCTTAGAATCTGTGAAACCACGTCCTCCTCTTCGAAATTCTCCGAAACCAAACAAATCCACGCTTCGCAAACTTAGCTCCCAGACCAATGAAACCTTAGAATCACACAGGCATTTTTGCTCTCGCTTTTTGTTCTTCTATTGTACAAATATGATTTGTTATTTTTTTCAATTGCATAACCATGAATTGTTATTTTTCAATTGCATAACCATGTATTGTTATTTTTTCAATTGCATAACCTTGTATGTTGTTTCACACCATGTACTTTTACCAAAATGAAATGTAGGGCCCCGCGAAAATCACCACTCGGAGAGTTTCGTTTTGAGAGAGAGATAACGAGAGTTAAACATTTTAGCTAGGTTTGTGTAATTTGCATTTCTTGTAATTGAATTGTACTGTGGAAACCTATGTACTGTGTTTGAGTTTACAATACATGTCTTAATGATTTAGCTTTGTTATTATTCTGCTGCGGCAGGAGGTTTATTGACCAGAGTGTATCCCGTTGGACGCCGGAAGGTAGGGAGAAATTCCATAGCTTTGAGCGACCCGCCCCTGAATAGAGAGTACCATTGTTCCCGCATGAGCCGTGGGACATGTTGGGGGGCCCCCTTGGCCCCAGAGCCGGTGTTGGTTTGGTAGCCAACATCGGGCACCCTAACAACATGTTCTGTCTCATGTTAATCCAAAATACCTACCCGTAGAATCAAATTAACAAAATAAAACAAGCTAACTAACAAACTGCATCTAGAACTGTGAGTGTAGAATTATTGCACTCCGTACTGCTTTGAGTGTAAATCTTTTGTTAGAATAAACATAAATGTCAAATTATTTTCATGATAGCATTTTATAGAGCCGCAGAGAGTACGCGACATCGCATCGAAAGGTAGGATCTTCTCAATTCGCCGTTTGAATGTTAATTTATATACTAGATGCTAGGAGGGAAAATGCAGATTACTTCAATAAAAATAGTCATCGATGAGCGTAGGTGTATAACAGGTGCTAGGGGAGGAAGCTGGATGAATATAGATAGATAATTAGTTTATTTTTCAAGTTAGTCAGATCCAGTCATTGTTATTCGAAGCCTTGCAAATTGTAACACGCCATACCTAAAAGAACAAGGGTTTACCACAAATAAATTATTAATTAAATTGGATTAACTATACCAAACCACTAAAACAAAAAAGTACACAACGTTGTGGGGTTAATTACAAATTGATTAATTAAGAGCATCTCGTCACGTTTGCATAAAAGTATTACGTGATGGGGTTGAGAAGGCGCTGCAAAAGGAATGCAGGGGAGAGACGCGAGAACGGGCGAGCTACGAGCTTTTAAAGGCCGAGCGGGGTTGCGCCGAGAGGGTAGCTGTAGCAACATTTAGATTTCAAAATTGATAGGTTTTACTTCGTAGGGGGGGGGGGGGGGTTTATCACAACCCCCGCACTGTTAAATAAATATAATCCTACTTTCATAATATCTAATACTTAAATATTGCCTTAAGAAGTCATAACCACAAAGAAGAGTAATAAAAATAATTTTAAAAAAACCATATGGTTACCCCACCATCAGATTATTTCAAGAATTTAAAGATTCTTCTCTGAAAATTATTTGTTAAAAAGTAACCCTTTTACTAATTCACAAATACTGCTTCAAGAATAAAAATTAACTCTTTTCAAAAAGCAATGGACCAAGAATTCTAGGCTCTATAACTATCCTGTAGTGTAACACCACGACAGCCCAACAATTTTACAAATATATTATAGTGAAATGGTTAAACCAATTACAAATACCTGTTAAAACAAGATTAGAAACAAATTATACAAAATTCAAAAGCACAATAAAAAAGGTCAGGGGGCCTAGTCCCTATCTTTTACGTTTTACTAACAGCCTGTTAGCTTAACTTGGTGGTTTGAGCAAAGTTGTCGCAACTGGATAAAAATGGTAGTCAGTAACTTTTCTGTTTCTTTTCTGTCGGTCGCAACGATAAATTAACTAAACCTTAACAAATGTTACTGACTACCATTTTTAGCCAGCCCCAGGTAATATAATATTTCTCAATAATAATATTTGATATCCGTTTTCTCTTTTTCTTTTATGTCTATTTCTTTTTTCTGTTTTTATTTTTCATTTTTTGTTTTTGCTCCTTACACTTTCTCAAAAAATTATATTAAATTGTTAATAACGATTATTGCTGTAAAAAAAGGGTTTAACACGATTTATGTTATATTATTTAAAAGAACTTTTAAGTAATGTACTAGGGCTGTACGTAAAATAAGGTCTCCAAGGCGCTGCGGTCCGAAGTAATGATTTTACACGCAAACCTACAATACTGGTTTTCCCTTGTCAAATCCCCACCAAGTTGCACCATATGTGACGCTTAGTCTCGGTGTGGCAGCCATTCGCGATGGAGCTTTCACTCGCCGCACCCGCCAGGCGTGACAAAATCTTGTCAATAGTGGTCTTACTGACATCAGGGATCATATCACAAAGCTCCCGAACCATCACCTGTCGATTTGCAATAATTGGTTTTTCCACTTTGGCAATTTTTGCATCTGAAACCGATAGCCGTCCGGCATGCTTTTAAAATCTCTGCACCATTTGCGCACGTTTTCGCACTCACACACTGTTTTCCTTACACTTCAAGTAGCTGAGATTGAATTTTTATCGGGGTTTTGTTCTTCACACAAAAAACTAATTATAGAGCGGAATTCACAACTGGCGGGTGCGGCGAGCGGAAGCTTCAACGCGAACGACTGCCACGCCGAGACTATGTGTCGCAGAGAATGCAGCTTTATGGGGATTTGTCGTAGCAAAACCAGGCTACACGCCAGTTTTCCGGATCTTGCGTAAAATTGTTTCTCGCGACCGCAGCACCTTGGAGATCTTATTTTACGGACAGCCATCGAATATGTAATTGTACCATTAAGATTAACAAAAATAATACTAATACTTGAAGAATGCTCAACTAAAGTTGGGTGTCTATAGAGAGATCAAGCATAATATTAAATACAGACGTGTTTATACGTGTACAAAATATTAAAAAAGGCAGATGAGGTATAAACATAAGTTTTAAAAAGTCAACCAAATCCATTTTTGTGTAAAGAACTACAAGCGTGGACCCGTGAAATTTGTAAGAAAAAGTTTTATTTATTTTTAAATATTTTTTTGGTATCTGAATAGCCAGATACTTCGCCACAATCTCGTATCTTATCCATCTCCACAAACCCCAGCCTCACAATATACTCCTATTGGTGATGTCACATTGACACTGGGTCCAGACGGTTAGGATCAGTTGGAACTCTTCTGCGGTATTTACATTTAAAAAAAAACAGTATTATGCATTAGAATGGTTTTAAAATACATATTGTGTTGAGCAATGACTAACTCGTTATGCCTTACTTGTGAAGTGAATAATGGAGATTTCTATTATTACTTTAAAATTAAATAAAAAATATTATGACCTTCGACCAATGTTGTAGACCGATAAAAGGTACAACACAAAGCACTATGCGATCTCAACGGTGCAAAACAATGTAGGCACTTTTTCATAAATGGGCCTTGAGCCTGCTTTTCCTGGCTTCTGGCGTCATCTTGCATTTCACAGGGCATGTCTAGATATCATACGTCAATGTTTATAACAGTTTATCGTATAAGCCTTTACACTGCGAAATCGTAAAAATAACTTCTGACGTGTCGTTTAAACAACAATAAACAAAAATACATGCTGAATTATACAAATTCTTATTGTCACTCCAATGGACCGTATGACGATGTGACTGATCAACCTTACCAGCACTAGCACATGTTAAATCAGGTAATATCTTCTTAATACGAAACAAATAAGTAAACAACCCCCACGCTTGTGTAACCTTGTGCAACCCCCAGTTACGTGTAATGTGCACGCGAAGAGCATCATTTGTGCAGCCCCCGGGGGGCATGTTTTCATGTACGAGTAGGTAATGGGTTGTAAGGATTTCCGGCCATGTCGGTGATGCCCGTGGTGGGAAATTTAATCACCCGAGGCCTGTTAAACGCTGGTAATACTGAGCGCAGGGTGGCTACAAACAAACCGGCGGCAAACTGGCAACCCACGACCCTTTTTAGTGGGTGTTTGCGGGAGGTGGTAAACCTCAGCGTGGATTTTAGCTAAAATAATTGTTGTTGGCAGATTGCGTTTAAAAATGATTTTTTTCTTTTCCGACTTTCTTTGAAGGGAGATGATGATGATCAGTACAAAAAACAGAAAAGTCATCGTCGCGGTGTCACATTACTTTATTTGAGTACCAAATATTTTTCTTTCACAAATTAATTGTGATACACAAAATTATAAAAATTAAAATATCTTTTCCGCATTATCGTACTATACTTATTAAGAGAAAGAAAGAAAGAACGCAATTTTCATGAAATTTAAAAATATTATATATTAATGTTGGCCTCACTGGGTGCTTTACCCGTGATGAGGCCCCGTTTTACAGTTTAAATGTCAAGGTGGTCGAGGGGCAAGACTCTCGACTAGCAATAAGAAGGACGCAGATTCAAAACCCCGAATAAATAAATATTATTTTGTGTTATTTCACAATTTTATTAAGTTCTAAAAAATACATAGTATATTTACGGCATCTTCCAGAGTGGAAGCTACTCTCAGCATCGCCGTGGTTAGTAAGATCATCATTCAGAAATGAAACGTTGCTTGAAATGGTTTAAGCCTTCCTCTTTCCCATCGCCTTCCCCTCTCCATTACCTTCAGCCTCACAGCATATCCCATTCGGGGATGCTGTATTCTCACTGCTTCCCCAAATAAAATTTTCTCGGGCACGTGCACGCCGGGATTCGAACGTTTCTAAGTCAACTCCGCATTCGTAGTCAAGTGCCTCACCCCTTGACTTTTTATTTTGTTTTGTATTTTATATTTATTTATGTGTATAAAGTATGTTTACAGTTCGATGCCTGCTTCACTAGGATATACCTGTGTCGAGATAGGCGTAGAGGTACATAAATGTACATCATATCACGAGAATATTTAAGGTTATATTCATTTTATTTGAATACAATCATTGGTAGTGCGGGTACCTATATCCCATAGAGCTTGTTATCTTGTAAGGTATTAAGTAAATTGTTTTGTATAAATATTGTTTTATTTAGTTTTTTTTACTATTTATGCTCAAACTAAAACAATGTAGATTGTTGTTTCCACAATCAGCGCATCAGGACATCAACACATGAACGAGGTGAGTGACAGTGGAGCCGTTAGAGGGTGAGGGAGGTGATGTCTGTGTGGGTGGGTGGGTAGTCGTGGGTGGTAAAGGGAGTGGGATGAAACAGCTAAAGTTGGCGAAGGTGTCTATTTGCTTGCGGCCAATTACAGCCACCTGCTCTTTACTGCAGTTTGCATCGAGCTTCGTTCCACAACGCGTTTATTGGTCGTGGACCCGGATCACTGTAATCTGAGGTGTTTGGATTTTATGCTTAATCCTGATTTATTAACGCTAATTTTGATTTGAATGTGTTTGTAGTTGATGGTACGAATAACAGGTAAGGACGGAGTTATTATGTCCATGAATTTTCAAGGGAAAAAACTTTCTTAAAAATATGAAATACTAGTGCAGACCTGAAAAATCACGGAATATTATAATTGTAGGATTTGCGAAGCACAAATTATATATATTTGCCTTCGGAAAATTGCCCTTCAAAAGAAAAAAAATGTGTGTTATTTTTTTTCAAGTTTAATTTTAAGAACTCCATTTCCATTTTCAGTATTCCATTTATACGTTCACAGCCTTACCTACTCATAAAGAAACAATTCACGATGTAAACGGTTTAGTTAAAATTACATCACCAGAAATATAACCAACCGATACTATAAAGCACCTAAACTACCTACATAGTACGTCAGCAAAAAAATAATTCTTCATAATAAAATCTGCATCCTACTCCCTGATAACTTAAAAATCAAAATCCAGCTCCACACCTTCAAAAACAAATAACGCTATGTATCCTTACATTTGCAACACATCTCAATCATAATACCCATATATTTTACATTATAACCACTCAAACATCTCATATTCCCTTTTGAGTTTACTTAATTTAACTATCTGATAAAATATTTATACAAGCAAATATTTATAAATCAAACGGAATTTCGTAATTCAATAGTTATTATTATCAATTATATCTAACATCTAACACACTATATAAAGAGGTAATATTTGTTTGTTTGTGTGTTTGTTTGCATCGAATAGGCTCCGAAACTACTAAACCGATTTGAAAAATTCTTTCGCTGTTGGGAAGCTACACTATCCCTGGGTGACATAGGCTATATTATATTTAAAAAAA
This sequence comes from Limnephilus lunatus, assembly GCA_917563855.2. Taxonomy (NCBI): domain Eukaryota; kingdom Metazoa; phylum Arthropoda; class Insecta; order Trichoptera; family Limnephilidae; genus Limnephilus; species Limnephilus lunatus. The sequence continues at coordinate 52,040,512 of OU830592.1, forward strand.
AAATAGGCATCCTTACTAAAACTTCAATAATGTAACCCAGGGTGTAAAAAAATTACCTAAAATATTCTTTAAATCGCGTGCGCTGCGAAAACTATTGATGATAGAATAAAATAATGTACTACGACTTTATAGAACACATCATTATTTACAAAAAAAGTCGCGACAGCATATGTCTTACTACTATGGTTATGCCACAATATGTATTCTTTTATTTAAAAAATTTAATTAATATGTCGCCGCTTGAAAAGGCTCTTTATTTGTATCTTGGTTTTAATCCTTATCAAAATAAATTACTTCATATTCAAGACAGCTTCAATACCTTTATTTAACTTTTTGAATTTTTCAATTCGGATATTTAATTAGAAAGATATCACGAGTTTAAAAATGTTAGTATTAGAAAAAAGTTTCGGCTACGGGCCGCGCGGGAGAGGAGTCAAGAAATGCAGTGCCAGGGGGGTTTGCGGGACGGGGGAGGGGGAGAGCGGTGGCGGGGAAGGTGGAAGTGGAACGCTGGAGGGGAACGCACGGGAAAGGACATGTAAGGATTAACATTTTATTTATTTGAATATGGCATGTATTATAAAAGAAAGTCCAAAAAAACGTGCAGCTCGCAAAAACTCAGAAACGAGTCCCGGTTCGATCAAGGGAGTTATATGGTGTGGTAGATCTCTATCCCCCCTAGGGAATAAGGGTATCCGTTTTTACCTAAAGGCCGTGCTTTTAAAGATATAATGGCTGAAAATTTCTCCCTCTTGAAATTTCTAGAACAGTCTTCCGGAAAGTTCTAGAAGGTTCCATAGAGCTGTAGAAAGTTGTGGAAGGAGTGGCGGAGTATGTCGTGGAATGATCAGGAATAGGAAATCGGGAACATCATTGTGCAACATTCCAGAACACTATCTTATTGTCCTGAGCGAAGCCGGGTAACCCAGCTAGTTATGAATAAATTCAATATGTTAACTTCACCCACTATAACACAGGGGCGTCCATAGCATGGCGGGTGAAAAAAATGCATTGACTGTACAATTTTTTCACATGAAATAAAAAAAATAAAAAAGTGTTTTCCGTCCTTCTCGGAATTATTTTGATTCAACACACATCGAGAGTAAATTATCATGAATTATTTCCAAGATAATAAATTGCTCTAAAGATATAAGATCAACTTTGGAATCCTAAATATAAAAGAATATGTACATTCAGTATTTTATTAAAACAAAAATTAGCTAAACATGCTTAAAAGTAATTCGCAAATACTTTAAAAGTTGTTAACAAAATTTAAATGATAAACTTAGCTTTCATTCGGTAGGCATATATTACACCAAACGTATAAAATACAATTTCTAAATGTGTCGGTCCACTGAACTCTTACAGTTGAAGTGATAGATAAAATAGGAAGATCTGGCTTCATGAAATTTGAGCACTTTTTTGCCGGAATTTGTGAATCAACCCCGCTATTTACATCTCACAAAGTCAATCCATCACGAGCTAAGATGTTGTGAAATATCCACTTGACTGACTAAAAACTAGATGCAGTTTTGTTTGCTCAATATGTTTTACCCAAAGAACGGTGAAACATCTTGAGAGAAATATTCGAATCTTCTAGTAACACCCATTTCTCTTTTTAATATTGATGACAACGAATCTGAGTCTTAGCTTTAGTCCAGATAAAATTAGTATTTATGATGATAAATGATAGAGCACGCAACATAACCTTTTAGCACTGATCGGGCGTAATAAACGTTTGTTGCTTTACAACAAGCTATTCATGTTTGTGTTTATAATAATATCACCAAAGTTACTACGCATTGTTCCGCAGCTACTTTCATACTTGGTGAAGCACTTCTTTTTTAATCTTATATATTGTAGTTACACTTTATTGAACTCCTTTGTACAACAAAGAGTAGTAGAGAGACAGGTTACTTTTTCAGTTACAGTTTACTTTTTCCTAGTGAGACAGGCACAGTACAATCACCTATGTAACTTGATAAATAAAGATTATAAAAAAAAATAAAAAAACTTCACATAAGGATTAAACTACACACCTACTTATATTGTACCTACTTATATCTTTTGTATTCAGTTTATTATGTTACGTAAAATACACTTATTATTTTACTCCTTGACAAAGTTGAAGGTAAGTACCTATCATAGGTAAGTAGGTTCATATTGTGGTTAAGTACCTATAATAATGTAAAAGTCTTCAAGGCATAAATAAATAAAATAAATATTTAGGATTTCCTAGCTTTGATTGGTTGTAAAACTTATTAATTTTGAAGAAATCCAATCAATACATTATATTTTCATTTAACTCAGATGAAGCTGAGTAGTGACTACCATAAAATATTTAAGTTAAGATAAACAATATCTTACAAATTGGTTGTTTGTCTATATTTCCAATTTAATGAACCTACAATTTTCACTCCTTTCAAAGCGCTGAAAGGCATATCAAATATTAATAGATTCTTGACAGTTTGATTGGTTTCCTCCATGAACCCACCTAAAAGACATTTTCTTTTCCAGGTGTTTTGAAATATACCGGCCGATGTTGGTCGGGATAAGTCTTTGATTATATCAGTCGGGTCCTCCTTAATGGATATCGTGATTGCTTGCTTCAATTGGAAGTCCTTTCAGAACTTTGAGAACTTGTAGCTTGTGGCAATACGCAGGATCCTTATTGAACATCCTTTTTGCAGATAAAAAACACGTACAAAACATCAGACCTGTCGAAAGCTCTTAAAAGTCACTCAAAAGAAACGGCCTAGATTTGGATACTAAACATGAATTTATGCTGAGGAAAACATTTCAGGTTGAATATTGTATCACTTTTTTTGCACCTAACGAATATTAAAAAAAAAAAAACTTATCGCTTAAAAATAAAATCTTTTAATTTAAGAACATAAAACACCCAAAAGGGAAAAATGTCCATCTCAGTATGTAGAGACAAATCATTAAAAGCGCACCTTTAAATGTGTTTGTGTTTGAATAAATTGGTTCAAACCGGTTAGAAATATTTTGTGACAAAAACAGGCCGTCCAACTGTATAACAACTCCCCGAATGAAATTACTGAGATAGAAAATATAAATAAGTTTAAAAAAGAATCACGAAAGTATGTCTACCTCAATTATTAATGTCTTTATTTATGTGTAATATTTAAAGAATGATTATGTTTGCCAACCAATGTAAATGTTTATATATTTATAAAATATTAGCACACAAAAAGATGTGAGCTAACTTAAGATTAATAATAAATAAATAAAATCACAATACGGAGAACATATTATATTATGAAGTCCTTGTTCGCAGTATCCTGGAATATAAATCCGTTATTTGGGACTTTTCTGAACTAAACCATATTCCAGAAATAGAAAAAGTACGAAAGAGGTTTAAACGTTAGCTGTGTATGAGAGAATATACATTATACGTACTATCCATTCCTGTATCCATCCTTGTTCTTAACAGGAATGCAACATTTCAACACCTTAGAAACCCACCGAAAAATATTAAAGTTGAAGTTAATCTCTGGAACTATACTTAATTCACGTATTTTAAAAGATATTATTTTAAATATACCTTATAAGTAAACTCGTTGGAGTTCCTTTGCACATTTTTATTCTCCGAAAGGGAGGACTTCTGCTATCTATCATCAGAATGCTTCAATCAATAGAGCGACTCATCTGCATTGACCATCGACATTTTCAACATCACTTACAGACAGTTCAGCAATTATCTTTTGACGTAACTATGTCACAAAATAGTAAAACTGTCCCCATGACCTTTTATACCGACATCTACTTCAAATTTTAATGTTATCCATAATAAATATACTGGTGCATAACCGTTTTATGAAGAGCGTGCACAAATAATACACTTTGCGTAAATATTGTTTCATGTTTGAGTTGTGAATGTTTTATTGGAGAATTGTCCGGAGATAACCGTTCCAGTGGACATCTTACGCTGGGATCTCGTTATGTTATAATAATTCAAAATCCCAACGGACAAATCAACCAAACGTCTAGTAAATTAAGATAGTTCTGATAAATTTTGCTTCGTCTAATATAATATTGATTTGATTTCTATCTGCGTGACAAAAAAATGTGTTTTTCTTTCAGAATTAATTCCCGCCTTCACTCAAGACGCCATGGATGTTTCATCTAATATGCACGGCGGGCAGTGTTTCTTTCTCGGGAAAACTTTTATAATTTTCATAGAACTTTCCTCCCTCACGTTGATGCAAAATTCATAATATTGGCGATAGTCACCAACGGGTATTAGTCTACATCAAGCGGAACGCTGTTTTTGCCGTGTTTTAAAACAAAGAAATCCTTAGGATAATCATAATCACCACCCCGATGGGTTTTCACATATTTTAGCCTGGGTGTCTCCGATAATTTTTCTACCCAGTTTTAGAAAATTCTGAAGAGACTGTTAGTAATATTAAAGTTTGAACGATTCTTTGAAATATGTACTGTAAGACGTGAACTGGTGGAGGAAAAATGTCGCAATTCTATCGTGATTTATTGTTGGGATATTGTGCCGTGTTAAGTTACATCCGTCTTAAGCCATCGTTTCACCACAATCTTCGATTATGCCCGGATAATGGACACTTCAATGCTGTCCGAAACGTTGGCTTAAGAAGGAGTAGCGCAACACAGCATAATACCCGAAATATAAATCACGATAATACCTTTGACCGGTGCCGAGGGGATCAATGACGCTAGTTCCTCGGAGCATCTTCCGTTAAAATACCGGTAGAACAAGGACAGCATTCCCAGCCGAAGTCCGGCTCTAAGAAATGCAATCCGTTTGTTAAGATTGGAGAATATATCAAATGGACCACCCGTTTCTACATGGAGTTGAGGGTTTTTCAGGTATTTTGAGGTTCCAGAGCAGATGTGGCTGCAAAAATCAACCGTGGGACGCACTAGCAATTTGTACAAGGTTAGCAGTTGTGTACTATTAAAGTATCCGCGGACCCTGTACAGTACGCCCAGTTTCTGAGAGGCTAACTTAACTCTGGCTTCGATGGAGCTCCCGCACCGGAGCTGGTCACCAAGCATATTCATGGAGGGCTTTTTCAAAAGATTGCTTCCATTGAAGGTGACTAAATTTTCATTTCGATCCCTTTTAGAATCACGATTGTGACGTAATCAATACCGAGCGGCTCGGAGAGCGGTTATCGGTTATAAAGGTTGCTTTCTTTGCATAAGTTTAGTTGTCTAGTATAATATTATATTGAATAAATAAAAAAAATTCTATAGCCTCATTGAAAATTTTAGTTATTTTGAATAGTTTTAATATATATTTATCTATTTTTAATATCAACGGTGTACATATACCATAAGCACTGATTACATGTCACAAAATAATAGGAAAAATGTTAGAAATAATAAAAAAAGAGTATAACAGATAATTGTGGCATTTGAATGAGAAATGACACCAGAGAGACAATTGCATACAAAAATTTGTAGTACAAATAGAATTAATATTGTTTAAAAAGATTTGATAGATATAAAATTTGATATGTTCACTCTGTATAATTATTTTGTAATCTTACTAACTTACTAACCATCACGCCGTTTCTCCGCAGAGGTAGGCAGAGAGGACGGACCGCCAAACAACTAGATCTTGGCACACACTCTTTGCCTCACTCACATTCATACATTCTCTTCTATAATTCTGACTTTTGACATGGCCCGACTCAAGTATCTGATTCACTTGATCGTAATGAAAATGATTTATTGGGGCGTATTTTGTCAGTAGGTAAAATATTTCCGCTTTGCCATAAAATCCAAATAAACGGAATATTTATGAACGTATCTGAAAACTAAAAACTGTTTTCGATAGGTGATGAAATACGCTTTCAAATTTTATTATTAGAAATAACCTATAATTGTATGAATATAAAAATTTTAAATGCAAACTTTAAAAAGTTTTGAAAATGGCGCACCCTACGTTTTAACTAAAATTACTGAAATTAACAAAAAAAAGCACATATGTACATAGTTTATTGAACAAAAGATTTATAAACGTTATTGTCACTTCTTTCTTCTATGGTTTCATGTAAAAAACACTTAATTTCACAAAGTTTAATAATTTTTTTCAAATTGCGGTCGAAAACATTGCTTTCATAAAGGTGTAGGTACATTTAAATTATTTTGTAGTTAACTTCAAGATTTGAATATTCCCTTTTTTTCAATACCGTTTAGAGTTTAGATCATACTATGATTGTAAGGGAGAAACAACGATATCCATGAGACCTGTGTGAGCTGGTACACATATGGCCTCCTGTGATTAAACTGGTTAAAAGTACTTGTAGCGTTAAAAAAATAAATTATACAAGCACGATAGAAATTTTTTAAGAACGTTTACAAACATAATAGTCTTATTTTAATTTTTTTGTCAAATTGTATGACGGAGTGTGGTTTAGTTTAATACCCGCTTTATTTGATCCGTGTGGGCATTGAGGTGTGGGTGTGAAATAATAAATTAAAAACAATGTCACCGATTGATTTCATTTGTTTGTTTCATCGAACAAGTTTGATTAAAAGTTTGATCCGCGGATAATACCCTAATGAACTGTGAATACCTTTACCTACCTGTGATAGATTATATTTAAAGTCACGTGTCATGCTGTGTTTTAAAAATACTAATTTAATATCATTTATTTCATTAATTTCCTAGAATAATTTTGTATTTATACGCATGGTATTATGGGATAACGTTTACGTGTATGTGATGTGTGGTAAATCAAATAAGTAGAGCGTGGTTACAATACTTACAGGTTACTTACTTATTTAACAAATTACAAACGAACATAACGCACGATAATATAATATTTAAATATGAACAATTAATTGTATATGGAAGTGGAGAGCGAACAAGTACGATTTAAAAGACAATGTATTAGCCGGGAGTTTAAGGTAGAATGATCTCGATGATCTTTGTTGCAGCGCGTCAGAGTGTCTTGAGATAAGGCTTGATTCCTATTGGTGAATGGGGGAACAATCGGATTGCCGTGAAACTGCAGATCGGTGTCCTTGTTCGACCTCCACAGCATAAATATAACTTATAATTGAACTTTATCCTAGTGTGAAAATTAGATGTTATTTGACATTTTAAAATGATATTTGTCCTCGAATTTCTAAGCATGCCAAAGCACACAGCAGTAAACAATAACAGTAACAGCAGTTCGTATTTTCAAAAAAGAAACTCATTAGTGTTGAGATTTATCGGCTTTTTCTTCTGTGTTCAATGATTTGAAATTAATTCCAGGTGTAGACTGCGAAAGTACATATTACTAAGTAAAGTTTGAATAACTTTTCTCTACGCTCACAGTTATTAAGTTTCCATCCCATAACCTCCCTCTCCCCCACTTCCACTACATGTAGAGGGCCCTCTTGATACGAGAACAATACTGACGGTCAATTTATTGGAGCAGCATTTTTTCAACTATAAGCATTCAAAGAATTATTATAAAGAAAGTGATTTTCAGAAAAACATTATGCAATTAAATATCCAAAATATTTTTTTAAAGTCATACGCATTAAACACCAAAGAACAACGGTTTTCGAGCTTTCACAGCAACCTTCAGACCTGCCGTGTTATAAACATAATAGTCTGGGTCTTTCATTACCGCTTTGTGCAGACAAAAAATCACTAGAAACCGACTGTACCGGACGCTCACGCCAGTGACATCGACTGTAAATTGCCGACTTCCTCTTGAGGGTACTTTGGGTAAGAATTTGCAAATGAAACACTGACTTCACAAATTTCGTCGGATAACTGACTGGGATAGTTGTTTCCCTATTTATTGGGTTTAAAGTAAACAGTGATATTTTTTTACATTAACTCCACACAGGAAGCTCTGAGGAAAATAATTTCACTCAGAGCCTATGTGATCTTAAAAGATGATGTGTGGAGGCTATTTTTGAGGAGAGGAAGGAGTGAACTTGGGTTTTGAAGAGACCCATGTTGTAGAAAGGAGGAAACACAGATGCCGGCAAGTCGTGCCACAGCCGAGCTCAAGAACCAGTCGTAGAAGCGACCCGTTCTCATGTGACAAAAGTCAATCTACATGTGTTAATAGGGTTAGTTATTATTTACTCTGAAAGGAATGCATGTCATAGCGCCGAACATTAATTACTGAGGTCCCGCGGTTTGTCGTGCAAGATATTCAACCTTGCAAAGGCAATACAACACATGGGTGGTGATAAGAATGTCATTGTAATGTTTTGAATAATGTAAGGTAATGGCTCTTCAAGAATAAATAGGCCCTTGTCACAATCAGGTTTCTTATTGTTTACAATGTATTTTACTTTTGAGTCACACGACCGATATTAACTGTCTGCGAATTGTGTCTCCGGCTGGCTTACGAGCGTTGACCGCTCCTTGCAGTCGTTGCCGGCAGGGCACAGGGTCGGAACACCAGATACATTTATATATTTAACCGATCAAATACCAGAGAAATTGCGCATTACGTGCTTAAAGCTTTGAAATTAATATTTTCACAAAAAGCTAATTGATCCTACACTATTGCTACAATCCTTGAAGAATCCTGACCAACTCTGGTATTCTCTTCTTATATCCGAGGAAACAATGATGGCTTTTTGTTTTAAAAAAACATTATTTAGCGAGACCAAAGCCTTGCATTGGAAGAACAAAACATTCTCGACACCAATAGTTTGAGAATTTCCATTAGAAACAAAAATTTCACTCGTTACAGAGTTTGAGAGCAGCTGGTCTTTTATTAACTCGAGGACAACTGGTCAGGACTCAGTTGTTGTGTAAGGTATAATTCTAATGGCTATTGTGTAAAGTTGCTTGCCGGGTTAATCCCACATCTACTCCTAGTTGCCAGTAAGTTAGTAATCCCGCCAACAATGCTAAGTAGATTGTATGTACCGCCAACACATTCTCCCCGACAAACAAACCACCTCGCGTGATGGCGAAGCTAAGGCTCTACTTCAATAATTGCACAATGTCGTTTAAACAACGAATGAGCTGCGGGGAAATTATACGTGTAAGATTACAGAGAAATTATAAACAATAATACTAGTACACTCAAATCTTTGAAAGGTGGGTTTTCTGTATCTAATTAGTTTATCTTTTATGCAGTCTCTTGTAAAAAGATGATAAAAACATCACTGTCTGTTTATTACATCGAGACAACACCATGGTAGTTCAAGCGAGTGAACGTCACGTTTATATTCTTCATCGATGTTTACTTCTGAAATTTTTAAAATTATTTTTATTACGTACTTTACGTAGTTATTCTTTCAGTTTCAAAGTACTTTCAATATATCTTGTATACGGGGTTTTCTTTTTTCTTCACTATATTTGTACCTACTTTTTGCTGTCACTTCAATATTTACTTTAAATTTTTTTGTCATATGAACATATTTTCTTATCTATGTATGTTTTGTATCCTTTTCAAATTATTGTAAATCTATGTAAAGCCGTTAATCGGCTTTAATTCATAATAAATAAATTGTGGTTACATTATATTTTTCAATTCTATGAATAATAGTAAACGATAAAATGTTTTTTGATTCTATAATTCATTTTCGATATCGGATTATCAAAAAGCGTATGTTTGTTGAATGCTATATTCAAAACGATTGTGACAAAAAATACTCATATATCTATATCCCGACCCGAATAGGACAAGGGGAAGAAGATGAAAAAAAAAATCTATTATGTGGTTCCGTGCCAACTCAGAATCAACTCAACTCTACACCTCTTTGAAAAGTCATTAAAGCTATGAAAAAAAAAATTAAAAATATCCCATACCCTAACCTAACGTAACCTATTTAACCATTTATTTTGATTTTTTAAATCACTTTTAATGACTTTTCAAAGAAGGTTCTGAGTTGATTTCCAGAATGTCTAGTCACCCTATGTGACCTATTTAATAAGTAGAAAAAGTGAACGAAAAATAAAATAAATACAAGTGTGCAGAAAACTAAAGTAGACAAGAGTGGAGAGGCTACAAAGCACCGCACAATGAGGGGACCGATAGGCTACGAAGCACCGCACAAATAGGAGACCGATTATTCTATCTCATTCTCTCGTTTTATAGACGTATATGTTTGTCTCTTTTCGTTTCGCTTTTTCGTTTCATCAAGTTTTAAATCACAACCGCGCTAAAGAAGTTTTCACTTCAAAAATTTAATATTTTCCACGGAATGGCACACGAATGCCATTTGAAAGGCCGTCATAATAAATTGAAATAAAGTAGTAATTATACTATAGAATGTATGAAAAAGACTCATTTATGTAACGATTTTGCTTTGTAAATCTTCAAACAATTTTGGTTTTAATATTGTGTCAACAGCCAACAGCGTGCTCGTAAAGGTAAGCAATATCAGTTCCCGCACTTAGCTGCATAATGGCTCCCGCAATCTTGGAAGCTCGCCTGTAATAGGGCTGCAAGGAGGAAAACTTACCACATACAGCCTTACTGCCTGCCTCACCTACCTGTCTCCTGTGTTCTGTGTCCTATACCTGTTGCTCGCTTCTCCATTGTGCACATCCAATGCACACTTTAAAGGGAAAGTTGATCCCTTTTAAGGTGTGAAAGGATAAGAATCATAATGAAGGATGCTGCATTGACCGCAGATATTTTCAACGTAACTTACATACAGTTCACCAAGTATCATTGTTTGACGCATGTCACAAAATAGTAACACCAATCCCTTGACCTTTTTATACTTCTAATTTTTTAATTTCCTGTCAACTTTTTTTTCCAATTTTATTTATTTAACATTGTTATCTTTAGTATTGTTTTAAATCACCAATGTAATATATACCTACTTTATTATTTCTTATTTCTACTAATTGTTTGTATATATTTGTTGTAATTATGCCCTTGCCCGGAATAATGTTGTACCCAACAAAACTATCAATATTGAGTTATTGATGGAATAATGTTAGGCATATAAATATGAATATTTTAATGTAAGGATTATGTGAATGAAATTTTTTTTAGGCCTGTTGCAGGATTTTGAAGGTTGGTTTATGGAAATGTATATTGATATCACGGAGCATTGTTTAATTCATGGGAATAACCGAAGAAAACGAACTGTTGGTTTCAACTAGAAAGAAGTAAAAAACAAACAGGTTTGTGGAATAATGTTGTAGGTTGATCTCATGACAATATTTCGAACAAAAATGGTTCAATTTATTTTATATTTTTGTAGATTTTTAAGCTTCAATACATCAATGACATGTCTTAATTTATATTAGAAGAGAACGTTTTTTTTGGAAATATTTTTTTGTTAATAAAAAAAAATTGGGCATTTTTCTACCGTGTAATATAATCGTTAGAAGGATTTGATGAGTAATTTATTCGATATTATGCATCTATTTATTGTTTTGTAAAACGGTGGCTAGAATCAAACCTAAATCCATTAGAGTCAAAATTTCCTTAAGCGGGTAATTGATCTCCATTTTACCCCTATCTATTTATGTTTTATTTATATTTAGGAGTTGGGCCATGACGATTGCTTGGTAAAAGTTATGGTTTTTTTTTTAAATAATTCTTTAGTTTTGTAATTATAAAATAATGAAAAGTAAACAATAAAACCATGTATTTTTAAAGGAAATTGCTTCACACCAATGCAATGCAGACCCTTTCCTTACAAAGGGTGAGACGTACAGACACAAAGCAAGGCGGCGGCTCCTGACTCCATCGCAAATGTTTCACAGTGTGATTCTATGTTCGGAATTTCACTTGCAGCTTGATCCATTTTATAACATAAAAAAATTAACTCTTCAAAGGAAAGCAATTTTCCTCAGTCTTCAGCATTTAAATACGGGGGAAGCTAACATTAAAATAAAAAAAATTGACAACCCTCATACGTGCATAAAATCACAGAATATATTGAAAGCATTAACAAAATAATTGGATTATTAGTAGTTTTAATATTTATTTTCAGAATAATAATAGAATCATAGAGTAATAACTATTTAAGCTTTTAATTTTCACCGGAACTTTTTATGAGGGTGTTTAGGATATTCTATATTGGAGATAATTTTCTAAAAGCGTGGAACTTTGGCTACAAATAGAATTGAAGAACTCGTGATCAAAGTATTTTTAAAGCGCTTCCTGATCACTTAAAAAATAGTTCATTTCCGAAACTCACTTTCCTCATACCTTTTTCCTTCCAATAACTCCCTCTCCCAAATTTCCCTGAAAAGATCATCCACACATCATCACACATTTATATAAAATAGGCCACGAGGGAAAACTTTTTCCTCATGGTCTTCCTGTGTGGGGTAAAGGAAAAAACTTGAATTTTGATTATTTTGTTTTTAAATATTTTTTTATATCTATCAAATTTCTTATTTATTACACATGGAACGCATGCATCGTTGTAATTAATGAACTTTATCGTATTGCGAGTTACTTTTATATTACGCAATTTTTATTTTCATTTTGAATTTTGACCAACAATATCGGAGATAAGCAATTCAAAACCTGTGGGCATGCGTCAAAAGTATGAATCTAAAAATTAATTACATTGTAGATTTTTGGATCACACGATATACTTAAAAGTATTAATCCGATTGTCATTGAAGAATCGATCATGATATTTTATAATAATTTGCTACAATTACAACAAAGAGATATGTATTCTGTATCCCAAATATTGGCCATCATTATTTTCACACCTTAATTAATTACTAAATATTAAACTATATTTCTCATGGCAGATTTCGAAAATGAGACAAAACATGTTTTTTCATTATGCACACCGTGTTCCATGATTATACCGCGAAGCATTTGGGTGATTATAATTATTTTTTTAAACAAAGCAATCCTAATTTTTATTTGTTTTTAATACATGCAAAAAAAAAGTTAATTAAAGACATTTTTAGTAGTATTTCAACCGCCATGTTAGGGATGTCGCCGTGCTTTAACGGGTTTACGTATTGAATTTATCGAGTTAATTCATAATAAATATTGTACAATTCTATTTTATTTGTTAGTATTTTATATGATGATTAAATGTTAAAAATTAAGAAAAAAAAATAGGGAATACAAGATATGTCTGAAGGGTGTTTGAATGGTTAGAGTGCAGAATATATGGATATTATGATTGAGGTGTGTTGCAGATGTGTAGATCCAGAGCGTTATTAGTTTTTTGAAAATATGAAGTTGAATTTCGGTTTTCAAGGTTTCAGAGAGAAGGTTTTAGAAGCTAGGTAGATGAATTGGCTTTGAGCTGACGTGAATATTATTTCTCAAAATATGGCGGAACCAGCGTGTAGCTCAGATTTTCTCCTAAAAAAACGAGCGGTGATCCGGCTTTGTAGCTGCTTTTTGCGTTTGCGATCGACGCTCGGCTCTCGAATCCCAACGCGTTGTCGCTTTCTCAACTAAGAGGGAGTCCGCCCTATTGATGTTCGTAAGATCGCAATTTTGATCCCAGATGTCAGTAAGACTACCACACAAGTGATTTGAGGAAAAAATGACGTATGCAAATTGCGTGCTCGTTGGGTTCCCAAAATGCTGAAGAGCAAAATCGTATGGAAAGCGCTCGGATCTCTTCGAATAATTTTTTAAGCTTTTTTTTAAGCACCACCTAACCCCGGAATCAAAAGGGATCAATGATATGATTTGCATATTTTTATTCACCTCAAGCAACATTTAGCAGAGAAACTTTTGGAGGCTGACTAGGACGCGGAGGGAGAAGTGAAACCATATTTGGCGGCGGAGTTCTGCGATAAGGGAGTCAAGGACCTAGTTCCACGGCTCACCAAGTCGTCGCCTCAGTTCTTAATTGTCCAATCGACCATTTGAAAATTATGTAGGAGGAGAAAGTTTTCTTTCATTATTTCAATGAAAAATTATGATAGGTGTTTAAGATAAAGATATTTCCATAAACGTAAAGGTTTGATAAGTTTAAATAATTCTTATTTAAGTAATAAACTATCATTTTTATGCTTTATTTTTAGTTTTAAAGTCGGGATTGAACAAAAACTAAAATGGTCATTTGGACAATTAAGAACTCAGGCGACGAAGTGCATCGATCATAACGGGACTATATCGAAAAATAGTGGGGATGTGTAACTAAAATGTTATATGATTTTATTGTAAATATAAATTTTTCCTGATTTTTTAAATTAGAACGGTCTTTAATTCTTGGACAACCCTTGTAGTTTAAGTACTTTGTAGTGTTGGTTGGTGTAATTGTGTTGTAAAATAGTTTTTTGTTGTATTTGATTACGTAATATGTTGACTGTCAATTGGTACTAATTTTTTTTCTAATAAAAATTGTGCAGCATAATCGTAGCTTATTGTTGCGAGTAAAGCACTATTCGGATAAAAAAGCCACCTTCACATTTCAAATCTTAAATAGAACACCTGACCGAGTGGGAAGAAATAAGAATATTTAAATGCTATGTAAAACAAACAAAAATAAGAAAATGATTACAAAATTTTATTTGGTCACTAATGAAAAAACAAAATGACAACATTTTTATCTTAGTTTTTCTTTCATTTAAAGTTTAGCGGTGTGTGCGTGGGACACGGTGTACATATACCTAATATGTTTATTGTAATTTGTGAAAAGCAATGAAATAAATTAGTAGGTACCTCCTACCTAACTTTTGTAAATAATATTAAAAGCAATCTGCAGTTTTCGGCGTCGGGAGCAAAATATTCACACCTCGTAGCTTGTAGCAAAATGGACGCTCGTAGTGGCGTAGATGTCTCAAGATAAAGTTAAACTCTAAACTCCTTTTCTCTCAACAATGCGTACACCGTGGTCTCTCCTGGTGTCTAGGTAAGCTTATCTCAAATTTTCTCTGACTTTATTGAGCATATTTTGAATGGAAATGTAATGGGTTTATTTTTTTTTCAAATACTGTAGATATAATTTTGTGTAATAAACTGTAATTCCATGCAATTCCATGATTAACTCCCCACCACTTCCACTCCTTCATTAATTCTTCTGCTGATTTGGGTTGATCCCCCCCCCCTCCGGCCTGCAACCGCTTTTTCAATTTCTATCAATATGTAACCTGATGAAAATAACTTTGTTTACGAAACGTTCTGATTTAATATCTAATGAAGTGGTGTAAATAAAGTTATTTGACTTTAAATATGTCTTCACAGCGTAAAAATATACCTTCAGAATTTGAAGAAATAACTACCTATTTAAAAAAAATATTCAAATTATCCATCAATAGATTGCTAAGATTCCCTACATGATACCTTTCTCAATACTACATTATTTGTTGATGATTGAATGTTTTTCTCGTGGGTGTTTCGAAGATAGAAGTAGGAAAAGTTTTCTTAATAAAAAGGTGTTGAATAAAATATTTTTGTCTTATTTTTATTATTTCAGAAACAAACAGTAGATAGATAAAATGAATACTAAACAGTTTACTAGGTTTTATAAATTATTTCAAGGATCTGTATAATGACATGTGCCTGAAATATCTGGTGAGTAGAGTGAGAATATACCTTTTACCGGGTGGGATGTGGGGTAGCACATGCTAGGGAATTATTTGAAGTAAAAATATATATTAAGGAAAGAAAGAGTTATACATATTTATATTAAGGTAATTACATATTACATGGTTGCATGTACCAGCGAAGTTTCAGCAAATATTCATAACATGTAGGTAGGTGTTTCAAAACATTAAAGAAAATGTTGAATATCTAAAAGTTTCCGAGCTTGTTACATAGAGGGCAGTGCTGAGAGCTGTCCCGAAAGTCTGCAAAATGGCGGTTACTTTAGTTCGGAGTGTGCGCACCAGGGGGGCCGAGGGCCGGGGTGCAGGTGGCAAGAGCTCACATAATTTTGATCCATTCTAGCTAACTTCTAGTTAAGTCGACTATTCGCACTCACAATATTTGTAATACGCGAAGTAATAATAAATCCAGATTAACATAAAGAACTCCAAATTATTCCAAAGAAGTAATATCTTTCCAGGACGAGTTGGATAATCTGATTGTGTTTATATAACAATTGGTGAACACACAGAAAACATAAAGAGGGAGAAAAATAAAAATAAAAAAAATAAATATGTAAAAAAGGAATAAAAAACACAGATTAAGGAATACAGGAAAAATAATATGAAATTAAATTATGAACCTAGGTAAAAATAATACATTTTCACATGATAAAATAATGTTCAAGGATAAACATGATTAAAAAAAGAAAAACAACATAATGAGAATGAGAAAATAACATACAGCAGGGGTTAGAGGGTTCGTAATTTACAATTCGTTTTATTTTTTTCTATTACCTATGCATTTAGTAAATTGTCCCGAGGACAGATGGCAGTGTCTGGAAAAATATTATTATGTTTTTGAGTGGAAATTAATGTTTTCTAGAAGAGAGTTGTTGTCGACAACGTCGTTGATGATTTTGAATAAATATTTCTGGTCGGATATATTTATTTTATTTTCGAAAGTTGATAAATTATGGAATGTTAATGAGTCTTTTAGAAGTTCTGACAATCGGAAGGATTTAAAGTCTAAAGAACGGGTTGTTTAAAAAAATTAGATGAATTCATAAAATATTTGAAGTTAATTTTCACGTTCTGTGGAGGTTCTATCAGGAGTGTTTCAGTACCTGTTTTTGAATTCTTTCTAACCTTTCAATATTAACTTTGTGTTGAGGATTCCACATGACTGATCCGAATACTAATATTAAGCGAACAAAAGAGACATATAGTATTTTAGTTATATATCGTATGAAGCACTTACGAATATGTATGTACCTTTAATAACGTCAGGTTTTACTTATTTTTTTCATACAATTAACATTCGTTAGTCCCCGGTTATGAAAATTAATTAAAAAATGTTTGGTAAATTCCTTAATTATTCGAAGTAATAATATTGTTTAGGTTTCTTTAAAATAATAAGGAGTGTAATTTTTAAAATGTCAAATCGTGGTGGAAGTCTATCATAATATTATGATAAGAATAATTTTTTTTATTTTATTTCAATTATTTATTTAAGACTGGACCAGTTTTACCCTGCAACAAGCATCTCCAGACCAAGCAGCTTTATTTTACTCTTGTTATTTTCTCGTGTTATTTTTAAATACATCTCTTTAAAATTCATGTTGGCGCGGAATCTTGGAAGTGGAAATTAACCCACTTCCCTACATCAGTTTGAGCTGAAACTCTCGCAAAAAGAATCTTTATTTCAGGTGATCAATCACACACACATTTTTCTGTCATTAAAATAAATGTTAGTACTTAATATACGAAATAAATGTAGTTTTTAAAAATCGCAAGGACGGCAGCGCGGTTATTTTTTACAAAACAGGAAACCTTAAGGAAAAAAAGGGGCTAAGTCATCGTTGAGGTTGTTGTGTGAAGGGAAGTTCTGGGAAGGAAAAGATGATGGATGGGTAGGAATCTGGGGTGTCATTGTGTCATTGACACTTCTAAAATTGTGCCCAGGAGTGATGGACGAATGAATCCAGCGATGAATCGAGAGTCCAGCTGGAGAGGTCTAGGTTAGGTTTCCCTTAAGAGCGCATAACCAGCAAATATAAATTCAGATTCCGACGTCAGCGCTCCACACATCAGAACTCGCTAGCGGGCGTTTTTCGAACTAGAGTTCGTTCCGCTCCAAGCTTGGTTTTGAGTATCTACTAGCTCACGACTATAGACGCTTCAGTATGGGTCAGATGAAGATGTTAAATTCTCGCTTTCAGAATTTTAAATAGTAGTAGTTATTTGTAACTTGTACATCGAAGTGCATAAACATAAATAGATACAAGTAGTAGATACCTACATGAATAAACAATTTGTTATATTCTTTTTAATATTTTGTTTTTAATTGTATTTTACGGCCATTAGAGTGGAAGATATCTCAGTATCTCCCTGATGTAAGACCACCATTAAGAATTGAAACGTTGCTTGAAATGGCTTTAGCCGTGTTCAGTGACCAGATCTGAATAGCCAGGTACTTCCCCACCTTCCTCTTTCCTATATCTTTCCTTTCCCCACTACCTTCAGTCTTACAAAATACCTCAATTGGGGATGCCATAGTCCCACTGGCTCCAGACGGGAGCAGCTGGGACTCTTGTGCGGTATTAATTAAAAAAAGAGTAATATTCAGTTGGATTGTAAAAAATGTCTCATTTTGAAATATTAATTCGTGTGCATAATTTTTTATTTTATATTTATGTGAATACCGCACAAGAGACCCAAATGCTCCCGTCTGGAGCCGGTGAGACTACGACGTGACTATGGGGTATATTATGAGGCTGAAGGTGGTGGGGAGGGGAAGGTGATGGGGAAGAGGAAGGCGAGGAATTACCTGGCTATTAAGATCTGGTCACTAAACACGGCCATAGCAATTTCTAGCAAGTTTAAATTCTGAATGGTTCTCTTACACCACCCAGGGTGATACTGAAAGTATCTTCCACTTTGGAACGTGACGCAAATATATTATTTTTAATTTAAATAATTGCGAAATAACCCAAATTATTCAAATAAAATTTATTTGCCCACGCCGGGATTCGATCCCACGACCTTTGGATTTCGGGTCAAGAGCCTTACCCCTTAACCACGCCGGCCGTCAATAGGTAGTATCAGTAATTTGGAAGGCGGGTATGGGTACCGCCGCCCCGGGAACCATGTATTGGATTATCAACATCTCTGCCATAGGTCACCCCAAGAGACTTAGCAGGGGAGCCCGGATTCATGGGGCGAGGTTTGTCAAGATCTCGACGGCGCGGCAGTTGCGTCTGCCCACCAACTACGTGGAAGGTCGGATCAGGAGAGACCGTTTTTTTTGATACACTGCCTATCTCTACTTTGGGAATGCTGTATGGAGGGTCATTTTAGGGAAAGCAAGGAGAGGGACTTCGGAGAAGGAAAAGGGTATTAGGGGTGGGTAGAAATCTGGGGGTCAGCGTGTCCAGGAGTGCGGATGTATGAGGCCATCCCTCCCACTGCGGTGCAAGGCGATGTTCCGAGAGGGTAAGGCTTCAGAAGGCAAAGTGACTCCCTCAACAACTTTCTCTAGATCCGACCTGCCATGCAGCTGGTGGGCAGACGCATCCGCTGCCAAGACCTGAACAAACCTCACCCCCACGAACCCAGGCACCCCTGCTAGTCACCAAACGTTGCGAACCACTTGGGATGACCTACGGCAGACGTGTTGGTTATCTAATAAATGGTTCCCGGGGCAGTGGTACAGCTGTATGCGACCTGCGGACGTGTCGGACGAAAACACAAAAATATATGTGAACCTATCCAAAAGCACTTCAACAAACAGAATTAAAGTACACAAACCCTTTCTTTCTTTGAGTGGCCTTGCACCGCCCGCTGGGTGCCCGCTATACATAATGTTATATAGTGCAGGCGCTTGCATTATAATGCAGTTACAGAACCATTACAGTTTAGTTGACCCCGAGGTTACAGTGGCCTTGCAACGCATGCCGGGTACCAGTTGTATATAATGTTATATAGTGCAGGCGCTTGCAATATAATGTAGTTTCTCGGGACTTAGGATGGAACCATTACAGTTTAGTTAACCCCGAGTTACATTGTTAATTATAAAAATTTTTGCATAAAAATATTCAATGAACATGAATTTTTGCGTTCGGTAAACCCTGTAGTTTTTACAAACATGAAAAAATGAAATCGTATTATTTGGTTTCGTTTTAAATTCGTCATTTCAAAATGTTACGATACAGAGCGCCGCGGAGACAACCGCCGGCTGCCCCGTTTGCGTGCAGCCGGCAGAGTGACTTCTCAATTCTATGTCGTCGAGCTATAAGAAAAATGGTAAAACGCGAGCTGTAAATTAATTAATATTAATTACTTCTTATGATTATTTTTCGATCAAAATTTTTATGACTTGTCAATAATGTCTTAGCAAAATAAGTATGTAAAAAAATCTTGAAATATATATACATGGAGAATACATCTGAAGCCCCCGTAGTAGATATACGATTACGTACTAAATATGTAGATGTATATATATATTTTTTTTAATCTTTTTTATGTTATTTGATTTTTTATCTGGTAAATCCGTTTTATTTAATGTATACTTTTTTATGGCTGACAGAGTATTGCACCCACCGCTCTGTTCTCTGTTCACGTTATTATTATTATTATTATTATTATTAGTTTTTAAGTGCGTAAATAAATACACAAAATGGCCAATTTACGTCAAGAAACACATGTACGTATATATTTTTTAATGATTTTATTTAAACTAAAATTAGAATTCTAAAACATTCGTTTACCAGATAATGTATTGATTTATTTTACTGCATGATTATATGATTTGAAATTGGTGTTGTATAATACATGTAATTTTTTGAAAATATAACAAATCTGCCAACGACCCATGGTATAACCTTATTATACTTTAAATAAAAAAAAAATCTCAAAATTTAAAACTTACGTTTACTAGAAAAAAAAACAATATTTCAAAATAAATTTATAATTTTTTGTGGAAACGAGTCAATACGTCTAAACACTGATTTAAAAATGACATATTTCTGGTTTCTCTGGTAATGTCCTCTTAACCAGTTTGTCCGATAGAGGTGGGAAAAAGTATTCACCTAGACACCAGACCTCATGAACCAGAGCGCCCCTGTTAAATCACAAAACGTAGCAAACTACTTGAGGTGACCTACGGCAGGGGTGTTGGTTATCAAATAAATGATTCCCGGGGCGGCGGTACCCATACACGCCTCCTAAATTGTATTATTGATTACGATCACTGTGGAAAGAAAGGCTTCAACCTCAGTCAAACCATTTTTTTTAAGTTTTAGAGACATTTTAAAATTGTAAATTATAATTTAAAAAAACTTTTTTTTTTATGGGTTGATTTTATAAAACTATTTTTTCAGGCTAAAGCGTAATTCCTTGCTGGTATTAAATGTATGTTCGTATGTAGGTAATTTCTTTGCAGTGAAATGATCAAAGTAGTATAGAATGAAACTCTTGTCATTTTATCTTTCGTAAACGCTTAAAATTTATCGATCCCACTCCTCCAGTTTAAGTTCAGAGGAGCAATTCTGTGTCTTTGGCGGACACGGAAAAGATTCCATAATGACTCACCTATCAAATTTGTGTTTCTCTACGGCTGTCAATTGCTTTTCCAATGAGTGATGTCAACTGCCGCCAATTTTAACTAGTTTGAAACACGAAATACTGTAAGTACCTAGATGTGATTATTTATTCATTTATTGTACGTTTAAAGTTGTATACCATAGATTTGACTAACCAAACAACTAACCACCACGCCGTTTCCCCGCAGGGGTAGGCAGAGAGGACGGACCGCCAAACAACTCGGTCTTGGCACACACTCTTTGCCTCGTTCACATTCATACATGGTCTCATACATGCTCTTCTATTATTTTGACTCTTGACATGGCCTGACTCAATTATCTGATTCACTTGGTCGTGCCATGTCTTTCTCGGGCGTCCCCGACTTCTTCTACCATTTACAATTGCGTCATATATTCTCCTTACTCTTCTTTCCTCGTTCATTCGCTCTACATGCCCAAACGATCGGAGCGTTCCTCTTTTGATCTTACTCATTACGCTTACATCAGCCTTGCATTCTTTGCGGATCTCCCCGTTTCTCACACGAACATGCATGGTTTTACCACACATATGCCTTAGGGATCTCATTTCTACAGCATCTAGTCTACTTTCATCTTTCCTCTGCCAGTTCCATGCTTTACTGCCATACATCAGGGTAGGTACCAGTACTCTATTATGGACGGCTAGCTTCGCTTCTTTGAACAGTTTTTTTGTTGGTGCCAACGGCGTTCAGGCCGTTCAGTCCCCCATTAATAGAGTTATCTGCATTCACATTTGCACAAAATAGGTTCTTAGTTTGTTCAAACTAAGTAATTCATGCGTATATAGATTTGAAGGAACTTCGCAAATGTCAAATGTTAAAACGTAATTACTTTAAATTCAAATTAATAAATATTCATGTATACCTGCCTACAGTAATTAATTAACATCTGATATCGGCTCACGTCACCCACGGAAAAAACAATTGAAAGTCATAGAAAATCACACAAATTTGACAGCCGATTCCGTACATGAGATCTTTCCCGTATCCACAAAAGATACGGAATCGCTCCTCACGTCGTTGGTATTCGTTTTCAGGAGAAAAATGTTTATTAATAACTTCACCTTTATCCCACTTTCAGCTTTTGCTCCATTTTGACAAAGCCTATCAGAACACACTCCAACATATTGTGACAAGAAATTTTCGTAACTTATGAAAAGTTAATATTTTCGTATATGTGAATGATCATAATTATACTCGGAAAAAATATTATTTAATTCGCTTTTAGGTTTTATTATTTTTGGGTTCAATGAAATGTTTAATTGTTTTTTAAAATTCTTGTTCTTTAGTAGGCGTAATCCAGATTGTAAATAGCCCATATAAATATAGAAATTTTACTCTATCTGAAATCAACTCTCGTGTTCTACTTCTCCTTGCCTTCCCCACCCCTTCACCATCTCAAAACAATCAAAACACATAATTTTGGTAAGCTCTAACGCTACTGGATTCGGATAGTTGATAGTTGAGAATTAGGAGCAGTCGGGACACGTGTGCAGTATTTAAAACTCTGCTAAACTAATTTGAGAAAGTGAAAGAAAAAAAGGGAGATTTTGTGAAAATTATAGAAATGCATCAAACAGAATGACGTAATTTTTCAATTAGAATCAAAAATCAAACCTTTTTCGTCTGTTTTGTGTTCACAGAATCAGGTTTCCAACTTGTCTTGGAAGGAGATTACTTCTTTGGGAAAGAATAGAATTCTTTATGTTAATCTGGATTTATTAATACTTCGCGTATTGCAAGTTTTGACTGCGAGTAGTCAACCTTACTAGGATCTAGCCATAAATATACCAAACCAACCACTAGCTAGCTGAAATAGATCTGATTGTGTGTTTTATGGGACCTGCTTAACCTCGGCCCACGGTCCTCTGGAGCACTAACACATAACTAATCCAGCCGTCATCTTGCAGACTTTCGGGAAAGCTCTTAGCACTGCCTTCTACGCGCGAATCTGGGAAGCTTTAAACTAACTCATATATTTAAAACTTTGTGAATAAGTCTTATATCCAATTAATGAAGCTTTGAAAATAATTTAAGATAAAAAGATTGATTTTTTAACAACAGCACAAAAGTCGTGGTTATTAATATGACAGGAAAATATGCCTAATAGATAAACGCTGCTCTTATAGTCAAATGGACATCTATTATTAATTTATTTTTTAAATAATTTTAGAACGTAAGTACACATATTAGAAAGAAAATAAAACGTATTTAAAATATAAAACCAAGGTGAGGTACGGGAACCCATTAAGGCACTGCGTGTGTGTGGGTAACATAATAAAATAATACTAATATAATAAAGGAGCATCTTAAAAACATACAGCTTATTTTCATGACTGACAGTGTATGCCGGAAGCTGGTATTGTAAATTGTTTTGCATAAATTTTATACAACGAATTCGAAACAGTATGAATATTCACCAATCTCTCGTGCGCTTTGCCTTCGCGGTGAAAACACAATGAATGTTATTTTTAATCGAACAAAAATAATCCACCGAATGAATAAATTAAATAAATAACGGGAAGTACAATAATTTCGCAGTATCGTGCTTGTGTGTGTGTGGGACCCTCGGGGACCGTTCAAATGCCGACGAATCAAAATGGCGTTGTTTGTGTTTATATCCACACTGGGTACACAAAACAATCTAGCTATTTTTTTACATTAGCTCTACACAGGAGGTTCTGAGGAAAATAATCACCTTAGTGCCTAGGTCATGTTTGGGGATTGTGTGGAAGGTCACTTTAGGGAAAGAAAATTCTGGGAAGGAAAAGGGTATGAGGAGTGGGTAGGAATAGTGAGGGGCTATTGTGTCCAGGAGTGACGGACTTATGAATCCATTCCATCCACTGCTGTGTAAGACGATGTTCTGAGAGTCCTGCTAGAGAGGTCCAACCAGACTCTCCCGAACCGGATTCACACGCAATTGGTGGGCAGGCGCATCCGCCGCCAAGATCCGGATAAACCTCACCCCTTGAAGCCTTGCACCCCTGCTAAGTCACCAAATATAGTCAACCACTTGGGATGACCGATGCCAGAGGAGTTGTCCAATCAATGGTAATCCGACTCCCAAATTGATCATTCAATTTGTTGCGATGGAGTTTAAACACCCCGAACCAAGAAATCAAGTCTTTTTTAGACCCCGTATGTTCTAATACAGCAATGTATGCTCACTGAATACTGAAAGAATGGACTATCACGGAACTATTGTGTTCAAGAACCCTATTAATGGCAGCACTGAAGCAGGAGACAGTCGACTTGAGGCCAATATTGACTCTCGCTACAAGAGGCTAACTTGCCTCGGACCATGCGGGCATTGCGGATGTCTTGACATTTTCAAAGAACAAAGTCTAACTTATTAAAACTTACCCAACGATCTATCGATGCATGTAACATGTACCGTTTTACTTGCAAAATATAGATCGTTGAACAAGGCATTCACAGAAAAATGTGAGGTAATATGGCAGAAATCTTCTTGATATATATCTTAATTTAGGGGTCTTGCCAATGGCGATAGTTTTACAGTATTTTATTTTTACCTAGTTATCTGAAAATGTGGGCTACGATTATGCATTTATTTGGGAAACGTTTATTCTGATTAACGTGGTCTTCCACGTCAACAAAAAAATTGAAACGGATGTAAGAATTGTAAAAAAGTGGTTGGATAAAAAAACCGAAAGAAAACTAACAATATGTAGGTAGGTAATTATATTTTTTGCACTTCTTCCTCGTACTCCTATGTATCAATTTCTGCACATTTTGTTACTTGATTAAAATTTGTTTTGTTATGTATTTTTGAATTGAAAACTTCTTTAGCACCGTTGTGATTTGAAACAACGAAAAAGCGACACCAAAAAGAGACATACACATACATCTATAGGATTTAGCCTGCGAGAGAATGACACTAATCGATCTCCTCTTTGTTTGTTTGTTTTTTTTTTACATTAACTCCACACAGGAGGCCCTGAGGAAAAAAAATCCCCTCAGGGCCTGTCATCTTTGCTGTGATTTGTAGCCTCCCCACTCTTGTCTACTTTAGTTTTATGAAGGTTTCACTTCTGCCGTGTGTGAACTTTTTTTTATATGAATACCGCACAAGAGTCCCAACTGTTCCCGTCTGAAGCCAGTGAGACTAAGGCATCCCAAATTGGGGTATGTTGTGAGGGTGAAGGTAGTGGGGAGGGGAAGGAGATAGGGAGGAGGAATGTGGGGAAGTACCTGGCTATTCAGATCTGGTCACCAAACAAGGCTAATGCCATTTCAAGCAACGTTACAATTCTGAATGGTGGTCTTACACCAGGGCGATACTGAGAGTATCTTCCATTCTTCAACGTGCCGCAAATAAACTATATACTATTTTAAATTAATAAATTGTGAAATATAACAAATTAATCAAATAAAATTTATTTTCCACGCCGGGATTCGATCCCGCGACCTTCGGTGTGCGAGGCAATAGCCTTACCGCTGGACTACGTTGGCCTGCACACAAATTTGCTAATTTGCTAACTGCACACAAAAAGTCCCTACTCTTAGTAGATTTTTTGTAAATTTCTAGAGTTTCTAAGACCGACAATTTAAAATGTGTATTAGATAATAATAGTTTTTTTTAAATATATGGCTTTAATAGTACGTACTTATTTATCTACTTTTTTTACCTAATAGGGATAATGATATCTTCAGTCTTACATATAAGGTTTCTAATTATCATTCCTACATATTGTACGTCTCATTCATTACATTCTAAAGCAATGATAAGCGACCAGCGGCCTTCCATTTCATGTGCCCCGCGAGTCTTTTCATACTGCCCACTTGGCTAACTAAAATATCAAAAAAATTACTGTAAAGAATATTCAATGGTTTCTGTTCTGTTTGGTACAATGTTTGAGCGGAAAACATCAGTCTTTCCGCAAATATTTGATTCAGCTGGTCAAAATAATGCTCAACAATGTATCTTCAACTTTTTTTAAAACTCTATTTCGTGGTTCGACCGCCCTTTCCGACCGTATATATTTGAAAATATACAGATTTTAGATTTTTTTCCTTGCTATCCACATGACAATAAAATTGTAGGTTTGCATTATCCAATTGCTAGTTTAACTGCCTTTGTGCACTATTTTTAATTTATTATATTAGGTACCTAATAATTCCGGCGGTAGCAATTTTATATTTTAATGAGATTACTCCCGATTTTTTTGAGATACAAGTTTTGAAGATATATTTTCAAAGTTATATTTTGGTACACAGTGCTCAATGTGTCACTTTAAGAACTAATATTCTTTCAGACTTTAATAGTGACAACTTTTTTGTTGTTGCTGTGAACTACGAGTATGTTAAGGATTCCGTTTTATAAAATATCTTTGGTAAAAGTTTCCTTTACAAAATTTTATTTAACTTTCCGAACGATAAGAACGATTTTTTTACACATAATGTTCTTTGATATTTCTGAATGATGAAAATCTATAACGTATATACATTTTCGCATGCAGCGTTTTGGTTTTTACGTTCTATATTAGTCATAAAAAGATATCGTTTTACAAAACACAAACAGGTGTGTGACACCACCGACTCCAAATATAACAATACCGAACAACTACCGCAAGGGTTGTCAACTTGACTTGATTCCACATAGCAGAACGGACGTTCTGGCCCAGCATGGCATGACAAGAGGTATGGTGCTGCTAAATGATACCTCTAGGTCTCTTGATATTTTCAACATTGGTCTTGAATGTTTCAAGAGTCATTTTAGACAAGAATTCTAAAATATCTATTATTGTAAATTTTTTCATTTAAAGTTATGTATATTGTAATAGGATTACATCAATCTGTGTGTCAAGCTGGAGGTACCCTTCACCCTGAGGAATGGAAATGGAAACGAATAAGATGGCCCTCCTGCTAAAAAGATTTATCATCTCTGTTCTAAACTGCACATTATAATGTTTTAATTTATTTAAAAAAAATTGTCATCATCGTTTTTGTTGTCAATTATTATTCCCGCTTTTATATTATTGGTCTAAACTTATGCTCCAGCCAATACTTCCTTTAACGAATGTTTTTTTCCCATAAGGCATACCGAACGAACAAACCCCGTATTTGGGTAAGAATAATTGAAAGAGAATGTATTATAAAATACTATATGACTTAAATATCCTATCCTGTAGCTCAAGTGTCGTAAAATATCACCATGTAATGGTACTTAAACGATTAAGTGATATCTATAATGTTGTAATATTATAATGAAACTAGACAAAAAAAGTAATCATTCTTCTTCCTTTCCCAAAAAGACCCTCCACACAGCATCCCTAAAGATGACATAGGCCTTGAGGAGAATTATTTTCCTCAGGTGCTCCTATTTGGAGCTAATGTAAAAAAAATTACAATTTCGTTTTGATTTTCTTCTTCTGTTTTTCAGAGAGTCGGTGGAGGCTAGTTAAAAGGGAAGACGTCAATGCGGACTTGTGTCTGCAATTCAATAGCACCAGATGTCATATTTACAAAACTTATCTAGTTTCGTCGACTGAAATGGGATAGGTTTTGTTGTGCAAAATCATCCACACACCATTCATCATTTCAATAACTGCCTAAAAGGCCTTGTGGTATTAGAATTCGTTGCCATGACCGAAATAGTAGGTATTGACTTGTATGAATGAATGTGATTGCAGCTAGCAAGCAACCAACTTGTTTGGCGGTCCATTCTGTCTGCCCATCTCTGCGGCGAAGCAGACTTATTAGAGTTCGTTGTCGTGACTGAAATAGAAGGTATAGAGCAAATGTATAAGACGACGTGTCGTTTTAAGAGCGTATAACCAGAGAAAACCAGAAATATGTCATTTTTAAATCAGTGTTTAGACGTATTGACTCTTCCACAAAAATATATAAATTGATTTCGAAAGACTGTTATTTTATCTAGTAAACGTATGTTTCAAATTTTGAGAAAAAATGTTAATTTTGAGTGTAAAAAGGGTTATACCATAGGTCGTTGACAGATTTGTTCAATTTTCAAAAAATATTTTGTACAACACCCATTTCGAATCATATAATCATGCAGTAAAATAAATCAATACGTTATCAATTGATAGTTATCAATTAATTTTAATTTTAGTTTAAATAAAACCATTAAAAATATATACGTACATGTGTTTCTTGACGAAAATTGCTCCGTTTGTGTATTTATTTGCGTACTTACAGACTAATTTATTTCAGATTTTTTTACATTTTTATTTTACTCAGACATTATTGTAAAATGATAAATACTTATGATCAACCAAATAATTACATAAGTACATAATTTTAATAGTTTTATCAACATGCCTTTCAGCATTTTTGGATGTAGGTATAAATTAAAGCAAATTTGGAATTAAATAAAATCGATATTGAGTTATAATTTTAAAAAGCTGGTACGAAGAATAATTAATCTTTCTCATTGGAACCGCTCTGTACGATCGTAAGAACATCATTCGACGAAATGAGGATTATCGGCCGCTGGCTGGTTAAACGCTCTTAAGGCTCAGTTCCCGGCCCCAAAAAGAAGAAGATGGAGAGATATGAAATTACGAATGTTAGAAGAGCGCGCTAAAATTTACAGCGATAAAATTGATGCAAAAATCATGAAAATCTTTAATAAAACCGACTCGTTAAAAATAGAGCAAAAATCTTGCGATAATTGTCTTTAATTTTATTTAAAGAAACGCTGTGAATTTTTTCATACAAATAACTTGTAAAATAACCGAAACAAACGTGTTTATAATCATTTTTGGAGCATACTTTGCGATTTTTTTCTATCGAGGGAATTTTATATAATTTGCACTTCGGCGCGATAAATGTCTAGATATTATCTTCAAAACATATATTTTTTTAAGAGCTTAAAAACTTCAAATGTTTAAGGGAGGTTGGCAAGAAATCGGTTGAAATTCGGAGAACCGCCTCTTAAAGTGATTGAAGTAAGCGGGGTGACCGAGTTATTTGGCGTTTTGTCCTCTCTGTAAATGGTATCGGCTTTGTATATGAACAAAATATATATCAAAGTAAATGCACAAAAAAAAGTTACTCTACTATTACTGTCTTCACCGTGACTAAAACGGTAAAGGCTTTGCTGATGATTACGCGCAGCGAACGCCAACCCATTTCTTGTGTGGATGTGGATGTTTTTACATAACAAAACCTCTCCCATATCAGTCACAACAATATACCTACAGGAACAAGAAACTAAATACTGGACATAGACAAGGACATTTTTCAACAATATACAATTGCACTTGTCCACAGAGTGCAGAGCGGCTGTTGTTGCACCGGATGTTGTTAAAAAGATCCACGCTTTCCGACGGAGAGAGAGCCCTGCCAGTTTTATAGTGAATTCCTAACGGGTTGCATTTTCTTTATGTGTAAACTCTACCCATCGACTTAAAATTACCCGCGCAGAATTTCATAATAACTATTCTCAGTAAAGTAAACTTGCACCTGCAGTCCAAAAGAAAAAAAAATCATTGCTGCTGAGAAATTTGTGATACCTAATGGTCATATAATTTATGCTAACTTCATTTTAACACGATGCCGTCCCACATCAGGAAAATATAAACATATATGTATGTATTATTGTATCACCACTTCGAAGGTCTGGTTGACCAGTTATTCCAAAGTATTAGATAAAAATACTATATACGCTGGATGTTAAAAGTCTGTTCAGCATTAAAAGTCAACCCGCGTAATGTAACACCATTAAAGCTAATACTTTTTTTTTAAATGTCTGTTGTCATTCAACAAAGCAATAATTATTTTTAATCGATTTTAAAACGATGTACAGTTTTTTTTCTGGAGAGGGAGAAAAATATCCTTAAAATGGGTGATAAATCAAATAAGTTAAGGGATCTCTTGTCTAGGCTTTGAATACTTAGGACCACGATTTTAGAATCCCGGCATTGAACAAGAGAAAGAATATACGCCGTCACCTTGACGGTAAATAGACTCTGATATCATATTCGTAATGATTGATGACAATTCAATAGTATTAAGTGTTATCAATTATAATCAGAGTGTTTTCAACAAAATTTGCATAAGCATTAACTCGTATTTGATCTAATGTGTACTTAGATCGGAATATTGGTTACTCAAATTTACAGGGTTATCGCTAGGCCCTAATTTATTTTTCAAATCACCCATGGATTCAAGGAGTAATTACAATTGATTTTATTAATTAATCTTTTTAAACGTTTCGTATTTATTGAGTGTAATAATGGATCTAAAATATGGACGTAATAAATCCACCAGCATAATACTTTAAATTATAATATAATAATAATTATTTCCATTTAATTTATTTTCGACCGTAACCGGTTTCAGCCTGTTAAAGCCATCTTCAAACTGGTACAAATATTTCTTAATCTACAGTTTATATACATAACATATGTGGGAGAGGGAGAGGGGTTGTCTCTAGGGTTTTATTAAATGTATAAGGTTTTCCTATATTAGTTGCCCGATAAAGACGACGAAGCAAACAAATATGGAAAAACCATATAAATTCAATAAAATCCTTGCAGACTACCTACCCCCTCTCCTCCATATGTTAATTAAATACACTTTAGATTAAGAAAAATTTGTACCGAGATGTCTTCAATAGGCTGAAACCGGTTACGTTAAAAAATAAATAAAAAAAAGTGGAAATAAGTATTATATGTGTCCGGCTTCGCTCAGGACAACATTCGAGAGTGTTCTGGAATGTTCGACAATAATGTTCCCGATTCCCTATTCCCGAATGTACTCCGCCACTCCTTCTAGAACTTTCTAGAGCTCTATAGAACCTTCTAGAACTTTCCGGAAGATTGTTCTAGAAATTTTAAGAGGGCGAAATTACCATTCCTTATATCTTCAAAAGCGCGCCCTTTAGGTAAAAACGGGAAACGTCATCCTGGAGGAGGGATAGACATCTACCACACCATATAACTCCCTTGATCGTACCGTATAATATGTATTGATTATAATGGAATTCCACCACGAATTGTCAGTATCAAAAATCACTTTTTTGGATAAAATCATGAAAACAGACAGATGTAAAAACGCGCTTTTATCATGTTTAGAAAAATTAGTAGAGGTACCTTCCACATTTACAAGTATGACCAAATTGAGTGACATCCCCTTTTTATTTAAATGACGTCATAGATGCTGATTAATCGGGCGGCGAACATCAATTACACTTGAATAAGTGTCAAATGAGGGAGCCGTGTCACAAGGGTAGTCGCCTAACACCTCCACCTATTCACCCGCCCCCATCTGTAGGGGGAGGGTAGAAGCCCCCATTACGCGAAGCAAGACGCGTTATCCCTTTTTACACATTATCTGGAAATAAAACAGGTCGATCAAAGACAGAGATTTGGCGACCTCTGTTTCTCCTTCCCAGCCAAGGATGTAATTGGTCGTAGTACTTGACCTCCACCTGCCTGCTCAGCTGTTGGTTGATCCACAATTTTAGTGGTGCACTCTTTCCTTATGTAATTCAATTATTATTATTTAAGTCTCGTAAAAAGACATCATTATTCTTCCACGACGTTAAGTGAACATTTGACAAAAATGTCTGTATGATTGTGTGAGAAATGTGGACATCCGCAAAGAATGTAAGCATAATGAAAGGGACCCTCAGATGGTTTGGGCATGTGGAGCGAATGAACGAAGAAAGTAGTGTAAGAAGAATATACGACGCAAATGTGAATGGTAGAAGAAGTCGGGGACGTCCGAGGAAGACATGGCACGATCAAGTGAAGCAGATACTTGAGTCGGGCCATTTCAAAAGTCAGAATAATAGAAGAGAATGTATGAGACGATGTATGAATGTGAGTGAGGCAAAGAGTGTGTGCCAAGACCGAGTTGTTTGGCGGTCCGTCCTCTCTGCCCACCCCTGCGGGGAAACGGCGTGATGTGATGTTAGTTAGTTAGTTAGACAAAAAAGTCGTCAAATTTCGTTTAAAACGTAGATATAAATAGCCATGTTGAATCTTTCCTCTAGGATACGATCTCCGTGGTCAAGGGGTAAGGCTCTTGACTCACAATCCGAAGGTCGCGGGATCGTATCCCGGCGTGCGCAAATAAATTTTAAATTAAATAAAATTAATCTGTAGTATATTTGCTGGAACGTTTTAGAGTGGAAGATATTCTCAGTATTGCCGGTGTAAGACCACCATTCAGAATTGAAACGCTGCTTAAAATGGCGTTTGCCGTGGTTGGTAACCAGATCTGAATAGCCAGATACTTCCTCACCTTTCTCTTCACCATCTCCTTCCCCTCCCCACTAACTTCCGCTTCACAACATACCCCAATTGGGGATGCCATAGTCTCACTACCTCCTGACGGGAGCAACTGAGACTATTGTGAAAAAAAAACAATCAAAAGCAATAGCAATTACCGTCCACTAAGAAACCCGGTACTTTCCATATGTCTTTCTAAAAAAAAACAACTTACCCTTCTCCCAAACTTTTGCAAGAAACACGCCACTAGTTAAAACTATAAACCTTAGATGAAAGCCAGTTACATTAATTCTATTATATTTATTAATTTGTACAGCGCCCTTGAGGTGATTTTTCACGAAAACGGCGCTATATAAATCAGCAAAATATAATTATCATTATACCAAACAACTTTAAAACACCGATAACTTCAGAAATTTTCAATATTTTTCCAATTTTTGTTTTCACATGACCCAATTTTTTTTCTGCTGTTTTTTGTTGTTTTTTACATACCTTCTTATTGTTTTATTTTGGTTAATAGTTGTACACCATCATTGAACAATCATATTCACACAGAAGGCCTTGAGGAAAACAAAATTCCCCTCAGGGCTTATGTCATCTTTCGTGATGCTGTGTGGAGGGTCTTTGTAAGAAAAGGAAGGAGAGGAGAAGTTCTGGGAAGGAATAAAATATGAGGGGTGGGTAGGGATCTGGGGTTCAACGTGTCCAGGGACGACGGATGCAAGAATCCTTCCCACTGCGGTGCAAGGCGATGGGTCGAGACAGTCCAGCTGGAGAGGTCAAAAGGTCTCTCTCATCTAGTCTCTCCCGATTCGTCCGGCCACTAAGTAGGTGGGTAAACACATCCGTCGCCAAGACATAGACAAATCTCACCCCATGAACCCGGGCACACCTGCTAACCACCAAACGTAGCGAGCCACTTGGGGTGACCTATGGCAGAGGTGTTGGTTATCCTATACGATGGCGATACCCATACCTGCCTCCCAAATTATAAATAGAATGAACTCTTTTGTTCGTAGGTATATTTCAGATTAATATGTTCAAAAATGAACGAAAACAAATGTTCTATCAAAATTTCAGTTCTGTAGGATATGCATGTTGTTATAATAGACATAATGTCAATCATATAGTTTAATGCGCATACTTACACACATACATACACACACACACACACACACACACACTCACACCCTCCCACAACGCACATCACCCGGTAAAAATTTAATATAAACAAGATACTTCAATGAAACATATCATAGGTACCTAACTTGAAATATATCTACTTATTAACTGTAAACTTTTTTCACCAATGTAAATAATGTACTGTTTGTTTCTGTTAATAAATAAAATAAAAATAATGTAGTTTTCGGATATTATGCCTGTTAGGAGGGCAACTATGTCAACTTCATCACCAAACACTTGCTTGGTCTTCTGGCATTCACCCTTGGACAAAGGATTACCTCAAATGTTTTCAATTCCATCTGACACTATTCCTAGTAACTCTCAACCCACTGTTCTCTTTGTCGTCAACCCATCTCATTTTAATTTATGGGCAATCTCTGTTTCTCACTCACTCGACTCTTGAATTCCACTAATTCGTTAGTCGTACCACAAGCCTTGATAAGCCCTTTCGAAGTGTGGAGAATGTGACTGCTCTGTCGGTTACCTTTGGCTTGTATAATGTCTATTTACTTCCATAAAAACGATTTACGTTTCTAGAAAAGAATTTATTTTCTAACGACCTTAAAATTACGTCATATTTAAAAGCGAATATTCGTATTTTTCAAGCGATATTCTGGTTTTTAAATACGATCATAATTTAATAAAACACCACCTGATTAATCAAAATTGTCAACACATTTAAAAACCATTGGTTTTGATTAAACCATTAAACTATTGTTTTTTACAAAGTGATTTATTTTTTTCAGTTATAAGTTTGGCTTTCGCTCATTTAAGGTTGGACACATTGCGTTCAGATTTTCTTCTTAAATTTACTTATTAAGAAAAAAAAACCAGTATTGAAGGAACAAATGTATAGTATATAAAAAATAAAAATAAAAACAAAAATTAAGAGTAAAGAAACATACAGACGATCAAAGAAGAGTGTTTTACATAAACAGTACAGCCAGTAATACGGTAGTTAATTTAGTTATAGCTAATAATAGTAGACAAAATGTTAAAAATGGGACCTGAGTACAATTTATAGAGGGTGTTCTTCGCCATAAGATGTAGGTTGTAAATATAGAGTTGTAAATATATAGTAAGTTGTAAGTATAGGGTATATATACATAGACTAGATAATATTATAGGTTGTAAACAAGTAATATTTATTTGTATAAAATATTTCCTCAATGGTTTTGGCAAGCTTGAAAGGCCGTTGGTTGGGACGCAGTTTACTTCACGTCGAAAACACCGCGATGCGATCTTTTTGCGATATAAAAAAATGAGTAAACGCCACCAAAATAGAAAGGAAACATAATATCATTTTCCGTCATGTTCCAAAACACCGGCGATTTTCCTGAAAAAATTTACCGCTTTTCCCAAAAATAACTCGAATTTTACCAAAAAAAACGCATAATTTTTATATTCTTATTTATCGGTCATGCTGCGGCCTCCGTCGTTTAATCCACACATTGGATTTGATTCCCGTTGTGTGTTAACGTGTTTTATTTTACAAATTTTTGTGGCGAGAAGGCTGGTAGAGATATTGAAAGAAGTATAAATGCAGGTCAAAAGAAGTGATGCTAGCAGTCCACAATGGAGTGCTGGTACCTACTCTGATGTATGGCAGTGAGGATAGGAACTGGCAGGAAGCAGATTGAATGCTGTAGAATTGAGATCCCTGAGGCATTTATGTTCTAAAACTGTGTACAATCGGTTTTGTAGAGAACCGCAAAGAATTCAAGGATGATGTAAGCATAATGAGAAATGTTAAGAAAGGTACGTCAGTTGGTTTGGGCATGTAGAGCAAATGATCGAAGAAATTAATGTAAGGAGACAAGGCACGATCAAGTGAATCAGACACTTAAGTCGGGTCATGTTAAGAGTCAGAATAATATAAGAGTATGTATGAGATGATGTATGAATATGAAAGAGGCAAGGAATGAATGCCAATACCGATTTGATTGGTGGTCCGTCCACCCCGCCTATCATCTAGTTAGTTAGTTAGTTACTTTCACTATAGATTATCAAACTACAAGATAGCACATTCGCCCCATTCTCATCTCCTAACACCACAATGAGATGGGTAGGACGATCGGCTATAGTCCAACGGATTTAGTTCGACCGGACAACTCAACAATGTGCAACTCCCAGGTTCCCATTCCCCTCCCCCCTCCCTATCCCCCGTAAACCCACCCCCTGCCCCCTCCGGCATTCCATACATTCAGTCCCTGTATATTTATTTTTCAAACAGCTCGCATGCCACCTATTGCAATTTTTTTATACAAATTTCACAATGCTAGAGCTCACCAGTGGTTTTATACAAACCTTGTCCTGACAATAAAAAACAAACAAAAAATAATTATCCAATTTGGTGCAGTCGTTTAGAAGTTATGCGCGTACATAAATTTCGGCGATTCATTTTTATTTACATAGATATAGATAATATGTTCAGTTTTGTGTTTGACTTTCTGACTATTTCAGTACTCCTAATTCCATTAATCCACGCGCTAGCAATCTTGTCTGCTATAACTAACAACAAGTAGAGAAAATATATTGTTATCATGAAAAATAACTCGCAGTAAAATTAAAAGCGCGCTCCACATTCACGTTGCAAGTTTATCTAAGAATAGTAAACTGCGCGGATAGAGAAACGTCAGAGAGAAATGCAGCGGAGTGTAATTTGTAAAGAGCTGTTGTTTTGCGTCAACCATTTTTATTCGTCTCATTTGTCATGACCCGCCACGGCATAGTGAAGTGGCCACTCGAGTCAGGAGCCATTTCTCTGTGTTCCCTCATTAGTTGGGCGACTTCGCTACCCTTGGAGAAGGGGGTGGCCCGCCCGGTTGCGAGGGGTACAAAGTTAATATTATATGCCTTTTAAATGAACCCGTAGACCGAAGAAAGGATGG
This sequence comes from Limnephilus lunatus, assembly GCA_917563855.2. Taxonomy (NCBI): domain Eukaryota; kingdom Metazoa; phylum Arthropoda; class Insecta; order Trichoptera; family Limnephilidae; genus Limnephilus; species Limnephilus lunatus. The sequence goes on from OU830592.1 coordinate 52,076,890, forward strand.
ACTTAAACCGAAGGTAATTCTTCGTCCCATTTCCCACGGGTCGATAATGGTTTTCCACGAGTTAGAAATATATGTCAGCCAGTATTGTTTAAACTCGCGACTTGGTCGCAATGTAACATATTGACGAAGATTCAAAGTAATTTTTATCGCATCATTATCCTACCGGCTGCGCCAATATTATTTGGTTATTTGTGTGAGAGGTAAGTAACCTAGATAACTTTCTTTTTGTGAGTGCATTTATTGAACTAATAAATGTCTAACGGTCTGGTGTAGAAAGTGTCTGAGTGTAATTGAATATGAAGGCTCATCTATCATATTCTTACCGAGCACTTTGTGAATCAACTTAGAAAGCTTCTTTCAAATTCCACAATATCCAATCAAAATATCACGTAAAATAATTTTTTATCTATGTTTTTGACAAATGATGGGAATCACAAGTCTAATATAAATTAAAAAATGAAAAAACCGGAATAAAACTAGATTTTTCCAGGTAGATAATAACACGAGCGGAAAACCCGTTTAACATTGACGTTGGATTCATGAGAACGGGTCGTTTTTTCGATTTATTTTATATGTAAGTCGGCTCGGTACGAGCTACCGGCATCTGTTTTTCTTCTTCGTTTAATCCGAGCCTTTTCAAGAACCGCGTTAATAAACCCTTCCTATTCCTTAAGCCTAAGGAATCAATGACGCCAGTTCATCGGAGAATCTTCCATTGAGATACCGGTAGAATAGGGACAGCATTCCCACCTGACGTCAGAGAATCTATCAAACGATCCGCCTGTTTCTTCTCAGAGTCGACGGGTTTTCAAGTATTTTGGGACAAATTCAACCGTGAGGAGCACTTGCGAATTGTACAGGGTTAGCAGTTGTGTACTGTCAAAGAATCTGCGGGCCCCTGTTGGTACAGTTCGCCCCGCTTCTGAGAGGCTAACTTAAATCTTGCGTCGGTGGATCCACCGTACCTGAGCCGGTCACTCAGAGTTATAGCATATCAATGGAAGTATGGAAGACCAGTTGGGAAGATTGCCATGACAAGATAGTTTCTTACGGCGATCCTTGATTATTATTATGACCCATTAAACAATAACAACATTAGGTAGTTCAACTGCAATTTTCGGGAAGCTGTTATTATTTTTAACCTCCACAACTTTTAATGTTAGTCTACGAATGGGCTTCTCTTCAGATCCTAATAATGGTAATATACCCTCAGTCCAGTGAACTGAATAATTCATGGCGACATATGGCGGGATCACGGTGAAGGGGTATTCAAGTGAATGCAAACAAGATATCCGATATCGTCATTAAGTCTTTAAAACCAAATAGTATCTCTAGTATGGACTCTCATTTATTTTCAGTAGATATTATAGGAACTGATAACAAATTTCTAACAACGATAGCTATATATGTTTTTCATGTTATTACACAAAAAAAACTGCTAGGAAAACAAGTAACTGTGTTATGGGGAATATTGTGAGGTTGAATGAAGTGGGATTAGGTGAAAAAGAAGAGAATGATATTTTATGTGGGTACCGCGCAGGAGTCCCAACTGCTACCAACCGTCTGGAATAAGAGAGACTTTGGCATGCCAAATTGAGTATGTTGTGATGCTAAAGGTAGTGAAAGGGGAAGAATATGGGAAAGAGAAAGGTGGGGAAGTAACTAGATATATTTCAAGGAGTATTTCTATTCTAAATTGTGTTCTTTCACCAGGGGCGGGAGAGTGAAGAAATCAGAAATTAATTATATGAAATTTACTTGCGCACGCTGGATTTGAACTCGTGAACCCCGTATTCGTAGCTGAGGATCGTAACCACTCAACCACAGACGCTGAGCTGGTTGGACAGAATTGATCAAAGTGTTTTATTAGTTATTGTAATAATTTTCACAAATAAAAATATGTTGTTTTTTAGTTCGCTGGTGTGATATTATGAAAAACGTGTAGGTATAATAGTCCCAGAGAGATATCTTATGTGACGTTATGGTTCCGGTATATTTTTAGTGCCATCAAGACGTGTAAAAAGTAAGAGAACAATCGTCGATTTCTTCCTTTTTTGTAAGTGAAACTTCTTTAGCCCCGTTAGTTATTCGAAATTCGGATGAAACCAAAATGCGTCACTAAAATTTATTATTTGGCGGGTCCTCGGTTCTAATATAATGCGGTAAATTCACGCCTCGGTGCGAGAATCCAATAGAGCAGCGAGTAAGCCGCTTGACAAGTCTTAGCGGCCAGAGAGACAGACATCCAGTAAAGGGATTAGTGAAGGGATGTTTAAATCCCACGAAATCCAAAAAAATAATATTTTTTTTATGAAATCAAAATCCTTAAAACCACTTTAAAAAAGAACAGGCAAAAGAAAAGAAAGCCACACCCTGTGACTTTCTAGTTTCACTTTTATCGCGTCTGAAATGCACACCCTGATTTTTTTTTAAGAAAGATAAACATTCCCGGGTTACGAATAACCTAAAATTTGAAAATCTCTTACTACCACCATACTAAGCGGGAAATGTTGCTTGGATCGTGATGGAGGACTTAGCCAGTCGAGGAATTGAACTCACGATGTGAATGTTGGGAGATAAGTTGGAGAAATCATAAACTATCACTGATACTTACGTTCTACGAGTAACGTACATATGCCAAAATGAACACTAACAATGTTATCTAAAGTAGGTATGCAATATCTGTAAACACTGGCCGCCCATGGACTTAAAAGTTTGAAAAATAAACCTACGCGTGTAACCAATGACAGCAAATCTTGCATCGACCACATATTCAGTAAGACTATTAAATCAACCAACTCTATCATATTCACCTCTACTATAATCGACCACTATACAGCAATATTATCTATTACAAAAAAGAAAATACAAAGATCGCAGCCCTACCCAATTATCGTGCAGAAGACAGAAACCAAATGGAATGAAGTAAAACAACAGTTACTCAATACAAACTGGAGAACCTTGATACAAATAATGCCTGGAGTAAATTCATTGAATATATAACTCACACCATTGTGTCAAATACCAAATCAATAAAAAAAAAGATTTCACATAAAAACCAACATCTTAAACCATGGATAACCCAAAGCGTTATAAATTGCATTAGAAAAAGAGATGAGCTACACACGAAAGTTAAATTAAATCCTCGTGATATTTTTATACAACGATATTATAAAAGATACAGAAATACTTGCAAAAATTTTGTACGCAATTTCAAAGAAAATTATTATAAGAAAAAAATAGACGAATGTAACAATGACCCGCGCAAATTATGGAAAATCATTAATGAAATTAAAAGTGCAAAATCATCCCATAACAAGAGCATAGACGAACTAACAATTGAAAATACCCAAATCTCTTTCGCAAAGCATCCGGACAAAATTCTCGAATACGTAAACGAATGTTTTACTAATATAGGATCACAATTAGCAAAGAAAATCAGACAACTAAAAACTAGCATTTTACCAGAAGAAAAGGAAAGTATGAACCAGATAGATAAATTAAAGTTAACTGATGTAACCAATACTAAAATCAAAACGCAATTGTATCCCTTAATGTTAATAAATCATCGGTAAATGATATAATCTCAAATAAAACAATAAAACAACTCCAAAATGAACTGACCTTCACATTGACATACTTAGTCAATCTGTCTATATCTACGAATGTATTCCCCTCATGCCTTAAAAAAGCTACAGTTATACCCATACATAAAAGTGGTAACAAAAAGGATATATATATAATTACCGACCCATAAGTCTCTTAAGCTCCTTTTCAAAAATTTTGGAAACTGTAATGAAGAAGCAAATTGTTCAATTTCTTGAACAAAACAAATTATTATCACCATCCCAATATGGCTTTAGGGAAAATCTAAGCACCAATGATGCCATAGAAAATCAACAAGCAGAGCCATAAAAAACATAGATGATGGGAAAAAGTGTTTGGCTTTATTCATAGATCTTAAAAAAGCTTTTGACACAATAGACCATAAAATATTACTAACTCAGCTAAAAAAAATAGGAATGGCCGAAACAACAATGAACTTCATATAAAACAGGGCGAGAACAACAAGTACACATTGGCAAACAAAAGAGCAAACTACTATCTTTAAACCATGGCCTCCCTCAAGGAAGTGTACTGGGACCGATTCTATTCATTATCTATATCAACGATTTAACTAACCTTACTTATTATTTTTAATTGATAAACTAACGTTTGAGACAAGATTGTTATGCATAGCACTCGAGTCCCGTTGGCGGCCAGTATCTTTTCTCGGAAGATTTTTTCATTGTAGATGAGTGTTTCAGGCTGATAACTATTTCTTATAATAATTGTTACCCTTTGTGCTATGCATAAAAATCTTGTCTTAAACGTTAGTTTATCAATTAAAAATAATAATTAATATTTGATAAGTTAAAGTATTTCACCAAAAAATGTAGACTTTATTTGTCTCAACGCCACCTAGCGAGCGATTTAGCATTAACAATACCTCTCTCACAAAAAATAAAGTTGGTTGTTTTCATGTGGGAAAATGTAATAAGCAGTAATTGTTGAATGAAGCACTAGTATATATTGAATCATTTGGCGGGTATTTGATAAGCCACCATAGCTCAGTGGTAGAGCTCCTGACCGGCAATCAGAGGGACACGGGTTCGAGTCCCGTTGGCAGCCAGTATCTTTTCTGGGAAGATTTTTTCAATGTAGATGAGTGTTTCAGGCTGATAATTATTGCTTATAATAATAACTAACCTTACCATTAAAGGAAACATAATCCGTTTTGCTGATGATACTGTTTTATTATTTCAAGAAGAAAATTGGACGGATACATTTAATGAGGTTGAAAAAGGGCTTAGTGCACTTCAAAATTGGCTTAAAATCAACTCGCTTACCCTTAATATAAGCAAAAGAAAATATATAACATTTTCAATAAACGCAAGGAGCCAACCAATAAAATCACTAGAACTAAAACTACACGAATGCCATGGAAATAATATACAATGTTACTGCCCCGTCATCGAAAAAACACAAAACATAAAATATCTCGGAGTAATAATTGATGTAAATCTTAGATGGGACCTACACATCAAAGGTATTACGGAAAAACTCACAAGCCTTATATATTTCTTTAAAAATCTAAGAAACGTGGTAAATAAAAAGGATTTGAAAAAGGTCTACTACGCGTTATGTCATTCTCGAATTGAATATGGAATCATAGGATGGGGATCTGCTACACATACGTACCTACACAACCTGAATACGATTCAAAAGGAATCATAAAGACCATATTGAAAGTACCAATTAGAACGCCTTCAATTGAAATTTTTAATAGCTTTGACGTACCAAATGTACAGCAAATATATGCCAAAAATATATTATTGAAGCTTTTCAAAAATAATTAATCCTCTACTAGATCATGTATGCATAACACTAGATCGAATAAAAATGATATAAAAAATATTCCAAGTTATAAAACCACATTCGGACAAAGAAACTATACATACTTTGCAACAAAACTCCATAACATCCTTCCCCAAGACATAAAACTAATAAAAAATCCTAATGAATACAAATCAAGAAAACAAATATGGCTACAATAGGTTAATGAAAAAACCCTAATGAAGACACTAAAAACGACATAGAAGACAAATAAACCATATTTAAATAACTTTAGTCCGCCTCGGCACAGGACCCCCTAGTGAGGAGGACTAAGAAATACAATATTTTATACTTAATTTCACCATTATATTTTGTATGTAACAATTATTTTATATAGTCGCTAAAATAAAAAAAATAAAATAAATAAAATAAAAAAAAATAGAAATGGGAAAATATTATTCAATGATTGATTTTCACGGAGGGTGGAGGGGGAGATGAAAAATGAAACTCTCACTGTTGGTCAAGGAATTAAAATAGCTAAAGATTGCAGACGAAAATACTTAAAAATGAGTTATTGACAAAGAGGCTTCAATATGCATTACTCATAAATATAGGGTGGGCCATAAATGTTTGCACTTTTGAAATAACCATACTTAAAAATGAGTTATTGACAAAGAGGCTTCAATATGCATTACTCATAAATATAGGGTGGGCCATAAATGTTTGCACTTTTGAAATAACCATGAAAAAAAAACATATTGTATTCGAATAAATTATTAATGATTAAAACCTGGAGTATCGTCGCTCGTTTATTTACGTAGACGCAACTTGTAAGATAACCCCATTAAAAAATTAGCTGGAGTCCGGGCTGCGGGGGGCTATGGAATATCTCCTCTGCGCGAGATCTGCTTGTCAGGGAAAATTTCTATTACCGCGGTTATACTCTCTTTGGAAGTTTGGCAGGTTGTGCCGTCTTGCTGCATCCAAGTCTCATTGTTGTACCTAAGGAACTGCTGCAACTATAGTTGAAAAAGTTCTATCGCCAAAGCATCTGAACGCTTGCGCGTCGACATATTCGGATCGTCTCGTGCAGACATGTTTAGATGCGCTAAGTTCTCTTCGCTCCTCCTGCTCCATGCCCGCCATGTTTGTTTTCGATTGAGAGTCGTAACGGTTTCTTCGAAAGTTTCAAACCGTGATTTAATTAAATAAATACTTGCTCACTGATTAATACTCTGTAATTACCGAGCTGTTGAACATAAGAACGACTCGAAGAAGCGATCTGTTCTCATGTGATAAATGTCAACCATAAACACTATTGAGAACTCGTTTGGCATGTTTACCGACTATGCAACGAAGGGATCAATGACACTAGTTCCTGGGAGCATCTTCCATTGTAATACCGGTAGAACAAGGATAGCATTCCCACCCGACGCCTGCGCTCTAAAGATAGCAATCCGCCTGTTAAGATGGGAGAATCTATCAAAGGGACCGCCCGTTTTTGCACAGATTCGAGAGTATTTGTTTTGGACCTTCAGACCAGAGGTGGCTGCCAAATTCAACCGTGGTGCGCACTTGTGATTTGTTCAGGGTTAGCAGTTGGGTACTATTAAAGTATCTGCGGGCCCTGTTCAGTACGCCCAGTTTTTGGGAAGCTAACTTTACTCTGACTTCGATGGAGCCCCTATATGTTGGCTGGTCACTTATCACCAAGCATATCAATGGAAGGCGTGTTCGGAAGATTGCTTCCATTGAAGGAGACTAAGTTATCATTTCGATCCCTTTTAGACGTAATCAGAGATGATTTGGTCTTTGAAACATCTTCGCTAGTACGACTACAAAATTTAGGGCCCACCCTGTATTATGCAAATTTACAAATGCACGTAATTATCCAACGCGTGCGAGACATTATTGAAGATAAGATTTATTTATCTGATGACAGTGGATTATGGTTTACTGTCTAACAAACGAATAAAATAACTTTAAAAACCGCTGCACATTCAACATAAACCTTTGACAAAGTTACATTACCTGTCTATTTGTTTTTAAATAATCACGTCGTTACAAATGTGTTATTATCGTAGTATACAGTTTTCACAGTGCGTTTAACTGCAATTTAAAGTAAGAATGCTCAAACAGCTTTATATACCCTAACAAACCTTTAACCTAATTCAGCTTTATCGATTGTGCCATAAAGAATTGACGAAGAAAACAATCGATACCTGTATCACTCAGGCATACAGCTAAGTTGACCACGGCTCTGAGGAAATAACTTTATTAAATAAGTATTATTATAAAACTATATTAGTTTTGGAATGCCGCCAAACGAACCATTTATTAGATAACCCCCAGCCGTAGGCCTCTCAAAGTGGTTAGGTAGGTACGTTTAGTAACTTTCGAATATGAACATTGAAACGAAATACCGGTAGAACAAGGACAGCTTTCCCACAATACATGACGCCTAGAGATTGCAATCGGTTTGTTAAGAATCTGAAGAAGAATCTATCAAACGGAAGCACGTTTCTAGACAGATTAGAGGTTTTTTTTCAGGTATTTTGGGGCTCCACACCAAAGGTGGCTATCTAATTTTACCGTGGGACGCACTTGTGAATTGTACATGGTTAGCAGTTGTGTACTATTAAAGGTTTTAAAGTTATTTTATTACTAGATTTTTGTGTTATGGCTCCATTTTATATAAATAGTTTTTAAGTTGGTGCTATCACTAAATGTCACGAATCGAATATGCGTAGATTTTATTTATTTATTTATTTATTTATTCAACGCCCAGAGGGCTTTTACAGTAATACAGATATAACAGATGATTTTTTAACAGATAGAGAAATGATAAGAATAAAATTAGATAAAAATGCACACAAGTCACAAAAATACAGCGATTTGATAAGTTTACAAAAATACATATATGTTTAGGAATAGTTTTGGAACAAGTTTTTTACAAGATCCACAAAATTCGCCAAGTTGATGTTGAATATGTCAACATCACTTAAATACTGATTTCCCATAGTGTGAAATCTTTGTATCGGAGAGTGGGCAATGTAGTTCCGCTTATGAATGCTGCAGTAGAATAGTGTGTTTTGTCGTGTGGTTACTGTCGGTATTCGTAAGTTTATGAGTTGTAGGAGTTCGCAACAGTCGAATTTAGAGTTAAGTATTTTGAATAAAAATGTCAAGTCGTTTATTTTACGTCTGTCTTCTAGTGTGTGTATTTTTAGAATATTTAGTAATAGATTATATTTTAAGTCTTCTAGTGGGATATTTAATTTAAAATTTATAAAACGCAGAAATTTTTTTTGTATTCGCTCAATATTATTAATGTGAATTTTGTAAGATGGAGACCAAACTACCGAGTTATATTCAATTTGGCTTCTAACTAGAGATACATGTAATAGTTTAATGACTTCTATGGAATTAAAGCTTTTAGTTGTTCTTAAAACGAAGCCTAGTGTTTTCATACCTTTGTTCATAATTTGGTGGATATGATTGGCGAAACTTAGTTTTTCATCCAAAATGATCCCAAGATCCCTCATTTCCGTGACTCTTTCTAAAGCTGTGTTATTGATGGAATATTCGAATAAAACAGGATTTTTATTTCTGAAGAAAGTCAAGGTTTTACACTTTTCTACATTTAAAAATAAATTATTTTGAATGCACCAATCTTTAAACTTACTAATATTCGACTGTAATATTTGGCAATGATTTATATCAGTTATTTTCTTGTATAGCTTGATGTCATCAGCAAACAGCAATACCTCGACATCATTGAAGCAATTGGTTATATCATTGATGAAAATGAGGAACAAAACCGGGCCAAGGTGACTGCCTTGCGGTAGGCCACTAGTAGCCCAGAACGCTTTCGACATCCAAGATTTTATTTTGACGAACAGTTTACGATTTAATAAATAGCTAGTAAACCATTTTAGCATGTTACCCCTTATTCCTAGAGCAAATAGTTTTTGGATTAGTAGTTTATGGGATACTTTGTCAAATGCCTTCGAAAAGTCTGTATATATGCAGTCGACTTGTTTATTTTCTGCAAAAGATTGTAATATGAAGTTTTGAAATATTGTTAAGTTAGTTGCGGTAGATCTACCTTTGATAAAACCGTGCTGTTTTTGGTCAATTAATTTTATTAATTTGGGATAGATTTCATCAAGGACCAGTGATTCGAAAAGCTTAGGTAGTACTGACTGTATACAAATGGGACGATAATTGGCTATATTAGTGTCGTCTCCTTTTTTGTAGATAGGTGTAATGAAGCTAGATTTCCAGCGGTCTGGAAAGTGTCCAAGGGTTAAGAGACGGTTGAATAATAATGTGAGTGGTTTAGACAATGTACTAGAGCATTTTTTGAGGAATATTGGTGGAATGTTGTCTGGGCCAGCGGATTTGTCAGTGTCCAAGGAAAATAATTTCTGTTCGCAACATTTTTGTGTGATATGGCAATTTGTTAAGTGTGTGGTCTTGCTAAATTTGTATTCAGGTATTTTGTTATCTGGGGTTTCTTCATCATATACATCTTTGAAGAAGTTCGAAAAAAGGTTTACAATGTCCTGTGTATTGTTTGCACTGGTTCCATTCATTTGCATTATTGGCAGGTAGTCTGTGTTTTCATTGTTTAGTTTTTTAAGAAATTTCCAAAGATTTTTGGATTTAAAGACAGTGTCCTCGATAGAGGTTATATACATTTTGTAACATTGTTTGGAAAGATCTTTACATTTTTTCCTGGTTTCGCTAAAGATTTTATAATCACTTATGGATTTGCTTTGTTTGAATTTTTTGTGTTGACTCTTTTTTTGCTGAAGAGAGGCAGTAAGCTCTGATGAGAACCAAACCGGGTAGGTATAGCTTCTCGGTGTATAAAAAGGTACATAGGATTCAATAATATTAGAAAAGTATAAATAGAGTTGGTCTAAAGATTCATCAATGTTTTCATCGGATAAAAACGACCAGTCTGTTTTTGAGAGATGGCTGTTAATTGAGTCGAAGTCGGCTCGTTTAAAGTTTAGGACTCTTTGTACAGGTATTTTTTTCATTTTCGCATGTAATATTTAATTTAATGTATAGGGGAGGATGGTGATTATCTATTGGTAGGAGTGGATCATTTGAGAGTTCTACAGATATTTTAGGATAGTTTGATAAAGCTAAGTCTAATAAGCGATTGTTACTGTTATAAATAAAATTATGTTGGTGAAAGTTTAGAAAGTTTACCATGTCCAAAACTTCACGTGCACGATCGTTTTCACTTTCGTTTGTGATGAGACCACAGTTTTTTGCTTTCCATGTTAGGTTTGGTAAGTTATAATCTCCAAGGATAACAATTTTCGAGTGAGAATATTTTGATGAAATTGTTTCGATGTCTTCACAGTGGTTTCTGTATGTTTGAGGGTCAGAAAGTGGTGGTAGATAGGCCGTTCCAAATATAATTTTCTCGAGAGGAGTCGTTACTTGCACAAAAAGATGTTCGATGTTATTGTGTTTCGTGGTTAATTTTCTAGATGACAACTTCTGTTTTATAGCAATCAAAACTCCTCCACCTCTTGACTTGGAACTTGATCTGACATTTCTGTCGCAGCGAAATATTTTGTAGTTTGTAAGACCGAGTTCAGTTGATTTGATGTCAGAGTTTAGCCAGGTTTCCGTAAGTATAATAATGTCATGATGATGAGAAGGTAGGGCTGCTCGTAGGTCGTCGAGTTTTGATCGTAGTCCTCGGATGTTTTGGTAGTAGATTTTTAAAGTTCTGGTTCGATTGTTAGTTGGAATTGCTTGGATATTTTTGTAACTTCCTAGTTTTTTGGCAGATTTGGGACAATTCTGGGCGTGGAGTTTATGTATTTTATGGTGACATCTTCACCATTTTCTTTCCGCTTCTCCAGTTGAACCCTCAGATCTTTTAGAAATTTTTGCTGCGCCGGAGTTGAGTCGGGATAGATTCTGATATTGTTCTTAAGAAGACCTCGTTTGCTTAGAATATTTCTCGATTGTATAGAATTCTCTAGTTCGATTTTTATTGGTCTAGGTTTGCTATTTGATAATTTACCGATTCTATAAAATTTTGAAATATTTTCATTTGCTGATTTGTCGATTTCACTGATTATACTGGTGACACTTGCCTGGTCGTCCAAGATCCTGCCGGCTTCTGTTGTCTTAATACTTTCAGGCACATTGCAAACAATAATATTTTTGGAACGCACTTGTTGCTCATTCATTTCCGAAATCGCCTCGCAGATGTCAAAGTTATTTTGGGAAGAATTTGCTCTAATATCCTTGTATGCACGCAGTTCACCTTCTAAGCTGGCAGTTTTGGATGCCACAGCTGAAGACATGCTACTTATGGCGTTTAAAATTTCACACGCAATTGGGGAAATTTTAGAAATTTGATCCTTATTAAATTTGTTGGCTGGATCAAAAAGTACCTTATTTAAGGCATTGACAGCTATTTCTGCTTTGGAGATGAAATTTTGCACATCCATTGTGACACGTTTATAAATTTGGCACTATTCACTGCTTGTCAATGTTTAAAGTTGTTGATTTGTTTTCGCTTTTTTTTTGACACAGTACACAAATATTTGCAATGAAAAACACTATTATGTTAACAAATAAGTGCTGCTTGTTAATATTTGATGATAGTTATGTATAATAATTCACTTTAAATAATTTAAATGTTTAATTTTGACGGGAGTGGATTGAAAAATGTTTACACTGTCAAAAGAGTATTGTTGTGAAGTTATTATTTTAGGCATGTATCGCCCTTGAGGTGATTTTTCACAAAAACGGCGCTATATAAATCGTCCAAATATTATTATTATTATTTATTATTACCAAAGACTAAATAATAACTAACATCTTTCAACGATGCCGCAAAAAACGGAAAAAATACCTCTTACGTAATATGTTAATTCTAACAAAATATGAGTTGTTTATTAAACGTTTATTACGAAATTAAACTGAAATAAATAAATATTAATATTAATACTAAATATCCACGAAGAAAAAGAATGAAAAGTAAAACATCACCTAATTTTTATCAAAACCTCTTACACGGACATTTAATATCTCCTTCTCCTGCAAAAATCAAATTTTGCATTCTTCGTAACGCTTTAGTTTCTACTCTCGCAGAACAAAAGTGTTCAAAATTTATTTCATGTTTTTGATCGTTTTTTGTATCATTTTGAATATTTTAGTGGAATTTTCGACAACATCCGATGTCAGTTCAGTGTTAACTTTTCGAATTACTATCGGATAACTCCGGGCACAGACCGCTACTTTAACATAATGGCGCAATATTTTCAATGATAATAATCTACACGAAACGGTTGACATTCTAATTAAAATGGAAATTCATTACGCTTTTCACAGTTCAAGATCGAACTGTAGGTACGTCGATGCAAACACGATGAAACGATGAAAGAGAAGAAAGAAGAAGTTTTGACTTGTAAGTTTAGACGTAATACACCTCTCAACTATTTTCACGAAATTGCGGCAATCTCCAATAATGGGAGACTTAACGCGGTTGGCGCTATTTGTTAGCTCACAGATATTTTTATTTCTTTAAAAAAAACTAAATAAGTCACTTTATTTCCAATAATGAACTAGTGAAAATGACGAATTGTTGGAGCAGGTGGATGAGTTTGTGTATTTGGGAAGTATGTTTAGGAGAGATGGGAAGGCTGATGGAGATGTTACAATAAGGGTAAATGCAGGTAACTGGAGGACTGAATGCGGTTGGCGCTAACAAAAAATTGATCGAAGAATCGAAGCTAGCCGTCCACCCTGGTGTATTCTAGTGAAACATGGAATAAGCAGAGGAAGGATGAAAGTAGACTGAATGCGGTGGAAATACTCTGAGGCGTATGTGTGGTAAAACCATACAGGACCGCGTGAGAAATGTAGAGATTCGCAAAGGATGCAAAGCTGATGTAAGCGCAATGAGAAAGATTAAAAAAGGGACGTTTAAAGAGTTTAGGCATGTAGAGCTAATGAATGAAGAGATTAGTAGAATATATATATATGACGCAAATGTGAATGGTAGAAGAAGTCAGGGTCGCCCGAGAAAGACATGGCATAATTAAGTTTTGCAAATAATACTTGAGTCGGGCTATGTCCAGAGTCAAAATAACAGAAGGCGATGTATGAACGTGAATGAAGCAAGAAGCACGTGCGAAAACCGAGTTGTTTAACAGTCCAACCTTTCTGCCTATCCCCTTTTTAAGTGAAACCGCACAGTCCCAATTGTTCCCAACCGTCTGGAGCCAGTGAGACTATGGCATCTCAAAGCCTTTTCAATCGACGTTTCAATTCAATTCTTAAGTCTTACACCAGGGCGATGCTGAGAGTATTTATCAAAGATATTGAATTTTAAGAGATGTGCTATCGGCAGTTTTTACTGGGTGGGATTGTGCTTCCTGGTGTCGCCGATATTGTGAACCAATTAACAAATAAACTAAATGAACGAATAATTAACTAATAAACTAAACGAACGTTAAACTAAATTAACGAATTCTTTCTTCAAACTGTATTGTTAACTAAGACTACTGCACACTTTCATAAAATCAACTAAATGAACAAATCTTTCCGTATGCAGACTATTCCAATTAGGTAATAGTCCGCCGACAGTCGGGACATCACAGCATATCTCTTTTCTATTTCAATATCTTTGGTATCTATAATTATCTAGTCTTTATAAATAGTAACTTTCTTTTCGTGACTTACGCTTTTGCAAAATATTGGCCAATCGGTAAAGAATTTTTAAATTGGTAGTCACCTTATCCATTCAAGGTTTTTTAAGGATGCGCCTTTATGACAACTATAATAAATAAATTTATCCTTAACCTTCGGTCGGCAATATTTAATTCATTCAAATAATTAAATAATCGTGTGAAGTTTCCCATACCGTCAATGGCGGTTCAAAGTCCCCCTACTGCAGTCACAGGAAGTATAATTGCTTCAGATTAAAGTGATATATGTGTCGCGGAAATTTTCCATCGTCACGTGCTTATTTTGTGAGACTGATCGATTTGTTTTTAAAACCCAGTCTTAAAGTCTTATGGCCACGCGTCTGCCGCGGCTAAAATCGCATCGGTTATAATTTTTAATCTGAGGTGCATTAACATTTACAAATTTGATTGATATGTCATACTTTCACAATGTCGGTGTTACCAGCTAAAAATCATTGGAACAAACTTGGAAATTTAACAAACAAAGAGATAAGCGCTGTGTTTACTCCTGTTTCATTAAAAGTTGAATAATATAATAAATAAATAACGAACACGTGTATTGAAGATATTTAACGTGCTGCGCCGGCATTTTTACGTTCTGCAAACCTGTAGGTGATGCTTGGAAGATGTCCCAAATCGAAATAAATTAAATTCGTACCTTCCGCTAGCTGTTTTAATATTGATTATGCCTTTAAGTCGATTGTTATCTCATGGTGCTTTAAATTTTAAAGATAACTTTTATTTGAATTTTAGGGTCATGATTTATTTAAGTTATAATATTATTTATCATTGACCGTTTATTTTTTTGTGAAAATAAGTATTTTGTTCAAGCGTAACATTACATAATAAACATTTTTATTAATCGGTGTTTTCAATTATCGGTAAGTACCTATGTCTTACGGAATATTCGTTTTTTTATAAAAGAAAACCTTTGGTTTAAGTAGGTTAGTAGAGGTTTACGTGAAGCGTACTGTGTGATTTGCATATTTTTTATTCTGCCAAGTTTACGATTTTGTATCTAGTCAAATCTAAAGATTTTTTGTTTTCGTTTGTAAATTGCGCAGACACGTGAATACGAAATCGGACTTTACTAGTCAATATCAAGTCAACGACATTTGTAAAAAAGAAATATATCGTCCAAACGTAGAATTGAAAATATTTTCAGAAAAAAGATATATTATTTTAGTTTTTAAAACCATATTATTTTTGTTAAATTCTTCATACTTGACACATCGTTCCAATTTAGAAAACGGCAATAAAAATATTATATTAAAGATGGGATCTTTAACGTTCGTCTGAATATTTGAAACAATCAGTTCCAATTTTGAAAATGACACTAAAATTCAAAAGCAATCCGAGTTCATTGAACCAGAGTTACAACTACAGGTAGACTCGTAACCACATTATAATATTAATGTACGAGCAATCAAAAGAATATAAAATAAATTCTTACATTTTCTATGTTTCAAACTTCCCGCATTTTTTTTGAACTACAAAACTCTATGATATGAATTTTGCTTAAATTGTTAAACAGAAAGATTTTCACATTTGGATTTCAGATTTTCACATTCGTAGGTAAATTTCTTTAAAAAAAATTAAATTATGTAGTTAATAGTCCGAAATTGCTCACATTGATGAGTTTTCGGATTCCACTGCGTTATACTAGAAGTCATGATTTATTTCAGTGCAGAAATTCTGGTACTAACTACCATATGTGTTCTTTTTTGCCCAGAATACTAATGGAGGGAAAAAAATTATACAAAGTCAGTGGATGTCTTCAATTTATCACTAAACAAATACAAAATGTTGTTACTGAGGCAGTTCAGTTATATATAATAAATTCCGTATATTTTGTACTCTCAAAAAGTGCTACAAACAAAAAATATATAAACAATATTAAACCGAAATCAGTATTTTTAATAATATATTCATGACAAGAAACATCCACGTGTGTTGGGTGACAAAATTTCATAAAAAGGAAAAAAAATTAACGTACTTATATTTTAGTTAGTGCCTCCCTGACCAGTGAACATGACATGTGTTGTGTATTGCAACAAAGAGAAAATCAATATGTCATAAAAGATTTGCAGGTCTCACCGCCGCCTAATGCATTCTTCATACAGCCTTAGAGTTCCCAGTACCTAGTGCCACTAAATTTCTGCAAGATGGAGGTTTTCCTACACATGACGAGTAAATCTGGTGAGCTTTGTATAATTAATTCTTAGTTTGTGCATTAATAATGTTTGTATAAAATAACACACATTTAAACGAAATTTTGTTGGCATTATTGGCTAATTTTGATATATCGATCGTCCATTTGATAAGGAGACATCTCCGAGTACTAAGTTTTAAGATAAAGAGGAAAGCAAAATTGAAATGCTCAACATAAATAAAATATTATTTACAAGTGTCTGTGTTTTACAAATTAAATGTGCTATGAAATAACACCGGGAAGCATAACGATCTGGTTCATTTATACGATATTTTGAAATTTCCTACTAGTAATCCAGAAAACATCATTATTTGTTTATTTCACTTCAAGTTTTTCTACATTACAATTGATTTGGTGGCGTTTATGAATAACTTGAGTACTGTACAAGAAAGAGAGTACAGTTTTTACATATAAATGATACTTACCTAACTCAAATTTAGATCCTTCGGAGATGTCTGACTAATCGACTGGACGATCGGTATTTATTTCTGCGGAATATCACCTTGACGCAAATGTACATATCTAAAAAGTTTTTAAAAATAGATCGCGGGATGTGATTGTAAGGTTTGCGCGATAAAATCAAAATTTTACAAACAAGAGAGGAGAAAACTAATTTAAAGTTTTTGTTTACTAATAGATCCAAAGGCTGGTTCTAAACTGATTTCCATTTTTTTCACGATTTGATTTTGGGGTTTTATGCCGTGTTCCGCTACCTTCTTCTTTAACCAAGGTTTCGGGCAGCGTTACAGGGCAGATGTTTATGCCTGATGATGGGCACTGTAACGCCGTCCGAAACATTTGCTAAAGAAAGATATATTGCAACACGGCATAATATCCAAAAAACAAATCATGATATTGCTTTTTGCTGTAAAAACCGCAAATCACATCCGACTTCCTCTTTGGTTTTGATTTGAAATTTTTTACGGCCGAAATGATGTGGTTTATTTTTGTGATATTATGCCATGTTGCGCTTCCACATTCTTTAGCCATCGTTTCGGACAGTATTACAGTGTCCATCATCAGGGCAGTTGTGTAGATTATGGTGAAGTGTATCTTTATGTGTGTGAAAGCGATACCGTGTCGCGTCCTTCAATTCTGTTGGGGTCGGTATTTAAGTATAATTCATTTATTTACTTCTGTTCTCGTACTTTTTTAGAACATCTCACTAGAAAAACCTGTGCTGAGGTGTTCGCGTATATTAATTAATTCAATTAAAGAAGGACGAAGCGCAACATGGCAAAATACTCCAAAAATAAATCAATATGGTATTATTTTTTTATGGATATGATTTTCTGAAGAAATGGGTTTTGTGATTCGGTCGGTCTGCAGTTAAAATAATTATTAATTAGCGCTGTTCAGCGATTTATCAATCTTAGTTCGTAATTGAGTGTTTTCCCTTGTATTATTACGGGTGTGGGTACCGCCGCCCCGGGAACCATTTATTGGATAACCCACACCTCTGGTGTGGTTTGGCTGGGTCTTGGCGGCGGATGCGTTTGGATCGGATCAGGAGAGACTGGTTAAGGGAGACCTTTTTGACCTCTCCAACTGGACTCTCTCAACCCACTACCTTGCACCGTAGTGGGAGATATGGATTTATACGTCCGTCACTCCTGGACACATTGAACCCCAGATTCCTACCCACCCATTTTTCTTTCCCAGAAAAAAAAATAATACATATATATTTTTAATATATATTGAGATTCACGGCACCATGAAAAAATATTATATTAAGTTGAATAAAACAGCAGTATTCCACTGCTCAAAAGAGCAGTAGGCAATTACAAAAAAAATAGAATTTGTCAAAAAATAAAACGTTGAGACTTTTTAGAATTAACATCACAATATTTTAATGTTTGATTAAATGAGGTTAAAATTGAACTATACTTTATCAAAATATGTATTTTTTTAATTTTAAATTACCCTTTAGCAGAACTACTGAATAAAACATTTTATTTATTTATTGAAGTGAAAATTTCTTTAGCACCGTCGTGATTTGAAACTCGATGAAACGAAAAAGCGACACTAAAAAGAAGCAAACCCATACATCTATAGGATTTAGCCTACGAGAGAATGAAAGAGAATAATCGGTCTCCTCTTTGTGCAGTGCTTCGTAGTTTCCCCACTCTTGTCCACTTTAGTTTTCTAAAGGTTTCATTTCTACCGCGTGTGAACTGCATACTTGTAATTTTTTTTTTCGGTTTCATTCAAATTTAATGTAGATAGTAATTGTTTATGTCTTAATGGGTCATTTTTTAATCAAACGAGACCGCAAAAGGGACGCGGTGTGGTCATGGGGAACCAATTTAAATGTTGACATTGTCAATTTACTTCAATGAATCGTACCAGTGGCGTTACGGGACCGAGTCAAGTGGGCTTCTAGTGAAAACATTATAAAAAAGAAATATATTTTATTGCATTCTGGCGAGTACCTGGCGTGCGTTGAAACGCAAATAAAATAATGAAAGTATTTGTGTTTTTAGTCTGTTTATTGAAGCTTTTGGATGCACAATATATTTTGTTTTTTTGTCTGGTGCCTACGCGAATAAATCAGAAGGTTTTCCGTGTGAGAAGAACGGATTTTCCAAATTTGACCCGTGCTATCACCTACTGCTATTGTGTCTCCTTTTTTTGTGCATTACAGATTAATATAATCCTATTACAATACACGTAACATATTTTGTAATTCATCCCCCTGTCCCTCCTTCGTCCCTCAAACCTCCGTCCCCCCTCCTTTCCCATGCGTCCGCGTTCTCGCTCCTAGTCCCCTTCCGTGTCCCCCTTTCACCTTCACTCTCTCCCTCCCTGCCACTAAACTATTTGAAATACATATATTTTTGAACAACTCGCGTGCCACCTGTTGTAATTTTATTATTCAAAATTCGTAGCGCCAGAGCTCACTGTTAGATATAGAAAATTTCTCGGGCATATGCACAACAAATCATCAAAGGAAAATCGCTAAGTAAAATCGTTTAAAGGAATCGGATGAATGGTAGAGGATAAAGCTTACCATAATATGTAGAAATCTTCGCGAGCGTGCGCACAATATACACCAATATCGTCGCAATCGGATGAATGATGTGGAAACAGGACAGATAAAGTAACATTTTATTTTTATAAACAAAGATTTATTATAAGTGGTTATAATTCAGTAGACGTTGGGCATTTTTAATATTCGCACGACGACTGCAACTAGAATTATACGACACTTAGAACGGGATCATAGTAATGCAATCTTATTTATTAGAACACTCCGGTCAACGATCATTTTACAAGTTTAGATGGTTCTTAAAGAAGTCTTTCTTTCAAGTAAAAGAAATTTCAGTTAAAGTAACAAATAAATATATATTTTATTAAAGACTGACGCAGTCCCATGAAAAACTGAATATAATCAAAATTTGAAAAAGATAATTAAAAAGTAATTTTTAAAAATCTCATATTAATAAATATATAATTTTTTCACAAAGGTAATTAGTTTATAGCAAATAACACTTATATTCAAAGCAAATTCGAGTTTATTATCCCAGAGTTACAGAAATATAAACAAATAAAAGTATTTTTGATGGTTTCATGATACCGTAATTTTTTTTTCCGGTTTTATATCCATCTTGATTCCAAAACTATTTGTTTTCAAAAGGACGGACAAGTGATGGAAGTTGTTTCCGACATTTTTCTCAAGCAATTTATTTACAAATCAATTTATGTTTCCATAAACAATGGGTGACTCACAGTTTAAAACACTGAACCTGTTAAGATGTCGCAACGCCACTGGAGCGTCTTTCCCTCACGTGATGCAAAATAACTCAATTGACTTCAGAGTCCCGGCAATTATTATTCTTCCGACAACGGCAATAATTATTATTGGGTAATTGGAACTTTACTTATTTTTTGTCACGGACATGATTAACGTTGAATGATTTAAGTCACGTGACGCCCGATGATGTTTTGCCCGAAGCTGAAAGTGCGATCATTGGCCAGTTAATACTTTGGTCCGTGGAGGTAGTTGCCTGGTACTCTGTACAAACAACTTCTAAACAATTCCTGGACAAGTGCGGTTCGCCAACGGTTTAGTCATGTGTTTTTCAATGAAAATGTTTAGGTCGATGAAAAGTAAAAACTCGGAAAATTGCACTATAAAAGCCAGTAAGTGTGGGATTTCATCTCATATTTTTCTACAAGTTTGTTATCACATTTTTTAATAAGATTGTTAGGTTAAGATTAAATAAAAACCCTTAAAACATAGGGTATTTCACCTGTTGAAAGACACTTGCTATTGTTAAAAATATGTACGTAAAAACATTTAGTGATGGTGATAATCGATATAACCATAATTGATGGAATCAATGATAATAATATTAAAAATAATACATTTATAAATGTTCCTATTCAAATTCCACCTAAATTGCACTCAAAATCTTTCTTAAGGCTTTGCAGTAAGCGATCAAAAAGAAGAATACATGGTTTGAAAGGGACATAAAAACACGAATGTTAGAGGGAGCGCACTAATATTTAAAAAAAACAGTGTGTGCAATTCATATGCGGTAGAAGTGAAACCTTCAGAAAACTAAAGTATTCAAGAGTGTGGAGGTTACGAAGCACCGCACAAAGAGGAGACCGATTACACTATCTCATTTTTTTACGGAAGAAATCCTATAGATATATGTGTTTGTCTCTTTTTAGTGTTGCATATTTTTCGTTTCATAGAGTTTCAAATCACAACGGTGCTAAAGAAGTTTTCACTTCAAAACGATTAGAAACGACGAAAATTGTAAAAATATTTAATGAAATATGATTCGTTTAAAATAGAGCAAAAATTTGATATTTAAAGAAACTCCGTGAATTTTTTCATACGCATTACATGTTAATTAACAGAACAAAACGCGTTTTTATTATTATTTTTAAGCATACTTTGCGATTTTCTTCTATCCAGGAAATTTCATTAAAAATTAACATATAATTTTTTTTATAATTAAAAATCCTTGAAGTGTTCAATGAAAATGTGTTATATATCTGAAGAAATTCGGACTGCCGGGTTTTAAGTCAGATGTTTAGAATACAATCAATGCCTATTTCGTTTAGCTTCTAAAAAGGGGGAGAGAAAACGGATATTTTTATTTTGGCCCCTCGATTGAAGTGAGTGTTTTTAATTATGAAAAAAAACAAACATTTTAGAGCTGCTATTGTTAAATTTTGTTCGTTGGTATTGGTTGGATAATCGTTTTGCCATGACACAATGTTAAATAATGTTAAAACTGTGAAATTTCTGTTTAGTAATATGATTTTCAAGTTCGTTAGCGTGAAGAATTTCATTGTTTGTGATTATTTGTTCTGTTTGCCGATTATTCAAAACTGCACTATTTTTGGAACTTGTTTGAAAAGTTTTTTCCGTGTGATTTAACATAATTGGTTCCGTTAATTAAGTGTTCACACCGAGAAGGACGTCAATAATGAAATTATTATTGTGAAGTGCATACAAATTTTACTGTTTTCTTTAAGTTTTCCGAGCTTTCTGTACGTACGACTTGTTTTAACTTCCGTTGTAATTTATATATTAAATTTAGTAATCATACCCGTAAAAACTTCACTCATGATAACTGACGTCGAATAATTTATCAAAGCTAGTAATTTCTCTAAACCAGTGTTGGTCAAACTTTTTCCCGTAGCCTGGTTAATTTTATGTTTCAGACCCACTCATTTATTGTCGTATACCTACCTACTCATTGCATTTATTAGATAACAAACACCTCTGCCATAGGTCACCTCAAGTGGTTCACTATGTTTGATGACTTAGCAGGGGTGCGGTTTGATGGGTGAGGTTTGTCCGGGTCTTAGCGGCAGTTGCCCCTGCTCACCTACTGTGTGGCGGGCCGGATCGAGAGATCGGGATGGCTGAGGGAGACCTTTTGACTTCTTCAGCAGGACTCTTTTGAATTGCCTTGCACCACAGTGGGAGGAATGGATTTATACATGGTACCTGGTCCTGTATTCATTCATTTTTAGGCGGTATCGCGTTCATTGGTTAAAACATTGTACATATATTTTCGTATCGGTGATCAATGAACCGGTGGATGCAATTTTTAGCCGTAAGTTTTTTTTTAATGGTTTGTGTAGCTTCTGGTTTTTTTAGATTTAAGACATGTATTATAAGTTTGTACAGCGCCCTTGAGGTGATTTTTCACAAAAACTGCGCTATATAAATCGTCCAAATATTATTATTATTATACATCCGTCACACGTTCCTACCAAATCCTCATTTTTTTTCCTCCCCAGAACTTCCTCTCCTTCCTTTTCTAAAATGACCCTATATATATATCACGGGAGATCCCAGTGAGGATATCATTATCTCTACATGTTACTAAGAAAGGAAGACAATAAATCATTATTATTATTATATAGCATCCCCAAAGATGACATATTCTCTGGTTGGAATTATTCTCCTCAGGGCCTCTTGTGTGGATGTAAACAAAAAAAGGTGCCGGTGGCGTTAAAAAATCTTTATCTATGATCAAAATGCCATCATTTTTTTATCATTCCGATATAGATGTTTTAGAAATATTAGACGCACAACATCGCAACAAAGCGCCGCAGGCACAATTTTTATTTATTTTATATGAAATTATTAAATGCATCATTCATCATTCTGATATTTGACAGTACCTACATGTAATAAATTTGTAATTTTGGGCGGCTGATTCAAAACATTACAGACGGGGAAAGTGCATCGCAAAACTATTTTGTGTCTTTGTAAAGTAGAACCGAAAAATGACATTTTTTAATCAAAGCACCCTGATATTTAATTGATGGTTTTTTACCACCGAACAGATAGTTCCAGGAAGTGTGGTATTTATAGATTTAAAAGTAAACCGATGTCTTCAATTTAAGACCTTACATCGTCTTGCCGCCTACAATACAATTAAATTTATCACCCTCAACATTATAACATTTAAATTTCAAATAAAAAGCTGGATACTAAATATAGGGAGATCAGAAATAGAAAAAAAACTGGTATCAAATACAGACTAAAACCGAATCTACTGAACTGAATTATAAAAAAATACTATCTTAATTACTTTATAATTATTTTAAAAAAAATTCTACATGATGTATGTTTATAACTAATTAATATTAATTTCTTATAATTAAATTATAATATGTAAATGAAATCCTCAGCACGGGAGATCCCAGTGAGTATATCTATCTCTACATGTCACTAAGAAAGGAAGGCAACATTTTTTTTTGTGCTACAGTTTTTATGTCCAGGTTAAATCTTTCCAACAGGAAAAACTAATACTTTCACACACTTTTCCACAAATGTTTATCTGGTCAATTCACGGTATGTAAGTGCACTATATAGGTAAAATAAATTCAAAACAAAACAAGAACAATGCGTCAAACTACCAAATGGGAAAAAATATTCACCGACTCCAGATATTTTCATATCAGAGGGTTCGGCTCGGTGGAACTCCCAACTCCTAACTGGACCGATAAATCCTACTGATCCCTCAATATAAATATTTTTAAAATCTTTCGTAATCCTACATGTATTTAAAATGACTGACTTTTGCATTTTTATATATAAATTCTTTGACAAATCTAATACGCCTAAATTTTGAATGAGAGAGCTAGGTATAATGCCAGTAGCCGAAATAACAAATGGTAATATTTTTATATTCTGAGAATGCCAAATTCTTTTAATCTCATAATTATTAAAATACAATAAACATTAAATGTATCAACAAATAAATCCTTATTATTATAATTTAGATATTTACAAAAGTTTCAATTTCACTAATTTTAAGGAAAAACTGAGGATATTTGGGAAATACATACACCTAACGGATTTCTCTTCAGTGGCTAAATAAAATTAAAATACCTATAAAATTTTCGTAAATACATTACAATAAAGAAATAAATGCTCTTACAAAAATTAGCACAAAACAAACTGGGGATATTTTAAAAGATAATATTTTCAACAGCAAAACTTTTAGACAAAAAGGGTTCGTCTAGATAAATTATTTCAATATTAATTATATTATTTATACTTATTGTTGAATATCTTGAAAAATAACAATCAAGTTGTCGTTTTTTTGCGACCCGTAATTTTTTTACGTGAATCATTTTCGCCTCGTTTTTTTTTTCACGAGCTCTACGCAAGAGGTCCTTGGAAAAAATTCCCTCAGGGCCTACGTCGTCTTTCAGGGATGCTGTGTGGAGGATCTTTTTAGAAGTTCTGGGAAGGAAAAGGTATGGGGGTGGGTAGGAATTTGGGGGTCAATGTGACCAGGAGTGACGGACGTATGAATCCATCTCTCCCAATGCGGTGCAAGGCGATGGGTCGAGAGAGTCCGGCTGGAGAGGTCTAGGTTAGGTCTCCCTCAACCAGTCTCTTCCAAACCGGCCCGTCACGCAGTAGGTTGGCAAACACATTTATCGCCAAGACCTAGACAAACCTCACCCCATGAACCCGGACACCCCTGCTAAGTGACTTATGACAGGGATGTTGTTCCCGGGGTGGCAGTACCCATACCCGCCTCCCAAATCACGACCGTACATTTGGGAAACTCTGCTTTGTCGTTTTTAGGGGCCTACTAGAGTAATCTCTAACAATATTTGACGCACAAGTCACCAAAACTGTTACCATGGTGACTACCTCATTAAAAAAATAAAAATAAAATTTATTAATCACAAAATGAATGAATAAAATTTAACGTTTTTAAATTTTTTATATTTTTTATTGGAAAGTCGCACCCAGTAAAAACTGCGCATCTCAAGTTTTTTTAAATGATTTATTTCCATAACAGTATTTAACTATCATCATTGATAACCCTTTTTTATTTTTTTACAGCAATGCAAAATTTCAGGAAGGATAACCGGAAGCGGAAAAAAATTTCCGGCAGAGATCATCCGGTGATAGGATGGATCCAGGAAGTGCCGAGAGGAAGCTTTGGATATTACCCTGGTGAGAGCTAGTTGTGACTTTAATGTTGTCTCATTGTCCATGATAATATACTTTTGCAGGTTGCATTTATTAAAAACAGTGGATTACCTAGTCGTCATACTACAAGTTTTAGTTTAAATTTATAATGTTACTACAATAGCGCAGGCCCGTAGAAAATATAAATGGTTTCCTCGATGTGATTTTTAACATCTGCAGTCATTGTCACTGACCAACAAATATTTGTAATAAAAACCAAATTGAAATACCCAATTACATTTCTGTGCTCCTGGTATTTTGTTTATGTTTTGACTTTAATTCATTATCTATTTATTTTTAAAGTAATAGGCCACTTGAATGGATTTCATAACGACTTGGAAAAAATCCCGTGGATAGATTTTTTTACTAAGATTACGAAAATGTTAGTAAAAATTTTAAGAAATGTATAGTTTTTCTTATTTTTAAATAAATAAATCCATTATTTGAACTCGTGACGTCACTACATGAAAATGTCCCGTCTTCGATTATGTTCCCTTAATTTTGTAAAATTCCACACTGATTATTTTTTTTTTATATTGCAACACTTTGTATTCCGGCGATTTTTTGAATTTGCGTTTAACGTTCACAAGATTTATTGTTTGTTCTATGCGAACTTATCCTTTGGTTTGATTTTTTGATAAAGATGGCGATGTTTTTACAGATGTTACGAAGAGAACCCCGAACAATTTATTGCTATTCGTGTGGAAAACGTTCTTTTTTTAAAATAATTTTCGTCTATGTAATTATCGTTTTTTCGCACACATAAAATTATGTCCCGTATTTCCGGTTAATAAAAAATGGTCTGATTTTTAGAATAGAAATTTTCAAAAAATCGCTAGAGTTTCAAAAATACGATTAAAAAAAAATAAAAAATACGGAATGTCTTAGAATATTTGCCTTAACCGGAGAAAAAATTAAAAAAAGTGTGATGCAAGTGGCCTATTGTGACAATAGCGCCACGGCGGAAATTAACACAAATTACCCTACGTTAAATATTTCCGTGCTCCTGGTATTTTGTTAATATTTTTACCTTTATTTATTACTAGCTGGTACCCGGCGTGCGTTGCAATACCATTCAAAGAAACTTGCATGTCCTTTCCCGTGCGTCCCCGTTCCCTTCCACCTTCCCCACCTTCCCCTGCACTCGTATCTTCCTTCTCTGCGAACCCCACTTTCCCCCTGCCTTTCCTCGTTGCCGCAAAAATATATGAAATACACACATATTCATTAATACAAATTTTATAACGCCAGAGCTTACCATTATGTAGCTTTCTATTGGTGAAAGAATTTTTATAATAAGATAAGTTTAGTGGTGTAGGCGTGAAATCGTAAGAAACAAACACACCCACTTTCGTATTTATAATATTACTAGCTGGTTCCCGGCAGGCGTAGAAATTCCATACAAGGAAATACATTGTTTCTCCCTGAATCACCATCCCCGTTCCCCTCCCACGTCCCCTTCTTAGCTAGCTTTATAAATTATAGCCTTTATATTATTCTGATATATGAGCTATATTATTGTAAAGTTTCATTAAAATCCACTTAGTAGTTTTTGCTTGAAAGAGTAACAAACACACACACATACATACATACAAACATTCGCGTTTATGATATTAGTAAGAAGTAGGGTTTCGTTTATTTTTTAAGTAATTGTGACGATAGCGCCACGTCGGAAGTTAACACAAATTTCCTTACGATATTGCTATACTTTTGGTATTTTATGCCGTTTATTATTTAATATAAGCGCAGACTCGTGAAAAACACTTCCCAATTTTGAAAATGATGAGTCTTAAAAAATTCAAAGCAAATTGAAGAGTTCAATGAACCGGAGCCACAGACAGGCAGTCACAACTGAAATTAATATTTTAATTTATTGTTTGACGGCATTTACGACGTAGAAGGTCTACGTAACAATGTTTGAGGCGGGTGGCGTATTTAATTTCCGCGTAGAACTAAATAAAATCAGATGACGTACGCTGTCTGCGACTTCATTTTGAAGTGATTACTATCAAATCATAATCATATGGTCGTTGAACCCTATAAACAAGACTGCCATAAGAAAAATGAATAAATTTAATAAATCCAGTGCCTATTTTGTTTAGCGCTTTCTTTTTCAGCAAATTTGAAAAATCAATCATAAGTTGCATCAGAGAGGAGTTTAGATTTCCTTTAAAAATGTGAAGTAAATAAATTTGATTAATAATAATTTTTTTTAATAAGACAATACTCCGAAATATATTTTTCAGTGTTTAATACCACGAAAAATCTCGAAATGGTTTTTTTTGTCCCTTTTTGAAACACAACAAATTGATGTAAGGAAGGGGTTTTTTATGAAAAAATTTTTTATCGTTTTTTTTTTTTATTAGCTCCGAATACGTGGGTATGAGGGTCTTTTTAATGGAAAGGAAGGACAGGGAGTTCTGGGAAGGAAAAAATAAGGGGGTTGGGTAGGGTCTGGGGGGCAGTGTGTCCAGTAGTGACAGACGCATGATTCCATCCCTTCAACTGCGGGGCAAGGCGATGGGTCGAGATCTCCCTCCCTTAACCAGTCTCTCCCGATCCGGATCGAATAGGTGGGAAGACCTAGAGAAACCTCACTCCATAAACCCGGACATCCCTTCTAAGCCATCTAACGTAGCGAACCACTTGGGGTGACCTATAGTGTTGGTTATCAAATAAATGGTTAACAGAGCGGCGGTAAACCTTACCTGAATCTTTTATAATTCTTTTTTATAATTATACATAATAAGGAAGTTGAGTGAAAAATATTTTGACTTTTAAAAAATATGTTCATGTAGACCAAAAAATATCGATTCTAAATATATAAATATGTTTCTATATTGTTATTCTTAGAATTAATTAAACCTTCTTAAAAATCCATCAAAAAGTCACGAACTACAAACGCTTCATGAATGGTCGAAAGAATTCTGACGTCATTGGAACCTCAGTTTGTATGAAGAGCGGATCACCGAAATGTCTATGGTGCATCTCTTTCTATTACACGAGAGATGGTTTGTGTATGATGAGAGAGGTGTATAGGCCAAACGTCGTTTACTTATGGGCCAAACGGTTTTGCATTCTATCCCCTAAAAGTCTTTTTAAGTTTAGTAATGGGTGGTTTGGTATATTTAATGGTTTAGTAAACAAAGTTTATGTAATGAAAAATCTGTTTAAAAAACCACATACCGTGTCAGAAATCGGATATATTCAAGGCCAGTCCGACTACCTACAAATCGTTGATTCTGACATGTTGATTTTATATTTAATAGAGATAATACTGATCACATTAGTGCTGAAATTTGTGGAGTTAAAGCTTCCAAGTAAATACATCAAATTATTAATTGTGTTCATTTGTATGTTACAATAAATATAATACATTTTTACAGTATTAAATAATAATCATTACGTATTCTAACCCATCTGACATCTGATGTTTGGCCATAAACCTCACTAGTTTTGTGCAAGTATATTAAATTTATTGATTGCGCAGAAAAGTCTCACAGTGAACTACGCTGTAAACCGTTATCTTACTTTCGGTCTTTACTTTTTTGCGCGGCGGCCTGAATTGGCGGCTGGCACTTCAACTAACGGCAATCGGCCAGCGACGGTAATATCGTGTTGTTAAGAGTTTTGGCGCGAGAAACAAAAATTCTACTTTTAAATATTAATTTAACTATGAAATCTTGATCAATTTTCTTTTTTTAAAATAACATCAATTCTGATAGACGGTTAACATAGATAAAAAGAATTACTAGAATTCCTTATTGAAGAATTAAAGAAAATCTCCATACAAAATGCAGAAGCGACGTGGTTTTCTCAGTTTAAATGACGTCACAACCACACCCCGCACAACCCGCTTCTTACCGCTCGGATTTTGCTCGTTTTGGCGGGCTTAATAAAATTCAAACTTTGAGAATTAATTTTACTATGAAAACGAACTTTAAAAAAAAAAAAAAAAATACCAGTATTTAAGTTTGAATGCAAACATTGATTAAAAAAATTTAAAAAAATGGACTCAACTTCCTTATTGAAAAATCATTAACATAATTCAATTGCTTTTAAGGTATTGTTAATTAAAATCAATAATTTATTCGTGCACATATATTAATTCAGCGCTAAAATATGCATCCATTTTCAGTCCACTGAAGCCAAGTTGGGTGAACCAAATTCGATAATCGGTAATCTATTTATCCGGTGCAATAATACGATTAAATTCGGGCTTCGTTTGGAGGTGAGTTCATGGTTAAATTTTGGCGCACTATGAATTTAAAATTAATATCCGTAAGATAATTTATTTAATACTTAATTAATATGAAAAACAATTATCTCACTTCCAAATAAAAAAGGATTAAATTTTTAATTAATTATATTCATTAGATTTTGTGAAAATTAAAGTTAAAATGCGCTTGTTTGTTTGCGTTTATGAAAATTAATGGAATAATGGTTTATATACATCTAAACCACTTAAAATGCATCCATATTAAAATTTCAAAGTGAAAAATAATTGACAAATAAAGTAAAAATAAGTGACAAGTGCTGTGAATTTTAAAAGCTGTTAAATTTTTATAAATTATCACGAAACTTTTGTACTTATGTATGAATTTCTCGGAGCAAAATCTTAAATTGAGATAATTTTTATTATTAAATCAAGATAAATCAGTACCCTTTTTACTGATAAAACAGGTTTTCCTGATAAAACAATTTTTTACTGAGCATAATTAGTAAAAATAACAAACAAGAAAATATCTGTTTTTTTAATACTTAAGCTATTTTCGGAATATACTAATTATGAAGTAAATGAGCGAAATTTCCATCAAAAATTTCTAAAAACAAGAATTATATTCGATTTGTTTTTAAGTAACAAGAAATCTATATAAATAAAAATGAATCGCCGAAATGTATGTACGGGCATAACTTCCGAACGACTGCACCAAATTGGATAATTCTTTTTTTTTGTGTTCGTTGTTGACAGGATAATGTTTGTATAAAACTACTGGTCAGCTTTGACATTATGAAATTTTTATAAAAAAATTTCAATAGATGGCACTCGAGCTGTTTGAAAACTGAATGTACCGGGACTGAATGCATGGAATGCGGAAGGGGGGAGGAGGGTTGGATAATTCGGGTGGCGGTTCGCAGGAGGGGAGGAGGGGAACCAGGGAGGGGGGAGGGGAACCTGGGAGGGAGGAGAGGAACTCGGGAGGGGGGTTCGCGGGACGGGGGAAGGGGACGCGGGAGAGGAAGGGGAGGCGGAAGGGGAACGGGACGAATGGGAAAGGACACACAGGGAGAAACAATTTCTTTATTAAATTTCATAGCAACGCATGCCGGGTACCAGCTAGTATTTAATATTTATTTTTTTGCATTTAGAAACGCCGCATGGATGACTTAAAACCAGAAATAATCGTTGGAAATTAGATATTACTATTGGAATTTTATGAAAACAACAGATTAACATAATTAAACGTACGTAACATAATATGAAGCAATATTGTTATCTTTTTGATAAGTTTTCATTTAATGCAATTTTAGGGTTTTCTAATATTTTTATATGTGATAAACGAGCGTTGTCGCCTAATTAATATTTCAACTTCACACAGAAGGCCTTGAGGATTCGCTTAGTTATTTAATCTACTGCCAAAAATAAATACAGTCAAATTTGTACCGAAAATAATCTACACATTTACCTTTCAACGCCGAGATTTTGGTCCTATTAATTTTCCTGTTTCACTCAGAATGCAAAGATTTCCCGATCAATAAAACATGTCAATTCCTATTAAATCACTTTATCCGTTTAAACACATCGATCAAGAATAGATACATGTGGTTGATATGATACGATAAGGTCGATTTTCCCACTGTCTATCGCTGATTAGAGATATGAACTAATAACTTGATCGGTAAATAATTACAAACTAGATAAGGAGACTTATCGCTTACCTCTAACCCGAGGATTTCCCGACTAAACAAGCATCAGAATAATTAGCAATTAATCCAATAAATACAAATAGATTTGTTTCGTTTGAAAACGGATGAGGCAAGAATACAACATATTGAGCGACTCAGAAGCCTTAAAAATCAATATTTTTAATTATTCATATTAAGTAGCCTTCATAAATTAATGTTTGTATAATGTTTGTAATTGAGTGGTAATATCATATGAAGGTAGTGCTGAATAGCTAAATTGAAAGAAATGTTCTGTTGGTCTGTGCGCCCAAAGTAATTTTTATATTAGATACAGGAGTCCCTGAGTATAATAATGTCCTTATGGGCCTTTGTCATCTTTCGGAAATGCTGTATGGAGGATCCTTTTAAGGAATTGAAGTAGAGAAAGTTCTGGACGGAAAAAAAGGTATGGAGGGTGAGATTTCGGATGCTGCCTGGAGGGTCAATTTGAGGAAAAATGAGGAAAAAAGAGGAAGTTCTGGGAAGGAAAAAAGTATGACGGGTGAGAATTCGGAAGTCAGTGTGTTCAGGAGTGACGGGCGAATGAATCCATCCCTCGCGCTACGGTGCAATACGATGGGCCGAGAGACTCCAATTGGAGAGGTCAAATGATCTGAAGTTATGAAACTAAGACAGGAAGTATGCAGTATGACGGATGAATCAAATAAAAAGGACCAATGGGCAAGGCTTCAAAACCTGGAAATAAGGGGGATTCCGGAAAAGAAAGGTGAAAACCTAATTACCCTCATTTCAAATATCGCTAGCCTGAGCAACATGAAACTCGGCGAAAGGGATATGGAGTTTGTAACTCGAGTTGCTCCCAAAGGCAGCGACTCAACTGGGAAGTCAAAACCAAAATCAGTAGTCGTAAAATTAACCAACCGGAACTTGAAGAACCAGCTCCTGCAGGCGATTAAAGATCGCAAGGGGATCACCTCAACGGAACTAGGATTTACGGGAACCCCACAAAATGTGTATGTTGGAGACCATCTCACTAGCATGAACAAACAATTGTTTTACCGCGCTAGGCTTCTCGCTAAACAAAAAGGTTACCAATTTGTCTGGACAAAAAACTGCCTAATTCACGCACGACGAAATACGACCTCAGCGCCCATCATAATCTCAAAAGAGGCAGACTTGAAGAAGATGGACCGCGAGCCTCTAGCAACAGGACCCAACCGAGCAGATGCAGAAGATCTTCAGCCGAGCAAAGCCTCAAGATAAGGCTATTAAAATTTATTGTATTTCTTGAAAATAACTTCACTTTAATTTTTCATATTATCTCATCATACTTAGAATGTTCCTTTCCCTCCCTCATCCCCAGTACCTACCTTACGGATCTTTTCACTCTAATACGCTCTTTTATTGTGTCAATTTTATGTACAATTATTTGGGAACTATATAAAAACGAACATAAATCGTCAATAATAAAATACAAGCATGGATTCAAATCGATTTTAAGTCTGCACTTAATCATAGATTCACTCGGCTCAGCCAATGTCTTTGAATTTATATTACTAAAACGTAAGAGGGCTTCGCACTAAAACTGATACGTTGTTGACGGCTGTTCGGTCCAACGAATATGATGTTATCGCTCTGTCTGAATCGTGGCTCGTTGATGGAATCCGCAACGAAGAACTATTTGATGATCGCTACGACGTACACCGCCGAGATCGAGACTACGCTCGTACAGGACAGCGCTTGGGTGGGGGTGTCTTACTCGCTGTTCGTCGTGAGCTGGTAGCTCGCGAGCGCCCGGCATGGCACTCACGAGCTGAAGACGTCTGGATAACATTAGAATCCAAAGGACCTAAACACACAAATCTTAATATATGTTGTGTTTATCTCCCTAAAGGACTGACATATCGTGAAAATATGGAAAGCTTTCTCACCCAAATTTCTACACTTACGTTGCAGTTTCCCCCGGACAAATTTATTATCTTAGGTGACTTCAACCTCACTGAAATTTCATGGAGTAAGTCTCCCACTAACACGTCCTTTATACCTAGTGATTGCTTATCACCTATTAGCGCTTCATTCATTGACTGCATGCATTTTTCTGGATTGTATCAATATAATGGAATTCCAAATACTAATGGTCACTTTCTCGACTTTTTCCTATCCTATGTAATGACTTCCTTACGGTCTATGCTTGTGACGAACCATTAATTTAAGAAGATTCTCATCACACCTCCTTAATGATGGAAGTAATATTTTCTGAACCCGTTACACTAGTGGACGAGCTTAGAAGGGCTTACGTCTTTAGACGCGGCGATTACGAGCAAATTAATAAATCTCTCGATCAGGTAAACTGGCGTGAGCTTCTCTTGGTTGGTGATATGAACACGGTTTTAAAAAAATTCTGTTCACTGTTATATCAACTTATAGATGCCTACATTCCGAATAAACTATGTAGGAATTCTAAATACCCACCATGGTATGATTCGGCCCTAATTAAATTAACTAAAGAAAAGTACAAATACTTTAAAAAGTTCAAGATTTACAAAAACTCCTCAGACTATGCCTCTTTCTCTCTTCTAAGATCACATCATAAAAAACTTAATTGGGAATGCCACAATAAATATTTAACTCAAATCGAACATGACATATCCTCCGACCCAAAAAAAGTATGGAATTACATTAAATCCAAGTCCAAATCCCATGGTGTTCCAAATATCATGACATTCAAAGATGAAAAAGCTGATAATGGGTCTAACATCTGCAACTTATTCTCTAAATACTTTATTTCTGTCTACAACAATAACGCTCGAAGCACCCAGATTCTACCGGATAACCCCAACGAACCCTGTGTTGCTAGCATTCATAATATTGACATCGACCAGCATCATATACAGAAACTCCTTGAAGATCTAGATTCCAAAAAAAGTGCAGGCCCAGATAAAATTCCCCCTCTCTTCATAAGCAAATGTGCGCGCAGCCTGTCTAAGCCACTATCCATAATTTTTAGTTGCTCCCTTAAAGAGGGGATAGTGCCAAACACCTGGAAAACAGCCTTTATAACTCCTATCTTCAAAAATGGCCAAAAATCTGACGTCGAAAATTATAGACCAATATCAAAGCTCTGCATTTTCAGTAAAGTTTTCGAAAAAATTGTGTATAACCAGATGTTTTCGGCATTGAGATCATCACTCAATATCAACCAACATGGATTTATGAAGGGAAAATCTACAACCACGAACTTAACGGCGTTCACCGAATTCTTACAAGACAATATGGACCAGCGCATACAGGTAGATGCAATATACACAGGCTACAGCAAAGCTTTTGATTTAGTAATTCATGATATATTATTGATCAAACTATCACAAATCGGCGTACATGGAGATCTCCTCAGATGGCTCTCGTCATATATAGCAAACCGCAGCCAAGCAGTAGTTGTCGGTGGCTACAATTCAGACTGGGTAACCGTACCGTCGGGAGTACCCCAAGGCTCATTATTGTGACCATTACTCTTCAAAATATATATTAATGACATTGGAAAATTTTTTCGCCATTCAAGGACGTTGTTGTACGCAGACGACATGAAAATATTTTCCCCTGTCACGTGTACCAACGACTGTACCGGCATACAAGAAGATCTTAGTGGTCTCAATATTTATTGTGCACAGCACAACCTTCAAATAAACGTTAAAAAATGCAGCGCCATCAGTTTCACCCGCAACCGATTACTTTCAATTATGCCCTAAACGGTACAGTACTAACAAAAATGACGGAGGTCAAGGACTTGGGAATAGTGTTAGACCAGAAACTACTTTTTGACCACCACATCGAATCCATGGTATCAAAGGCTTTCAAGGTTCTAGGCTTTGTACTTAGAACCTGCAAAGATTTAAAAAAAGTAAAAACCATGAAAATGCTTTACTTTGCGTACGTACGCAGTACTCTGGAGTACGCTTCTCAAATCTGGAATCCCAAGTACATATGTCACATAGAAAGGATTGAGAAAGTGCAAAACCGATTTCTACGATACCTTGATTTTCGGAGCTATCGTCCTCATCTAAGCCACGAAGAGTCAGCCACGTTCTTCAGCCATATATTCTTTGGGAAGTCGAAGAAATTTGGCAGACATACTATTTCTACGAAAAATAGCTACCTCTATGATAGATTGCCCGGAATTATTAGAAAGAAAGAATTCAACTAAGAGTGCCCATCAGACAAACAAGACAAACCACGCATTATACATTCCTCAATGCAACACTAACTCTAAACAAAATACATTCATTCGACTTATTTAACACAGCACTAACATTTTCAAATCTAAAATGAATTAATAAGATTTACACATACATACCACTATTTACACAGAATAGATCCATCCCTTTCCCCTCCCTTCCACCATCCCATCCACATAATCTAATTTAACTATTTTTCTTTATACATACGCACTTAACAATTTAATATACATCAGTGAAAAACTGTTATTGGTTAAATTTTTATACATATGTATTTCATCAAACATTATTGTTATAAACTGTTCGTTTTCCAAATAAAATAAAATAAAATAAAATCTCCCTTAACCGGTCTCTCTCGATCCGTCCCGCCAGGCAGGTTCGTGGGCAGGCCTGTCTTCTCTCAGACGAGCCAAAACCCGAATAACCTCATCCCATAAACCAGGGAATGGTAAACCACTAAACTTATCGAACAATTTGCGGTGACCTATGACCTATGACCTATTGTACTGATAATTAATTTAAAGAGCTGAAAAGTCTTATAATATTAAGGGACGTACTTGACTAACTTTTACCTGTGATTCCTGACACTATTGGAGTATAAATTGTTAATGAAATTTGGCCTCTTACGTTTTGGATGTTTTTAGTTCAACTAAAAACATTTTAAAAAATTAGCAGGTATTGGGAAGGTTGGGGCAGTGTGAGGGATTGATTGGTTACTCGACTGAATGACCAGTGATGACGTACGGAAAAATTATTTTTTACTTGATTTTGAAGAAAAAAAAATTGAAAAATAAGACATCTAAAAAGTCACCGGAGACCAAAATTTCATTTGCTATTTTTACTCCAAATAATGTCAGAAAGCACTGGTTAAAGTAAGTCAAGTACATCCCTCAATACCCTGTAGGTACATAAATTGAGTATATTAATTGTCTTTTAAATTGTTGTAGACCTTAATTCTACAAGTTTTCTATTCAGTGGGGCTATAAATAAATAATATGCATTACTTCTTCAAACACAGCAAACCTATTTTGTGGCACTATTTTAATTCAAAATTAATAGATTACTTAGTTTTTCAACCACGTTTATTGTTAAAAAATCCGACATGCTTCGTAAGCAATGCTTACTTCATCAGGGTTATTTTAAAACTAATTATAACAATAGAAATTAACTTAAAAGTGACAATAGAAAGGTGAGGAGTGGGAAGTGGGAAGGGGAGGGGGGGGGGGGTAATAAGG
Source organism: Limnephilus lunatus (assembly GCA_917563855.2). Classification (NCBI taxonomy): domain Eukaryota; kingdom Metazoa; phylum Arthropoda; class Insecta; order Trichoptera; family Limnephilidae; genus Limnephilus; species Limnephilus lunatus. Next base: position 52,113,561 of record OU830592.1, read on the forward strand.
CATATTTTACAAAGAATACAAGTTTAATAATGGGTCAAAAATATATTTTTAAATTACCCATTATTAAACATGTTCCCTTTGTAAATTATGCCTTATTAGCCCACTCCCCCTTTCCGTCTCCCACCTTTCCATTTATGTATTTATTTATACTGGGTTTTACAGATGTTTACACTTACATGAGAACAATCCAGTTATAAAACTCAGTTATTACAAAATTATAAAAATCTACAATTACATACAATTAAATACAAATAAATACAATTAGAAAAACAAAAACATCACAAATAAAAATACAGAATTATATACAAGCTCACTCAAGTAACACATTGCAATGAGTGGTAAAAGACATATGAAATACGCGAGCATGCATAGAAAGACAATTCACACAACATAATTAGTTAGTACTTTTTAACAGCGCTAGAACTTTTTTTTTAAATCCGTACAAATTATCAACGAAAATATCAACATCAGCGCACTCTATCTTGTTATACAGTCGACACATCTGGGTCAGAGGGCTAAAGTAGGCGATATTATTTTTAAATGTATTCATATGAAAAATGTTATGGCGTCTTAAACAATGGGAATTGGGGACATTCATTTCAATACTGTTAAGACATAATGTAGTATCAAGATGGCCGTGAATAATTTTATGTAAACATATTAGATCAGTCAATTGCCTTCTAGTTTTAAGTGTATCAATCTAGAAGTAATCACGACGTACATCGTATGATCTAAGATGGTCGTGTAGTCCACATTTGAAGGATAACATTCTTAGTAATTTTTTTTGAACTGATTCTACAATGTTTTCATGTTAACAATAATGTGGATTCCAAATAGTGCTTCCATATTCAAGTTTACTTCTAATTAAGGCATTGTAAAGTGTTAGAATTGATTGAGGATCTTTGAAAGGTTTACATATTCTGTGAATAAATCCCATCATTTTTAATGATTTGCACATTGATACCTTTAAGTTTATGTCTATTGTTGTAATTAGTTTTAAAATAACCCTGATTAAGTAAGCAATGCTTACGAAACAGGCGGTTTTTAAACGAAAAATATGGTTAAAACTAAATAATCTATTAATTTTGTATAATATTTATCAGTTTGAATTTTTATTTGTTTTTAGGTGAGTGGAGTGCTGTGACCTCGCAGTCTCCAATTGGACTAGAGATTTCGAAAGCTGAAAAATGGGTCCCTTCTGCTTTGTTATCCTTTACCGACCACTGGAAACCAGGCTGTACGGTTTTGGCAATCAACAATGGGATTTCCGGTAAATATTAACGTAATTGTACATAAAAAACACTACTAAACTACAAACATTTTGACCAAAAAAACTAATTAAAAAAATAAAATAATAATATATAGTACATTTGCGTCACTTTCCCGAGTGGAAGATACTCTCAGTATCGCCCTGGTGTAAGACCATCATTCAGAATTGAAAATTTGCTTGAAATGGCTTCAGTCGTGTTTGGTGACCAGATCTGAATAGCCAGGTACTTCCGCACCTTCCTCTCCCCCATCTCCTTCCCCTCCACACTATCTTCAGCTTCACAATATACCTATCCGAATTTTGGGATTCCATAGTCTCACTTCCAGTGATTCGGGACTCTTGTGCGATATTCACGTAAAAAAAGTCACCACAAATACCAGGCAATAAAAGCATTCTGCAAACTTTCACACGATACAAAAAATGAGGGAAACAAAAAACATTTCAAATACAAAATTAAAATATGGATTAAAGAATAAAACATATATAGGTATACATACAGAGGTTATGTTAGGTTAGGTTGTTAGGTTAGGGGAGCATTCATTAATTGCGTGAGCACAAACGGGGGGGGGGGTCCAGCAAAATAGCACGTTACTTGAAAAAATATACGAATTGGCCCAAATTTTATCTCACCGAGGGGGGGGGGAGAGGGGGTCTGCATTGGAAGAAAAACTGCTCACTAATTAATGGATGCCCCATAGGTTAGGTTAGGTTTACATCATTATATTATTCAACCGGGTCTCATAACTTTTGCCGATTTATTTAATTTTTTTTCATTACTGCCTTTACTATTGTATTTTATTTTATTTCATCTCAGTTTCATCTTAATTCAATTCAATGTATTATCTCATTTAATTGAATTTTATCAAATTGTAAAACCTGTAAAGCGTCCAGTGAGGCCCACATTATCAAATAATGTTTTAAAATTTTCAATACTGTGTCAAATAAAAATAAATAATCAAAAATGAGCTACAGACTTGTTGAATAAACTAACTAACTAACCAGCGTTAACGGCAGTGGTAGACAGTGCGGATAGGACCACACACCTTTGTCTATAGATGGTGATGGGTAATTTAAAGCAAATTTATTTTTGGGGAATGTTCTTGAAAAGAGGAATTTACATGCAAACGATAAAATCATAAGACTAACAACCACTGAGGTCGGGGTATATTCCCGGATGCACATCATTAATCTCGGCACATACTCCTTGATGAATTTACATTAAGCAATGCATACTACATCATGTAATTTTGGTTTGAAAATTAGATCGCTTAGAAATATTTTAGATGCCTTAATTAATTACCAGTAGAACACATATTTTCATTTGAAATAATCGAGAAATTTTATTATTAATATTTTTGTAAGGTCAGAAAAAAAAAATCACGCCTATAAAAACTGCTTTAACGTTCAAAATCTCCTATTAACAAATCCTTTTTCGGTTATGGTTTTATTGTATAATGTGGAAAATTAAATTCTTTAGAAAGTGATCGTAAAACATTTAAAAAGATTTGTACCCGATCTTCGCAAAATAAAATAAAATACGTTTTATGGCATTTTTTCGTGAATAAATCAAAATAGGCGACTGGTGTTAAACGTGAATTTAAAGATTCTTGCCATCAACATAGAGAGTGCTGTCGTCAGCTACCTAATCACGACGTGGTGAATCATCGAACGTTATTATTACCCCAGCGTCTGCGTGGTTGAATTTCAGAACCCAATTTCGAGTGCATGTGGGTGGTTTGGTATATTTATGGAGTGCATGTTGACGCCACGCCGCGGCCGTACGCGTTGCGCCACAAATAACATCTGTGTGTGTGGAATTTCAAACAAAACTACCGTTGTAATTCGGTTTTTAATTGTAGAATTCGTAACAAGATGTCCTCACTTACGTCAGCAGCTCGTATGTGAACCTTTCTAGGTATAAGTGTATAAGTACTACAAATTAATAGAATTTAAGGATCTTTCTGGATATGGAGACATTACATATGGCGTCATTGCCTGTCATGGTTACTTTAACTCGGTGATTAGCTGTCACTGGATCACGGTGGGTCCGAGGTCCTTTTTTTAGAACCAGTTCTTATTGGATTTAATAAAATGGTTAGTTACACTCAAACTAGGCGAAACTGAACTAAAAGCCTCCCGCAGTGCCTCGCAGCAAAATGTGGGCAGTCTGTAATAAATTATTTAAGTCAAAGATAAAATCAATCTCCGTATAACGTTACGTAACTCTTTAAATAATGGTGTTTTTGCTTTGAAGTAATTATGAAACTAATTACAGTAATTATGTATTCATGATTATGATCATTCCCAAGAATGCTAAAGCACGGAAATAATTATGTCCCTCTGTGGAAATATTATTAATTTATTAACACTTACTACGTAGTATTTATTTAATTACACTACAATACATAATGTAAATGCAGCTGTTATTGCCAGGTTAAAATTTCTTCCAACCAAACTATTGAAAAAACTAATTTTATACCTTCTAAAAAATAAAAAATAAATATATATATATAAATATATAACTTCTTTATTATATTAAAGCTATGTAAACTCTTATATTCATGTTCGACAGTATGATTCGATCGAACATGGAGCAGCTCGACACAAGACGCCATAGATAAATAGATATATCACCAAGACCCTAGGTTTAATCGTAATGTTTATTATTTTAATTAAATGAAAAGAAATGTATTTGTTTGTAGGTACTACTATTTTATCAAAATTTTTGAAAACCAACCTTTTCTTTATCAGAATAAACGTACAATGAAAATTATCAAATATAAAAATAGACAAACAAGTATTCACAAAAAACATTAAAATGAGAACTAAGGTGGTTGGCGCTTTTTACGCTCTTATTTGATTTAAGGTGGAGGTTTTCTGTGGTACTCACTTTTGTAAATCAAACGCTTGTTTTGTGTTTGTTTGTCTGGTCATAATTTATTATTCTTTTATTTACATAATCCTGATTTTTTATAAGATTTATATTGTGATCTGCTTGTTGGAACACATTTTTTTTACGTAAGAATGGAAGCTACCTTCCTTTGTTCTTCTATAGAACTATTTGAATAATGGAACAAAAAAGAAAATAATAAAATTAGGTAGGTACTTGCCTAGAAGTAATTGCCCATAGAACAAGTACCTACTCAATAAGCATCAATTTTAACCATAGCTCCCCGACAAAAAGGGCTGAAATTAAATGAAAGTTCTTTTTAGAACCCTATAATAGTTAAAATTGATTATTATTATTTGTGAGATAAATTATTTTTAAAAAATAAAAAAGAGAGCTGAAACTAGCTATTACACATATCGTAATCATCCATTGATTGTTGTAGTTAGTTTAGAAACAATAATATAATAAATTGAAGTAAATCATTAGAAGATATGCATAAGAAAAAAAAATAACACTAAATTATAAAATGTTCATCTTCTTGATCCTCGATCGATAGCCTCTGCAGTTCTTGTCTTCAAGAAAGATGGCTTCTTTTTGATCCTTGGCCTTAGTAAAGATGACTTATTTTTTATACTGCTCTTCTTAGATGTTAGTAGTTTATTTTGATCCAGTTCTTCTAAGATGTGATAGCATCGTCCATTGGTAGAAGACACAATTTGGTAATGGGCCTTTTCATAGACCCTTGCTGCGTCTTCAAGGTGACTATACGGGTTATCCCATCTTGTCCAGGGTGAGTGGCGATGACACGTCCCATCCTCCATAAATTTGGTGGTGCGTTGTCGTCTTTGATGATAACTAAGTCCCCAATCTTTAGTTGTCGCCGGTTCCCATCCGTCCATTTAGTCCTTTGCTGCAGCTCTCCCAGATATTCAATTCTCCATCTTGACCAGAAGCTCTGTCTTAGCTGGCTTAGTTTTTGGAAATTATTAAGCCTGTTTATGGGAATCTGTTGTAGGTCAGGTTCAGCTACAGCTGACAGGTTATCACCAATAAGAAAGTGACCTGGAGTAAGTGCGAAGAGGTCGAGGGGATCGTTGGATAGTGGAATTAAAGGCCTAGAATTTATGCAGGACTCTATTTGGTATAATAACGTACACATCTCTTCATATGTTAATGAAGAGACGTTTGCCACTCTTTTTACGTGATATTTCACACTTTTTATGTTAGATTCCCAAAGACCTCCATGATGAGGACCTTTAGGTGGGATAAAAACCCACTGAATAGACATATTAGTTAAGTAATTAGCTATTTCCTTTTGAGAGACATATAAATTATACATATTTTTCAATTCATTATTCGCTCCAACAAATGTAGTAGCATTATCAGAATACAATTTACTAGGTTTTCCACGTCTGGAAATGAAACGCTTTAAGCAATTAAGAAATGCATCTGTAGTCAGAGCGGTGACCAGTTCTAAATGAACTGCCTTAGTAGAGAAGCATATAAATAAACAAATATAAGACTTGACTGAATTGGATCTCCTACTAATTCCAGACTTTATTAAGATTGGCCCTGCGTAATCCAGTCCTGTAACAGAGAACGGTCTATATGGTGACACTCTATCCTCTGGAAGGTCAGACATTATTTGATGACTTGTTTTTGGACTGCATTTGAAGCACACAATGCATTTTTTAAGTATTTTTTTAATAGCATTTTTTGCCATTATAGGCCAATATTTTAGTCTAATAAGTGCTAGTAACGTTTGAGTACCTACATGCAAATTTGTATAATGAAAATGTTTAATGATTAACTTTGTTAGAGGGTGATCGTGAGGTAGTAATATCGGATGTTTTTGTGCTTCATGTATTAGTTTTCCTCTGGACAATCTCCCACCTACATGCAATAAATCCATATGTATAAATGGGTTTAATGATTTGAGATGACTGGTTTTATCTAAGTTTTTTCCCGCCTTTAATGTTTTAATTTCTTTTGAAAATGAATAAGATTGAGTGACCGTTATTAATGAATGTAACGACTTGTTTAATTCTATTATTGAAAGTTGTCCGCTAAATGTATGTTTTTTTCTTGTATTATTAATGAAACGTAGGATATAAGCAGTTACTCTTTGTAAACGCGTGAGAGAAGAAAAACGATAAAACAATTCCCAATCTTTATTCATACTGACGGTTAAATTTATTTTGCTTTTTAATTCCGGTGGATCGATGCAAATTTCCTTATAGTTCGGCCAAGTTACTTCATCTTGAGTTAACCAATTAGGACCTCTCCACCAGATTTCTGAAGAAAATAGACTTTTAGCACTGGTTCCTCTTGATAAAATATCCGCAGCATTATCTTCGGAGTTGACATGCTTCCATTGACTGGTTTCGCTTCTTTCCTGTATTTCTGCAACTCTGTTTGCAACAAATGTATTCCATCGCGCTGGTTGATTTCCTATCCAGCATAGAGTTATAGTGGAATCACACCAATAAAATGTTTTATCCAAAGGTATACCTAGGGATTCCTTTACTTTTTCAACAACTTTTGTTAACAGAACAGCACCACATAATTCCAATTTAGGCAAAGAAATCGTTTTTAATGGAGCTACTCTTGATTTAGCTGTGATTAATTGAGAATGCCGTTTTCCTGATTGGTCTGTGGATAGCATATATACACAAGCAGCGTATGCTTTTTGAGATGCGTCACAAAATCCGTGCAATTGTATATTTACGGTTTGATTACATATAATTTTTCTAGGTATTTGAAAAGAATTTACACCTTTTAAATCTTCTAAATATTTTTTCCAAAGCTTCAGAATTTCTATAGGTATTTCTTCATCCCAAGATATCTTTTCTTGCCATAATTTCTGCATAATAAGTTTAGCATTCACGGTTACTGGTCCAAGCAAACCTAATGGATCGAAAATACTAGCAATCAGTGACAAAATATTCCGTTTATTATAAATAGGATGTGACGGTAGTTCCACGTGATATAAAAAACTATCTTTTTCGCAATTCCAAGCTAAGCCTAGAATTTTCTCTCCTTCTGGTTTGTCCAAAATTACCATATCAGTGGCCTGATCGGCCTCCGATGACAAATCAGAAGAATTAGACCGCCATTTTCTTAAGTTCATACCGGCCGAATTCATTATGGAGATTAACTGTTCTTTTAACAAATTACAGGATTCCACATTGTCTGCACCTGTAATTAGATCATCTATGTAAAAATCTCTCTCTAAAATGAGACTAGTTTCAGGATATAACTGAGCGTTTTCCATACTCAGCTGCTTCAAGCAACGCGTGGCTAAGAAAGATGACGGTCCCATACCATAAGTTATCGTATTTAACTTGAAATGGCCCATTTCCTCTTCTGGAGATGCTCGCCAAAGTATTTTTTGGAAGACGCGGTCCTCCTCTCTAATGTTGACCTGCCTGTACATTTTCTCTATGTCAGCCGTCAATGCCACTTGATATTTTCTAAAATTTAACAAATGGGTATATAAATCATTTTGTATTATTGGACCAACCATTAACGCGTCGTTTATTGATATCCCGCTGGAGGTTTTTGCGGAGCCGTCGAACACCACTCTTAGTTTGGTAGTGCTGCTGGTTTCCTTCTTGATTGCATGATGAGGTAAATAGTAAGATTTTTCTTCATTTGAAACTGGTTCAAATTTTGTCATATGACCTAAGTTTTCATATTCTTCCATGAATTTAATGTATTGAAGTTTCAAATCCATGTTAGAAGATAATTTCTTTTCCAAGTTTAAAAATCTTTTTTCTGCCATAGGCAAGGAAGTACCTATTTGATCTATACAAGGTCGGAATGGTAAGCTTACTTCGAAACGCCCATTTTCATCCCTTTTTTGGGTTGACTTGAAGCTCTCTTCACAAGCCTTTTCTTCATAATTTTGGTGCTTGATGGACACCAATTCCTCTTGTTTCCAAAATCTTTCAATTTGATTGTGAATCATATTTAAAGATAAGTGACATGAGGATGATTCTTGCTCTTTTTTTGTAGTGCACGTTCTAATTGGCCCGGATAATATCCATCCAAGTTCAGTGCGTTGCAGCGTAGGTCCAGTTGTTCCTAATCTCAATTGATCAGTGGTCAGCATTTCCCAAAATAGTTCGGAGCCGAGTAATATATCCACATGACCGGAAGTGGAAAATTCAGGATCGGCCAATTTCAATCCTGGTGGTATGTTTGCCTCCCTTTTTGGAAAAGAGGTCTGCGGTAACTTGCTGGTGATTTCTTGTAATACCAAGCAAGTAACAAGTTTTTTGTAATTAGAGTTTATTGATGACGATTCAAACGAGAGGCTCTTCTTTACATTTGTTATATTATTATGTAACCCAGAGACCGGCATATTTAATGACTTGTACTTTATGTTTAATTTTTTAGCAAATCGTTCAGTTATGAAATTCACCTGAGAACCATTATCCAACAATACTCTCGCTGAATGAATAATTCCATTACTGTCCTTAACGTTCACCATTGCCGTTGATAACAAAATTGTTTTTTCTGCTTCTCCAAAAGTGGAATGGTTTGAGACTGGTACTTGATCTATGCCATTCTCAGTGTTTTGATCCTCTTTAGGGAAAATATGGAGTAATGTGTTGTGTCCTGCTTTATCGCAAGTTCTACAATTATTCTTACTCCTGCATTCTTTAGTTGAATGACCTACATTTAAACACTTGATGCAAGCTTGTAATTGCTTGATTTTCTCAAACCGTTCATGTTGGTTTAGTTTCAAAAACTGTTTACAGAAATAAATCTTATGATTTTCCTTACAAACAATGCATTTCAACCTTTGCGACAATAATGAAACTGAAGATTCCTTTTTGTAACTTGACGGTTTATGATGCGCGAATATTGGTTTGGCTGTGGAACATGTTGCTTCCGATGCTTCCAAGACTATCGCTCGATCTGTTAAACATTTTAAAAATTCTTGCAATGTCGGTATTTTTTCTTTATTTGGATATTGTTCCCAATAGATCCGGGTATTGGAATCTAATTTGTTGGCCAAAATATAAATTATTATTACATCCCAATACTCCGTGGGTAAACCTATGTTTTTCAATGAATTCAAATGTAATTGTGTTTGATCTATTAAACTTCTCAAGGCGACGTGACTTTCTTGTTTTAATTCCTTGAGCTTAAACAATGAATTTAAATGTTGATTAGCTATTACACGCTTATTTTCAAATCTATTTGATAAAACCTGCCAAGCTATTTCGAAATTGTCTTGGGTAATTTCAAGTGCGTTTAATATTTGTGATGCCTTTCCTTTTAAACAATCACGCAAATAGTAATGTTTCTGAAAATTATTTAATGATTTATTATTACCCACTATCGTGACGAAAGCATCCTTAAAAGATAACCATTTCGAATAATCACCACTAAATTCTGGGAGCGAAAACGTAGGTAATTGGATCTTAATATTGTTAGTATCATCAATTTTTTCAATGCTTTTTATGGATTTTTTTGCTAACGTCACTACTTGATAATATTGCAATTCAAAACACTCAAGTGGGCTATCCTCTTCATCTGAGTTACTATCAAACTCTTCGATCTGAGATTGTATATTCTTAAAGCGATTTAACAGTGTGTTTACCTCCTCCAATCTTGTTTCCGTTTCTATTACATCAACTGAATCACTTAATAGGTAATTCTTAAATCGTGTTAATTGTGCCTTCAATTCACCGCGCTTCTTCACCAGTGATTTTAATGTTTGTGGCATAATGCAGAATTTTTTACACAAACATACACATTAAATTATTTAAAAATAAACTTTTGTTTGTTCCACCTTTGCGGGAGCGAATAATAAATAGATTACAATAAAATAAATTATACTATTTAATAATCAGTGGTAATCATAGAGTAAATTATTTGGAATCTACCTACTGGTTAAATTATATTAGGTTGACAATATTTTATCTTGTTGATTATAATATCACGCAAAAAGAGTGGCTCTTGGTGGCGAATTCTTCGCGTGATTTTACAAGTTATATTATAATGCCTTAATACCTTAGGAATATGTAATGATGAATAAGAATGATGTAGACCGGACGGCTGGCTGGATGAGCTGGTTTTCATCCGGCTCGAAGGACCATATGGCGCTTTTTACGCTCTTGTTTGATTTAAGGTGGAGGTTTTCTGTGGTACTCACTTTTGTAAATCAAACGCTTGTTTTGTGTTTTTTTGTCTGGTCATAATTTATTATTCTTTTATTTACATAATCCTGATTTTTTATAAGATTTATATTGTGATCTGCTTGTTGGAACACATTTTTTTTACGTAAGAATGGAAGCTACCTTCCTTTGTTCTTCTATAGAACTATTTGAATAATGGAACAAAAAAGAAAATAATAAAATTAGGTAGGTACTTGCCTAGAAGTAATTGCCCATAGAACAAGTACCTACTCAATAAGCATCAATTTTAACCAGTGGTTTATGAAGAGTTTTTGGAAACCGATCATTATTTGATATATATAAAGGGTTAAATATTTTACAATGGGTTTACAATCATATTACTTTGAAATTTTATCAATTAGAAAAAATATTAATAGTCAATTAATTATTATTACTAAATAATTAAAAAAGAAAATTAAACAGTCATCTCTGAAATTTATTTTCCCATTAATACCTATACAGATAATAATTTATTTATTTTACGTAGATATCTTGATTATTCTTGATTATTTTGTGTTACTTAATAAAAGTTTTTAAAGTATACGTAAATGCAATAATTACCTATTATGTAATTATTTTATATAATTGTAATGTAATAACTATTTAATCACCACTCCTTGGTATATTTTTATCTATAAATACTTATTTGTCTGTGCTTGTTTGTTTATTCTTATAAATTAATTAATTTTCATTATACGTTTATCCCGATGAAGAAACCATTAGGTTTGAAACATGTCGTTTATTTTGATTTAATAGTAATGCAACCAAATATATTCATTTTAATTTAATTAAAATGATGCCACAAAGTTAATTTCCATAGTTTCTTATTTTTTCAGAAACAGATTTTTGAATATTACTGGAATTTGGAATAGCGACAATTTTTTTTTAAACTTTGTCATGTAAAACTACATCGGGTTTATTAAGATTATTTGTTCTATCTGTTAGTATAGTTTTATCATAATATATTTTATAAAATTCATTTTCTAAAAACGAATTTGGTTCGTATTCATAACACGGTACTCTATTATGGCAGTCAATCAAGTTATGTTTAATTACCAAAATTTGGTGAATTATTTTTAAAACCTGATTGTGCCTAAATGAATAGGTACTCGGACGGCGCTGATTCAGAACATCCCGATAAAATATGTTCTATAGTTTCCGGAAAAGCTAAACATTTTCTACATAAATCATCAATTTGATATGTATCTTTGATTATATGCTTCCTATAATTTTTAGTATTAATGAGTTTAATGACTCTATTTTGAATGGCAAGCATAAATCTTTCTATTTCTGCTCTCAATTCTCCAATACTCAGCCATTTGTTTGACGAAAGTTTGTCAACATATGTTTGGTTAAGATAATTGAAGTGTTTTGCGTGAAGAATTTTATTTGATCAGGAATATGATAATTCCTGTTTCGAATTTTTAAAAAATTTGGAATTCTTGTCGCATAAATTTAAAGGTGAAATGTTTCTTATTTTCTTTCAATCTTTCTTTTTAATAGTAATAATTATCATTATTGGATAATTTGTAGAGCACCATTTTGTGAAAAATCATCTCAAGGCGGCTGTACAATTTATCATGAGTTCCTAAGCTCTAAATAATTTTAATATTGGCAAACAGATACAGACAACAAACTTACCTGGCAGGTCACTTCTGACAAATATACTTTTATTAGAAAGTTTATGCTTGGAAAATATACGATTTTGCACACAGAGGATACAATGTAAAAAAAATACTGGACATTGCATGATTTTAAATTTGCCATTTTACCCTACCTTATTAGAAGATATCACTTTTATTAGAAGATTAGTGGCAAAAGAAGAGTTGATATTTACTTTAAAAAAACCAGGAGAATTTGGGATTCCTTAGGCCTGGAGATTTTTTACGAAATGAACTTAAAAATAATAATATTTTTTACATATTTGGTTATTTACAATGTTGCGGACTGAGAAAGTGAAAGGTTTCTGTACTTATGGATACGACGCGCGACGCGATTGTATGAAAAGGTGAGTTTTAAGTTTAGCTGTCGAGCCATTTCTTCGCTTACGTTTATAAATTATTACTAATGAATTGAAAATTTAATTTCTCATTTAAGGATCTATGATCTATGCTATCAAAGTTTTGATTGGACCGTTAAAAACGAAAAAACTGACAAATATTGAAATTCAAAACTATTTAACTTTTAGGTACATAGGTATGAGGAGGTCAAATAGGTATTAGCAATTGATACGCACGAAGCGTCTAAAAAGTAATGTTACCTTTGTGTGCAGTATTTATTGATATGATTGTAATTTCTAGCCGTAATGACATTCCTCGAGAGAACTGACATGCCCTCCATCATAGGGGGACCTCTGAAAACAAGCTTCATTTTCGCCCAAATGCACTTCCACTGGAACCAGGATAACCACACCGGCACGGAACACGCTATTGATGGTAAAAAGTAAGACTTTCTTCCTTTTAGTGAGACAGATCCTGTTGTGCAAACAAGTACTGCTGATCTTCTTGATACGATGGATGCAATGTCTACAACCAATGGTTCATTTTCACAAATTAGGGACTGATACTCTCAACAATTTGTAGAATATTTAACGTTTATTTTATGATCATACTAAAAGCAACTTTAAAATGTTCTGAGCTCATAAATTCTTGTTTTGATAGCGACCAATTCAAAAATGATACCTTAAAAATCATTATCATAGAAATTAAATTTTAATTCCTCAACAGAAAAATAAAATAAAAGTGTCATTATTAACTAACCTTTTTCACCACTAAAAATCTGTGAAAATACAGTATTAGTTCTGCCCTCGACTTTCGATTTGACAGCGATCAATTTAAAAATGACACTTTAATAATCATTATAATAGAAAATAAATTTTAATTCCTCAACAGAAAAATAAAAAAAAGTGTCATTATTATCTAACCTTTTTCAAGTATCAGTGAAAATACAGTATTCGTTCTGCCCTCGACTTTCGATATGACAGCGATCAATTTAAAAATGACCCTTTAATAATCATTATCATAGAAAATAAAATTTAATTCCTCAACAGAAAAATAAAATAAAAGTATCATTATTATCTTACCTTTTTCAACACTAAAAATCAGTGAAAATACGGTATTAGTTCTGCCCTCGACTTTCGATTTGACAGCGATCAATTTAAAAATAACACTTTAATAATCATTATCATAGAAAATAAATTTTAATTCCTCAACAGAAAAATAAAATAAAAGTGTCATTATTATCTAACCTTTTTCAACACTAAAAATCAGTGAAAATACAGTATTCGTTCTGCCCTCGACTTTCGATGTGACAGCGATCAATTTAAAAATGACACTTTAATAATCATCATCATAGAAAATAATTTTTAATTCCTCAACAGAAAAATAAAATAAAAGTGTCATTATTAATTAACCTTTTTCAACACTAAAAATCAGTGAAAATACAGCATTAGTTCTGCCCTCGACTTTCGACTTGCGGACTTCCCCCAGATCCAACCAACCATTGAGAATGCTTTGCTTTTCACTGGGAGTCTTAAATAAACCTACGTTCTAGGAAGGAGGAAGCACTAGAGTTGTCCAATGGTTCCACTGACAAGGAGTTGTAAAAACAATCCACAAGAGTCATCCGTATTCTAACGATTGCAAATGATTAAAATACGGGAACCTATCAGACCAATTACCTGTTTTAACACAATGTCAAAGTTTTCTTAAGTTATCAGTGTTCTGACGACGCGTCGTGACGCCCTCAATTTCGTTTTTCCAAACGAGGACGCTGTCGGATAATGCTTGAGTTTCACTTGCTATCTATTAATTGAACGTAGTAACGTACAAGATACTCTCCAATTGAATCTCTTTGAATTCGTTTCAATCTATTCGCTGTTTTTTTCTGTCTTGCATGGAGACCGATTCAAATTATTAAACTTGTTGGAGAAACATAAAACTTCGTGACTTTTACTTATTGTATCGGGTAAGATTAGTAATCAATGTTGAAGTTAAATCAGTTTACCTGTTCCCTGGACTAATCATCACAAAATATTTTCAGATACGCCTGCGAGGCTCACCTAGTCCACTACAACAGCAAGTATCCGAGCTTCGAGGCGGCATGTGCCCAACCAGACGGACTGTCCGTGGCTGGCTTCCTGCTGAAAGTCGCTCAAATACCCAACCCGGGGTTCCAGCCGCTAGTCGACTCACTGGCGAAGGTTACTTATCCAATGCAGGAGACTACTCTAAAATCAGGTATGCTGGAAATATAAAGTGATATTATTTGCGAATAGTATAGGTTTATGAAACGAGCCCTGTGGTACTCCGTACGACATTTGATTCTTCCTAGGCCGCACGCCACCCCTCTAACTTCGACAAGAAAATATATCTTACTGTTATTTAGTTTGCTTTGGAGGAATGAAATAGACCATGTTATTGGTTATGGGCATAATCGAAATATCAATGTCAAATGATAATTAATTAAACTTATTTAATACACGATGGTTAAAATATGTATTATTAAAATTTTAAGCCAGGCGTTTCGTTTTTGCAATGCAAATTGAACCTACTTGTGGCTACTCCTCAATTTGAAGATTATTTCATAAGATGCTTCGTTTTCAAATATGTATCATAGACAACATTATTTTCCAAGCCTTTGGTGCTCCAAATGAGCAGTGGTGTTACCTAACTATATGAATTGTTTGGTGTTGTAAACATAAACATAAATATCATAGGGAATAATTTCAATTAGTCTCTACGATATTGCGCATTGGCGTCTTTGTGTTGTTAAGTAGCGAGTTTTATGTCGTTAGGTCACATAACTTTGGTCGTTAGGACAATAATATACTTTGTTGACGTGCACGCCCTAATATGAATGACGGTGGATATAGAGAACTTGCAAGAACTTGCAATAAGAAACGTCAATTGATCTAGAAGGACAAGCAAACAAACAATACTCTCTTAAAATATATTTTTTGATTCTTACCTTATTGCGTATAAATTGCAAAAATAAATTTATAATATGCGTTAATTTTTTTACATTAGATGAGGCCCTGAGTAAAAAATCCTTCGGGGCTCATGTCATATTTGGGGATGGGGGGGTATTTTTATTGAAAGGAAGGAGATGAAGTGCTAAGTAGTAAAACAATATTAGGGGTGGGAATGAATCCGGGGGTCACTGGGTATTAGCTTTCGAAATTCGAATTTGATATGTCTTTTCATAAATCCTGAAAAAGTAAAGTATCAGGCCCATTTAAATTGCTTTAAATTGCAAATTCTCGTATTTACGAACCGCATTTCGGTTACGGTTTTATTTGAATTGTGGAAAATTAAGTTCTCTAGAAAATTACTGAAAAACATTTTAATATGAACTTCAAAAACATTTCTTTCACCCTTTTTTCGCATTTCTTTTTCATTCGCATGAACTTCACAAACGAAATAAAACACGCTTTTTGGTGTAGTTTTTTTTGCAATAATTTCAACCTTACCGCCATCTGTATACGGAGTGTTTTTGTTAGCGGCACGATTCTGAAAGATACACGACATACCTAGTGCTGCAAATCTTGGTTATATATTATTTAGAACGTATTGAAATGCATTTGATGTCTAATCAAATAAGTAACGGGTCAATTGGCAGTCATGGGAATGTATCCTTTCCAATGGAAAGGATACATTCACATAACCTTTCCAATGGAAAGGAACATTTAATGAGATGGGTTTCTCAAAGTAGCTGCTACTGGAATTCAAAACACATTACATTACGAACAACCTCTAAAATGATTGTGGATTGAACAAGATTAGATTCCGGATAAAATTTGTAGTAGGTAGGCATTTTGTGTGTAGAAGGGTGAATGTTAGAATTTCCTTTATATGAGAACTGGATGTAGCAGTCACTAATACCTTGCCAAAGAAAGCTAGAGGCGCCTAAAATCGAGTTCTAATACTAACCCTGACGTGTGGTAAAACGTGGAACCACAGAAGAAAGTCGAACGTTGACTAAATTCGATAGTAAAATCGTTTTTTTTTATGCTAAAATATTGAAATGTTTTTACAACCGTTTTATGCATGGAGAAGTGGTTTTCGGCGGTAGAGAGGATGTATTGAGAAAGGAGAATATCAGTGCCTCTGAAAAGGAAAGCAGTAAAACCATAAAAGCAACACCTATGGCAGTAGATTTTTTAAAAGAGTGGTTGCGTTTTTATCAAATCTCCTCCAAATGTGGCCAGTGATTGAATGTGAGAGTGAATTTGGAAATGCCAATAGATATAGGTGTCATTTTTTACATTAGCTCCACACAGGAGGCCCCGAGGAAAGCAATTTCCGTTGGGGCCTTAACAATTTCAATTTTGGGGATGCTGTGTGGAGGGTCTTTTTAGGGAAAGGAAGTAGAAAATATTAGGGGGGGGGTAGAAATTTGGGGGTCCGTGTCCGTGTGTCCAGGAGAGACGGACATATGAATCCATTCCTTCCACTGCGATGTAAGACGATTGGTTGGAGAGGTCAAAAAGTCTCCCTCAACTATTGTCTTCCGATCCGGACCGCGACGTAGTAGGTGGGCAAACGTATCCGCCTCCGATACCTAGACAAACCTCACTCAATAAACCCGGCACCCCTGCTAAGTCACCAAAAATAGCGAATCCCTTTGGGTGACCCATAGCAGGGGTGTTGGCTATCTAATAAATAGTTCCCCGGCCGGTGCGGCGGTACCCATACCCTCCTCTCAAATTGAATCATAAACAATATACAGGGTGTTAAGGGACGTACTTGACTTACTTTAACCAGTGATTCCTGACATTATTTGGAGTAAAAAATGTAAATGAAATTTATGTCTCCGGTGACTTTTTTGATGACTTTCTTTTCAAAAATTTTATTTTCAAAATCAAACAAAAAAAATCTTCCGCTTGTCATCACTGGCCACTTAATATTTTTGTAAAAAAAAAACAACAAAAATGTCACCGGATGTCAAATACGTACCATTTTTAATATTTTTGTAAAAGAAAACAACAACAAAAATGTCACCGGAGACCAAAATTTCATTTACATTTTTTACTCCAAATAATGTCAGGAATCACTGGTTAAAGTAAATTAGGTGTGTCCCTTAACACCCTGTAATTTGTTTAATAAATAAATTTTATTTAGTGTTTTTCAGGAATTTCAATATAAATTTTTATTATTTACAGTAGGATATTTAACTGTATTGTTTTTTCATTGGACAAATTTATAACCTATTCATTTTCGTAACCATGTAAAGTTTAACAAAGCTTTTCCGGGTATTGGGTACTTTACCACAATATATTATTTTGTTTACAGAAGAGATGCTCAACTGGATACTGGACATTGATCTCACAGCGAACTACTTTTCATACAGGGGCTCACTCACTACTGATCCATTCCTTGAAACAGTCACGTGGATTGTGTTCGAAAATCCTATAGAAATATCCGAATGTCAGGTTGGTATTTTTTGCGGTTCATAAAAAAATAATATGTTAGGTGCCTACATACTTTTTGGCGAAATTGATTTAGGACAATTTTATACGTGCAAAAATATATGGCATCTTTAATAGGCCACTTGCATGGATTTCATAACGACTTAGAAAAAATCGTGTGGATAGATTTTTTGAAACGTATAGTTTTTTTTTTTAAATAAATAAATCCATTATTTGAGCTCGTGACAATGTCCCGTCTCCGATTATGTTATATTAATTTTGTAAAATTCCACACTGATTTTTTTTTGGCAACAAAATGGCAACACTTTGATTTCAGGCGAATTTTTGAATTTGACTTTTAACATTCACTAGATTTATTGTTTGTTCTCTGCGAACTTATCCTTTGGTTTGACGATGTGATAAAGATGGCGGTGTTTTGCAGATGTTACGAAGAGAACCCCGTACAATTTATTGCTTCTATATAATGGTAATGGTGCTGATTTTAACAAAATCAAATGTTATAATATTCTTATTATTATTATAATTTACAAGTACGAGTATATTACATTGGATTTAGTCATATATAGACGTTAAAATTTATAATGATTAATGATCAATAAGATGGATCAAGGAACAAATATTTATGAGATTTAATATTTTTGGTATGCCTCGTTATTCTCCTGTGCCATTCGTGTGGAAGACGTTATATTTTAAATGATTTTCGGCTATGTAATTATCGTTTTTTCGAACCCATAAAATTATGTCCCGTCTTTCCGGTTTATAAAAAATGGTCTGATTTTTCGGATTGACATTTTCAAAAAATCGCCAGGGTTTCAAAAACACGATAAAAAAAAAATATATTTATACTGAATGTCTTCGAATATTTGCCTAAACCGGATTTTTTTTTTAAATGTGATGCAAGTGGCCTATTAACACAATTCCGAAGACAAAATATCTCGCCTATGTTATGCAAAAGAAGCGTGGGTATCTGCACTTCTCAAAAACGGTTTCTGAAATTATTTGTCAAAAATCAAACAACTTTAATACCTACATATACAGACCAATAAAAGAGTTTATTATTTTTTATACTTTTGTTTAATGCATTTTACTTTAATTGCGGGTTATTTCACCGAATTTCAACAATTCACCAAAAATATCAAAGTTAAAATTCAAGTACTGCGAAAATTCTATTCAAGGTTATTATTTCATCATAGTGTTAGCAATAATAAAACGCTATGTTAATATTTATGATGAAATATATTGTCTTCACGTTAATTGACAATAACAACATTCAAGAATCAGCAAGATTATGTTCCGCAATCCGCCATTTGTAAATCCAGCCGTTCGCTGTCCGTGTTGTAGGTAGTTCTTCTTTACCGACCGCCATAGCTGGTGTAGTTTCCTTGTTGGCCGCCAGAGGCGATAGCAGTACCTCTGGCGGCAGATGAGCGGCAATATTTAAATATGCTGCTAACAATAGGATGGTTATTTAGCAGAATGTGATTAGAACTTTCACAGATCTTGAATATCTTTGAAGTTTGACGAATTGTTCAAATTCTGTGTAATATTTCACAGATCTAGATTATTAACTTTGAAGTTTGATGAATTGTTCAAATTCTGTGTGACATTTCACAGATATAGATTATTAACTTTGAAGTTTGACGTATTGTTCAAATTCTGTGTAACAACCCATTTTTGATTCAATAATTGCAATGAGACACATCTAACAATAACGTTGAAATTAGATAAAAAAAAAAATAGACGTGCTCTTTTTACACAACAAAGTTGGTAAATCCAAAGGCATCTCTGCATTTTGAACTAAATATTACATATTTTGCAGATATGGTTATTTTGAATAACGCGAGAGATATTACAAAATGCATCTAATATCATGCATGCATCAATGCATGTAATATCTCTCGCGTTATTCAAAATTCGAAAAGAGATTCAAATTTTCTTTACTAGAAATGGATATTAATATTATGATTGATCATAATGTTATGCCGTCGACATTATGAAGAAAACTTATTTTTATTGAATTAATAAAGATGATGTGTTTTTGTACAGATGGTGGGTTTCCGCAGTCTGAAGTTGTGCGCCGGGGGCAAGAAAGTAAACTGCAACGCGCGAGCTCTTCAGCAGCCACCCCCCAACCTCAAGGTGGTGCACGTGCCACCCAAGGACACGTGGCCCGACACGGCACCCCGCCCAAACTCACACAACATACAACTCAACGGTCACTAGGAATGGAATCTCCACACATTCCCAAAACTAAATCGATCAAGAGCGATAGACTCTATCACTAACGCCCTGGTGAAAGACGTTGCTTGAAATGACTTTAGCCGTGCTTGGTGACCAGATCTGAATAGACAGGTATATCACAACATTCCTCTTCCCATTCCTTCGACGACCTCCGTGGCCAAGCGATTAGATCCTCGACATCGAATTCAGGGTTTCGAAATCAGCGCGGCGTGCGCAAATAATTTATATTTTATTTCATAAATAATTAAAGTATATTTGCTGCACGTTCCAGCAAGACCTACTCTCAGATCGCTCTGAAGAAAGTCCACCGTTTATCGAAACGTTGCTGGAAACGGCTTTAGCTGACTTAGCTCTACCAGATCTGAAGAATGGACAGTAGACATAGCTCCCGACCTGCCTCTTTCCCATCTCCTTCCCCTACCTACTTCCTTCATAACATGCAATAGTCCCGGGCACTTGGTACTTTAATGCGAAAATCACGTAACAAATGGGTTAAATACAATGACTAAACATAATATCTAAGGACGGGTTATTTCAAAAAATTTAAACAAATCATCAAATATTTCAAGTTAATTTTCACTTTCTGTGTGAGTTCTACTCAAGTTCCGTTATTATATCATTATAAGGCAGTTGCTTCATGTTGCTTCAGTTGCTTCTGTGATTATTTCAGTTTTATGAAATAATCACAGAACTTGAATACAACTTTCACAAAACGTTAATATTATCTTAAAAAATTTGATAAATTGTACATATTTTTTTAAACAACCCTCCTCCTCTCTTGTCTTCTCTTTGGGTATTTTATTTAGTCATTGATTAAATATCATTGATTATATTGATTGCAGACTCATAAAAATAACGAATACTACAGCTAAGTTGATACCTTTACCATACTTTACTTAAAAAAACTATTTGCCAAAAATAAAGACATTGGTGGCTGATATTATTAATCACACCCTTTTATAAACAATTTATGATTATGTACTATGGCCATAACATGTATAAGCGTACATAGATAAATTTTACGCGATTAATCATATAAAAAAATGTATTCGTTAAAATATGCTGGGACCAGTGACGTTAAGTGATTTTTTCTATTTTTCGTGTTTTTGAAAAAATTTTGACTGGTAGATACTATAAACAGTTATTTTGACACTGGGTGACTACCCTTCATTCACGGAAATCGATAAAAGTCGCTAAACGTTACTTTAGGCAATTATTTTAGAAAAATCTAGAAAATTTAGAAAACATTTAAAATATCTAGACAAAATATTATTTTTTTCGATTCGTAGAGAATAGATAGGTACATGAAAATTACTAAAATAAGATACATTATTTTTATTATTAAGTTAAGCTCACAAAGCATTTAAGCATGTTTTTATACTTTGTCAATGAAATGTGATATATAATAAAATTAAAATAAGATGCAAAAACACCCAAATAATATTGTTTTTATTTACTGCAGTCCAATGATGAGAGTGTTGCGTCGATGTTTTCAATTGTCAACTGGAGGTATCTCAAAATCCTTCTGCGAAATACTGTTTTATCGAAATTTTGCTGCGACAGTCCGTACAACCTATGTGATATTTGATTATTGTGTTCGGAGGAGAACTTGAATAGTGCTCTGGATGAGATTCGAAGCGATTCACGGATAAAAAGATGCAGATCATTCCCAACGTGTGTTGAATTCACTGTCATCAATGAAGCACCCATAATCTTTTTTGCTTTTCCGTGTTCTTGCTCAAAAACATTGAAAAACTTACTCAGCAGCATGTAAACCACCATGTGCTTATTGTCAAAAGTCAGCTTAAAGTCTGGCTTTAACAGAAGTTGAAGAATCTCTTGAAATTCTGAATAAAATTCATTTTGCTCCGGAAGATCTATTTGAATGATAAGATTTCTTAAAGTTTTGATAGAAAAGTCCCATTCTCTTTCGAAATCCTCCAGTGGTAGTTTTTGATGCATTGCTTTAAGCCTATCAACACCAATTTGATGATAATAGTAATTAGGATTTTTGAGGCTGAACAAAAATTCATCATTGCCAAGGTCTTCGTAAGAGACGATTGGAAGACTCACCTTCGTGAACACACTCAAAAGATAATTTAAAATATCTTGAACAATATTTAAAGCCACTTTTCTATCAATATACGACTTAGCTTTAACTATGCTGAACGGTTCAATTGTAGTAATTCCGGCCAACGTCAAAGTTAAACTCTTACAGCGGCAGTCGGAGCAACAATCCATGATATTTGGGTAAATATTAAGATGCCATAACTCTCTGTTAATCTGTGGGGATGAAGTAAAATACCAAAAATAGACTATTTTTTCTTCTCCAGGAATCAGGACTCCATCATTTTTATCAAAATAGAATACCGGATTCAAAGGTTTTTTATTCATATACGGTACAGAGGTATCTACATGCCTCCAAGCGTATTGAATGGCCAAAGTTCCCATGTTTTGTAAAGTTATGGATCTGGTAATCTTCCGAAAAGGTTCCGTCGTAAAGCTCAGTAACCTTGAGTCTCCTTTCTCGTCATAAAACTCTCCCATTAGGTATCTCAGATAACCAGCAGTTTTTCCAGGATCTTCTTTTAATAGAATTGTTTTATTAATTCTGAGGCCGATAATATTTTCATCTAAAGTTTCAAGCGGCAATGTAGGACTTTCTGAATAGTCGGTGTCCTGATTGATGGTTATGGGAGGTATTTGAATGTACGGTTCGTGCTCTCGGGCTTTAGGATTTTCTCCGACAACTATCAATTTATCAATATCTGGCCTGCAACGTAATAAAACACATTAGTCGAAGCAGTTATTGCCAGTTTAACGATTTAATTTCATTTTCTCACACATTTTATCGAGACGGTTTGTGCATACATCCATCAAATTTACTTAAATGTACAGGATTTTAAAGTGGAAACAATTTTAAAATATTTACAATATAAACACAATTTGTTTTAGACAAAGATATTGAAATATAAGATGTGTACTATCGGCAGTTTTTACTGGTTGAGACTGTGTTTCCTGGCGTCGCCAATATTGTTAACCAATACTAATGCACACCTTAAAAAAATCAACTAATTGAACGAATTATTTCTGTATTCAAACTATTCTTATTAGGCAGTAGTCCGCCGACGCGACGTCGTGCGGCCATCACAGCATATCCCTTGTATTTCAAAATATTTGGTTTTAGACCACTTTATTTTAACATGTTGCCTACCGACTTCAGAAGTTCCCTTTCTTTTCCACGAAAATATTACAACTATTATCTCCACACAGAAGGCCCCGATGAAAATATTTTCCCACATGGCCTATGTCTTCGTTGAGGATGCTGTTTGGAGGGTCTTTTAAGAGGAAGAAAGGAAAGGAAGTTCTGGGAAGGAAAAGGGGTGACGGGGTTTAGGATTCTGGGGATCAGTGGGTCCAGGAGTGACGTATGAATCCATTAGCCCCACTGCGATGCAAGGCGTTGGGGTCGAGAGCCCGACTGGAGAGGTCAAAGGATCTCCGATCTCCCTCATCCGGCCACTCCCGATCCGGCCCGCCACGCAGTAGTTTCATCCGGCACCTAGACCCGGGCAAACCTCACCCCATGAAGCCGGGCACCTCTGTTAAATCACGAAACATAGCGAACCACTTGGGGTGACCTATGGCAGAGGTGTTGGTAATGAACAGTTCCCGTGGCGGCTGTACCCGTACCCGCCACCAAAATCGAATATCTAAGTGGTCTAAAACAAATGTATGTATTTATATTGTAATTATGAAAGCCTCTTACTATATTATGCTTTATTTGAATAAGTTAAAATTATTTACATGTGCGGTAAAATCCGATCAATTTTGGACTTCAAATATTTTTCTCTTTGCATTTTATACTTAGAGTTTTCGAAATTTTTATTAGACATTATTCTTCCTTCGTCGGGGGTGTCTTTTTCTATTTTAATAAGTTTCGGAATGCCACTTCTGGTAATTTTTGGCATGACACCCTTCTCGAGGTTTTTTTGCTGAACCAATAAGTTAAGACCGTTTCCTGGACATTCCTTTCCGATTTCATTTGGAAAACCCCAAAATTCTAGACCTCCTCTGACCTTATCAGGAACTATTAGCTTCTCGGCGTACTCTATTATCTCCTTGTCCTCCTGTTTCGAGCGTTCATATTGCTCCGAGTTCATGATTAGGTTGCAAGGCTCTCGACCAGAAGAAGCTTGGAACTGTTTGTGCTGATCCTTGCGGACGGCCATCCATTTGTCCCAATTCTTTAATTTGTGATCTTTCTGTAACTTCTTTGTTGGTTTGACATTCTTTGTATCTGTCAAGTCTGTTAACGAAGCTCCCGGTGGACGCAGGGAATACCATGTCTTATTTGCTGGAGAGTTCGACCAAGGGGGCTTTAGTTTACTAAGTGTCGTTTTAGGGCTATTATTCTGCATGCTGAAGATTTTTAAGAAGATCGAAATACTGAAAAATATACGCTGGGTTTATTTTGTGGGACTTCAGTTTTGACGCTTGATATGTCAGATGTTAGGAATATTTTTCACAAATATTTGAAATCATTCTATCAATTGGTACCTATCTACAAAAATTAAAAATTTAAAAATATTTTCGGGACGAAATTTTTGAGCTGAAAACATTTAATCGGTAAGTTTATGCTGATATAATTTTAATATCTTAGAGCAAACGTATATTTTTTTCTACAATTGATAAAATAAAATTCATGTAATATTTACCTTCTACTTCTTTAGTCGGTTCCTCATTGCTGGTGATCGTGTCCCCTACTACAATTTCCATGGTGGCCAAGGTTCCTCCACTCTCGTGGTTTTGCGCTGCGTTAAGAGTTTCGGACACCGACGTACCGGCAGCCAGAGAATCTTGGTCACTACAGCGCATTGGTGACCTTCCTCTGCTTCTTCCGCCAAACACTTTGCCAGTGACCAACAACTTCTCCAAGTTGGAGTCCTCAGTTTGATAAGAAACGTGTCCAAGGTATCTTAAAATGCATTGCAGACAGAAAGACAGATATTTGAAAGCCAGTTGTGGATGCCTAGCTCTTCCAGAATATGGATACACGTTTTTTGGGTAAATACCTACTTGCTTATAAATCTAAACAACGCAGTTCAAATTAAGATTCTTCATACTTAAAAAAACTTTGTTTTCGAAGATTTAACATTTTTGACAGGACCACCAAACTCTGACAGTTTTGGATACTAGTTTACAAGTAGCAGAACATTTAATGTTACTTTAATAATTTGAAGCTTTCGCACATTAAAATTTCCACATGTCGAAAAGGCCAACTAAAGTAAAAAAGGAGAAAAAACAAAAGGAAGTAAAATGGGACTTGATGCAATTGAAGATTGTTGGCAGCCCAGTGGACATATCCCTGGCCCAGTGCACCAAGCAACTCTGCCCACCCCTGGAGTTGCAGTACTATGATGATGAGCCCATTTCTCTAGAAATGATTAACACTGGAAGCACAGGTTGGACATCTTTACGAACGTACTCGTATAAACGCAAGGAATGTCAACTCGTTAAATGATTTTTTAATGTCGTCTAAACTAGAGATGACATGAATAGTGATTTTGCCGAATACCGAATATTCGGCTAAGCTCTCGGCCGAATGGTAAATGTTCCGCTATTGAGTCTACGCTCAAAACACACTTTAAAAAATAAAAATAAATTGTACTAGGTAGATAATAGTTAGTAATAAGTAATTCAGTAAGCGGAATTGAAAAATATTGCGTTTTAATGGTTACTAGCTTATGCCTATTGCAAATGCAACTAACGGGTTAAAACTAACTTGACTTACTAACTTACAGAAAATAATTATTTCATAGTGTGCGGGTATGTGCTTAGAAGGAACGTTGTTGTAATTTTTCACAAAAACGACGGTATAAAAATGTATAAATCAGAATTTCTATGAAACTAAAACTTTGATTTATTGCAGTTAAAAATATTACAGAAAAATATTATTTCATAGTAAATGGGTAGGTACTTAATAGATACTTTGTTGTAATTTTTCACAAAAACGACGCTATAAAAGTGTATAAATCAGAATTTCTAAGAAACTAAAACTTTGATTTATTGTTGTTAAAAAACTGCAGAAAAAATATTGTTTCATAGTAAGCGGGTAGGTACCAACTGCCCTGCAGGCATGGTAGGCATGCGCACATCTAAACCCAAAGTTTCATAGCAATCGGATGAATGGTTTAGCAACGCTTAGCGGTTAAACATACAAATACACATAAAGCCGCTGCGTGTCCTTTCTCACTTGTCCCGATCCCCTTCCGCCCCCCCCCCCCTCTTCCTCACTCGCGTCATCTTCCCCTTTCGCGTTTTCACTCCGCCTCCCTCACTTTCCCTCCCCTCACTTCACTCCTCCCCTTCTCCGTCTCGTAAACCCCCTCCCGTGTTCCCCTCCCCCCTCCCAGGTTCCCCCCCCTTTTCTTGTTCCCCCCCCCCCTGCCGCATTACATACACTAATTCCCGGTACATTTAGTTTTCGAACAGCTCGCGCGCCACCTATTAAATTTTTTTATACAAATTTCGTATTGCCAGAACTCACCAGTAGTTTCATACAAACCTTGTACTAACCATAACGAACACAACAAAAAAATAATTTTTCAATTTGTTGCAGTCGTTCGGAAGATATGAGCGTACGTACATTTTCATACAAATTTTATAATGCCAGAACTCACCAGTAGTTTTACTGCTTAAAAAAAAGCTATGTTAATTTAATACTTTAAATAAAATACCTCATTCAATTTCAGTTAATTTCATTGTAAAATTAGAAAACTAATACATATGCGATATCGTCGGATGATACCGAGTGTTTATGTGCAGGTAGGAACCTACTTATATACTGAGTATAGGTACTTACATACTACAAACGTAAAAAAGAACACATATTTAGGCTGGGTTGTTTAACGAAGTTAAAAATTCTTCAATTTTTCAAGTCAATTTTAACGTTCTGTAAAAGTTCGGTTTGAATTCTATTCAAGTTCTGTAATTATTTCAGTTTTATGATGCAACTGTCATTTACTGATTAAAAAAAACAGAACTTACACAGAACGTGAAAATGAACTTTAAAAAATTGTTAAATTATTCAGTATCGTGGAATCAACATTACCTTAGTAAATTAAATTGCATTTAAACCTAAATAATTATGTGGCTACCCATTACGGTAGGTACCTACGCATTCCTTACAAAATTCCGGCAATTTTTTTGCTGTTTTCATCATATTTGCAATACTACCGAAATAAGTAGGCACCTACCCTGAATGAATAACATTTCAATTTGAAGTGAATCTATGAACACGTATTTTCTTGTTTTTTTTTGCAAAATGTTATATGATTGTCATCTCCTCCTGAACATTTTTTAATGAGACGGACATAAAATTTTGGTGTTGAAAGTTGCCTAATATTGCCGGGTACCGTATTTTTCAAAAACATCCAAGCTGGAATCGTTTTTCCGGCCGCAATGCCGTTTCCCGAAAAACAACAACCCAAACCGCTGAGAGATCCGTTTTGTTTTGACATCTCGGATAACTGATAACTGACCTGTCTCAACATTCTCTCTAGTATTTTCCATTGCATTGAAACTAAGGCCTAATTTGTGATTTTTTTTAATGCGAACCTGTCGGCGGGAACTATAACTGAGCCGAATTGGTTCATTTAATGAGTAGTTCCAGTTTTCGCCGCAAATTTATATAATTTTCGCTCTTAAAATGTGTCAGTTCAATTTTATGTGAGTTTCCTGTCTAGTCTATTTTTTTTGTGAAAATCGTGAAGCTAGCGTATTTATTTAAATTCAGACGAAGCTGCCATTTCGAACGGATGAAAATAGAACTACAACAGTATTCGATAGACATTTGATTTTTTCTAATGTGAATAATCCATACTTGTATTCCGCACCGCTAGAAGTCTCCCGTAAAGTTTTGGCAAATATATTGATAACAATGAAAAATGTTTCCCCTAACAAAAACGAAACAAAAGCTAGTGGCTGGAAAATAATCGACTCTTCGAAGGATTGTGAAATTTGAAGTGTTCCAAAATAGCGAGCGCTAATGTCCATTCTCGCGTGTCAGGCGTCGGGATAATTCCCTTTGAACAAAATTGAACCTTGAGATGTGCGAATCTCGAGGATCGGAGAGGTCGTTTTGGCGTGCCAGCGGCATTTTTGCGTCGCTAAGCCAAAGTGAACCTTGAGGTTGGTGAAACGCGAGGGGCGGTGAGGTCGATTTTCGCATCAAGGAAAAAGTGAGTTTTTTCAAAAACTGAGCATTAATATATAGTACTAGCTTATGCCCATTGCAAATGCAACTAACGGGTTAAAACTAACTTGACATACTTACTAACAGAAAAAAAATTATATTTCATAGTAAGCGGGTAGGTACCTACGGTTAAAAATACAAATATATATAAAGCCACCCACAGGGCCTAGCAGCAAAAACCTGCCATACGTTAGTATATAGACACCATTGTAGGCATGCACACATCAAATCTCCAAAGTTTCATCGCAATCGGATGAACGGTTAAGCAATGCGTAATTTCATGATGCCAGAGCTCACTTTTGTATACAGAAACCGTCGTGGGCATGCACACATCAAATCTACAATTTTTTATCGCAATCGGATGAATGGTTTAGCAACGCTTAGCGGTTAAGGGCCCTCGGTATTAAATGTTTCCAGCTCGATTTCGAATATCGAACTAGCTGCACGTGCAGCTGGCCGGTGCGTTCCATTCAAAATCAAGACACGCACAGAACAAAACCAAATATTATTAATTAAAAATATTGTGATTATAAAAATAATGTTAAAATATGTTTTAGAATGTAATGCAACATAACGGTAGCTTGATTCATGTAGGAGGTTCTCAGTAACTTAAAACCTTTAATGTAACTTTTTATTTGGATTTTTTTTTGATACATACATAGATGAAAAATGTACACATAGTAATACAATTATAAACATTGACAAAAGGCTTGGCCTTTGTTCCAGCCTGGTTTCGCAGTGCGGCGGGCACTGTTAATATTAAATTGTCTAGTTTGATTTGAGGTCACGGGTTCAAAAGCCGGCGAAGAAAAAACCAATTTAATTTAATTTATATAAGTAAATCATATTGTAGAATTAAAATTAAATGTATATAGGTACATTTAATGAATCTTTACCTCGTCCCAAAGTGGAATATACATTCAGTATCGCCCTGGTGAGAGACCATAATTCAGAATTGACAGTTGCTGAGAACGGCGTAGATATGTTTAGTGACTAGATCTGAATGGCCAGGAACTTTCCAACCCTCCTCTTCCCTATCTCTAAAAATGTGGACTATATATATTAGAAATATAAATGAAATTTCTTCTGAAGACACTTCAATGAAATAAAATGGTTTCCAACCCTCCTCTTCCCTATCTCTAAAAATGTGGACTATATAAATTAGGAATATAAATGAAATTTCTTCTGAAGACACTTCAATGAAATAAAATGTTATTGATTTCTTCGAAACAATTTCTTCTTACATGTTTTGGTTTTAGCTGAAACCAATTTTACTTTACTTCTTTTCGCTATTATGCACTTTTCTAAATACTCAGAGTTTCTCATAGGCATGCAGCGATTATGTCGAGGATCAATTAATTTGGGTAGCATGCAAAAATTGTAAAAGCGTTTCAGCTGTTCAACCATATTAGTCTGCCAAAATTCGTTATCCCGTAAATTTTTTTCGATTTTTATTCCGAGTTCAGTCCATACAACAAACATACAATTTTTATTTTGTTACATGTAATTGGCCCTTATCCTGGAAAAACCAATCGTGAGATGCATATACCAGTATTTCTCCATTTTTTTAAAGTTTCCAAAAAGTATTTTTTTGGGTTTTTACTGCTTCATATATGAGAATGCTGCGTGCTGTGAAAATACATTTAAATTCAATCACGGTGTCTTCAGAAAAAATTCCATCTGGGGTCGCACCCATATACGGATACTCTTCATCTACGAAAAGACCACACTTTTCTATGGTAATGCTTTCTTGTTCTGCAACAAGAACATTGTATTCATGTTTTTGTCCGTGTCGAATTGAAAGAATATTTGATAAGGATTGCTGGTACAGTATATTTTGACTAATGGAGCGCAACTGATATTTTGCCGCCGTTTGCACACTTTTCCAAACCACGATGCCGTAATCATGTTGCAGCTCATCTCGATCCACTTTCCCCTAGATGCATGAAGTACCTACTGTCGCCCTTTCAATTGCTTGCCTATCTTTGGCTATGGTGAAAAGCTTTTCTAAAAATCACCTTTAGCTGCCTCATACGATGCTTGGTCCATATCAGGTTTTTCTGCATTGGGACCATAATGCTGATCTTTTGCTGAAGCGAGCTGCAGGATTTTTCCTTTTCTTTTTTTTTTTTACTTATAACTTTTTGATTATTTTTCTGCAATCTTTTTAATTCCAATTGCTTTATGAGTTTTCTATACTATATAGTCCAGTTAAATTAAACATTTCCACTTGCATCTAATGGGGTGGTTCTGATTTTCTTTACATATTCTATATGATGAAGGACTAATGAAAAATCTAAATTTTCAATCTCGTCAGATCACCGGATCTTGCCAAAAATCGTTTTTGTCACTTTGACCCCAAACAACAAAATTTTCTCCAAATATCATTCTTTATGTTTTTATAGTAGATTAAATTTACTACAATTTGATATATTATTAGTTACAGTAGACCCTATAGTGTCTGAGATATAGGTGTTAGAAAAAAAAAGATTTTAAGGCCGATTGTATATTTGTATATATATATATATACATATATATACGAGATATATACAATCGGCCTTAAAATCATTTTTTCTAACACCTATATCTCAGACACGAGATATATATGTAATTAAAAAAATAATATAAAAAATATATGTATATAAAATATAAATGTATATAATAAAATCCATACATACAGTACATATTTATATAGTAAGATATCTTAAAATCATAGCCATTTGATGCAAGTGAACTCCCTTAAATCCATTCTTAGTCATGCGATTCAAAAGATCTCCCCTGGCGCACTACCGGTTGAAGCGAAGAACTTTCCTTTTCTAGAGAATGGATATTTACTTTTTTTTAATGGCCATTTCCATACTTTTATATTTTAAAAATATCAAATTGTTTATTTCCTAGAAACCCGAAAAAATGTTAATAATAAATTAATTCTTAATAATATCTACTATTTGACACTACACAGCTTCGACGGAAACTCACAGACAAAGCATAAAAAGGCGACACACCATTATAGTCCCTACGCTCAACGCATAGAGTGTAATATTGTTGAAACGTCGCATGGAAGCATAATAATTACGCGGAATTTCGAACTTTGAAAAAAGATTGACACGACGGACCGTAGGAAGCGTGCGTTCACGGCCACCTCTTAGAGCCGAATGAGTTGGAGAATTTTTAGATGTTCATTATATAGTATTTAACGAAAATAAATTGTTAATAAAAGCATATATCTCGATAGAAAAATGTATAAATGATAGCTTATCGTGGCTACATCATCGATATTTTGACGATTAATAACTTAGATTGTCGTTTTAATCTGAGAATTCATGATACTCCATACAACGATTGAGATCGCTAGTAAGGAAGGCCCTTAAACACACAATTATGTATAAAGCCGCCCGCAGGACCTAGCAGCAAAAACCTGCCATACATTAGTAAATAAACACCATTGTAGACATGCACACATCAAATCCCCAAAGTTTCATCGCAATCGGATGAACGGTTTAGCAGTGCGTAATTTCGTGATGCCAGAGCTCACTATTGTATACAGAAACCATCGCGGACATGCGCACATCAAATCCCCAATATTTTATCGCAATCGGATGAATGGTTTAGTAACGCATAGCGGATATACATACATGCTTACATGCAAACATTTTTTTGATTTTTATATATATAGGAGATAGCTGGTACCCGGCATGCGTTGCTATACCATATTATAAAGAAAATGTTTCTACCTGCGTGTCCTTTCTCATTGGTGCCGATGCCCTTTCGCCCCCCTCCCCCCTTCCCTCCCCCCACTTCATTCCTCCCCTTCTCCGTCTCGTAAACCCCCTTCCGAGTTCCCCTCCCCCCTCCCAGATTCCCCTTCCCCTTCCTGTTTCCCCCCCCCCCCCGCCACATTACATACACTAATTCCCGGTACATTTAGTTTTCAAACAGCTCGTGCGCCACCTATTAAATTTTTTTATACAAATTTCGTGAAGCCAGAACTCACCAGTAGTTTTATACAAACCTT
The DNA here is from genome assembly GCA_917563855.2 of Limnephilus lunatus. NCBI lineage: Eukaryota > Metazoa > Arthropoda > Insecta > Trichoptera > Limnephilidae > Limnephilus > Limnephilus lunatus. Next base: position 52,145,854 of record OU830592.1, read on the forward strand.
GTATTAACAATAACGAACACAACAAAAAAAGAATTTTTCAATTTGTTGCAGTCTTTCAGAAGTTATGAGCGTACGTACATTTTCATAAAAATTTTATAATGCCAGAACTCACCAGTAGTTTTACTGCTTAAAAAAAGCGCTATACGAATTTAATACTTTAAAAAAATTTCCCGTTCAACTTCGAATAATTTCTGTAAAAGTTCGGTTCGAATTCTATTCAAGTTCTATAGATATTTTTGTATTATGATGCAACTGGCATTTACTGATAAAAAAAAGTAGAACTTACACAGAACGTGAAAATGAACTTAAAAAAATTGTTAAATTATTCAGTATCGGTGAAACAACATTACCTTAGTAAATTAAATTGCATTAAAACCTAAATAATTGTCTAACTACCCATTCCGGTAGGTACCGGCGCTTTTCCTTACAAAATTCCGGCAATGGTTTTGCTTTTTTATCATATTTGCAATACTACCGAGATAAGTAGGTACCTACCCTGAATTAATAACATTTCAATTTGTACCTACTGGCCGGTAAATATCCACCCTACTGAAGTGAATCTATGGACACCAATTTTCTTGCTTTTTTTGGAAAATTTTATTGGTTTTTCGGCGACCCTGAAATTTTTTACATGGGACGGACACGTCATATCATTATCAAAAGTGGCGGAATGTTTTCGGGTACCGAATTTTTCAAAAACATCTAACCGGGGATCATTTTTTCGGCTGCAATGCCGTTTCCCGAAAAACAACAACCCAAACCGCTGAGAGATCCGTTTTGTTTTGACATCTCGGATAACTGATAACTGACCTGTCTCAACATTCTCTCTAGTATTTTCCATTGCATTGAAACTAAGGCCTAATTTGTGGTTTTTTTTTAATGCGAACCTGTCGGCGGGAACTATAACTGAGCCGAATTGGTTGATTTAATGAGTAGTTCCAGTTTTCGCCGCAAATTTATATAATTTTCGCTCTTAAAATGTGTCAGTTCAATTTAATGTGAGTTTCCTGTCTAGTCTATTTATTTGTGAAAATCGTGAAGCTAGCGTATTTATTTAAATTCAGACGAAGCTGCCATTTCGAACGGATGAATATAGAACTACAACAGTATTCGATAGACATTTGATTTTTTCTAATGTGAATAATCCATACTTGTATTCCGCACCGCTAGAAGTCTCCCGTAAAGTTTTGGCAAACATATTGATAACGATGAAAAATGTTTCCCCTAACAAAAACGAAACAAAAGCTAGTGGCTGGAAAATAATCGACTCTTCGAAGGATTGTGAACTTTGAAGCGTTCCAAAATAGCGATCGATAATGTCCATTCTCGCGTGTCAGGCGTCGGGCTAATTCCCTTTGAACAAAATTGAACCTTGAGGTGTGCGAAACTCGAGGATCGGAGAGGTTGTTTTGGCGTGCCAGCGGCATTTTTGCGTCGCCAAGCCAAAGTAAACCTTGAGGTTGGTGAAACGCGAGGGGCGGTGAGGTCGATTTTCGCATCAAGGAAAAAGTGAGTTTTTTCAAAAACTGAGCATTAATATATAGTATTTTGTTATCTTTAAAAACGCGAAATGTAATTTTTCAAGGACCGCCATGTTATTAATTACGACGATGAAATATGCTAATATCTAACTGACAGAAAGGAAAAATCACTTTCTGTCAGTTAGACAATAATAAGAAGTACGAATTGCCATCTTCGGAAATTATAAATAATGCGTATTAATCATTATTTTGCTCGATTTCATAAACACGAAAAATCATTACTTATTACGCGCGCATGACGCGAAACGCGAGCCGCGAGCCCATATGAAATATGAAAATAATATGAAATTGGGCCATGTGAAACATTAACTACAATATGCGATTCGAAAATGAGCACCACCAACCTGAAAATATAAAAGCATTCACGAAACGAGTAGCTAGAAACGGTATATCGACAATATTATTGCGAAAATAACTGATTTGCCTAATTACGTAAGTCATTATTTTAATACCTAGAACGAAAATAAATAAAAGAACACGCACGCGTTTTTTTTTCAATAACACCCCAAGTTTTGAAAGGTTTGAACTGCAAGTAGGATTAGTATTATAGACAAGTTTGTACTTGTATTTACAACAGAAGAAAATGGAAAGAAATGTATTAGAATAATTACACATACCCGCTAGACAAAACCTGCTTTGCCAAACAAACCATTCAAAACCTGGGATGTTTTTTAATATTATGATGACATGCGAGTTTATTTTAGAGAATTTATTTTATAAGTAGGTACTATATTAGAAATGTATTAGAATAATTACACATAACCGCTAGACATACCCTGCTTTGCCAAACAAAAACATTCAAAACCTAAGATGTTTTTTTAAATTATGATGACATGCGAGTTTATTTTAGAGAATTTATTTATAAGTACTTTTTAATATAGTACTAATAAAATAAATTCTCTAAAATAAACTCGCATGTCATCATAATTTTTAAAAACATCCCAGATTATGAATGGTTTGTTTGACAAAGCAGGGTTTGTCTAGCGGGTATGTGTAATTATTCTAATACATTTCTAATATAGTACTTATAAAATAAATTCTCTAAAATAAACTCGCATATCATCATAATTTAAAAAAACATCCCAGGTTTTGAATGGTTTGTTTGGCAAAGCAGGGTTTGTCTAGCGGGTATGTGTAATTATTCTAAAACATTTCTTTCCATGTTCTTCTGTTATAAATACAGGTACAAACTTGACTAAAATGCATTCACTTAACATGCCTCATACTGAACACGGGTTTGGGAGGGGAATTGGCGTTACAAACCCGTGCACAGTAGGATGCCGGTTGCCTTCTACTGGACACGGGTTTGGAGAAAAAATGGCATTACAAACCCGTGTTGAGTTCGAGGCATGGTTGCCTCGTATTGAACACGGAAAAGGAAATACGCGCCCTGCGCCACTTAAGACTGCCGCACAGAAAAGTCTCACAGTGAATTGTGTTGTAAACCGTTATTCGATCTTTGAACCTGAAGTGCCGTGGAGCACAGTCGCTCCGAACTCTACGTGTGAGGGGTAAAATAATTCAAATTAAGTACTTCGTTATAGTAATTAAATTGACTGTGCTTTATTTCTAGCCACTCGTTTATAGGTTGGTAGTATCTATTTGCGATTTGTACAGTTTGGCAAGAAAGTGTAGAAAATAAATGATGGCGCTGCGATCGTTTTTTAGGTTTTAAATGCAACACCAAGCTGGCTCATAAGACAATGAATGTATGTTTTTTAAAACACTTCGGCCAAAATGCATATTTCATAGCGTATTTGTACTTTCAAAAATTTTGTACAAAAAACTGGAATTTAATGGAAGTAAAATAAAACAAAACAAGTTTTAAGTGGGCGTTAATTTCGGTATAAAAAACGTATAATAATCCAGAAACCTTCGCGGGGGTGGAAAAAGTATTTTGAAAGTTTCATACATTTCCTATTCTTAATATAGCAATACATAGACAAGCGCCCTTGAGGTGATTTTTCTCAAAAACGGCGCTCTATAAATTGTCCAATTATAGTGCTCCAGATTTTATGTCCGGGTTGAATCTTTCCCAAATGAAAGACTAAACCCTTCCACACACTTTTCCACAAATGAATATCTAGTAAATTAACGCAATGTAAGTGCACTATATAAGAATAAAACAATACAAGAACAATACGTCAATCCACCAGAAACATAATGGGAAAATATTTCACCGACTCCAGATATTTTCATATCAGAGGGTTCGGCTCTGATGAAATCCTAACTGGTCCGATAAATCCTACTGATCCCTCAATATAAATATTTAAAAAATCTTTCGTAATCCTACATGTATTTAAAATGACCGACTTTTGCATTTTTATGTACAAATTTTTTGACAAATCTAATACGCCTAAATTTTGAATGAGAGAGCTAGGTATAATGCCAGTAGCCGAAATAACAAATGGTAATATTTTTGTAGTCTGAGAATGCCAAATTCTTTTAATTTCATTTCCTAAATCTGTATATTTTCTTATTTTTTCAGAAACAGTTTTCTGAATATTACAAGAATTTGGAATAGCGACATCAATGATATAAGTTATTTTCTTAATTTTGTCATGTAAAACTATATCGGGTCTATTATGACTAATTGTTCTGTCTGTCAGAATAGTTTTATCATAATAAATTTTATAAAATTCATTTTCTAAAAATGAATTTGGTTCATATTCATAATATGGTACATTACGGCAGTCAATCAAGTTATGTTTAATTACCAAACTTTGGTGAATTATTTTTAAAACTTGATTGTGCCTAAATGTATACTCGGACGGCGCTAATACAGAACATCCCGATATAATATGTTCTATAGTTTCCGGAAAAGCCAAACATTTTCTACATAAATCATCAATTTGATTTGCATCTTTGATGATATGCTTCCTATAATTTTTAGTATTAATGACTCTATCTTGTATGGCAAGCATAAAGCCTTCTATTTCTGCGCTCAACTCTCCAATACTCAACCATTTGTTTGACGAAAATTTGTCAACATATGTTTGGTTGAGATAATTGAAGTGTTTTGCGTGAAGAATTTTATTTGACCAGGAATCTAATAATTCCTGGTTGGTATTTATAAGAATGCTGGCATTCTCGTCGTATAAATTTAATGGTGAAATATTTCTATCTGCCTTTCATATTATTTTGTGCATTTCTGAACTATCAGCTTTCCTATGGAAAAATTTTCTTATCATTTCTACCTGATTATGTTTTAAAGATGTAATTTTGACTATATCTCTACCTCCTAAATTTCTGGGTAAATTAATACGTTCTATAGCTGAATTTGGATGATGACAATGAAATTTTGTTAATGTAGTTCTAATTAATCGTTCTAAGCTATCTAAATAAATATAGAATCATTCGGACTTCTTTCCCATTGCTACGCTGACGATCAGCAAATCTATTTCTACTGCTCACCGAATGAGAGAGATAGATTAAAAGATATTACCGTTAAATGCATTGCTGCCATAACAGACTGGATGTCTTCGAACAAACTAAAACTAAATCCAACCAAAACAGAATTCCTCTGGACAGCAACAAAAAAGCGTCAGTCATTATTAGATAAATCTCCTCTCATTACTTCTGGCTGTAACATCATCCCTAAAAATGGCGTCAAACTACTAGGTGTACATCTAGACCAAGACCTTTCCCTTAAATCCCAGATTAATAAAACAGTTAGCGCGGGATTCTTTCACCTGCGCCAAATCAAATCTATAAGGAGAAATATTCCGACTAAGGCCACAAAGATGCTGGTAAACTCTTACGTTGTATCGCGACTTGACTATTGCAATGGCATATATGCAAATCTCCCTAAAATATATACTGATAAACTTCAGTCAGTTTTCAATGCTGCAGCGAGACTGATAACCGGCGTTTCCAAATATTCTCACATTTCCCAACATCTGCGGAACCTTCATTGGCTTAAGTGTCCTGAGAGAATTCAGTTCAAACTCTGCTGGATGGTGTTTAAAGCACTACACGACATGGCGCCACCCTACCTGTCGGAACTGTGCATTCCAAATGATGTCAATACTAGGCAAGCAACCCTTCGATCAGCATCTTCAACAGCTATAGGTAGACTCTTAGTGCCTATGCGCAATCCCAATACCAATTTCGGAGACCGGGCTTTTGCAGTAGCAGGCCCAACAGCTTGGAACAAACTACCTTCACATTTGCGAAAGATCGACAGTACATCTGAGTTCAGAGCAAAGCTCAAAACTCACCTTTTCACATTATCATATCCCGAAAAATAACTTCATTTTTTCAGTAGTATTTTCATTACTTAGTCCATGGGAATTACCTAGATTGATGTATCTTAATTACCAGCTTTTACGTTGTTACGCAACTTTTGATAATATATTACAACTTATTATGCGATTTTTTTTTTTTTTTTTTGTAATATTTTCATGACTTACACTGACAGCACGGGCAGTAACATAACAACATGTGTTTATAAACGTAAATAAGTATGTTAGTAGTAAATAACTAATTTATCTTAAGACAGTTGCAAATCATAATGCAAATAGAGCAGTAACAATACTGCTCTATTCGTATTATGACAGTAATCATAACAATATGTGATTATAAATGTAAATAAGTATGTTAGTCGTAAATAACTAATTTTAAGAGAGTTGCAGGTCATAATACGAATAGAGCAGTAACAATACTGCTCTGTTCGTTTCGTATTGTATTATGGCTTCCAATTACATGTACAAAACTCGGTTATAAAAATAAGTATAGTTCTAAATCACTAGTCATAGAAGTCTTAGTTGTAAGTCATTAGTTATCAATCTTAGTCATAATATAAGCCACTTGTAGTATATAGGTATAGATTAAATGTGTAAATGAATTTATAAAGCGCCCTTGAGGTGATTTTCTCACGAAAATGGCGCTATAAAAATCATCCAATAATAATAATAATAATAATTATTAGATTTGTCAAAAAATTTGTACATAAAAATGCAAAAGTCGGTCATTTTAAATACATGTAGGATTACGAAAGATTTTTTAAATATTTATATTGAGGGATCAGTAGGATTTATCGGACCAGTTAGGATTTCATCAGAGCCGAACCCTCTGATATGAAAATATCTGGAGTCGGTGAAATATTTTCCCATTATGTTTCTGGTGGATTGACGTATTGTTCTTGTATTGTTTTATTCTTATATAGTGCAATTACATTGCGTTAATTTACTAGATATTCATTTGTGGAAAAATGTGTGGAAGGGTTTAGTCTTTCATTTGGGAAAGATTCAACCCGGACATGAAATCTGGAGCACCGTTAATAAATCTGTATTAGACCATTTAATTATGCCAAATGAGTAAGTTAATAGAGGTATTGCCCAAGTATTTATCGCCTTTACTAAATTTTTAGCAGATAGATTGCATTTCAAAATTTTTCTGATCCTAGTTTTAAATTTAATCCTAATATCATTTTTAATACTAGTATGATCTAATCTATTTGATTGCGGATATCCTAAATATTTATAAACCTCACCCCCTTTCATACTTTCAATTTCGAAATTTCTAAATATACCCTCGTCTCCATCTACAATTTTACCTTTCTCTATATGGATCGTTCTACATTTATCTAAACCAAAAGTCATTTTAATATCATCTGAAAAAATTTTAACTACTTTAATCATTTTCTCTAAATTTGGTTTAGAATTCGAATATAATTTTAAATCATCCATAAATAATAAATGAGAAATTATATTTCTCTCTCTAGTATTACCTTTAATTTTTATTCCAAACTTGCTTTTAATTAACATTTTAGATAGAGGATTTAATGCTAAGCAAAACCAAAGAGGACTCAATGAGTCTCCTTGAAAAATCCCTCTTTTTATTGAAATGCCCGGTACTATAATTTTCTTATCTTTCAAATTCAAAAGCAAATCGGTATTCCAAAATGCCATAATTTTTTCCAAAAAGCTAATAATAATTGGGTTAATTTTGTATATATTTAAAACTTTTATCAGCCACGAGTGCGGGACACTATCATAAGCTTTTTGGTAATCTATATAACAAATATGTAAATTACGTTTTTGGGTTTGAATCTGTTTTAGAATTACAGAATCAATAACTAATTGTTCTTTACATCCCATATGTTTTCTGCGACAACTTATTATTACATATTATTATTATTATGCTATTTTCCGTTTTCCAGGTGTTTCAAATTTTCCTTCAGCCTTTTCCCCTTCTTAGACGATTCATCTTACCGTTGATTCAGATTTACCTGTGTGTGGAAAACGTCATTAAAATTATTATTCTATAGAAAGTAATTTAATATTTAAAAAACACACTAGATAATATTCATTTAGAAAGAAAGAAAGAGAAAATTAAGAAAAAAGTTACATTTGTATGAGTTTAGAAATTGCATTTTTTTTTAAATTGAGTTATTCCCTTTTTCCTGTGGCCGCATATTAACTGTCAAATAGAAGTGTCAAAATCAGATTTTTAAGCATAACCTCAAATTAGATTGTAATGATTATAATCGCTCGAAAATTGGCATAAATCTTGTAATACTAATGAAATTTATTAAAAAAACTATACTAAATACCATTCATTTCTGCAGTACGTTTGTAAACATCTTTCAAATTAGATCTTTGGGGGATTAGAAGCTTTGTCGCGCGATATTCAGCTAGGCAGCATTGAAAAACGCAGTATATGACTTCTCTTGCACCACTACGTATTGGTTTATTAATTTTGATTCAATTCAAACAATGCACAGGCAAACTATGAAAAAAAAAATTAAACGAGCGATTTTCAGTGTGTTCTACACGATTTAAGCCAATAAAGCCAAGAACCATGCGAAATGTCATTGACAAATCAAGTATTTCGGTGTTACCATAGTAATGAAAATTTTTAGTTCCAAATTAATAAATTTCTACACATTCTTGCCAAACTATACATTGCAGTTTCACACGGCACAATTTAATACGGCATGCATCCTGAGTAATAATTTTTCGTGTTTAGGAAACCGAACAAAATAATAATTAATACGCATTATTTATCATTTACGAAGATTGAAATATGGACTTCTTATTATTATCTAACTGAAACAAGGCCGGCGTAGCGCAGCGGTAAGACGCTTGATTCGCACACCGAAGGTCGCGGGATCGAATCCCGGCGTGGCAAATAAATTAAATTTGATTAATTTGAGTTATTTCACAATTTATTCATTTTAAATAATATATAGTACATTTGCGACACGTTCCAGAGTGGAAGATACTCTCCGTATCGCCCTGGTGTAAGACCACCATTCAGAATTGAAACGTTGCTTGAAATGGCATTAGCCGTGTTTAGTGACCAGATCTGAATAGCCAGGTACTTCCCCTTCCCCTTCCTCTTCCCTATCTCCTCCCCCTCCCCACTACCCTCAGCCTCACAACATACCCCAATTGGGGATGCCATAGTCTCACTGGCTTTAGACGGGAGCAGTTGGGACTCTTGTGCGGTATACATATAAAAAAATTTAAAAAAAAAAGTGAAAAGTGAGTTTTTCCTAAAAATGTCTATTTACCGTCGTAATTAATAACATAGCGGTCCTTGAAAAATGACATTTCGCGTATTTAAAGTTAACAAAATAACCATTAAAACACAATATTTTTCCCTTTGTTCAATGTAGATAGTAAATCTTCAATTCTTGGTATTGGGTATGACGTATTTTCTAATATTGGGTTCAATGTCCTCTTAAAATCCGCGCAAATTCTGATTTTCCCATTTTGCTTTTTAACAATTACCATCGGGCTAGCTGTTGTTATGTGTAACATAAATGTAAGAGAGAAGAAGGGGTAACCTCTTTTACCTCAGGGTTTAATCGTGGGAACGGCCCTCGCTCTGCTGATACAAGATGTGAATGAAACACTTAGCTTTGTAATAATCATTAATTATAAACATATAACAAGAGTTAATCTAAATGTGAATTACTCAAGGTGACATGTACATAAGGCTTGTAAGACTAACTGGACTCTAGCTGGCTCATATTTAATAAAGCTACCTTGGTTATCCTATGTAGGCGGCGAGGCAGGCCTGGGGAACCTCTAGAAGTGCGGCTGCTGCGTCAATTCAACTTGGGCGGCCTGGGGAGCTTCTGGAAGTGAGGCTGATGCGTCCATTAAACTTGGGCGGGGCGGCCTGGGAAGCTTCTGGAAGTGCGTCTGAAGCGTCCATTAAACTTGGGCGACTTGGGAAGCTTCTAGAAGTGAGGCTGATGTGTCCATTCAACTTGGGCGGCCTGAGAAGCTTCTGGAAGTGAGGCTGATGTGTCCATTCAACTTGGGCGGCCTGGGATATTTTCCCGTTCTTTTGAACCTGATGCTACGTATACCGATTCTTCGCTTTTACCAACATTGAGTATATGTTCATATGCCGACGCTATTTTAAAACACTGGGCGTAATCTACCTTATCATTATCGCACTCTAAAAAAAGTTTTTGCTTAATTTGTATATTGTAAACCCCGGTAACAAAGATATCTTTTAAATTGGCATCAAGCCTACCTTGAAAATTACAATCGGTACACAACTTTTTTAATCTAGATACGAAATCCCTAATTGACTCAGATTCTGATTATTTTTGTCTATAGAATTTATCTCTACATTCAAAAATACTCTGAATTGGTTTACATAGAATCTCAAGTAATTCTAAAATTTTTACATAAGTACAATTAACAGTCAATTTTGGAAACAAAGCGTCCTTGACCAGCTTGAGGGTGTCGATGGATAGAGAGGTTAGCAAGAATGCCCGTTGTCTCTCCTCGCTCCACTTATCATCATTAATCAAATAATCAGTAAGCATTGTTCTCACCTCAACCGGAAAATCCCCCCGTCCATTGTCTTGTGACAAAAAGACTCTATTCTCCTCAAACTCATGACGAATTCCTTGTAATAAAAAAATTACTCAACTCCGGATTTCGCCCTTTCCTTTTCTTCCCGTCACTGTGCAGCACTCTAGCTCCGCCCCGGCTCCGTTTTGTTTGTTCCCCCAGCTGCACCAAAAACTTGTTTCGTAGCTCGCGCGCCCGGCTGCGCTGCTCACAAAACACACCCGTCTTCTATTTCCCACACAGCTACCCTGCTACGACTCCAGGCACCTTGGATACGTATGACCGTTTGGCTGCACTTCCTGGCCCTCTTGACCTTGTCCGAAGTAGCTCCAAGTGTCCCAAGTAGTCAAACTATCTCCAATGCAGCAAGATTCTTTATGGAATCATCGAATTGTCTCGTCCTTCCTTTTTCCCGTTCCAGTATTTTGCTGAACTTCTGAATTCTGGAATTTACCATAGGTTCTTCTAAAATTCGGTTTAATAACTGAATTTCCCTTTCCGGCTGCGCCAGTTTGTAATATCTTCACTTTTGGTAAATAATAAGACCTTTTATATTACAAGCACATTGTCTTTATTCCGACACCTCCATTCATCTGTTTTACCATAGCTTTTATTTCCATTTATGAATAGGTACCTACCTACTAAATAAGTACTTAAAATAATTAATACATTACAAGATCAATCCATAATTGGAATCTTAAATTCTGAAAATTGGTTTAACCCTTCGAATAATAAGAAAAAATATCTATAAACTTTTACCTGTCAAGGTTTGCGCACAAAATTCCCGGTTCTTCCGATGCATTTTAAATCTTTCTCTTTTTGGGTATTTTTTCAAATTTTAGAACAATTTTGAAATTGTTCTAAAATTTGAAAAAATACCTAAATCTAGATAAAATAAATTTTCCAACGTGCTTAGAACATTTTTGTTTCTAAATATAAAAATTTTGATATTGAAAATGTAAATTGACTCAAAAATACACACCTGCGAATATTCGAATTAAAGAAATTAAAATATAATAAATTTAATATTTTAAATACATATTCTTTTTCTTAACTTTTTTAAAAATAAAACTGTCTCTTCAATTTTTTATCGCATTCATACAATTTTATTTTAAAACTAGCTGGGTTACCCGGCTTCGCTCAGGACAACATTCGAGAGTGTTCTGGAATGTTGCACAGTGAAGTTCCCTATTCCTGATCATTCCACGACAACTCCGCCACTCCTTCCAGAACTTTCTACAGCTCTATGGAACCTTCTAGAACTTTCCGGAAGACTGTTCTAGAAATTTCAAGAGGGCGAAGCTTTCAGCCCTTATATCTTCAAAAGCACGCCCTTTCGGTAAAAATGGATACCCTTATTCCCTAGGAGGGATAGCGATCTACCACACCATATAACTCCCTTGATCGAACCGGGACTCGTTTCTGAGTTTTTGCGAGCTGCACGCTTTTTTGGAGTTTCTTTTATAATATATGCCATATTCAAATAAATAAAATGTTACTCCTTACATGTCCTTTCCCGTGCGTTCCCCTCCAGCGTTCCACTTCCACCTTCCCCGCCACCGCTCTCCCGCTCCCCTGTCCCGCCAACCCCCCTGGCACTTCATTTATTGACTCCTCTCCCACCCGGCCCGTAGCCGAAACTTTTTTCTAATACTAACAATTTTAAACTCGTGATATCTTTCTAATTAAATATCCGAATTGAAAAATTCAAAAAGTTAAATAAAGGTATTGAAGCTGTCTTGAATATGAAGTAATTTATTTTGATAAGGATTAAAACCAAGATACAAATAAAGAGCCTTTTCAAGCGGCGACATTTTAATAAAAATTTTAAAATAAAATAATACTTATTGTGGCATAACCATTATAGTTAGACATATGCTGTTGCGAGCTTTTTTGTAAATAATGATGTGTTCTATAAAGTCGTAGTACATTATTTTATTCTATCATCAATAGTTTTCGCAGCGCACGCGATTTAAAGAATATTTTAGGTAATTTTTTTACACCCTGGGTTACATTATTGAAGTTTTAGTAAGGATGGCTATTTAAAAAAAATATATAATATAGCCTATGTCACCCAGGTATAGTGTCGCTTCTCAACAGCGAAAGAATTTTTCAAATCGGTTCAGTAGTTTCGGAGCCTATTCGATGCAAAAAAACAAATCTTACCTCTTTATATAGTGTGGTAGATTAAATGTGTGGGACAATTTGCATCTCTATGATACGGGTTAAATTAAATCTATATATGTCGAATTTATTAAAACTACACTCAGAATGTGAAAATGATTTCTCTTTGATTCTGGCAGCATATACATAGTCTGCAAAGAGAATTTTATAACTGCACTTCGAGTGAGGGAGGTCTAGTTTCTAGGTCTAGTAGAGGGGCGGGTATGTGATGGATAACCTCCAATGCACTTCGAATACGATAATGGTCTCCTTCGAAATGTATCAGCGGATGAATACACAAATGAAATTCAATCGTTACATTCTGAACACAATTCTTGTTTTAATTATGAGTGTATTTGTTGGCGAGTTCCCAGCTTTAATTCGTATTTCTTTCATAATATGCGCACGGTTTTCCTATGAATTACGAAAATAGCAGCTTAAAAAAAATAGTTATCGACATTTATAATACATAATAAAAGAAAGAGTTGGATTCGAAAACGAAAGTATCGTAGAACATTTTCAAATAATTATTATACATTAAAAAAAAATAACTTACTCTGCTCCCCACACGATGTTTACATTATGTTTCTCTCTAATGATAATAATTTTTTTCTTAAATAATTTTTAAACATTATTGTGAAAATTTTCCGCCCCCCTGAAAAGTGCCGCCCGGGGCTGGCCGCCCCCCCTCCCCCCCCCCCCCCCGCCTACCCACGCTACGCCACTGATATAAGTAGGGATCAACTGTCATGGAACCGTCGGTTGTGTTGTGTGCCAGCGCGAAATATTTCAATTAAATTTCGGGTAAAATATAAGGTTTTGTAATTTTGTGAATATGCAGTTTTATAACTACTGCTCATCTGAATACTACCAAACATGTCTCAATAGTAAAAATTTACGTTGGTTTTTATCAGCTTTACAATTTTTCAAATATGCAAAAGCACGCGCTGAATTTTGACTGCGAATGATGTGCTGAGCAGTCAGAAAGGAGTTAGTATTTTTTTACGGTTCAGAGTTTAGGGTACATATACAACTCTGTGGTTGCCTGCATATTAGCATGAAAACTACGATAGGCTGATAAACGAAGTTGCATAATGTTAACGCGCGGTTCATGCTCGTAAAGTTCAACATAATACTATATCCTTAGCTCTTCATTTCACACTAACTTATGCTTACATATGTACTTGGTTTACCCTGTCAGTAATAGGGTATTTTCTCTATTTTATTCTCGAAAAAAAAATCGAGAATGATTACGAATAAATTTTCTATAAAGATTTAAAATTGCCATTTTCGACCTGCCGCCAAAACGACACGTTCGTTTTTATTCGTGAATTCGGCGGCGTTGACGTCACACCGGGCTACGTTAGTGACAGTCGTCTTACCAGCCAGTAAATATGTACCTACTATCATAATATTCTTCTTCCAGTACGACTTACCGTATGGGACGAGGGTACCACGATATTTGAAAGTAGCATCAATTCGTTAATTATTAATTTTATTAATTATGTATTTTTCTTGGTGAATAATTCACATCAAAACGTATTTCTGTGATTGCAGTCCTCATAAAAGGAGTATACCAAAAGGGCAGACCGTGCCTGGTGAATGGACCGCTCCTGGATAAATATATCTTCATACAAATGCACTTCCACTGGGGTACCAAGGTCACGGCAGGCAGTGAACACTCCATTGAAGGTGATAGGTAGGTTAAATTATCACCAAACTTGCTAATTTAGGGTGTGGGTCTGTGAGAGACTGTAACTCGAATGTGTTTTGAATTTAAGTAGCGTTTTCAAAATTGGGACTGAAGTGTGAAGAATTCAGACGGGCCATAAAGTAACTACCATTACATATACAGTATTTTGACAGAATTTTCATTTTACATTTAAAAAAATGGAACTGATTGTGCCAAGAATTAAGACAGGCGATCGAGTACCTACCTACAATATAATATTTTAACTTAATTTTTATTTGTCATTTTTTTTTCAAAATTGAAACTTATGTGTCAAGAATTTGGACGAGCGATAAATTACATACATATTTATAATATAATATAATATGTTTTACCTGAGTTTTATTTTAATTTTATATTTAAATGCATTTTTGGGCATTAACTATGTAACCATTTTAAAATTTAAGTAACAAATGTACATTTTGGAAAGTAAAACTCTTCAAAACAAAATGTCCCTATTTAAAATGTGTATTTCTTTCACTAAGTTTCTTAGGCTCAATTTTGACAAATAAAGTCTGATTTCGTTATTTTTAAAGGATCTTCGCTTTTTCCATTTTCAGGAAGGCGTTTATTTATTAACTAAATAGATTTACTAGAGGTAGGTACTCATTCGAAACATTTATTTCTTTTCGTACCCTTAATTTGTTAACGAACGAAAATATTCAAATGAATAAAATAGGTACTTAGTATTATTAAAACCCTGAAGAGGTGAGCATAGTTCACGAAACATGTTGGTTTCTAATAAACAGTAAAAGTGGTAGAAACGAAGTATAAGTAAAGAAACTATTTATATCAGGCTCCACTTATGTTTAATATTCTGCCAGATTACATCAAGTCTTCCAATTCATTAACTAAATTTAAAAATAATGTTAAGAAATTTATGTTGACTGAGGATTGGCATACTATATTTTCATCCTTGTCCTTTTTTAAATAATAAGATTTTTTTTTAAATAATAAGTTTTTTTTTTTTAAATAACAAGATATTTGAGTTCCATTTGCACAAATCGAAGTGTCACCCTAGTTCTTTTGAACTTACTTTGCTTTTGGCAGGTATAAAATATTGTTACAAATCATTCTCAAATTACCCATCTGGTCTTCATATTATTATATTATATTATCATATTACAGTACGTCAATAAAACTATTTAAATGGTAATTATAGATGGGTAATTAGTATGTAATATTAGTGTTTTAAAAGTTTAGTAGTGTATTTATATTGTGTTTACATGTAAAATGCATCCTCAAATTATAATTATTAACCTCAATACAGGCATTAGTCCTAGTGAGGTTAATTTATGTAAAAAAAAACAACAACAAAATGTATGGTGAGAATATAAATAAATAAATAAAAATAAATAAATTTTATTAATTTGAATTAAAATGGTGCCAAAAAATAAGTTTGATGTGTTAGAAGAAAAAATATTATTTTATTTTAAAGAAAATTGCTAATACATATTTGTTTTTGAAAACAATAATCTAAATACTTTCAGCTTCACAAATCTTGCAATTGTAAATATTCCGTGATTTGTCACGTGTTGCGCTAATTATTAATAAATATTATTTAATGTTTTTTTTTAATACATCGAGTGATTTTATTTGATTCTATGATTCTCAATTTGGGAGGGGGCTATCGCCGCCCCGGGTACCATTTTTTGAATAACCAAGACCTCTGTTAAAGGTCACCCCAAGTGGTTCGCTCAGTTTGTCGACTTGGCAGGGGTGCCCGGGTTCGTGGGGTGAGTTTTGTCTAGGTCTTGGCGTGAATGTGTTTGCCCACCTACTGCGTCGCGAGCCTGACTGGGAGAGACTGGTTGAGGGAGATCTTGCCTAGACCTCTCCAGACAGACTCTCTCGACCCATCGACCGCCTTGCACCGCAGTGATGGGGATGGATTTAAAAAATATATATATATATATATATATATATATCCGTCACACCTGGACACATTAACCCCCAGATTTCTACCTACCCATAATACCCATTTCGTTCCCAGAACTTTCTCTCCTGCCTTTTACTAAAAAGACCCTCCACACAGCATCCCCAAAGATGACATAGACCATGAGGGATTTTTTCCTCAGGGCCTCCTGTGTGGGGCTAATGTAAAAAAAAATTACTAAAAACATCGACAATACTAGAATATTAGAAACAGACAATATGTCTCAAAATATTTTCATTCGGTTATTTTACTTTGGGAATCAATTTATTGATTATTCTAATGAATTTCGATCACTTTTGGTTCAAAAGGGTAGGTATTAATTTAAACGTTTCGAATGTGTTGGTAATGAAATTAGAATAAAAACGCTTACGAAAGTTCTTAAAGATTTATTTAAAGAATTCTATTTTTAATGCCCACTTTTGGTTCAAAAGGAATTGGTTTTGACAGATGATTTATTGTAGGGGAATATACATTTTTTTTTCGGAATTAGAGGGTGGAGTTGAATAATAGGTTAAGAATAAGGTTTTAAAAACAGATGTTATTGTAATTTTCCAATATCTACGCACAATTTGAAAGCGGGTAGGAAACTAATATCTAAGCCATGTAGGGAAGGGAAAAAATAATTAAAAAAACTTATTTCGTATATCTGTGCGTCCTGCGTAACTTAGGTTCAATGAACTCTAAATTACATACCTATTATAAAATAAACCGAAAATTATTTTTAATTGTTATTTTCATAATTGGTACTGCTTTGTCAAGAATTCAAACTATCCCATAATTTTATGGGTTTGCGCTAGTTTTTAAAAATATTTTTGGACAAGTATTAGAGATGATTTGAGATTTTCACGACCGTATTATAGTGATTTATTTTTAGGGTGTTATGCCATTTTGGACTACCTCTATTAATCCGACGTTTTTGACAGCATAAGATTACACATCTGCCCTGGTGATGGACACTGCAATGCTGTCCGAAACTTTGGCTAAAGAAGTAAAAATAGGTAAATAGTAAAAATAGGTATTCAGATTTATACGAAACATGGTTACTAAGTAGAGATGCTTTATACCTACTGAGCCATGTGTGTTAATAGCCACAATCTGAATAAGTAGTTTAATTTGTATCTAATAATGTTATGTAGATATGCTTAGGTACATTGTAATTGAACATTAACATCCATAATTGTAATAGTCCTGATCTTCTTCAACGCCTATCATTCCATGTTCGAAATCGCAACAGCAGACAGTCGCTTACTATTAATCTCCCTCTTTGCGAGACCAACTCCAAACAGAACTCATTTATCTACAGATCTACAGATCCACATATTCATTTAACTTAAATTATTACCACATTCACATTTTTAACTCAACGTTACGTGACGAAAACTCACTAAGCAACATGACTCAAACTAGAAAGTTCAATACCTATATGTAAAATCTATATATTCCCGTCCCTTGACTCTTAATCCTAATCCTATGTTGCTCCTCCCCTCCCCCTCACATGTTGTAACTAAAAATAAACTAGTTGAGAAAACACCCTTACAATGTCACACTTCATCATTCACTATCATCAGTGGAAAGTTCATAATTGGCATAATAAACCATTTTATTATTGTATTATTATGTAACCTAAGATTTGCTGTCAATTAAAAAACATTAACATTCTGTTGACAAACTGCTTAATTACGGTTTAACGGGATTGTACTTTGAAATACAATAAAAATGAGGTAGCACAACGCGTACATAATACTCCAAAAATTAATCAAGATAAAAGTTTTTATTACATCTAAATCATTTAGATGTTGTCGTCAACCTTGAACATTTAGGTCGCAATGATGATGATTGTCAACCTCCGGCTCCGGCAGGATACATGACACTGAGAGGAAACACAACATAGGTCACAAGTAGGTCACATACAGGTCACAGGTCACAGCCAGAGACCGCAAATCATTTCAACTAAAAACAAATTAAATACTTGTTATGTTGAGGCATATCGAATGTATAGGTAGACCCCTCCCCCATTCATGAGTCATATACTCATATGTCATATTAAAATGAACCCTATTTATATGTCGAACAGATACGCAATGGAGTTGCATGTGGTACATTTCAAAAGAGAGTATATTTATCCAGAGGTGGCAAAGAAAAAAGAAGACGGTCTTGTCGTGATTGCTTATCTAATGAAGGTAAAAATAAATACTTTTATAAAGTTTTCATAATGTAAAACAGCCCCTTGCCCGAGTACAACACCCGAGCTACGTTTGATGACTTAGCAGGGGTGCCCGGGATCATGGGGTGAGGTTTGTCTAGGTCTTGGCGGCTAATACGTTTGTCCACCTACTGCGTGGCGGGCCGCATCGGGAGAGATTGGATGAGGGATACCTAACCTAGACTTCTCCAATGCAAGACGGTGGTGGGCCGAAAGAGACCATCTGAAGAGGTCTAACGTAAATAAAAACGTAAACGTAGGTAACCCCAAGTGGTTCGTTACGTTTGGTGACTTGACAGGAGTGCTCGGGTTCATAGGGTGAGGTGTGTCTGGCGGCGGATGAGTCTGCCCACCAGCTGCATGGCAGGCGGTATCGGAAGAGAATGATTGAGGGAGTCCCTTTGACTAGGGGAGACTGGGGATGGTTGAAACACTTTTACTTTAACTAGGCCTAGTAATATTTCTTATGTATTTATGGAAAAGATGTTTATACCAGATGTTCTATAATCTATCTAGTTATCAAATTAAATTTATTGTATGGCCACAACTCATACAGGTAAGCTACAATGACCACTTAAAGACGATGGGGGAAACTGTTTCAATTATCCCCATAGTGTGGACGATTGAAACAGTATGTGGGGATAATTGAAACACTCTAAATATCTATGGAATAATTGGAATAATTTTAATCAATGTTCAACATTTTCATTATTAAAATAGTACTCAATGAGATCATGAATAGTGATTAAACATATCACAAGTATTTAAAAAATTATAAACATATATGTCTTGAAATGAAACAACTTTAAATATATTTTTTATTATTTATGTTTACGTGCTCTTAGTCATACTTATTATGAGTATTCGGCATAATCAACATACTTTTACTGCGATATTATCCTGGAGTAGAATAGAACGGTATTAAAATAAGTTTTTTGCTTTCATACAAAAGTGCTTGTTTCAACCATCACACTGTTTCAATCATAACAATGTAGAATTTACCTCTGAATTAAGAACATTTTTTGTGTGTAAAATTCAACAATTAAAGAAGTCGAAAAAATAAAAATTTATTGAATTTATGGTGTGGGATGTGACATCATTATACAAAATATCGCAATATTTTAGTTTTTTTTAAAAATAATCTGTTAAGTGGCATTAAAATTTATTAAACAAGTAAATATTATCTATTAAAAGAAAAGAAAAATCTGGATGTGCAATTCACATGCGGTAGAAGTGAAATATACAGAAAACCAAAGTAGACAAGAGTGGAGACTACGAAGCACTTTTTTTATCAATGTGAAAGGTGATTTTTTTTCATATTTTTGTCCTCGGATTCCAGTGCACCTTTTCCTATACATTGGTCATCTTGTTTGTGGTTTCTTCTTCGGAGTCTCTAGGTGTAGTTTTTTTGCCTGTTCATTTTGGAATGGTTTGAAGACTAAATATTGATTTTACAAAATAATATTCTTTTTTGATTTCGTAGGATTCGACCGCGATGAATGATTATCAAGTTATAAAAGAACTTTACGATCAAAGGACGAAATGGTGAATTTTTGAAAATGAATAAGAAATTTGGTAAAATCTTCTTCTTGCATCCAGACAGATTTGTTCGTGGTACCGATACTACCAATCGGACTATCTTTTAAGAAATGGCTTAATTGATACGTAGAAATGTGAACATCGGCGGAATTGAGCATTTGCCGCTACAGACAGTTATGAAAGTTCCTCGTTCGGCCGACGTTACTGTATCTACTTGCCGAGTTCCTCTCCTGGCTATAAACCGATTAGGTTTTTGAACAGTTGTAACACCGGTCTCATCTACGTTATAGACGTCCTTTGGTTCAAATTTAAAACTATCCATAACGTTCGCTAAATTGTTGAAAAATTCATCAACATTATGTCAATTAAAACTTGTTGCTTGTGCCATACCTACTCGTGGCTTGGGCACTAGATAATAAATTCTGGATGGCGCGCAAAAATCCTCGGAGCCACTCTATTCCGGCCATCCCATTTGTGTACCATGAATCTGGCCTTGTGTGGTCAAATCAAATGCCAATTGTCTTAAACCTTTTGAAGATAGCCCAAAATAGGTAAATGTTGGCTGTTTTTTTTAGCATAGTTTGCCACCTCGGTTTCTTGAGAAGGGGAACACACTTTCTTCATAACATAATTTTTTTCTCTGTTGTTTTGTACTTACATAATTGATAAAACAATGTATACTATTAACGTTGATTTTTTTTTGTTATAAATGTAAGAAAATCAATAAAGATATGTTATTACGAAATTGTCACGTGAGGGTGTGTGACGTCGAATGTGGTCGAATGAGATCGACTTCATCAACCAAGATCACAGAAGTTCACCATTCAAGATCGCAGAAGTACATTTGACTTAATGATTTGAATTTGAATAATACTTAATGATTTAAATTTCTGACCTTTTTTCATTATAACTTTTAAATTTTCTCTCAGTGTGGACGATTGAAACATGGTTATGATTGAAACGTTGCAATCATCCCCACACGAGTTGTTTCAAACATCCCCACGCTGCATTTTCTGCTTCAAAGTCAAAAACATGGATTTTAAATAGACATTAACGCCACGCAAATGCATTATAAATACTCTTAAATAGATAAAGAAGAGAATGTAATGAAACATTTCGTCAAGCTGCGAGAGTAAAATGAGTTATAAGATAAGCAATTATGTCTTAAATATTTACGTTTTAGTGCGAAATTCAATAATGTCCCCTATGCACGATTGAGTCACTCGCCGGCTACTGCGCTTTTGTAGAAACGTCCCAACAGACCTGGCGGAGTTTCGAGTATTGTATCACACTCTTAGGTATTATAGTTTTCGAGTAAATTGAGATGTTTCAATCATAACGTGTTTCAATCGTCCCCAGTCTACCCTACTCCAGCCGCACTCTCTCAGAATATCGCCTTGCACCGCAGTGGGAGGGATGAATACATACGTCCGTCACTCCTGGACACACTGACCCCCAGATTCCTACCCACCCCTCATTCCCTTTTCCTTTCCAGAACTTCCTCTCCTTACTTTCCTAAAATGACCCTCCACGCAGTACCCCCAAAGACCATGTAGGCCCTGAGGGGAATTAGTTTCCTCAGGGCCTCCTGCGTGGAGCTAATGTAAAAAAGAAGTTTAATGAAAGTTGGCGGAAAAAAGATGACTTTGGGAAGATGTTCTAATTTTTGCAAATGGCTTCACAAATATCTCATCACCACTTTGACATTAATGATTAATGAAGTACCTAAACAGTAGCAGAATTCACGAAGACAAGCTGTGGATCGCTATTCTCCTCAAAGCGCAAAATAATCTTAGTAATAATAATAGTTATTTTTATATAACGAAGTTTTTTCCCCCAAATGTTTCTGGCTTTCACCTTTCAAGGAAGGGTGTGCTAGGGCATCAATTCAAATTATAGAGAAAGGGAATGTCAATTTACATAGTCATTTTATTTAAATAGGCAAATTTCATAATCATTTTGCCTTATCCCCCCATTACACGTATCAGTATTCGCATCAGTATTTACTGATGCGAATTACTGACGACAACCGTCAGTATTTGTGAGCCTTGCGGGACAGACGCTTTTAAAGTGATGGATCCGAAAAGAAAAGCCCGTGTTGCTATAATTTTGGTGTTTGCTACAAAGAAACGAGTGAATCGCAAACGATGGGTGGAAGGACTGGCTTCACAAAAAAGAAAAATTCTCACACTTGAATTTAATGGATGAAATGACTGATCCACACGGCTATAAAAATCATCTACCCATTTATTTATTTTCAAGCCATCGACAAGGTGCAACACAAAGATCCATTTATTTACATTTTAGCCATTGGAGCGATTACAGAAATTTAAAAAAAAAAAACATACTCCTTGATTGCTCAACATTCCTGGGCGATCATTTTTAAAAAATTTTCTCCAACATTGAAAAAAAATCAAACTTCCGAATTTGAATATGGAGACATACAAAACTGATTATTGTGCTATATAGGATTTGTAAAAAAAAAAAAAAATCATAAACTCTATTATTTTTTTAAGGAATTTAGGTAAATTTGGCTTCTCAAAGCCACAAAATCAATCCGAGACCTAACCACTGGATTGCTTTTGGTTCGATTCGAACCGATTTTATTTTTATGCGATTGCTTTCGGTCCAAAATCGGACCACATTTTCCTACCATTCGTAAAACATTTATGGTACCTAATTATTTAAAACGTATTCATGGCATTGGCAGAGGAAAGATGAAAGTAGACTGAATGCTGTAGAAATGAG
Source organism: Limnephilus lunatus (assembly GCA_917563855.2). Classification (NCBI taxonomy): domain Eukaryota; kingdom Metazoa; phylum Arthropoda; class Insecta; order Trichoptera; family Limnephilidae; genus Limnephilus; species Limnephilus lunatus. Next base: position 52,168,535 of record OU830592.1, read on the forward strand.
ATACCTAAGGCATATGTGTGGTAAAACCATGTACACGTGTGATCGTGTGAGAAACGCGGAGATCCGCAGGGAATGCAAGGGTGATGTAAGCGTAATGAGTAAAATCAAGAAAGGAACGCTCCGATGGTTTAGGCATGTAGAGCGAATGAACGAGGAAAGGAGTGTAAGGAGAATATATGTCGCAAATGTGAATGGTAGAGGAAGTCGGGGATGCCCGATAAAGACATGGCATGACCAAGTGAATCAGATACATGAGTCGGGCCATGTCAAGAGTCAGAATAATAGAAGGGCATGTACGAGATGATGTATGAATGTGAACGAGGCAAGGAGTGTGTGCCAAGACCGAGTTGTTTGGCGGTCCGTCCTCTCTGCCTACCCCTGCGGGAAACGGCGTGATGGTTAGTTAGTTTTTATTCATGGCCAGCAATTTATTCTATCAAATAGTTGTTAAAATAGACAATAAGTCTATGACCTTAACGATTGTCTTTGAATTGTTCTAGAACGAATTTTGACAGTTTATAACTCAGTTACGCACTCAAATTATACAAAATAATTTTTAAACCAAACTTTTGATTTGCTGTTAACATATGAATAAATGGATTTCTAATATATATTTGCATCTGAGGTTATCAAACAGGCCATAGGAAACATAACAACGTAGAACATATTCAATATATATATTAAAAATATCCACTGGCGGCAATTTCTAAACACTATAGCACGAATTTCGCGCATTTATAAAGTTGAAGATTTTTTAATAATTTTTCTCTCAATTTTAAAAACATAAGATAATTAGTAAAATATAGGAGAATTCATTGGCTGTATAGCACTGTAATTTGTTTTTATGTTTACATACACAAATGTGGAGTAATCATGTTTTTAATGTAGTAGCTAGAGGCGATAAAGAAGCACCGTCCTCCATGGCGTATAAGAAATACTGACGTACTGATGCGGCGAGCCCTTTCACGCATCAGTACGGCATCAGTATCCCCCACCACTTTTCGGCCACGCCCCAATACTGATGAGGCTGATCCAAATATCTAGATGCGCGTCAGTAATTTTGTCGATGCGTCAGTATTAGCCATTACACGTATCAGTATTCGCATCAGTACTTAAATACTGATGCGAATACTGATACGTGTAATGGGGGGATTAGGAAAGCAAGTGAGGTCTTTTGCACCACCTTGTGCAATAAACAGTTTGTTAGTTCAGTGTATCTTAACCCTAATGAAAGAATCGCCCTCTTTACCAAAGTAAAATTATCCAGTGCCCCCCCCCCCCCCTGCCGTTTTTGTGGAATGAACTTATTTTCTTTATTGACACGATGCCCACTCGAACTTTTGCAGCGCCCCCTAATTGCTAAAAATTTAAAAACGCACCCCAGACCTCCAAAACGCCCACAGGAGGGCGCTGGAGCCCCCCGTTAAGAAACACTGGGCCCTAGTTGTTATGCATTTAAAACAAACGAATAAAATAAAATACCATTATATCGTATGCTAAATAAGAAATTAATTAAAACGCGAACCTCACGTTAAAGTGCACCAAATACTGACATAATATTATGTACTAATTTGTAAGAGGAAAGGTGTTGAGATTTTGAAAAAATGCTGCTTGGAACCCATCTAAATGGATGTCTAAGAGTTTTTCGAATTGTTGATACTCATAAGCAAGAAAACGTCCATTTTTAGAAAGACACAAGATTTTCTTTAGTTTCAGTCGTGGGATAATCCGGGTTTGTTCGAGATAATAAATAATTTGGGAGAAGTACGAAAGGCCAACTCTTCATTCATGCTGACGCCAGTCCCTTTGTTTAACTACACCCCCAACTTTAGCGACGATTTCTTTCTGTATCGCGGAGTCATCGATATCCTCAACACTAAAACATCAGCCATTTGGATCATCCCGAGACATCCCATCGGAATATCTGATAGTCAAGTGAGTCCCAGAAATATTATTAATCTTTAAAAGAAAATAATATTATCACCTTCCATTAGGTACATTATGAACTATGATATCAATTCCACTAAAGGGGAAATGAATATAAGGACAATATATAATGATGCGAATGTGTGTGGTAGAAGAAGAACTTATCCACTATTCCACTGGAGCGTTCCGATAAATAATTAATTTCACCCTTGAGTGCTAGAAATTTGTATGCGTTTGGTTTGGAAAAATCCTATCCTCTTTCAAAAAATCATACCTCTGAATTTTGATACGGAGACAAATAAACTGCTTATAGTGTTAGAGAGCCATTGAATGCACCTGTATTTGACCGCTTAACCCATATTTTTAGGAATCAAAAGACTTTATTAAAAAGGCCTTAAATTCATGACTTCTGCATAATATTATTTAGTTAAAAATTGCCGTAGGTACGTAGTAGGTAACTATTTGGAGAATATTAAATATTTTGACTGCTGTTTATTTTCTAGGAAACAGTTGACAATCAAAGCCATAAATTGAAATTCGAACATGATTTTTTTTAATAATGTAAACGCAAAATCAAATATAAGAAAAAAGATTTATTTCAAAAAATGTGTGGTTATTCGAGGATTACAGGGAACCTTGCGATGATTCCAATAAATATTTTAAATTATCTCTTCAAATAGGCCATATTTTGGCCAGCGAACGCTCGAAGGTGTTTGCATATTGGCCAAAATGTGGCCAAAAACGCTCCAGTGGCTAAAACCACAAAACAAAACTTGAAGAAATACTTAATCTTATTCAAACAATGGAAGTTCATGTATCTACGTTATAATTATGTATATCTACAGTGACCCCCATTATTGTTGTTATTTTTATATTTAACTTATATTTTACTGATTACAGGTAAAAGAGTTCTACAACTTGCTAAATCCGAGTAACAAACCCATCGGAGAAAATAGCAGGCAAACGGTACCTTGCTCAAAAGAGGACGTCGCTTTTATAAATCCAAGCGGGGCTCAGTTTTCTACAATGAGACAATTTCCCTTTCCGTGAAAGTTGTTAATGCGTGGAAATTCAGATAACAAAAACAAACATTTTTGTTCGATGTATTATTATGCATTATATTTATATTGATAATAAACATATAATCTAATTAACTTTTTTAACAACAACAAAAAACATGTGTATACCTACTATATACGTGTTTGAAAACTCGTAGTTGGTACATGCAGGAAATCGGTGAATCTATGTACATCCTATATTATCGAATCGACTTTTTTGTCTATATGTTACATTACTCAACTTTATTTGATTCGCGCTTTCGTTTTCGAATAAAATCCGAAGTTGAAATTATTTTATGTAGGTAAAAAAATGAAGAAAAAAACATTTGCTAGGAGGTTAATATTCGCTCTTTAAATGTATTGCGGAAAAAAATGGATTCAAAATGCGAGGATCGTATAAAAAAGTTTGAGTTTCCAGTTTCCCCTTTTACTTGTTGTTTTTGAGTTTCTGGACATCGTGTATATAAAATAAAGGCATTTATGAATTATAATATTGTGGTTCTGATAAATTTCACCGTTGCCAGCTGCAAGGGTAGGGGAGACCGGGGACAGAAGTATCACGGGTCAGTAGTACCAAGGCGAATAACTCCCTAACTATAATAGGTACGTATACTATATATGTCGTCAGGGGATAGCCCTGTCGTACATGTGTTATTCCCAAATGATATTATGAAACTAAAACTGCTGGTGTGTTAATTGTGTACTATGTATGGCCCGCTAGTTCAGGAGGTTATCACTATTTTAAGCAGAAACTTACTTGCGTAACCTCCCAATATCATAGTCAATAAGCATTTTAGTTTCAATAACTTTCCTATATTGTTACTACGAGTATTATTACAAATAACATGGGTGTCTGTCTGATATGTCTGATGTCAATTCCACAAGGAACTGTTATGGTTTGATGAAAACTTATTGTGACATGCTTCTCTGTGTCTGATAGGCAATCATAAGAAAAGCAAGTCCAGTTGCTACCAGTTATTATTACAAATAACACGTGTGTCTGTCTGACATATCTGATGTCAATAAGGAAGTTGAGTGAAAAATATTTAGACTTATAAAAAATATGTTCATGTAGATCAAAAAATATCGATTCTAAATATATAAATATATTTCTATATTGTTATTCTTAGAATTAATTAAACCTTCTTAAAAATCCATCAAAAAACTACGAACTACAAACGCTTCATGAATGGTCGAAAGAATTCTGACGTCATCGGAACCTCAGTTTGTATGAAGAGCGGATCACCGAAATGTCTATGATGCATCTCTTTTTAATACACGAGAGATGGTTTGTGTATGATGAGAGAGGTGTATAGGCCAAACGTCGTTTACTTATGGGCCAAACGGTTTTGCATTCTATCCCCTAAAAGTCTTTTTAAGTTTAGTAATGGGTGTTTTGGTATATTTAATGGTTTAGTAAACAAAGTTTATGTAATGCAAAGACATGTTGATTTTATATTTAAAAGAGATAATACTGATCACATTAGTGCTGAAATTTGTGGAGTTAAAGCTTCCAAGTAAATACATAAAATTATTAATTGTGTTCATTTGTATGTTACAATAAATATAATACATTTTTACAGTATTAAATAATAATCATTACGTATTCTACCCATCTGACATCTGATGTTTGGCCATAAACCTCACTAGTTTTGTGCAAGTATATTAAATTTATTGATTGCGCAGAAAAGTCTCACAGTGAACTGCGCTGTCAACCGTTATCTTACTTTCGGTCTTTACTTTTTTGCGCGGCGGCCTAAATTGGCGGCTGGCACTTCAACCAACGGCAATCGGCCAGCGACGGCAATACCGTGTTTTAAAGAGTTTTGGCGCGAGAAACAAAAATTCTACCTTTAAATATTAATTTAACTATGAAATCTTGATCAATTTTCTTTTTTTAAAATAACATCAATTCTGATAGACGGTTAACATTGATAAAAAAAATTACTGGAATTCCTTATTGAAGAATTTTTAAAATCTCCATACAAAATGCCCAACCGACGCGGTTTTCTCAGTTTAAATGACGTCACACCCACACCCCGCACAACCCGCTTCTTACTGCTCGGATTCGACTCGTTTTGGCGGGCTTAATAAAATTTAAACTTTGAGAATTAATTTTACTATGAAAACGAACTTTAAAAATAAAAAAAATACCAGTATTTAAGTTTGAATGCGAACATTGATAAAAAAATGGACTCAACTTCCTTATTCTACAAGGAACTGTATTAGGCACTTTACTATTCATATTGTACCTACACCACGTTGCAAGAGTAGTAATTTAAATTAGCAGTTAAAAACCCGCTCCGCAGGTTTCTGCTGCTAGGCACTACGGGCGGCTTTTAGTTCGGCTTCGCCCAGTTTGAATGTAGGTAAACATTTTATAAATCCGATTCCCATAAGAACTGGTTCCAAAAACAGCCAGTTTCTGGGATCTACTGTGATCCAGTGACAGCTAGTCACCGAGTAAAAGTATCCGTGACAGGCAATGACGCCATGTGTAATCTCTCCATATCCGGAAAGATATTTAAATTCTATAAATTCGTAGTACTTATACCTAGGGATATTACGAGCTGCTGACGTAAATAGCGACATCTTGTGACGATTTTTTTAATTCAATACCGAATAACAACGGTAGTTTTGTTTGAAATTCCACGTAGGTACACCGATGCTATTTGTGGCGCAACGCAGAGTCAACATGCACTTGAAACGGGGTTCTGAAATTCAACCACGCAGACGCTGGGGTATTAATAACGTTCGATTGTAACTAGGTAGCCACTTATTGTCCTATCGAAGTTTTTTAGTATTGGCAGACGACTCCAGGTACTAATATCTACGCCTGTATGCCGGACGAATATCTACAGCTCATATGTTGGACAAATATCTATGAACTTCAGAGTGAGGACTAATATCTACAGAGCTAAGGTCGGACTAATATCTATGACGGTCCCAGTGGTGACTAATATCTACAGAGGGCAGCTTAATAATCAGCTAAATGTGTCCAATAGTCCGATATTAGGGATTTTTACATACCTAAATAGGTACATACATAAATTAAATTTTTCAAACTGCATACGCAATATTACGTTATTCTAAAATGCTACACATATGCAAATCCAACCTCTACCAGTGCTGTAGATATTCGTCCTCACTTTGGTTCTTATAGATATTTGTCAGCAGTTTGAGCTGTAGATATTCGTCCTCACTTTGGTTCTCATAGATATTAGTCCGATTTGTTCAGTTTTTGGAATTCCTGTAGATATTTATTAGTAGACGCCTCCTTGGCAGACAGCCACCATTTTTTTTAAGAACAACAAACATTCTCGGGTTATGATGAACTGGACAATATTTGAAAATCGTCTACTACAATCACACTGAGCGGAAATGTTGTTTGTGTCGTGATGGACGACTTACGTCGGACGAGAATTTGAACAACTCAAGGCCAGAGGTGTAGCTAGGATATTTGGCGCCCTACTGGCAATTACATCATTCACACAATTGATATACATGTTGCGAGACTGAAGAGAGAGATAAATTCTAATAAATAATTCTAATAAATACCGTGGACAAAATGCTAAATATAACAACTCTTTTCCTTGGTACTGTTTCTTTATACAAAAAGGTCAAAATCGCATCCAAAATAGTGTTTTGTTTTGGAAGCGATTTATTTCTACCGCGGCCATATCCGGCCGATCGGCACTAGAGGGGTTAACACTTTAAAATATTTCAAATGACTTTATCATGCAAAATCGCAGCAGGCGAAAATGTTTCTGCAATTAAGTCCATAAAATGATGTAGTTTTTATCATCCCAAAATATTGAAGTGCAACGTGACGAAATCTTATTTTGTAAACAAGAAGGGATATCGTTGGCATTCATCGTTGGAGAGAAGCTTTCAAGCGTTCATTATTTTATGTGAATATTCTGAAATAAGTTTTTGATTTAACAACACGGTGCATTGTTTTCCAAGTAAAAATATTTGTTTGTGGATGGTTGGCAGCACAGATGTATAATCTATTATTTTTAAAAGGACTAACCCATTAAAAAATATGTGAGTACCGCTCAATAATCTAGAGCCAGCCAGAACGCAATTGGGGTATGATTTTTTACCAAGGCAATAAGTATCTTCTATTCCAGAACGTGCCGCAAATATGATGTGTATTATTATAATAATTGAATAAATTGTGAAATTGCACATCTTTATCAAATAATTTGAACCGGTGACCTCCGGATTAGCATCCAAGGTTCGTAATTACTCAACCACGGAGGTCGTCAAAACGAATGTGTTAGCCATAATATATTATTCATTTTTATTAAAAAATTCAGATAACTCCCGATATCGTGTAGGTAGGTTATTCACCATTTCATAAAACATGGTAACACTTCGAATGTCCACAGATGATTTTCACAATTTTCTGATGTCATCCGCCATAGACAAAAACGACATCGGTGAATGTCATCAAGCTGTCAAATTAGAAACTGTCTTGTTGGGTGTTAGGTTTTGATTTCTTACTACCATTAGGACTAATACCACATTTCGCCTAAAATGGCGTATTTAATTCAACCAGATTATGTTAAATATGCGTGCACTTGTGGAAAACTCAAGCCGATAACAAACATTTACTTTTGTAGACATTGCTTGAAAGTCCGGTGCGGATTTTGCATCTGTCATGAGGTTCGTGAACATTTGGGGTTTTACATAAATCTACGATTTTAATCAATTCTAATTCTTCTTTTGCATCATCAATCTTCTAGTGTCTAGCTTTAGACACAGGCCTCCCTCAAATATCTCTAGGATCTCTAGTTTTACGGATTCTTGGCTGCCCTCATTAATACCGTAATAACTTATTTAATTATAATTTAAATAGGTGGATTCGTTGTATTGCGCAAACTGTCTGGAGAACATGCCTTCATCGGAGGCTCGGCTAAAGAAGAACCGTTGTGGAAGTTGTTTTGACTGCCCTAGTTGCTTCCACACCCTTTCGACCAGGGCAACGAGCGTCATGCAGCCGCCCAGGACCCCTCAGGGGACGGAGGGTGAGGCTGCCCCTTCCAAGCCGGCGGATTCAAAACCTGACCCCAAGGCCCTCCCGAAGAAAATGTACTATCTATCGTGCTTTAATTGCCGGTGGACTTCAAGGGACATTGGCATGCCTGACCAACCTGTTGGTAAGAATCACTTTAGGCCGATTTTCACTTGTATACGCGTTTGGTTAGGGTGTCACCTAAATGATTTATCATTGAATAAAAATATAATACTAATAAATCTAAATGAAACAGAACAAGGCATAGAAAAATAAAAAGGGAAAGGACACATCTGGGAATCGAACCAAGGATATGCTTTATTACTGGGACAGCGCCTTAACCAACTCGGCCATTGGGACATTTTTATCTTAAGTCATTTGTCGATCTCATATTTCAAATTCTGAATTCACAATATTATCTTCTACTAATTTTTCCCACATTTTTGGCTACTATTTTTTTTAAATGAATTCACAAGAATTTATTTTTAGCTACAGTGTCTCCGAAAAACATATCCAATTTTATTTATATGGGACACTTGGTGACTTTTTCTAAGTCTAAATGAATATTCAATTAAAGTAAATAAAGAAACATGCCAGATAATATATAATACAATTATTATATCACCACACTTTAATTACTGTTCAAGTATTCTTTTTCTCTGCAATTAAGAGAAAATGAAAAAAATGCAAAATAAAGCAATGCGAATAATACTAAGCGCAACATATACACACGGATACGAGACATGCTAAAAGAGCTAAATATGTTGACGGTGAAGCAAACTGTGTATTTGAATGTACTTATTTTTTTACATAAAATTAACATGGGGATGATGTCTAAGGAACTAAAAAGAAAAATACATTATAATAACGAAACACACGGACACGAGTCAAAAAATTCAAAGCAAATTAGACTGCCGACAAGAAAAAAATCAAGCACCCAGAAATCTCTGATGTACCAGGCCATCCAACTGAATAGCAACATCCCGAATGAAATTACTGAGATAGAAAATATAAATAAAGTTTAAAAAAGAATTACGAAAGTACGTCCACCTCAATTATTAATGTCTTTATTTATGTGTAATATTTAAAGAATGATTATGTTTGCCAACCAATGTAAATGTTTATATCTTTATAAAATATTAGCACACACAAAGATGTGAGCTAACTTAAGATTAATAAATAAATAAAATAACTTTTGAAGGATATATCCATCAATGTAATTTATTATTGAAGAAGAAAGTAATACTAATAAATCTAAATGAATCATGAAACAGAACAAGACATAGAAAAATAAAAAAGGTAATATTATTTGCTTAAGATTTTGTTATCTGTGAGTACTAATTCGACAGCTGTAAAATAGGTGACTAGACAACTTATCTAATAAATAAAAAATAGGTTAAATATAAGTAGGTTACGTTAGGTTAGGTTATGGGCTATATTTTTTTCATCACTTTTATTGACTTTTCAAAGGGTTGATAAAATGCAACCTTGTTCGAGTTTTGATAGAATCGTAAAATGCTAAAATGCTTCAGATCGTACTACAGTAGAATCCGTTTATTATGACTCCGCCTATATTGACCAACCGCTTAATATGACGTAATTAGACAGCGAAGTTTGGTTTTCATATCAAATTCTTTATAACAAAGTCGGATATAATGACTTCGCTTATTATGACCCATTTTTAATAAACTGTGTTCTAATTTCATGGAAAATTATGTTGGTTATAGTGACTGACGTGATTCCTAACACCATCGGCAGTGTTTGGGAGGGTCACGTGACCCCCGACGACGTTCTACGCGTGCGTTTCACGTCACGAGTCTTAATATGCTGTGTATCTCTCTATTAAAATAAATATATATATACCTAACAAAAACAGGAGGTCGTTTATTTTCTAAAAAATTCTTTGTATGATGTCCGCTTACTATGACGTGTTTGTCATTTCCATTCGATGTCATTGTAAATGGATTCCAGTGTAGTTTCATTTTATGAGGAAAAAAATTATGAGTAAGTGGATGTGCTTGTATATCTTGGCTATAATTACAATAACTTATGCGAACATCCTAGAAAATAAGAGATGGTTTGAAATATTCAATTTTCTAGTCATTATAACAATATCATTGAGACTGATACATATTGCAATTCTGCAGCTTTCCAAAGTCATTGAAGTTTTACAAATCTTTTTGACTTTGACTTGACTCATTTAAATATATAATAAACCAACTATATAAGTATGTTAATATCTTCCAGCTACGGGAGGGTGGCCGGAGCACATGAGCCTGTACTCGCATCGCATCTCGCTGCTGCAGGACCACTACAAGAGCCTGGCGCTGCAGGAGAAACAAAACAAGTTGGAGAAAGAGCGCAAGAAGTTTGTTATGAGCGGCAAATACATGACTTTAACTGTAAGTTTACACTGTTCCATAATTTTGCCACTTTC